>CM051243.1:89230866-90610866 GCA_027917425.1 Gastrophryne carolinensis
CTTTATCAGGGCTAATTTCAATTATAATAAGTGCAAATGGTTATATGGTCTTAAACAGAGGCTGCTGTAGTCACAGAATGGATGCCCCAAAAAAGATGTGGACCTGGCAGGGTCCAGTAGTGCTAAGCCCAGCAAAAGTGTCTTTATCAGGCCTAATTTCAATTATAATAAGTGCAAATGGTTATATGGTCTTAAACAGAGGCTGCTGTAGTCACAGAATGGGATGCCCCAAAAAAGAAGTGGACCTGGCAGGGTCCAGTAGTGCTATGCCCAGCAAAAGTGTCTTTATCAGGCCTAATTTCAATTATAATAAGTGCAAATGGTTATATGGTCTTAAACAGAGGCTGCTGTAGTCACAGAATGGGATGCCCCAAAAAAGAAGTGGACCTGGCAGGGTCCAGTAGTGCTATGCCCAGCAAAAGTGTCTTTATCAGGCTAATTTCAATTATAATAAGTGCAAATGGTTATATGGTCTTAAACAGAGGCTGCTGTAGTCACAAAATGGGATGCCCCAGAAAAGAAGTGGACCTGGCAGGGTCCAGTAGTGCTATGCCCAGCAAAATTGTCTTTATCAGGGCTAATTTCAATTATAATAAGTGCAAATGGTTATATGGTCTTAAACAGAGGCTGCTGTAGTCACAGAATGGGATGCCCCAAAAAGAAGTGGACCTGGCAGGGTCCAGTAGTGCTATGCCCAGCAAAAGTGTCTTTATCAGGCCTAATTTCAATTATAATAAGTGCAAATGGTTATATGGTCTTAAACAGAGGCTGCTGTAGTCACAGAATGGGATGCCCCAAAAAAGAAGTGGACCTGGCAGGGTCCAGTAGTGCTATGCCCAGCAAAAGTGTCTTTATTAGGCCTAATTTCAATTATAATAAGTGCAAATGGTTATATGGTCTTAAACAGAGGCTGCTGTAGTCACAGAATGGGATGCCACAACAGAAGTGGACCTGGCAGGGTCCAGTAGTGCTATGCCCAGCAAAAGTGTCTTTATCAGGCCTAATTTCAATTATAATAAGTGCAAATGGTTATATGGTCTTAAACAGAGGCTGCTGTAGTCACAGAATGGGATGCCACAACAGAAGTGCACCTGGCAGGGTCCAGTAGTGCTATGCCCAGCAAAAGTGTCTTTATCAGGCCTAATTTCAATTATAATAGGTGCAAATGGTTATATGGTCTTAAACAGAGGCTGCTGTAGTCACAGAATGGGATGCCCCAAAAAGAAGTGGACCTGGCAGGGTCCAGTAGTGCTATGCCCAGCAAAAGTGTCTTTATCAGGCCTAATTTCAATTATAATAAGTGCAAATGGTTATATGGTCTTAAACAGAGGCTGCTGTAGTCACAGAATGGGATGCCCCAAAAAAGAAGTGGACCTGGCAGGGTCCAGTAGTGCTATGCCCAGCAAAAGTGTCTTTATTAGGCCTAATTTCAATTATAATAAGTGCAAATGGTTATATGGTCTTAAACAGAGGCTGCTGTAGTCACAGAATGGTATGCCACAACAGAAGTGGACCTGGCAGGGTCCAGTAGTGCTATGCCCAGCAAAAGTGTCTTTATCAGGCCTAATTTCAATTATAATAAGTGCAAATGGTTATATGGTCTTAAACAGAGGCTGCTGTAGTCACAGAATGGGATGCCACAACAGAAGTGCACCTGGCAGGGTCCAGTAGTGCTATGCCCAGCAAAAGTGTCTTTATCAGGCCTAATTTCAATTATAATAGGTGCAAATGGTTATATGGTCTTAAACAGAGGCTGCTGTAGTCACAGAATGGGATGCCCCAAAAAAGAAGTGGACCTGGCAGGGTCCAGTAGTGCTATGCCCAGCAAAAGTGTCTTTATCAGGCTAATTTCAATTATAATAAGTGCAAATGGTTATATGGTCTTAAACAGAGGCTGCTGTAGTCACAGAATGGGATGCCACAACAGAAGTGGACCTGGCAGGGTCCAGTAGTGCTATGC
Organism: Gastrophryne carolinensis; assembly: GCA_027917425.1. NCBI lineage: Eukaryota > Metazoa > Chordata > Amphibia > Anura > Microhylidae > Gastrophryne > Gastrophryne carolinensis. The sequence goes on from CM051243.1 coordinate 89,232,827, forward strand.
CCAGCAAAAGTGTCTTTATCAGGGCTAATTTCAATTATAATAAGTGCAAATGGTTATATGGTCTTAAACAGAGGCTGCTGTAGTCACAGAATGGGATGCCCCAAAAAAGAAGTGGACCTGGCAGGGTCCAGTAGTGCTATGCCCAGCAAAAGTGTCTTTATCAGGCCTAATTTCAATTATAATAAGTGCAAATGGTTATATGGTCTTAAACAGAGGCTGCTGTAGTCACAGAATGGGATGCCACAACAGAAGTGGACCTGGCAGGGTCCAGTAGTGCTATGCCCAGCAAAAGTGTCTTTATCAGGCTAATTTCAATTATAATAAGTGCAAATGGTTATATGGTCTTAAACAGAGGCTGCTGTAGTCACAGAATGGGATGCCCCAAAAAAGAAGTGGACCTGGCAGGGTCCAGTAGTGCTATGCCCAGCAGAAGTGTCTTTATCGGGGCTAATTTCAATTATAATAAGTGCAAATGGTTATATGGTCTTAAACAGAGGCTACTGTAGTCACAGAATGGGATGCCCAAAAAAGAAGTGGACCTGGCAGGGTCCAGTAGTGCTATGCCCAGCAAAAGTGTCTTTATCAGGCTAATTTCAATTATAATAAGTGCAAATGGTTATATGGTCTTAAACAGAGGCTGCTGTAGTCACAGAATGAGATGCCCCAAAAAAGAAGTGGACCTGGCAGGGTCCAGTAATGCTATGCCCAGCAAAAGTGTCTTTATCAGGGCTAATTTCAATTATAATAAGTGCAAATGGTTATATGGTCTTAAACAGAGGCTGCTGTAGTCACAGAATGGGATGCCCAAAAAAGAAGTGGACCTGGCAGGGTCCAGTAGTGCTATGCCCAGCAAAAGTGTCTTTATCAGACTAATTTCAACTATAATAAGTGCAAATGGTTATATGGTCTTAAACAGAGGCTGCTGTAGTCACAGAATGGGATGCCACAACAGAAGTGGACCTGGCAGGGTCCAGTAGTGCTATGCCCAGCAAAAGTGTCTTTATCAGGGCTAATTTCAATTATAATAAGTGCAAATGGTTATATGGTCTTAAACAGAGGCTGCTGTAGTCACAGAATGGGATGCCCCAAAAAAGAAGTGGACCTGGCAGGGTCCAGTAGTGCTATGCCCAGCAAAAGTGTCTTTATCAGGCCTAATTTCAATTATAATAAGTGCAAATGGTTATATGGTCTTAAACAGAGGCTGCTGTAGTCACAGAATGGGATGCCACATCAGAAGTGCACCTGGCAGGGTCCAGTAGTGCTATGCCCAGCAAAAGTGTCTTTATCAGGCCTAATTTCAATTATAATAGGTGCAAATGGTTATATGGTCTTAAACAGAGGCTGCTGTAGTCACAGAATGGGATGCCCCAAAAAAGAAGTGGACCTGGCAGGGTCCAGTAGTGCTATGCCCAGCAAAAGTGTCTTTATCAGGCTAATTTCAATTATAATAAGTGCAAATGGTTATATGGTCTTAAACAGAGGCTGCTGTAGTCACAGAATGGGATGCCCCAAAAAAGAAGTGGACCTGGCAGGGTCCAGTAGTGCTATGCCCAGCAGAAGTGTCTTTATCGGGGCTAATTTCAATTATAATAAGTGCAAATGGTTATATGGTCTTAAACAGAGGCTACTGTAGTCACAGAATGGGATGCCCCAAAAAAGAAGTGGACCTGGCAGGGTCCAGTAGTGCTATGCCCAGCAAAAGTGTCTTTATCAGGCTAATTTCAATTATAATAAGTGCAAATGGTTATATGGTCTTAAACAGAGGCTGCTGTAGTCACAGAATGAGATGCCCCAAAAAAGAAGTGGACCTGGCAGGGTCCAGTAATGCTATGCCCAGCAAAAGTGTCTTTATCAGGGCTAATTTCAATTATAATAAGTGCAAATGGTTATATGGTCTTAAACAGAGGCTGCTGTAGTCACAGAATGGGATGCCCCAAAAAAGAAGTGGACCTGGCAGGGTCCAGTAGTGCTATGCCCAGCAAAAGTGTCTTTATCAGGCTAATTTCAACTATAATAAGTGCAAATGGTTATATGGTCTTAAACAGAGGCTGCTGTAGTCACAGAATGGGATGCCACAACAGAAGTGGACCTGGCAGGGTCCAGTAGTGCTATGCCCAGCAAAAGTGTCTTTATCAGGCTAATTTCAATTATAATAAGTGCAAATGGTTATATGGTCTTAAACAGAGGCTGCTGTAGTCACAGAATGGGATGCCCCAAAAAAGAAGTGGACCTGGCAGGGTCCAGTAGTGCTATGCCCAGCAAAAGTGTCTTTATCAGGCCTAATTTCAATTATAATAAGTGCAAATGGTTATATGGTCTTAAACAGAGGCTGCTGTAGTCACAGAATGGGATGCCACAACAGAAGTGGACCTGGCAGGGTCCAGTAGTGCTATGCCCAGCAAAAGTGTCTTTATCAGGCTAATTTCAATTATAATAAGTGCAAATGGTTATATGGTCTTAAACAGAGGCTGCTGTAGTCACAGAATGGGATGCCCCAAAAAAGAAGTGGACCTGGCAGGGTCCAGTAGTGCTATGCCCAGCAGAAGTGTCTTTATCGGGGCTAATTTCAATTATAATAAGTGCAAATGGTTATATGGTCTTAAACAGAGGCTACTGTAGTCACAGAATGGGATGCCCCAAAAAAGAAGTGGACCTGGCAGGGTCCAGTAGTGCTATGCCCAGCAAAAGTGTCTTTATCAGGCTAATTTCAATTATAATAAGTGCAAATGGTTATATGGTCTTAAACAGAGGCTGCTGTAGTCACAGAATGAGATGCCCCAAAAAAGAAGTGGACCTGGCAGGGTCCAGTAATGCTATGCCCAGCAAAAGTGTCTTTATCAGGGCTAATTTCAATTATAATAAGTGCAAATGGTTATATGGTCTTAAACAGAGGCTGCTGTAGTCACAGAATGGGATGCCCCAAAAAAGAAGTGGACCTGGCAGGGTCCAGTAGTGCTATGCCCAGCAAAAGTGTCTTTATCAGGCTAATTTCAACTATAATAAGTGCAAATGGTTATATGGTCTTAAACAGAGGCTGCTGTAGTCACAGAATGGGATGCCACAACAGAAGTGGACCTGGCAGGGTCCAGTAGTGCTATGCCCAGCAAAAGTGTCTTTATCAGGGCTAATTTCAATTATAATAAGTGCAAATGGTTATATGGTCTTAAACAGAGGCTGCTGTAGTCACAGAATGGGATGCCCCAAAAAAGAAGTGGACCTGGCAGGGTCCAGTAGTGCTATGCCCAGCAAAAGTGTCTTTATCAGGCCTAATTTCAATTATAATAAGTGCAAATGGTTATATGGTCTTAAACAGAGGCTGCTGTAGTCACAGAATGGGATGCCACATCAGAAGTGCACCTGGCAGGGTCCAGTAGTGCTATGCCCAGCAAAAGTGTCTTTATCAGGCCTAATTTCAATTATAATAGGTGCAAATGGTTATATGGTCTTAAACAGAGGCTGCTGTAGTCACAGAATGGGATGCCCCAAAAAAGAAGTGGACCTGGCAGGGTCCAGTAGTGCTATGCCCAGCAAAAGTGTCTTTATCAGGCTAATTTCAATTATAATAAGTGCAAATGGTTATATGGTCTTAAACAGAGGCTGCTGTAGTCACAGAATGGGATGCCCCAAAAAAGAAGTGGACCTGGCAGGGTCCAGTAGTGCTATGCCCAGCAGAAGTGTCTTTATCGGGGCTAATTTCAATTATAATAAGTGCAAATGGTTATATGGTCTTAAACAGAGGCTACTGTAGTCACAGAATGGGATGCCCCAAAAAAGAAGTGGACCTGGCAGGGTCCAGTAGTGCTATGCCCAGCAAAAGTGTCTTTATCAGGCTAATTTCAATTATAATAAGTGCAAATGGTTATATGGTCTTAAACAGAGGCTGCTGTAGTCACAGAATGAGATGCCCCAAAAAAGAAGTGGACCTGGCAGGGTCCAGTAATGCTATGCCCAGCAAAAGTGTCTTTATCAGGGCTAATTTCAATTATAATAAGTGCAAATGGTTATATGGTCTTAAACAGAGGCTGCTGTAGTCACAGAATGGGATGCCCCAAAAAAGAAGTGGACCTGGCAGGGTCCAGTAGTGCTATGCCCAGCAAAAGTGTCTTTATCAGGCTAATTTCAACTATAATAAGTGCAAATGGTTATATGGTCTTAAACAGAGGCTGCTGTAGTCACAGAATGGGATGCCACAACAGAAGTGGACCTGGCAGGGTCCAGTAGTGCTATGCCCAGAAAAAGTGTCTTTATCAGGCCTAATTTCAATTATAATAAGTGCAAATGGTTATATGGTCTTAAACAGAGGCTGCTGTAGTCACAGAATGGGATGCCACAACAGAAGTGGACCTGGCAGGGTCCAGTAGTGCTATGCCCAGCAAAAGTGTCTTTATCAGGCCTAATTTCAATTATAATAAGTGCAAATGGTTATATGGTCTTAAACAGAGGCTGCTGTAGTCACAGAATAGGATGCCCCAAAAAAGAAGTGGACCTGGCAGGGTCCAGTAGTGCTATGCCCAGAAAAAGTGTCTTTATCAGGCCTAATTTCAATTATAATAAGTGCAAATGGTTATATGGTCTTAAACAGAGGCTGCTGTAGTCACAGAATGGGATGCCCCAAAAAAGAAGTGGACCTGGCAGGGTCCAGTAGTGCTATGCCCAGCAAAAGTGTCTTTATCAGGCTAATTTCAATTATAATAAGTGCAAATGGTTATATGGTCTTAAACAGAGGCTGCTGTAGTCACAGAATGGGATGCCACAACAGAAGTGGACCTGGCAGGGTCCAGTAGTGCTATGCCCAGCAAAAGTGTCTTTATCAGGGCTAATTTCAATTATAATAAGTGCAAATGGTTATATGGTCTTAAACAGAGGCTGCTGTAGTCACAGAATGGGATGCCCCAAAAAAGAAGTGGACCTGGCAGGGTCCAGTAGTGCTATGCCCAGCAAAAGTGTCTTTATCAGGCCTAATTTCAATTATAATAAGTGCAAATGGTTATATGGTCTTAAACAGAGGCTGCTGTAGTCACAGAATGGGATGCCACAACAGAAGTGGACCTGGCAGGGTCCAGTAGTGCTATGCCCAGCAAAAGTGTCTTTATCAGGCTAATTTCAATTATAATAAGTGCAAATGGTTATATGGTCTTAAACAGAGGCTGCTGTAGTCACAGAATGGGATGCCCCAAAAAAGAAGTGGACCTGGCAGGGTCCAGTAGTGCTATGCCCAGCAGAAGTGTCTTTATCGGGGCTAATTTCAATTATAATAAGTGCAAATGGTTATATGGTCTTAAACAGAGGCTACTGTAGTCACAGAATGGGATGCCCCAAAAAAGAAGTGGACCTGGCAGGGTCCAGTAGTGCTATGCCCAGCAAAAGTGTCTTTATCAGGCTAATTTCAATTATAATAAGTGCAAATGGTTATATGGTCTTAAACAGAGGCTGCTGTAGTCACAGAATGAGATGCCCCAAAAAAGAAGTGGACCTGGCAGGGTCCAGTAATGCTATGCCCAGCAAAAGTGTCTTTATCAGGGCTAATTTCAATTATAATAAGTGCAAATGGTTATATGGTCTTAAACAGAGGCTGCTGTAGTCACAGAATGGGATGCCCCAAAAAAGAAGTGGACCTGGCAGGGTCCAGTAGTGCTATGCCCAGCAAAAGTGTCTTTATCAGGCTAATTTCAACTATAATAAGTGCAAATGGTTATATGGTCTTAAACAGAGGCTGCTGTAGTCACAGAATGGGATGCCACAACAGAAGTGGACCTGGCAGGGTCCAGTAGTGCTATGCCCAGCAAAAGTGTCTTTATCAGGGCTAATTTCAATTATAATAAGTGCAAATGGTTATATGGTCTTAAACAGAGGCTGCTGTAGTCACAAAATGGGATGCCCCAAAAAAGAAGTGGACCTGGCAGGGTCCAGTAGTGCTATGCCCAGCAAAAGTGTCTTTATCAGGCTAATTTCAATTATAATAAGTGCAAATGGTTATATGGTCTTAAACAGAGGCTGCTGTAGTCACAGAATAGGATGCCCCAAAAAAGAAGTGGACCTGGCAGGGTCCAGTAGTGCTATGCCCAGAAAAAGTGTCTTTATCAGGCCTAATTTCAATTATAATAAGTGCAAATGGTTATATGGTCTTAAACAGAGGCTGCTGTAGTCACAGAATGGGATGCCCCAAAAAAGAAGTGGACCTGGCAGGGTCCAGTAGTGCTATGCCCAGCAAAAGTGTCTTTATCAGGCTAATTTCAATTATAATAAGTGCAAATGGTTATATGGTCTTAAACAGAGGCTGCTGTAGTCACAGAATGGGATGCCACAACAGAAGTGGACCTGGCAGGGTCCAGTAGTGCTATGCCCAGCAAAAGTGTCTTTATCAGGCCTAATTTCAATTATAATAAGTGCAAATGGTTATATGGTCTTAAACAGAGGCTGCTGTAGTCACAGAATGGGATGCCCCAAAAAAGAAGTGGACCTGGCAGGGTCCAGTAGTGCTATGCCCAGCAAAAGTGTCTTTATCAGGCCTAATTTCAATTATAATAAGTGCAAATGGTTATATGGTCTTAAACAGAGGCTGCTGTAGTCACAGAATGGGATGCCACAACAGAAGTGGACCTGGCAGAGTCCAGTAGTGCTATGCCCAGCAAAAGTGTCTTTATCAGGCTAATTTCAATTATAATAAGTGCAAATGGTTATATGGTCTTAAACAGAGGCTGCTGTAGTCACAGAATGGGATGCCCCAAAAAAGAAGTGGACCTGGCAGGGTCCAGTAGTGCTATGCCCAGCAGAAGTGTCTTTATCGGGGCTAATTTCAATTATAATAAGTGCAAATGGTTATATGGTCTTAAACAGAGGCTGCTGTAGTCACAGAATGAGATGCCCCAAAAAAGAAGTGGACCTGGCAGGGTCCAGTAATGCTATGCCCAGCAAAAGTGTCTTTATCAGGGCTAATTTCAATTATAATAAGTGCAAATGGTTATATGGTCTTAAACAGAGGCTGCTGTAGTCACAGAATGGGATGCCCCAAAAAAGAAGTGGACCTGGCAGGGTCCAGTAGTGCTATGCCCAGCAGAAGTGTCTTTATCAGGCTAATTTCAACTATAATAAGTGCAAATGGTTATATGGTCTTAAACAGAGGCTGCTGTAGTCACAGAATGGGATGCCACAACAGAAGTGGACCTGGCAGGGTCCAGTAGTGCTATGCCCAGCAAAAGTGTCTTTATCAGGGCTAATTTCAATTATAATAAGTGCAAATGGTTATATGGTCTTAAACAGAGGCTGCTGTAGTCACAGAATGGGATGCCCCAAAAAAGAAGTGGACCTGGCAGGGTCCAGTAGTGCTATGCCCAGCAAAAGTGTCTTTATCAGGCCTAATTTCAATTATAATAAGTGCAAATGGTTATATGGTCTTAAACAGAGGCTGCTGTAGTCACAGAATGGGATGCCACAACAGAAGAGCACCTGGCAGGGTCCAGTAGTGCTATGCCCAGCAAAAGTGTCTTTATCAGGCCTAATTTCAATTATAATAGGAGCAAATGGTTATATGGTCTTAAACAGAGGCTGCTGTAGTCACAGAATGGGATGCCCCAAAAAAGAAGTGGACCTGGCAGGGTCCAGTAGTGCTATGCCCAGCAAAAGTGTCTTTATCAGGCTAATTTCAATTATAATAAGTGCAAATGGTTATATGGTCTTAAACAGAGGCTGCTGTAGTCACAGAATAGGATGCCCCAAAAAAGAAGTGGACCTGGCAGGGTCCAGTAGTGCTATGCCCAGAAAAAGTGTCTTTACCAGGCCTAATTTCAATTATAATAAGTGCAAATGGTTATATGGTCTTAAACAGAGGCTGCTGTAGTCACAGAATGGGATGCCCCAAAAAAGAAGTGGACCTGGCAGGGTCCAGTAGTGCTATGCCCAGCAAAAGTGTCTTTATCAGGCTAATTTCAATTATAATAAGTGCAAATGGTTATATGGTCTTAAACAGAGGCTGCTGTAGTCACAGAATGGGATGCCACAACAGAAGTGGACCTGGCAGGGTCCAGTAGTGCTATGCCCAGCAAAAGTGTCTTTATCAGGCCTAATTTCAATTATAATAAGTGCAAATGGTTATATGGTCTTAAACAGAGGCTGCTGTAGTCACAGAATGGGATGCCCCAAAAAAGAAGTGGACCTGGCAGGGTCCAGTAGTGCTATGCCCAGCAAAAGTGTCTTTATCAGGCCTAATTTCAATTATAATAAGTGCAAATGGTTATATGGTCTTAAACAGAGGCTGCTGTAGTCACAGAATGGGATGCCACAACAGAAGTGGACCTGGCAGGGTCCAGTAGTGCTATGCCCAGCAAAAGTGTCTTTATCAGGCCTAAATTCAATTATAATAAGTGCAAATGGTTATATGGTCTTAAACAGAGGCTGCTGTAGTCACAGAATGGGATGCCCCAAAAAAGAAGTGGACCTGGCAGGGTCCAGTAGTGCTATGCCCAGCAAAAGTGTCTTTATCAGGCTAATTTCAATTATAATAAATGCAAATGGTTATATGGTCTTAAACAGAGGCTGCTGTAGTCACAGAATGGGACGCCCCAAAAAAGAAGTGGACCTGGCAGGGTCCAGTAGTGCTATGCCCAGCAAAAGTGTCTTTATCAGGCTAATTTCAATTATAATAAGTGCAAATGGTTATATGGTCTTAAACAGAGGCTGCTGTAGTCACAGAATGGGACGCCCCAAAAAAGAAGTGGACCTGGCAGGGTCCAGTAGTGCTATGCCCAGCAAAAGTGTCTTTATCAGGCTAATTTCAATTATAATAAGTGCAAATGGTTATATGGTCTTAAACAGAGGCTGCTGTAGTCACAGAATGGGATGCCCCAAAAAAGAAGTGGACCTGGCAGGGTCCAGTAGTGCTATGCCCAGCAAAAGTGTCTTTATCAGGCTAATTTCAATTATAATAAGTGCAAATGGTTATATGGTCTTAAACAGAGGCTGCTGTAGTCACAGAATGAGATGCCCCAAAAAAGAAGTGGACCTGGCAGGGTCCAGTAATGCTATGCCCAGCAAAAGTGTCTTTATCAGGGCTAATTTCAATTATAATAAGTGCAAATGGTTATATGGTCTTAAACAGAGGCTGCTGTAGTCACAGAATGGGATGCCCCAAAAAAGAAGTGGACCTGGCAGGGTCCAGTAGTGCTATGCCCAGCAAAAGTGTCTTTATCAGGCTAATTTCAACTATAATAAGTGCAAATGGTTATATGGTCTTAAACAGAGGCTGCTGTAGTCACAGAATGGGATGCCACAACAGAAGTGGACCTGGCAGGGTCCAGTAGTGCTATGCCCAGCAAAAGTGTCTTTATCAGGGCTAATTTCAATTATAATAAGTGCAAATGGTTATATGGTCTTAAACAGAGGCTGCTGTAGTCACAGAATGGGATGCCCGAAAAAAGAAGTGGACCTGGCAGGGTCCAGTAGTGCTATGCCCAGCAAAAGTGTCTTTATCAGGCCTAATTTCAATTATAATAAGTGCAAATGGTTATATGGTCTTAAACAGAGGTTGCTGTAGTCACAGAATGGGATGCCCGAAAAAAGAAGTGGACCTGGCAGGGTCCAGTAGTGCTATGCCCAGCAAAAGTGTCTTTATCAGGCTAATTTCAATTATAATAAGTGCAAATGGTTATATGGTCTTAAACAGAGGCTGCTGTGGTCACAGAATGGGATGCCACAACAGAAGTGGACCTGGCAGGGTCCAGTAGTGCTATGCCCAGCAAAAGTGTCTTTATCAGGCCTAATTTCAATTATAATAAGTGCAAATGGTTATATGGTCTTAAACAGAGGCTGCTGTAGTCACAGAATAGGATGCTCCAAAAAAGAAGTGGACCTGGCAGGGTCCAGTAGTGCTATGCCCAGCAAAAGTGTCTTTATCAGGCCTAATTTCAATTATAATAAGTGCAAATGGTTATATGGTCTTAAACAGAGGCTGCTGTAGTCACAGAATGGGATGCCACAACAGAAGTGGACCTGGCAGGGTCCAGTAGTGCTATGCCCAGCAAAAGTGTCTTTATCAGGCCTAATTTCAATTATAATAAGTGCAAATGGTTATATGGTCTTAAACAGAGGCTGCTGTAGTCACAGAATGGGATGCCCCAAAAAAGAAGTGGACCTGGCAGGGTCCAGTAGTGCTATGCCCAGCAAAAGTGTCTTTATCAGGCTAATTTCAATTATAATAAGTGCAAATGGTTATATGGTCTTAAACAGAGGCTGCTGTAGTCACAGAATGGGATGCCCCAAAAAAGAAGTGGACCTGGCAGGGTCCAGTAGTGCTATGCCCAGCAAAAGTGTCTTTATCAGGCCTAATTTCAATTATAATAAGTGCAAATGGTTATATGGTCTTAAACAGAGGCTGCTGTAGTCACAGAATGGGATGCCCCAAAAAAGAAGTGGACCTGGCAGGGTCCAGTAGTGCTATGCCCAGCAAAAGTGTCTTTATCAGGCCTAATTTCAATTATAATAAGTGCAAATGGTTATATGGTCTTAAACAGAGGCTGCTGTAGTCACAGAATTGGATGCCACAACAGAAGTGGACCTGGCAGGGTCCAGTAGTGCTATGCCCAGCAAAAGTGTCTTTATCAGGGCTAATTTCAATTATAATAAGTGCAAATGGTTATATGGTCTTAAACAGAGGCTGCTGTAGTCACAGAATGGGATGCCCCAAAAAAGAAGTGGACCTGGCAGGGTCCAGTAGTGCTATGCCCAGCAAAAGTGTCTTTATCAGGGCTAATTTCAATTATAATAAGTGCAAATGGTTATATGGTCTTAAACAGAGGCTGCTGTAGTCACAGAATGGGATGCCCCAAAAAAGAAGTGGACCGGGCAGGGTCCAGTAGTGCTATGCCCAGCAAAAGTGTCTTTATCAGGCCTAATTTCAATTATAATAAGTGCAAATGGTTATATGGTCTTAAACAGAGGTTGCTGTAGTCACAGAATGGGATGCCCCAAAAAAGAAGTGGACCTGGCAGGGTCCAGTAGTGCTATGCCCAGCAAAAGTGTCTTTATCAGGCTAATTTCAATTTTAATAAGTGCAAATGGTTATATGGTCTTAAACAGAGGCTGCTGTAGTCACAGAATGGGATGCCCCAAAAAAGAAGTGGACCTGGCAGGGTCCAGTAGTGCTATGCCCAGCAAAAGTGTCTTTATCAGGGCTAATTTCAATTATAATAAGTGCAAATGGTTATATGGTCTTAAACAGAGGCTGTTGTAGTCACAGAATGGGATGCCCCAAAAAAGAAGTGGACCTGGCAGGGTCCAGTAGTGCTATGCCCAGCAAAAGTGTCTTTATCAGGCCTAATTTCAATTATAATAAGTGCAAATGGTTATATGAGGCTCGATTCAGAGACACATTCGTCCGGACTTCCGTAGCTGTCTGTGAAAGTTTTGGTGGGTGTTTGTCATTTTTTGGCTTTTTTTCGTATATTTTTCACTCGCACGAACGTTCGAGAACATGCGTATATGCTCTTTCGATAATGGTGCCAAAATCGGAAGATTTTCGTTACTTCGGGAGCTTTTTCCCACCAAATCGGAAATGTTTCGTCCGTTCAGAATTTTTTCGTTATTGCAATGGGCTTGCGATTAATTCAGAGAGCTGATTGCCGATGGTCCCACACCTCATAAACTCGTTTCAGGGCAAAAACATTCCCGGCACCTTTTTGACTACGGGAGCGCGAGCCAGCCATGGACGAGGCTACTGCCTTTGAGGAGCATGAGGATCTGCAACTCATGGGCATTGAGATCGTCCGGAGTACAGAGACCAGATTGCACCGGCGGCGACGCATGGACATCAATAGCATGCATGACACTGAGCTGTTCGAGCTGACCAGGCTTAATCGCGCTTCCCTCCATAAATTATATAGTGAGCTGCGGCCATGGTTAGCCCGCACCACAAGGAAGGGGCAAGCAATTTCAGGTATGACCAAGATGCTTGGCTGCCTGCAATTTTTGGCGAACGGCTCGTTCCAGAGGCTGGGTGCCCTCTCCGTGGGGATTTCACAGCCTACGCTGAGCCGCGCGCTATCCCAATTTTTGGAAGGCATGGCTACCATAACTCGGAAATATATTTGTTTCCCTGAGGATATGGTAGCCAGAAACGCCATTAAGCTGGCATTTTTTAATATCGCCGACATGCCCAATGTCATGGGTGCTATTGACTGCACCCACGTTGCCCTCGTCCCTCCGTCAAGCGACGAGTATATATACAGGCAAGTTTTGGCTTCCATTGTCTCTAAATATTTGTGTGTCCCTCCTTTGCTCAATCACATTATTCGTTTGCTTCATTGGCAATAGTCCCTCCTTTCCAGAAAAGCTTCCTTGTGACTAATCTCGCCATTTGTAGTAACTTTCATTGGCAATAGTCCCTCCTTTCCAGAAAAGATTCCTTGTGACTAATCTCGCCATTTGTAGTAACTTTCATTGGCAATAGTCCCTCCTTTACAGAAAAGCTTCCTTGTGTCTAATCTCGCCATTTGTAGTAGCTTTCATTGGCAATAGTCCCTCCTTTCCAGAAAAGCTTCCTTGTGACTAATCTCGCCATTTGTAGTAACTTTCATTGGCAATAGTCCCTCCTTTCCAGAAAAGCTTCCTTGTGACTAATCTCGCCATTTGTAGTAACTTTCATTGGCAATAGTCCCTCCTTTACAGAAAAGCTTCCTTGTGTCTAATCTCGCCATTTGTAGTAGCTTTCATTGGCAATAGTCCCTCCTTTACAGAAAAGCTTCCTTGTGACTAATCTCGCCATTTGTAGTAACTTTCATTGGCAATAGTCCCTCCTTTCCAGAAAAGCTTCCTTGTGACTAATCTCGCCATTTGTAGTAACTTTCATTGGCAATAGTCCCTCCTTTACAGAAAAGCTTCCTTGTGTCTAATCTCGCCATTTGTAGTAGCTTTCATTGGCAATAGTCCCTCCTTTACAGAAAAGCTTCCTTGTGACTAATTTCGCCATTTGTAGTAACTTTCATTGCCAATAGTCCCTCCTTTTGTTTAGTCCCTCTAGGTTAATATACTCTCAGATTTTACATCTTCCCTCATTGCAAACACTCCCTCCTTGCTAATGCTCCCTCCTTGCCAAGAGTGTATGTGCACCAACGGCCCTTATTTATAAATTAGTCCCAAACTTAGTTATTTCAAATTAAAACATTTGTAAGTGTCCTTTTAATAGAACAAGTAAGACTGTCAAGGCTTAAACATTGATCTTCTTTTACATGTTACATTTTGACATAGGCTGTTTGAAGTGTGCGTTGGATTTGTTTACTAAACGTAATTTTTTTGTGGTTTCTGTTTCCTTTTTCACCAGAAATCGCAAAATGGGCCATTCGCTGAATGTGCAAGCGGTGGTGGCCCAGGACCTGCGCTTTCTGAGCGTCCTGGCAGGCTACCCTGGCTCAGCCCATGATGCGTATATCCTGCGCAGATCTGGATTATTCCGCCGGTTTGAGTCAGGGGAATTTGCGGGTGCATGGCTCCTTGGTAAGTTGGCTCAAATTATCGATTTGGATTGTATATGTATGGCAAAGTTTTAGGTTGGATTTACCTTTCATAAACGCTGCCTTGCCCCTCACCTTGTGAACATGTGTAAGCACACTGTAACCATTAGATTAGACAAACTCCATTGGCTGCAAAATTGTTTTGCCTGCATTGTTTTAATTAATAAGTGTAATGTGAGGCCAAGTCTGAAACAGCCTTCTAAACCATTTTCTTTCTAAATCTGTTATTGACTTTACCAGAGAGTCAGCGCCATCTTTGCTTACATGCATTTAACTTACTGAGTAGAGGTGAGCGGGATAAAGTGCAGGGGCCGGCTTACACCGGTTTTTGAGTAAGGCAAGAATTATAAAGGGGCAGGTCAAGTTAGACCATACTACATTGTTCTGCAGCACAGGCAGGAAACAATATCTGCTAACAGTCTGCCTGATTGCCCACCATCCCCAGTATTATTTGCCTACTTTTGACCCACATCTATCACATATGTTTAATTCTTGGTTTAGCATCTGCAATCTGTATGCTCATGTTTGTGTGACAATGTCACATACCTCTTTACCTCTTTATTTTTATTGCAGTAGTAATGTTGCGTGGCAATGTATGATTTACTGTTATTAATTTTTTGTTTTTTTGGGGCTTATTTAGGAGATTTGGGGTATCCACTACTGCCGTGGCTCATGACTCCGGTCCTCCGGCCACAAACTCCAGCACAAGAGGCCTATAACCGTGCACATAGAAAGACCAGGGCAGTGGTGGAGAGGGCCTTTGGACTCCTCAAGACCCGGTTTCGGTGCTTGGACCACACTGGGGGCTCCCTGCAGTATGACCCGAAAAAGGTCATTGACATTATAATGGCATGTGCCGCGCTCCATAATTTAGCCATTATGCAAAGGGTCCCCCGATATCTGGATTGCCCACCCTCTCCACCCTCCGATGAGGCAGACGACGCCTATGTGGGCCAGCCAAGTGCGTCTGGGCAAGCCGTGCGGGCAAATTTAATAGCCACACATTTTTCCTAATTTAGTTTTTAGTTTAATTTGTGTTTTTTTTTTTTTTTTTTGTTTGGCTATGTTTAATTTCATTATGAAGTAAACAATAATGAATTTGTGCAACCCAAAAAAAAAACTATGTTTGAGTATTTATTTGTAGACCTTGGTTATTGTTTGTTTTGGTGCCAACTTGAACTCATATTTCTATATCCAAACACCACACACATGAGCTTGTTCAAACCAAAATGTTTACTACTTAGTAAAAGGTATATGTGAGACAAACAGAATCGGAGGTGAGTGCCCGTCACATACTTTGGGCCAACACCTGTACATGCAATTATGTTCAATACATTTGTACACAAAATAAATAGCACAAAATTAATCCCTCTCCTGCTTGCCCACATTTTCCACCAACACAGGTTGAAAGCAAACCTAGCTATGCCACATCTACACCTGTAAGTCAGTGGGCCACCCAAACAAGAACACCCAGTCCCAATCCAAATCCAGTACAATCACAGCCAGGGTCCAAGGTCTTTGATGTTGAGGCCAGAATGTCACCCAATCATGCCGCCAAACATGAGGAGCCACCACAAATGTTATTGTGGCCATGGCAGCCGCGCAACACCTTAAGTGGCCGATTCACTGAGTCTTGGACTCTGGCATTGGCTACTGGGCTACCTCAGGCCTTGAATGAGCTATATGGTGGATAATCAAAAGCAACCGAGCAAGAACAGCGCAAAATCTGTGATTTTTAGCCCTCACCAGACAAGTCAATCCAGTGGGTAGGTTTCGCAAAGATATGGACCAGATTCATGCCTAACACACCTTAATATGTGTGATGCCCATAGAACCCAGGTTGGGGCCCTTGGTGGGGGGGGCCATAACATGGGCCTGTGTGGCATTCAGAATCTGCAACTGTTCCAAAATGTGTCTTTGGTTAGTGTGCATTTCGGCCATGCCTGACCTAATTTCTGAAGTCAAGTTGGCCATGTGGCTGTTATGGGTCCTCAATTCAGTCAGCACGGCACTGAAGGTAGTATTTAGGGACTCTAATTGGCCCCTAATATGCTCCTGATTTTGTTGGTTTTGGCGGCGAAAAAGGCGCCTCTCATGGTGCCATGCTGACTCCATCATCTGCACGCCCCTCCCCTGGGAAACTGGGCGACGTTGCTGAGTACGCCGCCCAATTCCCCGGGTTGTGGGGCGTGCAGATGATGTTGCTCGAGGACCCCCAACAGCCACAGGTCTGCTCGCCAAATCCTCAGCAGCAGATCTGAAACTGGGGCCCACGATGTGCAGGCAGCATGCAGCCAGCTTCACTCTGCTGCTGTGGATTTGGCGGAGACACATTTTGGGACAGTTGCAGATTCTGTCCCAGGGGAAGATCTTCAGAATCTCCTATGAAGCTTCCATCTTCCTCCTGCTCCTGGATTTGCTCCATCAGTGTGTGGCTCTGTTGGGGACATGTAAAAAAAAACAGGTTCAGTGTGTGGAATACCTATAAAAACCACACAAGCCAAACATGGCAAGCTACATGCATACACAACAGCCTCAAAATACACTTACCGTAGACATCGGATCCTGGGTCCTATGCAGCGCGGAAGAAGACGGACACGGTAACATGGCAGAGGAGTCCCCACTAGCTGAGGGATGATGCTGGCCTGCTTTTGAAGAAAAACAGCGATTAATACACACAACTATGCATAGTTTATGATTAAGAACACATATGGTAATCCAAGAAACGTGGCAAAGCAGTAAGGGCCCCTCCCACAACGTGGCCACTTGGCAATCCCTAGGAATTCCATTACATTAGTGCATGGATTGTTAAACCAGACTAGACACATCACGTGTCTCAAACCAAACATGCAAAGAATGGCTGATGTGTGAGTTGCAACATCCCTTTAAGGGGAGGAAGTTAACACACTAAGGTGGGAAAAAACACTTACAATATGATTCTGGTGGGGAACATTTGTATGGCATAAAACCTTCCTAGAAAACCATCTTAATCAGTTGTGCAACTAAACCAGCTCCAACCAAATTGACCAACAGGCAAAGATGTTATTGTGGCGTGTGCTTCTCAATTAATACATAGCACCCATTCCTTTTCTACACTTCAAAGTGACATATTTGTCACACATTTCATTAAACAAAATGTATGTGGATGTCAATTTGCACATTACCAGGCCACACCCATGACACTCCCTAGTCAAAGTGAGCACTCCTAACAAACCCACCCCCTAGAGCCATGTGCTTAGCTAGCCCTTGCTCCCACCCCCTAGAGCCATGTGCTTAGCTAGCCCTTGCTCCCACCCCCTACAGCCATGTGCTTAGCTAGCCCTTGCTCCCACCCCCTACAGCCATGTGCTTAGCTAGCCCTTGCTCCCACCCCCTAGAGCCATGTGCTTAGCTAGCCCTTGCTCCCACCCCCTACAGCCATGTGCTTAGCTAGCCCTTGCTCCCACCCCCTAGAGCCATGTGCTTAGCTAGCCCTTGCTCCCACCCCCTAGAGCCATGTGCTTAGCTAGCCCTTGCTCCCACCCCCTACAGCCATGTGCTTAGCTAGCCCTTGCTCCCACCCCCTAGAGCCATGTGCTTAGCTAGCCCTTGCTCCCACCCCCTACAGCCATGTGCTTAGCTAGCCCTTGCTCCCACCCCCTAGAGCCATGTGCTTAGCTAGCCCTTGCTCCCACCCCCTAGAGCCATGTGCTTAGCTAGCCCTTGCTCCCACCCCCTAGAGCCATGTGCTTAGCTAGCCCTTGCTCCCACCCCCTAGAGCCATGTGCTTAGCTAGCCCTTGCTCCCACCCCCTAGAGCCATGTGCTTAGCTAGCCCTTGCTCCCACCCCCTACAGCCATGTGCTTAGCTAGCCCTTGCTCCCACCCCCTAGAGCCATGTGCTTAGGTAGCCCGTGCTGCGTATGTGTATGTTTCAATACATTTGTGTGGTCATTCAGACATTACTAACCTGCAGGAATTGGTGGGTTGTCGGTGTCCTGCTGGCCCGAGTGTCCCTCTAAGGCCACGGGATGTAATAAGGACAGCACCATCTCCTCAGCCGGTGTAAAGCGCATTTTGGTTGGGAAACCTCCGCCAGTTGTTTCGCTGAAAAACATAGTAAGCATAATTAAGCGCACTGATGGACAGACAAGAATAATAAAAACCCAAACATTAGCTATGTACCTGTGCATCCGCCTTAGATTCTCTTTCTTCCGCACTGCATATTTCAGGTCCGAAATCTTCCGTTGAATCTGGTCCATATCTTTACGTTCCTCACCCGCTGCATTGACTTGCCTGGTGAGTTCTTCAAAAATCTCGGTTTTGCGCTGTTTACTGGTGTGTTTTGATCTTCTACCATATAGCTCATCAAAATGTAAGGTGAGCCCAGTAGCCAATGCCAGAGTTTGGGACTCAGCAAAACGGCCACCCAAGTGTCCTCTGCGCAAGTTGCGCCCTCTTCGGGGTGGTTGTGGCTCCTCACTGCTTGGTTGCAAATGGGGTGACATTCTGGCCTGGGGGGATGGAGGAGACCTCAAGGACTGGAGGCTGGCTGTTGATCTTACTGGACTTGGGAAGGGACTGGGTGTTCTTGGCTGGGTGGACCCTGAAGTTGCAGGTGTAGATGTGGCATAGGGTGAATGCATGCCAACCTGTGCCGGAGGATAATGTGGGCGAGCAAGAGAGGGTGTTGGCGACCTTGAGCTGCTGCTGTGGGTCTGTGGGGCCTTGGAGGTGGTTGGCTGGGTCTGTGGGCCCTTGGAGGTGGTTGGCTGGGTCTGTGGGGCCTTGGAGGTGGTTTGCTTGGCCTTAGTTTTTGAGCCACGTGCGGGGGGGAGGGGGCCGTTGGCCTTTGGCGGCTTTTCGGGCTTCTGGAGCGTGTTCTGGTTTGGCCCCTGTGGCGCCTTGGGCCCCTGCTGCGGCTTCTGGACCGGGAGGTGGTTCGGCCCCTGCGGCGCCTTGGGCCCCTGCTGCGGCTTCTGGACCGGGAGGTGGTTCGCCCCCTGCTGCGCCTTGGGCCCCTGCTGCGGCTTCTGGACCGGGAGGTGGTTCGGCCCCTGCGGCGCCTTGGGCCCCTGCTGCGGCTTCTGGACCGGGAGGTGGTTCGGCCCCTGCTGCGCCTTGGGCCCCTGCTGCGGCTTCTGGACCGGGAGGTGGTTCGGCCCCTGCTGCGGCTTCTGGACCGGGAGGTGGTTCGGCCCCTGCTGCGGCTTCTGGACCGGGAGGTGGTTCGGCCCCTGCTGCGGCTTCTGGCCCGGT
The DNA here is from genome assembly GCA_027917425.1 of Gastrophryne carolinensis. Taxonomy (NCBI): domain Eukaryota; kingdom Metazoa; phylum Chordata; class Amphibia; order Anura; family Microhylidae; genus Gastrophryne; species Gastrophryne carolinensis. Next base: position 89,251,563 of record CM051243.1, read on the forward strand.
GTTTTTGGCCTTTGCCTATGGCCTTGGTGCCACGTGGGGGGGGTGATGTGGGGCAGGGTGGGGTGGGGCTTCGTCCCCTCTTACCCATCTGTGGGCCAGGAGTTTTAGCAGCCTTGGTTACCTTGCTCCTTGGTTGTGGTGGTGCTGCTGCAACCTCCTTTTTTGCCGCAGCCTTGGTGGTAGCCCTTAGTCGGGCTTTAGGCTCTTGCGACCTTGTTTGCGGACCCACGCCCTGCTCAGCCTGCTTGCTCTGCTTCTTAGCTGGAAGTTTTCTTTTTAGTGCCATTTTGTGTGGACTCTCAAAGAGAATGAGCTGTGTGTGCAGGGACCTTTAAATAAGGTCTCCGGCGTGTGACGCCTACGCGTTCGCTTACGCGCACGTCCGGCCGTTCGCACGGCCGTGCGAAACCCGGAAACCGCTGGGGCCGTGCTTATCTGCTGCCTAGAAGAAGAAGAAAGATGGCGCCCACTATCTTCACCCGCCAACAAGAAGAGATAATCATGCTTGTAAGTGTCTTTTAACGACTTTGCTTGGATTGTTAATTGTTGCTCTACATGTTAAGGATGCGCAAAAAGTTATCTTTTTGTTAAAGCTTTGGTTCGACTACATGCACAACCAAGCGCACGCCACACACGTGCCAAACGACAGTGCTGCCATATTTGAAAGTTAACTTAGCCTAAAAGTGTGTGTGTGTGTGTATGTGTTCATGTGATTGAACCAAATAATGTATTGTTGCCTCTTCTACATATGCATTTCTGAGTTCTTGCTATGTTTGTTTTTTGTTTTGCAGACCATGCTGGAGCGCAGGTACGACTACCTGCCCAACTCGTTTGCCAAACGAAACGTCGCCCTGGAGATCATCTCGGAGATACAACACCAGACCGACACCGCCTTCACCCACACACAGATCATGCAGCATTGGTCGGACCTGAAGCGACTGCACATGCCCCGGGTGCAGAGGTTTTTTGGAATCCATTTCCCAAGTAAGTACATAGCGCTTGCATGCAAGATGTAACTAGGACAGAATTTAGGCCTTTTATTTATAATGCCTTCTCTTTTGTAGTGTTGGAAATGGATTACAGAATTCGCCGCACCCGGAGGCGCGCAGGCCGACCAGTGCTGCATGATTCTGCAGCTGGGAGTGAAGGTGGTGGATCTCCAGGGCGACGGGCCGACCCCTCCTCTGTGGCCTCCTCAGACCAGCCCCTGGACCTTACCACAGAGGAGGGGCGGCACAGCGTGGGCAGGCAGTCGTACCCTGCCACGCATGCGGGATCCTCTGGTATGTCACTCTTCATGTCTACACCCAAACATATAATTGCTAGCTCCTGATATCACCAAACTGAATCCTTTATTCTGTCTTTGTAGATGTTTCTGTTGCGGGTGAAGTAGTGGGTGAGGAGGCAGCAGATAGGAGCCCACAAGACCCTGGAGAAGGTGAGTGATGTGACCCAGACTTAGCTAAAAACATTTGAGGACTGCGGAATCAGACATCCAAACTAACCATTTGGCCCATGTTTCAACAGGCACTTCTTCACAGCAGAGCCAGGAACCAGGACCTCAGGGTGTTGTCCCCAACGAGCCATCTCTCGGCCACCAACCAAGTAAGTAGTCATTGCATTATAAAGATTTCTGTCTAAATTCCCATGAACACCAAAACACATAATGCCCTAGTCAATGCCAATATAAGAGGGACCTGTGGCCACTGAATTAGCTTAATTAGTTGCCCAACTGTCCTGTGGCCACTGAATTAGCTTAATTAGTTGCCCAACTGTCCTGTGGCCACTGAATTAGCTTAATTAGTTGCCCAACTGTCCTGTGGCCACTGAATTAGCTTAATTAGTTGCCCAACTGTGACGTGATGTGACCCAGACTTAGCTAAAAACATTTGAGGACTGCGGAATCAGACATCCAAACTAACCATTTGGCCCATGTTTCAACAGGCACTTCTTCACAGCAGAGCCAGGAACCAGGACCTCAGGGTGTTGTCCCCAACGAGCCATCTCTCGGCCACCAACCAAGTAAGTAGTCATTGCATTATAAAGATTTCTGTCTAAATTCCCATGAACACCAAAACACATAATGCCCTAGTCAATGCCAATATAAGAGGGACCTGTGGCCACTGAATTAGCTTAATTAGTTGCCCAACTGTCCTGTGGCCACTGAATTAGCTTAATTAGTTGCCCAACTGTCCTGTGGCCACTGAATTAGCTTAATTAGTTGCCCAACTGTCCTGTGGCCACTGAATTAGCTTAATTAGTTGCCCAACTGTCCTGTGGCCACTGAATTAGCTTAATTAGTTGCCCAACTGTCCTGTGGCCACTGAATTAGCTTAATTAGTTGCCCAACTGTCCTGTGGCCACTGAATTAGCTTAATGACCTGTGGCCACTTCCTAACCTTAATTCCTGTCATTAATGACATCTGTGCATTATAGTTAATTTGTTTATTAAAATACATTAAATCCACAGGTGAGAAACATGTATTGTTCTCCGAATAATTTGTTTGTCTGATTTTTTGGCAGGGACCACAAGACAGCGACTTGCTGAAATGAATCGGAGGGTCCTTGAGTTGGTGGCCGATCTGCAGGCGATGCGGGACACGTTGGGGACAACAGAAGAGGAAGACTAGTGTCCTGGTTCCTGGCCCTGTAGATTTGTAAATAGTTTGATTTGTACATAGTTTTATTGGTTAAACACCCAAGTTTTTTGTATATAGTTTTATTGTTTTAAAAAAGGTTTTTATTGTATATAGTTTTTAAAGTTTTTAACAAAAAATTAGTGTATATATTTTTAAGAACCAACCAACAATTTGTATATAGTTTTTAATTTTTTAGGGCCAAAGTTGGGCCAAACATTTTTACCAAAAATGGCAATTGACCAATAAATTCCCAAAAAGGAAAAAAACATGTTGTCCCATTTATTTGCACACATACATTTAACCAAAACAAGGGGCCAATGACATATTTGAAAAGCAACATTGTGATGTCCCTGAAGTGATTTGGGTAAGTTTTAGGGACCTAAAAAGGAAGAAGAAACAAGGCGCTAAGTGATTTGGGTAAGTTTTAGGGACCTAAAATGGAAGAAGAAACAAGGCGCTAAGTGATTTGGGTAAGTTTTAGGGACCTAAAATGGAAGAAGAAACAAGGCGCTAAGTGATTTGGGTAAGTTTTAGGGACCTAAAATGGAAGAAGAAACAAGGCGCTAAGTGATTTGGGTAAGTTTTAGGGACCTAAAATGGAAGAAGAAACAAGGCGCTAAGTGATTTGGGTAAGTTTTAGGGACCTAAAATGGAAGAAGAAACTAGGCGCTAAGTGATTTGGGTAAGTTTTAGGGACCTAAAATGGAAGAAGAAACAAGGCGCTAAGTGATTTGGGTAAGTTTTAGGGTGTGAAAATGGAAGAAGAAACAAGGCGCTAAGTGATTTGGGTAAGTTTTAGGGACCTAAAATGGAAGAAGAAACTAGGCGCTAAGTGATTTGGGTAAGTTTTAGGGACCTAAAATGGAAGAAGAAACTAGGCGCTAAGTGATTTGGGTAAGTTTTAGGGACCTAAAATGGAAGAAGAAACAAGGCGCTAAGTGATTTGGGTAAGTTTTAGGGACCTAAAATGGAAGAAGAAACAAGGCGCTAAGTGATTTGGGTAAGTTTTAGGGACCTAAAATGGAAGAAGAAACAAGGCGCTAAGTGATTTGGGTAAGTTTTAGGGTGTGAAAATGGAAGAAGAAACAAGGCGCTAAGTGATTTGGGTAAGTTTTAGGGTGTGAAAATGGAAGAAGAAACAAGGCGCTAAGTGATTTGGGTAAGTTTTAGGGACCTAAAATGGAAGAAGAAACAAGGCGCTAAGTGATTTGGGTAAGTTTTAGGGACCTAAAATGGAAGAAGAAACTAGGCGCTAAGTGATTTGGGTAAGTTTTAGGGTGTGAAAATGGAAGAAGAAACAAAGCGCGAAGTGGTTAGGGTGAGCTTTAAGGGACCTCAAGGGAAAAGGCAGGATAGCGCGAAGTGGTTAGGGTGAGCTTTAAGGGACCTCAAGGGAAAAGGCAGGATAGCGCAAAGTGGTTAGGGTGAGCTTTAAGGGACCTCAAGGGAAAAGGCAGGATAGCGCGAAGTGGTTAGGGTGAGCTTTAAGGGACCTCAAGGGAAAAGGCAGGATAGCGCGAAGTGGTTAGGGTGAGTTTAGTGATGGAAGTGAAATTATGTAGGCGAGCACTTTAATGAGAGAAGTTTGTAGTGCGCAGGCGCAATATCGTAAGAATTTCGTCTGGCCAGATATTTTAGGAAAAAATGAAGCAGGATGTAGCGGGAAAATGCTAGGATTCGTGTGAGGATACGATGGGAAAAGGGCAAAAACGAAAGGCTACGTTGGTAGTTGTGAAAAATGAATCTGAACATTTTCGATGGAAAATGACAGCCTCGTCTGCGTACTCTGGCATACGAGCACACGGACGCGCTACGAAGGTTTACGAAGCATGCATAGAATCGCTCGAACGTTCATGCGAGAGCGGGAAATTTTGAAAATCTTACGACGTCGGCACCAAAGCGAAAGTTTTTAGGTGTCTCTCTGAATCGAGCCTATGGTCTTAAACAGAGGCTGCTGTAGTCACAGAATGGGATGCCCCAAAAAAGAAGTGGACCTGGCAGGGTCCAGTAGTGCTATGCCCAGCAAAAGTGTCTTTATTAGGCCTAATTTCAATTATAATAAGTGCAAATGGTTATATGGTCTTAAACAGAGGCTGCTGTAGTCACAGAATGGGATGCCACAACAGAAGTGGACCTGGCAGGGTCCAGTAGTGCTATGCCCAGCAAAAGTGTCTTTATCAGGCCTAATTTCAATTATAATAAGTGCAAATGGCTATATGGCTATATGGTCTTAAACAGAGGCTGCTGTAGTCACAGAATGGGATGCCACAACAGAAGTGCACCTGGCAGGGTCCAGTAGTGCTATGCCCAGCAAAAGTGTCTTTATCAGGCCTAATTTCAATTATAATAGGTGCAAATGGTTATATGGTCTTAAACAGAGGCTGCTGTAGTCACAGAATGGGATGCCCCAAAAAAGAAGTGGACCTGGCAGGGTCCAGTAGTGCTATGCCCAGCAAAAGTGTCTTTATCAGGCTAATTTCAATTATAATAAGTGCAAATGGTTATATGGTCTTAAACAGAGGCTGCTGTAGTCACAGAATGGGATGCCCCAAAAAAGAAGTGGACCTGGCAGGGTCCAGTAGTGCTATGCCCAGCAAAAGTGTCTTTATTAGGCCTAATTTCAATTATAATAAGTGCAAATGGTTATATGGTCTTAAACAGAGGCTGCTGTAGTCACAGAATGGGATGCCACAACAGAAGTGGACCTGGCAGGGTCCAGTAGTGCTATGCCCAGCAAAAGTGTCTTTATCAGGCCTAATTTCAATTATAATAAGTGCAAATGGCTATATGGTCTTAAACAGAGGCTGCTGTAGTCACAGAATGGGATGCCACAACAGAAGTGCACCTGGCAGGGTCCAGTAGTGCTATGCCCAGCAAAAGTGTCTTTATCAGGCCTAATTTCAATTATAATAGGTGCAAATGGTTATATGGTCTTAAACAGAGGCTGCTGTAGTCACAGAATGGGATGTCCCAAAAAAGAAGTGGACCTGGCAGGGTCCAGTAGTGCTATGCCCAGCAAAAGTGTCTTTATCAGGCTAATTTCAATTATAATAAGTGCAAATGGTTATATGGTCTTAAACAGAGGCTGCTGTAGTCACAGAATGGGATGCCCCAAAAAAGAAGTGGACCTGGCAGGGTCCAGTAGTGCTATGCCCAGCAAAAGTGTCTTTATCAGGCCTAATTTCAATTATAATAAGTGCAAATGGTTATATGGTCTTAAACAGAGGCTGCTGTAGTCACAGAATGGGATGCCCCAAAAAAGAAGTGGACCTGGCAGGGTCCAGTAGTGCTATGCCCAGCAAAAGTGTCTTTATCAGGCTAATTTCAATTATAATAAGTGCAAATGGTTATATGGTCTTAAACAGAGGCTGCTGTAGTCACAGAATGGGATGCCACAACAGAAGTGGACCTGGCAGGGTCCAGTAGTGCTATGCCCAGCAAAAGTGTCTTTATCAGGCCTAATTTCAATTATAATAAGTGCAAATGGCTATATGGCTATATGGTCTTAAACAGAGGCTGCTGTAGTCACAGAATGGGATGCCACAACAGAAGTGCACCTGGCAGGGTCCAGTAGTGCTATGCCCAGCAAAAGTGTCTTTATCAGGCCTAATTTCAATTATAATAGGTGCAAATGGTTATATGGTCTTAAACAGAGGCTGCTGTAGTCACAGAATGGGATGCCCCAAAAAAGAAGTGGACCTGGCAGGGTCCAGTAGTGCTATGCCCAGCAAAAGTGTCTTTATCAGGCTAATTTCAATTATAATAAGTGCAAATGGTTATATGGTCTTAAACAGAGGCTGCTGTAGTCACAGAATGGGATGCCCCAAAAAAGAAGTGGACCTGGCAGGGTCCAGTAGTGCTATGCCCAGCAACAGTGTCTTTATTAGGCCTAATTTCAATTATAATAAGTGCAAATGGTTATATGGTCTTAAACAGAGGCTGCTGTAGTCACAGAATGGGATGCCACAACAGAAGTGGACCTGGCAGGGTCCAGTAGTGCTATGCCCAGCAAAAGTGTCTTTATCAGGCCTAATTTCAATTATAATAAGTGCAAATGGCTATATGGTCTTAAACAGAGGCTGCTGTAGTCACAGAATGGGATGCCACAACAGAAGTGCACCTGGCAGGGTCCAGTAGTGCTATGCCCAGCAAAAGTGTCTTTATCAGGCCTAATTTCAATTATAATAGGTGCAAATGGTTATATGGTCTTAAACAGAGGCTGCTGTAGTCACAGAATGGGATGTCCCAAAAAAGAAGTGGACCTGGCAGGGTCCAGTAGTGCTATGCCCAGCAAAAGTGTCTTTATCAGGCTAATTTCAATTATAATAAGTGCAAATGGTTATATGGTCTTAAACAGAGGCTGCTGTAGTCACAGAATGGGATGCCCCAAAAAAGAAGTGGACCTGGCAGGGTCCAGTAGTGCTATGCCCAGCAAAAGTGTCTTTATCAGGCCTAATTTCAATTATAATAAGTGCAAATGGTTATATGGTCTTAAACAGAGGCTGCTGTAGTCACAGAATGGGATGCCCCAAAAAAGAAGTGGACCTGGCAGGGTCCAGTAGTGCTATGCCCAGCAAAAGTGTCTTTATCAGGCTAATTTCAATTATAATAAGTGCAAATGGTTATATGGTCTTAAACAGAGGCTGCTGTAGTCACAGAATGGGATGCCACAACAGAAGTGGACCTGGCAGGGTCCAGTAGTGCTATGCCCAGCAAAAGTGTCTTTATCTGGGCTAATTTCAATTATAATAAGTGCAAATGGTTATATGGTCTTAAACAGAGGCTGCTGTAGTCACAGAATGGGATGCCCCAAAAAAGAAGTGGACCTGGCAGGGTCCAGTAGTGCTATGCCCAGCAAAAGTGTCTTTATCAGGCCTAATTTCAATTATAATAAGTGCAAATGGTTATATGGTCTTAAACAGAGGCTGCTGTAGTCACAGAATGGGATGCCCCAAAAAAGAAGTGGACCTGGCAGGGTCCAGTAGTGCTATGCCCAGCAAAAGTGTCTTTATCAGGCCTAATTTCAATTATAATAAGTGCAAATGGTTATATGGTCTTAAACAGAGGCTGCTGTAGTCACAGAATGGGATGCCCCAAAAAAGAAGTGGACCTGGCAGGGTCCAGTAGTGCTATGCCCAGCAAAAGTGTCTTTATCAGGCTAATTTCAATTATAATAAGTGCAAATGGTTATATGGTCTTAAACAGAGGCTGCTGTAGTCACAGAATGGGATGCCCCAAAAAAGAAGTGGACCTGGCAGTGTCCAGTAGTGCTATGCCCAGCAAAAGTGTCTTTATCAGGGCTAATTTCAATTATAATAAGTGCAAATGGTTATATGGTCTTAAACAGAGGCTACTGTAGTCACAGAATGGGATGCCCCCCCAAAAAAGTGGACCTGGCAGGGTCCAGTAGTGCTATGCCCAGCAAAAGTGTCTTTATCAGGCTAATTTCAACTATAATAAGTGCAAATGGTTATATGGTCTTAAACAGAGGCTGCTGTAGTCACAGAATGGGATGCCACAACAGAAGTGGACCTGGCAGGGTCCAGTAGTGCTATGCCCAGCAAAAGTGTCTTTATCAGGGCTAATTTCAATTATAATAAGTGCAAATGGTTATATGGTCTTAAACAGAGGCTGCTGTAGTCACAGAATGGGATGCCCCAAAAAAGAAGTGGACCTGGCAGGGTCCAGTAGTGCTATGCCCAGCAAAAGTGTCTTTATCAGGCTAATATCAATTATAATAAGTGCAAATGGTTATATGGTTTTAAACAGAGGCTGCTGTAGTCACAGAATGGGATGCCACAACAGAAGTGGACCTGGCAGGGTCCAGTAGTGCTATGCCCAGCAAAAGTGTCTTTATCAGGCCTAATTTCAATTGTAATAAGTGCAAATGGTTATATGGTCTTAAACAGAGGCTGCTGTAGTCACAGAATGGGATGCCCCAAAAAAGAAGTGGACCTGGCAGGGTCCAGTAGTGCTATGCCCAGCAAAAGTGTCTTTATCAGGGCTAATTTCAATTATAATAAGTGCAAATGGTTATATGGTCTTAAACAGAGGCTGCTGTAGTCACAGAATGGGATGCCCCAAAAAAGAAGTGGACCTGGCAGGGTCCAGTAGTGCTATGCCCAGCAAAAGTGTCTTTATCAGGGCTAATTTCAATTATAATAAGTGCAAATGGTTATATGGTCTTAAACAGAGGCTGTTGTAGTCACAGAATGGGATGCCCCAAAAAAGAAGTGGACCTGGCAGGGTCCAGTAGTGCTATGCCCAGCAAAAGTGTCTTTATCAGGCCTAATTTCAATTATAATAAGTGAAAATGGTTATATGGTCTTAAACAGAGGCTGCTGTAGTCACAGAATGGGATGCCCCAAAAAAGAAGTGGACCTGGCAGGGTCCAGTAGTGCTATGCCCAGCAAAAGTGTCTTTATTAGGCCTAATTTCAATTATAATAAGTGCAAATGGTTATATGGTCCTAAACAGAGGCTGCTGTAGTCACAGAATGGGATGCCACAACAGAAGTGCACCTGGCAGGGTCCAGTAGTGCTATGCCCAGCAAAAGTGTCTTTATCAGGCCTAATTTCAATTATAATAGGTGCAAATGGTTATATGGTCTTAAACAGAGGCTGCTGTAGTCACAGAATGGGATGCCCCAAAAAAGAAGTGGACCTGGCAGGGTCCAGTAGTGCTATGCCCAGCAAAAGTGTCTTTATCAGGGCTAATTTCAATTATAATAAGTGCAAATGGTTATATGGTCTTAAACAGAGGCTGCTGTAGTCACAGAATGGGATGCCCCAAAAAAGAAGTGGACCTGGCAGGGTCCAGTAGTGCTATGCCCAGCAAAAGTGTCTTTATCAGGCCTTATTTCAATTATAATAAGTGCAAATGGTTATATGGTCTTAAACAGAGGCTGCTGTAGTCACAGAATGGGATGCCCCAAAAAAGAAGTGGACCTGGCAGGGTCCAGTAGTGCTATGCCCAGCAAAAGTGTCTTTATCAGGCCTAATTTCAATTATAATAAGTGCAAATGGTTATATGGTCTTAAACAGAGGCTGCTGTAGTCACAGAATGGGATTCCCCAAAAAAGAAGTGGACCTGGCAGGGTCCAGTAGTGCTATGCCCAGCAAAAGTGTCTTTATCAGGCTAATTTCAATTTTAATAAGTGCAAATGGTTATATGGTCTTAAACAGAGGCTGCTGTAGTCACAGAATGGGATGCCCCAAAAAAGAAGTGGACCTGGCAGGGTCCAGTAGTGCTATGCCCAGCAAAAGTGTCTTTATCAGGGCTAATTTCAATTATAATAAGTGCAAATAGTTATATGGTCTTAAACAGAGGCTGTTGTAGTCACAGAATGGGATGCCCCAAAAAAGAAGTGGACCTGGCAGGGTCCAGTAGTGCTATGCCCAGCAAAAGTGTCTTTATCAGGCCTCATTTCAATTATAATAAGTGCAAATGGTTATATGAGGCTCGATTCAGAGACACATTCGTCCGGACTTCCGTAGCTGTCTGTGAAAGTTTTGGTGGGTGTTTGTCATTTTTTGGCTTTTTTTCGTATATTTTTCACTCGCACGAACGTTCGAGAACATGCGTATATGCTCTTTCGATAATGGTGCCAAAATCGGAAGATTTTCGTTACTTCGGGAGCTTTTTCCCACCAAATCGGAAATGTTTCGTCCGTTCAGAATTTTTTCGTTATTGCAATGGGCTTGCGATTAATTCAGAGAGCTGATTGCCGATGGTCCCACACCTCATAAATTCGTTTCAGGGCAAAAACATTCCCGGCACCTTTTTGACTACGGGAGCGCGAGCCAGCCATGGACGAGGCTACTGCCTTTGAGGAGCATGAGGATCTGCAACTCATGGGCATTGAGATCGTCCGGAGGGCAGAGACCAGATTGCACCGGCGGCGACGCATGGACATCAATAGCATGCATGACACTGAGCTGTTCGAGCTGACCAGGCTTAATCGCGCTTCCCTCCATAAATTATATAGTGAGCTGCGGCCATGGTTAGCCCGCACCACAAGGAAGGGGCAAGCAATTTCAGGTATGACCAAGATGCTTGGCTGCCTGCAATTTTTGGCGAACGGCTCGTTCCAGAGGCTGGGTGCCCTCTCCGTGGGGATTTCACAGCCTACGCTGAGCCGCGCCCTATCCCAATTTTTGGAAGGCATGGCTACCATAACTCGGAAATATATTTGTTTCCCTGAGGATATGGTAGCCAGAAACGCCATTAAGCTGGCATTTTTTAATATCGCCGACATGCCCAATGTCATGGGTGCTATTGACTGCACCCACGTTGCCCTCGTCCCTCCGTCAAGCGACGAGTATATATACAGGCAAGTTTTGGCTTCCATTGTCTCTAAATATTTGTGTGTCCCTCCTTTGCTCAATCACATTATTCGTTTGCTTCATTGGCAATAGTCCCTCCTTTCCAGAAAAGCTTCCTTGTGACTAATCTCGCCATTTGTAGTAACTTTCATTGGCAATAGTCCCTCCTTTCCAGAAAAGCTTCCTTGTGACTAATCTCGCCATTTGTAGTAACTTTCATTGGCAATAGTCCCTCCTTTACAGAAAAGCTTCCTTGTGTCTAATCTCGCCATTTGTAGTAGCTTTCATTGGCAATAGTCCCTCCTTTCCAGAAAAGCTTCCTTGTGACTAATCTCGCCATTTGTAGTAACTTTCATTGGCAATAGTCCCTCCTTTCCAGAAAAGCTTCCTTGTGACTAATCTCGCCATTTGTAGTAACTTTCATTGGCAATAGTCCCTCCTTTCCAGAAAAGCTTCCTTGTGTCTAATCTCGCCATTTGTAGTAGCTTTCATTGGCAATAGTCCCTCCTTTACAGAAAAGCTTCCTTGTGACTAATTTCGCCATTTGTAGTAACTTTCATTGCCAATAGTCCCTCCTTTTGTTTAGTCCCTCTAGGTTAATATACTCTCAGATTTTACATCTTCCCTCATTGCAAACACTCCCTCCTTGCTAATGCTCCCTCCTTGCCAAGAGTGTATGTGCACCAACGGCCCTTATTTATAAATTAGTCCCAAACTTAGTTATTTCAAATTAAAACATTTGTAAGTGTCCTTTTAATAGAACAAGTAAGACTGTCAAGGCTTAAACATTGATCTTCTTTTACATGTTACATTTTGACATAGGCTGTTTGAAGTGTGCGTTGGATTTGTTTACTAAACGTAATTTTTTTGTGGTTTCTGTTTCCTTTTTCACCAGAAATCGCAAAATGGGCCATTCGCTGAATGTGCAAGCGGTGGTGGCCCAGGACCTGCGCTTTCTGAGCGTCCTGGCAGGCTACCCTGGCTCAGCCCATGATGCGTATATCCTGCGCAGATCTGGATTATTCCGCCGGTTTGAGTCAGGGGAATTTGCGGGTGCATGGCTCCTTGGTAAGTTGGCTCAAATTATCGATTTGGATTGTATATGTATGGCAAAGTTTTAGGTTGGATTTACCTTTCATAAACGCTGCCTTGCCCCTCACCTTGTGAACATGTGTAAGCACACTGTAACCATTAGATTAGACAAACTCCATTGGCTGCAAAATTGTTTTGCCTGCATTGTTTTAATTAATAAGTGTAATGTGAGGCCAAGTCTGAAACAGCCTTCTAAACCATTTTCTTTCTAAATCTGTTATTGACTTTACCAGAGAGTCAGCGCCATCTTTGCTTACATGCATTTAACTTACTGAGTAGAGGTGAGCGGGATAAAGTGCAGGGGCCGGCTTACACCGGTTTTTGAGTAAGGCAAGAATTATAAAGGGGCAGGTCAAGTTAGACCATACTACATTGTTCTGCAGCACAGGCAGGAAACAATATCTGCTAACAGTCTGCCTGATTGCCCACCATCCCCAGTATTATTTGCCTACTTTTGACCCACATCTATCACATATGTTTAATTCTTGGTTTAGCATCTGCAATCTGTATGCTCATGTTTGTGTGACAATGTCACATACCTCTTTTATTTTTATTGCAGTAGTAATGTTGCGTGGCAATGTATGATTTACTGTTATTAATTTTTTGTTTTTTTGGGGCTTATTTAGGAGATTTGGGGTATCCACTACTGCCGTGGCTCATGACTCCGGTCCTCCGGCCACAAACTCCAGCACAAGAGGCCTATAACCGTGCACATAGAAAGACCAGGGCAGTGGTGGAGAGGGCCTTTGGACTCCTCAAGACCCGGTTTCGGTGCTTGGACCACACTGGGGGCTCCCTGCAGTATGACCCGAAAAAGGTCATTGACATTATAATGGCATGTGCCGCGCTCCATAATTTAGCCATTATGCAAAGGGTCCCCCGATATCTGGATTGCCCACCCTCTCCACCCTCCGATGAGGCAGACGACGCCTATGTGGGCCAGCCAAGTGCGTCTGGGCAAGCCGTGCGGGCAAATTTAATAGCCACACATTTTTCCTAATTTAGTTTTTAGTTTAATTTGTGTTTTTTTTTTTTTTTTTGTTTGTTTGGCTATGTTTAATTTCATTATGAAGTAAACAATAATGAATTTGTGCAACCCAAAAAAAAAACTATGTTTGAGTATTTATTTGTAGACCTTGGTTATTGTTTGTTTTGGTGCCAACTTGAACTCATATTTCTATATCCAAACACCACACACATGAGCTTGTTCAAACCAAAATGTTTACTACTTAGTAAAAGGTATATGTGAGACAAACAGAATCGGAGGTGAGTGCCCCTCACATACTTTGGGCCAACACCTGTACATGCAATTATGTTCAATACATTTGTACACAAAATAAATAGCACAAAATTAATCCCTCTCCTGCTTGCCCACATTTTCCACCGACACAGGTTGAAAGCAAACCTAGCTATGCCACATCTACACCTGTAAGTCAGTGGGCCACCCAAACAAGAACACCCAGTCCCAATCCAAATCCAGTACAATCACAGCCAGGGTCCAAGGTCTTTGATGTTGAGGCCAGAATGTCACCCAATCATGCCGCCAAACATGAGGAGCCACCACAAATGTTATTGTGGCCATGGCAGCCGCGCAACACCTTAAGTGGCCGATTCACTGAGTCTTGGACTCTGGCATTGGCTACTGGGCTACCTCAGGCCTTGAATGAGCTATATGGTGGATAATCAAAAGCAACCGAGCAAGAACAGCGCAAAATCTGTGATTTTTAGCCCTCACCAGACAAGTCAATCCAGTGGGTAGGTTTCGCAAAGATATGGACCAGATTCATGCCTAACACACCTTAATATGTGTGATGCCCATAGAACCCAGGTTGGGGCCCTTGGTGGGGGGGGGCCATAACATGGGCCTGTGTGGCATTCAGAATCTGCAACTGTTCCAAAATGTGTCTTTGGTTAGTGTGCATTTCGGCCATGCCTGACCTAATTTCTGAAGTCAAGTTGGCCATGTGGCTGTTATGGGTCCTCAATTCAGTCAGCACGGCACTGAAGGTAGTATTTAGGGACTCTAATTGGCCCCTAATATGCTCCTGATTTTGTTGGTTTTGGCGGCGAAAAAGGCGCCTCTCATGGTGCCATGCTGACTCCATCATCTGCACGCCCCTCCCCTGGGAAACTGGGCGACGTTGCTGAGTACGCCGCCCAATTCCCCGGGTTGTGGGGCGTGCAGATGATGTTGCTCGAGGACCCCCAACAGCCACAGGTCTGCTCGCCAAATCCTCAGCAGCAGATCTGAAACTGGGGACTGGAGGGTCAGTCTCTGCATGCTGCCCACGATGTGCAGGCAGCATGCAGCCAGCTTCACTCTGCTGCTGTGGATTTGGCGGAGACACATTTTGGGACAGTTGCAGATTCTGTCCCAGGGGAAGATCTTCAGAATCTCCTATGAAGCTTCCATCTTCCTCCTGCTCCTGGATTTGCTCCATCAGTGTGTGGCTCTGTTGGGGACATGTAAAAAAAAACAGGTTCAGTGTGTGGAATACCTATAAAAACCACACAAGCCAAACATGGCAAGCTACATGCATACACAACAGCCTCAAAATACACTTACCGTAGACATCGGATCCTGGGTCCTATGCAGCGCGGAAGAAGACGGACGCGGTAACATGGCAGAGGAGTCCCCACTAGCTGAGGGATGATGCTGGCCTGCTTTTGAAGAAAAACAGCGATTAATACACACAACTATGCATAGTTTATGATTAAGAACACATATGGTAATCCAAGAAACGTGGCAAAGCAGTAAGGGCCCCTCCCACAACGTGGCCACTTGGCATTCCCTAGGAATCCCATTACATTAGTGCATGGATTGTTAAACCAGACTAGACACATCACGTGTCTCAAACCAAACATGCAAAGAATGGCTGATGTGTGAGTTGCAACATCCCTTTAAGGGGAGGAAGTTAACACACTAAGGTGGGAAAAAACACTTACAATATGATTCTGGTGGGGAACATTTGTATGGCATAAAACCTTCCTAGAAAACCATCTTAATCAGTTGTGCAACTAAACCAGCTCCAACCAAATTGACCAACAGGCAAAGATGTTATTGTGGCGTGTGCTTCTCAATTAATACATAGCACCCATTCCTTTTCTACACTTCAAAGTGACATATTTGTCACACATTTCATTAAACATCATGTATGTGGATGTCAATTTGCACATTACCAGGCCACACCCATGACACTCCCTAGTCAAAGTGAGCACTCCTAACAAACCCACCCCCTAGAGCCATGTGCTTAGCTAGCCCTTGCTCCCACCCCCTAGAGCCATGTGCTTAGCTAGCCCTTGCTCCCACCCCCTACAGCCATGTGCTTAGCTAGCCCTTGCTCCCACCCCCTACAGCCATGTGCTTAGCTAGCCCTTGCTCCCACCCCCTAGAGCCATGTGCTTAGCTAGCCCTTGCTCCCACCCCCTACAGCCATGTGCTTAGCTAGCCCTTGCTCCCACCCCCTAGAGCCATGTGCTTAGCTAGCCCTTGCTCCCACCCCCTACAGCCATGTGCTTAGCTAGCCCTTGCTCCCACCCCCTAGAGCCATGTGCTTAGCTAGCCCTTGCTCCCACCCCCTAGAGCCATGTGCTTAGCTAGCCCTTGCTCCCACCCCCTAGAGCCATGTGCTTAGCTAGCCCTTGCTCCCACCCCCTAGAGCCATGTGCTTAGCTAGCCCTTGCTCCCACCCCCTACAGCCATGTGCTTAGCTAGCCCTTGCTCCCACCCCCTAGAGCCATGTGCTTAGCTAGCCCTTGCTCCCACCCCCTAGAGCCATGTGCTTAGCTAGCCCTTGCTCCCACCCCCTAGAGCCATGTGCTTAGCTAGCCCTTGCTCCCACCCCCTAGAGCCATGTGCTTAGCTAGCCCTTGCTCCCACCCCCTAGAGCCATGTGCTTAGCTAGCCCTTGCTCCCACCCCCTAGAGCCATGTGCTTAGCTAGCCCTTGCTCCCACCCCCTAGAGCCATGTGCTTAGCTAGCCCTTGCTCCCACCCCCTAGAGCCATGTGCTTAGCTAGCCCTTGCTCCCACCCCCTAGAGCCATGTGCTTAGCTAGCCCTTGCTCCCACCCCCTAGAGCCATGTGCTTAGCTAGCCCTTGCTCCCACCCCCTACAGCCATGTGCTTAGCTAGCCCTTGCTCCCACCCCCTAGAGCCATGTGCTTAGGTAGCCCGTGCTGCGTATGTGTATGTTTCAATACATTTGTGTGGTCATTCAGACATTACTAACCTGCAGGAATTGGTGGGTTGTCGGTGTCCTGCTGGCCCGAGTGTCCCTCTAAGGCCACGGGATGTAATAAGGACAGCACCATCTCCTCAGCCGGTGTAAAGCGCATTTTGCTTGGGAAACCTCCGCCAGTTGTTTCGCTGAAAAACATAGTAAGCATAATTAAGCGCACTGATGGACAGACAAGAATAATAAAAACCCAAACATTAGCTATGTACCTGTGCATCCGCCTTAGATTCTCTTTCTTCCGCACTGCATATTTCAGGTCCGAAATCTTCCATTGAATCTGGTCCATATCTTTACGTTCCTCACCCGCTGCATTGACTTGCCTGGTGAGTTCTTCAAAAATCTCGGTTTTGCACTGTTTACTGGTGTGTTTTGATCTTCTACCATATAGCTCATCAAAATGTAAGGTGAGCCCAGTAGCCAATGCCAGAGTTTGGGACTCAGCAAAACGGCCACCCAAGTGTCCTCTGCGCAAGTTGCGCCCTCTTCGGGGTGGTTGTGGCTCCTCACTGCTTGGTTGCAAATGGGGTGACATTCTGGCCTGGGGGGATGGAGGAGACCTCAAGGACTGGAGGCTGGCTGTTGATCTTACTGGACTTGGGAAGGGACTGGGTGTTCTTGGCTGGGTGGACCCTGAAGTTGCAGGTGTAGATGTGGCATAGGGTGAATGCATGCCAACCTGTGCCGGAGGATAATGTGGGCGAGCAAGAGAGGGTGTTGGCGACCTTGAGCTGCTGCTGTGGGTCTGTGGGGCCTTGGAGGTGGTTGGCTGGGTCTGTGGGCCCTTGGAGGTGGTTGGCTGGGTCTGTGGGGCCTTGGAGGTGGTTTGCTTGGCCTTAGTTTTTGAGCCACGTGCGGGGGGGGAGGGGGCCGTTGGCCTTTGGCGGCTTTTCGGGCTTCTGGAGCGTGTTCTGGTTTGGCCCCTGCGGCGCCTTGGGCCCCTGCTGCGGCTTCTGGACCGGGAGGTGGTTCGCCCCCTGCTGCGCCTTGGGCCCCTGCTGCGGCTTCTGGACCGGGAGGTGGTTCGGCCCCTGCGGCGCCTTGGGCCCCTGCTGCGGCTTCTGGACCGGGAGGTGGTTCGGCCCCTGCGGCGCCTTGGGCCCCTGCTGCGGCTTCTGGACCGGGAGGTGGTTCGCCCCCTGCTGCGCCTTGGGCCCCTGCTGCGGCTTCTGGACCGGGAGGTGGTTCGGCCCCTGCGGCGCCTTGGGCCCCTGCTGCGGCTTCTGGACCGGGAGGTGGTTCGCCCCCTGCTGCGCCTTGGGCCCCTGCTGCGGCTTCTGGACCGGGAGGTGGTTCGGCCCCTGCGGCGCCTTGGGCCCCTGCTGCGGCTTCTGGACCGGGAGGTGGTTCGGCCCCTGCTGCGCCTTGGGCCCCTGCTGCGGCTTCTGGACCGGGAGGTGGTTCGGCCCCTGCTGCGGCTTCTGGCCCGGTGTTTTTGGCCTTTGCCTATGGCCTTGGTGCCACGTGGGGGGGGTGATGTGGGGCAGGGTGGGGTGGGGCTTCGTCCCCTCTTACCCATCTGTGGGCCAGGAGTTTTAGCAGCCTTGGTTACCTTGCTCCTTGGTTGTGGTGGTGCTGCAACCTCCTTTTTTGCCGCAGCCTTGGTGGTAGCCCTTAGTCGGGCTTTAGGCTCTTGCGACCTTGTTTGCGGACCCACGCCCTGCTCAGCCTGCTTGCTCTGCTTCTTAGCTGGAAGTTTTCTTTTTGGTGCCATTTTGTGTGGACTCTCAAAGAGAATGAGCTGTGTGTGCAGGGACCTTTAAATAAGGTCTCCGGCGTGTGACGCCTACGCGTTCGCTTACGCGCACGTCCGGCCGTTCGCACGGCCGTGCGAAACCCGGAAACCGCTGGGGCCGTGCTTATCTGCTGCCTAGAAGAAGAAGAAAGATGGCGCCCACTATCTTCACCCGCCAACAAGAAGAGATAATCATGCTTGTAAGTGTCTTTTAACGACTTTGCTTGGATTGTTAATTGTTGCTCTACATGTTAAGGATGCGCAAAAAGTTATCTTTTTGTTAAAGCTTTGGTTCGACTACATGCACAACCAAGCGCACGCCACACACGTGCCAAACGACAGTGCTGCCATATTTGAAAGTTAACTTAGCCTAAAAGTGTGTGTGTGTATGTGTTCATGTGATTGAACCAAATAATGTATTGTTGCCTCTTCTACATATGCATTTCTGAGTTCTTGCTATGTTTGTTTTTTGTTTTGCAGACCATGCTGGAGCGCAGGTACGACTACCTGCCCAACTCGTTTGCCAAACGAAACGTCGCCCTGGAGATCATCTCGGAGATACAACACCAGACCGACACCACCTTCACCCACACACAGATCATGCAGCATTGGTCGGACCTGAAGCGACTGCACATGCCCCGGGTGCAGAGGTTTTTTGGAATCCATTTCCCAAGTAAGTACATAGCGCTTGCATGCAAGATGTAACTAGGACAGAATTTAGGCCTTTTATTTATAATGCCTTCTCTTTTGTAGTGTTGGAAATGGATTACAGAATTCGCCGCACCCGGAGGCGCCCAGGCCGACCAGTGCTGCATGATTCTGCAGCTGGGAGTGAAGGTGGTGGATCTCCAGGGCGACGGGCCGACCCCTCCTCTGTGGCCTCCTCAGACCAGCCCCTGGACCTTACCACAGAGGAGGGGCGGCACAGCGTGGGCAGGCAGTCGTACCCTGCCACGCATGCGGGATCCTCTGGTATGTCACTCTTCATGTCTACACCCAAACATATAATTGCTAGCTCCTGATATCACCAAACTGAATCCTTTATTCTGTCTTTGTAGATGTTTCTGTTGCGGGTGAAGTAGTGGGTGAGGAGGCAGCAGATAGGAGCCCACAAGACCCTGGAGAAGGTGAGTGATGTGACCCAGACTTAGCTAAAAACATTTGAGGACTGCGGAATCAGACATCCAAACTAACCATTTGGCCCATGTTTCAACAGGCACTTCTTCACAGCAGAGCCAGGAACCAGGACCTCAGGGTGTTGTCCCCAACGAGCCATCTCTCGGCCACCAACCAAGTAAGTAGTCATTGCATTATAAAGATTTCTGTCTAAATTCCCATGAACACCAAAACACATAATGCCCTAGTCAATGCCAATATAAGAGGGACCTGTGGCCACTGAATTAGCTTAATTAGTTGCCCAACTGTCCTGTGGCCACTGAATTAGCTTAATTAGTTGCCCAACTGTCCTGTGGCCACTGAATTAGCTTAATTAGTTGCCCAACTGTCCTGTGGCCACTGAATTAGCTTAATTAGTTGCCCAACTGTGACGTGATGTGACCCAGACTTAGCTAAAAACATTTGAGGACTGCGGAATCAGACATCCAAACTAACCATTTGGCCCATGTTTCAACAGGCACTTCTTCACAGCAGAGCCAGGAACCAGGACCTCAGGGTGTTGTCCCCAACGAGCCATCTCTCGGCCACCAACCAAGTAAGTAGTCATTGCATTATAAAGATTTCTGTCTAAATTCCCATGAACACCAAAACACATAATGCCCTAGTCAATGCCAATATAAGAGGGACCTGTGGCCACTGAATTAGCTTAATTAGTTGCCCAACTGTCCTGTGGCCACTGAATTAGCTTAATTAGTTGCCCAACTGTCCTGTGGCCACTGAATTAGCTTAATTAGTTGCCCAACTGTCCTGTGGCCACTGAATTAGCTTAATTAGTTGCCCAACTGTCCTGTGGCCACTGAATTAGCTTAATTAGTTGCCCAACTGTCCTGTGGCCACTGAATTAGCTTAATTAGTTGCCCAACTGTCCTGTGGCCACTGAATTAGCTTAATTAGTTGCCCAACTGTCCTGTGGCCACTGAATTAGCTTAATGACCTGTGGCCACTTCCTAACCTTAATTCCTGTCATTAATGACATCTGTGCATTATAGTTAATTTGTTTATTAAAATACATTAAATCCACAGGTGAGAAACATGTATTGTTCTCCGAATAATTTGTTTGTCTGATTTTTTGGCAGGGACCACAAGACAGCGACTTGCTGAAATGAATCGGAGGGTCCTTGAGTTGGTGGCCGATCTGCAGGCGATGCGGGACACGTTGGGGACAACAGAAGAGGAAGACTAGTGTCCTGGTTCCTGGCCCTGTAGATTTGTAAATAGTTTGATTTGTACATAGTTTTATTGGTTAAACACCCAAGTTTTTTGTATATAGTTTCATTGTTTTAAAAAAGGTTTTTATTGTATATAGTTTTTAAAGTTTTTAACAAAAAATTAGTGTATATATTTTTAAGAACCAACCAACAATTTGTATATAGTTTTTAATTTTTTAGGGCCAAAGTTGGGCCAAACATTTTTACCACAAATGGCAATTGACCAATAAATTCCCAAAAAGGAAAAAAACATGTTGTCCCATTTATTTGCACACATACATTTAACCAAAACAAGGGGCCAATGACATATTTGAAAAGCAACATTGTGATGTCCCTGAAGTGATTTGGGTAAGTTTTAGGGACCTAAAAAGGAAGAAGAAACAAGGCGCTAAGTGATTTGGGTAAGTTTTAGGGACCTAAAATGGAAGAAGAAACAAGGCGCTAAGTGATTTGGGTAAGTTTTAGGGACCTAAAATGGAAGAAGAAACAAGGCGCTAAGTGATTTGGGTAAGTTTTAGGGACCTAAAATGGAAGAAGAAACAAGGCGCTAAGTGATTTGGGTAAGTTTTAGGGACCTAAAATGGAAGAAGAAACAAGGCGCTAAGTGATTTGGGTAAGTTTTAGGGACCTAAAATGGAAGAAGAAACTAGGCGCTAAGTGATTTGGGTAAGTTTTAGGGACCTAAAATGGAAGAAGAAACAAGGCGCTAAGTGATTTGGGTAAGTTTTAGGGTGTGAAAATGGAAGAAGAAACAAGGCGCTAAGTGATTTGGGTAAGTTTTAGGGACCTAAAATGGAAGAAGAAACTAGGCGCTAAGTGATTTGGGTAAGTTTTAGGGACCTAAAATGGAAGAAGAAACTAGGCGCTAAGTGATTTGGGTAAGTTTTAGGGACCTAAAATGGAAGAAGAAACAAGGCGCTAAGTGATTTGGGTAAGTTTTAGGGACCTAAAATGGAAGAAGAAACAAGGCGCTAAGTGATTTGGGTAAGTTTTAGGGACCTAAAATGGAAGAAGAAACAAGGCGCTAAGTGATTTGGGTAAGTTTTAGGGTGTGAAAATGGAAGAAGAAACAAGGCGCTAAGTGATTTGGGTAAGTTTTAGGGTGTGAAAATGGAAGAAGAAACAAGACGCTAAGTGATTTGGGTAAGTTTTAGGGACCTAAAATGGAAGA
Source organism: Gastrophryne carolinensis (assembly GCA_027917425.1). Classification (NCBI taxonomy): domain Eukaryota; kingdom Metazoa; phylum Chordata; class Amphibia; order Anura; family Microhylidae; genus Gastrophryne; species Gastrophryne carolinensis. The sequence continues at coordinate 89,273,141 of CM051243.1, forward strand.
AGAAACAAGGCGCTAAGTGATTTGGGTAAGTTTTAGGGTGTGAAAATGGAAGAAGAAACAAGGCGCTAAGTGATTTGGGTAAGTTTTAGGGTGTGAAAATGGAAGAAGAAACAAGGCGCTAAGTGATTTGGGTAAGTTTTAGGGACCTAAAATGGAAGAAGAAACAAGGCGCTAAGTGATTTGGGTAAGTTTTAGGGACCTAAAATGGAAGAAGAAACTAGGCGCTAAGTGATTTGGGTAAGTTTTAGGGTGTGAAAATGGAAGAAGAAACAAAGCGCGAAGTGGTTAGGGTGAGCTTTAAGGGACCTCAAGGGAAAAGGCAGGATAGCGCGAAGTGGTTAGGGTGAGCTTTAAGGGACCTCAAGGGAAAAGGCAGGATAGCGCGAAGTGGTTAGGGTGAGCTTTAAGGGACCTCAAGGGAAAAGGCAGGATAGCGCGAAGTGGTTAGGGTGAGCTTTAAGGGACCTCAAGGGAAAAGGCAGGATAGCGCGAAGTGGTTAGGGTGAGTTTAGTGATGGAAGTGAAATTATGTAGGCGAGCACTTTAATGAGAGAAGTTTGTAGTGCGCAGGCGCAATATCGTAAGAATTTCGTCTGGCCAGATATTTTAGGAAAAAATGAAGCAGGATGTAGCGGGAAAATGATAGGATTCGTGTGAGGATACGATGGGAAAAGGGCAAAAACGAAAGGCTACGTTGGTAGTTGTGAAAAATGAATCTGAACATTTTCGATGGAAAATGACAGCCTCGTCTGCGTACTCTGGCATACGAGCACACGGACGCGCTACGGAAGGTTTACGAAGCATGCATAGAATCGCTCGAACGTTCATGCGAGAGCGGGAAATTTTGAAAATCTTACGACGTCGGCACCAAAGCGAAAGTTTTTAGGTGTCTCTCTGAATCGAGCCTATGGTCTTAAACAGAGGCTGCTGTAGTCACAGAATGGGATGCCCCAAAAAAGAAGTGGACCTGGCAGGGTCCAGTAGTGCTATGCCCAGCAAAAGTGTCTTTATTAGGCCTAATTTCAATTATAATAAGTGCAAATGGTTATATGGTCTTAAACAGAGGCTGCTGTAGTCACAGAATGGGATGCCACAACAGAAGTGGACCTGGCAGGGTCCAGTAGTGCTATGCCCAGCAAAAGTGTCTTTATCAGGCCTAATTTCAATTATAATAAGTGCAAATGGCTATATGGCTATATGGTCTTAAACAGAGGCTGCTGTAGTCACAGAATGGGATGCCACAACAGAAGTGCACCTGGCAGGGTCCAGTAGTGCTATGCCCAGCAAAAGTGTCTTTATCAGGCCTAATTTCAATTATAATAGGTGCAAATGGTTATATGGTCTTAAACAGAGGCTGCTGTAGTCACAGAATGGGATGCCCCAAAAAAGAAGTGGACCTGGCAGGGTCCAGTAGTGCTATGCCCAGCAAAAGTGTCTTTATCAGGCTAATTTCAATTATAATAAGTGCAAATGGTTATATGGTCTTAAACAGAGGCTGCTGTAGTCACAGAATGGGATGCCCCAAAAAAGAAGTGGACCTGGCAGGGTCCAGTAGTGCTATGCCCAGCAAAAGTGTCTTTATTAGGCCTAATTTCAATTATAATAAGTGCAAATGGTTATATGGTCTTAAACAGAGGCTGCTGTAGTCACAGAATGGGATGCCACAACAGAAGTGGACCTGGCAGGGTCCAGTAGTGCTATGCCCAGCAAAAGTGTCTTTATCAGGCCTAATTTCAATTATAATAAGTGCAAATGGCTATATGGTCTTAAACAGAGGCTGCTGTAGTCACAGAATGGGATGCCACAACAGAAGTGCACCTGGCAGGGTCCAGTAGTGCTATGCCCAGCAAAAGTGTCTTTATCAGGCCTAATTTCAATTATAATAGGTGCAAATGGTTATATGGTCTTAAACAGAGGCTGCTGTAGTCACAGAATGGGATGCCCCAAAAAAGAAGTGGACCTGGCAGGGTCCAGTAGTGCTATGCCCAGCAAAAGTGTCTTTATCAGGCTAATTTCAATTATAATAAGTGCAAATGGTTATATGGTCTTAAACAGAGGCTGCTGTAGTCACAGAATGGGATGCCCCAAAAAAGAAGTGGACCTGGCAGGGTCCAGTAGTGCTATGCCCAGCAAAAGTGTCTTTATCAGGCCTAATTTCAATTATAATAAGTGCAAATGGTTATATGGTCTTAAACAGAGGCTGCTGTAGTCACAGAATGGGATGCCACAACAGAAGTGGACCTGGCAGGGTCCAGTAGTGCTATGCCCAGCAAAAGTGTCTTTATCTGGGCTAATTTCAATTATAATAAGTGCAAATGGTTATATGGTCTTAAACAGAGGCTGCTGTAGTCACAGAATGGGATGCCCCAAAAAAGAAGTGGACCTGGCAGGGTCCAGTAGTGCTATGCCCAGCAAAAGTGTCTTTATCAGGCCTAATTTCAATTATAATAAGTGCAAATGGTTATATGGTCTTAAACAGAGGCTGCTGTAGTCACAGAATGGGATGCCCCAAAAAAGAAGTGGACCTGGCAGGGTCCAGTAGTGCTATGCCCAGCAAAAGTGTCTTTATCAGGCCTAATTTCAATTATAATAAGTGCAAATGGTTATATGGTCTTAACCCTTTAAATGCCAAGCACGTAGTTTCTACGTGGTTGCCTCTCCTACCGTTAAGTGCCAAGCACGTAGAAACTACGTGCCTGGCATTTCCCACAAACAGTTAAAAAGATAGAAAAAAAAACCACTTACCTCCGGTATCCCCGTGAAGCTTGGGGTCCCCTCTTCCTGGGGGGGGCATCCGATCGCCCCCCCGTCGTCCTCCGTCTTCAGGGGGGGCCCCGAAACCAGCCGCCCCCCCCCGTTTCCAGCGCTGACATCGGCGCTGTAAAAAAAAAAAAAAAACAAACTGTCATTTACTCACCTCCGCGCCCGAGCCTTCTGTCCGGGTCTCCTCTTCACCAGGGAGGGGTCCGATCCCCCCCCTGGGCTGCGCAGTCTTCAGGTGAGGACCCTCTTCCGGGTCCTCACCTCTTGTAATGGCGGCGCTGGCCTCCGCCGCTGAGCTCCGCCCATTGTGGGAGGAGCGGGATGACGTCATCCCGCTCCTCCTATACCCCCTCCGAGCTCCGGCATCTGTCAGATGCCGGTGGTGATCGGAGCAGAGCGGGTGTCAGGTGAGGAGGCTCCGATCGGAGCCCCCTCGCCTGTCACCCGCCCTGCGCCGATCAGCACCGGCATCTGTCAGTGACAGCGGCGCGGGACAGCGGCGAGGGACGTCGGATCGGAGGTGAGTATGGTGTAAAAAAAAGAAAAATAAAGATTTTTTTTTCTCTGTGTCTGTGTCATTTTTTACTATTAACCCCTTGTGAACTGGTAAGGGGTCCATGACCCCTATACCAGTTCACAAGGCTGGGGAGATGGCAAGCCACCTGCGCTAGCGGGTGGCTTGCCATTAACCCCTGGCACCCCCATTACCTGCCTCCCCAAAGGCCAGGGGGGGGCAGAAGAGCCCGGGCCCACATGGGCTATGTGGGCTCGTAGGCTGCAGGGTGGGGGGGCCACATAAGCTGGCCCCCCCACTCTGTGCCTACAAGCCCCCATAGCTGGTCCCGGGCTGGTTACTGTGGGTAAGGGGGACCCCACGTCAATTTTTTTTTTGATTTTTAAGGGTTTTTAACCCTTAAAAATAAAAAAAAAAAATGGGGTCCCCCCCCCTGGGAGGGGGGACCCTATGTCATTTTTTTTTTGATTAACCCTTTGTGTTCTGTCATCCAGCAGCTATAAAAGGCTTCTAGCAAGTGAGCAGAAGCCAGTGATCGCCGAGGGACAGAGGGCTCCAGGATGGATGGGAGGTGAGTACAGTGTAAAAAAAAAAAAAATAAAAAAAATAATAAAATATTTTTTCTATGCTTGTGTCTGTGTGATTATTTACATTTAACCCCTTGTGAACTGGTAAGGGGTCCATGACCCCTATACCAGTTCACAAGGCTGGGGGGATGGCAAGCCACCTGCGCTAGCGGGTGGCTTGCCATTAACCCCTGGCACCCCCATTACCTGCCTCCCCAAAGGCCAGGGGGGGGCAGAAGAGCCCGGGCCCACATGGGCTATGTGGGCTCGTAGGCTGCAGGGTGGGGGGGCCACAAAAGCTGGCCCCCCCACTCTGTGCCTACAAGCCCCCATAGCTGGACCCGGGCTGGTTACTGTGGGTAAGGGGGACCCCACGTCAATTTTTTTTTTGATTTTTAAGGGTTTTTAACCCTTAAAAATCAAAAAAAAAATGGGGTCTCCCTCCCCTGGGAGGGGGGACCCTATGTCATTTTTTTTCTCGATTTAACCCTTTGTAGTGTGGATGGTAGTTGTATTTTTTTTGTGAATGTTATTAAATACTTGTTTCAGTTAGGGGGGTCTCCTGGGCAGGAACAGGGGGCTACCGATAAATATGTGGTACCGTTCTAATCGGTAGAAATGGGGCTTTCACATGCAATATGATTTTCCTTAATAAAATACATTTTTTATTTAAAATAAAGGAGTCAATTTTTTTAAAACATTTTTTATTTATTTATTTATTATTTTTACTTAATAATATTGTAAAAAAAAAAAAAATTTACAAACAAGACATTTCATGTTAAAGCCTAAACTCTGCTGCAAAAAAATATATATATAATTTTCCTGAAAGTTCCAGCAAAAATGGCGCAAAACATGACGCAAAATGGGGAAAAATGGCCTGTCAACAGAGGGTGACAAAATCTCAAGTAGGCTGGCAATTAAAAGGGTTAATAGTACCTATGCATGTTGGGTATTGTTCTGTTCGGGGGACCTTGCGCTTTCAGACTTAGCTTGTTTTTTCTGGTTTGCATATTTATATTTTAGGAAAAGGTGTTTTTTATTCAGCTTTTTTATAAATTTTTTAAGGAAACCCTGCGCAAACAAAGAATTATTTGAGGGATTACTTCCAGAAAGATGAGCCCACTACAACAAGCTGGGTACCCTTAGAAAGCTTAACGTGTGTACTTTCAGGGAATATATGGTTTATCGGGGATATTCCAAATGTCAAGGGTTGTTTTGGTTGAAAAATCGCAAGGTGCGCACTTTGTCTGCAGAGCTGAAATTTTCAAGTAAAATTACCGTTACGCACATGCTTTACTTTGGGGTGTTTGGCAACTCTTCCCTTGACAGAACCTATGCATGTTGGGTATTGTTCTGTTCGGGGGATGTTGCGTTTCCAGATTAAACTTGTTTTTTCTTGTTTGTATATAGTTTTTTTAGGAAAATGTGGCTTTGATTCTGCTTTTTTATCCTTTTTTTAGGGAAACTCTTTGCAACCAAAGAATCCATTGAGGGATTACTTCCAGAAAACTATGGGCACATCAACAAGCCTGGTACGCCTAGAAAGCCTGAGGTGTGTACTTCCAGAGAATATATAGTTTGTTGGGGGTATTTCAAATGTAAAGGGTTGTTTTTCTGGAAAAACTGCAAGGTGCGCATATTGCGTAGCACAGTTGTATTTTATCTGAAAATCCCCTAAAGCGTTGTTTCAGTTTGGGGGAGTCTCCTGGGCAGGAAAGGGTGTCTACCTATACATATGTGGTACCACTGTAACCGGGAGAAATTGGGATTTCACACGCAATAAGATTTAATTGACAAACTTACATTTTTTATTACAAAAAAACTACAATATGTAAAAATTTTTTTTTTTTTTTTTTTTTTTTTGCACATATTTAACCAAAAATATTGAGAATACACCTAAAAAATGACAAACAAGACATTTCATGTTAAAGCCCAGACTCTGCTGAAAAAAACAATATATCATTTTCCTGGGAAATCCCTGGAAATCCCTTCAAAAATCACATTTGAACATGGGGAGCGCAAAATAGTGCAAAATGGTCTGGCAACAGAGTGTGACAAAAAATCCAGGTAGGCTGGCACTTAAAGGGTTAAACAGAGGCTGCTGTAGTCACAGAATGGGATGCCCCAAAAAAGAAGTGGACCTGGCAGGGTCCAGTAGTACTATGCCCAGCAAAAGTGTCTTTATCAGGCTAATTTCAATTATAATAAGTGCAAATGGTTATATGGTCTTAAACAGAGGCTGCTGTAGTCACAGAATGGGATGCCCCAAAAAAGAAGTGGACCTGGCAGGGTCCAGTAGTGCTATGCCCAGCAAAAGTGTCTTTATCAGGGCTAATTTCAATTATAATAAGTGCAAATGGTTATATGCTCTTAAACAGAGGCTACTGTAGTCACAGAATGGGATGCCCCCCCCAAAAAAAGTGGACCTGGCAGGGTCCAGTAGTGCTATGCCCAGCAAAAGTGTCTTTATCAGGCTAATTTCAACTATAATAAGTGCAAATGGTTATATGGTCTTAAACAGAGGCTGCTGTAGTCACAGAATGGGATGCCACAACAGAAGTGGACCTGGCAGGGTCCAGTAGTGCTATGCCCAGCAAAAGTGTCTTTATCAGGCCTAATTTCAATTATAATAAGTGCAAATGGTTATATGGTCTTAAACAGAGGCTGCTGTAGTCACAGAATGGGATGCCCCAAAAAAGAAGTGGACCTGGCAGGGTCCAGTAGTGCTATGCCCAGCAAAAGTGTCTTTATCAGGCTAATATCAATTATAATAAGTGCAAATGGTTATATGGTCTTAAACAGAGGCTGCTGTAGTCACAGAATGGGATGCCACAACAGAAGTGGACCTGGCAGGGTCCAGTAGTGCTATGCCCAGCAAAAGTGTCTTTATCAGGCCTAATTTCAATTATAATAAGTGCAAATGGTTATATGGTCTTAAACAGAGGCTGCTGTAGTCACAGAATGGGATGCCCCAAAAAAGAAGTGGACCTGGCAGGGTCCAGTAGTGCTATGCCCAGCAAAAGTGTCTTTATCAGGCTAATTTCAATTATAATAAGTGCAAATGGTTATATGGTCTTAAACAGAGGCTGCTGTAGTCACAGAATGGGATGCCCCAAAAAAGAAGTGGACCTGGCAGGGTCCAGTAGTGCTATGCCCAGCAAAAGTGTCTTTATCAGGCCTAATTTCAATTATAATAAGTGCAAATGGTTATATGGTCTTAAACAGAGGCTGCTGTAGTCACAGAATGGGATGCCACAACAGAAGTGGACCTGGCAGGGTCCAGTAGTGCTATGCCCAGCAAAAGTGTCTTTATCTGGGCTAATTTCAATTATAATAAGTGCAAATGGTTATATGGTCTTAAACAGAGGCTGCTGTAGTCACAGAATGGGATGCCCCAAAAAAGAAGTGGACCTGGCAGGGTCCAGTAGTGCTATGCCCAGCAAAAGTGTCTTTATCAGGCCTAATTTCAATTATAATAAGTGCAAATGGTTATATGGTCTTAAACAGAGGCTGCTGTAGTCACAGAATGGGATGCCCCAAAAAAGAAGTGGACCTGGCAGGGTCCAGTAGTGCTATGCCCAGCAAAAGTGTCTTTATCAGGCCTAATTTCAATTATAATAAGTGCAAATGGTTATATGGTCTTAAACAGAGGCTGCTGTAGTCACAGAATGGGATGCCCCAAAAAAGAAGTGGACCTGGCAGGGTCCAGTAGTGCTATGCCCAGCAAAAGTGTCTTTATCAGGCCTAATTTCAATTATAATAAGTGCAAATGGTTATATGGTCTTAAACAGAGGCTGCTGTAGTCACAGAATGGGATGCCCCAAAAAAGAAGTGGACCTGGCAGGGTCCAGTAGTGCTATGCCCAGCAAAAGTGTCTTTATCAGGGCTAATTTCAATTATAATAAGTGCAAATGGTTATATGGTCTTAAACAGAGGCTGCTGTAGTCACAGAATGGGATGCCCCAAAAAAGAAGTGGACCTGGCAGGGTCCAGTAGTGCTATGCCCAGCAAAAGTGTCTTTATCAGGGCTAATTTCAATTATAATAAGTGCAAATGGTTATATGGTCTTAAACAGAGGCTGTTGTAGTCACAGAATGGGATGCCCCAAAAAAGAAGTGTACCTGGCAGGGTCCAGTAGTGCTATGCCCAGCAAAAGTGTCTTTATCAGGCCTAATTTCAATTATAATAAGTGCAAATGGTTATATGGTCTTAAACAGAGGCTGCTGTAATCACAGAATGGGATGCCCCAAAAAAGAAGTGGACCTGGCAGGGTCCAGTAGTGCTATGCCCAGCAAAAGTGTCTTTATTAGGCCTAATTTCAATTATAATAAGTGCAAATGGTTATATGGTCCTAAACAGAGGCTGCTGTAGTCACAGAATGGGATGCCACAACAGAAGTGCACCTGGCAGGGTCCAATAGTGCTATGCCCAGCAAAAGTGTCTTTATCAGGCCTAATTTCAATTATAATAGGTGCAAATGGTTATATGGTCTTAAACAGAGGCTGCTGTAGTCACAGAATGGGATGCCCCAAAAAAGAAGTGGACCTGGCAGGGTCCAGTAGTGCTATGCCCAGCAAAAGCGTCTTTATCAGGCTAATTTGAATTATAATAAGTGCAAATGGTTATATGGTCTTAAACAGAGGCTGCTGTAGTCACAGAATGGGATGCCACAACAGAAGTGGACCTGGCAGGGTCCAGTAGTGCTAAGCCCAGCAAAAGTGTCTTTATCAGGGCTAATTTCAATTATAATAAGTGCAAATGGTTATATGGTTTTAAACAGAGGCTGCTGTAGTCACAGAATGGGATGCCCCAAAAAAGAAGTGGACCTGGCAGGGTCCAGTAGTGCTATGCCCAGCAAAAGTGTCTTTATCGGGCCTAATTTCAATTATAATAAGTGCAAATGGTTATATGGTCTTAAACAGAGGCTGCTGTAGTCACAGAATGGGATGCCCCAAAAAAGAAGTGGACCTGGCAGGGTCCAGTAGTGCTATGCCCAGCAAAAGTGTCTTTATCAGGGTTAATTTCAATTATAATAAGTGCAAATGGTTATATGGTCTTAAACAGAGGCTACTGTAGTCACAGAATGGGATGCCCCAAAAAAGAAGTGGACCTGGCAGGGTCCAGTAGTGCTATGCCCAGCAAAAGTGTCTTTATCAGGCCTAATTTCAATTATAATAAGTGCAAATGGTTATATGGTCTTAAACAGAGGCTGCTGTGGTCACAGAATGGGATGCCACAACAGAAGTGGACCTGGCAGGGTCCAGTAGTGCTATGCCCAGCAAAAGTGTCTTTATCAGGGCTAATTTCAATTATAATAAGTGCAAATGGTTATATGGTCTTAAACAGAGGCTGCTGTAGTCACAGAATGGGATGCCCCAAAAAAGAAGTGGACCTGGCAGGGTCCAGTAGTGCTATGCCCAGCAAAAGTGTCTTTATCAGGCCTAATTTCAATTATAATAAGTGCAAATGGTTATATGGTCTTAAACAGAGGCTGCTGTAGTCACAGAATGGGATGCCCGAAAAAAGAAGTGGACCTGGCAGGGTCCAGTAGTGCTATGCCCAGCAAAAGTGTCTTTATCAGGCTAATTTCAATTATAATAAGTGCAAATGGTTATATGGTCTTAAACAGAGGCTGCTGTAGTCACAGAATGGGATGCCACAACAGAAGTGGACCTGGCAGGGTCCAGTAGTGCTATGCCCAGCAAAAGTGTCTTTATCAGGGCTAATTTCAATTATAATAAGTACAAATGGTTATATGGTCTTAAACAGAGGCTGCTGTAGTCACAGAATGGGATGCCCCAAAAAAGAAGTGGACCTGGCAGGGTCCAGTAGTGCTATGCCCAGCAAAAGTGTCTTTATCAGGCCTAATTTCAATTATAATAAGTGCAAATGGTTATATGGTCTTAAACAGAGGCTGCTGTAGTCACAGAATGGGATGCCCCAAAAAAGAAGTGGACCTGGCAGGGTCCAGTAGTGCTATGCCCAGCAAAAGTGTCTTTATTAGGCCTAATTTCAATTATAATAAGTGCAAATGGTTATATGGTCTTAAACAGAGGCTGCTGTAGTCACAGAATGGGATGCCACAACAGAAGTGGACCTGGCAGGGTCCAGTAGTGCTATGCCCAGCAAAAGTGTCTTTATCAGGCCTAATTTCAATTATAATAGGTGCAAATGGTTATATGGTCTTAAACAGAGGCTGCTGTAGTCACAGAATGGGATGCCCCAAAAAAGAAGTGGACCTGGCAGGGTCCAGTAGTGCTATGCCCAGCAAAAGTGTCTTTATCAGGCTAATTTCAATTATAATAAGTGCAAATGGTTATATGGTCTTAAACAGAGGCTGCTGTAGTCACAGAATGGGATGCCCCAAAAAAGAAGTGGACCTGGCAGGGTCCAGTAGTGCTATGCCCAGCAAAAGTGTCTTTATCAGGCTAATTTCAATTATAATAAGTGCAAATGGTTATATGGTCTTAAACAGAGGCTGCTGTAGTCACAGAATGGGATGCCACAACAGAAGTGGACCTGGCAGGGTCCAGTAGTGCTATGCCCAGCAAAAGTGTCTTTATCAGGGCTAATTTCAATTATAATAAGTGCAAATGGTTATATGGTCTTAAACAGAGGCTGCTGTAGTCACAGAATGGGATGCCCCAAAAAAGAAGTGGACCTGGCAGGGTCCAGTAGTGCTATGCCCAGCAAAAGTGTCTTTATCAGGCCTAATTTCAATTATAATAAGTGCAAATGGTTATATGGTCTTAAACAGAGGCTGCTGTAGTCACAGAATGGGATGCCCCAAAAAAGAAGTGGACCTGGCAGGGTCCAGTAGTGCTATGCCCAGCAAAAGTGTCTTTATCAGGCCTAATTTCAATTATAATAAGTGCAAATGGTTATATGGTCTTAAACAGAGGCTGCTGTAGTCACAGAATGGGATGCCCCAAAAAAGAAGTGGACCTGGCAGGGTCCAGTAGTGCTATGCCCAGCAAAAGTGTCTTTATCAGGGCTAATTTCAATTATAATAAGTGCAAATGGTTATATGGTCTTAAACAGAGGCTACTGTAGTCACAGAATGGGATGCCCCAAAAAAGAAGTGGACCTGGCAGGGTCCAGTAGTGCTATGCCCAGCAAAAGTGTCTTTATCAGGCCTAATTTCAATTATAATAAGTGCAAATGGTTATATGGTCTTAAACAGAGGCTGTTGTAGTCACAGAATGGGATGCCACAACAGAAGTGGACCTGGCAGGGTCCAGTAGTGCTATGCCCAGCAAAAGTGTCTTTATCAGGGCTAATTTCAATTATAATAAGTGCAAATGGTTATATGGTCTTAAACAGAGGCTGCTGTAGTCACAGAATGGGATGCCCCAAAAAAGAAGTGGACCTGGCAGGGTCCAGTAGTGCTATGCCCAGCAAAAGTGTCTTTATCAGGCCTAATTTCAATTATAATAAGTGCAAATGGTTATATGGTCTTAAACAGAGGCTGCTGTAGTCACAGAATGGGATGCCCCAAAAAAGAAGTGGACCTGGCAGGGTCCAGTAGTGCTATGCCCAGCAAAAGTGTCTTTATCAGGGCTAATTTCAATTATAATAAGTGCAAATGGTTATATGGTCTAAAACAGAGGCTGCTGTAGTCACAGAATGGGATGCCCCAAAAAAGAAGTGGACCTGGCAGGGTCCAGTAGTGCTATGCCCAGCAAAAGTGTCTTTATCAGGCCTAATTTCAATTATAATAAGTGCAAATGGTTATATGGTCTTAAACAGAGGCTGCTGTAGTCACAGAATGGGATGCCCGAAAAAAGAAGTGGACCTGGCAGGGTCCAGTAGTGCTATGCCCAGCAAAAGTGTCTTTATCAGGCTAATTTCAATTATAATAAGTGCAAATGGTTATATGGTCTTAAACAGAGGCTGCTGTAGTCACAGAATGGGATGCCACAACAGAAGTGGACCTGGCAGGGTCCAGTAGTGCTATGCCCAGCAAAAGTGTCTTTATCAGGGCTAATTTCAATTATAATAAGTGCAAATGGTTATATGGTCTTAAACAGAGGCTGCTGTAGTCACAGAATGGGATGCCCCAAAAAAGAAGTGGACCTGGCAGGGTCCAGTAGTGCTATGCCCAGCAAAAGTGTCTTTATCAGGCCTAATTTCAATTATAATAAGTGCAAATGGTTATATGGTCTTAAACAGAGGCTGCTGTAGTCACAGAATGGGATGCCCGAAAAAAGAAGTGGACCTGGCAGGGTCCAGTAGTGTTATGGCCAGCAAAAGTGTCTTTATCAGGCCTAATTTCAATTATAATAAGTGCAAATGGTTATATGGTCTTAAACAGAGGCTGCTGTAGTCACAGAATGGGATGCCACAACAGAAGTGGACCTGGCAGGGTCCAGTAGTGCTATGCCCAGCAAAAGTGTCTTTATCAGGCCTAATTTCAATTATAATAAGTGCAAATGGTTATATGGTCTTAAACAGAGGCTGCTGTAGTCACAGAATGGGATGCCACAACAGAAGTGGACCTGGCAGTGTCCAGTAGTGCTATGCCCAGCAAAAATGTCTTTATCAGGGCTAATTTCAATTATAATAAGTGCAAATGGTTATATGGTCTTAAACAGAGGCTGGTGTAGTCACAGAATGGGATGCCCCAAAAAAGAAGTGGACCTGGCAGGGTCCAGTAGTGCTATGCCCAGCAAAAGTGTCTTTATCAGGCCTAATTTCAATTATAATAAGTGCAAATGGTTATATGGTCTTAAACAGAGGCTGCTGTATTCACAGAATGGGATGCCCCAAAAAAGAAGTGGACCTGGCAGGGTCCAGTAGTGCTATGCCCAGCAAAAGTGTCTTTATCAGGCCTAATTTCAATTATAATAAGTGCAAATGGTTATATGGTCTTAAACAGAGGCTGCTGTAGTCACAGAATGGGATGCCCCAAAAAAGAAGTGGACCTGGCAGGGTCCAGTAGTGCTATGCCCAGCAAAAGTGTCTTTATCAGGGCTAATTTCAATTATAATAAGTGCAAATGGTTATATGGTCTTAAACAGAGGCTGCTGTAGTCACAGAATGGGATGCCCCAAAAAAGAAGTGGACCTGGCAGGGTCCAGTAGTGCTATGCCCAGCAAAAGTGTCTTTATCAGGGCTAATTTCAATTATAATAAGTGCAAATGGTTATATGGTCTTAAACAGAGGCTGTTGTAGTCACAGAATGGGATTCCCCAAAAAAGAAGTGGACCTGGCAGGGTCCAGTAGTGCTATGCCCAGCAAAAGTGTCTTTATCAGGCCTAATTTCAATTATAATAAGTGCAAATGGTTATATGGTCTTAAATAGAGGCTGCTGTAGTCACAGAATGGGATGCCCCAAAAAAGAAGTGGACCTGGCAGGGTCCAGTAGTGCTATGCCCAGCAAAAGTGTCTTTATCAGGCTAATTTCAATTATAATAAGTGCAAATGGTTATATGGTCTTAAACAGAGGCTGCTGTAGTCACAGAATGGGATGCCCGAAAAAAGAAGTGGACCTGGCAGGGTCCAGTAGTGCTATGCCCAGCAAAAGTGTCTTTATCAGGGCTAATTTCAATTATAATAAGTGCAAATGGTTATATGGTCTTAAACAGAGGCTACTGTAGTCACAGAATGGGATGCCCCAAAAACGAAGTGGACCTGGCAGGGTCCAGTAGTGCTATGCCCAGCAAAAGTGTCTTTATCAGGCCTAATTTCAATTATAATAAGTGCAAATGGTTATATGGTCTTAAACAGAGGCTGCTGTAGTCACAGAATGGGATGCCACAACATAAGTGGACCTGGCAGGGTCCAGTAGTGCTATGCCCAGCAAAAGTGTCTTTATCAGGGCTAATTTCAATTATAATAAGTGCAAATGGTTATATGGTCTTAAACAGAGGCTGCTGTAGTCACAGAATGGGATGCCCCAAAAAAGAAGTGGACCTGGCAGGGTCCAGTAGTGCTATGCCCAGCAAAAGTGTCTTTATCAGGCCTAATTTCAATTATAATAAGTGCAAATGGTTATATGGTCTTAAACAGAGGCTGCTGTAGTCACAGAATGGGATGCCCCAAAAAAGAAGTGGACCTGGCAGGGTCCAGTAGTGCTATGCCCAGCAAAAGTGTCTTTATCAGGGCTAATTTCAATTATAATAAGTGCAAATGGTTATATGGTCTTAAACAGAGGCTGCTGTAGTCACAGAATGGGATGCCACAACAGAAGTGGACCTGGCAGGGTCCAGTAGTGCTATGCCCAGCAAAAGTGTCTTTATCAGGGCTAATTTCAATTATAATAAGTGCAAATGGTTATATGGTCTTAAACAGAGGCTGCTGTAGTCACAGAATGGGATGCCCCAAAAAAGAAGTGGACCTGGCAGGGTCCAGTAGTGCTATGCCCAGCAAAGGTGTCTTTATCAGGCCTAATTTCAATTATAATAAGTGCAAATGGTTATATGGTCTTAAACAGAAGCTGCTGTAGTCACAGAATGGGATGCCCGAAAAAAGAAGTGGACCTGGCAGGGTCCAGTAGTGTTATGCCCAGCAAAAGTGTCTTTATCAGGCTAATTTCAATTATAATAAGTGCAAATGGTTATATGGTCTTAAACAGAGGCTGCTGTAGTCACAGAATGGGATGCCACAACAGAAGTGGACCTGGCAGGGTCCAGTAGTGCTATGCCCAGCAAAAGTGTCTTTATCAGGGCTAATTTCAATTATAATAAGTGCAAATGGTTATATGGTCTTAAACAGAGGCTGCTGTAGTCACAGAATGGGATGCCCCAAAAAAGAAGTGGACCTGGCAGGGTCCAGTAGTGCTATGCCCAGCAAAAGTGTCTTTATCAGGCCTAATTTCAATTATAATAAGTGCAAATGGTTATATGGTCTTAAACAGAGGCTGCTGTAGTCACAGAATGGGATGCCCCAAAAAAGAAGTGGACCTGGCAGGGTCCAGTAGTGCTATGCCCAGCAAAAGTGTCTTTATTAGGCCTAATTTCAATTATAATAAGTGCAAATGGTTATATGGTCTTAAACAGAGGCTGCTGTAGTCACAGAATGGGATGCCACAACAGAAGTGGACCTGGCAGGGTCCAGTAGTGCTATGCCCAGCAAAAGTGTCTTTATCAGGCCTAATTTCAATTATAATAGGTGCAAATGGTTATATGGTCTTAAACAGAGGCTGCTGTAGTCACAGAATGGGATGCCCCAAAAAAGAAGTGGACCTGGCAGGGTCCAGTAGTGCTATGCCCAGCAAAAGTGTCTTTATCAGGCTAATTTCAATTATAATAAGTGCAAATGGTTATATGGTCTTAAACAGAGGCTGCTGTAGTCACAGAATGGGATGCCCCAAAAAAGAAGTGGACCTGGCAGGGTCCAGTAGTGCTATGCCCAGCAAAAGTGTCTTTATCAGGCCTAATTTCAATTATAATAAGTGCAAATGGTTATATGGTCTTAAACAGAGGCTGCTGTAGTCACAGAATGGGATGCCCCAAAAAAGAAGTGGACCTGGCAGGGTCCAGTAGTGCTATGCCCAGCAAAAGTGTCTTTATCAGGGCTAATTTCAATTATAATAAGTGCAAATGGTTATATGGTCTTAAACAGAGGCTACTGTAGTCACAGAATGGGATGCCCCAAAAAAGAAGTGGACCTGGCAGGGTCCAGTAGTGCTATGCCCAGCAAAAGTGTCTTTATCAGGGCTAATTTCAATTATAATAAGTGCAAATGGTTATATGGTCTTAAACAGAGGCTGCTGTAGTCACAGAATGGGATGCCCCAAAAAAGAAGTGGACCTGGCAGGGTCCAGTAGTGCTATGCCCAGCAAAAGTGTCTTTATCAGGCCTAATTTCAATTATAATAAGTGCAAATGGTTATATGGTCTTAAACAGAGGCTGCTGTAGTCACAGAATGGGATGCCCGATAAAGAAGTGGACCTGGCAGGGTCCAGTAGTGCTATGCCCAGCAAAAGTGTCTTTATCAGGCTAATTTCAATTATAATAAGTGCAAATGGTTATATGGTCTTAAACAGAGGCTGCTGTAGTCACAGAATGGGATGCCACAACAGAAGTGGACCTGGCAGGGTCCAGTAGTGCTATGCCCAGCAAAAGTGTCTTTATCAGGGCTAATTTCAATTATAATAAGTACAAATGGTTATATGGTCTTAAACAGAGGCTGCTGTAGTCACAGAATGGGATGCCCCAAAAAAGAAGTGGACCTGGCAGGGTCCAGTAGTGCTATGCCCAGCAAAAGTGTCTTTATCAGGCCTAATTTCAATTATAATAAGTGCAAATGGTTATATGGTCTTAAACAGAGGCTGCTGTAGTCACAGAATGGGATGCCCCAAAAAAGAAGTGGACCTGGCAGGGTCCAGTAGTGCTATGCCCAGCAAAGTGTCTTTATTAGGCCTAATTTCAATTATAATAAGTGCAAATGGTTATATGGTCTTAAACAGAGGCTGCTGTAGTCACAGAATGGGATGCCACAACAGAAGTGGACCTGGCAGGGTCCAGTAGTGCTATGCCCAGCAAAAGTGTCTTTATCAGGCCTAATTTCAATTATAATAGGTGCAAATGGTTATATGGTCTTAAACAGAGGCTGCTGTAGTCACAGAATGGGATGCCCCAAAAAAGAAGTGGACCTGGCAGGGTCCAGTAGTGCTATGCCCAGCAAAAGTGTCTTTATCAGGCTAATTTCAATTATAATAAGTGCAAATGGTTATATGGTCTTAAACAGAGGCTGCTGTAGTCACAGAATGGGATGCCCCAAAAAAGAAGTGGACCTGGCAGGGTCCAGTAGTGCTATGCCCAGCAAAAGTGTCTTTATCAGGCCTAATTTCAATTATAATAAGTGCAAATGGTTATATGGTCTTAAACAGAGGCTGCTGTAGTCACAGAATGGGATGCCCCAAAAAAGAAGTGGACCTGGCAGGGTCCAGTAGTGCTATGCCAGCAAAAGTGTCTTTATCAGGGCTAATTTCAATTATAATAAGTGCAAATGGTTATATGGTCTTAAACAGAGGCTACTGTAGTCACAGAATGGGATGCCCCAAAAAAGAAGTGGACCTGGCAGGGTCCAGTAGTGCTATGCCCAGCAAAGTGTCTTTATCAGGCCTAATTTCAATTATAATAAGTGCAAATGGTTATATGGTCTTAAACAGAGGCTGTTGTAGTCACAGAATGGGATGCCACAACAGAAGTGGACCTGGCAGGGTCCAGTAGTGCTATGCCCAGCAAAAGTGTCTTTATCAGGGCTAATTTCAATTATAATAAGTGCAAATGGTTATATGGTCTTAAACAGAGGCTGCTGTAGTCACAGAATGGGATGCCCCAAAAAAGAAGTGGACCTGGCAGGGTCCAGTAGTGCTATGCCCAGCAAAAGTGTCTTTATCAGGCCTAATTTCAATTATAATAAGTGCAAATGGTTATATGGTCTTAAACAGAGGCTGCTGTAGTCACAGAATGGGATGCCCCAAAAAAGAAGTGGACCTGGCAGGGTCCAGTAGTGCTATGCCCAGCAAAAGTGTCTTTATCAGGGCTAATTTCAATTATAATAAGTGCAAATGGTTATATGGTCTAAAACAGAGGCTGCTGTAGTCACAGAATGGGATGCCCCAAAAAAGAAGTGGACCTGGCAGGGTCCAGTAGTGCTATGCCCAGCAAAAGTGTCTTTATCAGGCCTAATTTCAATTATAATAAGTGCAAATGGTTATATGGTCTTAAACAGAGGCTGCTGTAGTCACAGAATGGGATGCCCCCAAAAAAGAAGTGGACCTGGCAGGGTCCAGTAGTGCTATGCCCAGCAAAGTGTCTTTATCAGGCTAATTTCAATTATAATAAGTGCAAATGGTTATATGGTCTTAAACAGAGGCTGCTGTAGTCACAGAATGGGATGCCACAACAGAAGTGGACCTGGCAGGGTCCAGTAGTGCTATGCCCAGCAAAAGTGTCTTTATCAGGGCTAATTTCAATTATAATAAGTGCAAATGGTTATATGGTCTTAAACAGAGGCTGCTGTAGTCACAGAATGGGATGCCCCAAAAAAGAAGTGGACCTGGCAGGGTCCAGTAGTGCTATGCCCAGCAAAAGTGTCTTTATCAGGCCTAATTTCAATTATAATAAGTGCAAATGGTTATATGGTCTTAAACAGAGGCTGCTGTAGTCACAGAATGGGATGCCCGAAAAAAGAAGTGGACCTGGCAGGGTCCAGTAGTGTTATGGCCAGCAAAAGTGTCTTTATCAGGCTAATTTCAATTATAATAAGTGCAAATGGTTATATGGTCTTAAACAGAGGCTGCTGTAGTCACAGAATGGGATGCCACAACAGAAGTGGACCTGGCAGGGTCCAGTAGTGCTATGCCCAGCAAAAGTGTCTTTATCAGGCCTAATTTCAATTATAATAAGTGCAAATGGTTATATGGTCTTAAACAGAGGCTGCTGTAGTCACAGAATGGGATGCCACAACAGAAGTGGACCTGGCAGTGTCCAGTAGTGCTATGCCCAGCAAAAATGTCTTTATCAGGGCTAATTTCAATTATAATAAGTGCAAATGGTTATATGGTCTTAAACAGAGGCTGGTGTAGTCACAGAATGGGATGCCCCAAAAAAGAAGTGGACCTGGCAGGGTCCAGTAGTGCTATGCCCAGCAAAAGTGTCTTTATCAGGCCTAATTTCAATTATAATAAGTGCAAATGGTTATATGGTCTTAAACAGAGGCTGCTGTATTCACAGAATGGGATGCCCCAAAAAAGAAGTGGACCTGGCAGGGTCCAGTAGTGCTATGCCCAGCAAAAGTGTCTTTATCAGGCCTAATTTCAATTATAATAAGTGCAAATGGTTATATGGTCTTAAACAGAGGCTGCTGTAGTCACAGAATGGGATGCCCCAAAAAAGAAGTGGACCTGGCAGGGTCCAGTAGTGCTATGCCCAGCAAAAGTGTCTTTATCAGGGCTAATTTCAATTATAATAAGTGCAAATGGTTATATGGTCTTAAACAGAGGCTGCTGTAGTCACAGAATGGGATGCCCCAAAAAAGAAGTGGACCTGGCAGGGTCCAGTAGTGCTATGCCCAGCAAAAGTGTCTTTATCAGGGCTAATTTCAATTATAATAAGTGCAAATGGTTATATGGTCTTAAACAGAGGCTGTTGTAGTCACAGAATGGGATTCCCCAAAAAAGAAGTGGACCTGGCAGGGTCCAGTAGTGCTATGCCCAGCAAAAGTGTCTTTATCAGGCCTAATTTCAATTATAATAAGTGCAAATGGTTATATGGTCTTAAACAGAGGCTGCTGTAGTCACAGAATGGGATGCCCCAAAAAAGAAGTGGACCTGGCAGGGTCCAGTAGTGCTATGCCCAGCAAAAGTGTCTTTATCAGGCTAATTTCAATTATAATAAGTGCAAATGGTTATATGGTCTTAAACAGAGGCTGCTGTAGTCACAGAATGGGATGCCCGAAAAAAGAAGTGGACCTGGCAGGGTCCAGTAGTGCTATGCCCAGCAAAAGTGTCTTTATCAGGGCTAATTTCAATTATAATAAGTGCAAATGGTTATATGGTCTTAAACAGAGGCTACTGTAGTCACAGAATGGGATGCCCCAAAAACGAAGTGGACCTGGCAGGGCCAGTAGTGCTATGCCCAGCAAAAGTGTCTTTATCAGGCCTAATTTCAATTATAATAAGTGCAAATGGTTATATGGTCTTAAACAGAGGCTGCTGTAGTCACAGAATGGGATGCCCCAAAAAAGAAGTGGACCTGGCAGGGTCCAGTAGTGCTATGCCCAGCAAAAGTGTCTTTATCAGGCCTAATTTCAATTATAATCAGTGCAAATGGTTATATGGTCTTAAACAGAGGCTGCTGTAGTCACAGAATGGGATGCCCCAAAAAAGGAGTGGACCTGGCAGGGTCCAGTAGTGCTATGCCCAGCAAAAGTGTCTTTATCAGGCTAATTTCAATTATAATAAGTGCAAATGGTTATATGGTCTTAAACAGAGGCTGCTGTAGTCACAGAATGGGATGCCACAACAGAAGTGGACCTGGCAGGGTCCAGTAGTGCTATGCCCAGCAAAAGTGTCTTTATCAGGGCTAATTTCAATTATAATAAGTGCAAATGGTTATATGGTCTTAAACAGAGGCTGCTGTAGTCACAGAATGGGATGCCCCAAAAACGAAGTGGACCTGGCAGGGTCCAGTAGTGCTATGCCCAGCAAAAGTGTCTTTATCAGGCCTAATTTCAATTATAATAAGTGCAAATGGTTATATGGTCTTAAACAGAGGCTGCTGTAGTCACAGAATGGGATGCCCCAAAAAAGAAGTGGACCTGGCAGGGTCCAGTAGTGCTATGCCCAGCAAAAGTGTCTTTATCAGGCCTAATTTCAATTATAATCAGTGCAAATGGTTATATGGTCTTAAACAGAGGCTGCTGTAGTCACAGAATGGGATGCCCCAAAAAAGAAGTGGACCTGGCAGGGTCCAGTAGTGCTATGCCCAGCAAAAGTGTCTTTATCAGGCTAATTTCAATTATAATAAGTGCAAATGGTTATATGGTCTTAAACAGAGGCTGCTGTAGTCACAGAATGGGATGCCACAACAGAAGTGGACCTGGCAGGGTCCAGTAGTGCTATGCCCAGCAAAAGTGTCTTTATCAGGGCTAATTTCAATTATAATAAGTGCAAATGGTTATATGGTCTTAAACAGAGGCTGCTGTAGTCACAGAATGGGATGCCCCAAAAAAGAAGTGGACCTGGCAGGGTCCAGTAGTGCTATGCCCAGCAAAAGTGTCTTTATCAGGCCTAATTTCAATTATAATAAGTGCAAATGGTTATATGGTCTTAAACAGAGGCTGCTGTAGTCACAGAATGGGATGCCCCAAAAAAGAAGTGGACCTGGCAGGGTCCAGTAGTGCTATGCCCAGCAAAAGTGTCTTTATCAGGCCTAATTTCAATTATAATAAGTGCAAATGGTTATATGGTCTTAAACAGAGGCTGCTGTAGTCACAGAATGGGATGCCCAAAAAAGAAGTGGACCTGGCAGGGTCCAGTAGTGCTATGCCCAGCAAAAGTGTCTTTATCAGGCCTAATTTCAATTATAATAAGTGCAAATGGTTATATGGTCTTAAACAGAGGCTGCTGTAGTCACAGAATGGGATGCCCCAAAAAAGAAGTGGACCTGGCAGGGTCCAGTAGTGCTATGCCCAGCAAAAGTGTCTTTATTAGGCCTAATTTCAATTATAATAAGTGCAAATGGTTATATGGTCCTAAACAGAGGCTGCTGTAGTCACAGAATGGGATGCCACAACAGAAGTGCACCTGGCAGGGTCCAATAGTGCTATGCCCAGCAAAAGTGTCTTTATCAGGCCTAATTTCAATTATAATAGGTGCAAATGGTTATATGGTCTTAAACAGAGGCTGCTGTAGTCACAGAATGGGATGCCCCAAAAAAGAAGTGGACCTGGCAGGGTCCAGTAGTGCTATGCCCAGCAAAAGCGTCTTTATCAGGCTAATTTGAATTATAATAAGTGCAAATGGTTATATGGTCTTAAACAGAGGCTGCTGTAGTCACAGAATGGGATGCCACAACAGAAGTGGACCTGGCAGGGTCCAGTAGTGCTAAGCCCAGCAAAAGTGTCTTTATCAGGGCTAATTTCAATTATAATAAGTGCAAATGGTTATATGGTTTTAAACAGAGGCTGCTGTAGTCACAGAATGGTATGCCCCAAAAAAGAAGTGGACCTGGCAGGGTCCAGTAGTGCTATGCCCAGCAAAAGTGTCTTTATCGGGCCTAATTTCAATTATAATAAGTGCAAATGGTTATATGGTCTTAAACAGAGGCTGCTGTAGTCACAGAATGGGATGCCCCAAAAAAGAAGTGGACCTGGCAGGGTCCAGTAGTGCTATGCCCAGCAAAAGTGTCTTTATCAGGGTTAATTTCAATTATAATAAGTGCAAATGGTTATATGGTCTTAAACAGAGGCTACTGTAGTCACAGAATGGGATGCCCCAAAAAAGAAGTGGACCTGGCAGGGTCCAGTAGTGCTATGCCCAGCAAAAGTGTCTTTATCAGGCCTAATTTCAATTATAATAAGTGCAAATGGTTATATGGTCTTAAACAGAGGCTGCTGTGGTCACAGAATGGGATGCCACAACAGAAGTGGACCTGGCAGGGTCCAGTAGTGCTATGCCCAGCAAAAGTGTCTTTATCAGGGCTAATTTCAATTATAATAAGTGCAAATGGTTATATGGTCTTAAACAGAGGCTGCTGTAGTCACAGAATGGGATGCCACAAAAAGAAGTGGACCTGGCAGGGTCCAGTAGTGCTATGCCCAGCAAAAGTGTCTTTATCAGGCCTAATTTCAATTATAATAAGTGCAAATGGTTATATGGTCTTAAACAGAGGCTGCTGTAGTCACAGAATGGGATGCCCGAAAAAAGAAGTGGACCTGGCAGGGTCCAGTAGTGCTATGCCCAGCAAAAGTGTCTTTATCAGGCTAATTTCAATTATAATAAGTGCAAATGGTTATATGGTCTTAAACAGAGGCTGCTGTAGTCACAGAATGGGATGCCACAACAGAAGTGGACCTGGCAGGGTCCAGTAGTGCTATGCCCAGCAAAAGTGTCTTTATCAGGGCTAATTTCAATTATAATAAGTACAAATGGTTATATGGTCTTAAACAGAGGCTGCTGTAGTCACAGAATGGGATGCCCAAAAAAGAAGTGGACCTGGCAGGGTCCAGTAGTGCTATGCCCAGCAAAAGTGTCTTTATCAGGCCTAATTTCAATTATAATAAGTGCAAATGGTTATATGGTCTTAAACAGAGGCTGCTGTAGTCACAGAATGGGATGCCCCAAAAAAGAAGTGGACCTGGCAGGGTCCAGTAGTGCTATGCCCAGCAAAAGTGTCTTTATTAGGCCTAATTTCAATTATAATAAGTGCAAATGGTTATATGGTCTTAAACAGAGGCTGCTGTAGTCACAGAATGGGATGCCACAACAGAAGTGGACCTGGCAGGGTCCAGTAGTGCTATGCCCAGCAAAAGTGTCTTTATCAGGCCTAATTTCAATTATAATAGGTGCAAATGGTTATATGGTCTTAAACAGAGGCTGCTGTAGTCACAGAATGGGATGCCCCAAAAAAGAAGTGGACCTGGCAGGGTCCAGTAGTGCTATGCCCAGCAAAAGTGTCTTTATCAGGCTAATTTCAATTATAATAAGTGCAAATGGTTATATGGTCTTAAACAGAGGCTGCTGTAGTCACAGAATGGGATGCCCCAAAAAAGAAGTGGACCTGGCAGGGTCCAGTAGTGCTATGCCCAGCAAAAGTGTCTTTATCAGGCTAATTTCAATTATAATAAGTGCAAATGGTTATATGGTCTTAAACAGAGGCTGCTGTAGTCACAGAATGGGATGCCACAACAGAAGTGGACCTGGCAGGGTCCAGTAGTGCTATGCCCAGCAAAAGTGTCTTTATCAGGGCTAATTTCAATTATAATAAGTGCAAATGGTTATATGGTCTTAAACAGAGGCTGCTGTAGTCACAGAATGGGATGCCCCAAAAAAGAAGTGGACCTGGCAGGGTCCAGTAGTGCTATGCCCAGCAAAAGTGTCTTTATCAGGCCTAATTTCAATTATAATAAGTGCAAATGGTTATATGGTCTTAAACAGAGGCTGCTGTAGTCACAGAATGGGATGCCCCAAAAAAGAAGTGGACCTGGCAGGGTCCAGTAGTGCTATGCCCAGCAAAAGTGTCTTTATCAGGCCTAATTTCAATTATAATAAGTGCAAATGGTTATATGGTCTTAAACAGAGGCTGCTGTAGTCACAGAATGGGATGCCCCAAAAAAGAAGTGGACCTGGCAGGGTCCAGTAGTGCTATGCCCAGCAAAAGTGTCTTTATCAGGGCTAATTTCAATTATAATAAGTGCAAATGGTTATATGGTCTTAAACAGAGGCTACTGTAGTCACAGAATGGGATGCCCCAAAAAAGAAGTGGACCTGGCAGGGTCCAGTAGTGCTATGCCCAGCAAAAGTGTCTTTATCAGGCCTAATTTCAATTATAATAAGTGCAAATGGTTATATGGTCTTAAACAGAGGCTGTTGTAGTCACAGAATGGGATGCCACAACAGAAGTGGACCTGGCAGGGTCCAGTAGTGCTATGCCCAGCAAAAGTGTCTTTATCAGGGCTAATTTCAATTATAATAAGTGCAAATGGTTATATGGTCTTAAACAGAGGCTGCTGTAGTCACAGAATGGGATGCCCCAAAAAAGAAGTGGACCTGGCAGGGTCCAGTAGTGCTATGCCCAGCAAAAGTGTCTTTATCAGGCCTAATTTCAATTATAATAAGTGCAAATGGTTATATGGTCTTAAACAGAGGCTGCTGTAGTCACAGA
The DNA here is from genome assembly GCA_027917425.1 of Gastrophryne carolinensis. Classification (NCBI taxonomy): domain Eukaryota; kingdom Metazoa; phylum Chordata; class Amphibia; order Anura; family Microhylidae; genus Gastrophryne; species Gastrophryne carolinensis. Next base: position 89,297,323 of record CM051243.1, read on the forward strand.
ATGGGATGCCCCAAAAAAGAAGTGGACCTGGCAGGGTCCAGTAGTGCTATGCCCAGCAAAAGTGTCTTTATCAGGGCTAATTTCAATTATAATAAGTGCAAATGGTTATATGGTCTAAAACAGAGGCTGCTGTAGTCACAGAATGGGATGCCCCAAAAAAGAAGTGGACCTGGCAGGGTCCAGTAGTGCTATGCCCAGCAAAAGTGTCTTTATCAGGCCTAATTTCAATTATAATAAGTGCAAATGGTTATATGGTCTTAAACAGAGGCTGCTGTAGTCACAGAATGGGATGCCCGAAAAAAGAAGTGGACCTGGCAGGGTCCAGTAGTGCTATGCCCAGCAAAAGTGTCTTTATCAGGCTAATTTCAATTATAATAAGTGCAAATGGTTATATGGTCTTAAACAGAGGCTGCTGTAGTCACAGAATGGGATGCCACAACAGAAGTGGACCTGGCAGGGTCCAGTAGTGCTATGCCCAGCAAAAGTGTCTTTATCAGGGCTAATTTCAATTATAATAAGTGCAAATGGTTATATGGTCTTAAACAGAGGCTGCTGTAGTCACAGAATGGGATGCCCCAAAAAAGAAGTGGACCTGGCAGGGTCCAGTAGTGCTATGCCCAGCAAAAGTGTCTTTATCAGGCCTAATTTCAATTATAATAAGTGCAAATGGTTATATGGTCTTAAACAGAGGCTGCTGTAGTCACAGAATGGGATGCCCGAAAAAAGAAGTGGACCTGGCAGGGTCCAGTAGTGTTATGGCCAGCAAAAGTGTCTTTATCAGGCTAATTTCAATTATAATAAGTGCAAATGGTTATATGGTCTTAAACAGAGGCTGCTGTAGTCACAGAATGGGATGCCACAACAGAAGTGGACCTGGCAGGGTCCAGTAGTGCTATGCCCAGCAAAAGTGTCTTTATCAGGCCTAATTTCAATTATAATAAGTGCAAATGGTTATATGGTCTTAAACAGAGGCTGCTGTAGTCACAGAATGGGATGCCACAACAGAAGTGGACCTGGCAGTGTCCAGTAGTGCTATGCCCAGCAAAAATGTCTTTATCAGGGCTAATTTCAATTATAATAAGTGCAAATGGTTATATGGTCTTAAACAGAGGCTGGTGTAGTCACAGAATGGGATGCCCCAAAAAAGAAGTGGACCTGGCAGGGTCCAGTAGTGCTATGCCCAGCAAAAGTGTCTTTATCAGGCCTAATTTCAATTATAATAAGTGCAAATGGTTATATGGTCTTAAACAGAGGCTGCTGTATTCACAGAATGGGATGCCCCAAAAAAGAAGTGGACCTGGCAGGGTCCAGTAGTGCTATGCCCAGCAAAAGTGTCTTTATCAGGCCTAATTTCAATTATAATAAGTGCAAATGGTTATATGGTCTTAAACAGAGGCTGCTGTAGTCACAGAATGGGATGCCCCAAAAAAGAAGTGGACCTGGCAGGGTCCAGTAGTGCTATGCCCAGCAAAAGTGTCTTTATCAGGGCTAATTTCAATTATAATAAGTGCAAATGGTTATATGGTCTTAAACAGAGGCTGCTGTAGTCACAGAATGGGATGCCCCAAAAAAGAAGTGGACCTGGCAGGGTCCAGTAGTGCTATGCCCAGCAAAAGTGTCTGTATCAGGGCTAATTTCAATTATAATAAGTGCAAATGGTTATATGGTCTTAAACAGAGGCTGTTGTAGTCACAGAATGGGATTCCCCAAAAAAGAAGTGGACCTGGCAGGGTCCAGTAGTGCTATGCCCAGCAAAAGTGTCTTTATCAGGCCTAATTTCAATTATAATAAGTGCAAATGGTTATATGGTCTTAAACAGAGGCTGCTGTAGTCACAGAATGGGATGCCCCAAAAAAGAAGTGGACCTGGCAGGGTCCAGTAGTGCTATGCCCAGCAAAAGTGTCTTTATCAGGCTAATTTCAATTATAATAAGTGCAAATGGTTATATGGTCTTAAACAGAGGCTGCTGTAGTCACAGAATGGGATGCCCCAAAAAAGAAGTGGACCTGGCAGGGTCCAGTAGTGCTATGCCCAGCAAAAGTGTCTTTATCAGGGCTAATTTCAATTATAATAAGTGCAAATGGTTATATGGTCTTAAACAGAGGCTACTGTAGTCACAGAATGGGATGCCCCAAAAACGAAGTGGACCTGGCAGGGTCCAGTAGTGCTATGCCCAGCAAAAGTGTCTTTATCAGGCCTAATTTCAATTATAATAAGTGCAAATGGTTATATGGTCTTAAACAGAGGCTGCTGTAGTCACAGAATGGGATGCCACAACATAAGTGGACCTGGCAGGGTCCAGTAGTGCTATGCCCAGCAAAAGTGTCTTTATCAGGGCTAATTTCAATTATAATAAGTGCAAATGGTTATATGGTCTTAAACAGAGGCTGCTGTAGTCACAGAATGGGATGCCCCAAAAAAGAAGTGGACCTGGCAGGGTCCAGTAGTGCTATGCCCAGCAAAAGTGTCTTTATCAGGCCTAATTTCAATTATAATCAGTGCAAATGGTTATATGGTCTTAAACAGAGGCTGCTGTAGTCACAGAATGGGATGCCCCAAAAAAGAAGTGGACCTGGCAGGGTCCAGTAGTGCTATGCCCAGCAAAAGTGTCTTTATCAGGGCTAATTTCAATTATAATAAGTGCAAATGGTTATATGGTCTTAAACAGAGGCTGCTGTAGTCACAGAATGGGATGCCACAACAGAAGTGGACCTGGCAGGGTCCAGTAGTGCTATGCCCAGCAAAAGTGTCTTTATCAGGGCTAATTTCAATTATAATAAGTGCAAATGGTTATATGGTCTTAAACAGAGGCTGCTGTAGTCACAGAATGGGATGCCCCAAAAAAGAAGTGGACCTGGCAGGGTCCAGTAGTGCTATGCCCAGCAAAGGTGTCTTTATCAGGCCTAATTTCAATTATAATAAGTGCAAATGGTTATATGGTCTTAAACAGAAGCTGCTGTAGTCACAGAATGGGATGCCCGAAAAAAGAAGTGGACCTGGCAGGGTCCAGTAGTGTTATGCCCAGCAAAAGTGTCTTTATCAGGCTAATTTCAATTATAATAAGTGCAAATGGTTATATGGTCTTAAACAGAGGCTGCTGTAGTCACAGAATGGGATGCCACAACATAAGTGGACCTGGCAGGGTCCAGTAGTGCTATGCCCAGCAAAAGTGTCTTTATCAGGCCTAATTTCAATTATAATAAGTGCAAATGGTTATATGGTCTTAAACAGAGGCTGCTGTAGTCACAGAATGGGATGCCACAACAGAAGTGGACCTGGCAGGGTCCAGTAGTGCTATGCCCAGCAAAAGTGTCTTTATCAGGGCTAATTTCAATTATAATAAGTGCAAATGGTTATATGGTCTTAAACAGAGGCTGCTGTAGTCACAGAATGGGATGCCCCAAAAAAGAAGTGGACCTGGCAGGGTCCAGTAGTGCTATGCCCAGCAAAAGTGTCTTTATCAGGCCTAATTTCAATTATAATAAGTGCAAATGGTTATATGGTCTTAAACAGAGGCTGCTGTAGTCACAGAATGGGATGCCCCAAAAAAGAAGTGGACCTGGCAGGGTCCAGTAGTGCTATGCCCAGCAAAAGTGTCTTTATCAGGCCTAATTTCAATTATAATAAGTGCAAATGGTTATATGGTCTTAAACAGAGGCTGCTGTAGTCACAGAATGGGATGCCCCAAAAAAGAAGTGGACCTGGCAGGGTCCAGTAGTGCTATGCCCAGCAAAAGTGTCTTTATCAGGCTAATTTCAATTATAATAAGTGCAAATGGTTATATGGTCTTAAACAGAGGCTGCTGTAGTCACAGAATGGGATGCCCCAAAAAAGAAGTGGACCTGGCAGGGTCCAGTAGTGCTATGCCCAGCAAAAGTGTCTTTATCAGGGCTAATTTCAATTATAATAAGTGCAAATGGTTATATGGTCTTAAACAGAGGCTACTGTAGTCACATAATGGGATGCCCCAAAAAAGAAGTGGACCTGGCAGGGTCCAGTAGTGCTATGCCCAGCAAAAGTGTCTTTATCAGGCCTAATTTCAATTATAATAAGTGCAAATGGTTATATGGTCTTAAACAGAGGCTGCTGTAGTCACAGAATGGGATGCCACAACAGAAGTGGACCTGGCAGGGTCCAGTAGTGCTATGCCCAGCAAAAGTGTCTTTATCAGGGCTAATTTCAATTATAATAAGTGCAAATGGTTATATGGTCTTAAACAGAGGCTGCTGTAGTCACATAATGGGATGCCCCAAAAAAGAAGTGGACCTGGCAGGGTCCAGTAGTGCTATGCCCAGCAAAAGTGTCTTTATCAGGCCTAATTTCAATTATAATAAGTGCAAATGGTTATATGGTCTTAAACAGAGGCTGCTGTAGTCACAGAATGGGATGCCCGAAAAAAGAAGTGGACCTGGCAGGGTCCAGTAGTGCTATGCCCAGCAAAAGTGTCTTTATCAGGCCTAATTTCAATCATAATAAGTGCAAATGGTTATATGGTCTTAAACAGAGGCTGCTGTAGTCACAGAATGGGATGCCACAACAGAAGTGGACCTGGCAGGGTCCAGTAGTGCTATGCCCAGCAAAAGTGTCTTTATCAGGGCTAATTTCAATTATAATAAGTGCAAATGGTTATATGGTCTTAAACAGAGGCTGCTGTAGTCACAGAATGGGATGCCCCAAAAAAGAAGTGGACCTGGCAGGGTCCAGTAGTGCTATGCCCAGCAAAAGTGTCTTTATCAGGCCTAATTTCAATTATAATACGTGCAAATGGTTATATGGTCTTAAACAGAGGCTGCTGTAGTCACAGAATGGGATGCCCCAAAAAAGAAGTGGACCTGGCAGGGTCCAGTAGTGCTATGCCCAGCAAAAGTGTCTTTATCAGGCCTAATTTCAATTATAATAAGTGCAAATGGTTATATGGTCTTAAACAGAGGCTGCTGTAGTCACAGAATGGGATGCCCCAAAAAAGAAGTGGACCTGGCAGGGTCCAGTAGTGCTATGCCCAGCAAAAGTGTCTTTATCAGGCTAATTTCAATTATAATAAGTGCAAATGGTTATATGGTCTTAAACAGAGGCTGCTGTAGTCACAGAATGGGATGCCCCAAAAAAGAAGTGGACCTGGCAGGGTCCAGTAGTGCTATGCCCAGCAAAAGTGTCTTTATCAGGGCTAATTTCAATTATAATAAGTGCAAATGGTTATATGGTCTTAAACAGAGGCTGCTGTAGTCACAGAATGGGATGCCCCAAAAAAGAAGTGGACCTGGCAGTGTCCAGTAGTGCTATGCCCAGCAAAAGTGTCTTTATCAGGCCTAATTTCAATTATAATAAGTGCAAATGGTTATATGGTCTTAAACAGAGGCTGGTGTAGTCACAGAATGGGATGCCTCACAGCAGACTTAAGATCAGTTCAGTATATATGCACAGTTAGTTAGTATAAGCAGCCTGAAAACGCTAACAAAGCCTGTCAGCCAGCTAGTAACACTCAGGCAGGATGAAAAAAAAAAAAATCTCCCTGTGACAGCCTCCGATTTTCCCTACCTTTCCCTGTTTTTCGCTGACTTTCTGTCTGTCTCCTGTCTGTCTCCTGCCTGTCTCCAGCCTGTCCCTGTCTGTCCCTGCCTGTCTAACTGCCTCTCTCCCTCAGCTACACAGCGTTCTGTCTCTCACGAATGCAATAGAGAAATGAGGAAGGAAAAGCAAGATGGCCGACTTAAATAGCGCTGTGACATCACCGGGCTTGCTGGCTGCTGATAGGCTGCATGTGACTGCCCCAGCTTGCACTGGCGCGGGATAGATGTCCAGACATGTCCCGTCCACCATCTTAGAATGCCTGTAAATGTAAATGAATGGATGTTAAAGGAAAACTTCGATCGATCGAATCGCGGGGAAATTCGGATTCGATCCGAATCTAATTTTTCCTGAAATTCGGATCGAATCCGGGTTCGTCCGGATCGATTCGCTCATCCCTAGTATCAGCATTATTTATGAAAACATGGAGAGTGCAAATGGTTATATGGTCTTAAACAGAGGCTGCTGTAGTCACAGAATTGGATGCCACAACAGAAGTGGACCTGGCAGGGTCCAGTAGTGCTATGCCCAGCAAAAGTGTCTTTATCAGGGCTAATTTCAATTATAATAAGTGCAAATGGTTATATGGTCTTAAACAGAGGCTGCTGTAGTCACAGAATGGGATGCCCCAAAAAAGAAGTGGACCTGGCAGGGTCCAGTAGTGCTATGCCCAGCAAAAGTGTCTTTATCAGGCTTAATTTCAATTATAATACGTGCAAATGGTTATATGGTCTTAAACAGAGGCTGCTGTAGTCACAGAATGGGATGCCCCAAAAAAGAAGTGGACCTGGCAGGGTCCAGTAGTGCTATGCCCAGCAAAAGTGTCTTTATCAGGCCTAATTTCAATTATAATAAGTGCAAATGGTTATATGGTCTTAAACAGAGGCTGCTGTAGTCACAGAATGGGATGCCCCAAAAAAGAAGTGGACCTGGCAGGGTCCAGTAGTGCTATGCCCAGCAAAAGTGTCTTTATCAGGCTAATTTCAATTATAATAAGTGCAAATGGTTATATGGTCTTAAACAGAGGCTGCTGTAGTCACAGAATGGGATGCCCCAAAAAAGAAGTGGACCTGGCAGGGTCCAGTAGTGCTATGCCCAGCAAAAGTGTCTTTATCAGGGCTAATTTCAATTATAATAAGTGCAAATGGTTATATGGTCTTAAACAGAGGCTGCTGTAGTCACAGAATGGGATGCCCCAAAAAAGAAGTGGACCTGGCAGTGTCCAGTAGTGCTATGCCCAGCAAAAGTGTCTTTATCAGGCCTAATTTCAATTATAATAAGTGCAAATGGTTATATGGTCTTAAACAGAGGCTGGTGTAGTCACAGAATGGGATGCCTCACAGCAGACTTAAGATCAGTTCAGTATATATGCACAGTTAGTTAGTATAAGCAGCCTGAAAACGCTAACAAAGCCTGTCAGCCAGCTAGTAACACTCAGGCAGGATGAAAAAAAAAAAAATCTCCCTGTGACAGCCTCCGATTTTCCCTACCTTTCCCTGTTTTTCGCTGACTTTCTGTCTGTCTCCTGTCTGTCTCCTGCCTGTCTCCAGCCTGTCCCTGTCTGTCCCTGCCTGTCTAACTGCCTCTCTCCCTCAGCTACACAGCGTTCTGTCTCTCACGAATGCAATAGAGAAATGAGGAAGGAAAAGCAAGATGGCCGACTTAAATAGCGCTGTGACATCACCGGGCTTGCTGGCTGCTGATAGGCTGCATGTGACTGCCCCAGCTTGCACTGGCGCGGGATAGATGTCCAGACATGTCCCGTCCACCATCTTAGAATGCCTGTAAATGTAAATGAATGGATGTTAAAGGAAAACTTCGATCGATCGAATCGCGGGGAAATTCGGATTCGATCCGAATCTAATTTTTCCTGAAATTCGGATCGAATCCGGGTTCGTCCGGATCGATTCGCTCATCCCTAGTATCAGCATTATTTATGAAAACATGGAGAGTTTTTGTTTTAACATATTAGGGGGTAATCTATGCATTTGCAGAAACCATGCATGCTTTTAATTCAAAAAACGTCAAATCTAGCTTAAAATGATGCACCACAAGCCATTTAAAGCTGCACTCAGTCTGGTCAAGTCTGGATGTAGGTTGCTCCTTGGAATTGACACATTAAACCTATGCTATGGAAAATGTTTAGGTCCCTGGATGTCTGCCAAGCTACCAACATATCCCTTAGACTGGCTCTATCTTGCCTTATGGAAAAGGCATGTTGAACCTATTCAGTAGAGCAAGTATTAGTACACCCCGTGTCTTCAAAGATTCCCATCTTGTATTTAAGTGGTTATCAGTTAATCTATGGAGTAGATGTGTCGCTCATATTCCACAGAACAAATTTTAGTTCCCCAGGTGTCTTTCAAGATGTCCATCTTGTTTCTCAGTCTGGTGCTTCTTGGAATAGACATGAACCATCTAACAAATAAAATCCTTTTTTTTTTAGGCAATAGAAGTTTAGAAACCACATCATACAAATCACCAAACCACTGAATTATTCTTCTTTATGCTTTAAAGCACACAAACGTTGCTTTTTTGGGAACATAGTGTAAACAAACATTTCATATTGGCTAGTTATGTAAAGCGTTGACTTGTCATTAAGACACAGAATTATGAATAGAGAGCAAGCTTTGAAAATGTATTTATATGCATTTTATTTTCAAAAGACAAATCTAAAATGTGCTGCCATGCAATAAGTCGGCTTGAAAGCATTTTTTCTCGCTGAATACACAACTTCAAAAGGAACCTCTGGGAAGAGAAAAAAAACTTTTTTAGTCTTTTATAATGGCCATTGCCCACCTCTGTATTTCATTCTCCCTGTAATTAAGTAAAGTTTTTGTGAGTGTATGCTGTGCAGTATGGTGTCTTTACAAAAGTTTGAATAGCGATAAGACACACTAAATAACAAAATAACAACATTCATGCTTGCAGGGTTCGTCTCTAAAAAATAAATCGCTAAAGGAAAAGTTCACTTTTGTGGACTTGATCCACAGACCAGGAGTATAATTTGTAACACTAGAAAAATAAAAAAAACTGTCACTTTCCTGACCCTGAAGCTGCCAGATGCAGCATTTTCAGGTGCATGATGGAGAGATCACTCATACTTTTCAGTCAGCAGTGAGCTGTTATTGTGAGCTGTATATTGTAACAGCAGAGCACGTGAATGCTATACAGAGCATGACACTGCCATTGTTATATTGTAACAATTATATGATAAGTCACGGCTGCACAAACACAGCAAAAATTAATTGTAAGCAAAAAAATCACAGGTGTAAGAAGCTCAGTGGCCCCCTTGCTTAGATCACAACACAATTTACAAAAACAATCAATCAATCAATCATTATAAAAAGTGAGATGGGTAATATGGGCTACAGTGATCATGCCCTAGTGATGGGTGAACCAGTTGAAGTTTGGGTTTGACAAGTTCTGGTTCTGGTCCCCAGACTTGACCCAAACATGACCCTATTGAAGTCAATGGAGACCCAAATTTGGGGGGCGAAAAATGTCTGTCCAATGTGAGTAGCAAAGACTAGTGGGTTGCAAATCGAGGGGAACAACACAGAGATTGCCCAGCACAAATTGGGCTAGGTAAAGTTCTCAAAATAATAAGAGAAAACTAAAGATATATATATATATATATATATATATATATATATATATATATATATATATATATATATATATACCGCATTTTCACCCTATAAGACGCACCTGCCCATAAGACGCACCTAGGATTTGGGGGAGGAGAATAAGAAAAAAATATTTTAAAACAAAAAAGCACCATTACAGACAGTGTGGCATTCCCCTATCCCATTCCTATAGGCCGCGTGGGACGCCCCCATTCCATAGACAGTGTAGCATGCCCCCATCCCATTTCCCATATACCCAGTGTGGCATTCCCCCCTCCCATTCCCCATATAGGCAGTGTGGCATTCCCCCTCCCATTCCCCATATAGGCAGTGTGGCATTCCCCCCTCCCATTCCCCATATAGGCAGTGTGGCTTTCCCCCCTCCCATTCCCCATATAAGCAGTGTGGCATTCCCACCCCTCCCATTCTCTATATAGGCAGTGTGGCATTCCCCCTCCCATTCCCCATATAGGCAGTGTGGCATTCCCCCTCCCATTCCCCATATAAGCAGTATGGCATTCCCCCATCCCATTCCCCATATAGGCAGTGTGGTATTTCCCCCCCCATTCCCCGTATACCCAGTGTGGCATCCCCCCTCCCATTCCCCATATAGGCAGTGTGGCATTCTCCCCCCTCCCATTCCCCGTATACCCAGTGTGGCATCCCCCCTCCCATTCCCCATATAGGCAGTGTACCCCACCATTCCCATAGGCAGTGTGGCATCCCCCTCCCCCCATTATCCTAGGCTGTGTGGCATCCCCCTCCCCCCATTATTCTAGGCTATGTAGCATCCCCCTCCCCCCATTATCATAGGCTATATGGCATCCCCCTCCCCCCATTATCATAGGCTGTGTGGCATCCCCCTCCCCCCATTCCCATTGGCAGTGTGGCATCCCCCTCCCCCCATTATCATTGGCTGTGTGGCACCCCCTCTCCCCATTCCCATTGGCAGTGTGGCATCCCCCTCCCCCCATTCCCATTGGCAGTGTGGCATCCTGCTCCCCCATTGACAGTGTAGCATCCCTCTCCCCCCATTTCCATTGGCAGTGTGGCATCCTGCTCCCCCATTGGCAGTGTAGCATCCCTCTCCCCCCCCCATTCCCATTGGCTGTGTGGAATCCCCCTCCCCCCATTCCCATTGGCTGTGTGGCATACCCCTCCCCCCATTGGTAGTGTAGCATCCCCCTCTCCCCCATTCCCATTGGTGTGTGGCATCCCCCCATTCCCATTGGCTGTGTGGCATCCCTCTCCCCCATTACCCTTGGTGTGTGGCATCCCCCCTCCGCCCATTTCCATAGGCTGTGTGGTATCCCCCTCTCCCCCCTTTCCCATTGGCTGTGTGGCATCCCCCTCCCCCATTTCCATAGGCTGTGTGGCATCCCCCTCTCCCCCCATTCCCATTGACTGTGTGGCATACCCCTCTCCCCATTAGCAGTGTAGCATCCCCCTCTCCCCCATTCCCATTGGTGTGTGGCACCCCCCCTCCCCCTATTCCCATTGGATGTGTGGCATGCCTCTCCCCTATTCCCATTGGCTGTGTGGCATCCCTCTCCCCCATTCCCATTGGTGTGTGGCATCCCCCTCCCCCCATTTCCATAGGCTGTGTGGCATCCCCCTTTCTTCCCCATTAGTCGGTAAAAAAAAAAAAAAAAAAGATAAATAAAACTCACCTGTCCGCTGACACCGCTCCGCTCAGCGGCCGGCTCCATGAATCGGGTGGGCGTGGCCTGCGGCACGTCAGTGTCGGCGCAGGCCACGCCCACCCGATTCACTGAGCTGGCCGTAAGAAGCAGCGGCGGGCTGTGTCCCGGCCCTGCTGCTGCGATCGCTGTCTTTTACCGGTAGCGATGACAGCGGTGGGGCCAGAGACAGCGCCCGCCGCTCCTCCATCCGCTGCTCGCGTGTGCCCAGGAAGAGGCAGCGGATGGGCTCTGTCAGTGTGGCAGGCAACGCAGGAGCGCCGGGAACGGGTGAGTTTTTTTTTTTTTATTTTACTTTTTTTTTTACATTCGCCAGATAAGGTGCCCCCCACTTTTGTGGAAAAATAAGTGCACCTTATAGGGCGAATAATACGGTATATATATATATATATATATATATATATATATATATATATATATATATATATAAAATATATTCGTTTTTTTACATGGCAGAGTAAAACCTGGGCGATTGCCAGACACAAAATGAGCTGGGGAAAGTACTCAAAATAATAACAGAAAACAAAAAAAATCAAGAAAAATTCCAAAATATTAGTTTCTTTTACGGTGGATGGAGCCCAAATTGGTAAGCGAAAAAAAGACAGAGGAGGCGGGTGTGACAGAGGCGGACATAGCAAACAATTTAAGCACTCAGGTGCTGGCACAGCCACGTCCCATGGGATCCACGCCTTATTCATCAAGGAACGTAAGGATGTCTATGATGGCTGTGCATAGGCAGATCCTTCTGTCAGTAATGACACCACCTGCGATGTTGAACACACGTTCTGATAGGACACTTGCCACAGAGCAGGCCAGCACCTCCAAGCCACAGAGGGCAAATTCTGTCCACATGTCCAATTTAGCGACCCAGAAATTGAACAGGGGGGACCCATCAGCTCAGTACCAGGAGAGCAGATAGTCATCCACCATGCAAGTCAAAGTCTGCCTCTTGGTACTATGGGCCATATCCGATGGTTGTGGATGTGGCAGACAATGGAATAATTTGTTCCACATTGTGGCCACGTTCACCCTCCCCTGTGAGGTGGTGCTGGCGCCCCTGCTGTGTTGGCAACTTGCTGCTTCTTCTCCTAGGCCTTATGCCACCACTGAGCCCTCAAATTCAGCTGGGATGGGAACTCCGCCAATAATGCGTCCACCAGAGTGCGTTTGTGCTTGCTCATTTTGCGATCCCAGTCCAGTGCTGTTATCAAGAAGGTGATGTTGTCCTTATAGCGGGGATCGAGCAGGGTGGCCACCCAGTTATCGGCACTGGTGACTATGCAGGCAAATCTGCAGTTGTTGCACAGGCACTGTAGCACATAGTGGCTCATGTGAGCCAGGCTGCCCTGAGTCGAGGAGAAGCTTTTGTCAGTCCCAGGTGTGTCCTCCACCCCCTCTCCTCCCTCATTCCTTGCCTTAGTCCCAGCCACCATTCCCAGCCACCATTACACTGACCAGGTGGGCAGTTAGAGAGATGTAATGTCACTGTCCATGCTTACTTGTCCATGTGTCAGTGGTGAGGTGGACACTGGAACTAATGGCATTGCCCAGTGCACATCTTATTTCTTCCACAAATTGTTGGTGCAGGGCAGGGTAGGGATGGCCTGGCAACAACATAGTAGCAGCTGGGAATAATGGTGCATTGTGGAACAGCTGCCGCCATGTTGCCTTGTAGTTGGGGAATGTGGTGGTAGCGGCTCCCCAAAATCAGGTGTTTCTGCCGCCACCTCTTCCTCCGAACTCTGATGGCCTTCCGTCCACTTTGGGTCTAGGACCTCGTCATCACCCCTGCCATCCTCTTCCACCCACTCCTCCCTGCTCCATACTAGCCTCCCTCTCAGCCCTAACATTGCAGAAATCTGCAGCAGTTGGTGATGGTCTGCTGGCCATGTTCTTATCCTCCAACAAGATGCCAAGTTGTTGGGCATCTGGGAGCCTTAGGTCTGCTGGGACACATGGATGGCCCACTGTATGCCAGCTAGGAGTGTCATCATAGAGCATTATTGAATTTATGACTTGTGGCTGGGGCGGTCTTGTTGATTTTAAGGGGGGTGAGGTGGAGGGGCTCCGCACTCCCAGCAGAAGTGGAGTGGGTGGAAGACAATCCCATGAAACTGGTACAACTGCATGCCATATAATTTAGGACTGCCTCAACTTTTTCTGACCTCACCACTGCCCACTTGGGGCCTACAAGAATGCGCTCCAAACCCTGGTTCCTGCTTGCACCACAGGAAGGTGTAGCAGATAAAGATGAAACATGTCCTCCCTGCAACACCAGCTCCATTACCAGCAGCACCACGGCCATGTCCCTGTCCCTTATTTGTTGCTTTCTGCATTGTTAGACACCTCCAGTTACAGTGGCCCGAAATGGACAAACAAAAAAAAAAATTACAGGAAAATGCCCCTTAAGTGACCTTAACCAGTGAATACTCTACTAACAATTGGTAATAAAGAGCACTGGCACACAACTGACCTGAACTATTGGTATTAAAGATCACTGGCACATAAGGGACCTGAAACTGTAGACACTACACAAAAACATTTTTTTAAAATTCTTTTAAGAGGGCCTTAAGTGCCCTGAACCAGTGGATACTCTACTAACAATTGATATAAAAATATCACTGACAAGCAAGTAGTGCTCATGCTCCCTGTTAGAGTGTAGCAGGGTTGCAGCTGCCATAACGCAGCTAGACTAAACTAGGCTCCTTAGACAAGCCTACACAAGCTCCTGCCAGCTGAAGCAGCTTATACACTTAACCAACACAATATCCTGGCTTCATCGGGATACACGGCGAGCGGCATGCGCATCCAACAATAAACATAAGACACACCTGATTTCAGGAGCGGCTAACCCTCAAAGGCCCAGGGCAGGTTTGTAACCCCCGGGCCATGGCGGTAAGTGCCTCTTTCTATTTTATAATTGGCAACTTACGCAAGATCTAATATTGCACCATCACTTGTTGATATAAATTAAGTATTTTGATCTCAGTCACTTTATTAAAACTGTTGAAACAGCCAATACAGCCTACAACCAAGGGTTAGAGGATCACTGGAAATGACCCTAATACTTGATATATAAGGGGCCTGGATCCTGTATAACAAACTACCACTGCAGCACGACTGAGAGTATAAGCTTTATTCATCTGCTATGTCTACTTTCCAATTTACCTCTACCATTTGAACTAGCCTTTCAAATCCAGTTGCTGCTCTACCCATTCACTCTAGCGCCTCCCCACAACACCATAATAGTTCCTTCTATATTGTTTACACTGTCTGAATGGTCTGCAATAAATCCTAAGTCTGCAGTGAACAATGATAAAGATACACTGTTACAGGTTTCCCTTCTAGCAACTGGTTATAGTGTGTGTGTGTGTGTGTGTGTGTGTGTGTGTGTGTGTGTGTGTGTGTGTGCATATAACATAATGCATAAGCTGTCCGTGTTTCTGATGCATTTATCTCACTCAGTTTGGTGTGGGCTGCTGCCGGCACAGTTTTCCCCTCATGCTTATGTGCGTGACAAGATATCTGCTCCCATGCAGTTCTGCAGCAAAGAATCACATGTTATTCCAGAACATCTGAATGGAGTTAAGTCCTGTCAAATAGTTTTTGCCAGGGGGGGCTTTAGGGGAGCAATTTACTAAACTTTCTGACCTCCAAGTGGCCTGAACAATTGGTATTAAAAGTACTAACAAACAAGTGTCCTGAAACAGTAAACACTACACATTTTTTTCAAGAGCCAGTGCCCTGAACCAGTGGATACTCCACTAACAATTGGAATTGTTATTGGGCACACAAGTGCACTGAACAGTTGGTATTAAAGAGCAATGACACACAAGTGCCCTGAACTATTGGTATTAAAGAGTGTTTACACACAAGTGCCCTGAACAATTTGTATTAACCCTTTCGCTGCCAGCCTACCTGCAGCATTTGCCACTCCCTGTTGCCAGACGATGTTTCACTATTTTGCGCTACACATGTTCAACTGTCATTTTTGAAAGGATTTCCAGGGATTTCCCAGGAAAATTATATATTGTTTTTTTCAACAGAGTCTGGGCTTTAACATGAAATGTCTTGTTTGTATTTTTTAGGTGTATTCTCAATATTTTTGGGTGAAATGTGTGAAAAAAAAAAATATATATTTTTTTACAATTTGTAGAGTTTTTTTTGTAATAAAAAATGTAAGTTTGTCAATAAAATCTTATTGCGTGAGAAACCCCAATTTCTCCCGGTTACAGCGATACCACATATGTATAGGTAGACACCCTTTCCTGCCCAGAAGCCTTTTATAGCTGCTGGATGACAAATGGTTAATTAAAAAAAAAAAATGACATAGGGTCCCCCTTCCCGGGGAGGGGGACCCCATTTTTTGGGGGATTTTTAAGGGTTAAAACCCTTAAAAATCCCCCCAAAAAATGACGTGGGGTCCCCCTTACCCAAAGTAACCAGCCCGGGACCAGCTATGGGGGCTTGTAGGCACAGAGTGGGGGGGCCAGCTTTGGTGGCCCCCCCACCCTGCAGCCTACGAGCCCACATAGCCTATGTGGGCCCGGGCTCTTCTGCCCCCCCCTGGCCTTTGGGGAGGCAGGTAATGGGGGTGCGGGGGTTAATGGCAAGTCACCCGCTAGGGCAGGTGACTTGCCACCACCCCAGCCTTGTGAACTGGTATAAGGGGTCTCATGGACCCCTTACCAGCTCACAAAGGGTTAACTGTTAAAAAAAAACACCACACAATAATAAAAAGTATTTTATTAGAAAAAAAAAAATTTTTTTTTACTGTACTTACCTTCGATTGCAAGCTCTTGTCCCTCGCCGCTCAGCTGACAGATGCCGGTGATCGGCATCCAGAGAAGGAGAAGGCAGGAGATCAGAGGATCTCCTGTCACCTCCTTCCCCAGCGCCGATCACCGGCATCTGAGAAGCTGAGAAAGCTGAAGCCCGTTCGGGGCCGGGATGACTTCATAAGCCCCGCCCCCAAGGGCCGCCATCGAGAAGAAGAGAGGAGAGAGCCTCCCAGGCTCTCTCCTGAAGATCGGTAAGTCCTGGGGGGGGATCGGAGGCCCCCCAGGTGAAGAGGAGGGACAGCGGGAGCCAGCGCACACACAGGTAAGTGAATGTCATTTTTATTTTTTTATTTTTTTTACAGTTAGCAGCTGCTGCTGCAGAAGCGGGGGGGGGGCGGCCTATTCCGGGGGCTCTCCTGGAGCCATCCGACCCCCCACGGGGGGTTTTTAACCCTTAAAATTAAAAAAAAAATGGGGATTACCCCCCCCTTGGAAGGGGAACCCCACGCCAATGTTTTTCTTGATTTAACCCTTTATAGTGTGGATTGTAGTTGTATTTTATTTTTACATGTTATAAAGTGTTCTTTTCAGTTTGGGGGGGTCTTCTGAACAGTAACGGGGGGCTACCGATACATATTTGGTACCGTTGTAATCGGGAGAAATGGGGTTTTATTTGAAATAAAGGAGACAATTTTCTAAAAAAAAATTACAAACAAGACATTTCATGTTAAAGCCTAAACTCTGCCACAAAAATAAAATATATCATTTTCCTGGAAATACCTGCAAAAATTACAGTTAAGCATAGCGCAAAATGGTTAAAAATGACCTGTCAAGAGAGGGTGACAAAATCTCAAGTAGGCTGGCAGTTAAAAGGGTTAAAAGTACCTATACATGTTGGGTATCGTTCTGCTCGGGGGACCTTGCGCTTTTAGATTTAGCTTGTTTTTTCTTGTTTGCATATTGATATTTTAGGAAAACTCATTTTTTATTCTGCTTTATTATACATTTTTTAAGGGAACCCTGTGCGACCAAATAATTCTTTGAGGGATTACTTTCAGAAAGATGAGCCCACTACAACATGCTGGGTACGCTTAGAAAGCTTATCATGTGTACTTTCAAGGAATGTATGGTTTGTGGGGGGTATTCCAAATGTAAAGGGTTGTTTTGGTAGAAAAAGCGCAAGGTGCGCACTTTGTCTGCAGAGCTGAAATTTTCAAGCAAAATTTCCATTGTGCACATGCTTTACTTTTTGGTGTTTGGCAACTCTTCTTTTGATAGTAGCTATGCATGTTGGGTATCGTTCGGTTCGGGGGATGTTGCATTTTCAGATTAACTTGTTTTTTCTTATTTGCATATAGTTTTTTTTAGGAAAATGTGGCTTTGATCCTGCTATTTTTTATCCTTTTTTAGGGAAGCTCTGTGTAACCAAAGAATACATTGAGGGGGAACTTCCAGAAAACTGTGGCAACAAGCCTGGTACGCCTAGAAAGCTTGAAGTGTGTATTTCCAGAGAATATATAGTTTGTGGGGGGTATTTCAAACGTAAAGGGTTGTTTTTATTAAAAAACTGCAAGGTGCGCATAGCGCTTAGCATAGCTGTATTTGATCTAAAAATCTCTTAAAGTGCTGTTTCAGTTTGGGGGAGTCTTCTGGGCAGGAAAGGGTGTCTACCAATACATATGTGGTGCCGTTGTAACCGGGAGAAATTGGGATTTCACACGCAATAAAATTTTATTGACAAACTTACATTTTTTATTACAAAAAAACACTACAAATTGTAAAAAATAGATTTTTTTTATTTTTTTTCACATATTTCACCCCAAAATTTTAAGAATACACTTAACAAATGACAAACAAGACATTTTATGTCATGTATGCTAAATGACATTTTCTCTTTTTTCTGAGGAGACCCATGATCCTGTAGACTGTACTTCATTTTTATGTAACCAACAACATATTTCTGGCATAGATGATTTGTGTATTATTAATATATATATATATATATATATATATATATATATATATTCATGTACATATATTACATAAACTTCTTTTAATTGCAAACTATCTTCTATTGTGGTGTGCATATATCCGCCGTATCTAAACAATTCTCCAGAGTGTAAAGTGGTAGAAACACTCTGGATATTTTTTGCACCCGATAAGTGTACCACACTTACCTTTCCAATTTCTCAGTGAATTCTTACAGGTGTGCTTGTGACCTAAAGATGTTTTAATGTTACATGTTTTTTTAGCCGAGGTACGTTTACCGTGGTCTGCGCCAAGTTGAAGGTCCGGGGGGGGGTGTTGTAGATTAAATTAGCGCACTGGAGAGATATATATCCTCATAGGCAGAACTAAAAAATGGCTGTGCCCCCCTCCCCCAGCAGTATCTGTATTGGGCACTGAGACACTTTTTTTTTTAGTTTGGCCCTGTAGAACCTAAAGCTCTGGTAACAGGGATGGGTGGACGGGGGCAGCTCTGAAACAAAAGGGGTGAATGGGAGCAGAGCTAGGTATAAGGGGAATGGATGAGGCAGAGTTGGGAATAAGAGGGATGGATGGGGGCAGTGCAAGGAATAAGGGGGGTGGATGGAGGCAGTGCTGGGAATAAGAGGAATGGATGGTGGAAGAGCTGGGAATAAGGAATAAATAGAGGAAGAGCTGGGAAAAGAGAGATGGAATGGAACAGAGCTGGGAAAAGAGAGATGGGAAGGCGCAGAGCTGGAAAAAGAGAGATGGGATGGGACAGAGCTGGAAATAGAGAGATGGGATGGGACAGAGCTGGGAAAAGAGAGATGGGATGGGGCAGAGCTGGGAAAAGAGAGATAGGATGGCACAGAGCTGGGAATAGAGAGATGGGATGGGATGGAGCAGAGCTGGGAAAAGAGAGATGGGATGAGACAGAGCTGGATATAGAGAGATGGGATGGGACAGAGCTGGAAATAGAGAGATGGGATGGGACAGAGCTGTGAAAAGAGAGATGGGATGGGACAGAGCTGGGAAAAGAGAGATGGGATGGCACGGAGCTGGGAATAGAGAAATGGGATGGGACAGAGCAGGGAATAGAGAGATGGGATGGGATGGAGCAGAGCTGGGAAAAGAGAGATGGGATGAGACAGAGCTGGATATAGAGAGATGGGATAGGACAGAGCTGGGAATAGAGAGATGGGATGGGACAGAGCTGGGAAAAGAGAGATGGGATGGGACAGAGCTGGGAAAAGAGAGATGGGAAGTGACAGAGCTGGGAAAAGAGAGATGGGATGGCGCAGAGCTGGAAATAGAGAGATGGGATGGGACAGAGCTGGAAATAGAGAGATGGGATGGGACAGAGCTGGGAAAAGAGAGATAGGATGGGATGGGACAGAGCTGGGAAAAGAGAGATAGGATGGGATGGGATGGAACGGAGCTGGGAATAGAGAGATGGGATGGGAAAGAGCTGGGAAAAGAGAGATGGGATTGGATGGGACAGAGCTGGGAAAAGAAAGATGGGATGGGATGGGACAGAGCTGGGAAAAGAGATATGGGATGGGACAGAGCTGGGAAAAGAGAGATGGGATGGGACAGAGCTGGGAATAGAGAGATTGGATGGGACAGAGCTGGAAATAGAGAGATGGGATGGGACAGAGCTGGGAAAGAGAGATGGGATGGGACAGAGCTGGGAAAAGAGAGATGGGATGGGACAGAGCTGGAAATAGAGAGATGAGATGGGACAGAGCTGGGAAAAGAGAGATGGGATGGGATGGGACAGATTTGGGAAAAGAGAGATGGGATGGGATGGGATGGAACGGAGCTGGGAATAGAGAGATGGGATGGGAAAGAGCTGGGAAAAGAGAGATGGGATGGGATGGGACAGATTTGGGAAAAGAGAGATGGGATGGGATGGGACAGAGCTGGGAAAAGAGAGATGGGATGGGACAGAGCTGGGAAAAGAGAGATGGGATGGGACAGAGCTGGGAAAAGAGAGATGGGATGGCACGGAGCTGGGAATAGAGAAATGGGATGGGACAGAGCAGGGAAAAGAGAGATGGGATGGGACAGATCTGGGAAAAGAGAGATGGGATGGGACAGAGCAGGGAATAGAGGGATGGGATGAGATAGGAAAGAGCTGGGAAAAGAGAGATAGGATGGGATGGAACAGAGCTGGGAAAAGAGAGATGGGATGGGACAGAGCTGGGAAAAGAGAGATGGGAAGTGACAGAGCTGGGAAAAGAGAGATGGGATGGCGCAGAGCTGGAAATAGAGAGATGGGATGGGACAGAGCTGGAAATAGAGAGATGGGATGGGACAGAGCTGGGAAAAGAGAGATAGGATGGGATGGGACAGAGCTGGGAAAAGAGAGATAGGATGGGATGGGATGGAACGGAGCTGGGAATAGAGAGATGGGATGGGAAAGAGCTGGGAAAAGAGAGATGGGATTGGATGGGACAGAGCTGGGAAAAGAAAGATGGGATGGGATGGGACAGAGCTGGGAAAAGAGATATGGGATGGGACAGAGCTGGGAAAAGAGAGATGGGATGGGACAGAGCTGGGAATAGAGAGATTGGATGGGACAGAGCTGGAAATAGAGAGATGGGATGGGACAGAGCTGGGAAAGAGAGATGGGATGGGACAGAGCTGGGAAAAGAGAGATGGGATGGGACAGAGCTGGAAATAGAGAGATGAGATGGGACAGAGCTGGGAAAAGAGAGATGGGATGGGATGGGACAGATTTGGGAAAAGAGAGATGGGATGGGATGGGATGGAACGGAGCTGGGAATAGAGAGATGGGATGGGAAAGAGCTGGGAAAAGAGAGATGGGATGGGATGGGACAGATTTGGGAAAAGAGAGATGGGATGGGATGGGACAGAGCTGGGAAAAGAGAGATGGGATGGGACAGAGCTGGGAAAAGAGAGATGGGATGGGACAGAGCTGGGAAAAGAGAGATGGGATGGCACGGAGCTGGGAATAGAGAAATGGGATGGGACAGAGCAGGGAAAAGAGAGATGGGATGGGACAGATCTGGGAAAAGAGAGATGGGATGGGACAGAGCAGGGAATAGAGGGATGGGATGAGATAGGAAAGAGCTGGGAAAAGAGAGATAGGATGGGATGGAACAGAGCTGGGAAAAGAGAGATGGGATGGGACAGATCTGGGAAAAGAGAGATGGGATGGGACAGAGCTGGGAAAAGAGAGATGGGATGGGACGGAGCTGCGAATAGAGAGATGGGATGGGACAGAGCTGCGAATAGAGAGATGGGATGGGACAGAGCTGGGAAAAGAGAGATGGGATGGGACAGAGCTGGGAATAGAGAGATTGGATGGGACAGAGCTGAAAATAGAGAGATGGGATGGGACAGAGCTGGGAAAAGAGAGATGGGATGGGGCAGAGCTGGGAAAAGAGAGATGGGATGGGACAGAGCTGGGAATAGAGAGATGGGATGGGACAGAGCTGGGAAAAGAGAGATGGGATGGGACAGAGCTGGGAAAAGAGAGATGAGATGGGATGGGGCAGAGATGGGAAAAGAGAGATGGGATGGGACAGAGCTGGGAAAAGAGAGATGGGATGACGCAGAGCTGGGAAAAGAGAGATGGATGGGACAGAGCTGGAAAAGAGAGATTGGATGGGACAGAGCTGGGAAAAGAGAGATTAGATGGGATGGGACAGAGCTGGGAAAAGAGAGATGGGATGGCGCAGAGCTGGGAAAAGAGAGATGGGATGGGACAGAGATGGAAAAGAGAGATAGGATGGGATGGGACAGAGCTGGGAAAAGAGAGATAGGATGGGATGTGACAGAGCTGGGAAAAGAGAGATGGGATGGGATGGGACAGAGCTGGGAAAAGAGAGATGGGATGGGATCAAACGGTCGGCGGTCCGCGGGTTGAATACCCCTGCTCTAGACTTTCTCCCTGCTATATCCTGCTCCACCAGCAGATGGCCCTCTCTTGCAAAGGTGTTGGCAATTACTCAGCACCTAAGTGACTTCCTGGGCTATTTAAGCTGATCTGCCTATTCAGCTAAGGGATCAGCATTGATGTCAGTTGATATCTCTTTGTCTGTCTGTGCCCTGAACTCTGTACCTGGAATACTGTATCTAGACCTGGACCCTGAACTCTGTACCTTGGACTTTGAATCTTGAAACCTGGAACCCCGAACCTTGAAACCCTGAACCCTGAAACCTGGATCCCTGTTCAGCTCAGTCTCTGCCTTTCACAAGCTATCACTTGTGAAAAACAAGGCCCCTTTATTGCGTCTATTGTGATATGATATGATTTGCAATACATTCAGGGGCAGCAGCACTGAGAGTAATGAAACTTGGGCTATGAGTTTCAGAACTTGTGCTAATGCCTCTCTCCCTCATGCTGTACAATGTAAGCAGGATGAGTCAGGCTATTATATTGCAGAAAGCCAGCCAGCTCCCTGCTGCCTGTTAACATTTACATAGCTAGGCACTTTCTTTTAGTATTTTTGTGCATACAGAGGATCAAGTCTTCACAGTGTTCTCTCCATCACGGCAGTGCAATGCACACATCACATAAAGCTGTAAGATATCTGTGAGATATTTACATTTCAATAGTAGGCTCATGACTGCTTTACGGCGGTGATGCCTTTTGCATCACAGCTGATTACAATAGAAATAATTATGATACATCAGTTACACTTTGTCTATAACAAAGTAACACAATGTAACTATCAGCAGGGAGCTGGCAGGCTTTTCAGAATGGCTCATCTTGATTGTTATAGTCACAGCAGGAGATAAAGAAAATACATACCACATATTTAAAACTTCTATTCCAATATATAGCACTCTGAGATCTGTTGTCACTGTATATGGCCATTGTATGCTTGCAGACACATAGGATTTTTACTTTCTGCATTTAACCTATTTGCATGCTGAGACAAACACAAGCAGTGAGTGCACACATGACCGGAGAGGTGGGCTGCTCTAACCACAGGACCCAGGAAACAGTTGGGTGGTTAGGTGCCTTGCTCAAGAACACTTCATTTATGTCCTAGTCGGAAATTGAACCTGCAGCCCTCCTCATATATAGTCGTGCTGGGAGAGTTCGAGAATGTCCTGGTCTAGTCTCTGGATCAGGAAGACCCGAGACAGGTACTGTGGGGTTAGCCCAAAAAGTCATAACAGAGAGCTTCATTGAGAATGTCCACATAGAATTTGGAGACACTGAGTGGGGAAAGGTAAGAAAGATAAGGACTGGGAACAGGCACACATATACAGGTGAGTGACTACATGCGGCAAAGGGGTTCAAGTATTATACGCTGAGTCCTGGTCACAGAGTTGTGGTAAAGGGATCAGAGCGCTCATAGATGATGTTTTGCTATGGACATATTTTTATCATTAATCCTTGCTAAATATGTCTAAATCTTAGTTCAACAAAGCCAAGGTGTCTACTGAACATTTAATGTATATTCAGTGTAGTTGAGGGACTACTTTTATTTAGAAGGAATGGGTTAAGGTGGCCTGGGCTGAGTTTCATTTAGGTATTGACATGCTAATTAGGCTACAACCATGTTACCTATTTGATTTATGACTGGTAATCAGGGATTACCTGAGCTGGTTTGAATCAGACACAACAGACAAGAGGGGAACTTGGACAGACTTCTTTGGAACAGCTAAGGATTGAGATGCTGCTTTGTGGACAATGAGGGACAGACCTGCTTTCATGGATGAAAGGACCTGGTGGCCATCTTGTGGCAACCAAACTGCAGACTTTTTAAAGACTGCCTTTAACCCTTTAAGTGCCAAGCCCGTAGGTACTATGGGGTTGCTTCTCCGACCATTAAGTGCCAAGCCTGTAGTACCTACGGGCTGGCTTTCCCCCCTGCTAGTTAAAAAAGTAAAGTAAAATAACACTCACCTGACCCCTCGTTCGAATCCGCCAGGTCTTCTCTTCACCCTGGGGGTATCCGATTACCCCCAGGGCCTCATGGGCGGGGCTTATGACGCATGTGGGTGGGCGGGGCTTGTGTTGTCACGTCATCCCACTGCCGGCTCCGGACTGTCAGATGCCAAGTCTGATCACCGGAGGCGGTTGGAGGGTAGGGGATGTGGCCCCCTACCTCCCCAGCCCCCTCCAGTGATCAGACCTAACAGCTGTCAGCTGAGAAGAGAATCGTTGCGGGACACAGGATCGGAGGTGAGTGTTAAAAAAAATAAATAAATAACTTTTTTTTTATTATGTGTCTGTGTCTTTTTTTTACATTTAACCCCTTGTGAACTGGTAAGAGGTCCATGAGACCCCTATACGAGTTCACAAGGCTGGGCACTAGTGGGTGACTTGCCATTAACCCCCAGCACCCCCATTACCTGCCTCCCCAAAGCCCAGGGGGGCAGAAGAGCCCTGTCCATGAACTATGCGGGCTTGTAGCCTGCAGGGCCAGGGGCCACAAAAGCTGGCCCCTGCGCCCTGTTCCTACAAGCCCTGCATAGCTGGTTCCGGGCTGGTTACTTCGGGTAAGGGGGACCCCATTTCATTTTTGGGGGGGATTTTAAGGGTTTTTAACCCTTAAAATAAAAAAAAAATGGGGTCCCCCGGTATCATTTTTTTTTTTAATTACCCCTTATGTTCTGTCACCCAGCAGCTATAAAAGGCTTCCAGCAGGCGAGCAGAAGCCAGTGATTGCCGAGGGACACAGTGCAAGATGGGTGGGAGGTAAGTATTAAAAATAAAACAAATCAAATATTTTTTTCTGTGTGGGTTTTTTTTTTTACATTTAACCCCTTGTGAACTGGTAAGGGGTCCATGAGACCCCTATACCAGTTCACAAGGCTGGGGGCTGGCAAGTCACATGCGGGTGACTTGCCATTAACCCCCGGAATCCCCAATTACCTGCCTCCCCAAGGCCCGGGGGGGCAGAAGAGCCCGGGCCATATGCTATACTGGCTTGTAGCCTGCAGGGCCAGGGGCCATCAAACCTGGCCCCTGCACCCTGTTCCTACAAGCCCTGCATAGCTGGTCCTGGGCTGGTTATTTCGGATAGGGGGGACCCCATTTCATTTTTTTTTTATTTTTAAGGGTTTTTAACACTTAAAATTAAAAAAAATGGGGACGCTATGTCATTTAAAAAAAAAAATTAACCCCTTATGTTCTGTCACCCCCACGGCGATTTTTTCCTTAATTTAACCCTTTATAGTGTGGATAGTAGTTGTATTTTATTTGTAAATGTTATAAAGTACTCGTTTCAGTTTGGGGGGTCACCTGGGCAGGAACAGGGGGGCTAACAATACATATGTTGTACCGTTGTAATCGGGGAGAAATGGGGCTTTCACATGCAGTATGGTTTTCATTAATAAAACAAATGTTTTATTTAAAATAAAGAAGACAATTGTCTAAAAAATATATATATTTTTTATTTTAATAAACAGTATAAAAATTACAAACAAGACATTTCATGTTTAAGCCTTAACTCTGCTGCAAAAAAAAAATATATATAATTTTCCTGGAAACTCCTGCAAAAATGGCGCAAAACATGGGGCAAAATGGGGGAAAATGACCTGTCAACAGAGGGTGACAAAATCTCAAGTAGGCTGGCATTCAAAAGGGTTAATAGTACCTATGCATGTTGGGTATTGTTCTGCTCGGGGGACCTTGCGCTTTCAGATTTAGCTTGTTTTTTCTTGTCTGCATATTTATATTTTAGGAAAAGATGTTTTTTATTATGATTTTTATAAATTTTTTAGGGAAACCCTGTGCAACCTAAAGAATTATTTAAGGCATTACTTCCAGAAAGATGAGCCCACTACAACAAGCTGGGTACACTTAGAAAGCTTAACATGTTTACTTTCACAGAATATATGGTATGTGGGGGGTATACCAAGTGTAAAGGGTTGTTTTGGTTAAGAAAATCGCAAGGTGTGCAGTTTGTCTGCAGAGCTGAATTTTCAAGGAAAATTACCATTACGCACATGGTTTACTTTGGGGTGTTTGCCAACTCTTCCCTTGACAGTAGCTATGCATGTTGGGTATTGTTCTGTTCGGATGATGTTCCTTTTTTAAGATTTAACTTGTTTTTTCTTTTTTGTATATAGATTTTTTTAGGAAAATGTGGCTTTGATTCTGCTTTTGTATCCTTTTTTAGGGAAACTCTTTGCAACCAAAGAATACATTGAGGGATTACTTACAGAAAACTGTGGCCACATCAACAAGCCTGGTACGCCTAGAAATCCTGAGGTGTGTACTAGAGATGAGCGAACTTTTGAAAAATTCGATTCGACTGATTCGCCGAATTTTCCAACAAAAATCGTTTCGACCCGAATAAATTTGCGACGAATCGCTATTAAAAACGGCTATTTCTGAGCCTCCTAGAGCCTCAATAGGGTTGTAAACCATTCTGCCTTGCTGTAACACGCACAGGATGCGTGCTGGGTTAGTTAAATAATACTTTGAATAAATATCACATGCAGATCAGAGGCATCGCTAATAGAATTGCAGAGCGGCACAATTGAATTCAAGAGAGTTGAAGTGGCATCACTATGAGGGGCAGGAACCCAAACATTGCTTTAAAGAGACACTGGAGTTGGCAGCAGCAGGAGCACAAAAATTGGATGAATCACACCCTGGAGTTGCAAGCAGCAGCAGGAGCCCAAATATTACTTTAAAGAGACACTGGGGTTGGCTTCAGGAGCCCAAAAATTGGATGATTCACACCCTGGAGTTGGCAGCAGCAGGAGCCCAAATATACACTGGAGTTGGCTTCAGGAGCCCAAAAATTGGATGAATCACACCCTGGAGTTGGCAGAAGTTGGCAGCAGCAGCAACAGGAGCCCAAACATTACTTTAAAGAGACCCTGGGGTTGGCTTCAGGAGCCCAAAAATTGGATGAATCACACCCTGGAGTTGGCAGGAGTTGACAGCAGCAGCAGCAGGAGCCCAAATATTACTTTAAAGAGACCCTGGGGTTGGCTTCAGGAGCCCAAAAATTGGATGAATCACACCCTGGAGTTGGCAGAAGTTGGCAGCAGCAGCAGCAGGAGCCCAAACATTACTTTAAAGAGACCCTGGGGTTGGCTTCAGGAGCACAAAAATTGGATGAATCACAGTCTGGAGTTGGCAGAAGTAGGCAGCAGCAGGAGCCCAAACATTACTATAAAGAGACCCTGGGGTTGGCTTCAAGAGCCCAAAAATTGGATGAATCACACCCTGGAGTTGGCAGAAGTTGGCAGCAGCAGGAGCCCAAACATTACTTCAAAGAGACCCTGGGGTTGGCTTCAGGAGCCCAAAAATTGGATGAATCACACCCTGGAGTTGGTAGAAGTTGGCAGCAGCAGGAGCCCGAACATTACTTTAAAGAGACCCTGGGGTTGGCTTCAGGAGCCCAAAAATTGGATGAATCACACCCTGGAGTTGGCAGAAGTTGGCGGCAGCAGCAGGAGCCCAAACATTACTTTAAAGAGACACTGGGGTTGGCTTCAGGAGCCCAAAAATTGGATGAATCACACCCTGGAGTTGCCAGGAGTTGACAGCAGCAGCAGGAGCCCAAATGTTACTTTAAAGAGACCCTGGGGTTGGCTTCAGGAGCCCAAAAATTGGATGAATCACACCCTGGAGTTGGCAGAAGTTGGCAGCAGCAGGAGCCCAAACATTACTTCAAAGAGACCCTGGGGTTGGCTTCAGGAGCCCAAAAACTGGATGAATCACACCCTGGAGTTGGCAGGAGTTGACAGCAGCAGTAGCAGGAGCCCAAAAATTACTTTAAAGAGACACTGGGGTTGGCTTCAGGAGCCCAAAAATTGGATGAATCACACCCTGGAGTTGGCAGCAGCAGCAGCAGGAGCCCAAATATACACTGGAGTTGGCTTCAAGAGCCCAAAAATTGGATGAATCACACCCTGGAGTTGGCAGCAGCAGCAGCAGGAGCCCAAACATTACTTTAAAGAGACCCTGGGGTTGGCTTCAGGAGCCCAAAAATTGGATGAATCACACCCTGGAGTTGGCAGAAATTGGCAGCAGCAGCAGCAGGAGCCCAAATATACACTGGAGTTGGCTTCAGGAGCCCAAAAATTGGATGAATCACACCCTGGAGTTGGCAGCAGCAGCAGCAGGAGCCCAAATATACACTGGAGTTGGCTTCAGGAGCCCAAAAATTGGATGAATCACACCCTGGAGTTGGCAGCAGCAGCAGCAGGAGCCCAAACATTACTTTAAAGAGACCCTGGGGTTGGCTTCAGGAGCCCAAAAATTGGATGAATCACACCCTGGAGTTGGCAGAAGTTGGCAGCAGCAGCAGGAGCCCAAACATTACTTCAAAGAGACCCTGGGGTTGGCTTCAGGAGCCCATAAATTGGATGAATCACACCCTGGAGTTGGCAGAAGTTGGCAGCAGCAGCAGCAGGAGCCCAAAAATTGGCCTAAAGACATAAATATGTTTTGCACCATTTGGAAAGTGTAAAACGTGGCACCATGCTGAATCTAGTCGCATGCATCAGGCATTGGTGAGTGGAAATCCTGGCTGATCCATCCCTGATTCATTTTGACAAAGGTGAGTCTCTCCACATTTTTAGTTGACAGACGAGTTCTCCTCGCCGTAACTATGGCCCCCGCCGCACTAAACACCCGCTCAGATGGCACGCTACTTGCCGGGCAGGACAGCTTTTCCAGGGCAAACTCTGCTAGTTGCGGCCACAAATCAAGTTTGGCTGCCCAGAAGTCCAGCGGATCCTCAAGGTGTGTTGGCATGGTCAAGTCAAAGTATGACATGACCTGGTGGTTGAGGTCCTGCTCCAGGTCTTCCTGCTGCTCATGAGTAGCCTCACTATGCGGGTGTAGAAAGCTACTCATTAGCGACTGAAGACTGAGGCTGCTGCTGCTGATGGAGCTGCTGCTGCTGCTCCTGCCAACCCCCCCAGCAGGCATGGCAGTGGAAGGTGAGCGCAGAGGTCCCCTCGAGTCAGACCTGCAAGAGTATGGACCATGGCGCAGATAGGCATCGGCCAACTGCCTACGTAGAATGTCTTTGTAGTAGTTGAGTTTGTCCTCCCTCTCGGTGGGTTTAAAAAATGCCCCCATTTTGTGCCGGAAGCGAGGGTCCAATAAGGTGGACAGCCAGAAGTCATCCCGCCGACAGATGGAAACAATTCTGGGGTCACTACGCAAGCACGTGAGCATGCTTCGTGCCATTTGCGCAAGTGACTCGGATGGACTACCTGTCTCCATCTCCACTGCATACTGCCACGGTGTGCCCGGGTCTCGCCTTCCTCAAAAACCTCTAGCTCCTCTGGCTGCTCCTGCTCCTCCTCTCCTGTCCGCTGACTAGATAAACCAGCCATTTCGCCAAGCCTAAACTGTGTTTCGCTGGGCAACTCCTCCTCCTCCTCTTCCTCCTCCTCCTCCAGTTCAGCTCCAACGGGGTTCATGTGGCCGTAAGATGTAAACGCCATGTCTCCAGTGCCGTGACCAGCCATGGTTTCCAACATGTGCTGTAGTAAATGAAGCAGTGGAATCACGTCGTTCATCCCGTAATCCTGCCGACTGACAAATAAAGTGGCTTCCTCAAAGGGCCTGAGCAAACGGCAGGTGTCACGTATGAGCTGCCACTGGTTGACATTGAAGTTACACAGGGGAGTCCCCCTATCTGCTTGGATCATCAGGAAATCCGTGATGGCTTTTCTCTGTTCATATAATCGGTCCAACATGTGAAGGGTGGAATTCCAACGGGTGGAAACATCGCAAATCAGACTATGTTGGGGGATACCATTCTGATGCTGTAGCTCAAGAAGGGTGTGTGTTGGCGGTGAAGTGGCTGAAGTGCATGCAAAGTTTCCTTGAAGTTGTTAGGATGTCTTGCAGATGGGGGGAACACTTCAGAAACCGCTTGACAACCAGATTGAAGACGTGAGCCATGCAGGGGGCATGGGTCAGGCTTCCTTGGCGCAGCGCAGACAAAATGTTCTTCCCATTGTTGGTAACCATGATTCCCATTTTAAGTTTTCTTGGAGTAAGCCATGTTTGGATTTCCTGATGAATACATTTAAGCAGTTCCTCCCCTGTGTGACTCCGTTCGCCAAGACAAACCATGTGAAGCACTGCGTGACACCTCTGTGCCCTGCACACATGGTAGACTGGAGGGGCACTGAGACTTGAGCCTACAGTGGAGGGTGAGGAGATGGCGGAGGATGAGGAGGCCGAGTCGCACGGTGTCACAGGCCCAACGAGCAGGGAGCGCGGAGGCCGAAGCGGCGTGACCTATCCAAGTTGCTGCTGCTGCTTCAAAGGGACCACATTCACCCAGTGGGCCGTAAACGACATGTACTGTCCCTGACCGTAGTTACAGCTCCAGATGTCGGCGCTGCCATGCACTTTGCTACACACCGACAGGCTCAAGGACTGGCCCACCTTCTGTTCAACAAAAGTGTGCAGCGCTGGTACTGCCTTCTTGGCAAAGAAATGACGGCTTGGGACTCTCCACCTCGGCTCGGCACAAGCCATCAGTTCTCTGAAAGGTGCAGATTCCACCACCTGAAAAGGGAGCGACTGCAGCACCAGCAACTTGGACAGGAGCACATTCAGCTTCTGCGCCGTAGGATGAGTGGGCGCATACTGCTGTCTCTTGGACATGGCTTCGCTGATGGATTGCTGGCGGGATGCATGACTTGGAGGAGGAGGAGCAGGAGCGACAGAGGATGGGTATGACGCACAGCTGCCTTCGGCTGAGGTGCTGGAGCCTTGGCTGGCAGAAATTGGGAGCTCACTTGGTGAGGAAGCAGACTGGACCACCCCTTGGGAGCCTCGGTTCTCCCAGGTCGCTTTATGGTGACGCATCATATGTTGACGCAGGGCCGTGGTGCCAACATTTGGACCCTGGCCACGCTTCACCTTCTGCCTACATATCTTGCATGTGGCCATGTTACCCTCCTGCGGATGCTTCAGGAAAAACTGCCACACTGCCGAGTAGCTACTTTTCCCACCCCCTGGCCTCACTGATTCACTGCTGCTGTTGCCAACTCCAGGAACCCCTGCTCCACTACCTCCCGATAAGGTAGACTGCCGCACAGCAGGTGCTCTACCCCGGCCCCGGCCCCGGCCGGCTCCAGCCTTTGGAATTGTGCCCCCATGCTGACTGCTACCACCTTGCTGCCTCAGCTGCTGACTCCGGGGCAACCTGCGCCCCTCTTCTCCTGATGATGACGATGAAGCCCCTTCATCACCCGGCTCCCAAGTGTGATCGGCTTCATCGTCATCATCATCATCACCGAGTTGTGGCTGTACGTCACTGATGTTCGTGGATTCGTCAACAGTGTCTGGCGCAGGAGCTGGAACGCTCGCAGCACCCACGACACTGTCCACATCACTATTTGTCTGCCTAGCTAGAGAAGCCACCTCCATTTCTTGGCTGGGCAGTAGCTGCTGACTGTCCTCTATCTGATGGTCCTCCTCACTAAAGAGTGGAGCTGAACCCAAAGCATAGGATACGTCGCTGGGGGAGGGAACGGCGTAGGCCAGAGGCAATGGGAGGACAGGGACTGCTCTCGGGGCATGCCAACTCAGGGTTGTGTCAGAGGAACCTACCGACCCTAGACTGGGGGTCTCAGACGTAAGTTGTGATGATGTTGTTGATGAGCGCGTCAACCAATCTACCACGGCAGATGCGTTACTGGTGGAGACCCGACCGCTAGCAGATACTGGCAGATTAGGTCTCTCAGCGTGACTCCTGCTGCTACTGGCCCACAGTCTGATGCGAGCTCTGCCTGCGGAATCTTGGCCTCTGCCACTCCTCTTTTCACTTCCAGGCACTTGTCTGCCAGACATAGTCTAACTGGCGTGGTAGTAGGTGATATTTTAAGAACCCCCAGGCAGTGGTGGATCTATATGAAACAGAATATAATGCACACCAAAAGTGAGCAGTAACACTCAGCCTCCAACAGGCCTGCTTAGTGTAAATAAGAGAGCTGCTTAGTGTAAATAAAGAGGGGTATGGTATGTTACAGAATGGGATGCCCCAACAGGAGTGCACCTGGGACCAGTAGTAGCATGCACAGCAAAAGTGTCTTTATCAGGCCTAATTTCAATTAGAATAAGTGCAAATGGTTATATGGTGTTAAACAGAGGCTGCTGTAGTCACAGAATGGGATGCCCTAAAAACCCAGCAGTGAACCTGGGACAAGTAGTGCTATGAACAGCAAAAGTGTCTTTATCAGGCCTAATTTCAATTATAATAAGTGCAAATGGTTATATGGTGTTAAACAGAGGCTGCTGTAGTCACAGAATGGGATGCCCTAAAAACCCAGCAGTGAACCTGGGACAAGTAGTGCTATGCACAGCAAAAGTGTCTTTAGCATGCCTAATTTCAATTAGAATAAGTGCAAATGGTTATATGGTGTTAAACAGAGGCTGCTGTAGTCACAGAATGGGATGCCCTAAAAACCCAGCAGTGAACCTGGGACAAGTAGTGCTATGAACAGCAAAAGTGTCTTTATCAGGCCAAATTTCAATTATAATAAGTGCAAATGGTTATATGGTGTTAAACAGAGGCTGCTGTAGTCACAGAATGGGATGCCCTAAAAATCCAGCAGTGAACCTGGGACAAGTAGTGCTATGCACAGCAAAAGTGTCTTTATCAGGCCTAATTTCAATTATAATAAGTGCAAATGGTTATATGGTGTTAAACAGAGGCTGCTGTAGTCACAGAATGGGATGCCCTAAAATCCCAGCAGTGAACCTGGGACAAATAGTGCTATGCACAGCAAAAGTGTCTTTATCAGGCCTAATTTCAATTATAATAAGTGCAAATGGTTATATGGTGTTAAACAGAAGCTGCTGTAGACACAGAATGGGATGCCCTAAAAACCCAACAGTGAACCTGGGACAAGTAGTGCTATGCACAGCAAAAGTGTCTTTATCAGCCCTAATTTCAATTATAATAAGTGCAAATGGTTATATGGTCTTAAACAGAGGCTGCTGTAGTCACAGAATGGGATGCCCTAAAAACCCAGCAGTGAACCTGGGACAAGTAGTGCTATGCACAGCAAAAGTGTCTTTATCAGGCCTAATTTCAATTATAATAAGTGCAAATGGTTATATGGTCTTAAACAGAGGCTGGTGTAGTCACAGAATGGGATGCCCTAAAAACCCAGCAGTGAACCTGGGACAAGTAGTGCTATGCACAGCAAAAGTGTCTTTATCAGGCCTAATTTCAATTAGAATAAGTGCAAATGGTTATATGGTGTTAAATAGAGGCTGCTGTAGTCACAGAATGGGATGCCCTAAAAACCCAGCAGTGAACCTGGGACAAGTAGTGCTATGAACAGCAAAAGTGTCTTTATCAGGCCTAATTTCAATTATAATAAGTGCAAATGGTTATATGGTCTTAAACAGAGGCTGCTGTAGTCACAGAATGGGATGCCCTAAAAACCCAGCAGTGAACCTGGGACAAGTAGTGCTATGCACAGCAAAAGTGTCTTTATCAGGCCTAATTTCAATTATAATAAGTGCAAATGGTTATATGGTGTTAAACAGAGGCTGCTGTAGTCACAGAATGGAATGCCCTAAAAACCCAGCAGTGAACCTGGGACAAGTAGTGCTATCAACAGCAAAAGTGTTTTTATCAGGCCTAATTTTAATTATAATAAGTGCAAATGGTTATATGGTCTTAAACAGAGGCTGCTGTAGTCACAGAATGGGATGCCCTAAAAACCAGCAGTAAGTACACCTGGCAGGGTCCAGTAGTGCTATGAACAGCAAAAGTGTCTTTATCAGGCCTAATTTCAATTATAATAAGTGCAAATGGTTATATGGTGTTAAACAGAGGCTGCTGTAGTCACAGAATGGGATGCCCTAAAAACCCAGCAGTGAACCTGGGACAAGTAGTGCTATGCACAGCAAAAGTGTCTTTAGCAGGCCTAATTTCAATTAGAATAAGTGCAAATGGTTATATGGTCTTAAACAGAGGCTGCTGTAGTCACAGAATGGGATGCCCTAAAAACCCAGCAGTGAACCTGGGACAAGTAGTGCTATGAACAGCAAAAGTGTCTTTATCAGGCCTAATTTCAATTAGAATAAGTGCAAATGGTTATATGGTCTTAAACAGAGGCTGCTGTAGTCACAGAATGGGATGCCCTAAAGACCCAGCAGTGAACCTGGGACAAGTAGTGCTATGCACAGCAAAAGTGTCTTTATCAGGCCTAATTTCAATTATAATAAGTGCAAATGGTTATATGGTGTTAAACAGAGGCTGCTGTAGTCACAGAATGGGATGCCCTAAAAACCCAGCAGTGAACCTGGGACAAGTAGTGCTATGCACAGCAAAAGTGTCTTTATCAGGCCTAATTTCAATTAGAATAAGTGCAAATGGTTATATGGTGTTAAACAGAGGCTGCTGTAGTCACAGAATGGGATGCCCTAAAAACCCAGCAGTGAACCTGGGACAAGTAGTGCTATGAACAGCAAATGTGTTTTTATCAGGCCTAATTTCAATTAGAATAAGTGCAAATGGTTATATGGTGTTAAACAGAGGCTGCTGTAGTCACAGAATGGGATGCCCTAAAAACCAGCAGTAAGTACACCTGGCAGGGTCCAGTAGTGCTATGAACAGCAAAAGTGTCTTTATCAGGCCTAATTACAATTAGAATAAGTGCAAATGGTTATATGGTGTTAAACAGAGGCTGCTGTAGTCACAGAATGGGATGCCCTAAAAACCCAGCAGTGAACCTGGGACAATTAGTGCTATGAACAGCAAAAGTGTCTTTATCAGGCCTAATTTCAATTATAATAAGTGCAAATGGTTATATGGTGTTAAACAGAGGCTGCTGTAGTCACAGAATGGGATGCCCTAAAAACCCAGCAGTGAACCTGGGACAAGTAGTGCTATGCACAGCAAAAGTGTCTTTAGCAGGCCTAATTTCAATTAGAATAAGTGCAAATGGTTATATGGTGTTAAACAGAGGCTGCTGTAGTCACAGAATGGGATGCCCTAAAAACCCAGCAGTGAACCTGGGACAAGTAGTGCTATGAACAGCAAAAGTGTCTTTATCAGGCCTAATTTCAATTAGAATAAGTGCAAATGGTTATATGGTGTTAAACAGAGGCTGCTGTAGTCACAGAATGGGATGCCCTAAAATCCCAGCAGTGAACCTGGGACAAGTAGTGCTATGCACAGCAAAAGTGTCTTTATCAGGCCTAATTTCAATTATAATAAGTGCAAATGGTTATATGGTGTTAAACAGAGGCTGCTGTAGTCACAGAATGGGATGCCCTAAAAACCCAGCAGTGAACCTGGGACAAGTAGTGCTATGCACAGCAAAAGTGTCTTTATCAGGCCTAATTTCAATTAGAATAAGTGCAAATGGTTATATGGTCTTAAATAGAGGCTGGTGTAGTCACAGAATGGGATGCCTCACAGCAGACTTAAGATCAGTTCAGTATATATGCACAGTTAGTTAGTATAAGCAGCCTGAAAACGCTAACAAAGCCTGTCAGCCAGCTAGTAACACTCAGGCTGGATGAAAAAAAAAAAAATAATCTCCCTGTGACAGCCTCCGATTTTTCCTACCTTTCCCTGTTTTTCGCTGACTTTTTGTCTGTCTCCTGTCTGTCTCCTGCCTGTCTCCAGCCTGTCCCTGTCTGTCCCTGCCTGTCTAACTACCTCTCTCTCTCACTACAACGTTCTGTCTCTCACGAATGCAATAGAGAAATGAGGAAGGAAAAGCAAGATGGCCGACTTAAATAGCGCTGTGACGTCACCGGGCTTGCTGGCTGCTGATAGGCTGCATGTGACTGCCCCAGCTTGCACTGGCGCGGGATAGATGTCCAGACATGTCCCGTCCGCCATCTTAGAATGCCTGTAAATGTAAATGAATGGATGTTAAAGGAAAACTTCGAGCGATCGAATCGCGGGGAAATTCGGATTCGATCCGAATCGAATTTTTCCTGAAATTCGGATCGAATCCGGGTTCGTCCGGATCGATTCGCTCATCCCTAGTGTGTACTTCCAGAGAATATATAGTTTGTTGGGGGTATTGCAAATGTAAAGGGTTGTTTTCATTGAAGAATTGCAAGGTGCACATAGCGTATAACATAGTTGTATTTCATCTGAAAATCTCCTAAAGTGCTTTTTCAGTTTGGGGGTGTGTTCTGGGCAGGAAATGGTGTCTACCAACACATATGTGGCATTGCTGTAACCGGGAGAAATTGGGGTTTTACACGCAATAAGATTTTATTGATGAACTTACATTTTTTATTACAAAAAAACACTACAAATTGTAAAAAATAGATTTATATTTATTTTTTTTGCTCATATTTCACCCCAAAATATTGAAAATACACCTAAAAAATTATAAATAAGACATTTCATCTTGATGCCCAGACTCTGCTGAAAAAAAAACAATATAGAATTTTCCTGGGAAATCCCTGGAAATCCCTTCAAAAATCACATTTGAACATGCATAGTGCAAAATTGTGATAAATGGTCTGGCAACAAAGGGTGACAAAAGCTCCAGGTAGGCTGGGTTAACCAGATAAGTGTAGCCTATTTTATTAATGCTTTACCTTTTGTTTAATTTTTTGAGGCTTTCCTTGTTGTAGCAGAGCCTGGAAACATTTGCTCGAGACAAGCAAGGTATAAATAACTATTCAATGTTCTTGGGATATCATCGGAGTTGAGATATTTGTGCCTTTTAATTTCCGTTGGACCGGGAAACAAGGTAAATGTATGGGGCAACCTGGGGGGTTTCACACAGCAAAATTGGGATGCCCCGGGGGGATGGAATCAATTGGCTCAAGAATCTTAAAGATTTACAGGCTGATCAACGTGGGTTTTGGTCCACTTTTAATGCTGCATCCCTCTAACAGGGCGCGTCATCGCGCCAGGCATTTGTGAATAGCCGATGAGGGCATGCTCCCTGTTAGAGGGAAGCAGAGGATGTGACCGTGCATGCACCGTAGGACCAGGGAGAGGTGAGTTGGCATCAGCGATCTGGGGGGGAGGGGTTTACACAAAGGACCAAAACCCAGAATAGTCAAAATCCTGGGTTTTTGTCCACTTAAAGGGCTGCAAGTACAATCAGAAATGTAGAAAATATTGCACCCAAGCACTTTAGAGGTCAAGAACAGCAGAGAAACAAACTATGAATAAACACACATATATACAGATGTAGCAATCGTTAACTGTCTCTTCCCAGCTCATCCCATTGTGATATATCACAAAGAAGCCATTGAAAAGCATTTCAAGATTTCAAGATAGCACAATGTACCAGTTCAAAAATTGGACAGTTAATGAAAGCTGCATCTGTTTAAAGACAACAATGCCCGATACCAATCACAACAATGCCCAATGCCCGATACCAATCACATCACATAACAGACTGATGCAGGGACAGACACGCAACGATCAAGAACCTATATAGGGCAGACAGAGTAGAGGATGATGAACACCAAACATAAAACACAGGGAAGGAGCCAAAGTATCACAAAGACTAAACACACACTGTGCACACAGCCAGCACATGGCTCAGCAAGGAACACATAAAGAACATTGCTGTTTCGAACATCATCAGGTCTCACAGATATTTTATTCAATGTAGAATTCCTATAGACACCATAGACATGCACATGCATTGTAAGTTGGAGGAAGGTATAAAGAAAAGCCAGGGAGATTGGGATGCCCCTAGGACAGCGATCACCTGATCCTACAGTCTAGGACAGGGCAAAATTGTTTTTGATGCTCTTTAAAAAATGTGTGTTTTTAATTTATTTAAGTGTTGCACTTCCAGTCTTTGGTGACCAAACAGGTTAATGTGCTCACACCTTCTTGTAGCAGGCTGCACCCAGCTCCTACATAATGACTATATAGTGAAGGTTTTTGTGGGGGGTGGGGAATCTAGATTGCTGGACTCCCCCTGTGCATAGATTATCGTTACTCCTGCAATGCTTCTTGAAATTCAGTCACCCGGTCGAAATACAGCCATGCGATTGGCTAAATGCGGTCAAGTATGCCGGCCTGGGAAGGAGAACACAACCCAGGCCCATGTGACTGCTGGCTGCCAATCGTGGGGTCGCACTTTACTCTGGGATCAAGGTTCAGGTAAGAATTGGGGGTGTTACAGGGTCTATGCGTGGGGGGGGGGGGCGGGGGCTCCAGAGACTGTCACAAGGCAACACACTGGAGGAGCGATTGCATATCAATTTCCCAAATTTTCTCCATACATGCAGATGTAGGGTGGCCATAGAAAGAACCAGGAGAATTCTTGGATGCCACACTGCTTTGGAGACAGCTGGGCTATTTTAACAACCCCTACCCCCCCATATACCTCTCCTATTTGAACCCATTCTGCCCCCAGACTATAGCCTAAGCCTTTTTTTTGCCCCCAAACTATAGCCTAAGCCCCCAGACTATAGCCTAAGCCTTTTTTTGCCCCCAGACTATAGCTTATAGTCTTATTTCATCCAGTACAAGTTTACATTTTCAAAATGTGAGTACCACCTGGGTGTTACATATGGGTTGTCAGTCACTGAAAGTTGTATTACAATGCATGAAACATCAATTTAAGGTTTATGAAATGGACCAAAATCCATAGAACATAGATAGCTTTGATCACCCGTCAGTTTTGTATTTAGGCTTGGGTAAAGTATAGATGGCAGCAGATTTGGTTGAGATACAGACCTCAAGTACCACTGGTTAAGAACCCCTGGCCTAAGTCTTGAAACACACTTGATGACCATCCAGGAAGCTCAATGGAAGGGCTGAGCTGGTACTGGATCTTCAGTATCATTTAATGAAAAATCCAAACCATTCAAAATCTATTCCCCAGCATCAAAAATTAACACATTTCTACGTTTTTAGTCACTTATTTTTTATTATTTCCCCCACTGGGCTGCTGGGTTCAGCACTCTAGGATAAGGGCGCCACCATCTCGTCTTAGAAGCATCACATATTGAGGAGAGCAGAGGGGGCAAAAGCACAAGGGCGGAGAGCAGAGCTGGGGTCAGGAAAAGGACAGTAATCCCAGAATGCAGAGCAGCATAGTCAGAAGACACTTCCTGTTTGCAGGCAGCCTGTGCTGCCAATTCCATCTTGGGTGCTTAAAGACTTAGAAAATGCAGTAGATGCAGGTAGAATGATTTTTAATATGAGCAATATGTATGTACAGGGAGGGGGAACATATAAGATAATTCAGTCCAGTTTAAGTGCACAGCTTCTTAAAGCTCAATGAACTAAATGGAAATGTAGCATATTTATACTGTATGCATATGGGGCAGCCATGGAAGCACCCTTGTAACTTGAGAGTGGCAGGCTCTATTCCTGGCTGGGACATAACTCTTGAGTAATGCATCTAAGCACTCCAATTCATCTCACTGGGCGCCATGGCTAGGGCAGCCCACCACCGCATGTGTGCACTCATAGCTTGTGTTTGTCTCACTGCACGGATGGGTTCACCCTAGTAGGTAGTTACCTTTGTTATAATTTATGTTTTATATTGATACATTGGTGAGGACTTTAAATTGAGGCAGTTAGGAATATTTCTTTCAATGTTTCAATTTGTGTTTTTCTATG
Organism: Gastrophryne carolinensis; assembly: GCA_027917425.1. Lineage (NCBI taxonomy): Eukaryota > Metazoa > Chordata > Amphibia > Anura > Microhylidae > Gastrophryne > Gastrophryne carolinensis. The sequence continues at coordinate 89,336,481 of CM051243.1, forward strand.
TATTGATATGGATTACAAGAACGATGGGTTTCAATAAGCCATTAATACTTATATAGTTATCTTGGCCCATTGTTTCTCTATAAACTGAACAAATCGCAGGAAGACTAAAAATCCCTCCATTATTTAAAAGCTAATTTCACACATCAGATGGTAATGCAATCACATGATGCGGAGGCAAAGCTCGCTGTTCCTGCACAAGAAGCAAATGAATTCAGACTTCTCTAAACAGCGATGACATTTTCACAGCAAGTCATAGCACAATGAAGCTTCCTTTCCACGGCCGAGCAGCAGGTATACGGTAATCAATAGTCTTGTTAGCAAGAAAGAGCCTGAATTTGACTTTATTTAGAGGCAAGAGTGTCTGACAACTAATATGTTTAATAATCTCTTTATTAATGAGTGACACTTGTGTGATTTATCGCCTAGGTATTGGATCACTATTCAGAATCACTAGACAAATATCTGTGCTTAAAGAAGGATGACAAGGCAATCAAGCCAGAAATTGATGCTAATTTGTTCATGTGTTTCAATGGCACAGAAGCCATTGCGATTGGAAGTAAAAATAACTAAAGGTAAAACTGGGCTAGAAAAAAAATCCCAGTAGGATCAATTCTGCTAGACTAAAACAAATTCTAAAACAATTTCTAAAATCCTGGGATCAATTTAGCTTGCCAATCAGAAGGTAAACCAAGAGGCTGATTTATTAATAGCGACATGTAGCGACAATTGAGCGACTGTAGCGGTATTTTCACAGCGCCCGCTAGTAGTCGCTGTGCTTGGCCGTTGTTCGGTTGTTGACAGCGACTCAGTCGGTGTGGTGTAATATTGAATACAAGGTTCCGAGTCGCTATTTGACAGGTTCCGCGATGTATGGGTGCGCAGGATAACGACTGGTCAGATCGACCGGCTTCCACCATATTCATAAAAAAATCACGCTAAAAAAAATCAAGCGCTGTGAAATGCATGTTTAAACCCCAGAGCACTGGAGGCGATGTGTTAAAAGTAGTTTTTTAACCCCCAAACCACCATATTTTTGGAAACCAAAAAAATATATATATTTTAAATAATTTAGTAATATGAATACATTAATATCAGACCTGTAATATCAATTCTGTACAATTTTTATTTTTATTTTTTTTCCCTTAAAAAAGGGAATCGCCCAGGGTACCAAGGACATTGGGGACCCCTTTGGCCCAGCCATCCTGTTTTCTGCAGATAGGATATGGCCACTGTTAGTGGTGCTGGCCATACACCAGGCCCGCATCCCCCCATATTGGGCTCAGTAATGTGGAGGGGGCACTGCCTGCTGCCAAAGTAGAGGCACAGCATGCCAATTATGGGGCAGCAGGAGTGGGCAGAATATTTTAGACTGGGCACTATTTTGCCTATAAACCGCCCTGGTTGTGTAAAAGTAAGTAGTTAAGTAAGTTGTTGAAGCCCCACCTGCCAATAGTGAGTGTACAGGTAGGTGACCCTGACACTACAAATGTGCAGGCAGGAGATAATATGGTCATTGGAGTCCAGAACGGGGTAAAGCCTTTTGTGACCTACTCGGCTGGTACACAACCGTTCATGTTAAAGAGGAGCTAAATCCTGCAGCCTGGCTCTATAGTCCAAAAGACTCTAAGGCCCTTATTCATCAAGCGATAGCGCCAGGTAGTGTCTGACGAGCGCCAGGTACCGCCAGCTAACGGCGGCTAGCGACTTAAGTACGCCCGGCTTCGGCCACAATGACGCATTTATCACGCTAAATGAGGCTAGCGCCGGCGAGAGCGTCAGCTAGCGCGGGATTCATCATGTAGCCGACTGCAACGAACAGCGCCGCTGCTAATCCCATCACAGCGCCAGGTCTGACCTGTCGCTACCTGCCGCTCTCCCATACATTTCAATGGCAGACACTGCAATGATTGTTTTAAGTGGTTTTTGTGTTCTTGTCTTTTGCACAAATTTCAACACATGTTTTTTGGGATATGTTTTATTAATCTGTCTTGTTATTTTTCTTTTTTAGATGAAAGTTGTAATTTTTACACTGTAATGTTGTGAGTGACATCTAAAATGCATCTCCTCCCACCAAACACATTCGGCTCAAAATAGCTTGTTTTCACAACACACGGGGCTTGTAAAGCTACTTTTTAGTCAGTCATGTTTGGCGCTCACGTTCGCTCATTGAAATTGTCAGCGCCCAAGCTATTCGATGAATCTGTGGTGGTCAGAGTTTTTGCAGTCGCTGTTTTGATTCGCTATGTGGCAGCGCGAGCGTCGCTGTGCTGCGCTGTGCTGTTCATACATGTGCCCTTCTGCCATTTTCCCGGAATTCACTTCCCGCGACCCCAGTCATTCTTAATGAATACACTGTAGTTGTGAGCGTGCATGTCCACATTCTGCAGGATTTCTTCAGGCGTACAAGCTCATAACAACCCGTTATGCATTCTCCTGTGTGCCACATTATCATGTAGTTGGATAGTTTTATTGTGTTATTATTTTATGAAGGAATAAGATTGTTATTTTTAAGCAACAAGCTTTTTGGTTTTCTCGGACCTATGCATTACAGGATCTTGAACACCCAGCTAAATCAAGCTAATAATTAATGGCGTCTTTGCCAATAGCTTGTTGTAATGCGTAAATTTACTTGTTCCGCCACTTAGCTTGCATATAGCTGATAGCAAATAGCTGATATTAGCTTGTTCCTGGTGCGCAGAGGTTTTTTTTTTTTAATTTTTTTCCCAGTTGTTTTGGTCATATCCGGTTCCGGTTTCCTCCTTTGCGTTTCAAAGCCACATAAAGCTTTAACTTTCTCGCGCTTTGTCCAATAGCTTGTTTTAATGTGTAAATTTTCTTTTTCCGCCACTTAGCTTGCACATAGCTGATATTAGCTTGTTCCTGGTGCGCGGAGCGTTTTTTTTTTTTTTCCAGTTGCTTTGGTCATATCCGGTTCCGGTTTCATCCTTTGCGTTTCAAAGCCACATAAAGCTAAAAATTACTAGCGCTTAGTCCAATAGCTTTTTGGAATGCGTAAATCGACTATTTCCGGCACTTAGCTTGCACATAGCGGATATTAGCTTGTTCCTTGTGCGCGGAGCGTTTTTTTTTTCCCCCTGTCGCTTTGGTCATATCCAGTTCCTGTTTCCTCCTTTGCGTTTCCACCATGCTGCCCAGGAGACGGATTCTGCGCCTCCCCAGCTCCTCCTCTGATTCTGACCCCACCACCCCTCCCCCACCTACCTCACCTCCCCCACCTAACCCCCCTTCCACCCCTTCCCCTCCTGGGCCAGCGAAAGCAAAGCGTAAAGGGTGGATAGCCGCGTAAACGGCCAGGTGGTCAAAGTGAGTATGTTTATCTTGGATTTTATGTTTAAAGTGGACCAACACACAGGGGGGGTTTGCCCTGAAATCTCTTAGTTTTCAGGACCAATCTGATCACTCCCCGCGGGGCATCCCAAATCGGGATGTCCTGCGGGGATGAACCCCCCTGGAGGCCCAAAAACCTTACCTCAGCCCCGTCCCATCTCTGTATGCGTGAGCCGCGGATGCATCTTGCGCTTCCCTCTAGCAGGGTGCGCCCCTGCGCCGAACATTTGTTAATGGCCTGCGCAGGCGCCCTCCCTGTTAGAGTGAACCGCCACACGCGTCCTACAGCGCTCAGAGGCAGCTGAGCTGGTATGCACGTCCAAGCGGCCTTGGACGCGCATACCACAGCGGCGCAGAACGCTGTGATAGCCTGGCGCAGTCATGTGGGAGCGTGGTCAGTTGAGTATCTCTGGCCTTCCCAGGGGGTTTCAGACAGCGGCCCACCCCCGATTGGTGTGCCCCACCAAAGTGGACCCAAACCCAGAATAGTCAAAATCCTGGGTGTTGGTCCACTTTAATCTGTTCTCAGTATAACTGTTTAGGCCATTGTTCTGATGTCATGTATTGATTTGTGTTTGTTTTTCATTGCTCATAGGATTTCTGCATCCACCAATACGACTATGCCCGTGGGGGCAAGAAGCGAATTGCCATGGAGGTGAAGGCCACAGTGTCCCGGCGCTTCGACAGCCACCTCTCAGTCCGATCAATCATGCAAAAATGGTCGGACTTCAAGCGCCGGGACCCTGAAGGCGTGTACCGCCTATATGATGCCTACGCTTCAGGTAAGTTTAAGCTTATGCTATGTTTATACTTTTGGGTAAATAATCTGCTAAGCTGGGTCCATTTTGGGTATTAATATTAATTCTTTTCATTCACCCCCTCAACACAGATAAGCGTCCTCCCCTGGGGAAACGTGGGAAGGGAGTCCTCCCCCGAACCAGACAGGCGGACTCGGGGGAGTCATCGGGGGAGGGTCCCTCTCGCGGGTCCTATTTAGAGGACCCAGGGGAGGAAGGGGATGACACCCCAGAGGAGTGTGCTGCTGGGGGGCTGGCAGGATCAAGCCTCAGCTCCTCACATTCTGACTCTGAGGAGTCTCAACAGCCAAGGGGCCACTCTCAAGTGGGGAGTCCAAGTGGGGTGGAAGGAATGGACTCTCCCACACTCCCTGAAGGAGCAGGGAGTGAGAGGGAGGAGGGTGGCCCTTTGGCTGGGGGATCTTCGAAGCAGAGTGTGAGGAGCCGAGGCTCCCCGCCTCCTCCTCAGAGCCCTCCCTGGGCTTCAAGTGGCGGAACATCCCCTGGTGAGTGCACATTTTGTCATTGTTAGTCTGTGACAGGTTTCATCTGGCCATTTGGACTTAGCCCTTGCCATTCCTCTCTAATTTGCAGGGCATCATATAGGCGGCACCTCCATGGCCTTTTGGCAACGCCTTCTCCACGGGCATAGTCGTGGTAAGTGTTTGTTGTTATCCCTCACATTCCATATGTTATGACATTCCTTAAAGTGGACCAACACCCATTGTTGATTGTGCTTGGAATCTCTAAGCTTCCATGCCCAATCACCTCCCTCACCCAGGGCCCCCCCCCCCCCAAAAAAAGCCCACAAACTCCTTACCTCATTGGGGGTGGCAGAAGCAACCGCCGCAGCCTCCTGCGTGCCCCTCTAGATGTGTGTGCGCCTGCGCTCTCTGTTTCATAATGGCCTGCGCGTGCGCACACACTGGAGGAGTGATGCGCGGAAGGCAGCGGCGGTGGACGGTGTCTCACTCATATTGTTGTGCTCTGCCAAAGTGGACCAAAACACAGAATAGTATCAATCCTGGGTCTTGGCCCACTTTTAACAGACACATGTTTCCTGGTCCATAGTACAAGCTGGTTTGATAATGTACATTAACATCACAAACCCCACTACAGTGCAATCCAACTGGCAACCACCCCTATGTTTCTGTCCACACCATGATGGGGGCTAGCAAATGTGTTATTTTGTTAAGTTGTTCCGGCTAACACATGTTGCACACTAGTAACATTCTACAATCAACTGCAAATTAGTCCCTAACATTGCACTGACAAGGTTATTGGCACATTATCTTTATGTGTCCATGTTGCAACCCAAAAGAATTTACATGATCTCATGGACCATGAAAGATGCTAATGTCGGACAACATGTGTGTAACCATGCAAGCATTTGAGTTGGCAGACTCCATAACCAGATGGATGACAAATAGTCATGTGTCATTGGCCCACTAATTTAGCTTTTCTCTTTTGCTTTCTCATGACAGATGTTGCAACACAGACGGAGCCAGTGACCATCCTCTCCACCACACCTCCCGGGACGGCCAGCAGCATGGGCCCCCGCCACAGCTGCGATGGTGAGTACATCCCACTTCATATGCCTAAAGACTTGTGAACCCTATGTGTTATAGTCAAATCTGCAGACATTTACAACGTACCTATGTGTTTAATCAACACACATCTAGGTTACATGTGTTTGGCCAACAATCCTACATGCATGTCTGCATGCTTGATTGTTGACTCACATTCTTGAGTTTGCCACATAGAGACAAATTGTGGTTTCTACCCAACAAAATGGGCCTGCTTAGGTCGTGACCTCTAAGATTCTTGGACAAACTAGTTTACTCGTTAGGACTTAGGCCCTGATGTTTGGCTGTGACTAAACACATAAATGTCCACACTGGGACTTATACCTTCTTTTATTCCCAAGAGTTAAGAGTAAATGTATGCTTGGGATGTGGTGGCCACATTTAAGCCAGCCACTAGTACACATATAATGGTAACACCTAAGGGCACAGTGGGCAACAATGTTAATGTGAGCGTCAGCTAATTGGACCCACTGACATTACATTGCTACATCTGTGTCTGTTGAGGTCACATTCCATTTCTTAAATCTGTTTTTTTTCTACTCTCTACAGCTTGTGAAAATCAGCATCGCAGACTGTGGCGGTCGATCCGGCGTCTTCGCCTTATGCTGCTAGCCAAGAAGAGGCGTCGTTAGTAGGGATGAGCGAATCGATCCGGACGAACCCGGATTCGATCCGAATTTCATGAAAAATTTCGATGCGGATCGAATCCGAATTTCCCCGCGATTCGATCGCTTGAAGTTTTCCTTTAACATCCATTCATTTACATTACAGGCATTCTAAGATGGCCGGACAGGACATGTCCAGACATCTACCCCGCGCCAGTGCAAGCTGGGGCAGTCACATGCAGCCTGTCAGCAGCCAGCAAGCCCGGTGACGTCACAGCGCTATTTAAGCCCGGCGGCCATCTTGCTTTTCCTCATTTCTGTATTGCATTAGTGAGAGACAGGACGCTGCTGTAGGCAGGGAGAGAGAAAGTAAGACAGACAGGGACAGACAGGGACAGGCTGGAGACAGGCAGGAGACAGGCAGGAGACAGACAGAAAGTCAGCGAAAAACAGGGAAAGTTAGGAAAAATCGAAGGCAGTCACAGGGAGATTTTTTTTTTTTTCATCCAGCCTGAGTGTTACTGGCTGACTGACTGGCTTTGTTAGCGTTTTCAGGCTGCTTATACACTAACTGTGCATATATACTGAACTGATCTTAAGTCTGCTGTGAGGCATCCCATTCTGTGACTACACCAGCCTCTATTTAAGACCATAACCATTTGCACTTATTCTAATTGAAATTAGGCCTGATAAAGACACTTTTGCTGGGCATAGACTTACTGCTGCCTGCCAGGTGCACTGCTGGTTTTTGGGGCATCCCATTCTGTGACTACACCAGCCTCTATTTAAGACCATAACCATTTGCACTTATTCTAATTGAAATTAGGCCTGATAAAGACACTTTTGCTGTGCATAGCACTACTGGTCCCAGGTGCACTCCTGTTGGGGCATCCCATTCTGTGACTACACCAGCCTCTATTTAAGACCATAACCATTTGCACTTATTCTAATTGAAATTAGGCCTGATAAAGAAACTGTTGCTGTGCATAGACTTACTGCTGCCTGCCAGGTTCACTGCTGGTTTTTGGGGCATCCCATTCTGTGACTACACCAGCCTCTATTTAAGACCATAACCATTTGCACTTATTATAATTGAAATTAGGCCTGATAAAGACACTTTTGCTGTGCATAGACTTACTGCTGCCTGCCAGGTGCACTGCTGGTTTTTGGGGCATCCCATTCTGTGACTACACCAGCCTCTATTTAAGACCATAACCATTTGCACTTATTCTAATTGAAATAAGGCCTGATAAAGACACTTTTGCTGTGCATAGACTTACTGCTGCCTGCCAGGTGCACTGCTGGTTTTTGGGGCATCCTATTCTGTGACTACACCAGCCTCTATTTAAGACCATAACCATTTGCACTTATTCTAATTGAAATTAGGCCTGATAAAGACACTTTTGCTGTGCACAGCACTACTGGTCCCAGGTGCACTCCTGTTGGGGCATCCCATTCTGTGACTACACCAGTCTCTATTTAAGACCATAACCATTTGCACTTATTATAATTTAAATTAGGCCTGATAAAGACACTTTTGCTGTGCATAGCACTACTGGTCCCAGGTGCACTCCTGTTGGGGCATCCCATTCTGTGACTACACCAGCCTCTATTTAAGACCATAACCATTTGCACTTATTCTAATTAAAATTAAGCCTGATAAAGACACTTTTGCTGTGCATAGCACTACTGGTCCCATGTGCACTGCTGGTTTTTGGGTCATCCCATTCTGTGACTACACCAGCCTCTATTTAAGACCATAACCATTTGCACTTATTCTAATTGAAATTAGGCCTGATAAAGACACTTTTGCTGTGTATAGCACTACTGGTCCCAGGTGCACTGCTGGTTTTTGGGGCATCCCATTCTGTGACTACACCAGCCTCTATTTAAGACCATAACCATTTGCACTTATTCTAATTGAAATTAGGCCTGATAAAGACACTTTTGCTGTGCATAGCACTACTGGTCCCAGGTGCACTGCTGGTATTTGGGGCATCCCATTCTGTGACTACAGCAGCCTCTATTTAAGACCATAACCATTTGCACTTATTCTAATTGAAATTAGGCCTGATAAAGACACTTTTGCTGTGCATAGCACTACTGGTCCCAGGTGCACTGCTGGTATTTGGGGCATCCCATTCTGTGACTACACCAGCCTCTATTTAAGACCATAACCATTTGCACTTATTCTAATTGAAATTAGGCCTGATAAAGACACTTTTGCTGTGCATAGTCTTACTGCTGCCTGCCAGGTGCACTCCTGTTGGGGCATCCAATTCTGTGACTACACCAGCCTCTATTTAAGACCATAACCATTTGCACTTATTCTAATTGAAATTAGGCCTGATAAAGACACTTTTGCTGTGCATAGCACTACTGGTCCCAGGTGCACTGCTGGTTTTTGGGGCATCCCATTCTGTGACTACACCAGCCTCTATTTAAGACCATAACCATTTGCACTTATTCTAATTGAAATTAGGCCTGATAAAGACACTTTTGCTGTGCATAGCACTACTGGTCCCAGGTGCACTGCTGGTATTTGGGGCATCCCATTCTGTGACTACAGCAGCCTCTATTTAAGACCATAACCATTTGCACTTATTCTAATTGAAATTAGGCCTGATAAAGACACTTTTGCTGTGCATAGCACTACTGGTCCCAGGTGCACTGCTGGTATTTGGGGCATCCCATTCTGTGACTACACCAGCCTCTATTTAAGACCATAACCATTTGCACTTATTCTAATTGAAATTAGGCCTGATAAAGACACTTTTGCTGTGCATAGTCTTACTGCTGCCTGCCAGGTGCACTCCTGTTGGGGCATCCAATTCTGTGACTACACCAGCCTCTATTTAAGACCATAACCATTTGCACTTATTCTCATAGAAATTAGGCCTGATAAAGACACTTTTGCTGTGCATAGTCTTACTGCTGCCAGGTGCACTGCTGGCTGTTGGGGCATCCCATTCTGTAACATAGCATACCCCTCTTTATTTACACTAAGCAGCTCTCTTATTTACACTAGGCAGGCCTGTTGGAGGCTGAGTGTTACTGCTCACTTTTGGTGTGCATTATATTCTGTTTCATATAGACCCACCGCTGCCTGGGGGTTCTTAAAATATCACCTACTACCACGCCAGTTAGACTATGTCGGGCAGACAAGTGCCTGGAAGTGAAAAGAGGAGTGGCAGAGGCCAAGATTCCGCAGGCAGAGCTCGCAGCAGACTGGGGGCCAGTAGCAGCAGGAGTCACGCTGAGAGACCTAATCTGCCAGTATCTGCTAGCGGTCGGGTCTCCACCAGTAACGCATCTGCCGTAGTAGATTGGTTGACGCGCTCATCAACAACATCATCACAACTTACGTCTGAGACCCCCAGTCTAGGGTCAGTAGGTTCCTCTGACACAACCCTGAGTTGGCATGCCCCAAGAGCAGTCCCTGTCCTCCCATTGCCTCTGTCCTACGCCGTTCCCTCCCCCAGCGATGTATCCTATGCTTTGGGATCAGCTCCACTCTTTAGTGAGGAGGACGATCAGATAGAGGACAGTCAGCAGCTACTGCCCAGCCAAGAAATGGAGGCGGCTTCTTAAGCTAGGCAGAGAAATAGTGATGTTGACAGTGTCGTGGGTGCTGCGAGCGTTCCAGCTCCTGCGCCAGACACTGTTGACGAATCCACGAACATCAGTGACGTACAGCCACAACTCGGTGATAATGATGATGACGATGAAGCCGATCGCACTTGGGAGCCGGGTGATGAAGGGGCTTCATCGTCATCATCAGGAGAAGAGGGGCGCAGGTTGCCCCGGAGTCAGCAGCTGAGGCAGCAAGGTGGTAGCAGTCAGCATGGGGGCACAATTCCAAAGGCTGGAGCCGGCCGGGGCCGGGGCCGGGGTAGAGCACCTGCTGTGCGGCAGTCTACCTTATCGGGAGGTAGTAGAGCAGGGGTTCCTGGAGTTGGCAACAGCAGCAGTGAATCAGTGAGGCCAGGGGGTGGGAAAAGTAGCTACTCGGCAGTGTGGCAGTTTTTCCTGAAGCATCCGCAGGAGGGTAACATGACCACATGCAAGATATGTAGGCAAAAGGTGAAACGTGGCCAGGGTCCAAATGTTGGCACCACGGCCCTGCGTCAACATATGATGCGTCACCATAAAGCGACCTGGGAGAACCGAGGCTCCCAAGGGGTGGTCCAGTCTGCTTCCTCAACAAGTGGCACGCCGCTCCCAATTTCTGCCAGCCAAGGCTCCAGCACCTCAGCCGAAGGCAGCTGTGCGTCATACCCATCCTCTGTCGCTCCTGCTCCTCCTCCTCCTCCTCCAAGTCATGCATCCCGCCAGCAATCCATCAGCGAAGCCATGTCCAAGAGACAGCAGTATGCGCCCACTCATCCTACGGCGCAGAAGCTGAATGTGCTCCTTTCCAAGTTGCTGGTGCTGCAGTCGCTCCCTTTTCAGGTGGTGGAATCTGCACCTTTCAGAGAACTGATGGCTTGTGCCGAGCCGAGGCGGAGAGTCCCAAGCCGTCATTTCTTTGCCAAGAAGGCAGTACCAGCGCTGCACACTTTTGTTGAACAGAAGGTGGGCCAGTCCTTGAGCCTGCCGGTGTGTAGCAAAGTGCATGGCAGCACCGACATCTGGAGCTGTAACTACGGTCAGGGACAGTACATGTCGTTTAAGGCCCACTGGGTGAATGTGGTCCCTTTGCAGCAGCAGCAGCAACTTGGACAGGTCACGCCGCTTCGTCCTCCGCGCTCCCTGCCCGTTGGGCCTGTGACACCGTGCGACTCGGCCTCCTCATCCTCCGCCATCTCCTTACCCTCCACTGTAGGCTCAAGTCTCAGTGCCCCTCCAGTCTACCATGTGTGCAGGGCACGGAGGTGTCACGCAGTGCTTCACATGGTTTGTCTTGGCGAACGGAGTCACACGGGGGAGGAACTGCTTAAATGTATTCATCAGGAAATCCAAACATGGCTTACTCCAAGAAAACTTAAAATGGGAATCATGGTTACCGACAATGGGAAGAACATTTTGTCTGCGCTGCGCCAAGGAAGCCTGACCCATGCCCCCTGCATGGCTCACGTCTTCAATCTGGTTGTCAAGCGGTTTCTGAAGTGTTCCCCCCATCTGCAAGACATCCTAACAACTTCAAGGAAACTTTGCATGCACTTCAGCCACTCATACACTGCCAAACACACCCTTCTTGAGCTACAGCGTCAGAATGGTATCCCCCAACATAGTCTGATTTGCGATGTTTCCACCCGTTGGAATTCCACCCTTCACATGTTGGACCGATTATATGAACAGAGAAAAGCCATCATGGATTTCCTGATGATCCAAGCAGATAGGGGGACTCCCCTGTGTAACTTCAATGTCAACCAGTGGCAGCTCATACGTGACACCTGCCGTTTGCTCAGGCCCTTTGAGGAAGCCACTTTATTTGTCAGTCGGCAGGATTACGGGATGAACAACGTGATTCCACTGCTTCATGTACTACAGCACATGTTGGAAACCATGGCTGGTTAGGGCACTGGAGACATGGCGTTTACATCTTACGGCCACATGAACCCCGTTGGAGCTGAACTGGAGGAGGAGGAGGAAGAGGAGGAGGAGGAGTTGCCCAGCGAAACACAGTTTAGGCTTGGCGAAATGGCTGGTTTATCTAGTCAGCAGACAGGAGAGGAGGAGCAGGAGCAGCCAGAGGAGCTAGAGGTTTTTGAGGAAGGCGAGACAGAGGACCCGGGCACACCGTGGCAGTATGCAGTGGAGATGGAGACAGGTAGTCCATCCGAGTCACTTGCGCAAATGGCAGGAAGCATGTTCACGTGCTTGCGTAGTGACCCCAGAATTGTTTCCATCTGTCGGCGGGATGACTTCTGGCTGTCCACCTTATTGGACCCTCGCTTCCGGCACAAAATGGGGGCATTTTTTAAACCCACCGAGAGGGAGGACAAACTGAACTACTACAAAGACATTCTACGTAGGCAGTTGGCCGATGCCTATCTGCGCCATGGTCCATACTCTCGCAGGTCTGACTCGAGGGGACCTCTGCGCTCACCTTCCACTGCCATGGCCGCTGGGGGGGTTGGCAGGAGCAGCAGCAGCAGCTCCATCAGCAGCAGCCTCAGTCTTCAGTCGCTAATGAGTAGCTTTCTACACCTGCATAGTGAGGCTACTCATGAGCAGCAGGAAGACCTGGAGCAGGACCTGAACCAGCAGGTCATGTCATACTTTGACATGACCATGCCAACACACCTTGAGGATCCGCTGGACTTCTGGGCAGCCAAACTTGATTTGTGGCCGCAACTAGCAGAGTTTGCCCTGGAAAAGCTGTCCAGCCCGGCAAGTAGCGTGCCATCTGAGCGGGTGTTTAGTGCGGCGGGGGCCATAGTTACGACGAGGAGAACTCTTCTGTCAACTAAAAATGTGGAGAGACTCACCTTTGTCAAAATGAATCAGGGATGGATCAGCCAGGATTTCCACCCACCAATGCCTGATGCATGCGACTAGATTCAGCATGGTGCCACGTTTTACACTTTCCAAATGGTGCAAAACATATTTATGTCTTTAGGCCAATTTTTGGGCTCCTGCTGCTGCCAACTCTAGGGTGTGATTCATCCAATTTTTGGGCTCCTGAAGCCAACTCCAGTGTCTCTTTAAAGTAATGTTTGGGCTCCTGTTGCTGCTGCTGCTGCCAACTCCTGCCAACTCCAGGGTGTGATTCATCCAATTTTTGGGCTTCTGAAGCCAACCCCAGTGTCTCTTTAAAGTAATATTTGGGCTCCTGCTGCTGCCAACTCCAGGGTGTGAATCATCCAATTTTTGGGCTCCTGAAGCCAACTCCAGTGTCTCTTTAAAGTAATATTTGGGCTCCTGCTGCTGCTGCTGCCAACTCCAGGGTGTGATTCATCCAATTTTTGGGCTCCTGAAGCCAACTCCAGTGTCTCTTTATAGCAATATTTGGGCTCCTGCTGCTGCTGCTGCCAACTCCAGGGTGTGAATCATCCAATTTTTGGGCTCCTGAAGCCAACTCCAGTGTCTCTTTAAAGTAATATTTGGGCTCCTGCTGCTGCTGCTGCCAACTCCAGGGTGTGATTCATCCAATTTTTGGGCTCCTGAAGCCAACTCCAGTGTCTCTTTAAAGTAATGTTTGGGCTCCTGCTGCTGCTGCTGCTGCCAACTCCAGGGTATGATTCATCCAATTTTTGGGCCCCTGAAGCCAACCCCAGGGTCTCTTTAAAGTAATATTTGGGCTCCTGCTGCTGCTGCTGCCAACTCCAGGGTGTGAATCATCCAATTTTTGGGCTCCTGAAGCCAACTCCAGTGTCTCTTTAAAGTAATGTTTGGGCTCCTGTTGCTGCTGCTGCTGCTGCTGCCAACTCTTGCCAACTTCAGGGTGTGATTCATCCAATTTTTGGGCTCCTGAAGCCAACCCCAGTGTCTCTTTAAAGTAATATTTGGGCTCCTGCTGCTGCTGCTGCCAACTCCAGGGTGTGATTAATAGAATTTTTGGGCTCCTGAAGCCAACTCCAGTGTCCCTTTAAAGTAATGTTTTGGCTCCTGCTGCTGCTGCTGCCAACTCCAGGGTGTGATTCATCCAATTTTTGGGCTCCTGAAGCCAACCCCAGTGTCTCTTTAAAGTAATATTTGGGCTTCTGCTGCTGCTGCTGCTGCCAACTCCAGGGTGTGAATCATCCAATTTTTGGGCTCCTGAAGCCAACTCCAGTGTCTCTTTAAAGTAATATTTGGGCCCCTGCTGCTGCTGCTGCCAACTCCAGGGTGTGATTCATCCAATTTTTGGGCTCCTGAAGCCAACTCCAGTGTCTCTTAATAGCAATATTTGGGCTCCTGCTGCTGCTGCTGCCAACTCCAGGGTGTGAATCATCCAATTTTTGGGCTCCTGAAGCCAACTCCAGTGTCTCTTTAAAGTAATATTTGGGCTCCTGCTGCTGCTGCTGCCAACTCCAGGGTGTGATTCATCCAATTTTTGGGCTCCTGAAGCCAACTCCAGTGTCTCTTTAAAGTAATGTTTGGGCTCCTGCTGCTGCTGCTGCTGCCAACTCCAGGGTATGATTCATCCAATTTTTGGGCCCCTGAAGCCAACCCCAGGGTCTCTTTAAAGTAATATTTGGGCTCCTGCTGCTGCTGCTGCCAACTCCAGGGTGTGAATCATCCAATTTTTGGGCTCCTGAAGCCAACTCCAGTGTCTCTTTAAAGTAATGTTTGGGCTCCTGTTGCTGCTGCTGCTGCTGCTGCCAACTCTTGCCAACTTCAGGGTGTGATTCATCCAATTTTTGGGCTCCTGAAGCCAACCCCAGTGTCTCTTTAAAGTAATATTTGGGCTCCTGCTGCTGCTGCTGCCAACTCCAGGGTGTGATTAATAGAATTTTTGGGCTCCTGAAGCCAACTCCAGTGTCCCTTTAAAGTAATGTTTTGGCTCCTGCTGCTGCTGCTGCCAACTCCAGGGTGTGATTCATCCAATTTTTGGGCTCCTGAAGCCAACCCCAGTGTCTCTTTAAAGTAATATTTGGGCTTCTGCTGCTGCTGCCAACTCCAGGGTGTGAATCATCCAATTTTTGGGCTCCTGAAGCCAACTCCAGTGTCTCTTTAAAGTAATGTTTGGGCTCCTGTTGTTGCTGCTGCTGCTGCTGCCAACTCCTGCCAACTCCAGGGTGTGATTCATCCAATTTTTGGGCTCCTGAAGCCAACCCCAGTGTCTCTTTAAAGTAATATTTGGGCTCCTGCTGCTGCTGCTGCTGCCAACTCCAGGGTGTGATGCATCCAATTTTTGGGCTCCCGAAGCCAACTCCAGTGTCTCTTTAAAGTAATGTTTGGGCTCTTGCTGCTGCTGCTGCTGCTGCTGCTGCCAACTCCAGGGTGTGAATCATCCAATTTTTGGGCTCCTGAAGCCAACCCCAGGGTCTCTTTAAAGTAATATTTGGGCTCCTGCTGCTGCTGCCAACTCCAGGGTGTGAATCATCCAATTTTTGGGATCCTGAAGCCAACTCCAGTGTCTCTTTAAAGTAATATTTGGGCTCCTGCTGCTGCTGCTGCCAACTCCAGGGTGTGATTCATCCAATTTTTGGGCTCCTGAAGCCAACTCCAGTGTCTCTTTAAAGTAATGTTTGGGCTCCTGCTGCTGCTGCTGCCAACTCCAGGGTGTGATTAATCCAATTTTTGGGCTCCTGAAGCCAACTCCAGTGTCTCTTTAAAGTAATGTTTTGGCTCCTGCTGCTGCTGCCAACTCCAGGGTGTGATTCATCCAATTTTTGGGCTCCTGAAGCCAACTCCAGTGTCTCTTTAAAGTGATATTTGGGCTCCTGCTGCTGCTGCTGCTGCTGCCAACTCCTGCCAACTCCAGGGTGTGATTCATCCAATTTTTGGGCTCCTGAAGCCAACCCCAGTGTCTCTTTAAAGCAATATTTGGGCTCCTGCTGCTGCTGCTGCCAACTCCAGGGTGTGATTAATCCAATTTTTGGGCTCCTGAAGCCAACTCCAGTGTCTCTTTAAAGTAATGTTTTGGCTCCTGCTGCTACTGCTGCCAACTCCAGGGTGTGATTCATCCAATTTTTGGGCTCCTGAAGCCAACTCCAGTGTCTCTTTAAAGTAATGTTTTGGCTCCTGCTGCTGCTGCCAACTCCAGGGTGTGATTCATCCAATTTTTGGGCTCCTGAAGCCAACTCCAGTGTCTCTTTAAAGTGATATTTGGGCTCCTGCTGCTGCTGCTGCTGCCAACTCCAGGGTGTGATTCATCCAATTTTTGGGCTCCTGAAGCCAACTCCAGTGTCTCATTAAAGTAATATTTGGGCTCCTGCTGCTGCCAACTCCAGGGTGTGATTCATCCAATTTTTGGGCTCCTGAAGCCAACTCCAGTGTCTCTTTAAAGTAATGTTTGGGCTCCTGCTGCTGCTGCTGCCAACTCCAGGGTGTGATTCATCCAATTTTTGGGCTCCTGAAGCCAACTCCAGGGTCTCTTTAAAGTAATGTTTGGGCTCCTGTTGCTGCTGCTGCTGCTGCTGCCAACTCTTGCCAACTTCAGGGTGTGATTCATCCAATTTTTGGGCTCCTGAAGCCAACCCCAGTGTCTCTTTAAAGTAATATTTGGGCTCCTGCTGCTGCTGCTGCCAACTCCAGGGTGTGATTAATAGAATTTTTGGGCTCCTGAAGCCAACTCCAGTGTCCCTTTAAAGTAATGTTTTGGCTCCTGCTGCTGCTGCTGCCAACTCCAGGGTGTGATTCATCCAATTTTTGGGCTCCTGAAGCCAACCCCAGTGTCTCTTTAAAGTAATATTTGGGCTTCTGCTGCTGCTGCCAACTCCAGGGTGTGAATCATCCAATTTTTGGGCTCCTGAAGCCAACTCCAGTGTCTCTTTAAAGTAATGTTTGGGCTCCTGTTGTTGCTGCTGCTGCTGCTGCCAACTCCTGCCAACTCCAGGGTGTGATTCATCCAATTTTTGGGCTCCTGAAGCCAACCCCAGTGTCTCTTTAAAGTAATATTTGGGCTCCTGCTGCTGCTGCTGCTGCCAACTCCAGGGTGTGATGCATCCAATTTTTGGGCTCCCGAAGCCAACTCCAGTGTCTCTTTAAAGTAATGTTTGGGCTCTTGCTGCTGCTGCTGCTGCTGCTGCCAACTCCAGGGTGTGAATCATCCAATTTTTGGGCTCCTGAAGCCAACCCCAGGGTCTCTTTAAAGTAATATTTGGGCTCCTGCTGCTGCTGCCAACTCCAGGGTGTGAATCATCCAATTTTTGGGATCCTGAAGCCAACTCCAGTGTCTCTTTAAAGTAATATTTGGGCTCCTGCTGCTGCTGCTGCCAACTCCAGGGTGTGATTCATCCAATTTTTGGGCTCCTGAAGCCAACTCCAGTGTCTCTTTAAAGTAATGTTTGGGCTCCTGCTGCTGCTGCTGCCAACTCCAGGGTGTGATTAATCCAATTTTTGGGCTCCTGAAGCCAACTCCAGTGTCTCTTTAAAGTAATGTTTTGGCTCCTGCTGCTGCTGCCAACTCCAGGGTGTGATTCATCCAATTTTTGGGCTCCTGAAGCCAACTCCAGTGTCTCTTTAAAGTGATATTTGGGCTCCTGCTGCTGCTGCTGCTGCTGCCAACTCCTGCCAACTCCAGGGTGTGATTCATCCAATTTTTGGGCTCCTGAAGCCAACCCCAGTGTCTCTTTAAAGCAATATTTGGGCTCCTGCTGCTGCTGCTGCCAACTCCAGGGTGTGATTAATCCAATTTTTGGGCTCCTGAAGCCAACTCCAGTGTCTCTTTAAAGTAATGTTTTGGCTCCTGCTGCTACTGCTGCCAACTCCAGGGTGTGATTCATCCAATTTTTGGGCTCCTGAAGCCAACTCCAGTGTCTCTTTAAAGTAATGTTTTGGCTCCTGCTGCTGCTGCCAACTCCAGGGTGTGATTCATCCAATTTTTGGGCTCCTGAAGCCAACTCCAGTGTCTCTTTAAAGTGATATTTGGGCTCCTGCTGCTGCTGCTGCTGCCAACTCCAGGGTGTGATTCATCCAATTTTTGGGCTCCTGAAGCCAACTCCAGTGTCTCATTAAAGTAATATTTGGGCTCCTGCTGCTGCTGCTGCCAACTCCAGGGTGTGATTCATCCAATTTTTGGGCTCCTGAAGCCAACTCCAGTGTCTCTTTAAAGTAATGTTTGGGCTCCTGCTGCTGCTGCTGCCAACTCCAGGGTGTGATTCATCCAATTTTTGGGCTCCTGAAGCCAACTCCAGGGTCTCTTTAAAGTAATATTTGGGCTCCTGCTGCTGCTGCTGCCAACTCCAGGGTGTGAATCATCCAATTTTTGGGCTCCTGAAGCCAACTCCAGTGTCTCTTTAAAGTAATGTTTGGGCTCCTGTTACTGCTGCTGCTGCTGCCAACTCCTGCCAACTCCAGGGTGTGATTCATCCAATTTTTGGGCTCCTGAAGCCAACCCCAGTGTCTCTTTAAAGCAATATTTGGGCTCCTGCTGCTGCTGCTGCCAACTCCAGGGTGTGATTAATCCAATTTTTGGGCTCCTGAAGCCAACTCCAGTGTCTCTTTAAAGTAATGTTTTGGCTCCTGCTGCTACTGCTGCCAACTCCAGGGTGTGATTCATCCAATTTTTGGGCTCCTGAAGCCATCTCCAGTGTCTCTTTAAAGTAATGTTTTGGCTCCTGCTGCTGCTGCCAACTCCAGGAGGTGATTCATCCAATTTTTGGGCTCCTGAAGCCACCTCCAGTGTCTCTTTAAAGTAATATTTGGGCTCCTGCTGCTGCTGCTGCTGCCAACTCCAGGGTGTGATTCATCCAATTTTTGGGCTCCTGAAGCCAACTCCAATGTCTCTTTAAAGTAATATTTGGGCTCCTGCTGCTGCTGCTGCCAACTCCAGGGTGTGATTCATCCAATTTTTGGGCTCCTGAAGCCAACCCCAGTCTCTCTTTAAAGTAATGTTTTGGATCCTGCTGCTGCTGCCAACTCCAGGGTGTGATTCATCCAATTTTTGGGCTCCTGAAGCCACCTCCAGTGTCTCTTTAAAGTAATATTTGGGCTCCTGCTGCTGCTGCTGCCAACTCCAGGGTGTGATTCATCCAATTTTTGGGCTCCTGAAGCCAACTCCAGTGTCTCTTTAAAGTAATATTTGGGCTCCTGCTGCTGCTGCTGCCAACTCCAGGGTGTGATTCATCCAATTTTTGGGATCCTGAAGCCAACTCCAGTGTCTCTTTAAAGTAATGTTTTGGCTCCTGCTGCTGCTGCTGCCAACTCCAGGGTGTGATTCATCCAATTTTTGGGCTCCTGAAGCCAACTCCAGTGTCTCTTTAAAGTAATATTTGGGCTCCTGCTGCTGCTGCTGCCAACTCCAGGGTGTGAATAATCCAATTTTTGGGCTCCTGAAGCCAACTCCAGTGTCTCTTTAAAGTAATGTTTTGGCTCCTGCTGCTGCTGCCAACTCCAGGGTGTGATTCATCCAATTTTTGGGCTCCTGAAGCCACCTCCAGTGTCTCTTTAAAGTAATATTTGGGCTCCTGCTGCTGCTGCTGCTGCCAACTCCAGGGTGTGATTCATCCAATTTTTGGGCTCCTGAAGCCAACTCCAATGTCTCTTTAAAGTAATATTTGGGCTCCTGCTGCTGCTGCTGACAACTCCAGGGTGTGATTAATCCAATTTTTGGGCTCCTGAAGCCAACCCCAGTGTCTCTTTAAAGTAATGTTTTGGCTCCTGCTGCTGCTGCCAACTCCAGGGTGTGATTCATCCAATTTTTGGGCTCCTGAAGCCAACTCCAGTGTCTCTTTAAAGTAATATTTGGGCTCCTGCTGCTGCTGCCAACTCCAGGGTGTGATTCATCCAATTTTTGGGCTCCTGAAGCCAACTCCAGTGTCTCTTTAAAGTAATATTTGGGCTCCTGCTGCTGCTGCTGCCAACTCCAGGGTGTGATTCATCCAATTTTTGGGCTCCTGAAACCAACTCCAGTGTCTCTTTAAAGTAATATTTGGGCTCCTGCTGCTGCTGCTGCTGCTGCCAACTCCAGGGTGTGAATAATCCAATTTTTGGGCTCCTGAAGCCAACTCCAGTGTCTCTTTAAAGTAATATTTGGGCCCCTGCTGCTGCTGCTGCTGCTGCTGCCAACTCCAGGGTGTGATTCATCCAATTTTTGGGCTCCTGAAACCAACTCCAGTGTCTCTTTAAAGTAATATTTGGGCTCCTGCTGCTGCTGCTGCCAACTCCAGGGTGTGATTCATCCAATTTTTGGGCTCCTGAAGCCAACTCCAGTGTCTCTTTAAAGTAATATTTGGGCTCCTGCTGCTGCTGCTGCCAACTCCAGGGTGTGATTCATCCAATTTTTGGGCTCCTGAAGCCAACTCCAGTGTCTCTTTAAAGTAATGTTTGGGCTCCTGCTGCTGCTGCTGCCAACTCCAGGGTGTGATTCATCCAATTTTTGGGCTCCTGAAACCAACTCCATGGTCTCTTTAAAGTAATATTTGGGCTCCTGCTGCTGCTGCTGCCAACTCCAGGGTGTGAATCATTCAATTTTTGGGCTCCTGAAGCCAACTCCAGTGTCTCTTTAAAGTAATGTTTGGGCTCCTGCTGCTGCTGCTGCCAACTCCAGGGTGTGATTCATCCAATTTTTGGGCTCCTGAAACCAACTCCATGGTCTCTTTAAAGTAATATTTGGGCTCCTGCTGCTGCTGCTGCCAACTCCAGGGTGTGAATCATTCAATTTTTGGGCTCCTGAAGCCAACTCCAGTGTCTCTTTAAAGTAATGTTTGGGCTCCTGTTACTGCTGCTGCTGCTGCCAACTCCTGCCAACTCCAGGGTGTGATTCATCCAATTTTTGGGCTCCTGAAGCCAACCCCAGTGTCTCTTTAAAGCAATATTTGGGCTCCTGCTGCTGCTGCTGCCAACTCCAGGGTGTGATTAATCCAATTTTTGGGCTCCTGAAGCCAACTCCAGTGTCTCTTTAAAGTAATGTTTTGGCTCCTGCTGCTACTGCTGCCAACTCCAGGGTGTGATTCATCCAATTTTTGGGCTCCTGAAGCCATCTCCAGTGTCTCTTTAAAGTAATGTTTTGGCTCCTGCTGCTGCTGCCAACTCCAGGAGGTGATTCATCCAATTTTTGGGCTCCTGAAGCCACCTCCAGTGTCTCTTTAAAGTAATATTTGGGCTCCTGCTGCTGCTGCTGCTGCCAACTCCAGGGTGTGATTCATCCAATTTTTGGGCTCCTGAAGCCAACTCCAATGTCTCTTTAAAGTAATATTTGGGCTCCTGCTGCTGCTGCTGCCAACTCCAGGGTGTGATTCATCCAATTTTTGGGCTCCTGAAGCCAACCCCAGTCTCTCTTTAAAGTAATGTTTTGGATCCTGCTGCTGCTGCCAACTCCAGGGTGTGATTCATCCAATTTTTGGGCTCCTGAAGCCACCTCCAGTGTCTCTTTAAAGTAATATTTGGGCTCCTGCTGCTGCTGCTGCTGCCAACTCCAGGGTGTGATTCATCCAATTTTTGGGCTCCTGAAGCCAACTCCAGTGTCTCTTTAAAGTAATATTTGGGCTCCTGCTGCTGCTGCTGCCAACTCCAGGGTGTGATTCATCCAATTTTTGGGATCCTGAAGCCAACTCCAGTGTCTCTTTAAAGTAATGTTTTGGCTCCTGCTGCTGCTGCTGCCAACTCCAGGGTGTGATTCATCCAATTTTTGGGCTCCTGAAGCCAACTCCAGTGTCTCTTTAAAGTAATATTTGGGCTCCTGCTGCTGCTGCTGCCAACTCCAGGGTGTGAATAATCCAATTTTTGGGCTCCTGAAGCCAACTCCAGTGTCTCTTTAAAGTAATGTTTTGGCTCCTGCTGCTGCTGCCAACTCCAGGGTGTGATTCATCCAATTTTTGGGCTCCTGAAGCCACCTCCAGTGTCTCTTTAAAGTAATATTTGGGCTCCTGCTGCTGCTGCTGCTGCCAACTCCAGGGTGTGATTCATCCAATTTTTGGGCTCCTGAAGCCAACTCCAATGTCTCTTTAAAGTAATATTTGGGCTCCTGCTGCTGCTGCTGACAACTCCAGGGTGTGATTAATCCAATTTTTGGGCTCCTGAAGCCAACCCCAGTGTCTCTTTAAAGTAATGTTTTGGCTCCTGCTGCTGCTGCCAACTCCAGGGTGTGATTCATCCAATTTTTGGGCTCCTGAAGCCAACTCCAGTGTCTCTTTAAAGTAATATTTGGGCTCCTGCTGCTGCTGCCAACTCCAGGGTGTGATTCATCCAATTTTTGGGCTCCTGAAGCCAACTCCAGTGTCTCTTTAAAGTAATATTTGGGCTCCTGCTGCTGCTGCTGCCAACTCCAGGGTGTGATTCATCCAATTTTTGGGCTCCTGAAACCAACTCCAGTGTCTCTTTAAAGTAATATTTGGGCTCCTGCTGCTGCTGCTGCCAACTCCAGGGTGTGAATAATCCAATTTTTGGGCTCCTGAAGCCAACTCCAGTGTCTCTTTAAAGTAATATTTGGGCCCCTGCTGCTGCTGCTGCTGCTGCTGCCAACTCCAGGGTGTGATTCATCCAATTTTTGGGCTCCTGAAACCAACTCCAGTGTCTCTTTAAAGTAATATTTGGGCTCCTGCTGCTGCTGCTGCCAACTCCAGGGTGTGATTCATCCAATTTTTGGGCTCCTGAAGCCAACTCCAGTGTCTCTTTAAAGTAATATTTGGGCTCCTGCTGCTGCTGCTGCCAACTCCAGGGTGTGATTCATCCAATTTTTGGGCTCCTGAAGCCAACTCCAGTGTCTCTTTAAAGTAATGTTTGGGCTCCTGCTGCTGCTGCTGCCAACTCCAGGGTGTGATTCATCCAATTTTTGGGCTCCTGAAACCAACTCCATGGTCTCTTTAAAGTAATATTTGGGCTCCTGCTGCTGCTGCTGCCAACTCCAGGGTGTGAATCATTCAATTTTTGGGCTCCTGAAGCCAACTCCAGTGTCTCTTTAAAGTAATATTTGGGCTCCTGCTGCTGCTGCTGCCAACTCCAGGGTGTGATTCATCCAATTTTTGGGCTCCTGAAGCCAACTCCAGTGTCTCTTTAAAGTAATGTTTGGGCTCCTGCTGCTGCTGCTGCTGCTGCTGCTGCCAACTCCAGGGTGTGATTCATCCAATTTTTGGGCTCCTGAAGCCAACTCCAGGGTCTCTTTAAAGTAATATTTGGGCTCCTGCTGCTGCTGCTGCCAACTCCAGGGTGTGAATCATCCAATTTTTGGGCTCCTGAAGCCAACTCCCGTGTCTCTTTAAAGTAATGTTTGGGCTCCTGCTGCTGCTGCTGCTGCTGCCAACTCCAGGGTGTGATTCATCCAATTTTTGGGCTCCTGAAACCAACTCCAGTGTCTCTTTAAAGTAATATTTGGGCTCCTGCTGCTGCTGCTGCCAACTCCAGGGTGTGAATAATCCAATTTTTGGGCTCCTGAAGCCAACTCCAGTGTCTCTTTAAAGTAATGTTTGGGCCCCTGCTGCTGCTGCTGCTGCTGCTGCCAACTCCAGGGTGTGATTCATCCAATTTTTGGGCTCCTGAAACCAACTCCAGTGTCTCTTTAAAGTAATATTTGGGCTCCTGCTGCTGCTGCTGCCAACTCCAGGGTGTGATTCATCCAATTTTTAGGCTCCTGAAGCCAACTCCAGTGTCTCTTTAAAGTAATATTTGGGCTCCTACTGCTGCTGCTGCCAACTCCAGGGTGTGATTCATCCAATTTTTGGGCTCCTGAAGCCAACTCCAGTGTCTCTTTAAAGTAATGTTTGGGCTCCTGCTGCTGCTGCTGCTGCTGCCAACTCCAGGGTGTGATTCATCCAATTTTTGGGCTCCTGAAACCAACTCCATGGTCTCTTTAAAGTAATATTTGGGCTCCTGCTGCTGCTGCTGCCAACTCCAGGGTGTGAATCATTCAATTTTTGGGCTCCTGAAGCCAACTCCAGTGTCTCTTTAAAGTAATATTTGGGCTCCTGCTGCTGCTGCTGCCAACTCCAGGGTGTGATTCATCCAATTTTTGGGCTCCTGAAGCCAACTCCAGTGTCTCTTTAAAGTAATGTTTGGGCTCCTGCTGCTGCTGCTGCTGCTGCCAACTCCAGGGTGTGATTCATCCAATTTTTGGGCTCCTGAAGCCAACTCCAGGGTCTCTTTAAAGTAATATTTGGGCTCCTGCTGCTGCTGCTGCCAACTCCAGGGTGTGAATCATCCAATTTTTGGGCTCCTGAAGCCAACTCCCGTGTCTCTTTAAAGTAATGTTTGGGCTCCTGTTGCTGCTGCTGCTGCTGCCAACTCCTGCCAACTCCAGGGTGTGATTCATCCAATTTTTGGGCTCCTGAAGCCAACCCCAGTGTCTCTTTAAAGCAATATTTGGGCTCCTGCTGCTGCTGCCAACTCCAGGGTGTGATTAATCAAATTTTTGGGCTCCTGAAGCCAACTCCAGGGTCTCTTTAAAGTAATGTTTTGGCTCCTGCTGCTGCTGCCAACTCCAGGGTGTGATTCATCCAATTTTTGGTCTCCTGAAGCCACCTCCAGTGTCTCTTTAAAGTAATATTTGGGCTCCTGCTGCTGCTGCTGCTGCCAACTCCAGGGTGTGATTCATCCAATTTTTGGGCTCCTGAAGCCAACTCCAGTGTCTCTTTAAAGTAATATTTGGGCTCCTGCTGCTGCTGCTGCCAACTCCAGGGTGTGAATAATCCAATTTTTGGGCTCCTGAAGCCAACTCCAGTGTCTCTTTAAAGTAATGTTTGGGCCCCTGCTGCTCCTGCTGCTGCTGCTGCTGCTGCTGCTGCTGCCAACTCCAGGGTGTGATTCATCCAATTTTTGGGCTCCTGAAACCAACTCCAGTGTCTCTTTAAAGTAATATTTGGGCTCCTGCTGCTGCTGCTGCCAACTCCAGGGTGTGATTCATCCAATTTTTGGGCTCCTGAAGCCAACTCCAGTGTCTCTTTAAAGTAATATTTGGGCTCCTGCTGCTGCTGCTGCCAACTCCAGGGTGTGATTCATCCAATTTTTGGGCTCCTGAAGCCAACTCCAGTGTCTCTTTAAAGTAATGTTTGGGCTCCTGCTGCTGCTGCTGCTGCTGCCAACTCCAGGGTGTGATTCATCCAATTTTTGGGCTCCTGAAGCCAATTCCAGGGTCTCTTTAAAGTAATATTTGGGCTCCTGCTGCTGCTGCTGCCAACTCCAGGGTGTGAATCATCCAATTTTTGGGCTCCTGAAGCCAACTCCCGTGTCTCTTTAAAGTAATGTTTGGGCTCCTGTTGCTGCTGCTGCTGCTGCCAACTCCTGCCAACTCCAGGGTGTGATTCATCCAATTTTTGGGCTCCTGAAGCCAACCCCAGTGTCTCTTTAAAGCAATATTTGGGCTCCTGCTGCTGCTGCCAACTCCAGGGTGTGATTAATCAAATTTTTGGGCTCCTGAAGCCAACTCCAGTGTCTCTTTAAAGTAATGTTTTGGCTCCTGCTGCTGCTGCCAACTCCAGGGTGTGATTCATCCAATTTTTGGTCTCCTGAAGCCACCTCCAGTGTCTCTTTAAAGTAATATTTGGGCTCCTGCTGCTGCTGCTGCTGCCAACTCCAGGGTGTGATTCATCCAATTTTTGGGCTCCTGAAGCCACCTCCAGTGTCTCTTTAAAGTAATATTTGGGCTCCTGCTGCTGCTGCTGCTGCCAACTCCAGGGTGTGATTCATCCAATTTTTGGGCTCCTGAAGCCAACTCCAATGTCTCTTTAAAGTAATATTTGGGCTCCTGCTGCTGCTGCTGCTGACAACTCCAGGGTGTGATTAATCCAATTTTTGGGCTCCTGAAGCCAACCCCAGTGTCTCTTTAAAGTAATGTTTTGGCTCCTGCTGCTTCTGCCAACTCCAGGGTGTGATTCATCCAATTTTTGGGCTCCTGAAGCCAACTCCAGTGTCTCTTTAAAGTAATATTTGGGCTCCTGCTGCTGCTGCCAACTCCAGGGTGTGATTCATCCAATTTTTGGGCTCCTGAAGCCAACTCCAGTGTCTCTTTAAAGTAATATTTGGGCTCCTGCTGCTGCTGCTGCCAACTCCAGGGTGTGATTCATCCAATTTTTGGGCTCCTGAAGCCAACTCCAGTGTCTCTTTAAAGTAATGTTTGGGCTCCTGCTGCTGCTGCTGCTGCTGCCAACTCCAGGGTGTGATTCATCCAATTTTTGGGCTCCTGAAACCAACTCCAGTGTCTCTTTAAAGTAATATTTGGGCTCCTGCTGCTGCTGCTGCCAACTCCAGGGTGTGAATAATCCAATTTTTGGGCTCCTGAAGCCAACTCCAGTGTCTCTTTAAAGTAATGTTTGGGCCCCTGCTGCTGCTGCTGCTGCTGCTGCCAACTCCAGGGTGTGATTCATCCAATTTTTGGGCTCCTGAAACCAACTCCAGTGTCTCTTTAAAGTAATATTTGGGCTCCTGCTGCTGCTGCTGCCAACTCCAGGGTGTGATTCATCCAATTTTTGGGCTCCTGAAGCCAACTCCAGTGTCTCTTTAAAGTAATATTTGGGCTCCTACTGCTGCTGCTGCCAACTCCAGGGTGTGATTCATCCAATTTTTGGGCTCCTGAAGCCAACTCCAGTGTCTCTTTAAAGTAATGTTTGGGCTCCTTCTGCTGCTGCTGCTGCTGCCAACTCCAGGGTGTGATTCATCCAATTTTTGGGCTCCTGAAACCAACTCCATGGTCTCTTTAAAGTAATATTTGGGCTCCTGCTGCTGCTGCTGCCAACTCCAGGGTGTGAATCATTCAATTTTTGGGCTCCTGAAGCCAACTCCAGTGTCTCTTTAAAGTAATATTTGGGCTCCTGCTGCTGCTGCTGCCAACTCCAGGGTGTGATTCATCCAATTTTTGGGCTCCTGAAGCCAACTCCAGTGTCTCTTTAAAGTAATGTTTGGGCTCCTGCTGCTGCTGCTGCTGCTGCCAACTCCAGGGTGTGATTCATCCAATTTTTGGGCTCCTGAAGCCAACTCCAGGGTCTCTTTAAAGTAATATTTGGGCTCCTGCTGCTGCTGCTGCCAACTCCAGGGTGTGAATCATCCAATTTTTGGGCTCCTGAAGCCAACTCCCGTGTCTCTTTAAAGTAATGTTTGGGCTCCTGTTGCTGCTGCTGCTGCTGCCAACTCCTGCCAACTCCAGGGTGTGATTCATCCAATTTTTGGGCTCCTGAAGCCAACCCCAGTGTCTCTTTAAAGCAATATTTGGGCTCCTGCTGCTGCTGCCAACTCCAGGGTGTGATTAATCAAATTTTTGGGCTCCTGAAGCCAACTCCAGTGTCTCTTTAAAGTAATGTTTTGGCTCCTGCTGCTGCTGCCAACTCCAGGGTGTGATTCATCCAATTTTTGGTCTCCTGAAGCCACCTCCAGTGTCTCTTTAAAGTAATATTTGGGCTCCTGCTGCTGCTGCTGCTGCCAACTCCAGGGTGTGATTCATCCAATTTTTGGGCTCCTGAAGCCAACTCCAATGTCTCTTTAAAGTAATATTTGGGCTCCTGCTGCTGCTGCTGCCAACTCCAGGGTGTGATTAATCCAATGTTTGGGCACCTGAAGCCAACCCCAGTGTCTCTTTAAAGTAATGTTTTGGCTCCTGCTGCTGCTGCCAACTCCAGGGTGTGATTCATCCAATTTTTGGGCTCCTGAAGCCACCTCCAGTGTCTCTTTAAAGTAATATTTGGGCTCCTGCTGCTGCTGCTGCTGCCAACTCCAGGGTGTGATTCATCCAATTTTTGGGCTCCTGAAGCCAACTCCAGTGTCTCTTTAAAGTAATATTTGGGCTCCTGCTGCTGCTGCTGCCAACTCCAGGGTGTGATTCATCCAATTTTTGGGCTCCTGAAGCCAACTCCAGTGTCTCTTTAAAGTAATGTTTGGGCTCCTGCTGCTGCTGCCAACTCCAGGGTGTGATTCATCCAATTTTTGGGCTCCTGAAGCCAACTCCAGGGTCTCTTTAAAGTAATATTTGGGCTCCTGCTGCTGCTGCTGCCAACTCCAGGGTGTGATTCATCCAATTTTTGGGCTCCTGAAGCAAACTCCAGTGTCTCTTTAAAGTAATGTTTGGGCTCCTGCTGCTGCTGCTGCTGCTGCTGCTGCCAACTCCAGGGTGTGATTCATCCAATTTTTGGGCTCCTGAAGCCAACTCCAGGGTCTCTTTAAAGTAATATTTGGGCTCCTGCTGCGGCTGCTGCCAACTCCAGGGTGTGAATCATCCAATTTTTGGGCTCCTGAAGCCAACTCCAGTGTCTCTTTAAAGTAATGTTTGGGCTCCTGTTGCTGCTGCTGCTGCTGCCAACTCCTGCCCACTCCAGGGTGTGATTCATCCAATTTTTGGGCTCCTGAAGCCAACCCCAGTGTCTCATTAAAGCAATATTTGGGCTCCTGCTGCTGCTGCTGCCAACTCCAGGGTGTGATTCATCCAATTTTTGGGCTCCTGAAGCCAACTCCAGTGTCTCTTTAAAGTAATATTTGGGCTCCTGCTGCTGCTGCTGCCAACTCCAGGGTGTGAATAATCCAATTTTTGGGCTCCTGTAGCCAACTCCAGTGTCTCTTTAAAGTAATATTTGGGCTCCTGCTGCTGCTGCTGCTGCCAATTCCAGGGTGTGATGCATCCAATTTTTGGGCTCCTGAAGCCAACTCCAGTGTCTCTTTAAAGTAATATTTGGGCTCCTGCTGCTGCTGCTGCCAACTCCAGGGTGTGATTCATCCAATTTTTGGGCTACTGAAGCCAACCCCAGGGTCTCTTTAAAGCAATATTTGGGCTCCTGCTGCTGCTGCTGCTGCCAACTCCAGGGTGTGATTCATCCAATTTTTGGGCTACTGAAGCCAACCCCAGTGTCTCTTTAAAGTAATGTTTTGGCTCCTGCTGCTGCTGCTGCCAACTCCAGTGTGTGATTCATCCAATTTTTGGGCTCCTGAAGCCAACCACAGGGTCTCTTTAAAATAATATTTGGGCTCCTGCTGCTGCTGCTGCTGCTGCCAACTCCAGGGTGTGAATCATCCAATTTTTGGGCTCCTGAAGCCAACTCCAGTGTCTCTTTAAAGTAATGTTTGGGCTCCTGTTGCTGCTGCCAACTCCTGCCAACTCCAGGGTGTGATTCATCCAATTTTTGGGCTCCTGAAGCCAACCCCAGTGTCTCTTTAAAGTAATGTTTGGGCTCCTGCTGCTGCTGCTGCCAACTCCAGGGTGTGATTCATCCAATTTTTGGGCTCCTGAAGCCAACTCCAGTGTCTCTTTAAAGTAATGTTTGGGCTCCTGCTGCTGCTGCTGCTGCTACCAACTCCAGGGTGTGAATCATCCAATTTTTGGGCTCCTGAAGCCAACTCCAGTGTCTCTTTAAAGTAATGTTTTGGCTCCTGCTGCTGCTGCTGCCAACTCCAGGGTGTGATTCATCCAATTTTTGGGCTCCTGAAGCCAACCCCAGGGTCACTTTAAAGCAATATGTGGGCTGCTGCTGCTGCCAACTCCAGGGTGTGAATCATCCAATTTTTGGGCTCCTGAAGCCAACCCCAGTGTCTCTTTAAAGTAATGTTTGGGCTCCTGCTGCTGCTGCTGCTTGCAACTCCAGGGTGTGATTCATCCAATTTTTGGGCTCCTGCTGCTGCCAACTCCAGTGTCTCTTTAAAGCAATGTTTGGGCTCCTGCCCCTCATAGTGATGCCACTTCAACTCTCTGCAATTGTGCCGCTCTGCGATACTATTAGCGATGCCTCTGATCTGCATGTGATATTTATTCAAATTATTATTTAACTAACCCAGCACGCATCCTGTGCGTGTTACAGCAAGGCAGAATGGTTTACAACCCTATTGAGGCTCTAGGAGGCTCAGAAATAGCCGTTTTTAATAGCGATTCGTCGCGAATTAATTCGGGTCGAAACGATTTTTGTTGGAAAATTCGGCGAATCAGTCGAATCAAATTTTTCAAAAGTTCGCTCATCTCTAGTCGTTAGGGTGGGGTGATGACTGGCCCCTGGTTTTAGCCACTTTGTGGCCAAATGTTGTGCCTGTTGCCCGCCTTTAATAATAAATATTTTGTATTTTGTTAATTACAGTGTGTTGTGCCTTGTCAAGCATAGTTTAAGTGTCTACAAACCCATTTGTGTGTAAATTTTGCCATACCTTTGTAGCCATTTAATGTGTAAACCATAGTAAGCTATGGTCACCAATGTGTGGCATTAATTTTTGCCTACATTTACATATGTAGATCAAGATACTCATCCCTGACTGTGTTCTTAGCTATGTCTTAGGAAAAACACAATTTAGAGGTGGGGTAATCAAATCTATTTCAAAAAAAAAATTACAACCACAAACAAATTAATATTCTTGGCTTGGTGGCCGGGGAGGTTGGGAGTCATTGCTAGGGGCGGTGTTGGGGGCCAACAGTGCAGTAAAAAAAATAGACTGCTGTTGTATGAGCTGTTGTGTCAACAACAAACTTTGTTCCTGGCACTGGAGACATTCTTCCTGGCGCTGGAGAGATTGCTCCATCAGATTGGAGAGGTGAACAAGTTCCTGGTTATTTTGTTGTTGTTGGGCTTGTAGCAACTGGTCTATCTGGCGCTGCTGGGCCTCATTTTGTTGCTGACACATTAGCACCTGATGTTCCAACGCCGCAATGCGCTCATTAGTTCCATCACGCGGCTGTTGGCGACTGTAGTCCTCCAGCATCCGGACCCCTAGCTCATAAAAATCAGCACTGGTTGGTGCCACACCTCCTCTTGATCTGGTTTGAGCCTAACAAAATAGAAAACAACATTTTAGTCAAACAGAACCAATGCAGCTATGCCCCTCAAAATCATTTGGCCAAACTGTAAAAATACAACTTACCCTTGTTTGAGCCTCTGAAGCTTGGCCACATGGCACTTGGGAAGAGGTCCCAGCTTGGGGTTCTGGTCCCGCCTCCTGCCAAAACAACCAAGAAAGGAAATGTGACATGTTGGTTCATCGCCTACCCACGAACATGCCAATTTGGTTATTGGTCCTCAAAATCAGCCATGTTACCTCCGTGTCATCCGGCACAGGTAGGAGCGGGGTCTCGCTGCCAGAGAGGGGCAAATCCACATCCGAGAGCTCCGGCAAGTTGGCATATGCTAAACAGGAAAGTCAGGTTAGTAGGTCAGTGAACCAAACTCAAATGTAACATGGATAGACTATCGAGGCCATACCTCCACAAAGTGCCAGATTACACACTAGCCAAAAGGTATCTTGGAAACTCAGATTGCTAACATGTATGTAAGAGGAATATGAGGCAATAATTGGGCCAAATAAGATCAGACACATTGCTAAAATTACACATACCCGCCATCTCCCAGATGTCTGGAGTGGGGCCCTCATTCGAGCTTTGCCCTGGAAAATACATGTTTAAACACAAGTTGGCCGAATAAAGTACAACAAAAGTATAGCAAAAATCCATACTAGATCATCAAGCCAAAACAACTTACCCTCATCTCTGGCAGCCTCAACGTGAAGGGCCCTTTCCGGACAGCCACTTCCGATATTCTGGCCAACTACAATTAATGTCTCTAAATATTCCTCCAACTACTTGGGTGAATGTTTGTCTTTAAATATACCCAATTGCAATCACTCCAAAAACTATTAGACTGACCCTGGGGATGGAAAAAGCACTCAAAATAGGCATCTTCAAGTTGACAGAGCAAACATGTAGATTATTAGATTAACCCAATTGAACCAGTGTAGCATAAACAGCATAAAGGATACATTATTTATTGCAATACACACCAACAGGGTCCTGTTGACCTGCAACATCGGAAGTGGGGTCCAAAGATGAACCAGTCACTTGGCCTACAAATCAAAAAGAGGAATGATAGACATGCACTTGTGGTAAAGCGGATAAAGCAAGGTTGACACATGCACTTACCGGCATCCAAAGAGTACCTTGGCTCCTGAGGAGATGCTGGTGCCAATGCGGGGCAGCTAGGCAAAAACAAAGCAAACATTTAGCCATTGGTAATGTGCCGCACAAAATAAAACATGCATTTAGGTGTGTGTGAGCAGCTCATTCAATAATATTCACTAATCAAGGCCAGTGTGGCTTACACATGTATATGCAGATATATGGCCACACATCTCTGGCTTCCCACATAGCTACACATGTTAGGGCCTTGTTAGTTAGTTTCTGTGAGGGTTAAAGTGGGCGTGAAATTAGGCTGCAGGTCCATATTAGTAATCCTCAACAGTGGTACAAGCTATTGTTTGAGGTGCTCCCACACCCATTTTGTCAAAAAACAACCAGCCCCTAAATTAGTGTTAAATACCTTCAATGGCAGACTGGGTTAGGCTGGAGGTTGGTTGAAGGGCAGGATTTTGGGTGTCCTCCTCCTCCCCCGACTCATGGACAGCACCATGTGCACCTATGCAGAAAGCAACACACAGGAAAGTAAAACATTTATGAGGTATAATGTACTACTTCACAGGTCCTACTGTTAGTTGGCCAGAAAGAGACCAAGCAAATCACATACATTAACATTACCATCACAAAATAGACAGAAAATATTTACCTTCAGTCCAACCTGTGGTGTCATCCCCAGGATCCACACCCTGCAGCCGATCAAGTGGAATTTTGCCCTTCAGCATCTCCTCATACGGCCTGTAGGTACTCTTTGGACCCTGGATGGTCCCACTCTCGACATCAAGATCGTGATTCATCTTTTTTATAAGGGCCCCTCTCAAAGTGTAGAAGCGTTTCCTGCAGGATGGGCCACTACGTGGGTGTTGAGCACTGCTAGTAATCTCCTCACCAATGGCATCCCACAGTTTGCTTCTTTCTTGTTTGCCTATTGACTTGCTTTGGGAGCGAAAGAGCAGCTCCCATTTAGCAAGGGTCAGGCGCATAAGATTATTATTCTCCGCCAAATTAAATTCAGGCTCCCTCTTGGCACCTGGGTGCTTAGCCTGGGGTGCTGCACCACCTTCAGGCTGGGCCCTTTTCCTTAAGGGAGGTCTGCACACAGCACCCACCACACTCCTACTTGGGCCTGCTGTGGCCGGCAGATGTCCTGAATTTGGCTCCATCCTGTAGCTGCACACACACACCAATACACAACCAACAAGCACGCATGCAGACTACAGAATGGCATCGCCCTGTATTTGGGTTGGGCAGGTTTTATGTGCTCTAACAGCCAATCAGAAACAGGTCCACTTAATAGATTCACACATACTGGCCAGGTTCTTGTAGCAACACCTCCACTGCACTGACTGAACCATGTGTGGTAGGCAATTAACTAATTACAGACCTCATTAACCAAACAACACACAACCAAAGACAACAATGTCCTCATGTATATTTAACACTTGTGACATGTGGCTATACTAACGGCTATTTAAAAAAACAGCAGCTTACCTTTCATTGGCCCACCACAGAATTTTCTGCCATGTCCGTTACTGGACGCAAGGCTCACGTACGCTAGTAGCGCTACTGGCGTGCGCGTGCGCACTCCGTTTCACGCACACCTGGGTCAGCTAATTGGAGCCCGGAAATAGCAGAGCAACGCAAAAGGCGGCAAAGCGGACCTGTCCTTTTTGAAAGTGAAGTATAAATGGCTGGATTTGGCAAGCTTCTGGTATTGTTACACTGTGGCAAAGGCTGTGGTGTGGTGCCTGTTTCCCTTAGCTCATTTGAGTGTCTGGCTGGGTTTGGTCCTCACTCTCTGTGGCTTGTTGGGTGATTTCTGACATCAGTGCTGTTTCTTTAGGAGATTGATTTTGTTGGCATATGCAAATATTGTGGAGCATATAGCAAGTGAGGCTTGATTTTGGGGCCTTTTGTGGGCTGTGCAGCAACTCCCCTCTTGGTTGTGCCTAACTTAGAAAGCTGTTTTTCAGCAGTCTGGTGGTTTGGACCACTATACTTCTGGTTTTGTGGTGAGCTGCATTGTAGTGAGTGTGTGAGGAGTGTGATTGTTTGTGTGTGTGGTGTGTTTGTGGTTTTTTGTTTTGTTTGGCTTATTTGGTATATCTGTTGAGTGTGTGATGGATAAGAGGGTGATGTATGGAGTATGGGTGGATGGATGTGTGCGAATGCTGGAAGAGCAGGAGGACAGGGAGGGGGGTGCTGTGAGGCTTAGGGCACCCCGCTCCTTTGGAATCCGCCTTTCAGTATGGGACTTAAGTGACGAGCAGATCAGGAGCCGCTTCCGTCTGAATCGTGCTTCACTACAGTCCCTATATGATCAGATTAAGCACAAAATCGAGCCATCCACCAAACGCACTCGTTCCATTCCAGGCATAGTACGCCTGTGTGCCACTTTGAATATTTTGGCACGAGGGATCTTCCAGGCAACCTTTGCCCTCCTCAGCGGGATCAGCCAGGCTACAATGAGCCGCATATTAATCCAGGTAGGACCTTTCCCCGTCCGAAACGCGTTAGAGCACGTGAGAGTTTTTTTCCATCAGGGTTCTGTTTATTGGTTTTTATTAGCTGCCTTCCTTCACTATGGGATGTTTTTATATGAATTTTCATTAAAGTTTTCTGATTTTAAGGAGTGCTGACCATACCTTTTTTTGCAACATTAATCCAGGTAGCTCTGGCGATTTGTGATTTGATCCCTATTTACATCAAGTTTCCTGAGGATGAGGATGAGGTTGCCAAAATAAAACATGCATTCTATCTAATGGGAGGGATCCCGAATGTGCTAGGGTGCGTTGATGGTAACCGAAAACAATATCATTTGATGAACATCATGGTGGTCTGTGACCATGAAATGAATCTGCGGGCCGTGAGATCGGGGTTCCCCGGCTCATGCCACGATTCTTACGTCCTGCAGCGGACAGTCCTGTGCCGGAAGTTCGAGAACAACGAAATGCCAGCTGGCTGGCTACTGGGTAAATAATTAACCATGTCAAAGTATTTGGCATAAAATATGTGACGTAGTAAGCGAAATTTTTAAAAATGAAACCAAAAACATGTACTAGTACTAATTGCTGTCTCTCTCCTTGTGTTTTTTCCACAGCGGATAAGGGATATGGGCAGAGAACGTGGGTGATGACTCCAGTCAGAAGCCCACAGACCTCTGCCCATGAACGCTACAATGCAGCACACCGCAAAACCCGAAGCATTGTGGAACGAACCATGGGCCTGCTGAAAGCACGCTTTCTCTGTTTGGCACGCCCAGGAGGAGAGATGCTGTACAGTCCACAAAAGGTCTTCAAGATCATCCTCGCCTGCTGTGTGCTCCACAATATTTGCATATGCCACAGAATCCAATCACCTGAAGAAACAGCACTGGTGCCCGAAATCCCCAACTTGGCCGCAGAAAGAAGTGAGGACACCCAGACTGGCTTTGAGCTAAGGGAAAGCATGGTCACTTCATTTTTTGCGGTAAGCTAACTACCCTTCACTCTAATCCAAGTACTGCACTACAGGGAAAATATTTTTTGGCTCCAATCATAATTTGTCAGAAACCACTATAAGGGGGGTGTAAGATGACCAAACCCACTATAAGGGGGGTGTAAGATGACCAAACCCACTATAAGGGGGGTGTAAGATGACCTAAACCACTATAAGGGGGGTGTAAGATGACCTAAACCACTATAAGGGGGGTGTAAGATGACCTAAACCACTATAAGGGGGGTGTAAGATGACCTAAACCACTATAAGGGGGGTGTAAGATTACCTAAACCACTATAAGGGGGGTGTAAGATGACCAAACCCACTATAAGGGGGGTGTAAGATGACCTAAACCCACTATAAGGGGGGTGTAAGATGACCAAACCCACTATAAGGGGGGTGTAAGATGACCAAACCCACTATAAGGGGGGTGTAAGATGACCAAACCCACTATAAGGGGGGTGTAAGATGACCTAAACCACTATAAGGGGGGTGTAAGATGACCTAAACCACTATAAGGGGGGTGTAAGATGACCTAAACCACTATAAGGGGGGTGTAAGATGACCTAAACCACTATAAGGGGGGTGTAAGATGACCTAAACCACTATAAGGGGGGTGTAAGATGACCAAACCCACTATAAGGGGGGTGTAAGATGACCTAAACCCACTATAAGGGGGGTGTAAGATGACCAAACCCACTATAAGGGGGGTGTAAGATGACCAAACCCACTATAAGGGGGGGTGTAAGATGACCAAAACCACTATAAGGGGGTGTAAGATTACCTAAACCACTATAAGGGGGGGTGTAAGATGACCTAAACCACTATAAGGGGGGTGTAAGATGACCAAACCCACTATAAGGGGGGTGTAAGATGACCTAAACCACTATAAGGGGGTGTAAGATGACCTAAACCACTATAAGGGGGGGTGCCCCAAAACCCCTAAGTAGGGGAAAAACCAGAGACTAACAATGGCACTCTATAGTATTTGAATAGTAAGACCTAAACCACTATAAGGGGGGGTGGAAGTTGACCAACATAACAATTAGGGTTGTTGTGCAAGTTGGACAAAAATGTTTTAAAAAAATTATTGCTTTAGTTTTTTACAGCGAAAAAGCCACATTAAATATAAATACTAACTGCACTTTTTATTCTTTTTCAAGGAACCCCGAGAAACTACCTGAAAAATCCAAAATTTATTTTGATAATTTTACTTTAATTAAAAAAACATTTAAAACCAAAATAAAAATAATAAAAAGAAACATGTTGCAATGTGTTTACTTCTGAAGGTACTAACATTGATTTCAAGCCCACAGCAAAGCAAAGCGCAGGCGCTGTGTTGAATAGCGTGGTCAAAATGACAGCGCCTACAAAGCTGATCTGAAACATCATATTCAGCAATGTAGGCGTTGTTCCCAACAACGCCAGGTAGCGACTGAGGAGGCCTGCTATAGCGAATCGCTACCGCCCGCGGCGTACGCTAGCGGCGCTCATAGCGCCATACTTCAGTCGCTCATCTGTCGCTACCTGGCGCTATTACTGAATCGGCCTCCCCGACGACTGCTTGCCAGGATATCTTTTAAAACCCTCAGGATTTTGTGAAAAACTACAGGAACACTGCAGATGTGGAGGCTTCCCTCTCACTATGCCGACCTCTGTCTCAAGCTGCACCATATGTCAAGTATTAATATGCATGGCATACAGTGCTGATTGAATAAGAGCCTTCAAACAGGGTTTCGCCTAGTGGGGCTTCCCATATCTGGATGCCCTGGAGCAAAGGACCAAATCCCAGGATAGTAACAATCCATTTAGTCCACTTTAAAATAGTCATAGCAGATCTGAGCCTTATCTATAGATGCAAGACACGATTAATAGCTGGCAATAGTGAGGCTCTAATTCTAAAAGCAGGAAAGAGTGTGCAAGGTTTACAGAGTAAGCAACTACAGTTAGGAATGATTAGAACCCTCTCAGAGGAGTAAGCCCTGAGAGAGATGGTGGGTAAGACAGTTTAAATACAGAGGAGACAATTTTAAATAATTTCCATCACACAGCCCCATGCACACATCACATTGATATGTGCAAGCTATTTATATTCCTATAGTAGGCTCATGGCTGCTTTACAATCGATTACAGCTGATTACAATTGAAACAATTAAGATAAATCAACTGCTCCTTGGCTGTAACAATGTAACACAATGTAACTCTCAATAGGGAGCTGGCAAGCTTTTTAGAATAGCTCATCTTCTTTATTATAGTCACAGCAGTTTTATGTCTTATCTCAATACATGACTTTGTGCTCTCTCTGGCCTTCTGTTAATTGGCCCATAGGTTAGACTGGGAGATAGTTATTAGTTGTTGTATTATTAAGAACACATTCTATTGAATGTATGTTAACTTCCATTTTGGCGGAAAAGCTGTGAACAATTATAACCAGTTGTAGCCAGCTTATACTTTGCATCAAGTGTCTTAGAATTATTAGGGTCCTTGGATCGAAGCACACCATTTAGATTCCTAAGATAATAATATTAGAGAAAAGAGTGATGGGGTTCTGTCTTCTCCAAAGTATGCCTAGTCCCTGCATACAAGTAAACAACATGTCACCAGGTGGACAACATAAAAACCCCACAATGTTTCAGTTGATATGTTTTTCCTTGAAAAAGGTATTAACCGAAACGTCAAGGTTTTTTTATGTTGTCCTCCTGGGGATTCTGCCTGTAAGCTTTACCTTGCCTTTGATGGTGGTTTATTCTCTTTTTTAATGTAATAATTGATTGACCTATCCATGTATTATTGGGTTTACTTAGGTTATCCCTCTCTGCAATGTATGACTTAAGCCTAATCAGACTGTGGTATTTCGTATCATTTTCTTAAATGCCTGACTATACTGCACATCCAAGAAAGGGCAACTTTACATGGGGGTTTATTAGGCAAAACCTCCTACAATAAAAAAATACATACAATTTATTTGGAATTATTAAAAAAAGTATATGTATATTCAATCCAGTTTTGCACATTTAAAAACAGATGATATTTAATGTAATCACAAAAAATTATTTCATGCTTCTTCTTTTCTTTATACATTGCTGGGTAGACATGTTTCGCCTACTGGCTTTATCAATACACTGTGTCTAAATGGAAGTTCATAATAATTCTTTTTAGTATTTAATCAATCATAATTGTCAAATATCATTAGTTAAAATCAGAGCAAGAATAATCATATACGGTACCTGAATGGTACAATTATATTTGCCCCCTGGGAGAGTGCAGATTGGCCCGGAGTTTACTTGCAATATTTCATCACCTATTATCAATAGAGATGAGCGAACTTTTGAAAAATTCGATTCGACTGATTCGCCGAATTTTCCGACAAAAATCGTTTCGACCCGAATAAATTCGCGACGAATCGCTATTAAAAATGGCTTTTTCTGAGCCTCCTAGAGCCTCAATAGGGTTGTAAACCATTCTGCCTTGCTGTAACACGCACAGGATGCGTGCTGGGTTAGTTAAATAATACTTTGAATAAATATCACATGCAGATCAGAGGCATCGCTAATAGAATCGCAGAGCGGCACAATTGCAGAGAGTTGAAGTGGCATCACTATGAGGGGCAGGAGCCCAAACATTGCTTTAAAGAGACACTGGAGTTGGCAGCAGCAGGAGCCCAAAAATTGGATGAATCACACCCTGGAGTTGGCAGCAGCAGCAGGAGCCCAAACATTACTTTAAAGAGACCCTGGGGTTGGCTTCAGGAGCCCAAAAATTGGATGAATCACACCCTGGAGTTGGCAGAAGTTGGCAGCAGCAGCAGGAACCCAAACATTACTTTAAAGAGACCCTGGGGTTGGCTTCAGGAGCCCAAAAATTGGATGAATCACACCCTGGAGTTGGCAGGAGTTGACAGCAGCAGCAGCAGGAGCCCAAATATTACTTTAAAGAGACCCTGGGGTTGGCTTCAGGAGCCCAAAAATTGGATGAATCACACCCTGGAGTTGGCAGCAGCAGCAGGAGCCCAAACATTACTTTAAAGAGACCCTGGGGTTGGCTTCAGGAGCCCAAAAATTGGATGAATCACACCCTGGAGTTGGCAGCAGCAGGAGCCCAAACATTGCTTTAAAGAGACACTGGAGTTGGCTTCAGGAGCCCAAAAATTGGGTGATTCACACCCTGGAGTTGGCAGCAGCAGGAGCCCAAATATTACTTTAAAGAGACCCTGGGGTTGGCTTCAGGAGTCCAAAAATTGGATGAATCACACCCTGGAGTTGGCAGCAGCAGCAGCAGGAGCCCAAACATTACTTTAAAGAGACCCTGGGGTTGGCTTCAGGAGTCCAAAAATTGGATGAATCACACCCTGGAGTTGGCAGCAGCAGCAGCAGGAGCCCAAATATTACTTTAAAGAGACCCTGGGGTTGGCTTCAGGAGCCCAAAAATTGGATGAATCACACCCTGGAGTTGGCAGCAGCAGGAGCCCAAACATTACTTTAAAGAGACACTGGGGTTGGCTTCAGGAGCCCAAAAATTGGATGATTCACACCCTGGAGTTGGCAGGAGTTGGCAGCAGCAGCAGCAGCAACAGGAGCCCAAATATTACTTTAAAGAGACACTGGAGTTGGCTTCAGGAGCCCAAAAATTGGATGAATCACACCCTGGAGTTGGCAGCAGCAGGAGCCCAAACATTACTTTAAAGAGACACTGGGGTTGGCTTCAGGAGCCCAAAAATTGGATGATTCACACCCTGGAGTTGGCAGGAGTTGGCAGCAGCAGCAGCAGCAGCAGCAACAGGAGCCCAAATATTACTTTAAAGAGACACTGGAGTTGGCTTCAGGAGCCCAAAAATTGGATGAATCACACCCTGGAGTTGGCAGCAGCAGCAGGAGCAGCCCAAATATTACTTTAAAGAGACACTGGGGTTGGCTTCAGGAGGCCAAAAATTGGATGAATCACACCCTGGAGTTGGCAGCAGCAGCAGGAGCCCAAACATTACTTTAAAGAGACCCTAGGGTTCGCTTCAGGAGCCCAAAAATTGGATGATTCACACCCTGGAGTTGGCAGCAGCAGGAGCCCAAACATTACTTTAAAGAGACACTGGGGTTGGCTTCAGGAGCCCAAAAATTGGATGAATCACACCCTGGAGTTGGCAGCAGCAGCAGCAGCAGGAGCCCAAATATTACTTTAAAGAGACACTGGGGTTGGCTTCAGGAGCCCAAAAATTGGATGAATCACACCCTGGAGTTGGCAGCAGCAGCAGCAGGAGCCCAAATATTACTTTAACGAGACACTGGGGTTGGCTTCGGGAGGCCAAAAATTAGATGAATCACACCCTGGAGTTGGCAGCAGCAGCAGGAGCCCAAACATTACTTTAAAGAGACCCTGGGGTTTGCTTCAGGAGCCCAAAAATTGGATGAATCACACCCTGGAGTTGGCAGCAGCAGCAGGAGCCCAAACATTACTTTAAAGAGACACTGGGGTTGGCTTCAGGAGCCCAAAAATTGGATGAATCACACCCTGGAGTTGGCAGCAGCAGCAGGAGCCCAAACATTACTTTAAAGAGACCCTGGGGTTGGCTTCAGGAGCCCAAAAATTGGATGAATCACACCCTGGAGTTGGCAGCAGCAGCAGGAGCCCAAACATTACTTTACAGAGACACTGGGGTTGGCTTCAGGAGCCCAAAAATTGGATGAATCACACCCTGGAGTTGGCAGCAGCAGCAGCAGGAGCCCAAATATTACTTTAAAGAGACACTGGGGTTGGCTTCAGGAGCCCAAAAATTGGATGAATCACACCCTGGAGTTGGCAGCAGCAGCAGGAGCCCAAACATTACTTTAAAGAGACCCTGGGGTTGGCTTCAGGAGCCCAAAAATTGGATGAATCACACCCTGGAGTTGGCAGCAGCAGCAGGAGCCCAAACATTACTTTAAAGAGACACTGGAGTTGGCTTCAGGAGACCAAAAATTGGATGAATCACACCCTGGAGTTGGCAGCAGCAGCAGGAGCCCAAACATTACTTTAAAGAGACACTGGGGTTGGCTTCAGGAGCCCAAAAATTGGATGAATCACACCCTGGAGTTGGCAGCAGCAGCAGGAGCCCAAACATTACTTTAAAGAGACACTGGGGTTGGCTTCAGGAGCCCAAAAATTGGATGAATCACACCCTGGAGTTGGCAGCAGCAGCAGCAGGAGCCCAAATATTACTTTAAAGAGACACTGGGGTTGGCTTCAGGAGCCCAAAAATTGGATGAATCACACCCTGGAGTTGGCAGCAGCAGCAGCAGGAGCCCAAATATTACTTTAAAGAGACACTGGAGTTGGCTTCAGGAGCCCAAAAATTGGATGAATCACACCCTGGAGTTGGCAGCAGCAGCAGGAGCAGCCCAAATATTACTTTAAAGAGACACTGGGGTTGGCTTCAGGAGGCCAAAAATTGGATGAATCACACCCTGGAGTTGGCAGCAGCAGCAGGAGCCCAAACATTACTTTAAAGAGACACTGGGGTTGGCTTCAGGAGCCCAAAAATTGGATGAATCACACCCTGGAGTTGGCAGCAGCAGCAGGAGCCCAAACATTACTTTAAAGAGACACTGGGGTTGGCTTCAGGAGCCCAAAAATTGGATGAATCACACCCTGGAGTTGGCAGCAGCAGCAGGAGCCCAAATATTACTTTAAAGAGACACTGGGGTTGGCTTCAGGAGCCCAAAAATTGGGTGAATCACACCCTGGAGTTGGCAGCAGCAGCAGCAGGAGCCCAAATATTACTTTAAAGAGACACTGGGGTTGGCTTCGGTAGGCCAAAAATTAGATGAATCACACCCTGGAGTTGGCAGCAGCAGCAGGAGCCCAAACATTACTTTAAAGAGACACTGGGGTTGGCTTCAGGAGCCCAAAAATTGGATGAATCACACCCTGGAGTTGGCAGCAGCAGCAGGAGCCCAAGCATTACTTTAAAGAGACCCTGGGGTTGGCTTCAGGAGCCCAAAAATTGGATGAATCACACCCTGGAGTTGGCAGCAGCAGCAGCAGGAGCCCAAACATTACTTTAAAGAGACACTGGGGTTGGCTTCAGGAGCCCAAAAATTGGATGATTCACACCCTGGAGTTGGCAGGAGTTGGCAGCAGCAGCAGCAGCAGCAGCAGGAGCCCAAACATTACTTTAAAGAGACACTGGAGTTGGCTTCAGGAGCCCAAAAATTGGATGAATCACACCCTGGAGTTGGCAGCAGCAGCAGGAGCCCAAACATTACTTTAAAGAGACACTGGGGTTGGCTTCAGGAGCCCAAAAATTGGATGAATCACACCCTGGAGTTGGCAGCAGCAGCAGGAGCCCAAATATTACTTTAAAGAGACACTGGGGTTGGCTTCAGGAGGCCAAAAATTGGATGAATCACACCCTGGAGTTGGCAGCAGCAGCAGCAGGAGCCCAAATATTACTTTAAAGAGACACTGGGGTTGGCTTCAGGAGGCCAAAAAAAGGATGAATCACACCCTGGAGTTGGCAGCAGCAGCAGCCCAAATATTACTTTAAAGAGACACTGGGGTTGGCTTCAGGAGCCCAACAATTGGATGAATCACACCCTGGAGTTGGCAGCAGCAGCAGGAGCAGCCCAAATATTACTTTAAAGAGACACTGGGGTTGGCTTCAGAAGCCCAAAAATTGGATGAATCACACCCTGGAGTTGGCAGCAGCAGCAGCAGGAGCCCAAATATTACTTTAAAGAGACACTGGGGTTGGCTTCAGGAGCCCAAAAATTGGATGAATCACACCCTGGAGTT
Source organism: Gastrophryne carolinensis (assembly GCA_027917425.1). NCBI lineage: Eukaryota > Metazoa > Chordata > Amphibia > Anura > Microhylidae > Gastrophryne > Gastrophryne carolinensis. The sequence continues at coordinate 89,379,382 of CM051243.1, forward strand.
GGCAGCAGCAGCAGCAGGAGCCCAAATATTACTTTAAAGAGACACTGGGGTTGGCTTCGGGGGGCCAAAAATTGGATGAATCACACCCTGGAGTTGGCAGCAGCAGCAGGAGCCCAAACATTACTTTAAAGAGACCCTGGGGTTGGCTTCAGGAGCCCAAAAATTGGATGAATCACACTCTGGAGTTGGCAGCAGCAGCAGGAGCCCAAACATTACTTTAAAGGGACCCTGGGGTTGGCTTCAGGAGCCCAAAAATTGGATGAATCACACCCTGGAGTTGGCAGCAGCAGCAGGAGCCCAAACATGACTTTAAAGAGACCCTGGGGTTGGCTTCAGGAGCCCAAAAATTGGATGAATCACACCCTGGAGTTGGCAGCAGCAGCAGGAGCCCAAACATTACTTTAAAGAGACACTGGGGTTAGCTTCAGGAGCCCAAAAATTGGATGAATCACACCCTGGAGTTGGCAGCAGCAGAAGGAGCCCAAACATTACTTTAAAGAGACACTGAGGTTGGCTTCAGGAGCCCAAAAATTGGATGAACCACACCCTGGAGTTGGCAGCAGCAGCAGCAGGAGCCCAAATATTACTTTAAAGAGACACTGGGGTTGGCTTCAGGAGCCCAAAAATTGGATGAATCACACCCTGGAGTTGGCAGCAGCAGGAGCCCAAACATTACTTTAAAGAGACACTGGGGTTGGCTTCAGGAGGCCAAAAATTGGATGAATCACACTCTGGAGTTGGCAGCAGCAGCAGGGGCCCAAACATTACTTTAAAGAGACACTGGGGTTGGCTTCAGGAGGCCAAAAATTGGATGAATCACACCCTGGAGTTGGCAGCAGCAGAACGAGCCCAAACATTACTTTAAAGAGACACTGGGGTTGGCTTCAGGAGCCCAAAAAAAGGATGAATCACACCCTGGAGTTGGCAGCAGCAGCAGCAGGAGCCCAAATATTACTTTAAAGAGACACTGGGGTTGGCTTCAGGAGCCCAAAAATTGGATGAATCACACCCTGGAGTTGGCAGCAGCAGCAGCAGGAGCCCAAATATTACTTTAAAGAGACACTGGGGTTGGCTTCAGGAGGCCAAAAATTGGATGAATCACACCCTGGAGTTGGCAGCAGCAGCAGGAGCAGCCCAAATATTACTTTAAAGAGACACTGGGGTTGGCTTCAGGAGGCCAAAAATTGGATGAATCACACCCTGGAGTTGGCAGCAGCAGCAGGAGCCCAAACATTACTTTAAAGAGACCCTGGGGTTGGCTTCAGGAGCCCAAAAATTGGATGAATCACACCCTGGAGTTGGCAGCAGCAGCAGGAGCCCAAACATTAGTTTAAAGAGACACTGGGGTTGGCTTCAGGAGCCCAAAAATTGGATGAATCACACCCTGGAGTTGGCAGCAGCAGCAGGAGCCCAAACATTACTTTAAAGAGACCCTGGGGTTGGCTTCAGGAGCCCAAAAATTGGATGAATCACACCCTGGAGTTGGCAGCAGCAGCAGGAGCCCAAACATTACTTTAAAGAGACACTGGAGTTGGCTTCAGGAGCCAAAAAATTGGATGAATCACACCCTGGAGTTGGCAGCAGCAGCAGGAGCCCAAACATTACTTTAAAGAGACACTGGGGTTGGCTTCAGGAGCCCAAAAAATGGATGAATCACACCCTGGAGTTGGCAGCAGCAGCAGGAGCCCAAATATTACTTTAAAGAGACACTGGGGTTAGCTTCAGGAGGCCAAAAATTGGATGAATCACACCCTGGAGTTTTCAGAAGCAGCAGGAGCAGCCCAAATATTACTTTAAAGAGACACTGGGGTTGGCTTCAGGAGGCCAAAAATTGGATGAATCACACCCTGGAGTTGGCAGCAGCAGCAGGAGCCCAAACATTACTTTAAAGAGACACTGGGGTTGGCTTCAGGAGCCCAAAAATTGGATGAATCACACCCTGGAGTTGGCAGCAGCAGCAGGAGCCCAAACATTAGTTTAAAGAGACACTGGGGTTGGCTTCAGGAGCCCAAAAATTGGATGAATCACACCCTGGAGTTGGCAGCAGCAGCAGGAGCCCAAACATTACTTTAAAGAGACCCTGGGGTTGGCTTCAGGAGCCCAAAAATTGGATGAATCACACCCTGGAGTTGGCAGCAGCAGCAGGAGCCCAAACATTACTTTAAAGAGACACTGGAGTTGGCTTCAGGACCCAAAAAATTGGATGAATCACACCCTGGAGTTGGCAGCAGCAGCAGGAGCCCAAACATTACTTTAAAGAGACACTGGGGTTGGCTTCAGGAGCCCAAAAAATGGATGAATCACACCCTGGAGTTGGCAGCAGCAGCAGGAGCCCAAATATTACTTTAAAGAGACACTGGGGTTAGCTTCAGGAGGCCAAAAATTGGATGAATCACACCCTGGAGTTGGCAGCAGCAGCAGGAGCAGCCCAAATATTACTTTAAAGAGACACTGGGGTTGGCTTCAGGAGGCCAAAAATTGGATGAATCACACCCTGGAGTTGGCAGCAGCAGCAGGAGCCCAAACATTACTTTAAAGAGACACTGGGGTTGGCTTCAGGAGCCCAAGAATTGGATGAATCACACCCTGGAGTTGGCAGCAGCAGCAGGAGCCCAAACATTACTTTAAAGAGACACTGGGGTTGGCTTTAGGAGCCCAAAAATTGGATGAATCACACCCTGGAGTTGGCAGCAGCAGCAGCAGGAGCCCAAATGTTACTTTAAAGAGACACTGGGGTTGGCTTCAGGAGCCCAAAAATTGGATGAATCACACCCTGGAGTTTGCAGCAGCAGCAGCAGGAGCCCAAATATTACTTGAAAGAGACACTGGAGTTGGCTTCAGGAGCCCAAAAATTGGATGAATCACACCCTGGAGTTGGCAGCAGCAGCAGGAGCCCAAACATTACTTTAAAGAGACCCTAGGGTTGGCTTCAGGAGCCCAAAAATTGGATGATTCACACCCTGGAGTTGGCAGCAGCAGCAGGAGCCCAAACATTACTTTAAAGAGACACTGGGGTTGGCTTCAGGAGCCCAAAAATTGGATGAATCACACCCTGGAGTTGGCAGCAGCAGCAGGAGCCCAAACATTACTTTAAAGAGACACTGGGGTTGGCTTCAGGAGCCCAAAAATTGGATGAATCACACCCTGGAGTTGCCAGCGGCAGCAGGAGCCCAAATATTACTTTAAAGAGACACTGGGGTTGGCTTCAGGAGCCCAAAAATTGGATGAATCACACCCTGGAGTTGGCAGCAGCAGCAGCAGGAGCCCAAATATTACTTTAAAGAGACACTGGGGTTGGCTTCAGGAGGCCAAAAATTGGATGAATCACACCCTGGAGTTGGCAGCAGCAGCAGGAGCCCAAACATTACTTTAAAGAGACCCTGGGGTTGGCTTCAGGAGCCCAAAAATTGGATGAATCACACCCTGGAGTTGGCAGCAGCAGCAGGAGCCCAAACATTAGTTTAAAGAGACACTGGGGTTGGCTTCAGGAGCCCAAAAATTGGATGAATCACACCCTGGAGTTGGCAGCAGCAGCAGGAGCCCAAACATTACTTTAAAGAGACCCTGGGGTTGGCTTCAGGAGCCCAAAAATTGGATGAATCACACCCTGGAGTTGGCAGCAGCAGCAGGAGCCCAAACATTACTTTAAAGAGACACTGGAGTTGGCTTCAGGAGCCAAAAAATTGGATGAATCACACCCTGGAGTTGGCAGCAGCAGCAGGAGCCCAAACATTACTTTAAAGAGACACTGGGGTTGGCTTCAGGAGCCCAAAAAATGGATGAATCACACCCTGGAGTTGGCAGCAGCAGCAGGAGCCCAAATATTACTTTAAAGAGACACTGGGGTTAGCTTCAGGAGGCCAAAAATTGGATGAATCACACCCTGGAGTTGGCAGAAGCAGCAGGAGCAGCCCAAATATTACTTTAAAGAGACACTGGGGTTGGCTTCAGGAGGCCAAAAATTGGATGAATCACACCCTGGAGTTGGCAGCAGCAGCAGGAGCCCAAACATTACTTTAAAGAGACACTGGGGTTGGCTTCAGGAGCCCAAAAATTGGATGAATCACACCCTGGAGTTGGCAGCAGCAGCAGGAGCCCAAACATTAGTTTAAAGAGACACTGGGGTTGGCTTCAGGAGCCCAAAAATTGGATGAATCACACCCTGGAGTTGGCAGCAGCAGCAGGAGCCCAAACATTACTTTAAAGAGACCCTGGGGTTGGCTTCAGGAGCCCAAAAATTGGATGAATCACACCCTGGAGTTGGCAGCAGCAGCAGGAGCCCAAACATTACTTTAAAGAGACACTGGAGTTGGCTTCAGGACCCAAAAAATTGGATGAATCACACCCTGGAGTTGGCAGCAGCAGCAGGAGCCCAAACATTACTTTAAAGAGACACTGGGGTTGGCTTCAGGAGCCCAAAAAATGGATGAATCACACCCTGGAGTTGGCAGCAGCAGCAGGAGCCCAAATATTACTTTAAAGAGACACTGGGGTTAGCTTCAGGAGGCCAAAAATTGGATGAATCACACCCTGGAGTTGGCAGCAGCAGCAGGAGCAGCCCAAATATTACTTTAAAGAGACACTGGGGTTGGCTTCAGGAGGCCAAAAATTGGATGAATCACACCCTGGAGTTGGCAGCAGCAGCAGGAGCCCAAACATTACTTTAAAGAGACACTGGGGTTGGCTTCAGGAGCCCAAGAATTGGATGAATCACACCCTGGAGTTGGCAGCAGCAGCAGGAGCCCAAACATTACTTTAAAGAGACACTGGGGTTGGCTTTAGGAGCCCAAAAATTGGATGAATCACACCCTGGAGTTGGCAGCAGCAGCAGCAGGAGCCCAAATGTTACTTTAAAGAGACACTGGGGTTGGCTTCAGGAGCCCAAAAATTGGATGAATCACACCCTGGAGTTTGCAGCAGCAGCAGCAGGAGCCCAAATATTACTTTAAAGAGACACTGGAGTTGGCTTCAGGAGCCCAAAAATTGGATGAATCACACCCTGGAGTTGGCAGCAGCAGCAGGAGCAGCCCAAATATTACTTTAAAGAGACACTGGGGTTGGCTTCAGGAGGCCAAAAATCGGATGAATCACACCCTGGAGTTGGCAGCAGCAGCAGGAGCCCAAACATTACTTTAAAGAGACCCTAGGGTTGGCTTCAGGAGCCCAAAAATTGAAAGATTCACACCCTGGAGTTGGCAGCAGCAGCAGGAGCCCAAACATTACTTTAAAGAGACACTGGGGTTGGCTTCAGGAGCCCAAAAATTGGATGAATCACACCCTGGAGTTGGCAGCAGCAGCAGGAGCCCAAACATTACTTTAAAGAGACACTGGGGTTGGCTTCAGGAGCCCAAAAATTGGATGAATCACACCCTGGAGTTGCCAGCGGCAGCAGGAGCCCAAATATTACTTTAAAGAGACACTGGGGTTGGCTTCAGGAGCCCAAAAATTGGATGAATCACACCCTGGAGTTGGCAGCAGCAGCAGCAGGAGCCCAAATATTACTTTAAAGAGACACTGGGGTTGGCTTCGGGAGGCCAAAAAGTAGATGAATCACACCCTGGAGTTGGCAGCAGCAGCAGGAGCCCAAACATTACTTTAAAGAGACCCTGGGGTTTGCTTCAGGAGCCCAAAAATTGGATGAATCACACCCTGGAGTTGGCAGCAGCAGCAGGAGCCCAAACATTACTTTAAAGAGACCCTAGGGTTGGCTTCAGGAGCCCAAAAATTGGATGATTCACACCCTGGAGTTGGCAGCAGCAGCAGGAGCACAAACATTACTTTAAAGAGACACTGGGGTTGGCTTCAGGAGCCCAAAAATTGGATGAATCACACCCTGGAGTTGGCAGCAGCAGCAGCCGGAGCCCAAACATTACTTTAAAGAGACCCTGGGGTTGGCTTCAGGAGCCCAAAAATTGGATGAATCACACCCTGGAGTTGGCAGCAGCAGCAGGAGCCCAAACATTACTTTACAGAGAAACTGGGGTTGGCTTCAGGAGCCCAAAAATTGGATTAATCACACCCTGGAGTTGGCAGCAGCAGCAGCAGGAGCCCAAATATTACTTTAAAGAGACACTGGGGTTGGCTTCAGGAGCCCAAAAATTGGATGAATCACACCCTGGAGTTGGCAGCAGCAGCAGGAGCCCAAACATTACTTTAAAGAGACCCTGGGGTTGGCTTCAGGAGCCCAAAAATTGGATGAATCACACCCTGGAGTTGGCAGCAGCAGCAGGAGCCCAAATATTACTTTAATGAGACACTGGGGTTGGCTTCAGGAGCCCAAAAATTGGATGATTCACACCCTGGAGTTGGCAGCAGCAGCAGGAGCCCAAACATTACTTTAAAGAGACACTGGGGTTGGCTTCAGGAGCCCAAAAATTGGATGAATCACACCCTGGAGTTGGCAGCAGCAGCAGGAGCCCAAATATTACTTTAAAGAGACACTGGAGTTGGCTTCAGGAGCACAAAAATTGGATGAATCACACCCTGGAGTTGGCAGCAGCAGCAGGAGCAGCCCAAATATTACTTTAAAGAGACCCTAGGGTTGGCTTCAGGAGCCCAAAAATTGGATGATTCACACCCTGGAGTTGGCAGCAGCAGCAGGAGCCCAAACATTACTTTAAAGAGACACTGGGGTTGGCTTCAGGAGCCCAAAAATTGGATGAATCACACCCTGGAGTTGGCAGCAGCAGCAGGAGCCCAAACATTACTTTAAAGAGACACTGGGGTTGGCTTCAGGAGCCCAAAAATTGGATGAATCACACACTGGAGTTGGCAGCAGCAGCAGGAGCCCAAATATTACTTTAAAGAGACCCTGGGGTTGGCTTCAGGAGCCCAAAAATTGGATGAATCACACCCTGGAGTTGGCAGCAGCAGCAGCAGCAGGAGCCCAAACATTACTTTAAAGAGACACTGGGGTTGGCTTCAGGAGCCCAAAAATTGGATGATTCACACCCTGGAGTTGGCAGGAGTTGGCAGCAGCAGCAGCAGCAGCAGCAGCAGGAGCCCAAACATTACTTTAAAGAGACACTGGGGTTGGCTTCAGGAGCCCAAAAATTGGATGAATCACACCCTGGAGTTGGCAGCAGCAGCAGGAGCCCAAACATTACTTTAAAGAGACACTGGGGTTGGCTTCAGGAGCCCAAAAATTGGATGAATCACACCCTGGAGTTGGCAGCAGCAGCAGGAGCCCAAATATTACTTTAAAGAGACACTGGGGTTGGCTTCAGGAGGCCAAAAATTGGATGAATCACACCCTGGAGTTGGCAGCAGCAGCAGCAGGAGCCCAAATATTACTTTAAAGAGACACTGGGGTTGGCTTCAGGAGGCCAAAAAATAGGATGAATCACACCCTGGAGTTGGCAGCAGCAGCAGCAGCCCAAATATTACTTTAAAGAGACACTGGGGTTGGCTTCAGGAGTCCAAAAATTGGATGAATCACACCCTGGAGTTGGCAGCAGCAGCAGGAGCCCAAACATTACTTTAAAGAGACACTGGGGTTGGCTTCAGGAGCCCAAAAATTGGATGAATCACACCCTGGAGTTGGCAGCAGCAGCAGGAGCAGCCCAAATATTACTTTAAAGAGACACTGGGGTTGGCTTCAGAAGCCCAAAAATTGGATGAATCACACCCTGGAGTTGGCAGCAGCAGCAGCAGGAGCCCAAATATTACTTTAAAGAGACACTGGGGTTGGCTTCAGGAGCCCAAAAATTGGATGAATCACACCCTGGAGTTGGCAGCAGCAGCAGCAGGAGCCCAAATATTACTTTAAAGAGACACTGGGGTTGGCTTCGGGGGGCCAAAAATTGGATGAATCACACCCTGGAGTTGGCAGCAGCAGCAGGAGCCCAAACATTACTTTAAAGAGACCCTGGGGTTGGCTTCAGGAGCCCAAAAATTGGATGAATCACACTCTGGAGTTGGCAGCAGCAGCAGGAGCCCAAACATTACTTTAAAGGGACCCTGGGGTTGGCTTCAGGAGCCCAAAAATTGGATGAATCACACCCTGGAGTTGGCAGCAGCAGCAGGAGCCCAAATATTACTTTAAAGAGACACTGGAGTTGGCTTCAGGAGCCCAAAAATTGGATGAATCACACCCTGGAGTTGGCAGCAGCAGCAGGAGCCCAAACATTACTTTAAAGAGACACTGGGGTTAGCTTCAGGAGCCCAAAAATTGGATGAATCACACCCTGGAGTTGGCAGCAGCAGAAGGAGCCCAAACATTACTTTAAAGAGACACTGGGGTTGGCTTCAGGAGCCCAAAAATTGGATGAACCACACCCTGGAGTTGGCAGCAGCAGCAGCAGGAGCCCAAATATTACTTTAAAGAGACACTGGGGTTGGCTTCAGGAGCCCAAAAATTGGATGAATCACACCCTGGAGTTGGCAGCAGCAGGAGCCCAAACATTACTTTAAAGAGACACTGGGGTTGGCTTCAGGAGGCCAAAAATTGGATGAATCACACTCTGGAGTTGGCAGCAGCAGCAGGAGCCCAAACATTACTTTAAAGAGACACTGGGGTTGGCTTCAGGAGGCCAAAAATTGGATGAATCACACCCTGGAGTTGGCAGCAGCAGAAGGAGCCCAAACATTACTTTAAAGAGACACTGGGGTTGGCTTCAGGAGCCCAAAAATTGGATGAATCACACCCTGGAGTTGGCAGCAGCAGGAGCCCAAATATTACTTTAAAGAGACACTGGGGTTGGCTTCAGGAGGCCAAAAATTGGATGAATCACACCCTGGCGTTGGCAGCAGCAGCAGGAGCAGCCCAAATATTACTTTAAAGAGACACTGGGGTTGGCTTCAGGAGGCCAAAAATTGGATGAATCACACCCTGGAGTTGGCAGCAGCAGCAGGAGCCCAAACATTACTTTAAAGAGACCCTGGGGTTGGCTTCAGGAGCCCAAAAATTGGATGAATCACACCCTGGAGTTGGCAGCAGCAGCAGGAGCCCAAACATTAGTTTAAAGAGACACTGGGGTTGGCTTCAGGAGCCCAAAAATTGGATGAATCACACCCTGGAGTTGGCAGCAGCAGCAGGAGCCCAAACATTACTTTAAAGAGACCCTGGGGTTGGCTTCAGGAGCCCAAAAATTGGATGAATCACACCCTGGAGTTGGCAGCAGCAGCAGGAGCCCAAACATTACTTTAAAGAGACACTGGAGTTGGCTTCAGGAGCCAAAAAATTGGATGAATCACACCCTGGAGTTGGCAGCAGCAGCAGGAGCCCAAACATTACTTTAAAGAGACACTGGGGTTGGCTTCAGGAGCCCAAAAAATGGATGAATCACACCCTGGAGTTGGCAGCAGCAGCAGGAGCCCAAATATTACTTTAAAGAGACACTGGAGTTGGCTTCAGGAGCACAAAAATTGGATGAATCACACCCTGGAGTTGGCAGCAGCAGCAGGAGCAGCCCAAATATTACTTTAAAGAGACCCTAGGGTTGGCTTCAGGAGCCCAAAAATTGGATGATTCACACCCTGGAGTTGGCAGCAGCAGCAGGAGCCCAAACATTACTTTAAAGAGACACTGGGGTTGGCTTCAGGAGCCCAAAAATTGGATGAATCACACCCTGGAGTTGGCAGCAGCAGCAGGAGCCCAAACATTACTTTAAAGAGACACTGGGGTTGGCTTCAGGAGCCCAAAAATTGGATGAATCACACACTGGAGTTGGCAGCAGCAGCAGCAGGAGACCAAATATTACTTTAAAGAGACCCTGGGGTTGGCTTCAGGAGCCCAAAAATTGGATGAATCACACCCTGGAGTTGGCAGCAGCAGCGGGAGCCCAAACATTACTTTAAAGAGACACTGGGGTTGGCTTCAGGAGCCCAAAAATTGGATGAATCACACCCTGGAGTTGGCAGCAGCAGCAGGAGCCCAAATATTACTTTAAAGAGACACTGGGGTTGGCTTCAGGAGGCCAAAAATTGGATGAATCACACCCTGGAGTTGGCAGCAGCAGCAGGAGCCCAAACATTACTTTAAAGAGACACTGGGGTTGGCTTCAGGAGCCCAAAAATTGGATGAATCACACCCTGGAGTTGGCAGCAGCAGCAGCAGGAGCCCAAATATTACTTTAAAGAGACACTGGAGTTGGCTTCAGGAGCCCAAAAATTGGATGAATCACACCCTGGAGTTGGCAGCAGCAGCAGGAGCAGCCCAAATATTACTTTAAAGAGACACTGGGGTTGGCTTCAGGAGGCCAAAAATTGGATGAATCACACCCTGGAGTTGGCAGCAGCAGCAGGAGCCCAAACATTACTTTAAAGAGACACTGGGGTTGGCTTCAGGAGCCCAAAAATTGGATGAATCACACCCTGGAGTTGGCAGCAGCAGCAGCAGGAGCCCAAACATTACTTTAAAGAGACACTGGGGTTGGCTTCAGGAGGCAAAAAATTGGATGAATCACACCCTGGAGTTGGCAGCAGCAGCAGGAGCCCAAACATTACTTTAAAGAGACACTGGAGTTGGCTTCAGGAGCCCAAAAATTGGATGAATCACACCCTGGGGTTGGCAGCAGCAGCAGGAGCCCAAACATTACTTTAAAGAGACCCTGGGGTTGGCTTCAGGAGCCCAAAAATTGGATGAATCACACCCTGGAGTTGGCAGCAGAAGCAGGAGCCCAAATATTACTTTAAAGAGACACTGGGGTTGGCTTCAGGAGGCCAAAAATTGGATAAATCACACCCTGGAGTTGGCAGCAGCAGCAGCAGGAGCCCAAATATTACTTTAAAGAGACACTGGGGTTGGCTTCAGGAGGCCAAAAATAGGATGAATCACACCCTGGAGTTGGCAGCAGCAGCAGGAGCAGCCCAAATATTACTTTAAAGAGACACTGGGGTTGGCTTCAGGAGCCCAAAAATTGGATGAATCACACCCTGGAGTTGGCAGCAGCAGGAGCCCAAATATTACTTTAAAGAGACACTGGGGTTGGCTTCAGGAGGCCAAAAATTGGATGAATCACACCCTGGAGTTGGCAGCAGCAGCAGGAGCCCAAACATTACTTTAAAGAGACCCTGGGGTTGGCTTCAGGAGGCCAAAAATTGGATGAATCACACCCTGGAGTTGGCAGCAGCAGCAGGAGCCCAAACATTACTTTAAAGAGACACTGGAGTTGGCTTCAGGAGCCCAAAAATTGGATGAATCACACCCTGGAGTTGGCAGCAGCAGCAGGAGCCCAAACATTACTTTAAAGAGACACTGGGGTTGGCTTCAGGAGCCCAAAAATTGGATGAATCACACCCTGGAGTTGGCAGCAGCAGCAGGAGCCCAAATATTACTTTAAAGAGACACTGGGGTTGGCTTCAGGAGGCCAAAAATTGGATGAATCACACCCTGGAGTTGGCAGCAGCAGCAGCAGGAGCCCAAATATTACTTTAAGGAGAAACTGGAGTTGGCTTCAGGAGCCCAAAAATTGGATGAATCACACCCTGGAGTTGGCAGCAGCAGCAGGAGCAGCCCAAATATTACTTTAAAGAGACACTGGGGTTGGCTTCAGGAGCCCAAAAATTGGATGAATCACACCCTGGAGTTGGCAGCAGCAGCAGCAGGAGCCCAAATATTACTTTAAAGAGACACTGGAGTTGGCTTCAGGAGCCCAAAAATTGGATGAATCACACCCTGGAGTTGGCAGCAGCAGCAGGAGCAGCCCAAATAATACTTTAAAGAGACACTGGGGTTGGCTTCAGGAGGCCAAAAATTGGATGAATCACACCCTGGAGTTGGCAGCAGCAGCAGGAGCCCAAACATTACTTTAAAGAGACACTGGGGTTGGCTTCAGGAGCCCAAAAATTGGATGAATCACACCCTGGAGTTGGCAGCAGCAGCAGGAGCCCAAATATTACTTTAAAGAGACACTGGAGTTGGCTTCAGGAGCCCAAAAATTGGATGAATCACACCCTGGAGTTGGCAGCAGCAGCAGGAGCAGCCCAAATATTACTTTAAAGAGACACTGGGGTTGGCTTCAGGAGCCCAAAAATTGGATGAATCACACCCTGGAGTTGGCAGCAGCAGGAGCCCAAATATTACTTTAAAGAGACACTGGAGTTGGCTTCAGGAGCCCAAAAATTGGATGAATCACACCCTGGAGTTGGCAGCAGCAGCAGGAGCAGCCCAAATATTACTTTAAAGAGACACTGGGGTTGGCTTCAGGAGGCCAAAAATTGGATGAATCACACCCTGGAGTTGGCAGCAGCAGCAGGAGCCCAAACATTACTTTAAAGAGACCCTAGGGTTGGCTTCAGGAGCCCAAAAATTGGATGATTCACACCCTGGAGTTGGCAGCAGCAGCAGGAGCCCAAACATTACTTTAAAGAGACACTGGGGTTGGCTTCAGGAGCCCAAAAATTGGATGAATAACACCCTGGAGTTGGCAGCAGCAGGAGCCCAAATATTACTTTAAAGAGACACTGGGGTTGGCTTCAGGAGCCCAAACATTGGATGAATCAAACCCTGGAGTTGGCAGCAGCAGCAGCAGGAGCCCAAATATTACTTTAAAGAGACACTGGGGTTGGCTTCAGGAGCCCAAAAATTGGATGAATCACACCCTGGAGTTGGCAGCAGCAGCAGCAGGAGCCCAAATATTACTTTAAAGAGACACTGGAGTTGGCTTCAGGAGCCCAAAAATTGGATGAATCACACCCTGGAGTTGGCAGCAGCAGCAGGAGCAGCCCAAATATTACTTTAAAGAGACACTGGGGTTGGCTTCAGGAGGCCAAAAATTGGATGAATCACACCCTGGAGTTGGCAGCAGCAGCGGGAGCCCAAACATTACTTTAAAGAGACACTGGGGTTGGCTTCAGGAGCCCAAAAATTGGATGAATCACACCCTGGAGTTGGCAGCAGCAGGAGCCCAAATATTACTTTAAAGAGACACTGGAGTTGGCTTCAGGAGCCCAAAAATTGGATGAATCACACCCTGGAGTTGGCAGCAGCAGCAGGAGCAGCCCAAATATTACTTTAAAGAGACACTGGGGTTGGCTTCAGGAGGCCAAAAATTGGATGAATCACACCCTGGAGTTGGCAGCAGCAGCAGGAGCCCAAACATTACTTTAAAGAGACCCTAGGGTTGGCTTCAGGAGCCCAAAAATTGGATGATTCACACCCTGGAGTTGGCAGCAGCAGCAGGAGCCCAAACATTACTTTAAAGAGACACTGGGGTTGGCTTCAGGAGCCCAAAAATTGGATGAATAACACCCTGGAGTTGGCAGCAGCAGGAGCCCAAATATTACTTTAAAGAGACACTGGGGTTGGCTTCAGGAGCCCAAACATTGGATGAATCAAACCCTGGAGTTGGCAGCAGCAGCAGCAGGAGCCCAAATATTACTTTAAAGAGACACTGGGGTTGGCTTCAGGAGCCCAAAAATTGGATGAATCACACCCTGGAGTTGGCAGCAGCAGCAGGAGCCCAAACATTACTTTAAAGAGACACTGGGGTTGGCTTCAGGAGCCCAAAAATTGGATGAATCACACCCTGGAGTTGGCAGCAGCAGCAGCAGGAGCCCAAATATTACTTTAAAGAGACACTGGAGTTGGCTTCAGGAGCCCAAAAATTGGATGAATCACACCCTGGAGTTGGCAGCAGCAGCAGGAGCAGCCCAAATATTACTTTAAAGAGACACTGGGGTTGGCTTCAGGAGGCCAAAAATTGGATGAATCACACCCTGGAGTTGGCAGCAGCAGCAGGAGCCCAAACATTACTTTAAAGAGACACTGGGGTTGGCTTCAGGAGCCCAAAAATTGGATGAATCACACCCTGGAGTTGGCAGCAGCAGCAGCAGGAGCCCAAACATTACTTTAAAGAGACACTGGGGTTGGCTTCAGGAGGCAAAAAATTGGATGAATCACACCCTGGAGTTGGCAGCAGCAGCAGGAGCCCAAACATTACTTTAAAGAGACACTGGAGTTGGCTTCAGGAGCCCAAAAATTGGATGAATCACACCCTGGGGTTGGCAGCAGCAGCAGGAGCCCAAATATTACTTTAAAGAGACACTGGGGTTGGCTTCAGGAGCCCAAAAATTGGATGAATCACACCCTGGAGTTGGCAGCAGAAGCAGGAGCCCAAATATTACTTTAAAGAGACACTGGGGTTGGCTTCAGGAGGCCAAAAATTGGATAAATCACACCCTGGAGTTGGCAGCAGCAGCAGCAGGAGCCCAAATATTACTTTAAAGAGACACTGGGGTTGGCTTCAGGAGGCCAAAAATAGGATGAATCACACCCTGGAGTTGGCAGCAGCAGCAGCAGGAGCAGCCCAAATATTACTTTAAAGAGACACTGGGGTTGGCTTCAGGAGCCCAAAAATTGGATGAATCACACCCTGGAGTTGGCAGCAGCAGGAGCCCAAATATTACTTTAAAGAGACACTGGGGTTGGCTTCAGGAGGTCAAAAATTGGATGAATCACACCCTGGAGTTGGCAGCAGCAGCAGGAGCCCAAACATTACTTTAAAGAGACCCTGGGGTTGGCTTCAGGAGGCCAAAAATTGGATGAATCACACCCTGGAGTTGGCAGCAGCAGCAGGAGCCCAAACATTACTTTAAAGAGACACTGGAGTTGGCTTCAGGAGCCCAAAAATTGGATGAATCACACCCTGGAGTTGGCAGCAGCAGCAGGAGCCCAAACATTACTTTAAAGAGACACTGGGGTTGGCTTCAGGAGCCCAAAAATTGGATGAATCACACCCTGGAGTTGGCAGCAGCAGCAGGAGCCCAAATATTACTTTAAAGAGACACTGGGGTTGGCTTCAGGAGGCCAAAAATTGGATGAATCACACCCTGGAGTTGGCAGCAGCAGCAGCAGGAGCCCAAATATTACTTTAAAGAGACACTGGGGTTGGCTTCAGGAGCCCAAAAATTGGATGAATCACACCCTGGAGTTGGCAGCAGCAGCAGGAGCCCAAACATTACTTTAAAGAGACACTGGGGTTGGCTTCAGGAGCCCAAAAATTGGATGAATCACACCCTGGAGTTGGCAGCAGAAGGAGCCCAAATATTACTTTAAAGAGACACTGGGGTTGGCTTCAGGAGCCCAAAAATTGGATGAATCACACCCTGGAGTTGGCAGCAGCAGCAGCAGGAGCCCAAACATTACTTTAAAGAGACACTGGGGTTGGCTTCAGGAGCCCAAAAATTGGATGAATCACACCCTGGAGTTGGCAGCAGCAGCGGCAGGAGCCCAAATATTACTTTAAGGAGAAACTGGAGTTGGCTTCAGGAGCCCAAAAATTGGATGAATCACACCCTGGAGTTGGCAGCAGCAGCAGGAGCAGCCCAAATATTACTTTAAAGAGACACTGGGGTTGGCTTCAGGAGCCCAAAAATTGGATGAATCACACCCTGGAGTTGGCAGCAGCAGCAGCAGGAGCCCAAATATTACTTTAAAGAGACACTGGAGTTGGCTTCAGGAGCCCAAAAATTGGATGAATCACACCCTGGAGTTGGCAGCAGCAGCAGGAGCAGCCCAAATATTACTTTAAAGAGACACTGGGGTTGGCTTCAGGAGGCCAAAAATTGGATGAATCACACCCTGGAGTTGGCAGCAGCAGCAGGAGCCCAAACATTACTTTAAAGAGACACTGGGGTTGGCTTCAGGAGCCCAAAAATTGGATGAATCACACCCTGGAGTTGGCAGCAGCAGCAGCAGCAGGAGCCCAAATATTACTTTAAAGAGACACTGGAGTTGGCTTCAGGAGCCCAAAAATTGGATGAATCACACCCTGGAGTTGGCAGCAGCAGCAGGAGCAGCCCAAATATTACTTTAAAGAGACACTGGGGTTGGCTTCAGGAGCCCAAAAATTGGATGAATCACACCCTGGAGTTGGCAGCAGCAGGAGCCCAAATATTACTTTAAAGAGACACTGGAGTTGGCTTCAGGAGCCCAAAAATTGGATGAATCACACCCTGGAGTTGGCAGCAGCAGCAGGAGCAGCCCAAATATTACTTTAAAGAGACACTGGGGTTGGCTTCAGGAGGCCAAAAATTGGATGAATCACACCCTGGAGTTGGCAGCAGCAGCAGGAGCCCAAACATTACTTTAAAGAGACCCTAGGGTTGGCTTCAGGAGCCCAAAAATTGGATGATTCACACCCTGGAGTTGGCAGCAGCAGCAGGAGCCCAAATATTACTTTAAAGAGACACTGGGGTTGGCTTCAGGAGCCCAAAAATTGGATGAATAACACCCTGGAGTTGGCAGCAGCAGGAGCCCAAATATTACTTTAAAGAGACACTGGGGTTGGCTTCAGGAGCCCAAACATTGGATGAATCACACCCTGGAGTTGGCAGCAGCAGCAGCAGGAGCCCAAATATTACTTTAAAGAGACACTGGAGTTGGCTTCAGGAGCCCAAAAATTGGATGAATCACACCCTGGAGTTGGCAGCAGCAGCAGGAGCAGCCCAAATATTACTTTAAAGAGACACTGGGGTTGGCTTCAGGATGGCCAAAAATTGGATGAATCACACCCTGGAGTTGGCAGCAGCAGCAGGAGCCCAAACATTACTTTAAAGAGACCCTAGGGTTGGCTTCAGGAGCCCAAAAATTGGATGATTCACACCCTGGAGTTGGCAGCAGCAGCAGGAGCCCAAACATTACTTTAAAGAGACACTGGGGTTGGCTTCAGGAGCCCAAAAATTGGATGAATCACACCCTGGAGTTGGCAGCAGCAGCAGGAGCCTAAACATTACTTTAAAGAGACACTGGGGTTGGCTTCAGGAGGCCAAAATTGGATGAATCACACCCTGGAGTTGGCAGCAGCAGCAGCAGGAGCCCAAATATTACTTTAAAGAGACACTGGGGTTGGCTTCAGGAGCCCAAAAATTGGATGAATCACACCCTGGAGTTGGCAGCAGAAGGAGCCCAAATATTACTTTAAAGAGACACTGGGGTTGGCTTCAGGAGCCCAAAAATTGGATGAATCACACCCTGGAGTTGGCAGCAGCAGCAGCAGGAGCCCAAACATTACTTTAAAGAGACACTGGGGTTGGCTTCAGGAGCCCAAAAATTGGATGAATCACACCCTGGAGTTGGCAGCAGCAGCGGCAGGAGCCCAAATATTACTTTAAAGAGAAACTGGAGTTGGCTTCAGGAGCCCAAAAATTGGATGAATCACACCCTGGAGTTGGCAGCAGCAGCAGGAGCAGCCCAAATATTACTTTAAAGAGACACTGAGGTTGGCTTCAGGAGCCCAAAAATTGGATGAATCACACCCTGGAGTTGGCAGCAGCAGCAGCAGGAGCCCAAATATTACTTTAAAGAGACACTGGAGTTGGCTTCAGGAGCCCAAAAATTGGATGAATCACACCCTGGAGTTGGCAGCAGCAGCAGGAGCAGCCCAAATATTACTTTAAAGAGACACTGGGGTTGGCTTCAGGAGGCCAAAAATTGG
Organism: Gastrophryne carolinensis; assembly: GCA_027917425.1. NCBI lineage: Eukaryota > Metazoa > Chordata > Amphibia > Anura > Microhylidae > Gastrophryne > Gastrophryne carolinensis. The sequence continues at coordinate 89,396,760 of CM051243.1, forward strand.
ATGAATCACACCCTGGAGTTGGCAGCAGCAGCAGGAGCCCAAACATTACTTTAAAGAGACACTGGGGTTGGCTTCAGGATCCCAAAAATTGGATGAATCACACCCTGGAGTTGGCAGCAGCAGCAGCAGGAGCCCAAATATTACTTTAAAGAGACACTGGAGTTGGCTTCAGGAGCCCAAAAATTGGATGAATCACACCCTGGAGTTGGCAGCAGCAGCAGGAGCAGCCCAAATATTACTTTAAAGAGACACTGGGGTTGGCTTCAGGAGCCCAAAAATTGGATGAATCACACCCTGGAGTTGGCAGCAGCAGGAGCCCAAATATTACTTTAAAGAGACACTGGAGTTGGCTTCAGGAGCCCAAAAATTGGATGAATCACACCCTGGAGTTGGCAGCAGCAGCAGGAGCAGCCCAAATATTACTTTAAAGAGACACTGGGGTTGGCTTCAGGAGGCCAAAAATTGGATGAATCACACCCTGGAGTTGGCAGCAGCAGCAGGAGCCCAAACATTACTTTAAAGAGACCCTAGGGTTGGCTTCAGGAGCCCAAAAATTGGATGATTCACACCCTGGAGTTGGCAGCAGCAGCAGGAGCCCAAACATTACTTTAAAGAGACACTGGGGTTGGCTTCAGGAGCCCAAAAATTGGATGAATAACACCCTGGAGTTGGCAGCAGCAGGAGCCCAAATATTACTTTAAAGAGACACTGGGGTTGGCTTCAGGAGCCCAAACATTGGATTAATCACACCCTGGAGTTGGCAGCAGCAGCAGCAGGAGCCCAAATATTACTTTAAAGAGACACTGGGGTTGGCTTCAGGAGGCCAAAAATTGGATAAATCACACCCTGGAGTTGGCAGCAGCAGCAGCAGGAGCCCAAATATTACTTTAAAGAGACACTGGAGTTGGCTTCAGGAGCCCAAAAATTGGATGAATCACACCCTGGAGTTGGCAGCAGCAGCAGGAGCAGCCCAAATAATACTTTAAAGAGACACTGGGGTTGGCTTCAGGAGGCCAAAAATTGGATGAATCACACCCTGGAGTTGGCAGCAGCAGCAGGAGCCCAAACATTACTTTAAAGAGACACTGGGGTTGGCTTCAGGAGCCCAAAAATTGGATGAATCACACCCTGGAGTTGGCAGCAGCAGCAGCAGGAGCCCAAATATTACTTTAAAGAGACACTGGAGTTGGCTTCAGGAGCCCAAAAATTGGATGAATCACACCCTGGAGTTGGCAGCAGCAGCAGGAGCAGCCCAAATATTACTTTAAAGAGACACTGGGGTTGGCTTCAGGAGCCCAAAAATTGGATGAATCACACCCTGGAGTTGGCAGCAGCAGGAGCCCAAATATTACTTTAAAGAGACACTGGAGTTGGCTTCAGGAGCCCAAAAATTGGATGAATCACACCCTGGAGTTGGCAGCAGCAGCAGGAGCAGCCCAAATATTACTTTAAAGAGACACTGGGGTTGGCTTCAGGAGGCCAAAAATTGGATGAATCACACCCTGGAGTTGGCAGCAGCAGCAGGAGCCCAAACATTACTTTAAAGAGACCCTAGGGTTGGCTTCAGGAGCCCAAAAATTGGATGATTCACACCCTGGAGTTGGCAGCAGCAGCAGGAGCCCAAACATTACTTTAAAGAGACACTGGGGTTGGCTTCAGGAGCCCAAAAATTGGATGAATAACACCCTGGAGTTGGCAGCAGCAGGAGCCCAAATATTACTTTAAAGAGACACTGGGGTTGGCTTCAGGAGCCCAAACATTGGATGAATCAAACCCTGGAGTTGGCAGCAGCAGCAGCAGGAGCCCAAATATTACTTTAAAGAGACACTGGGGTTGGCTTCAGGAGCCCAAAAATTGGATGAATCACACCCTGGAGTTGGCAGCAGCAGCAGCAGGAGCCCAAATATTACTTTAAAGAGACACTGGAGTTGGCTTCAGGAGCCCAAAAATTGGATGAATCACACCCTGGAGTTGGCAGCAGCAGCAGGAGCAGCCCAAATATTACTTTAAAGAGACACTGGGGTTGGCTTCAGGAGGCCAAAAATTGGATGAATCACACCCTGGAGTTGGCAGCAGCAGCGGGAGCCCAAACATTACTTTAAAGAGACACTGGGGTTGGCTTCAGGAGCCCAAAAATTGGATGAATCACACCCTGGAGTTGGCAGCAGCAGGAGCCCAAATATTACTTTAAAGAGACACTGGAGTTGGCTTCAGGAGCCCAAAAATTGGATGAATCACACCCTGGAGTTGGCAGCAGCAGCAGGAGCAGCCCAAATATTACTTTAAAGAGACACTGGGGTTGGCTTCAGGAGGCCAAAAATTGGATGAATCACACCCTGGAGTTGGCAGCAGCAGCAGGAGCCCAAACATTACTTTAAAGAGACCCTAGGGTTGGCTTCAGGAGCCCAAAAATTGGATGATTCACACCCTGGAGTTGGCAGCAGCAGCAGGAGCCCAAACATTACTTTAAAGAGACACTGGGGTTGGCTTCAGGAGCCCAAAAATTGGATGAATAACACCCTGGAGTTGGCAGCAGCAGGAGCCCAAATATTACTTTAAAGAGACACTGGGGTTGGCTTCAGGAGCCCAAACATTGGATGAATCAAACCCTGGAGTTGGCAGCAGCAGCAGCAGGAGCCCAAATATTACTTTAAAGAGACACTGGGGTTGGCTTCAGGAGCCCAAAAATTGGATGAATCACACCCTGGAGTTGGCAGCAGCAGCAGGAGCCCAAACATTACTTTAAAGAGACACTGGGGTTGGCTTCAGGAGCCCAAAAATTGGATGAATCACACCCTGGAGTTGGCAGCAGCAGCAGCAGGAGCCCAAATATTACTTTAAAGAGACACTGGAGTTGGCTTCAGGAGCCCAAAAATTGGATGAATCACACCCTGGAGTTGGCAGCAGCAGCAGGAGCAGCCCAAATATTACTTTAAAGAGACACTGGGGTTGGCTTCAGGAGGCCAAAAATTGGATGAATCACACCCTGGAGTTGGCAGCAGCAGCAGGAGCCCAAACATTACTTTAAAGAGACACTGGGGTTGGCTTCAGGAGCCCAAAAATTGGATGAATCACACCCTGGAGTTGGCAGCAGCAGCAGCAGGAGCCCAAACATTACTTTAAAGAGACACTGGGGTTGGCTTCAGGAGGCAAAAAATTGGATGAATCACACCCTGGAGTTGGCAGCAGCAGCAGGAGCCCAAACATTACTTTAAAGAGACACTGGAGTTGGCTTCAGGAGCCCAAAAATTGGATGAATCACACCCTGGGGTTGGCAGCAGCAGCAGGAGCCCAAATATTACTTTAAAGAGACACTGGGGTTGGCTTCAGGAGCCCAAAAATTGGATGAATCACACCCTGGAGTTGGCAGCAGAAGCAGGAGCCCAAATATTACTTTAAAGAGACACTGGGGTTGGCTTCAGGAGGCCAAAAATTGGATAAATCACACCCTGGAGTTGGCAGCAGCAGCAGCAGGAGCCCAAATATTACTTTAAAGAGACACTGGGGTTGGCTTCAGGAGGCCAAAAATAGGATGAATCACACCCTGGAGTTGGCAGCAGCAGCAGCAGGAGCAGCCCAAATATTACTTTAAAGAGACACTGGGGTTGGCTTCAGGAGCCCAAAAATTGGATGAATCACACCCTGGAGTTGGCAGCAGCAGGAGCCCAAATATTACTTTAAAGAGACACTGGGGTTGGCTTCAGGAGGTCAAAAATTGGATGAATCACACCCTGGAGTTGGCAGCAGCAGCAGGAGCCCAAACATTACTTTAAAGAGACCCTGGGGTTGGCTTCAGGAGGCCAAAAATTGGATGAATCACACCCTGGAGTTGGCAGCAGCAGCAGGAGCCCAAACATTACTTTAAAGAGACACTGGAGTTGGCTTCAGGAGCCCAAAAATTGGATGAATCACACCCTGGAGTTGGCAGCAGCAGCAGGAGCCCAAACATTACTTTAAAGAGACACTGGGGTTGGCTTCAGGAGCCCAAAAATTGGATGAATCACACCCTGGAGTTGGCAGCAGCAGCAGGAGCCCAAATATTACTTTAAAGAGACACTGGGGTTGGCTTCAGGAGGCCAAAAATTGGATGAATCACACCCTGGAGTTGGCAGCAGCAGCAGCAGGAGCCCAAATATTACTTTAAAGAGACACTGGGGTTGGCTTCAGGAGCCCAAAAATTGGATGAATCACACCCTGGAGTTGGCAGCAGCAGCAGGAGCCCAAACATTACTTTAAAGAGACACTGGGGTTGGCTTCAGGAGCCCAAAAATTGGATGAATCACACCCTGGAGTTGGCAGCAGAAGGAGCCCAAATATTACTTTAAAGAGACACTGGGGTTGGCTTCAGGAGCCCAAAAATTGGATGAATCACACCCTGGAGTTGGCAGCAGCAGCAGCAGGAGCCCAAACATTACTTTAAAGAGACACTGGGGTTGGCTTCAGGAGCCCAAAAATTGGATGAATCACACCCTGGAGTTGGCAGCAGCAGCGGCAGGAGCCCAAATATTACTTTAAGGAGAAACTGGAGTTGGCTTCAGGAGCCCAAAAATTGGATGAATCACACCCTGGAGTTGGCAGCAGCAGCAGGAGCAGCCCAAATATTACTTTAAAGAGACACTGGGGTTGGCTTCAGGAGCCCAAAAATTGGATGAATCACACCCTGGAGTTGGCAGCAGCAGCAGCAGGAGCCCAAATATTACTTTAAAGAGACACTGGAGTTGGCTTCAGGAGCCCAAAAATTGGATGAATCACACCCTGGAGTTGGCAGCAGCAGCAGGAGCAGCCCAAATATTACTTTAAAGAGACACTGGGGTTGGCTTCAGGAGGCCAAAAATTGGATGAATCACACCCTGGAGTTGGCAGCAGCAGCAGGAGCCCAAACATTACTTTAAAGAGACACTGGGGTTGGCTTCAGGAGCCCAAAAATTGGATGAATCACACCCTGGAGTTGGCAGCAGCAGCAGCAGCAGGAGCCCAAATATTACTTTAAAGAGACACTGGAGTTGGCTTCAGGAGCCCAAAAATTGGATGAATCACACCCTGGAGTTGGCAGCAGCAGCAGGAGCAGCCCAAATATTACTTTAAAGAGACACTGGGGTTGGCTTCAGGAGCCCAAAAATTGGATGAATCACACCCTGGAGTTGGCAGCAGCAGGAGCCCAAATATTACTTTAAAGAGACACTGGAGTTGGCTTCAGGAGCCCAAAAATTGGATGAATCACACCCTGGAGTTGGCAGCAGCAGCAGGAGCAGCCCAAATATTACTTTAAAGAGACACTGGGGTTGGCTTCAGGAGGCCAAAAATTGGATGAATCACACCCTGGAGTTGGCAGCAGCAGCAGGAGCCCAAACATTACTTTAAAGAGACCCTAGGGTTGGCTTCAGGAGCCCAAAAATTGGATGATTCACACCCTGGAGTTGGCAGCAGCAGCAGGAGCCCAAATATTACTTTAAAGAGACACTGGGGTTGGCTTCAGGAGCCCAAAAATTGGATGAATAACACCCTGGAGTTGGCAGCAGCAGGAGCCCAAATATTACTTTAAAGAGACACTGGGGTTGGCTTCAGGAGCCCAAACATTGGATGAATCACACCCTGGAGTTGGCAGCAGCAGCAGCAGGAGCCCAAATATTACTTTAAAGAGACACTGGAGTTGGCTTCAGGAGCCCAAAAATTGGATGAATCACACCCTGGAGTTGGCAGCAGCAGCAGGAGCAGCCCAAATATTACTTTAAAGAGACACTGGGGTTGGCTTCAGGATGGCCAAAAATTGGATGAATCACACCCTGGAGTTGGCAGCAGCAGCAGGAGCCCAAACATTACTTTAAAGAGACCCTAGGGTTGGCTTCAGGAGCCCAAAAATTGGATGATTCACACCCTGGAGTTGGCAGCAGCAGCAGGAGCCCAAACATTACTTTAAAGAGACACTGGGGTTGGCTTCAGGAGCCCAAAAATTGGATGAATCACACCCTGGAGTTGGCAGCAGCAGCAGGAGCCTAAACATTACTTTAAAGAGACACTGGGGTTGGCTTCAGGAGGCCAAAATTGGATGAATCACACCCTGGAGTTGGCAGCAGCAGCAGCAGGAGCCCAAATATTACTTTAAAGAGACACTGGGGTTGGCTTCAGGAGCCCAAAAATTGGATGAATCACACCCTGGAGTTGGCAGCAGAAGGAGCCCAAATATTACTTTAAAGAGACACTGGGGTTGGCTTCAGGAGCCCAAAAATTGGATGAATCACACCCTGGAGTTGGCAGCAGCAGCAGCAGGAGCCCAAACATTACTTTAAAGAGACACTGGGGTTGGCTTCAGGAGCCCAAAAATTGGATGAATCACACCCTGGAGTTGGCAGCAGCAGCGGCAGGAGCCCAAATATTACTTTAAAGAGAAACTGGAGTTGGCTTCAGGAGCCCAAAAATTGGATGAATCACACCCTGGAGTTGGCAGCAGCAGCAGGAGCAGCCCAAATATTACTTTAAAGAGACACTGGGGTTGGCTTCAGGAGCCCAAAAATTGGATGAATCACACCCTGGAGTTGGCAGCAGCAGCAGCAGGAGCCCAAATATTACTTTAAAGAGACACTGGAGTTGGCTTCAGGAGCCCAAAAATTGGATGAATCACACCCTGGAGTTGGCAGCAGCAGCAGGAGCAGCCCAAATATTACTTTAAAGAGACACTGGGGTTGGCTTCAGGAGGCCAAAAATTGGATGAATCACACCCTGGAGTTGGCAGCAGCAGCAGGAGCCCAAACATTACTTTAAAGAGACACTGGGGTTGGCTTCAGGATCCCAAAAATTGGATGAATCACACCCTGGAGTTGGCAGCAGCAGCAGCAGGAGCCCAAATATTACTTTAAAGAGACACTGGAGTTGGCTTCAGGAGCCCAAAAATTGGATGAATCACACCCTGGAGTTGGCAGCAGCAGCAGGAGCAGCCCAAATATTACTTTAAAGAGACACTGGGGTTGGCTTCAGGAGCCCAAAAATTGGATGAATCACACCCTGGAGTTGGCAGCAGCAGGAGCCCAAATATTACTTTAAAGAGACACTGGAGTTGGCTTCAGGAGCCCAAAAATTGGATGAATCACACCCTGGAGTTGGCAGCAGCAGCAGGAGCAGCCCAAATATTACTTTAAAGAGACACTGGGGTTGGCTTCAGGAGGCCAAAAATTGGATGAATCACACCCTGGAGTTGGCAGCAGCAGCAGGAGCCCAAACATTACTTTAAAGAGACCCTAGGGTTGGCTTCAGGAGCCCAAAAATTGGATGATTCACACCCTGGAGTTGGCAGCAGCAGCAGGAGCCCAAACATTACTTTAAAGAGACACTGGGGTTGGCTTCAGGAGCCCAAAAATTGGATGAATAACACCCTGGAGTTGGCAGCAGCAGGAGCCCAAATATTACTTTAAAGAGACACTGGGGTTGGCTTCAGGAGCCCAAACATTGGATTAATCACACCCTGGAGTTGGCAGCAGCAGCAGCAGGAGCCCAAATATTACTTTAAAGAGACACTGGGGTTGGCTTCAGGAGCCCAAAAATTGGATGAATCACACCCTGGAGTTGGCAGCAGCAGCAGCAGGAGCCCAAATATTACTTTAAAGAGACACTGGAGTTGGCTTCAGGAGCCCAAAAATTGGATGAATCACACCCTGGAGTTGGCAGCAGCAGCAGGAGCAGCCCAAATATTACTTTAAAGAGACACTGGGGTTGGCTTCAGGAGGCCAAAAATTGGATGAATCACACCCTGGAGTTGGCAGCAGCAGCAGGAGCCCAAACATTACTTTAAAGAGACCCTAGGGTTGGCTTCAGGAGCCCAAAAATTGGATGATTCACACCCTGGAGTTGGCAGCAGCAGCAGGAGCCCAAACATTACTTTAAAGAGACACTGGGGTTGGCTTCAGGAGCCCAAAAATTGGATGAATCACACCCTGGAGTTGGCAGCAGCAGCAGGAGCCTAAACATTACTTTAAAGAGACACTGGGGTTGGCTTCAGGAGCCCAAAAATTGGATGAATCACACCCTGGAGTTGGCAGCAGCAGCAGCAGCAGGAGCCCAAATATTACTTTAAAGAGACCCTGGGGTTGGCTTCAGGAGCCCAAAAATTGGATGAATCACACCCTGGAGTTGGCAGCAGCAGCAGGAGCCCAAATATTACTTTAAAGAGACACTGGGGTTGGCTTCGGGAGGCCAAAAATTACATGAATCACACCCTGGAGTTGGCAGCAGCAGCAGGAGCCCAAACATTACTTTAAAGAGACACTGGGGTTGGCTTCAGGAGCCCAAAAATTGGATGAATCACACCCTGGAGTTGGCAGCGGCAGCAGGAGCCCAAACATTACTTTAAAGAGACCCTGGGGTTGGCTTCAGGAGCCCAAAAATTGGATGAATCACACCCTGGAGTTGGCAGCAGCAGCAGGAGCCCAAACATTACATTAAAGAGACACTGGGGTTGGCTTCAGGAGCCCAAAAATTGGATGAATCACACCCTGGAGTTGGCAGCAGCAGCAGGAGCCCAAATATTACTTTAAAGAGACACTGGGGTTGGCTTTAGGAGCCCAAAAATTGGATGAATCACACCCTGGAGGTGGCAGCAGCAGGAGCCCAAATATTACTTTAAAGAGACACTGGGGTTGGCTTCAGGAGGCCAAAAATTGGATGAATCACACCCTGGAGTTGGTAGCAGCAGCAGGAGCCCAAACATTACTTTAAAGAGACCCTGGGGTTTGCTTCAGGAGGCAAAAAATTGGATGAATCACACCCTGGAGTTGGCAGCAGCAGCAGGAGCCCAAACATTACTTTAAAGAGACACTGGAGTTGGCTTCAGGAGCCCAAAAATTGGATGAATCACACCCTGGAGTTGGCAGCAGCAGCAGGAGCCCAAACATTACTTTAAAGAGACACTGGGGTTGGCTTCAGGAGCCCAAAAATTGGATGAATCACACCCTGGAGTTGGCAGCAGCAGCAGGAGCCCAAATATTACTTTAAAGAGACACTGGGGTTGGCTTCAGGAGGCCAAAAATTGGATAAATCACACCCTGGAGTTGGCAGCAGCAGCAGCAGGAGCCCAAATATTACTTTAAAGAGACACTGGGGTTGGCTTCAGGAGGCCAAAAATAGGATGAATCACACCCTGGAGTTGGCAGCAGCAGCAGGAGCAGCCCAAATATTACTTTAAAGAGACACTGGGGTTGGCATCAGGAGCCCAAAAATTGGATGAATCACACCCTGGGGTTGGCAGCAGCAGGAGCCCAAATATTACTTTAAAGAGACACTGGGGTTGGCTTCAGGAGGCCAAAAATTGGATGAATCACACCCTGGAGTTGGCAGCAGCAGCAGGAGCCCAAACATTACTTTAAAGAGACCCTGGGGTTGGCTTCAGGAGGCCAAAAATTGGATGAATCACACCCTGGAGTTGGCAGCAGCAGCAGGAGCCCAAACATTACTTTAAAGAGACACTGGAGTTGGCTTCAGGAGCCCAAAAATTGGATGAATCACACCCTGGAGTTGGCAGCAGCAGCAGGAGCAGCCCAAATATTACTTTAAAGAGACACTGGGGTTGGCTTCAGGAGCCCAAAAATTGGATGAATCACACCCTGGAGTTGGCAGCAGCAGCAGCAGGAGCCCAAATATTACTTTAAAGAGACACTGGAGTTGGCTTCAGGAGCCCAAAAATTGGATGAATCACACCCTGGAGTTGGCAGCAGCAGCAGGAGCAGCCCAAATATTACTTTAAAGAGACACTGGGGTTGGCTTCAGGAGCCCAAAAATTGGATGAATCACACCCTGGAGTTGGCAGCAGCAGCAGGAGCCCAAACATTACTTTAAAGAGACACTGGGGTTGGCTTCAGGAGCCCAAAAATTGGATGATTCACACCCTGGAGTTGGCAGCAGCAGCAGGAGCCCAAACATTACTTTAAAGAGACACTGGGGTTGGCTTCAGGAGCCCAAAAATTGGATGAATAACACCCTGGAGTTGGCAGCAGCAGCAGCAGGAGCCCAAATATTACTTTAAAGAGACACTGGGGTTGGCTTCAGGAGCCCAAACATTGGATGACTCATACCCTGGAGTTGGCAGCAGCAGCAGCAGGAGCCCAAATATTACTTTAAAGAGACACTGGGGTTGGCTTCAGGAGCCCAAAAATTGGATGAATCACACCCTGGAGTTGGCAGCAGCAGCAGCAGGAGCCCACATATTACTTTAAAGAGACACTGGAGTTGGCTTCAGGAGCCCAAAAATTGGATGAATCACACCCTGGAGTTGGCAGCAGCAGCAGGAGCAGCCCAAATATTACTTTAAAGAGACACTGGGGTTGGCTTCAGGAGGCCAAAAATTGGATGAATCACACCCTGGAGTTGGCAGCAGCAGCAGGAGCCCAAACATTACTTTAAAGAGACCCTAGGGTTGGCTTCAGGAGCCCAAAAATTGGATGATTCACACCCTGTAGTTGGCAGCAGCAGCAGGAGCCCAAACATTACTTTAAAGAGACACTGGGGTTGGCTTCAGGAGCCCAAAAATTGGATGAATAACACCCTGGAGTTGGCAGCAGCAGCAGGAGCAGCCCAAATATTACTTTAAAGAGACACTGGGGTTGGCTTCAGGAGGCCAAAAATTGGATGAATCACACCCTGGAGTTGGCAGCAGCAGCAGGAGCCCAAACATTACTTTAAAGAGACCCTAGGGTTGGCTTCAGGAGCCCAAAAATTGGATGATTCACACCCTGGAGTTGGCAGCAGCAGCAGGAGCCCAAACATTACTTTAAAGAGACACTGGGGTTGGCTTCAGGAGCCCAAAAATTGGATGAATCACACCCTGGAGTTGGCAGCAGCAGCAGGAGCCTAAACATTACTTTAAAGAGACACTGGGGTTGGCTTCAGGAGCCCAAAAATTGGATGAATCACACCCTGGAGTTGGCAGCAGCAGCAGCAGGAGCCCAAATATTACTTTAAAGAGACCCTGGGGTTGGCTTCAGGAGCCCAAAAATTGGATGAATCACACCCTGGAGTTGGCAGCAGCAGCAGGAGCCCAAATATTACTTTAAAGAGACACTGGGGTTGGCTTCGGGAGGCCAAAAATTTGATGAATCACACCCTGGAGTTGGCAGCAGCAGCAGGAGCCCAAACATTACTTTAAAGAGACACTGGGGTTGACTTCAGGAGCCCAAAAATTGGATGAATCACACCCTGGAGTTGGCAGCGGCAGCAGGAGCCCAAACATTACTTTAAAGAGACCCTGGGGTTGGCTTCAGGAGCCCAAAAATTGGATGAATCACACCCTGGAGTTGGCAGCAGCAGCAGGAGCCCAAACATTACAATAAAGGGACACTGGGGTTGGCTTCGGGAGCCCAAAAATTGGATGAATCACACCCTGGAGTTGGCAGCAGCAGCAGCAGGAGCCCAAATATTACTTTAAAGAGACACTGGGGTTGGCTTTAGGAGCCCAAAAATTGGATGAATCACACCCTGGAGGTGGCAGCAGCAGGAGCCCAAATATTACTTTAAAGAGACACTGGGGTTGGCTTCAGGAGGCCAAAAATTGGATGAATCACACCCTGGAGTTGGTAGCAGCAGCAGGAGCCCAAACATTACTTTAAAGAGACCCTGGGGTTGGCTTCAGGAGGCAAAAAATTGGATGAATCACACCCTGGAGTTGGCAGCAGCAGCAGGAGCCCAAACATTACTTTAAAGAGACACTGGAGTTGGCTTCAGGAGCCCAAAAATTGGATGAATCACACCCTGGAGTTGGCAGCAGCAGCAGGAGCCCAAACATTACTTTAAAGAGACACTGGGGTTGGCTTCAGGAGCCCAAAAATTGGATGAATCACACCCTGGAGTTGGCAGCAGCAGCAGGAGCCCAAATATTACTTTAAAGAGACACTGGGGTTGGCTTCAGGAGGCCAAAAATTGGATAAATCACACCCTGGAGTTGGCAGCAGCAGCAGCAGGAGCCCAAATATTACTTTAAAGAGACACTGGTTTTGGCTTCAGGAGGCCAAAAATAGGATGAATCACACCCTGGAGTTGGCAGCAGCAGCAGCAGGAGCCCAAATATTACTTTAAAGAGACACTGGAGTTGGCTTCAGGAGCCCAAAAATTGGATGAATCACACCCTGGAGTTGGCAGCAGCAGCAGGAGCAGCCCAAATATTACTTTAAAGAGACACTGGGGTTGGCTTCAGGAGCCCAAAAATTGGATGAATCACACCCTGGAGTTGGCAGCAGCAGCAGGAGCAGCCCAAATATTACTTTAAAGAGACACTGGAGTTGGCTTCAGGAGCCCAAAAATTGGATGAATCACACCCTGGAGTTGGCAGCAGCAGCAGGAGCCCAAACATTACTTTAAAGAGACACTGGGGTTGGCTTCAGGAGCCCAAAAATTGGATGAATCACACCCTGGAGTTGGCAGCAGCAGCAGGAGCCCAAATATTACTTTAAAGAGACACTGGGGTTGGCTTCAGGAGGCCAAAAATTTGATAAATCACACCCTGGAGTTGGCAGCAGCAGCAGCAGGAGCCCAAATATTACTTTAAAGAGACACTGGGGTTGGCTTCAGGAGGCCAAAAATAGGATGAATCACACCCTGGAGTTGGCAGCAGCAGCAGGAGCAGCCCAAATATTACTTTAAAGAGACACTGGGGTTGGCTTCAGGAGCCCAAAAATTGGATGAATCACACCCTGGAGTTGGCAGCAGCAGGAGCCCAAATATTACTTTAAAGAGACACTGGGGTTGGCTTCAGGAGGCCAAAAATTGGATGAATCACACCCTGGAGTTGGCAGCAGCAGCAGGAGCCCAAACATTACTTTAAAGAGACCCTGGGGTTGGCTTCAGGAGGCCAAAAATTGGATGAATCACACCCTGGAGTTGGCAGCAGCAGCAGGAGCCCAAACATTACTTTAAAGAGACACTGGAGTTGGCTTCAGGAGCCCAAAAATTGGATGAATCACACCCTGGAGTTGGCAGCAGCAGCAGGAGCCCAAACATTACTTTAAAGAGACACTGGGGTTGGCTTCAGGAGCCCAAAAATTGGATGAATCACACCCTGGAGTTGGCAGCAGCAGCAGGAGCCCAAATATTACTTTAAAGAGACACTGGGGTTGGCTTCAGGAGGCCAAAAATTGGATGAATCACACCCTGGAGTTGGCAGCAGCAGCAGCAGGAGCCCAAATATTACTTTAAAGAGACACTGGGGTTGGCTTCAGGAGGCCAAAAATTGGATGAATCACACCCTGGAGTTGGCAGCAGCAGCAGGAGCCCAAACATTACTTTAAAGAGACACTGGGGTTGGCTTCAGGAGCCCAAAAATTGGATGAATCACACCCTGGAGTTGGCAGCAGCAGCAGGAGCCCAAACATTACTTTAAAGAGACACTGGGGTTGGCTTCAGGAGCCCAAAAATTGGATGAATCACACCCTGGAGTTGGCAGTGCAGGAGCCCAAATATTACTTTAAAGAGACACTGGGGTTGGCTTCAGGAGCCCAAAAATTGGATGAATCACACCCTGGAGTTGGCAGCAGCAGCAGCAGGAGCCCAAATATTACTTTAAAGAGACACTGGGGTTGGCTTCAGGAGCCCAAAAATTGGATGAATCACACCCTGGAGTTGGCAGCAGCAGCAGCAGGAGCCCAAATATTACTTTAAAGAGACACTGGAGTTGGCTTCAGGAGCCCAAAAATTGGATGAATCACACCCTGGAGTTGGCAGCAGCAGCAGGAGCAGCCCAAATATTACTTTAAAGAGACACTGGGGTTGGCTTCAGGAGCCCAAAAATTGGATGAATCACACCCTGGAGTTGGCAGCAGCAGCAGCAGGAGCCCAAATATTACTTTAAAGAGACACTGGGGTTGGCTTCAGGAGCCCAAAAATTGGATGAATAACACCCTGGAGTTGGCAGCAGCAGCAGCAGGAGCCAAAATATTACTTTAAAGAGACACTGGGGTTGGCTTCAGGAGCCCAAACATTGGATGAATCACACCCTGGAGTTGGCAGCAGCAGCAGCAGGAGCCCAAATATTACTTTAAAGAGACACTGGGGTTGGCTTCAGGAGCCCAAAAATTGGATGAATCACACCCTGGAGTTGGCAGCAGCAGCAGCAGGAGCCCAAATATTACTTTAAAGAGACACTGGAGTTGGCTTCAGGAGCCCAAAAATTGGATGAATCACACCCTGGAGTTGGCAGCAGCAGCAGGAGCAGCCCAAATATTACTTTAAAGAGACACTGGGGTTGGCTTCAGGAGGCCAAAAATTGGATGAATCACACCCTGGAGTTGGCAGCAGCAGCAGGAGCCCAAACATTACTTTAAAGAGACCCTAGGGTTGGCTTCAGGAGCCCAAAAATTGGATGATTCACACCCTGGAGTTGGCAGCAGCAGCAGGAGCCCAAACATTACTTTAAAGAGACACTGGGGTTGGCTTCAGGAGCCCAAAAATTGGATGAATCACACCCTGGAGTTGGCAGCAGCAGCAGGAGCCTAAACATTACTTTAAAGAGACACTGGGGTTGGCTTCAGGAGCCCAAAAATTGGATGAATCCCACCCTGGAGTTGGCAGCAGCAGCAGCAGCAGGAGCCCAAATATTACTTTAAAGAGACACTGGGGTTGGCTTCAGGAGCCCAAAAATTGGATGAATCACACCCTGGAGTTGGCAGCAGCAGCAGCAGGAGCCCAAATATTACTTTAAAGAGACACTGGAGTTGGCTTCAGGAGCCCAAAAATTGGATGAATCACACCCTGGAGTTGGCAGCAGCAGCAGGAGCAGCCCAAATATTACTTTAAAGAGACACTGGGGTTGGCTTCAGGAGGCCAAAAATTGGATGAATCACACCCTGGAGTTGGCAGCAGCAGCAGAAGCCCAAACATTACTTTAAAGAGACACTGGGGTTGGCTTCAGGAGCCCAAAAATTGGATGAATCACACCCTGGAGTTGGCAAAAGCAGCAGGAGCCCAAACATTACTTTAAAGAGACCCTGGGGTTGGCTTCAGGAGCCCAAAAATTGGATGAATCACACCCTGGAGTTGGCAGCAGCAGCAGCAGCAGGAGCCCAAATATTACTTTAAAGAGACCCTGGGGTTGGCTTCAGGAGCCCAAAAATTGGATGATTCACACCCTGGAGTTGACATCAGCAGGAGCCCAAAAATTGGCCTAAAGACATAAATATGTTTTGCACCATTTGGAAAGTGTAAAACGTGGCACCATGCTGAATCTAGTCGCATGCATCAGGCATTGGTGGGTGGAAATCCTGGCTGTTCCATCCCTGATTCATTTTGACAAACTCCACATTTTTAGTTGACAGACGAGTTCTCCTCGCCGTAACTATGGCCCCCGCCGCACTAAACACCCGCTCAGATGGCACGCTACTTGCCGGGCAGGACAGCTTTTCCAGGGCAAACTCTGCTAGTTGCGGCCACAAATCAAGTTTGGCTGCCCAGAAGTCCAGCGGATCCTCAAGGTGTGTTGGCATGGTCATGTCAAAGTATGACATGACCTGCTGGTTCAGGTCCTGCTCCAGGTCTTCCTGCTGCTGCTCATGAGTAGCCTCAGTATGCGGGTGTAGAAAGCTACTCATTAGCGACTGAAGACTGAGGCTGCTGCTGCTGCTCCTGCCAACCCCCCCAGTGGCCATGGCAGTGGAAGGTGAGCGCAGAGGTCCCCTCGAGTCAGACCTGTGAGAGTATGGACCATGGCGCAGATAGGCATCGGCCAACTGCCTACGTAGAATGTCTTTGTAGTAGTTCAGTTTGTCCTCCCTCTCGGTGGGTTTAAAAAATGCCCCCATTTTGTGCCGGAAGCGAGGGTCCAATAAGGTGGACAGCCAGAAGTCATCCCGCCGACAGATGGAAACAATTCTGGGGTCACTACGCAAGCACGTGAGCATGCTTCGTGCCATTTGCGCAAGTGACTCGGATGGACTACCTGTCTCCATCTCCACTGCATACTGCCACGGTGTGCCCGGGTCCTCTGTCTCGCCTTCCTCAAAAACCTCTAGCTCCTCTGGCTGCTCCTGCTCCTCCTCTCCTGTCCGCTGACTAGATAAACCAGCCATTTCGCCAAGCCTAAACTGTGTTTTGCTGGGCAACTCCTCCTCCTCCTCTTCCTCCTCCTCCTCCAGTTCAGCTCCAACGGGGTTCATGTGGCCGTAAGATGTAAACGCCATGTCTCCAATGCCCTGACCAGCCATGGTTTCCAACATGTGCTGTAGTACATGAAGCAGTGGAATCACGTCGTTCATCCCGTAATGCTGCCGACTGACAAATAAAGTGGCTTCCTCAAAGGGCCTGAGCAAGCGACAGGTGTCACGTATTAGCTGCCACTGGTTGACATTAAAGTTACACAGGGGAGTCCCCCTATCTGCTTGGATCATCAGGAAATCCGTGATGGCTTTTCTCTGTTCATATAATCAGTCCAACATGTGAAGGGTGGAATTCCAACGGGTGGAAACATCGCAAATCAGACTATGTTGGGGGATACCATTCTGACGCTGTAGCTCAAGAAGGGTGTGTTTGGCGGTGTATGAGTGGCTGAAGTGCATGCAAAGTTTCCTTGAAGTTGTTAGGATGTCTTGCAGATGGGGGGAACACTTCAGAAACCGTTTGACAACCAGATTGAAGACGTGAGCCATGCAGGGGGCATGGGTCAGGCTTCCTTGGCGCAGCGCAGACAAAATGTTCTTCCCATTGTCGGTAACCATGATTTCCATTTTAAGTTTTCTTGGAGTAAGCCATGTTTGGATTTCCTGACATTTAAGCAGTTCCTCCCCTGTGTGACTCCGTTCGCCAAGACAAACCATGTGAAGCACTGCGTGACACCTCCGTGCCCTGCACACATGGTAGACTGGAGGGGCACTGAGACTTGAGCCTACAGTGGAGGGTGAGGAGATGGCGGAGGATGAGGAGGCCGAGTCGCACGGTGTCACAGGCCCAACGGGCAGGGAGCGCGGAGGCCGAAGCGGCGTGACCTGTCCAAGTTGCTGCTGCTGCAAAGGGACCACATTCACCCAGTGGGCCGTAAATGACATGTACTGTCCCTGACCGTAGTTACAGCTCCAGATGTCGGCGCTGCCATGCACTTTGCTACACACCGACAGGCTCAAGGACTGGCCCACCTTCTGTTCAACAAAAGTGTGCAGCGCTGGCACAAGCCATCAGTTTTCTGAAAGGTGCAGATTCCACCACCTGAAAAGGGAGCGACTGCAGCACCAGCAACTTGGACAGGAGCACATTCAGCTTCTGCGCCGTAGGATGAGTGGGCGCATACTGCTGTCTCTTGGACATGGCTTCGCTGATGGATTTCTGGCGGGATGCATGACTTGGAGGAGGAGGAGGAGGAGCAGGAGCGACAGAGGATGGGTATGATGCACAGCTGCCTTCGGCTGAGGTGCTGGAGCCTTGGCTGGCAGAAATTGGGAGCTCACTTGGTGAGGAAGCAGACTGGACCACCCCTTGGGAGCCTCGGTTCTCCCAGGTCGCTTTATGGTGACGCACCATATGTTGACGCAGGGCTGTGGTGCCAACATTTGGACCCTGGCCACGCTTCACCTTTTGCCTACATACTGTATCTTGCATGTGGCCATGTTACCCTCCTGCGGATGCTTCAGGAAAAACTGCCACACTGCCGAGTAGCTACTTTTCCCACCCCCTGGCCTCACTGATTCACTGCTGCTGTTGCCAACTCCAGGAACCCCTGCTCCACTACCTCCCGAAAAGGTAGACTGCCGCACAGCAGGTGCTCTACCCCGGCCCCGGACGGCTCCAGCCTTTGGAATTGTGCCCCCATGCTGACTGCTACCACCTTGCTGCCTCAGCTGCTGACTCCGGGGAAACCTGTGCCCCTCTTCTCCTGATGATGACGATGAAGCTCCTTCATCACCCGGCTCCCAAGTGCGATCGGCTTCATCGTCATCATCATTATCACCGAGTTGTGGCTGTACGTCACTGATGTTCGTGGATTCGTCAACAGTGTCTGGCGCAGGAGCTGGAACGCTCGCAGCACCCACGGCACTGTCCATATCACTATTTGTCTGCCTAGCTAGAGAAGCCACCTCCATTTCTTGGCTGGGCAGTAGCTGCTGACTGTCCTCTATCTGATGGTCCTCCTCACTAAAGAGTGGAGCTGAACCCAAAGCATAGGATACGTCGCTGGGGGAGGGAACGGCGTAGGACAGAGGCAATGGGAGGACAGGGACTGCTCTCGGGGCATGCCAACTCAGGGATGTGTCAGAGGAACCTACCGACCCTAGACTGGGGGTCTCAGACGTAAGTTGTGATGATGTTGTTGATGAGCGCGTCAACCAATCTACCACGGCAGATGCGTTACTGGTGGAGACCCGACCGCTAGCAGATACTGGCAGATTAGGTCTCTCAGCGTGACTCCTGCTGCTACTGGCCCCTAGTCTGCTGCGAGCTCTGCCTGCGGAATCTTGGCCTCTGCCACTCCTCTTTTCACTTCCAGGCACTTGTCTGCCCGACATAGTCTAACTGGCGTGGTAGTAGGTGATATTTTAAGAACCCCCAGGCAGCGGTGGGTCTATATGAAACAGAATATAATGCACACCAAAAGTGAGCAGTAACACTCAGCCTCCAACAGGCCTGCTTAGTGTAAATAAGAGAGCTGCTTAGTGTAAATAAAGAGGGGTATGGTATGTTACAGAATGGGATGCCCCAACAGGAGTGCACCTGGGACCAGTAGTAGCATGCACAGCAAAAGTGTCTTTATCAGGCCTAATTACAATTAGAATAAGTGCAAATGGTTATGGTCTTAAATAGAGGCTGGTGTAGTCACAGAATGGGATGCCACAACAGGAGTGCACCTGGGACCAGTAGTAGCATGCACAGCAAAAGTGTCTTTATCAGGCCTAATTTCAATTAGAATAAGTGCAAATGGTTATGTTCTTAAATAGAGGCTGGTGTAGTCACAGAATGGGATGCCCCAACAGGAGTGCACCTGGGACCAGTAGAAGCATGCACAGCAAAAGAGTCTTTATCAGGCCTAATTTCAATTAAAATAAGTGCAAATGGTTATATGGTCTTAAATAGAGGCTGCTGTAGTCACAGAATGGGATGCCCCAAACAGGAGTGCACCTGGCAGGCAGTAGTGCTATGCACAGCAAAAGTGTCTTTATCAGGCCTAATTTCAATTATAATAGGTGCAAATGGTTATATGGTCTTAAATAGAGGCTGCTGTAGTCACAGAATGGGATGCCCCAAACAGGAGTGCACCTGGCAGGGACCAGTAGTGCTATGCACAGCAAAAGTGTCTTTATCAGGCCTAATTTCAATTATAATAGGTGCAAATGGTTATGGTCTTAAATAGAGGCTGCTGTAGTCACAGAATGGGATGCCCCAAACAGGAGTGCACCTGGCAGGGACCAGTAGTGCTATGCACAGCAAAAGTGTCTTTATCAGGCCTAATTTCAATTATAATAGGTGCAAATGGTTATGGTCTTAAATAGAGGCTGCTGTAGTCACAGAATGGGATGTCCCAAACAGAAGTGCACCTGGCAGGGACCAGTAGTGCTATGCACAGCAAAAGTGTCTTTATCAGGCCTAATTTCAATTATAATAGGTGCAAATGGTTATGGTCTTAAATTATGGCTGCTGTAGTCACAGAATGGGATGCCCCAAACAGGAGTGCACCTGGCAGGGACCAGTAGTGCTATGCACAGCAAAAGTGTCTTTATCAGGCCTAATTTCAATTATAATAGGTGCAAATGGTTATGTGGTCTTAAATAGAGGCTGGTGTAGTCACAGAATGGGATGCAACAACAGGAGTGCACCTGGCAGGCAGTAGTGCTATGCACAGCAAAAGTGTCTTTATCAGGCCTAATTTCAATTAGAATAAGTGCAAATGGTTATATGGTCTTAAATAGAGGCTGGTGTAGTCACAGAATGGGATGCCACAACAGGAGTGCACCTGGGACCAGTAGTAGCATGCACAGCAAAAGAGTCTTTATCAGGCCTAATTTCAATTAGAATAAGTGCAAATGGTTATGTTCTTAAATAGAGGCTGGTGTAGTCACAGAATGGGATGCCCCAAACAGGAGTGCACCTGGCAGGGACCAGTAGTGCTATGCACAGCAAAAGTGTCTTTATCAGTCCTAATTTCAATTATAATAGGTGCAAATGGTTATGGTCTTAAATAGAGGCTGCTGTAGTCACAGAATGGGATGCCCCAAACAGAAGTGCACCTGGCAGGGACCAGTAGTGCTATGCACAGCAAAAGTGTCTTTATCAGGCCTAATTTCAATTATAATAGGTGCAAATGGTTATGGTCTTAAATAGAGGCTGCTGTAGTCACAGAATGGGATGCCCCAAACAGGAGTGCACCTGGCAGGGACCAGTAGTGCTATGCACAGCAAAAGTGTCTTTGTCAGGCATATTTTCAATTAGAATAAGTGCAAATGGTTATATGGTCTTAAATAGAGGCTGCTGTAGTCACAGAATGGGATGCCCCAAACAGGAGTGCACCTGGCAGGCAGTAGTGCTATGCACAGCAAAAGTGTCTTTATCAGGCCTAATTTCAATTAGAATAAGTGCAAATGGTTATGGTCTTAAATAGAGGCTGGTGTAGTCACAGAATGGGATGCCACAACAGGAGTGCACCTTGGACCAGTAGTAGCATGCACAGCAAAAGAGTCTTTATAAGGCCTAATTTCAATTAGAATAAGTGCAAATGGTTATGTTCTTAAATAGAGGCTGGTGTAGTCACAGAATGGGATGCCACAACAGGAGTGCACCTGGGACCGGTAGTAGCATGCACAGCAAAAGTGTCTTTATCAGGCCTAATTTCAATTAGAATAAGTGCAAATGGTTATGTTCTTAAATAGAGGCTGGTGTAGTCACAGAATGGGATGCCCCAACAGGAGTGCACCTGGCAGGCAGCAGTAAGAATATGCACAGCAAAAGTGTCTTTATCAGGCCTAATTTCAATTAGAATAAGTGCAAATGGTTATGGTCTTAAATAGAGGCTGGTGTAGTCACAGAATGGGATTCCCCAAACAGGAGTGCACCTGGCAGGCAGTAGTGCTATGCACAGCAAAATTGTCTTTATCAGGCCTAATTTCAATTATAATAGGTGCAAATGGTTATGGTCTTAAATAGAGGCTGCTGTAGTCACAGAATGGGATGCCCCAAACAGGAGTGCACCTGGCAGGTAGTAGTGCTATGCACAGCAAAAGTGTCTTTATCAGGCCTAATTTCAATTAGAATAAGTGCAAATGGTTATGGTCTTAAATAGAGGCTGGTGTAGTCACAGAATGGGATGCCACAACAGGAGTGCACCTGGGACCAGTAGTAGCATGTACAGCAAAAGAGTCTTTATCAGGCCTAATTTCAATTAGAATAAGTGCAAATGGTTATGTTCTTAAATAGAGGCTGGTGTAGTCACAGAATGGGATGCCACAACAGGAGTGCACCTGGCAGGCAGTAGTGCTATGCACAGCAAAAGTGTCTTTATCAGGCCTAATTTCAATTATAATAGGTGCAAATGGTTATGGTCTTAAATAGAGGCTGCTGTAGTCACAGAATGGGATGCCCCAAACAGGAGTGCACCTGGCAGGTAGTAGTGCTATGCACAGCAAAAGTGTCTTTATCAGGCCTATTTTCAATTAGAATAAGTGCAAATGGTTATGGTCTTAAATAGAGGCTGGTGTAGTCACAGAATGGGATGCCACAACAGGATTGCACCTGGGACCAGTAGTAGCATGCACAGCAAAAGAGTCTTTATCAGGCCTAATTTCAATTAGAATAAGTGCAAATGGTTATGTTCTTAAATAGAGGCTGGTGTAGTCACAGAATGGGATGCCCCAACAGGAGTGCACCTGGCAGGCAGCAGTAAGAATATGCACAGCAAGAGTGTCTTTATCAGGCCTAATTTCAATTAGAATAAGTGCAAATGGTTATATGGTCTTAAATAGAGGCTGCTGTAGTCACAGAATGGGATGCCCCAAACAGGAGTGCACCTGGCAGGCAGTAGTGCTATGCACAGCAAAAGTGTCTTTATCAGGCCTAATTTCAATTATAATAGGTGCAAATGGTCATGGTCTTAAATAGAGGCTGGTGTAGTCACAGAATGGGATGCCCCAAACAGGAGTGCACCTGGCAGGCAGTAGTTCTATGCACAGCAAAAGTGTCTTTATCAGGCCTAATTTCAATTAGAATAAGTGCAAATGGTTATGGTCTTAAATAGAGGCTGGTGTAGTCACAGAATGGGATGCCACAACAGGAGTGCACCTGGGACCAGTAGTAGCATGCACAGCAAAAGAATCTTTATCAGGCCTAATTTCAATTAGAATAGGTGCAAATGGTTATGTTCTTAAATAGAGGCTGGTGTAGTCACAGAATGGGATGCCACAACAGGAGTGCACCTGGGACCAGTAGTAGCATGCACAGCAAAAGTGTCTTTATCAGGCCTAATTTCAATTAGAATAAGTGCAAATGATTATATGGTCTTAAATAGAGGCTGCTGTAGTGACAGAATGGGATGCCCCAAACAGGAGTGCATCTGGCAGGGACCAGTAGTGCTATGCACAACAAAAGTGTCTTTATCAGGCCTAATTTCAATTAGAATAAGTGCAAATGGTTATATGGTCTTAAATAGAGGCTGCTGTAGTCACAGAATGGGATGCCCCAAACAGGAGTGCACCTGGCAGGGACCAGTAGTGCTATGCACAGCAAAAGTGTCTTTATCAGGCCTAATTTCAATTAGAATAAGTGCAAATGGTTATGGTCTTAAATAGAGGCTGCTGTAGTCACAGAATGGGATGCCTCACAGCAGACTTAAGATCAGTTCAGTATATACGCACAGTTAGTTAGTATAAGCAGCCTGAAAACGCTAACAAAGCCAGTCAGCCAGCCAGTAACACTCAGGCTGGATGAAAAAAAAAAAATCTCCCTGTGACTGCCTCCGATATTTCCTAACTTTCCCTGTTTTTCGCTGACTTTCTGTCTGTCTCCTGCCTGTCTCCTGCCTGTCTCCAGCCTGTCCCTGTCTGTCCCTGCCTGTCTAACTGCCTCTCCCTCACTACAGCGTTCTGTCTCTCACGAATGCAATAGAGAAATGAGGAAGGAAAAGCAAGATGGCCAACTTAAATAGCGCTGTGACGTCACCGGGCTTGCTGGCTGCTGATAGGCTGCATGTGACTGCCCCAGCTTGCACTGGCGCGGGGTAGATGTCCAGACATGTCCCGTCCGCCATCTTAGAATGCCTGTATGTAAATGAATGGATGTTAAAGGAAAACTTCGAGCGATCGAATCGCGGGGAAATTCGGATTCGATCCGAATCAAATTTTTCATGAAATTCGGATCGAATCCGGGTTCGTCCGGATCGATTCGCTCATCCCTACTCTAGTTTATCAGTAATAAACCAGTCATATTTGTGCATAGTATTTGTTTTGGGTGTTCATTTTTCCACTCTGTCTTCATCCAGTGAGTTAGACCTTTTGAGCCACATGTCTGGGTAGAACTATGGGAGTGTCTACAGTAGTGAACTAACCTATTAAGGAAAGCTCTAGGGGGAGACAATGTTCACTGAAGCAGATCCATCTGAGGGGGATACTCATGGTTAATGTTAGAGAGGAGAGGTAGTCAGCAAGAGTGAAAATGGGTATCACTGAGGTAAGTCCGTTTTGAAAATGGATACCTAACAAGGAGGGTGCAAGTCCAGTAGAACAATTAATGTCCCAAGTGGAGCTGTCGTGCCTGAGATGCTAAGGGATATTTTTGGGAAATGGTTGTGAAGCAACTGGAATTGACTGTAAAGCTGGAACAAAAAGTAAACCTTTTTCTACTCAACTGAGTAGTCTCTGGAAGTGAACCTCACCAACACCACACCTCAGTACAAAGTGTCACTAGGTACCTGGGGTTGAAACAACCCCCCTGCTCCTCAAACCTCCACCATTAGCCCTGAGGGACCTAACATCTCCTTGGGGAAAAACAAAAAGTAAAACATTCGGACAATACTCATCTATAGAGATGAGCGAGTAGTATTCGACCGAGTCGGTATTCGATCGAATACTACGTTATTCGTCATACTCGATTTCGATCGAGTACAGCGGCGATGGCGCACTCACAATTCGTTTCCCCTCACACCTTCCCTGGCGCGTTTTTTACACCAATCACCATGCAGGGGGGGTGGGACAGGTCCTGGGAGGACGCTGGCATCGCGAGAACGGCGTCTAGACGCATTGGCTGGAAAAACCATGTGACCTCGAATCTACAAAACTCAGCACTTCCTCTTCGTCAGCATTAGCAGCTTGAACTTAGTGAGGGATAGACGCTCACAGCAGGGAAAGAGAGGCTGTAGCTGGCAGGGCCCCAGAAGCTCAGAATATCGCATTTACGACCATATATACCAGCTACCAGAAGACAAGAGAGTCATTGAGAGCCCTTATTAGGGCTACTATGCTGAACGGTATATAGCTCATATGTAGGCAGGCAGGGCCCCAGAAGCTCAGAATATCGCATTTACCACCATATATACCAGCTACCAGAAGACAAGAGAGTCATTGAGAGCCCTTATTAGGGCTACTATGCTGAACGGTATATTGCTCATATGTAGGCAGGCAGGGCCCCAGAAGCTCAGAATATCGCATTTACCACCATATATACCAGCTACCAGAAGACAAGAGAGTCATTGAGAGCCCTTATTAGGGCTACTATGCTGAACGGTATATAGCTCATATGTAGGCAGGCAGGGCCCCAGAATCTCAGAATATCGCATTTACCACCATATATACCAGCTACCAGAAGACAAGAGAGTCATTGAGAGCCCTTATTAGGGCTACTATGCTGAACGGTATATAGCCCATATGTAGGCATGCAGGGCCCCAGAAGCTCAGAATATCGCATTTACCACCATATATACCAGCTACCAGAAGACAAGAGAGTCATTGAGAGTCCTTATTATTAGGGCTACTATGCTGAACGGTATATAGCCCATATGTAGGCAGGCAGGGCCCCAGAAGCTCAGAATATCACATTTACCACCATATATACCAGCTACCAGAAGACAAGAGGTCATTGAGAGCCCTTATTAGGGCTACTATGCTGAACGGTATATACTGTAGCTCATATGTAGGCAGGCAGGGCCCCAGAAGCTCAGAATATCGCATTTACCACCATATATACCAGCTACCAGAAGACAAGAGAGTCATTGAGAGCCCTTATTCGGGCTACTATGCTGAACGGTATATAGCCCATATGTAGGCAGGCAGGGCCCCAGAAGCTCAGAATATCGCATTTACCACCATATATACCAGCTACGAGAAGACAAGAGAGTCATTGAGAGTCCTTATTATTAGGGCTACTATGCTGAACGGTATATAGCTCATATGTAGGCCGGCAGGGCCCCAGAAGCTCAGAATATCGTATTTACCACCATATATACCAGCTACCAGAAGACAAGAGAGTCATTGAGAGCCCTTATTAGGGCTACTATGCTGAACGGTATATAGCTCATATGTAGGCAGGCAGGGCCCCAGAAGCTCAGAATATCGCATTTACCACCATATATACCAGCTACCAGAAGACAAGAGAGTCATTGAGAGCCCTTATTAGGGCTACTATGCTGAACGGTATATAGCTCATATGTAGGTAGGCAGGGCCCCAGAAGCTCAGGATATCGCATTTACCACCATATATATCAGCTACCAGAAGACAAGAGAGTCATTGAGAGTCCTTATTATTAGGGCTACTATGCTGAACGGTATATAGCCCATATGTAGGCAGGCAGGGCCCCAGAAGCTCAGAATATCGCATTTACCACCATATATACCAGCTACCAGAATTCAAGAGAGTCATTGAGAGTCATTATTATTAGGGCTACTATGCTGAACGGTATATAGCCCATATGTAGGCAGGCAGGGCCCCAGAAGCTCAGAATATCGCATTTACCACCATATATACCAGCTACCAGAAGACAAGAGAGTCATTGAGAGCCCTTATTAGGGCTACTATGCTGAACGGTATATAGCTCATATGTAGGCAGGCAGGGCCCCAGAAGCTCAGAATATCGCATTTACCACCATATATACCAGCTACCAGAAGACAAGAGAGTCATTGAGAGCCCTTATTAGGGCTACTATGCTGAACGGTATATAGCTCATATGTAGGCAGGCAGGGCCCCAGAAGCTCAGAATATCGCATTTACCACCATATATACCAGCTACCAGAAGACAAGAGAGTCATTGAGAGCCCTTATTAGGGCTACTATGCTGAACGGTATATAGCCCATATGTAGGCATGCAGGGCCCCAGAAGCTCAGAATATCGCATTTACCACCATATATACCAGCTACCAGAAGACAAGAGAGTCATTGAGAGTCCTTATTATTAGGGCTACTATGCTGAACGGTATATAGCCCATATGTAGGCAGGCAGGGCCCCAGAAGCTCAGAATATCACATTTACCACCATATATACCAGCTACCAGAAGACAAGAGGTCATTGAGAGCCCTTATTAGGGCTACTATGCTGAACGGTATATACTGTAGCTCATATGTAGGCAGGCAGGGCCCCAGAAGCTCAGAATATCGCATTTACCACCATATATACCAGCTACCAGAAGACAAGAGAGTCATTGAGAGCCCTTATTCGGGCTACTATGCTGAACGGTATATAGCCCATATGTAGGCAGGCAGGGCCCCAGAAGCTCAGAATATCGCATTTACCACCATATATACCAGCTACGAGAAGACAAGAGAGTCATTGAGAGTCCTTATTATTAGGGCTACTATGCTGAACGGTATATAGCTCATATGTAGGCCGGCAGGGCCCCAGAAGCTCAGAATATCGTATTTACCACCATATATACCAGCTACCAGAAGACAAGAGAGTCATTGAGAGCCCTTATTAGGGCTACTATGCTGAACGGTATATAGCTCATATGTAGGCAGGCAGGGCCCCAGAAGCTCAGAATATCGCATTTACCACCATATATACCAGCTACCAGAAGACAAGAGAGTCATTGAGAGCCCTTATTAGGGCTACTATGCTGAACGGTATATAGCTCATATGTAGGCAGGCAGGGCCCCAGAAGCTCAGAATATCGCATTTACCACCATATATACCAGCTACGAGAAGACAAGAGAGTCATTGAGAGTCCTTATTATTAGGGCTACTATGCTGAACGGTATATAGCCCATATGTAGGCAGGCAGGGCCCCAGAAGCTCAGAATATCGCATTTACCACCATATATACCAGCTACCAGAATTCAAGAGAGTCATTGAGAGTCATTATTATTAGGGCTACTATGCTGAACGGTATATAGCCCATATGTAGGCAGGCAGGGCCCCAGAAGCTCAGAATATCGCATTTACCACCATATATACCAGCTACCAGAAGACAAGAGAGTCATTGAGAGTCCTTATTAGGGCTACTATGCTGAACGGTACATAGCTCATATGTAGGCAGGCAGGGCCCCAGAAGCTCAGAATATCGCATTTACCACTATATATACCAGCTACCAGAAGACAAGAGAGTCATTGAGAGCCCTTATTAGGGCTACTATGCTGAACGGTATATAGCTCATATGTAGGCAGGCAGGGCCCCAGAAGCTCAGAATATCGCATTTACCACCATATATACCAGCTACCAGAAGACAAGAGAGTCATTGAGAGTCCTTATTATTAGGGCTACTATGCTGAACAGTATATAGCCCATATGTAGGCAGGCAGGGCCCCAGAAGCTCAGAATGTCGCATTTACCACCATATATACCAGCTACCAGAATTCAAGAGAGTCATTGAGAGTCCTTATTATTAGGGCTACTATGCTGAACGGTATATAGCCCATATGTAGGCAGGCAGGGCCCCAGAAGCTCAGAATATCGCATTTACCACCATATATACCAGCTACCAGAAGACAAGAGAGTCATTGAGAGTCCTTATTAGGGCTACTATGCTGAACGGTATATAGCTCATATGTAGGCAGGCAGGGCCCCAGAAGCTCAGAATATCGCATTTACCACCATATATACCAGCTACCAGAAGACAAGAGAGTCATTGAGAGCCCTTATTAGGGCTACTATGCTGAACGGTATATAGCTCATATGTAGGCAGGCAGGGCCCCAGAAGCTCAGAATATCGCATTTACCACCATATATACCAGCTACCAGAAGACAAGAGAGTCATTGAGAGTCCTTATTAGGGCTACTATGCTGAACGGTATATAGCTCATATGTAGGCAGGCAGGGCCCCAGAAGCTCAGAATATCGCATTTACCACCATATATACCAGCTACCAGAAGACAAGAGGTCCTTACTGCTGGGGTGACACAATGTAACAAACCTCCTCCTGTAAGCTTCCCTTACTGCTGGGGTGACACACTGTAACAAACCTCCTCCTGTAAGCTTCCCTTACTGCTGGGGTGACACAATGTAACAAACCTCCTCCTGTAAGCTTCCCTTACTGCTGGGGTGACACAATGTAACAAACCTCCTCCTGTAAGCTTCCCTTACTGCTGGGGTAACACACTGTAACAAACCTCCTCCTGTAAGCTTCCCTTACTGCTGGGGTGACACACTGTAACAAACCTCCTCCTGTAAGCTTCCCTTACTGCTGGGGTGACACACTGTAACAAACCTCCTCCTGTAAGCTTCCCTGACTGCTGGGGTGACATACTGTAACAAACCTCCTCCTGTAAGCTTCCCTTACTGCTGGGGTGACACACTGTAACAAACCTCCTCCTGTAAGCTTCCCTTACTGCTGGGGTGACACAATGTAACAAACCTCCTCCTTTAAGCTTCCCTTACTGCTGGGGTGACACACTGTAACAAACCTCCTCCTGTAAGCTTCCCTTACTGCTGGGGTGACACACTGTAACAAACCTCCTCCTGTAAGCTTCCCTTACTGCTGGGGTGACACAATGTAACAAACCTCCTCCTGTAAGCTTCCCTTACTGCTGGGGTAACACACTGTAACAAACCTCCTCCTGTAAGCTTCCCTGACTGCTGGGGTGACACACTGTAACAAACCTCCTCCTGTAAGCTTCCCTTACTGCTGGGGTGACACACTGTAACATACCTCCTCCTTTAAGCTTCCCTTACTGCTGGGGTGACACACTGTAACAAACCTCCTCCTGTAAGCTTCCCTTACTGCTGGGGTGACACAGTGTAACAAACCTCCTCCTGTAAGCTTCCCTTACTGCTGGGGTGACACAATGTAACAAACCTCCTCCTGTAAGCTTCCCTTACTGCTGGGGTAATACACTGTAACAAACCACCTCCTGTAAGCTTCCCTGACTGCTGGGATGACACACTGTAACAAACCTCCTCCTGTAAGCTTCCCTTACTGCTGGGGTGACACACTGTAACAAACCTCCTCCTTTAAGCTTCCCTTACTGCTGGGGTGACACACTGTAACAATCCTCCTCCTGTAAGCTTCCCTTACTGCTGGGGTGACACAATGTAACAAACCTCCTCCTGTAAGCTTCCCTTACTGCTGGGGTGACACAATGTAACAAACCTCCTCCTGTAAGCTTCCCTTACTGCTGGGGTAACACACTGTAACAAACCTCCTCCTGTAAGCTTCCCTGACTGCTGGGGTGACACACTGTAACAAACCTCCTCCTGTAAGCTTCCCTTACTGCTGGGGTGACACACTGTAACAAACCTCCTCCTTTAAGCTTCCCTTACTGCTGGGGTGACACAATGACACAAGAGGACATGTCTGACCACATCTCACACACACACACACACACACACACACACACACACACACACACACACACAATGACAATTAGGGGTGGGGTCTATTTGTTTTCCCCCTTGCCTATGCCATCTGTGGTTGTCATTAGGCAACGTGATTTTAAGGGGTGCAGAATTTTGTTCTTCTTTTTTGTACAGTTTGGCTTGGGGTCCATGGCAATGTAGAGGAAAGAAGGTTTCCTTGTCTTGTCTCACTTTACGTAGAAGTTATATTGTGTTTGGAGTGTATTGTTGAGTGGCTGTGATAGTGGCGTAATAGTGCGACTTGGGCGCGTTATATGCACCCAGACATGCTTCCCCTGCTGTCCCAGTTGCATTCCAGCAGTGTTGGCATCATTTTCTGATGTTTCAGGGTGGACTTGGTGACCTCCAAGTGGTCGAATTGAGATTTCCAAGTGGCGAGCATTTTTTTCCCATAGACTATAATGGGATTCGATAATCGGTCGAGTAGTCGAGTAACGCGGTCTATTCGAATCGAAATTCGAAATTTCGAATATTTCTCTACTCGCTCATCTCTACTCACCTATGTTGAACTCAAGAATACCTCTCAGGTCCAATCTGGTATTCTGACATTTAATCAAACTTCCAACTGGCTGAAGAAAAGCACTGTAAATGAAGTGGTGTGCTGCAATGGGCGCAATGGTTAAGTATTAGACATCTGGATCCAGTGCAGAATGCTATGCTATGCGAGTGGTCAAAAGATATATGGCCTGATGCAGAGCCTCCCCCGATCTGACCTTATTTTGTTCCGTTTTTCCTATGGCCCGTTTTGCTTACATTTGTCACGGGGTTCAAATGTGATTCAGAGCCGCCGTCGGGAGAGCTCCGTTACTGATCCGTGTATGTGTCTTCAATCGGAAAGTGTTTTTTCCCCTCACGGGTGCTTTCCGTGTGGTCGTGGGTTCCGTTGCCGTTCCCACGGACGATCCGTTTTTTGCTCCTTTTTCTTGCGTTTCCAAACGTAGCTTCTTGCCATCTGTTTCTGTTTTCACCCCGATTCCGACTGTTTTTCCGTGTATACTTACATTTCCATGGTTTTCCTGTTGTCAATCTGGGTCCACGCAAGCGCACATCCCTAGTCCTCCCTCAAGCTTTCACCATACAACAAACTGACACTTTTAGCCACACCAAAACTTACCTTCAAATAATATCCTTCTTCTTCTTCTTCCTCCTCCTCCTCCTCCCGGTGTTTAATGCTTACCTTAATCTGTTCTCCTTCTTCTTTTTCTTCTTCCCTGTGTTTAATGCTTACCTTAATCTGTTCTCCTTTTTCTTTTTCTTCTTCTTCCCTGTGTTTAATGCTTACCTTAATCTGTTCTCCTTCTTCTTTTTCTTCTTCTTCCCTGTGTTTAATGCTTACCTTAATCTGTTCTCCTTCTTCTTTTTCTTCTTCTTCCCTGTGTTTAATGCTTACCTTAATCTGTTCTCCTTCTTTTTCTTCTTCTTCCCTGTGTTTAATGCTTACCTTAATCTGTTCTCCTTCTTCTTTTTCTTCTTCTTCCCTGTGTTTAATGCTTACCTTAATCTGTTCTCCTTCTTCTTTTTCTTCTTCTTCCCTGTGTTTAATGCTTACCTTAATCTGTTCTCCTTCTTCTTTTTCTTCTTCTTCCCTGTGTTTAATGCTTACCTTAATCTGTTCTCCTTCTTTTTCTTCTTCTCCTTCTTCTTCCTCCTCTTCCTTGTCCCATATACTTACCTGTTGGGACATGTAACTGTATGATTATGTTGTGAGAACGTACAGTGGCAGGAAAGAGAACACACCACACTTTTTTTTTGGATTTTTTAATGAAAGTTTTTTTTTATAAAAATTTAGAAAACTTTTTTAAAATCTTAAAATTTTTGTCATCCACACAGGAGGCTCTTCTTGGGCTTCATTGTGGGCCTTGACTTCGATCTGTGAATGAAAAACATCATCAGTTTTGCCTTGTAACTATTTTGTGCTTATCTAGGGTTTTTTTTAAGGTCCATTTTTAGAGTTAATTTTTCCCTAAGTTATTTCATTAATGTGTCTTGGACCATGTTTTTTTAGTTTTGGGCAGGAGTTTAAACAACATGTATGATATCTAGGATAAACTTACAAGGCTTGTGGCCAACAGTGCGTCTGGGGCGCAACCTCCTCCCTGGGTCCACCATCTGTTGCTGCTGTGAAGCTGTTTGGATCAAAAACACAAGGATATTATTGACTCTTTGTGCCTCCTGAATGTCAGATTAGGTTAGGCTTCTATGCATCAAATCACTCACCTTCCCCAGGCACCTCTTCAGCTGCCCTGCTTCATCCACTCTC
The DNA here is from genome assembly GCA_027917425.1 of Gastrophryne carolinensis. Lineage (NCBI taxonomy): Eukaryota > Metazoa > Chordata > Amphibia > Anura > Microhylidae > Gastrophryne > Gastrophryne carolinensis. Next base: position 89,428,732 of record CM051243.1, read on the forward strand.
CTTTGGGATGGTCCTGCGACGTCATCATCTAAAAATAACAATAGTGCACATTAGTATATGTCTTTATTGCATGTATCCGGACATATGTAGGTTCGAGAGTCTTACCGGAGTCAGGTTGGAGCTGTGGCTGGTTTGACTCCCTGCCGTGCGACTCCCCCCCCCTGTATAGTGAGGTCCAGCGGCTCCTCATACTCACTGGCAGAGGAGGGGGTGGGCGTTGGCACTCGTGTGGCACCACCTATACTTTCACCAGTACCTCCCAACACTGGACTTCGGGTTCTGGTCCGGGTGGGGCGGAAACGCAAATTCCATTCATGCGCTGCAATATAAACACAATCATAAACACAGGCCCAGGCAAGGGCAGTGTGTTTATTGCATGTCATGTACCAAGACTTACCTGGAAAGTGCTTTGCAAAGTACCGCCTCACCCGGGGCCTATGCCTCCTCTTCAAATCCAACCAGTTTTGGGCGATCTGAGTGAAGGTATAGGTGGTGCCAGTGTTCCTGGCAATTGCCTCCACCACCGCCAGTGCCAACGTCCTCTTCTCGAAGTCGCATGGCAGGAAATCATAACGGTTCCTCAGCATCATCTGTATAAAAAAAACACAATGGCAGGGCATTAGTGACACAAATAGATGAAACAGTCTCATGCACAGCCAGTTTCTCATCTAAAGCCAGTTTCGGAGACTCATTCCTACTCACATGGGCCTACTTAGTCTATCTGCCTCTAGGCTAGTGTGCTGCTGCGCACATGGTTAAAACTAAGCTGGTCTAGTAGTTTAGTTTAACAAGTCAGTTTGTCCTCACTAATCTTGCCCTGCCATGGCTAATTTTTGTTTAGCGGCTTGTGCGCGCACATAAACGCACGATCGCCTACTCACATCCATGATTATTTTGCCCTGCTCCTCAGTATAGATGGTGGGCGACATCTTGTTCTTCCTTCTGGGTGTGGTTATGATGTTCCCCCGCGGTGGCGCATGCAGCCACACACGCTGCCGAACACGCCCCCACGGGAAAACTATTTAAAGGTCAATGCACTCAGCTCTGTGTTGGTTACCATATCACTATGCCCAGACCAAAAGGGAGCCGTAACACCCCAAAAAGCCCAGAGGCACATACTAGCCGCACAGATAGACATCACGAACACCCACACAAGAGCAGGCACAAGAGCCGGGAGGGACATGGCCATAGTCAAAGGGTGGGGAAGCCAGCCACACAGGCTTCTCGGAAAAAACGCATAAGCAAGGAGCCCTTGGCACAGTCGCCCCCACCTGCTAAATCAGCCAGGCCTCACAAGGGCCACAAATCTCTTCCAACCCTGCAGCCTACACCTCCTCCACCCACAAAGCATGTGGGTAAATCCAGCCATACCACCAAGGGGAAGCGTAGGTCCAAAACCACTAGCCCACCCAGGCCAACCACCCCTCCTCCTCGACAATCTGTGTCCCCAAGTACCATAAGCACAGAGTCAATAGAGAGCTCCACAGGTGACAGCTCGACAGGCACCCAGCCATTATCACCTAGCACCCCCCACAGTCCATCAAAGTCACCCATCAGCCCAAGAAACCTAAACTACTCCCCAGACAGCCAGCCATCAATGTCGTCTGCTGCCGGGGACACCACACACCCATGTGGGCGCCAGCTGCGACGTGGCTCACTTACAGCCCGTTTCTGTGATGTCCAAAGCATGGCTGTAGCCACTGGTGTTTGTGAGCACTATGATGCCCTATTTGGGCGTTATTCTAAATCCACCACAAAGCAGGCCAAGCAGGAGATTTGGGATAAGATTTTCCGGCAAGTTAATAGTGTTGGTTCTGTGAGGAGAGATGTTGAGCAAATTAAGTGAAAATTTGGTGACCTGAAATATTATGGTTAAAAAAAAAATGGACATGCGCCGCCAGCAGAGGTAAAGTCCATATAGAGTGTAAATGCATGTATAGGCTGCTTTGTAACAGGATGTAACACTTATTAGGTGTGCTTTAATCTTCCCCAGCCTGCAGACAGGGAGTGGGATCCCAACTAAAATCATCCTAACACCAGCAGAAGAACATGTGTTTACATATATTCACCTGGCAACCCTTCAGGGCCTGCCAGGGGGCCTAGACACAGACAGGAATGTCAGGTCCGGAGGTGAGTATGTTTTTACATTGAGCTTTTTAAATGGGTACCCAAACAGTTTTATACTCCTTAATACCCACTGGCCTTTGCTGAAACACTAAAAGTACATTCTCTTGTCCCAGAACAAAATCAAGACACGCCACAAGGCCAAACTACCCCTGGCTTGTCCCGGAGGACCATGCAACAACAGCCTTCAGTCCACACCAACCAACCTGAGTGTTTGGATGAGGTAGGTCAATGGTCCACTGTGTAGACTTATGAAATTGCACTTGCATCCATTTAATGTTAAATAGTGGACTCAATACCTGCTACATTTCTTGGCAGAACCTACCCAGTCCACCAATTATAGAAGACATTCGTGATTTGGAGGAGGAGGATACAATTCAGATGCAGCCAAGGCCAACCAAACCAGTGGGCGAACATCAGACCCAACAGGCCCAAAAACTTCTACCACCACTAACCAAACCTCTGTGGCACCAACCTCTTCTGCTGTCCGCACAACAGACTCTGCTCCAAGCCAGCCACCAGCAGCAACTCAATCTGGAGCAGAACCACCCACTTGTGCCAGTGGCAAAACACATCCTAGGCGACATATCAGGCAGAGGAGACAGCTGCAGATCATGGAGGAAGCCTGGCACCAGGAGAATGTTGAATTTTCTGCAAACACACAGAGATTTAATGAAACTGTGTGTACCCAAATCACCTCAATGTCTAACCAATTAGATATTTTAAACCAAAATGTCTCTGGGCTGCTGCAAGAAACCAGACAACTAACCAGGCATATGGGTGAAATGGTCCACCAATGGCAGCTCATTAATCAGAGCCTTGCACATATTGCCGCAAACATTCACCCACACCAGCCATCAACTGGCACCTCATACTCTGCATACCACTAAATGGATGTGTTTATGTATTTGACCCCACGTTAAGCTTTAAATAATACAACAAAAAAGTTTGCAACTTAATTTTTTTGGGATCACCAAAAAATTAACAAAACAAACAAAACAAAGGAATGTTATTTAAGATAAAACATTGTCCACAAGTTGGGAACGGATCGCCTGTGCTGTGCCACTTTGGGATCCGGAGTAGGGAGGAGTGACTTCTTCAGAAATCTGTAAAGTGGCTTCAGGCAGGTCAGTGTATCTTGATACCCGGCTTTGTATGGCCAGGTTGTGCATGACCCCACACGCAATTATTATTTTGATGACCTTGGCGGGCTCATACAGCAGGGCACCCCCAGTCTGGTCCAGACAGCGGAAGCGCATCTTCATCAAGCCAAAGGCCCATTCCACCATGGAGCGAGTCCTCCTATGCGCAGTGTTATATCGCTCCGGGGCCTGCGAGGATGGGGGTAAGTAGCCATTGAAGCAATGGATAGCCAGAATCACCTGCAAATAAAACCAAAAAATTAAGCACAAACCATAATACAAAATACACATGACAAATGGGCCTCTTTGCAACATATGTAGTGGCAGGCCCCAGAACTAGTCGACACCTAACTATAATCCCAAAATAAATAAAAAAAAAAATGAGAATAACGAATACCCACAAGTACCTTACATGCTAATTAAAAAAAGGCCATGTTATGTTACTTTAAAATGCTAAGAACAGGGAACAACAGACAGAGGCCTAGGGGAAGAGCCTCAATAATGTGCTGCTTAGCATACCACCATTAGTGAACAGGGACAATAGGTGAGCTGTGCTGTGTCAGAGCAAAGCACAGTTCTGATGAGGCAACATGCACATCCACCCAGTACACTCCTGTACAATGACTGTGGGATGCAACATAGCTAAGAGGGCCAGGATAGGAAGGAAAAGGGGAGACTAACCAAAAAAAGCATAGGAGAAAATAGTGGTAATTAAGTGATTGAAAACTTGTACTGTTTCATTAGAGTCTATAACAGATTAGTGGGGTACAGGCACATAAAAAATCAAAAAAACATGGTGGACAGCAACAACAATTTTGGGACACATACCCAGTAGCCATCCGCCAGACAGATCTCCTGACTGAAATCGCACAAAGAGGCTGGAGTTCCTCAAAATGTGAGAATTGTGGGTGGAACCAGGGAAGGCTGCAAACAAACTAAAAAATTGCAGATCTGGACTTGACACTGCCTGCACATTGATTGAATGGCCCATCTTCCTGTTCCTGCAAAAGCAAAATACAACAGGAATTAGTGGGCACAAAAGTGGAAACATAATTCAAAATATACTTTCGCAGAAACAACATTTAAAAACAATGGATGTTTGGTATACACAGGGTGTAGGTCTGCTTTAATCCTAAAAAAAATAATACATATTGAAATAATGAACATTTCTGGCCAACATTGCACATACATGCTGACCTAAACCACATACCTGAACAGATATTCCTGGTCAGCAGGAGGAATTAACGATACGTGGGTACAATCGATGGCACCCATGATGTTAGGCATGTCGGCTATGTTATAAAAGGCCAGCTTAACTTTCCACTGTGTCAGGGAAAAAATATATATGGGTGCCAGGGTAGCCATGCCATCCAAAAACTTGGTAAGGCTGCGGCTCAGCGTAGACTGGGACATCCCCACAGAGAAGGCACCCAGTCTCTGGAACGAGCCGTTTGCCAAAAACTGCAGGCAGCCAACCAATTTGGTCATACCTGCAATTGCATGCCCCTTTCTTGTGGTGCGGGCTAACCATGGCCGCAGCTGCCTATACAAGTCCTGGAGAGAAACACGGTTAAGGCGGATGAGCTCGAATAGCTCAAAGTCATGCATGCCATCGATGTCCAGACATGTGCGGTGCAGCCTGGTTTCTGCCATGCTCAAAACAACCAGGCTGCGTAGCTGACGCCTTTGATGTTCACGCACAGCAGAATGCATTTCCAAGTCACAAAGATCAAATACGGCTGCTAAGACTGCCCGTAAGTGAAGCGTCGACACCCTTGTTAAATTGGGCTTGTTTCAATCGGAAATCAAGGCTCTGAATCAATTAAAAAACGGACCAATCAACGGCCAGTCCGTTTTCATGGAGTTCAGCCTCTTGCGAGCCGACAATCGGAAAGGCGCCTGCAGAAACACCTGAGCGCATACACGCACACAAAAAGCAACGTAGCACCCTTTCCTGACCTGATCACAGCCCAAAAACAACGGTAAAACGCACGGGATAGCTGAACGAGGAGGCTCTGCATCAGGCCAATAGACCAGGGGGACAGGGTTTTGGGCCAATTCAAAAGATGGTCCTGGTACATATTTAGTGGGAAATTAGAAAACTGCAGGATACTGAAAGTATTATTTGACAGTAATAACATAACATAACATATATCTCCAACCTCTCTTGAGCAGACACAAAGTGATTTTCTCATTAACATAACACTAGCGCACCAAAGCCAGTTGCAAATGAATAATAAAAAAGGTGAACTGAAAACCAAGTTACTTGGGTGCAGTTGTTTTCCAAATTAATAACAATATATTAATAACAAGAGGAATGGGAAAGGTGGTAGGCTTAGAGTGGTTTGAGGTGGAAGGGGGATAAGTAGGTTGTTTCAGGTAGGAAGTTTTTTCACAAAAAAAGTTTCTTTCAACATCAAGATGAATAATTGGCTCTCACAGCCTGGGTTGCGTCCACTGCCTCCTCCTCCTGTTCCTCTAAAAGACCAACCAGCTGGCCTGCAGACAGACATCAACATGGTCCTACTACAACGAAGGGCATATTCGCACGAACTTCAAAAGTACTGGCTATGGATCTGACTAAAGAACTTTTTAACAATTCCTTGGGTCTAAAGGTGGCAGCGTGCTTCAAACAAAGAGAGAAGGATGTTCAGGAGAAGTTTCTTTATCCCATTCCTGTCCTGTTCCTTATGTTTTCTTCTCTTGCTCCATCTTTTTTCCACATGCCCTCTTCTTTTTTCCCTATTCACCCCCCCTTTTTTCACTTTCATTCTGTCTCACTCTCTTTTCCACATTCCCTGTGTTCTTACTACAATCCCCTCCCACCCTTGATTTTCCTAATGCCTTTCATCTTTCTCTTTACCACCACTCCCTTTTCCACTTTCCGTACTCCCTGTATCCACATTTCCTCTGTCTCTCTCTTTTTCCATAGTTATTCCCCCTATTTGATGCTGCGTTCCCTCCATTCCCTTTTCCATGTTCTCCCTTCTTTAATTTACATTCCCTGCATCTCTTTTTTCTACATTCCGTTCTTTTTTTTTCACATTTCTTCTGCTCTCATTATTTTCTCACTCTCTTTCTTTTTTAACATCCCCTCATCTTTTGTCTCTACATTTTCCTAATTTTCCACGGTCCCTCTTTCTTTCTCTCTTTTACACATTCCCTCCATCTCTTTTCTGCGGTACCTTTGCCTCTTTTGTTTACCTTTCTCACTTTTACACCTCTCCTTCCACTTCCCACCCCTTTTCCTTTTAAACATCTCTATTATCGACAACATCCTAAAACATTGCAGAGGGCGCCTCCTAACCTAAGGTTGGTCCTGCTTACCACTATTGATTTTAGTAAAAATATAACAAGTTTTGTGTGTACATAAAAACGTTGTCCAGTTTTTTTTTTTTTTTTTTTTTTTAATATATATTTTGTTTTGTTTTATATATTTGACATTACTTTTATTAATTTATTAATATTTTGTATCTTTTCCCTTATATTTCTCATTGCTCCCTAGGTGTGTTGGACTTTATTTATTATTATCTATTACAGGTTCTGGATCTGTGGCGATGTCTTGTACAGTTTTATCCCTAAATGAGAAGAAAAGATCTATAGCCTTCAGGAAGATGCGTTCCCTGAAACTGGATGTGATCTGTTTCCAGGAGACGCATGGGTTCTAAGCCTAGTTACTTTGATGCTTCATACCCTCAATTTTTTCTGTCCTGTGCGCAGACTAAGCAACGAGGGATTCTTATTGCCTTTAAGAAATCTGTACAATTTGTATGCAATTTGGAGATCTCTGATCCAGATGGGAGGTACTTGATTTTGTGTGGCACGATGGAAGTTACGTTTGCGTCCTATTATGCGCCCAACACAAATCAGGTGGCTTTCATGAAAGATTTTTTCTCTGAACTTTTTAAACATGTGAAGGCCTTGCTAGTGGTTTGTGGGGACTCTAACATGGTACTTCAGCCCCATGTAGATAGGCATTCTAATAAGTCATTGGTCCCCTCTACACAGGTGCTTGCTACTGCAAGAGCTTTTAGGTTGCTACTGGAATCTTATGGTATGGTGGATTGTTGGAGGGAGAGCCATCCTGGTACACAGTCCTTCACACATTATTCCTCTCCGCATGATCTGTATACACGGATAGATCATGTGTTTGTTCCGTTTCAAGCTCTATCAAGTCTTCAGGTCTCGCGAATACTTCAAATTTCATGGACAGACCACGATGCAGTTCTGATAAAATTTAAATCTCTTTTATTACGGCAGGTGGGGGTCTCGTGGTCTCTGAATGAGTCGTTGTTATCAGATAAAATGATTGTAGATGATGTTAGAGAGGGCCTTCTTAATTACTTTAAGGAAAATGACCAAACTGAAATCTCGGATGTTTTGCAATGGGAGGCACATAAACCGGTTATTAGGGGGCACCTTTTACAGTTGGCGTCGGGGAAACGCAAAGAACGGAATGCCTATATTGAATCTTTAGAAAAGAGATATGCGGATTTAGTTGAGCAAGTACCTCAGACCATGTCAGCAACTTATAGATCTAACCTAAGAAGAATATCTGAAGAATTAAACTTGGCCTTGGCAGATTGGGTGGGGCGTAGTTTAGCTTGGGTAAAACATAGGTTTTATATTAAGGCTAACAAACCCGACACGTTATTAGCTCGTAAGCTCAAAACACCAGATTGTTTATTTAAACTGATTAAGTTAAAGGACAGTAGAGGTTCTCTTACATCTAATCCTGTAAAGATTGTTGATCTCTTTGGAAATCAGATGGAAAGGCTGTATTCTGCGTCTGGCATGACTTCTGAGATCCCTTTTTTGGAATTTATGCAGGGGATGGAGTTACCACACCTTCCGATAGAAATGAAGGAGTATTTGGATGGTGCGTTTACTTTGGAGGAAGTAATGGCTGCTATCAAAGGGTTAAAGACTAATAAGGCCCCGGGTCCTGATGGTTTCTCAGCAGGTTACTTCAAAACATTTGTGGATGTATTGGCACCGCGGATGGTTAGAGCTTTTAACGCGATTAGGCAGGGGGGAGCTTTTTCAAGGGACACTGTAACTGCGGCAATTAGTATGATACCAAAGTCTGATTCTGACCCAACGATCTGGTCAAAATATAGACCGATATCTCTTTTAAATATAGATATTATATATAAGTGTATGCGAAGGTTCTGGCTCAACGTCTTTCTCAATTTTTGCCACGATTAATCCAGGGAGACCAAGTGGGCTTTATCCCAGGGCAGGGGATAACGTAAGGAGAATTGTTCATGTGATACATGCTGCAGAACATTTAAAGAAGCCGACAATGCTTTTGTCACTTGATGTGCGCAAAGCTTTTGATTCGGTCTTGTGGACTTATTTGTTTCAGCTCTTGCAGTGGTGGGGTTTTGGCGAAGGTTTTCTTTCTTGTGTAAAAGCTTTATATAATGAGCCACAAGCATTTATAAAATATTGCGGCTTTAAGTCTCGAACCTTTACTCTTCAGAGGGGAACCCGACAGGGGTGTCCTTTATCTCCCCTGCTTTTTGCCCTGGCGATGGAGCCGTTAGCACATGCTGTTAGAGAATCTAAGGATGTGTCTGGGATTGGTATTGGAGGCATTGAACATAAGCTTTGCTTGTTCGCTGATGATGTTATTGTGTTTCTTACCAATCCTTTGATATCTGTACCGAATTTAATGAAAATTCTAGGGAATTTTGCACAAATTTCAGGGTTGGAAGTTAATATGGCAAAGTCTAGAGCTTTGAACATCACAGTTCCCAACAATAGCTGGGAAGGAATGATCTCCAATTTTGATTTTAAGGTGGAAAAAGATCGGCTTAAATACTTAGGTATCTATTTGACGAATAGTGTTGCAGGATTGTACTCTGCTAACTTCCCCCCCTTGTATAACACTCTGATAGAATTGTTAAAGAGATGGAGGGATCTCGGATTGTTGTGGCTGGGCAGAATAAATGCTATCATAATGACCCTTCTTCCGAAATTTTTATATTATGTTAGGGTGTTACCAATAAAAATTCAAACGCAACATCTAAGGAACTTTTAGCGGAAGGTTCTAGATTTTATTTGGGAAGGGAGGAGGTCTAGAGTGGCTAGGAATGTTTTATGTAGGCCGAGAAGTCTAGGAGGGCTAGGGGTACCAAATTTCTTTCGTTATTATCAAGCAGCCCAGATAGCTCAATTAACTGCGTACCATGAGACTGTGGACCCTCCTATTTGGGTGTCTATTGAGAGAGAGATTATGGCGCCAATTGATGTAGATAATTACTTATGGGTAATACCCTCTGTTAGGAGAGCTCATTGTAACCCTATTATGTTGCATTCTATGGCAGTATGGGATGGGGTAAAATATTCTGAAGGTTTATTGTCCTCTCATGTCCCACTATTGTCATTTTGGAATAATCCTATGTTTCAGCCAGCAGTGCTCTCTCCGCAAAATTTTTATAATTGGAAAATTAGGGGTGTACATTGTGTGAAGGACTGTGTACAGGACTCTAATGTGCTTACGTTCCCACAATTTAGGGAAAAATTTGATTTGGGGGCTGAACATGTATTTGCTTATCTACAATTAAGAAATTTCCTTATGAGCTTGTTGCATGGTAAACAAAATATAGGGGAGCTAACGGGGTTTGAGAGGCGTTGTGTTACTGATCCAAGAGGCAGAGCTATTCTCTCGGAGGTGTATATGTCTCTAGCCAGTTCAGCTTTAAATAATACTCCGGGATATATAGTAAAGTGGCAAGAGGATCTGGGCAGCAATCTAGATAGTGAAGAATGGCAGAGGATGTGGAGTACTACCTTGCGTGGGAATACGTCGGTGCTTGCTGTGGAAGCCAATGTTAAGGTGATGGTACGTTGGTACTGGGTTCCTGCTCGATATTCAACAGATGATTTAGGTCTTCATAAAAATTGCTTTAGGGGGTGCCAAGACCTGGGTTCCTTTAGGCATATATGGTGGGACTGCCCAATAGTGAGTAAATTTTGGAATAAGATATTTCGAATATTGACCAACACTATGGGAACCTATGTTGGTAAAGATCCGTGGGTTGCGCTGTTAAATAAGCCTATAGCGGGATCTGGGAAGGATTTCCAAAAGCTTGCACTTTATTTGCTAACTGCAGCCAAATTGGTAATAGCTAAAGCTTGGAGAATTAAGACTCTTAGTGTCCTGGAATTTAAGAGTAAAGTTAATGCTATTATGGCGATGGAAAAATTATCTGCCTTGGACACTTGGAAAAATTCGAACGAACTTGGTTACCATGGGTGGATAAGTATTTACCTAGAAATTTTGATAGAACACTCTTGACAGTGTAGGCTTGACTGGTCTCTTGGTGCCTTTCAGGGAAAAAATCTCTTTTTTTTTTTGATTTTTTTGTTTTTTGTTGTTTTGTTTGTGAATCCCTGCTACTGGGGGGTGGAACTTTGGGTGGGGGGGGGGTAAGGGGGTGTCGTTTGTTTTGTGAAAGTATGTTATATTCTTCAATGATGCTGAAATATTGCAGTTATTGTCTCACTTGAGCTGTTTGTTACTCATGACACTGCATTTTGTAAATGAAGGTATCCCTCTACCAAAGGGATAGTAAATAATTTGATAGGAAGGGAGGGAGAAGGAGGGAGGGGGTGGGGGGTATGGGTATATAGGATATATAAAGTTGAAAATTGATAATTTTTTGAGATATATGCATCTGTCTGTTACAAGCTTGGTCCTGCTAATGTATGTGCTTATATATTTATATTTTTCTGATTCGCTTTTCTGTAGAAGAAAATTTGTATGATGCCATTGCTTGTATATTTTATTATGCCTATTGGAAAATAAAAATCTTTGAGAAAAAAAAAAAAACGTTGTCCAGGTCAAAAATTATACAATGACTAAACTTAAAAGAGGAAAAAAAAAGGTTTATTTACATCCATGCTAAAAGGTACATTCCTTTATGAATTTCGATTCAGCTGCATCACTACAGTAATCAAAATCTCCAGAGCACCTGTTTGTTTTATCTGTATTGACATCACTATTTTCGGTGACATCTGTTGGCGCTCTCGGTAGATACAAAAAGCATATAGTGGGTAAACATAGGCTTAAATTAGCTCAGTGATGAGTGAAGCTCATGCAGGTAACTGCATATGACAGATGCTTCAAGGTTGTGCAATAACAAACACACAGCAGATGTAAAAATACTATACTATTCTATAGCCCATAATTACATAGGAACACCTAAAAAAGCTTTAGCTGCAAAACGGTACAAATGAGGCACTGACAATTGCAAAGAATAGAAATAGATACAGACAAATGCATAGACACAAAATGTTAAAGAAAACCTGTCATAGGAATGACGTGAGCGTCAGATTGCCAATACAGGCAGTGTGCGGGCATCCCCAATACAGACAGTGTGCGGGCATCCCCAATACAGACAGTGTGTGGGCATCCCCAATACAGGCAGTGTGTGGGCATTCCCAATACTGACAGTGTGTGGGCATCCCCAATACGGGCAGTGTGTGGGCATTCCCAATACAGGCAGTGTGCAGGCCTCCCCAATACAGGCAGTGTGCAGGCATCCCCAATACAGGCAGTGTGCGGGCATCCACAATACAGACAGTGTGCGGGCATCCTAATACAGGCATGGTGTGGGCATTCCCAATACAGTCAGTGTGCGGGCATCCCCAATACAGGCAGTGTGCCGGCATACCCAATACAGGCAGCGTGCAGGCATCCACAATACAGACAGTGTGCGGGCCTCCCCAATACAGGCAGTGTGCAGGCATCCCCAATACAGGCAGTGTGCGGGCATCCACAATACAGACAGTGTTCGGGCATCCTAATACAGGCATGGTGTGGGCACTCCCAATACAGTCAGTGTGCGGGCATCCCCAATACAGGCAGTGTGCCGGCATACCCAATACAGGCAGCGTGCAGACATCCACAATACAGACAGTGTGCGGGCATCAACAATACAGGCAGTGTGTGGGCATCCCCAATACAGGCAGTGTGCTGGCATCCCCAATACAGGCAGTGTGCAGGCATCCACAATACAGACAGTGTGCGGGCATCCCCAATGCATGCAGTGTGTGGGCATCCCCAATGCAGGCAGTGTGCAGGCATCCCCAATACAGGCAGTGTGCAGCATCCACAATAAAGTGTGCGGGCATCCCAATACATGCAGTGTGTGGGCATCCCCAATACAGGCAGTGTACTGGCATCCCCAATACAGGCAGTGTGTGGGCATCCCCAATACAGGCAGTGTGCAGGCATCCACAATACAGGCATTGTGCAGGCATCCCCAATACAGGCAGTGTGCCGGCATACCCAATACAGGCAGCGTGCAGGCATCCACAATACAGGCAGTGTGCGGGCATCCACAATACAGACAGTGTTCGAGCATCCTAACAGGCATGGTGTGGGCATTCCCAATACAGTCAGTGTGCGGGCATCCCCAATACAGGCAGTGTGCCGGCATACCCAATACAGGCAGCGTGCAGGCATCCACAATACAGACAGTGTGCGGGCATCAAAAATACAGGCAGTGTGTGGGCATCCCCAATACAGGCAGTGTGCTGGCATCCACAATACAGACAGTGTTCGGGCATCCTAATACAGGCATGGTGTGGGCATTCCCAATACAGTCAGTGTGCGGGCATCCCCAATACAGGCAGTGTGCCGGCATACCCAATACAGGCAGCGTGCAGGCATCCACAATACAGACAGTGTGCGGGCATCAACAATACAGGCAGTGTGTGGGCATCCCCAATACAGGCAGTGTGCTGGCATCCCCAATACAGGCAGTGTACAGGCATCCACAATACAGACAGTGTGCGGGCATCCCCAATACAGGCAGTGTGTGGGCATCCCCAATGCAGGCAGTGTGCAGGCATCCCCAATACAGGCAGTGTGCAGCATCCACAATAAAGTGTGCGGGCATCCCAATACATGCAGTGTGTGGGCATCCCCAATACAGGCAGTGTGCTGGCATCCCCAATACAGGCAGTGTGTGGGCATCCCCAATACAGGCAGTGTGCAGGCATCCACAATACAGGCATTGTGCAGGCATCCCCAATACAGGCAGTGTGCGGGCATCCACAATACAGACAGTGTGCGGGCATCCTAATAAAGGCAGTGTGTAGGTATCCCCAATACAGACAGTGTGCGGACATCCCCAATACAGGCAGTGTGCGGGCATCCCCAATACAGGCTGTGTGCTGGCATCCCAAATACAGGCAGCATGCTGGCATCCCGAATACAGGCATGGTGCGGGGATCCCCAATACAGACAGTGTGCGGGCATCACCAATACAGGCAGTGTGCTGGCATCCCCAATACAGGCTTGGTGCGGGCATCCCCAATACAGACAGTGTGCGAGCATCCCCAATACAGGCAGTGTGCGGGCATCCCCAATGCAGGCAGTGTGCGGGCATCCCCAATACAGGCAGTGTGCGGGCATCCCCAATACAGTGTGCAGGCATCCCCAATACAGACAGTGTGCGGGCATCCCAAATACAGGCAGTGTGCGGGCATCCCCAATACAGGCAGTGTGCGGGCATCCCCAATACACTGTGCAGGCATCTCCAATACAGACAGTGTGCGGTCATCCCCAATACAGGCAGTGTGCAGGCATCCCCAATACAGGCAGTGTGCGGGCATCCCCAATACAGAAAGTGTGCGGGCATACCCAATACAGGCAGTGTGCGGGGATCCCCAATACAGGCAGTTTGATGCATCCCAATACAGGCATGGTGCGGAGATCCCCAATACAGACAGTGTGCTGGCATCACCAATACAGGCAGTGTGCTGGCATCCCCAATACAGGCATGGTGCGGGCATCCCCAATACAGACATTTCCAATACAGGCAGTGTGCGGGCATCCCCAATGCAGGCAGTGTGCGGGCATCCCCAATACAGGCAGTGTGCGGGCATCTCCAATACAGGCAGTGTGCAGGGATCCCCAATACAGGCAGTGTGCAGGCCTCCCCAATACAGGCAGTGTGCAGGCATCCCCAATACAGGCAGTGTGCGGGCATCCCCAATACAGGCAGTGTGCAGGCCTCCCCAATACAGGCAGTGTGCGGGCATTCCCAATACAGTGTGCAGGCATCCCCAATACAGGCAGTGTGCGGGGATCCGAAATAGAGGCAGTGTGTGGGCATCTCTAATACAGGCCGTGTGCGGAGATCCCAAATACAGGTAGTGTGTGGGCATTCCCAATACAGGCAGTGTGCGAGCATCCCCAATACAGGCAGTGTGCGGGCATCCACAATACAGACAATGTGCGGGCATCCCCAATACAGGCAGTGTACAGGCATCCACAATACAGACAGTGTGCGGGCATCCCCAATACAGGCAGTGTGTGGGCATCCCCAATGCAGGCAGTGTGCAGGCATCCCCAATACAGGCAGTGTGCAGGCATCCCCAATACAGGCAGTGTGCAGCATCCACAATAAAGTGTGCGGGCATCCCAATACATGCAGTGTGTGGGCATCCCCAATACAGGCAGTGTGCTGGCATCCCCAATACAGGCAGTGTGTGGGCATCCCCAATACAGGCAGTGTGCAGGCATCCACAATACAGGCATTGTGCAGGCATCCCCAATACAGGCAGCGTGCAGGCCTCCCCAATACAGGCAGTGTGCAGGCATCCCCAATACAGGCAGTGTGCGGGCATCCCCAATACAGGCAGTGTGCAGGGATCCCCAATGCAGGCAGTGTGCGGGGATCCCCAATACAGGCAGTGTGCGGGCATCCCCAATACAGGCAGTGTGCGGGCATCCCCAATACAGGCAGTGTGCGGGCATCCCCAATACAGTGTGCAGGCATCCCCAATACAGGCAGTGTGTGGGCATCCCCATTATAGGCAGTGTGCGGGCATCCCCAATACAGGCAGTGTGCGGGCATCCCCAATACAGGCAGTGTGCGGGCATCCCCAATACAGTGTGCAGGCATCCCCAATACAGGCAGTGTGCGGGCATCCTAATACAGACAGTCCGCAGGCATCCACAATACAGGCAGTGTGCTGGCATCCCCAATACAGGCAGTGTGCAGGGATCCCTAATAAAGGCAGTGTGCAGCATCCGCAATACAGGCAGTGTGCGGGCATCCCAATACAGGCAGTGTGCAGGCATCCACAATACAGGCAGTGTGTGGGCATCCCCAATACTGACAGTGTGCGGGCATCCCCAATACTGGCAGTGTGCGGGCAATGACGCTGGCAGGAGTCACAGGCCACGCCCACCCCCGGCCGTAACGGGCCCGCTGTGAACTTGCGACTGACTGACGCTTCCCGCTGCCACTCCCCATCGCCTCTGTAAGAGTGTAAGAGACGGTGGGGTGTGGCGGCGGAGAACGGCAGTCAGATGGTGGGTGTGGCCTGTGGCTCCTGCCAGCATCACGCTAGTAGGAGTCACAGGCCACGTCCACCCCGGACCGATATCGGCTTGCTGTGAACTTGCAGCTGACTGGCGCTCCCCGCTGCCGCTCCCCACCTCCTCTGTAGGAGATATGGCTACGAAAGCGGAAGTTCAGAGCGAGCTGGTTCCAGCTTCTGGATGGATGTGGCCTGTGACTCCTGCCAGTGTCCTACCCAGGAGCCGGAACCAGATGAAGGAGGAGGCAGGCAGGCAGCTGCAACTTCCGAGGCTGCGAGGGATAGACGGAATGTACTTTTTTTTTTTAAACATCTGCCCGTTAAGATGCACAGACATTTTCCTCCCACTTTTGGGGAAAATATGTGCGTGTTATATGGCGAAAAAGGCGGTAGCTGCTAACTGGTAAAAATGTTTTTACACAGGTTTATCAGCTATTTTTTTATTGTTTTTATTTATTGCTTTGCATTTGTCGTAAAAAATAAACAAAAGACTCAAGACAATCATATTCCTGCCACATTCACACAATGCTGGATAGGCTTCTTTAGATGATGTTGAGAGACCTGACCGGTCAGAGTACCACCAAGGATCAAACTGTGTTGGATAATGACTCCAACACCTGCAGCCAGAGGATTCAGACTTTGTTAAAGACATTTACCAATTCTATAAGGAAAAGACCACTAGTGGTCTTCCTAGTTTTCTGTGGAGACCCGCCCTGTTTACCACAGTTGGTTCATATTTAAGCTCCAATCCTGGGATACTTATCCCGGGGCTAGGCTCACCCTGGGTTCTTTATAATGAGCTTTATTAATTAAATATGACCATACTTGGTAGAGGTTAAAAATTAAAATGACAGTTTATTGGGTGCTTTAAATTCATAAAAAGAGTCCATTACCTCTTATTTAGCGACAACTGTACAAAAAATATATATCATCAATCATATGTTAGCTGAATATGAGTGCAAAGATTGCAGGTTTATGAGAGATAAACAGGTAATGATGATTACTTCATTCCTTAGATCTATCATATTCTGATTCTGAGGCAGACATGTTTCACCCTTTTTGGGCTTTCTCAATGCCCTAGATCAAGAAAAATATGTACATTCAATATACAAATTTATACACATCAATTTCCTTGTGTCATATACATGATTCAATGTAAAGATATAGTACCTTTAATCTGCTATTGTACAGCAAGAATTTCTCTCTACAATTCATCACTTTTCATTTTTTAATATACTAAATGGATAGGTAACTATTGAGGCATACCTTGATTGTAGTCCGTTTGAGGCAAGAAACCCGTACCCTGTGATCCAGGTTTAGCCCTTGTTAGGGATCTGTATTCAAACAGTGAAAAGCCCGGTATTAAGCCATATAACCATGTATATAGATATGAGTGTTTCAGGCTGATCAGCATTGGTGAAAGCATACCTGAGTTGTGATTGCTACAGCCGTGGCAGGAGAGGTAAAAAGAATACCCACAAAGAGATCAGCGCGTGCTGCTTTTGTTGTAATCTACTGCTCATGTCAGCGGGGGTCAGCGGTGTCAGTGGTGGAGGAGATTTGCAGAGCAGAGCGGGAGCCTGCCTCCTTCCTGTGTCCGTCTATTGTCAGCAAGTGTCTTTTTATGTGAGCATCTACAGGGAACCTCCCCGCGCCATGCCAGTTACGCGGTCTTGCGCTCCAGCCTCTGAAGCGCATGATGTGACGTCACCTGGGCATCCGCCGGAAGTGACGTTGCATCACTGGTCTGGCCGGCCTCTTTTAGCGCCATTGTAGTGGATCCCTCTGCTGCAGACACACTTCGCTCTGTGCATCTGAGGGTCCATAGGAGCCAAATATGGAATACTGCTCTCCCTATTGATTTGCAGTACAAAAAACGCCACAATTATTTGTCAATATACAGTGTCTATATTTTTCTTTTAGTGATATCACTGATAATCTTTTATCAATAAAGCCAATATCGCATTGGAGCTGATATATCCATGTATTAACATATGGGTAGACTTGTGTTCCTCAGGTACTTTATGTAGATGTGTTATCCTAGGGATAGACATATATATATTCTCAGGTTCTCATTGCTGTGTTCGCTATCGTACTATTAGGAGAAAGTGATTAATGTGCCGGTCCAGAACTGCAGCTTCAAACTCATTATTATTGGTATGCGTTCTGCAATGCCTCTAGGTAAGGAACATTGTTCTCAAGCCTTCATATAATAATTGGGGATAGCCGGGGGATCTAGAAGTATGTACTGTTTGTTAGTGATGAGCGAGTAGTATTCGACCGAGCCGGTATTCGATCGAATACTACGCTGTTCGTCATACTCGATTTCGATCGAGTACAGCGGCGATGGCGCACTCACAATTCGTTTCCCCTCCCACCTTCCCTGGCGCATTTTTTAACCCAATCACCATGCAGGGGGGGGGTGGGACAGGTCCTGGGAGGACGCTGGCATCGCGAAAACGGCGTCTACACGCATTGGCTGGAAAAACCATGTGACCTCGAATATACAAAACTCAGCACTTCCTCTTCGTCAGCATTAGCAGCTTGAACTTAGTGAGGGACAGACGCTCACAGCAGGGAAAGACAGGCTGTCGCTGGCAGGGCCCCAGAAGCTCGGGATATCGCTTTTACCACCATCTATACCAGCTACCAGAAGACAAGAGAGTCATTAAGAGCCCTTATTAGGGCTACTACGCTGAACGGTATATGGCTCATATGTAGGCAGGCAGGGCCCCAGAAGCTCAGAATATAG
Source organism: Gastrophryne carolinensis (assembly GCA_027917425.1). NCBI lineage: Eukaryota > Metazoa > Chordata > Amphibia > Anura > Microhylidae > Gastrophryne > Gastrophryne carolinensis. The sequence continues at coordinate 89,447,098 of CM051243.1, forward strand.
CTTTTACCACCATATATACCAGCTACCAGAAGACAAGGGAGTCCTTAAGAGCCCTTATTAGGGCTACTACGCTGAACAGTATATAGCTCATTTTCTATGTAGTCAGGCAGGGCCCCAGAAGCTCAGAATATGCCTTTTACCACCATATATACCAGCTACCAGAAGACAAGAGAGTCCTTAAGAGCCCTTATTAGGGCTACTACGCTGAACAGTATATAGCTCATATTCTATGTAGTCAGGCAGGGCCCCAGAAGCTCAGAATATACCTTTTACCACCATATATACCAGCTACCAGAAGACAAGAGAGTCCTTAATCCCTTATTAGTGCTGCTATGTTGAACAGTATATAGCTCATATTCTATGTAGTCAGGCAGGGCCCCAGAAGCTCAGAATATACCATTTACCACCATATATACCAGCTACCAGAAGACAAGAGAGTCCTTAATCCCTTATTAGTGCTGCTATGTTGAACAGTATATAGCTCATTTTCTATGTAGTCAGGCAGGGCCCCAGAAGCTCAGAATATACCTTTCACCACCATATATACCAGCTACCAGAAGACAAGAGAGTCCTTAATCCCTTATTAGTGCTGCTATGTTGAACAGTATATAGCTCATTTTCTATGTAGTCAGGCAGGGCCCCAGAAGCTCAGAATATACCTTTTACCACCATATATACCAGCTACCAGAAGACAAGAGAGTCCTTAAGAGCCCTTATTAGGGCTACTACGCTGAACAGTATATAGCTCATTTTCTATGTAGTCAGGCAGGGCCCCAGAAGCTCAGAATATACCTTTTACCACCATATATACCAGCTACCAGAAGACAAGAGAGTCCTTAATCCCTTATTAGTGCTGCTATGTTGAACAGTATATAGCTCATATTCTATGTAGTCAGGCAGGGCCCCAGAAGCTCAGAATATACCTTTTACCACCATATATACCAGCTACCAGAAGACAAGAGAGTCCTTAAGAGCCCTTATTAGGGCTACTATGCTGAACAGTATATAGCTCATATGTAGGCAGGCAGGGCCCCAGAAGCTCAGAATATCGCATTTACCACCATATATACCAGCTACCAGAAGACAAGAGAGTCATTGAGAGCCCTTATTAGGGCTACTATGCTGAACAGTATATAGCTCATATTCTATGTAGTCAGGCAGGGCCCCAGAAGCTCAGAATATCGCATTTACCACCATATATACCAGCTACCAGAAGACAAGAGAGTCATTGAGAGCCCTTATTAGGGCTACTATGCTGAACAGTATATAGCTCATATTCTATGCAGTCAGGCAGGGCCCCAGAAGCTCAGAATATCGCATTTACCACCATATATAACAGCTACCAGAAGACAAGAGAGTCACTGAGAGCCCTTATTAGGGCTACTATGCTGAACAGTATATAGCTCATATGTAGTCAGGCAGGGCCCCAGAAGCTCAGAATATCGCTTTTACCACCATATATACCAGCTACCAGAAGACAAGAGAGTCATTGAGAGCCCTTATTAGGGCTGCTATGTTTTAAAAATTGTGTGGAGGCCCAAGAGCTGAGACCTTTTAAAAATTGTGTGGAGGCCCAAGAGCTGAGACCTTTTAAAAATTGTGTGGAGGCCCAAGAGCTGAGACCTTTTAAAAATTGTGTGGAGGCCCAAGAGCTGAGACCTCTTAAAAATTGTGTGGAGGCCCAAGAGCTGAGACCTTTTAAAAATTGTGTGGAGGCCCAAGAGCTGAGACCTTTTAAAAATTGTGTGGAGGCCCAAGAGCTGAGACCTTTTAAAAATTGTGTGGAGGCCCAAGAGCTGAGACCTCTCAAACATTGTGTGGAGTCCCACGAGCCGAGACCTTTTAAAAATTGTGTGGAGGCCCAAGAGCTGAGACCTCTCAAACATTGTGTGGAGTCCCACGAGCTGAGACCTCTTAAAAATTGTGTGGAGGCCCAAGAGCTGAGACCTCTTAAAAATTGTGTGGAGGCCCAAGAGCTGAGACCTTTTAAAAATTGTGTGGAGGCCCAAGAGTTGAGACCTCTTAAAAATTGATTGTATTAAGCCTAAGAGGTGAGCCATAATTTTTTTCATTAATACAGCAATTCTACGGCGGTTAAGGAGGAGGAGGAGGAGGAGGAGGAAATGGCACTTCATACAGATGGCACTTCACTCTTGGCTGCTTTCCACTGTTGTACAAGCAAAGTCCGGGTCAATCCACTTGCTGTTCATTTTGATTAGCGTCAGCCTGTCGGCACTGTCGGTTGACAGGCAGCTGCGCTTATCGGTTATAATGCCCCCGGCTGCGCTGAACACCCTTTCTGATAGCACGCTGGCGGCAGGGCAGGCAAGCACCTCCAAGGCGTACAGGGACAGTTCCAGCCACGTGTCCAACTTGGAGACCCAGTAAGTGTAGGTCGCCGAGGGATCGGGGAGGACAGGGGTGTGGTCTGCCAGGTAGTCCCGCAACATCCGCCGATACTTGTCCCTCCTGCTGATAGCGGGCCCCGCAGTGATGGAAGTTGCACGAGGGGGTGACATGAACGTGTCCCACACCTTGGAGAGTGTTCCCCTGGTGGCTGTGGGCCTGATCGATGTTGTCAGACTCTGGGAGACACTCTCCTCTCTGCCGCCAGCGATGCTGGGTGGGAAAATCTGCATCATGTTCTGCAAGAGTTCCCTCTGGTATTCCAGTAATCGATTCGTCCTCTCCTCTACCGGAATAAAAGAGGAGAAGTTATCTTTATACCGGGGGTCCAGGAGTGCGAAGACCCAGTATAGTTTGTTCTCCAATATCCGGACAACACGTATGTCCCGGGAAAAGCAGCCCAGCATGAAGTCAGCCATGTGTGCCAGACTCTGAGTAGGCATGACCTCACTGCCCCCACCAGAAGGATCATTTTCCATTTCCTCCTCTTCCTCCTCCTCTCCGCCCCATCCGCGCTGAACCAATGGGACGCACACAGCCTGACTGCTACCCTCGCCGCCAGCATCCTCTTCCACAGCCACCTCCACGTTGTCCTCCTCCTCCTCATCCTCCTCCTCCTGCAACTGCCACCGAGCAGCAGACAAAAGTGTGGTCTGACTGTCTACCTGCGTTGCGTCTCCTCCTACCCCCATCTCCTCTGTGTGCAATGCGTTCTCCCTTATTGCGATGAGCGATTCTTTAAGGACGCCTAGGAGCGGGATGGTTACGCTCACTATAGCGTCCTCGCTGCTGACCTTCTTAGTGGACTCCTCAAAGATACGCAATACATCGCATATGTCTGCCATCCATGGCCACTCGTGGTTGGCAAACTGAGGGAGCTGAGTTGGAGGCACGCGTGGATGCATCATCTGGTACTCCATCAATGCTTTCTGCTGCTCACACACCCTGGCCAACATGCAATAGTTGGAATTCCAGCGAGTGGGCAGGTCGCACAACAGCCGATGTTGAGGCAAATGGAGGCGTTGCTGGATTTTTTTTTAAGCTAGCAGCAGCTACAGTTGACTTCCGAAAGTGAGCGCACAAGCGCCGAACTTTGACCAGTAGCTCTGCCAGGTTGGGGTAAGTCTTTAGAAACTTTTGTACTACCAAATTAAAAACGTGGGCCAGGCATGGTACGTGATTGAGTTCTGCAAGCTCCAGAGCCGCCACCAGGTTACGGCCGTTATCGCACACGACCATGCCTGGTCCTAGCTGCAGCGGCGACAGCCACATCTCTGTCTGCTGCAATATGGCGTGCCTCACCTCTGCGGCGCTGTGCTTCCTGTCGCCCAAGCTGATGAGCTTAAGCACCGCCTGCTGACGTCTCCCCGTGCCAGTGCTGCAACGCTTCCAGCTAGGGGCTGAGGGCGATGTTAAGGCAGAGGAGGAGGAGGAGGAGGAGGAGGAAGAGGAGGGGGGTCTATCAGAACCTGTGCTGGCAATCTTGGGCGGGGGTGGTATGTAGGCCGTCCCTGTTTGCGACCCCATCCCCGCTTCCACAACATTCACCCAGTGTGCCGTCAAAGAGATGTAGCGTCCTTGGCCGCAAGCGCTTGTCCACGAGTCGGTGGTCAAGTGGACCTTTGCGCTGACTGCGTACCTCAGGGTCCGCCTGATGTTACGCGACACGTGCTGGTGCAGGGCGGGGACGCCACACCGGGAAAAATAGTGGCGGCTAGGGACGGAATAGCGAGGTGCGGCAGCCGCCATCAGGTCGCGGAAGGCCTGCGTCTCCACAAGCCAAAACGGCAACATCTCCAGGGCCAGCAGTTTGGAGATGAGGCAGGTTAAGGCTTGGGCTTGGGGGTGACTGGAGGCGTACTTCCGCCTGCGGTTGAACGCCTGCGAGATGGACAGTTGATGGGACGAGGAGATGGAAGGTGCAGACGAAGATGCGGGGGAAGGGGGGGCTGAAGGAGAAGGCCCCAAAGTAGCCGAGGCAGAGGCAGATGTGGAGGTGTCCTGGCTGGAGGTCTGGACCGCAGTGGCAGCACACAACAAAGGGGAAGAGGCAGTGGCAGCAAGACGGGGCGCAGGTTGTATTGCGTTTGCTCTCTCCCACTCAGCCCAGTGCTTGAATTCCAAGTGACGGCGCATGCCTGAGGTGGTCAGATTGCTCTTCTCAGAGCCCCTACTCAGTTTTGAGTGGCAGATTGCGCAAACCGCGCTCAGTTTGTCATCCGCGCAAACATTAAAAAATCTCCACACCACAGAAGTACGAGGCCTCGATGGGGGAGCTTCGCGCGACTGCCTGCTGCCGGGAAGAGCTTCGGCCCTGCTGGCTGTGGCCTGCCTTCTCTGTCTGGACTGTCCTCTGCCTCTGGACTGTCCTCTGCCTCTTGCTGCCTTATTCGGTGATGCGCAGACCGCATCTCAACTGCTTTCCCCGCTGGACATCACCCCTGTCCAAGTGGGGTCGGTCATTTCGTCGTCCACCACCTCTTCTTCCACTTCCTCTCTCTGCTCCTCCTCCTGCCCACTGGACATTCCAACAGCCTCCCTTGATGGCAACTGCGTCTCATCATCATCATCGCTCATGATAGCAGATGCTGGTTCCGGGTCCACATCACTAGCAGATGGCGGATACTCAAGTGTTTGGGCATCACTACAAACAAATTCCTCTGCTAGCTCCTGGGATTCTTGCAGCACATCTGGAAAAGGACCCGAAAAGAGGTCCTGGGAGGGGTCAAGGGTGGGCTGACTCTGTTGGCCAGGTTGGGAGGAAGGAGGGTCAGAGTGAGACTGTGTGGATGACTGGGTGGTGGACAAGTGACTGGAAGCGTTATCGGCCATCCATTGCACCACCTGTTCACGCTGCTCAGGCTTTAACAGAGGTGTACCCCGCCCCCCGCATAACTGTCCCATAAAGGCAGGGAAGCTGGATGAGCGTAATGCTGGCTGCCCCTCATCAGCACGCATTGTATCCCCACTGGCTTCAACGCGGTTTGTGCCCCCACCAGCATTTCCGCGCCCCCGTCCTCGTCCACGTCCCTTTGCGCTAGCCCTCCGCATTTCAGACGTTTTACTTTTTTGGCCACGCGTTATGCCAAATATAAAAATATTTTTAAGAAGAACACCTGGCTATACAGCCGTATACTGCCAGAAGGTGAAATGGTGCCTATACGCACCGGGTATATAACAAGGTTTTGTTGGTAAAGAGGACACAAAACAGTAGTGCCAAATATAAAAAATATTTTTAAGAAAAACACCTGGCTATACAGCCATATACTGCCAGAAGGTGAAATGGTGCCTATACGCACCGTGTATAAAACAGTGTTTTGTTGGCACAGAGGACACAAAACAGTAGTGCAAAATATAGTTTTGTATATAGGTGCTAATACACCACTGAAGTCTTTCTGTCCCTATTCCAGCATCAGCAGCTACCCCTCACTAAAGCAGCCGTTTTGAGCAGAGTGTGTATAGTTTTGTATATAGGTGGTAATACACCACTGAAGTCTTTCTGTCCCTATTCCAGCAGCAGCAGCTACCCCTCACTAAAGCAGCCGTAGCTGCAGCACTAATAAGTGCTCAGCTCTTGGGCCTCCACACAATGTTTGAGAGGTCTCAGCTCTTGGGCCTCCACACAATTTTTAAAAGGTCTCAGCTCTTGGGCCTCCACACAATTTTTAAAAGGTCTCAGCTCTTGGGACTCCACACAATGTTTGAGAGGTCTCAGCTCTTGGGCCTCCACACAATGTTTGAGAGGTCTCAGCTCTTGGGCCTCCACACAATTTTTAAAAGGTCTCAGCTCGTGGGACTCCACACAATGTTTGAGAGGTCTCAGCTCTTGGGCCTCCACACAATTTTTAAAAGGTCTCAGCTCTTGGGCCTCCACACAATTTTTAAAAGGTCTCAGCTCTTTGGCCTCCACACAATTTTTAAGAGGTCTCAGATCTTGGGCCTCCACACAATTTTTAAGAGGTCTCAGCTCGTGGGACTCCACACAATGTTTGAGAGGTCTCAGCTCTTGGGCCTCCACACAATTTTTAAAAGGTCTCAGCTCTTGGGCCTCCACACAATTTTTAAAAGGTCTCAGCTCTTGGGACTCCACACAATGTTTGAGAGGTCTTAGCTCTTGGGCCTCCACACAATTTTTAAAAGGTCTCAGCTCTTGGGCCTCCACACAATTTTTAAGAGGTCTCAGCTCGTGGGACTCCACACAATGTTTGAGAGGTCTCAGCTCTTGGGCCTCCACACAATTTTTAAAAGGTCTCAGCTCGTGGGACTCCACACAATGTTTGAGAGGTCTCAGCTCTTGGGCCTCCACACAATTTTTAAGAGGTCTCAGCTCTTGGGCCTCCACACAATTTTTAAAAGGTCTCAGCTCTTGGGCCTCCACACAATTTTTAAAAGGTCTCAGCTCTTGGGCCTCCACACAATTTTTAAAAGGTCTCAGCTCTTGGGCCTCCACACAATTTTTAAGAGGTCTCAGCTCTTGGGCCTCCACACAATGTTTGAGAGGTCTCAGCTCTTGGGCCTCCACACAATTTTTAAAAGGTCTCAGCTCTTGGGCCTCCACACAATTTTTAAGAGGTCTCAGCTCTTGGGCCTCCACACAATTTTTAAAAGGTCTCAGCTCTTGGGCCTCCACACAATTTTTAAAAGGTCTCAGCTCTTGGGCCTCCACACAATTTTTAAAAGGTCTCAGCTCTTGGGCCTCCACACAATTTTTAAGAGGTCTCAGATCTTGGGCCTCCACACAATTTTTAAGAGGTCTCAGCTCGTGGGACTCCACACAATGTTTGAGAGGTCTCAGCTCTTGGGCCTCCACACAATTTTTAAAAGGTCTCAGCTCTTGGGCCTCCACACAATTTTTAAAAGGTCTCAGCTCTTGGGACTCCACACAATGTTTGAGAGGTCTTAGCTCTTGGGCCTCCACACAATTTTTAAAAGGTCTCAGCTCTTGGGCCTCCACACAATTTTTAAGAGGTCTCAGCTCGTGGGACTCCACACAATGTTTGAGAGGTCTCAGCTCTTGGGCCTCCACACAATGTTTGAGAGGTCTCAGCTCTTGGGCCTCCACACAATGTTTGAGAGGTCTCAGCTCTTGGGCCTCCACACAATTTTTAAAAGGTCTCAGCTTGTGGGACTCCACACAATGTTTGAGAGGTCTCAGCTCTTGGGCCTCCACACAATTTTTAAGAGGTCTCAGCTCTTGGGCCTCCACACAATTTTTAAAAGGTCTCAGCTCCTGGGCCTCCACACAATTTTTAAAAGGTCTCAGCTCTTGGGCCTCCACACAATGTTTGAGAGGTCTCAGCTCTTGGGCCTCCACACAATTTTTAAGAGGTCTCAGCTCTTGGGCCTCCACACAATGTTTGAGAGGTCTCAGCTCTTGGGCCTCCACACAATTTTTAAAAGGTCTCAGCTCTTGGGCCTCCACACAATTTTTAAGAGGTCTCAGCTCTTGGGCCTCCACACAATTTTTAAAAGGTCTCAGCTCTTGGGCCTCCACACAATTTTTAAAAGGTCTCAGCTCTTGGGCCTCCACACAATTTTTAAAAGGTCTCAGCTCTTGGGACTCCACACAATGTTTGAGAGGTCTCAGCTCCTGGGCCTCCACACAATTTTTAAGAGGTCTCAGATCTTGGGCCTCCACACAATTTTTAAGAGGTCTCAGCTCTTGGGCCTCCACACAATGTTTGAGAGGTCTCAGCTCTTGGGCCTCCACACAATTTTTAAGAGGTCTCAGCTCTTGGGCCTCCACACAATTTTTAAAAGGTCTCAGCTCTTGGGCCTCCACACAATTTTTAAAAGGTCTCAGCTCTTGGGACTCCACACAATGTTTGAGAGGTCTCAGTTCTTGGGCCTCCACACAATTTTTAAGAGGTCTCAGATCTTGGGCCTCCACACAATTTTTAAGAGGTCTCAGATCTTGGGCCTCCACACAATGTTTGAGAGGTCTCAGCTCTTGGGCCTCCACACAATTTTTAAGAGGTCTCAGCTCTTGGGCCTCCACACAATTTTTAAAAGGTCTCAGCTCTTGGGACTCCACACAATGTTTGAAAGGTCTCAGCTCTTGGGCCTCCACACAATTTTTAAGAGGTCTCAGATCTTGGGCCTCCACACAATTTTTAAGAGGTCTCAGCTCTAAGCTTCCCTTACTGCTGGGGTGACACACTGTAACAAACCTCCTCCTGTAAGCTTCCCTGACTGCTGGGGTGACACACTGTAACAAACCTCCTCCTGTAAGCTTCCCTTACTGCTGGGGTGACACACTGTAACAAACCTCCTCCTTTAAGCTTCCCTTACTGCTGGGGTGACACAATGACACAAGAGGACATGTCTGACCACATCTCACACACACACACACACACACACACACACAATGACAATTAGGGGTGGGGTCTATTTATTTTCCCCCTTGCCTATGCCATCTGTGGTTGTCATTAGGCAACGTGATTTTAAGGGGTGCAGAATTTTGTTCTTCTTTTTTGTACAGTTTGGCTTGGGGTCCATGGCAATGTAGAGGAAAGAAGGTTTCCTTGTCTTGTCTCACTTTACGTAGAAGTTATATTGTGTTTGGAGTGTATTGTTGAGTGGCTGTGATAGTGGCGTAATAGTGCGACTTGGGCGCGTTATATGCACCCAGACATGCTTCCCCTGCTGTCCCAGTTGCATTCCAGCAGTGTTGGCATCATTTTCTGATGTTTCAGGGTGGACTTGGTGACCTCCAAGTGGTCGAATTGAGATTTCCAAGTGGCGAGCATTTTTTTCCCATAGACTATAATGGGATTCGATATTCGGTCGAGTAGTCGAGTAACGCGGTCTATTCGAATCGAAATTCGAAATTTCGAATATTTCACTACTCGCTCATCTCTACTGTTTGTGTCACACTCTGTCAGGTCTTCTGATGTTTACAAAGGAGAAAACTGATTGGGTTAAGGGTACATCGCTTATTTCACTTCAGCGGGAGTTTTTTAATGAGGTCTCATTTGTATCAGTAAGTATTGCAAGGGAGGCTATGATTTCTGCTCCTCCTTCCCTACATTCCTTTTTGGTGGTATGAATATGGGACTATTCGGGTTAACCCATAAGGGCATCCCCTGGTGGTATAGATATAGGCCTATATTTTATTCACCCCTCAGGGCATCCCAAAGCAGGGGCCGCTTCCACCGCCCATAGACAATCCCGTGTTGTTTTTTTGTTTTTTATTTATATTTAGGTCTTTCTTTTTTATAGGAATGGGGCAAAGCTTAGGGTTTCATTAAGCCCCGGGTATCTGGATACCTCCAGACGATATATCCAACGGGTTTCAAGTTGAAGTGTCATTTTTTCCAGGTCACCTCCTCTTGGTGGATTGTGGATCCTATCCAACCCTTGGACACGAAGGGAACTGGGGTCCTGGTTGTGGTATTGTGCAAAATGCCGGCCTACGGGAGTCTTAAGATTGCCAGCCCGGATGCTATATTGGTGTTCATAGACACGTTTTTTTAAGGGGCGGTTGGTTTTTTCTACGTAGAACCTGTTACAAGCACATGTGAGCAGATATATGACATTAGACGTTTGGCAATTGATGAAGTGTTGTGACTTAAATGTGCCTTTTTTATTTTTTATCTCTATTGTTGAGCCCGTTTTTATATATCTACACATGTTGCAGGCACTACATTTGTATGTGCCTTTTGTTTTACAACATTCCATTTTTCTATTAGGTATATGGTGGCTGTGTACCAGTCGATCACGTAAATTTCGTGACCTCCTGAACACTATTCTGGGTTCTTTTGGGAGGAAGGTTTTTAAATATTGGTCCTGTAGTAGGATATACCAGTGAGATTTTAAGATTTTACGAATCTGCTTGTGAGATTCAGTGTACGTAAGTATTAATACTGGACCTTTTTGTTCCTGCTCGATTCTCGGCCTATAGAGTAATTCCTGTCGTTTGCAGTTTTTTGCCTTGTTATAGGCAATTCTGAGAACCGATTTATCATAACCTCTTGCATAGAGTCTAGAGCGGATGTCTCTCGCCTCTCTGTTGAATGCCTCATCCGTGGTACAGTTGCGTTTAGCTCGGATGAATTCCCCATAGGGAATACTTTTTAGTAAGTGAGGGGGGTGGGAACTCGTGGCCCGCAAGGTAGTGTTGGCCGAAGTCGGCTTGCGATATAGGGTGGTGGTGCTTTTGTGAATTTCAATATCCAAAAATGTAATGTGGTCTTGGTGATATTCGCAAGTGAATTTTAAATTCATATCATTTCTGTTTTTTATTTATTGATGAACTGAATTAATTCCTGCTCTGGCCCCTTCCAGATGACCAAGATGTCATCAATGTATCTGTGCCAAGCTGTTATATGGCACAGATACTGGGACATCTCGTCCTCAGCCCACAAACCCCTCTCCCACCAACCCAGATACAGGTTCGCAAACGATGGGGCACACGTAGTCCCCATCGCTGTCCCCTGTATCTGGGGGTAAATACAGCTAACATATGATTGATGATATATATCTGTTGTACAATTGTCGCTAAATAAGAGTAATGGACTCTTTTTATGAATTTAAAGCACCCAATAAACTGTAATTTTAATTTTTAACCTCTACCAAGTATGGTCATATTTAATAAATAAAGCTCATTAAAAAGAAACCGGGTTGAGCCTAGCCCCGGGATAAGTATCCAAAAAAATGTACCAAGGGTTAAATCTTTGTCCACAGCTCCCTACCTTGGCTGGGACACCGAGTGCAGTGTCTGTTTTCACTGTCAGGATGATGATTCATCCTTTCTGGGCATCGCTTTGCTGTACTTTGTCTCCCTCCCCCTGCCCATCAAATTGTGTTCCTTTTAGTTTATAATGGACTGCCCATTCATGCTTATTTGTTTTGTGTCATAGCTGCGCGGCCCGCCCCTCGAGGTACTGATTCTGGCGCCATTTTTTTTCCTCTGCTGCACGCTCTGCAAGTGGTCGGCTGATGCTGGTTTTGGCTTCAGCACCAAGTCTCTGCCTGTGGGCTCCTGAGCTGCCTGCCGCTCTGATTGTGAGTCCCCGGACGCCCTCCCAGCGGTCGGTCTGTGAGTCCCTCTTTTAAATTCATATATATATATATATATATATATATATATATATATTCTTGTGTGCATGCGCTGTGGGATCTCATGGTTTTCCCATTGTGTCTTTTAGGTGGGATCCCCCTGTCAGCTGTGGGTTGTGGTTCCGCCCGGTCTCCTACACCCCCCCAGCTCCCACATCTCTCTCCGCACCTCTCCTGTAATAGGGATCACTATTAGAGGGACTAAATTGAAAGTTCTTACTGGGTTTGGGCCGTTTAGTGCCTTGTAACCTGTATTTTATCACCATAATCACCATAATGGAGGCTTCTGGGAATTGTGAGTTAGGGGCCCCATCTGGGCGGGTGAAGCTCTGCCCCATGTGCGGTACCTGCACCTTGGGCGGACTCAGCATGGTTTGTGTCACGTGCACCAGGAGCGTACTTTTGGAACATGATAGGGCGGGCGTCTCTGCCCCTAGCCCTCCTGTGCCTGCGGCCTCACCAACCCCCCCCACTACTGCGTTCAGCCCTCAGTGAGGGGGAAGCCAGAAGGGGGTCCCAGGCCAATTTAGCACAACGGCGCCTTGTTGATTTGGCCAAATCTCGCAAGCGGGGAGGGAGTATAAAGACCTCAAAGTGTGTGTGGATTTTATTGCCTTTGCAGTCTCGGCCATGAACAATGGTGTCCGACTGAGCGCCATGGTTTCAGCTCTGCTTGTTGCGCTTCGTCGCTCGCTCTGGCTGCGGCAGTAGTCGGCTGCGGCCAAAAAGTCACTCACTAATATCCCCTTCCTCAGGGCTCAGGTTCTTCGGGGAACGCCTGGACCTTCTGGCCAAGGACGGATGACTTACTCAGCGACGGAAGCCTGCGCGACCCTTTCGGGGTTCTTCTGCCTATCGCTCCTTTCGAGGAGGAAGAGGTGCTTCATTTTCAGGGGCTGCAGAGATTCCTGGGGAAGAGGTAGGTCTCGCGGTCGACCCAATCCCTCCTGGGGAGCTAAATCCAAACCCCCTGCCAAGCCCTCTCAGGCATGAGGAGGCGCCCTCACCCATCCGGGTGGGGGGACGGCTGTTGCTTTTTGCTCACATCTGGAGACAACAAGTCTCGGATCGTTGGATTCAGGAGGTGGTATCCTCCAGGTACAAAATACAGCTGGCGGTTTGGCCGACCCCAAGATTTCTTCGGTCGCGGATTTCCCGGAACGCCTTGAAGGCGCAGGGCCTAATGATGGCCGTTCAGAGCCTTCTACTATCAGGTGTGATTTGTCCTGTGCCTCGCCAAGAATGGGGTCGAGGGTTCTACTCCAATCTGTTCACGGTGCCCAAAAGGACGGAACGATGAGACCTATCCTGGACCTGAAGGGTCTTAACAAGTTTGTCAGAATCAGACATTTCCACATGGAGACCTTACGGTCTGTGGTGAGCTCGCTTCGGCCAGGCGACTTCATGACCACGGTGGACATCAAGGTTGCTTTTCTGCACATCCCGATTTTTCAGGGACATCAGAAGTTCCTGAGCTTTGCGCTGGAGGATCAGCATTACCAGTTTGTGGCACTGCCGTTCGGGATAGCCTCAGCTCCCTGTGTGTTCACCAAGGTGCTGGCGGGCATCATGGCCATCCTGAGGAACCGGGGCATTCGTGTTCTTCCTTATCTGGATGATTTGCTGATTGCGGCTCAGTCCCTTCAGCAGGCCGAGAGCGACACTCGGGCGGTGTTATCCACTCACAAGGGATTCAGATGGGTAATCAATTACCCCAAGTCTTCTATCACTCCTTCAATAGTGAGGTCCTTCCTGGGCTTGAGGTTGGATACCTCTCAGGTCAAGGTGTTACTGCCCCAGCAGAAGGTGGAGGGACTCCAGACGCAGGTGCAGGCCTTGCTGTCCTGTCAGCGGCATTCGATACATCTGGGGATGAGATTGGTGGGCCTCATGGTATCCTGCTTCGAGGCAGTGCCCTTCGCCCAGTTTCACATGAGACCTCTTCAATTGTATCTGTTGGCCGGTTGGGACCGGAAGCAGGAGTTCCTGGATCAGGAATTTTCGCTGTCCCCCATGGTCAGACAGTCCCTCTTGTGGTGGTTGGACGCCAGGAAGCTGTTGGTGGGCAAGTCCTTTCTGACTCCACTGTGGGAGATAGTTACCACGGACGCCAGTCTGACCGGCTGGGGAGGTTTTTGGCAAGCGCTGAAGTCCCAGGGTCAGTGGGGGCCACAGGAGGCCCACTTACCCATCAATCTCCTGGAGCTGAGAGCGATTTGGTTGGTGCTTCTTCACTTGACTCCCCATCTAAGGGATCGTGTGATTCAGGTCCGCTCGGGCAATCAGACGGCTGTCGCTTACATCAATCACCAGGGTGGGAAGCAAGCGAGCCCTCCAGGAGGTGACCCAGATCCTGACTTGGGCAGAGGAGAGTCTCTCAGCAACAAGATCTTTCACGCTCTGTGTCTCCGTGTTAGGGCTAGCGCTGCAGAGACGCCTCATGGCGCTTCCTGCCGTCCTTCTCCCGGGGCGAGAGCCGCGCTTCCTCCCCGCGGTTTTCCCCGCCGGGTTTCCCCTAGCCCGAGCGCTATCTCCCTTCCTGGCAGCGCCCCTCTCTTACCTGATGTCCTGCCCTCCGTCCGGCGTGGCTGCCGGGGTCTGCGGGCGGCTCCCTCACTTCCTCCTTCCTCCCTGCCTCTCCTGCGCGCACGTCCCCGGCCACTAGGGGGCGCGCGCCGCAATACTGTTGAATTTAAAGGGCCAGTGCATCACTAATTGGTGTCCGGCCGTCCAATCCGGTAATGACACTTCCTTTTTATTCTGGCCAGCCCTTCTTCCTCTGCCGGATTATCGGTGTGTTTCCGTGATTGTCTGTAGTTAATCTTTGGCTTTCTTGTGTATGACCTCGGCTTACCTTTTTGACCACGAACCTCCGCTGCCTGTCCCGACCTCGGTCTGTCTCTTCGTCTGTGAACCTCCGCTGCCTGTCCCGATCACGGCTTGTCTACTCGCTGCTGAACCCTCGCTGCCTGCCCTGAATCTGGCTACTCACCGTGACCATCGTTTATCTCTGCTGTACAACACCTCGGCAAATTGTGGAACTGTGCCGCCGTTGGGGGGTAGCGACCTGGGAGTCATCAGCCGCACAAGACCAACCTGCTTCGCGGCGGGCTCTGGTGAAAACCGGTGGCTCCTTAGACCCCGCTTCCCTGACGCGGTACTCACCAACAGTTTCACAGTTCCAGTGGGTCCACGCTTCATTGGTTCCATCCGGTTTGTAACAGTATAATCCGGCCATGGATCCCGCCGAGGTGCCATTGCCAGACGTCTCTGAGCTACCTGCACTAGTCGCCATGCAGTCGCGGCAGATCAATCAACTTACGGCCATGATGCAGCAACTTCTGTCTATGCAGCAACCGCAGGCGCCACCGCCTGCTCCTGCTGTCCCACCACAACTTCCGGTGGCTTCCTCCGCGAGGATTCGTCTCTCCCTGCCAGCTAAATTTGAAGGGGACACAAGACTTTGCCGTGGGTTTCTTGCCCAATGTTCCCTGCACCTGGAGTTATTGGCTGACCAATTCCCTACTGAGCGCTCCAGGGTGGCCTTTATTATCAGCCTGCTCTCTGGGAAGGCCTTAGCCTGGGCTACCCCATTGTGGGACCGCAACGACCCCGTTACCCTCACGGTTCAAACTTTTGTGGATCAGTTTCGCCAGGTTTTTGAGGAACCTGCCCGGGCGTCTTCAGCCGAATCCGCCTTATTGAATCTGGTTCAAGGTGATCTGTCGGTGGGAGAATATGCCATTCGCTTCCGAACTTTGGCAGCCGAGCTAGCTTGGAACAATGAGGCTCTCTGTGCCTGCTTTAAGAAGGGTCTCTCTAGTAGGGTCAAGGATGTTCTTGCTGCCCGGGACCTTCCTACTTCTCTTTCTGAACTAATCCAACTTGCCACACGTATAGACATTCGTTTTACAGAGAGGCGTGATGAATTCCGCCAAGATTCTCTGCGTGCCAAGAGGGCATTCCGTTTGGCTCCTACGTTTCAGAACCCCCAGTCTACGCTTTCATCTCCGTCTGAAGAAGTCATGCAAGTGGACCATACTCGCTTGACTCCCCAGGAAAGGTCGCGCCGAAGACTCGAAAGACTTTGTCTATACTGCGCCAGCCCAGAACATTTTTTGAAAAATTGCCCAATCCGCCCACCACGTCAGGGAAACGGGCGCACCTAGAATCGTTTGGAGAGGCGTCTCTGGGTGTGTGTGCTTCCTCTCCTAGGTTCACTGTGCCGGCACAACTTCACTTTGGCTCCACTTCCGTCCTGAACTTACCGGCCTTCTTGGACTCTGGTTCGGCGGGCAACTTCATCGAGGCCTCCTTGGTCACTAAGCATGATATAGCTGTCTACCGTCTAGCCAAGCCACTATTCGTCGCGGCCGTTAATGGGGACAGATTGAACTGCATGGTGCGCTACCGCACCAAACCTCTACTTCTGAAGATCGGCCTCTTCCATCAGGAATTTCTGGAATTTTTCGCATTACCCCACTGTACCTCGCCGCTTCTCTTGGGGCTTCCCTGGCTCCAGCACCATAACCCTACCTTGGATTGGTCCACTGGGGACATCAAGTCCTGGGGCGCAACATGTGTTAAGAACTGCCTTACGTCTTTGCCAGTCCAAATTACAGCTCCCACGACTCCATTATCGGGTCTACCTGAAGTTTATCGGTCTTTTTCCGTCGTATTTAGCAAGAGGCAAGCTGAGGCACTTCCGCCTCATCGCCCTTACGATTGCCCGATTGATCTTCTACCTGGCGCCACTCCTCCTCGCGGACGCATCTATCCGCTGTCTGTCCCTGAAACCCAAGCAATGTCGGAATACATTCGGGAGAATTTACAAAAGGGGTTCATTAGGAAATCCTCTTCCCCAGCTGGAGCGGGGTTCTTCTTTGTACAGAAAAAGGACGGGTCCCTTCGGCCCTGCATCGATTACCGGGGCCTCAATAAAATTACGGTAAAAAACCGTAACCCATTGCCCTTGATCTCCGAACTTTTTGATCGTCTTCGCGGAGCTAAGATTTTTTCAAAATTGGATCTGAGAGGCGCCTATAACTTAGTCCGCATACGAGAGGGTGATGAATGGAAGACGGCCTTCAACACGCGAGACGGTCATTTTGAGTATCTCGTTATGCCCTTCGGCCTCTGTAATGCCCCCGCAGTTTTTCAGGAGTTTGTTAACGACATTTTTCGGGACCTGTTGTACACCTGTGTTGTGGTCTATCTTGACGAAATTCTCATCTTCTCCTCGTCCATCGAAGAACACCATCAGCACGTCAGACAAGTCTTGTCTCGTTTACTGCAACACCATCTTTATGCTAAGCTCGAGAAATGCCTTTTTCATCAAACCGCATTACCTTTTTTGGGGTACATAGTTTCTGCTCAAGGTCTCCAGATGGATCCTGCCAAGTTAAAGGCGGTCCTTGAATGGCCTCGACCAGTCGGTCTTCGTGCAATCCAGCGATTCTTGGGATTCGCGTACTATTACCGCCAGTTCATTTTACACTTTTCCACGACAGTAGCCCCCATCGTGGCCCTCACCAAAAAAGGAGCCAATCCCAAGGCATGGTCTCCGCAGGCTGAAGCAGCCTTTCTTGCATTAAAAAAGGCCTTCGCCTCGGCACCGGTACTTTCCAGACCTGACCCGTCTCGTCCTTTCGCTCTTGAGGTGGATGCCTCTTCCATCGGAGCTGGAGCAGTACTTACGCAACGATCCTCGTCCGGCAAAGCTCGAACTTGCGGATTCTTTTCTAAAACCTTCTCTCCTGCCGAGAGGAACTACACCATTGGAGATAGAGAGCTATTAGCCATCAAATTGGCGCTGGAAGAATGGAGACATCTCCTCGAGGGGTCTATCTGCCCAATTTCCATTTTTACTGACCACAAGAACCTCTCTTATCTGGAATCCGCACAACGCTTAAACCCTCGTCAGGCCCGTTGGTCACTCTTCTTTGCACGCTTTAATTTCCAGATCCACTTCCGTCCAGCTGCAAAAAACATCAGGGCAGACGCTCTCTCCCGTTCCTCGGATGTCTCGGATAAGGTCTCTTCTCCTCAGTTTATAATTCCACCTGATCGTCTGGTTCACTCTGCTCCCGCTGCTCTAGTATTAGGTCCTCCGGGGAGGACTTTCGTACCTGTCTCTCGTCGCCTATTAATACTAAAATGGGGTCATGCTTCCCATACTGCTGGTCACCCTGGAATCAAGAAGACCTGCGCCATCATCTCCAGATACTACTGGTGGCCCACGTTAGCAAACGATGCCGCAGAATTCGTACAAGCCTGCACCTCGTGCGCGCGCAACAAGACCCCTCGTCAACGTCCCGCAGGTCTTCTCCAACCACTTCCCATTCCGGACATCCCCTGGTCTCACATCGCCATGGATTTTATCACCGATCTCCCGCCTTCTCAGGGCAATACCGTCATCTGGGTAGTGGTGGACCGATTTTCGAAGATGGCGCATTTCATTCCGTTGCCTGGATTACCTTCTGCTCCCCTATTGGCAAAGAATTTCCTTAAACACATCTTCCGTCTACATGGGCTCCCAACCCACATTGTCTCCGACAGGGGAGTTCAATTCGTATCGAAATTCTGGAGGGCTCTCTGTAATCAATTAAAGGTGAAATTGGACTTTTCTTCCTCGTATCATCCCCAATCCAATGGCCAAGTGGAGAGGGTAAATCAAACTTTGGGGCTGTATCTACGCCATTTTGTTTCCACTCGCCAGGATGACTGGGTGGACCTGCTGCCCTGGGCAGAGTTTTCTTATAACTTTAAGGACTCTGAATCCACCGGAAAATCCCCTTTCTTTATAGTCTATGGTCGTCATCTCCTTCCTCCTCTGCCTTTACTAACGCCCTCCTCGGTACCTGCGGTCGATGATCTTTCGCACCAGTTTTCTTCCATCTGGCGTGAGACACAGCATTCTCTGGAACAAGCCGTGTCTCGTATGAAAATCCAGGCTGATAAGAAGAGAAGGACTCCTCCTTTATACTCACCGGGGGATAGGGTATGGCTTTCGGCCAAGTATATTCGTTTTAAAATCCCCAGTTACAAACTTGGTCCTCGCTTCTTGGGACCTTTTAAGATCCAACAACGTATCAACCCTGCCTGTTACAAGTTGCATCTGCCACCCTCTCTTCGCATAACCAATTCCTTCCATGTCTCTCTTCTCAAACCGGTGACTGTTAATCGTTTTTCCCCCAAATTATTGGAACCTAAGCCAGTCGCAGGTACTGAAGATACCTTTACGGTCAAAGAAATACTTGCTTCGAAAATCTCCAGAGGAAGACGCTATTTCTTGGTGGATTGGGAGGGCTACGGCCCTGAGGAGAGATCCTGGGAACCGGAGGAAAACATCCTTGATCGGACCCTTATTTCGGACTTCCTTGGTCCTAAGAAGAGGGGGAGACCAAAGGGGGGGGTACTGTTAGGGCTAGCGCTGCAAAGACGCCTCATGGCGCTTCCTGCCGTCCTTCTCCCGGGGCGAGAGCCGCGCTTCCTCCCCGCGGTTTTCCCCTCCGGGTTTCCCCTAGCCCGAGCGCTATTTCCCTTCCTGGCAGCGCCCCTCTCTTACCTGATGTCCTGCCCTCCGTCCGGCGTGGCTGCCGGGGTCTGCGGGCGGCTCCCTCACTTCCTCCTTCCTCCCTGCCTCTCCTGCGCGCACGTCCCCGGCCACTAGGGGGCGCGCGCCGCAATACTGTTGAATTTAAAGGGCCAGTGCATCACTAATTGGTGTCCGGCCGTCCAATCCGGTAATGACACTTCCTTTTTATTCTGGCCAGCCCTTCTTCCTCTGCCGGATTATCGGTGTGTTTCCGTGATTGTCTGTAGTTAATCTTTGGCTTTCTTGTGTATGACCTCGGCTTACCTTTTTGACCACGAACCTCCGCTGCCTGTCCCGACCTCGGTCTGTCTCTTCGTCTGTGAACCTCCGCTGCCTGTCCCGATCACGGCTTGTCTACTCGCTGCTGAACCCTCGCTGCCTGCCCTGAATCTGGCTACTCACCGTGACCATCGTTTATCTCTGCTGTACAACACCTCGGCAAATTGTGGAACTGTGCCGCCGTTGGGGGGTAGCGACCTGGGAGTCATCAGCCGCACAAGACCAACCTGCTTCGCGGCGGGCTCTGGTGAAAACCGGTGGCTCCTTAGACCCCGCTTCCCTGACGCGGTACTCACCAACAGTTTCACAGTTCCAGTGGGTCCACGCTTCATTGGTTCCATCCGGTTTGTAACACTCCGCTGGGGTCAGCCGGATATGGACCTGTTTGCGTCCAGACACAATCACAAGCTCCCAAGGTTCGGCTCCCTGTCAAGAGATCCTCTGGCCTTTGCCACAGACACTCTGGCAATTCCGTGGATGGAGTTCAGGCTCCTTTATGCATTTACTCCTTTTCCCGGCCCTGGGCCTAGTGCTGCGCAAGATAGCCCAGGAGGGGGTACCAACCATCCTGGTGGCCCCTCGCTGGCCGAGGCGGAGTTGGTTCGCGGACATAGTTTAGATGTCATTCGATAGCTACATCATGCCCGACGACCCAGGGCTTCTCACTCAGGGGTCCCTGCGGCACCCCAATTTACAGGCGCTGGCTTTGACGGCCTGGCTATTGAAACCTCAATCCAAACAGAAAAGGGGCTGTCGGCCACGGTTGTTCAGACCATGATTCAGGCGAGGAAGAAGTCTTCTTCTTCAATGATTTACTACAGAGTTTGGTATGCCTACATTGCTTGCTCCAAGAGTTTCTCTTGTCGCACATTCTCTATCTCTAGGATTTTGGAGTTTTTGCAAAATGGCTTAGACTTGGGGGTCCAGCTGAGCACCCTCAAGGGCCAGGTCTCAGCCTTGACCATCTTTTTCCAAAGATCCTTTGCCAATTATAGACTGATCAAGACTTTTTTCCAAGGAGTTACACATGTACGTCCACCGCGTAAGCCTGTATTACCGGTGTGGGACTTGAATTTGGGGCTTTCTGCTCTCCAGGGTCCCCCCTTTGAGCCTTTGTGTGACGCCGCATTGTCTATTTTGACCCTAAAGGTGGTCTTTTTGGTAGCTATCACCTCGGTGCGCCATGTGTCTGAACTGGCCGCACTTTGTATGAAGCCTCCTTATTTTGAGCAGCATAAGGATAAGGTGGTTTTTCATTTTAAACCTGATTTTGTTTCTCCCTTTCATCCTATTGAGGAAGCTGTTTTGCCTTCCCTGTGTCCAGGACCGTCTAATTCTAAGGAAAGGACCCTCCATGCCTTGGATGTGGTCAGAGCTATTAAATACTACCTGGTTGAGACTGAATCCCTCAGGAAATCGGATTCACTTTTTGCCCTCTCTGAAGGTTCCAGAAAGGGTTTGCCTCCGGCCAAGTCCACTCTCAGTAAGTGGATTAGACAGGCAGTGATGCAAGCATATTCTGCCAAGGGGATGGATCCCCCTTTTCGTGTTACAGCTCATTCTACTAGAGCTATTGGTGCTTCCTGGGCTTTTCAGCACCAGGCTTCTGTTGAACAAGTTTGTAAGGCCGCTACTTGGTCTTCTGTTCATACCTTTACTAAGTTTTACAAGGTCGATGTTAGGGCCTCAGCTGACACTGCTTTTGGCCGAAAGGTGCTTCAGGCGGTAGTGAAATGAACTACATTCTGTTCCGCACTGGGAATCCCGCCCTTTATTGGACACTGCTTTAGGATGTCCCACATGTCATGGATTGGGAAAGCCCGGACTGGACATAAGGAAAAATACAATTCTGTGAGTACTCACCTGTAGAATTGGTTTTGCCTATGTCCAGTCCGGGCCGTCCCACCCCGCCCTTGGTTCACTACCACTTGTTTGCCTGTTATGGTGATTACCCTTTTTGTATTGGACTTTTGTCCTTAGTTTTTTTGTGGAGAGAGTACATGCTAAGCTTTGTTATCACGGTTTCTTGGCCTCCCGGCCTGTCTCATTTACTGCTTTTTGACATTCTGGGAATTCTATGACAGCTCCTTTTATAGGGGGCCGGGAGGAGTCACAGCTCTGGATCTTGCAGTAACTGCGCCACCTAGTGACGGACTACCCACATGTTATGGATTGGGATGGCCCGGACTGGACATAGGCAAAACCAATTCTACAGGTGAGTACTCACAGAATTGTATTTTCTCCGATTTGTGGTAAAAAGCTAGTAAGTATATTTGCAGCTAACTTAAACTGCAGTTGATTTGCCTTCCTGAACAATGACTTTAAATATTTGAGGCACGCCCCTAGATGTGTATGCCAACTTGTAGTATTCTAGTTTCCCATTAGGAGATAGGAGAATAGGAGTTTCCCAAGCTGTCAGTCAAGTGCAGGCCAGAGTATTCCAAATTAGAAGGCATTTTCCTTCTAAATGAGAAATCAGAAATCAATCTTACAGCAATCAAGCCTGGTTACAACGATTACCAGGATGTAGAACAGTTTTTCTTATTATATATCTGAGCTACACAAAGTTAACATAGTTATTAAAATGTAACAAGACTGGAGATTTTGGCCATGCAGCATTATGGTCTACGTTCCTGGGGCATCTCAGTTCGGGATGCATACCACTCTGTCTGGAACAGTGGCGGCATAGTAAAACGGTAGTGGCGCATCCCTGTCCTCCCTGTGGTCTGTGGTGCGCTCTCGCTGCAAGTTTATCTGATACTTTTAGACTTCAGGACCAGCGACTTATGTGGTTGGATCTCTTTGAAAGAGGCAGGATCTAGAATAACCACTATGGGATTTAAAATTTGCTATTGGTTGATGACATTCTGCCTCAAATTGCCTCTTTTAGTTAGTTCAGGGGGTCCCACTCACCCAACATTTTACCAAGATTTCCTTGCTGGCTGTTCTTAAGGAGGAACAACAGAACTTGTAAACATTAGCCACCATAGCATCCCTGCATAACCATTTGGATGTTGGCGTTATCTGAAACACCAACATCCTGCTGCTTTCTGGTCCTTTAGTGCACGCCCTCCCACCTTAGTCATTTTCGGAATGACAACACTGGCATTAGCCGCAGCATTGTTTCTCACAGCGTTCCAACCCCTCACGCTGGCCACTCCTCGAATCTTGTGGCTGGAGTGTCCGCTGAGAAGCCGAAGATTTCCAAGATGGCACTGCCCTGCAGATGGCTCTGACTCTGAGGAATAAGTGAGACACCAGGAAGGTAAGTAAAAAAGCACCAAACATAAACCGGAGGAGAGCGGGGGCAGGCAGGACAAGTTTGGGAAGTTTCATCAACTCCCACCACACTACAATGTTCCTCTTTAATGATAGCAAATGTATGTCATCTTCTTCAAGCTGAACTTGTGGCACCCTTGGATTGCCCTGGATTGGGGCAATAGGCTTTGCCAGGTTGCCTATGAATATGCATTTCATCTGCTGAGGTTGAAAAATGTTGAAAAATTAAAGAAAGAGAGTTGGAGAACTCCTGGGAGGAAATGACACAAACCATAAAAGTAACTCGCTTCATGTGCCTATTGATTGTAAAGGGTGTAAATTAAGATGCCTGTCACTTTTAATTTATGATGCTGTCCTTAGAAGCACTCCCAGCCCTTTTATTGCCCTCTGAGGGTCATTAAATAATAGATTGCCTGGTAGAATGCTGAGCACAGCAAAGCATTACACAAGCTTTGATTGCTTCATACAACAGCTAATTTGTATGTGTGAAATAACAATATAATCTTATGCTAAAGCAGCTACATAAATTGTCCACCAATATAAGAAAACTCATAGATGGATTTCTATCCAACATCATTGGATGATTGCTGGAACTGAAACAAGACTTTTCACAGTCATGTTTGTGGTATGGATGTGCTTTATTTTTTATGCGAGGGAAAAGTAGATAATGACTGGTCCCGGAAACCTTTCAACATATTCTGATATTTAGCACCTTTCATGATTAGTCAGCGAGGTTTTCAACACATTGTCATGATGTGCTCTTCTGATCTTCAAATTTAAAGTGATGAACCGTTGACAGTTTGATTATATAACTGTGAAGTGTCATTTCTCTCATCATTTAACTTAAGCTTCACATACAGTAACTGTCACTTATAAAAGGTTTAATGTCAAAATGGGGCCATTCAAGTAAGGAGGGCAGACCCGTCAGAAACGCGTATATGTAATCTTCTGAATCTTTTAGCCTCTCTCATGGCTTGACATTTGTCATATTGTTATACATATTATTTTACAAGCTAAAAAAGTCCATTTAGGGTTTGCGTCCAGAAAACTGAGTCCACGACAACAATCTTGGTACACCTAGAAAGCAGGAGGTTATTGTGATAATAGATCTAATTGATATAATACATGATTCTGATGGTTAATTGGTGCTGGTCAGTCAGACTGAGAGGAGGTTGTAGTCTATTCATGTAAGGTATGAAAGGACAGAAACTCCTATTCAACAATTATCAATTAAATAAACAGGAGGGGACAGTCAGGGCTGGATCCAAAAAATGTAGATTTCATTGTAAAACAGATGTAAATTTGGATGAGACAATGGCCTCCTTCCAACAAATAGCCAGCCTGTCTCCAGCGTACATATCTATAAACAATGTAAATTTTAGGTATTTTCAACTAGCAAAGGGAATACTTTCAGGGGAAAAAATATTTTCAGACGAAAGTTGCATCTCAATTTTAAATAAAAAGAAAAAAGACTAATATATATTGTGGTAAAGTGTATGGAAAAGTGCTGGATGGTGTATATATTTCTCTTGTTTTTTTCAGCCAGGCACGATCCATGCCAGGATAACAGAGCTCCAGATCCCCAGTCCTCTACGTGTTTTTCCCCTACTACCAGGTCGGTCCAGGTGATTAGATTAATTGAAGGAAGGAAGCCTAAGAAAAGGAGCTGCTGAGGCTTCCAGTGTGGAGAAGGAGACTGGGATAAGGAGCCCGTGCCTTGCTGCTCCCAAAACCTACAGGTCTGAACTGCATCCGAAGGACTTTATGGGGTCGATTCAAAGAAACATGTAACAGCTTTGATTTTGGTGCCGATCATCCTATTTTTCCCGTACGCTCGTGCGCTCGTATGAACTTGCGAGTGATTCTTATAAGCTAATACGTTTCTATCCTAAAATGTACGTCCGTTCGTATGGCAGTTCGCGAATCAGACCTATGTCAGTTTCCATCCTGAAATTTCCGTTTCATTTCTCAGGTTGCAACATTGGTTTTGCCCTTTTTCCTTTTTTGTCTGGACGTAAATCCTTGTGATCTTGCGGCTGCGCACTACAAACTTACCTCATTAAAGTGCATTCTAAATATTTGGTCTTTTATTTTTCTTTATTTCATTCATTTTGTAGTAACCAACCATTAATGAATGCATTTGCATAAGTAAATCTTACTTTGTTTAATTTTTAGTTAACTTGCATTTTTTATTTGTGGATTTAATTTTAATATTTTGGCTTCAAATGGTACAACTTAAAATTTTTTGTGTGGTTACCCACACCCTCTACATACAGATTGCTCTCAAAAATTAAAAAACACCCAGCAACTTCTGCATGTTATGAGCCTAGAAACAGCCAAGATGGCGGGTCAGGTATTATCGGGCAGCCTGCTAACAGAAAGGGCCTTGTGACTGTGTTGCTCTGCATTCTTTGATTTCTGACCTTTCCGTGCCCCCAGCTCTACAGCAGTAACCCACATCCTGCACTTTATCCCGCTCTCCTCTCCTCAGTAAGTGTGATGCATCTGACCAAAGATGAGCTAAAATAATTAAACAAAGCAAAGGTAAACAACTACACCAATAAATTCAAACTAAAAATATTATTCTAGTACATCAATTTAAAAATAAATAACAAAGGACATAAGTTTCTTTAATTAACGCAAATATATGGATGTATTGCAAAATAAAGGTTTACATGCAAAGGACTAATTAAGGTCCACATTAAAATGCTTTTATAAGGCATACATGAAATGTATTGAATCAGGTATGCATTGCCATACAATTTATGGCCTCGGCCATGCTGATACATGCAGTTCATTGGAGCTCAAGACGCGCAGACTCCTCCACATAGCCAAAAAACCTGTTCAAGAACAGCAATCCGACTGCTAAAAGGTGTCGGCAGTGGCTTTCTTTTAAAACGTATTTAGAGGTTGGAAAACTGCTCTCTGAATTACACGTAAACACATCCGATTATCCTAAGTTTTACGTTTTGATCTTAAGTTTTACGTTTTGAACCTAAGTTTTACGTTTTGAACCTACAATTTAGGAACAAACTTCCGATGATCGTAAGAGCGTATACGAAATCGTACGTAGGCTCGTGCGAGTCGGAAATGGCCAAAAAAACAGGAAAACAGGAAAACAGAAAAAAACACCCACCCAAACTTACGATTCTCGATCCGAAATCAATAAACTTTTGCTCTTTGAATCGAGGGGTATGTGTTATGTTTTCGAGCCTGTGTATTAGCAGCCTGGGATTGTATGCCCTGAAAGTGGACCTGTGATATTGAGGACTTGCAATACTCTGTACCTATCAGACTCTGGACTTTGCTAAAGCTGGTGAGGAAACCGCTGACGTTACTGTATTGTACCCTGCATTATACTCTGAAATTAAGAGATTTTTCTGTTGGACTTTGTCTTTAATAAACCGCTTATTATTTAAACTAAGAACCTAAGAACTGTTTCCAGAGTCGTTAGCACCCCAGATCCTGCCAATATATATATATAAATATATTATATATATATATATATATATATATATATATATATATATATATAGCTGCATAGCTCGAGGCACCACCAGTAAGTAGAGGGAGGTTGTAATGCCACTGTATAGAGCCCTGGTGAGGCCACAGCTAGAATACTGTGTGTAGCTCTGGAGACCTCCCCTGCAAAAAGACATTTTTCAAATACAACAGGTCCAAAGGCGGGCAACAAAAAAGGACTTAAACTTAAAAATGATCAGGATATTACATTACAGGATAGGACATTACAAGGCATAAGGCCTTGTAATGCTCAGGACCAGGGGCCGACTGTTTGGCCCTTGAGCCCTGGTTGGCTTTGGGGGGGACCCCACATTTTCTTTTTAATAGAAACTAAAAATAACCAAAACAATTCTAATAATTTTTTCCTGACAAAATAAGGCCATGAATTTGATTGTTTTGCTGGATTTTGCGCTTGGAAATTTTGTTTCCAAGCAAAAAATCCTTCAAAACGAAGAAAAAAAAAATTCAAAAATAAAATGTGATCAGCCAAAAATGGCTTAGATGAATCGTGCAAGGCCAAAAATGGGAATTTTTAAAGAACAAAAACTGTTGAGAAAGAGGCTCTGAATCACCCTTAATATGTATGTTAGCAATACATGACAAATAAATACCAAAACTAAAGATGTCAAATGTGGATGATAAAACCCAGAGGTGTGCATCCAATACATTTTCATTTTTAAAGAAATATTTAATGTGGACCAAAAGCGGCCCTGGAGTCTATAAGACTTCAGGGTACCCTGATTCAGCCTGATTCCCTCCATCTGGGGCATCCAGATCTGGGATGCCCCACTGTGTAAAAACTCTCAGATTTCCCAGTAAACTCACCCTCTCCTCAATCTAATGGCGCATGCACGAGCCCCGGCTGCCATCTACTATACCTTTAGCAGGGTGCAGTCCCGCGCCAGGCATTCGTTAATGGCTGGTGTGGGCACACACCCTCTTAGAGGGTAGCGGGAATGCAGTCGTGGGCACGCTTGGCTCTGCTCTTCTCGGTTAGACTCTGCCCTCAGCCGAGTCTTAGCTGAGTCTTAGCCAATTTGACACATGAACCGTAGGACCGGGGAAAGGGGAGTTTACTGGGTGACCTGGGGAGTTTCACGCAGCGGGACATCCCAAATTCATGTGCCCCGAGGGGGGGCAAGGACCAAAACCCACGATATGGAAAAATCCTCGATTTTGGTCCACTTTAAAACAATAGAATGTAATCCCAGCACCATCTTGTACAAATGTTTTTTCATTATAAAAATGAAATTGGATTTTACTTCTCTCAACTCAAAATTAACTTATGAAACAGAAGTAATTACTTCTTTCCTCATAAAAAAGTTAATTGATTTCTCTTGTAGAATCATAATCCAAATGATAAAGCAACGAGTAATAATAATAAAGGTTACTCAAATCATAAAACTTTGAAATGTTACAAATTATATTTAATGATGGATCACACAGTGTGAGTAAAACAGGGAGACTGATTGATGAACAAAGTTGAGGCTTTTATTAGTTTAATAGTCACAGCTAAGTTTGATTGCTTGTGATTTTAGTCACATTTTTAATTTGTGAATTTCAGCCATTGTCTCAAAGACGCCAAATGTCACTGGCTCCAGTGCAGACGAGGTTGTTCCGTATTGGGTTAGGCGCTAACTCAGGTACCTACTGTATGAGATTTATTTTTAATGGGTAACCAGTAGTAATAAGCCAAATCTGTATCCCTGGCTTTACATACAGTTGGTATACCATAAAGAAAAGGGAGAATATTTCACTCTAATATTACATTGTTCTCTTTACATTAAGATGATTTAAAGGTGTTAAAGATGAATTACTCTTCCAGTGTAAAATTATTATTCTGTTAAGGTCTCTAACAATAATTCTGAAGTTTACTATAGTTAAAGGAGATTTCTATTTTTTCCACTTTCATATACATTAGTGGCTATTGGTAACCTCTTATCTACAGACACATTGTCCAATGTCCCCTTCTCCAGTTGTCACCTTTGGGCCACAACCCCATCCTCTGCCCCAGAATTTATGCCCCTAAAAAACTCCTCCTGGCAGTCAGCCAACCTCAATGACGATCCAATATTTTGTTTTGACTGAACTGAAACAAATGTTATCAATTCTGGTTGAATTTACTTTTGACCTGAAGCCCAACACTGACAGTCAGTGATTACTTTGCCCTGAGCAGACTTGAGTCTGGCACAACAATAAATATGATGTGCAGTGTAGTAAATAGCAATCTACAAGAATGTGTGCCTACCAGCACCACAGAACAACTCAATGGGGGCAGTACCTGAACCTGGCAAATCAATATCCAAGAAAAGGAGAAAGAGAATGTTTCCTATGGTTTGGAATTCTGTAAATTCTATTAAAACAATTTATTTTTCAAAAACCCATACCCAGTTACAATTACTGTTATTGCATTCATACTCGTAAATACCCACCCCCTCAATAAAATAATTGTTGAAAAATACCTTCTGGTTCTCCCACACACCCAGCCATCAGTCCAAACAGGTAATTTCACAAGCATTGAATACGTTTTGGTTCATAGGAATGAGGAATGATTATAAAATGTGCCCCTTCTTCCTCTCAAGAGCCACCAGCCCATACACCATGCCCAAGCCTTTGAGGTCAAATGGCCATTCTCCATGACAACATATCAGTCCTGATGCCCTTTAACAGAGTTCCGTGCTCTTCCAGGGGTGGGTAATGAATCCCTAGAGGAACACTAAGTCCATGCTTATTTGCACCCCCGAAAAGGGTATAGATAATCGAAGCGTGTATTGGCAAACCAGTTGCCACATACCAGGTAGGAAAGTTTGCAATCCCCTCACCCTTTGAACTGGCATAGAGGCCTTTGGGACCCCTTATCAGTAGTGTGAAAAATTAAAAGATAAAGCTTTGTCCTTCACCTGTTAAACCAAAATAGGTGGAGTTCAACTTTATAAACATTTTGAGCTTTTATTACACATTTTTGCCCTAGTCACCCCTCAGTAAGCATCTATGGCCTGATGCAGAGCCTCCTCTGAACTGCTCTTAAAACCTTCCGATTGTCCGGGGCTCCCGTTTGAATCGTGGCTCAAATGTGATGCAGAGCCTCCGTCGGAATGGCTCCCTAACTGATCCGTCAATTTGACTTCACTCGGAAAGCTTTTCTTGCTCTCTCGGGTGCCTTCAATTTGATCGGGGCTCCCGTTCACGTTCACACGGGCGGCCCGTTTTTCCCTGATTTTTCCTGCCTTTTTGAACGTACCTGCTTGCCTTCCGTCGTATTTGACGTTCCATTTTGGTGTTTTTTTCAAGTATACTTACATCTCCATGGCTATTCAGTTGGCAATCTGGCTACACGCAAGCGCACATCCCTCAACCTCCATTAGAATATACATATGGCAACAACTGCCAATTTCACACATATGTATATATTTTAAGAATTTTTTTGTTGTTCCTTCTTCCTTGTCCTTAATGCATACCTTAATCTCCTTGGTTGTTCCTTCTTCCTTGTCCTTAATGCATACCTTAATCTCCTTGGTTGTTCCTTCTTCCTTGTCCTTAATGCACACCTTAATCTCCTTGGTTGTTCCTTCTTCCTTGTCCTTAATGCATACCTTAATCTCCTTGGTTGTTCCTTCTTCCTTGTCCTTAATGCATACCTTAATTGTTTGTGTGTTTTTCTGATTTATTGTCCCATATCTAAACCTTTTGTGTCATGTAAATGTGTGCTGATGTTGTGTGATTGTACTCTGGCAGGAAAGAAAACTCTCAAAATATTCTAATTTTTTTATTATTCAAACGTTGTTTTTTTTGTTGTTTTTTTAAGGTTTTTTTTTTTTTTGGGGGGGGGGGTAAAACAGAAAGAAATAAATATTTACATTTTTAAAATTTTTCAAAAAATTAGGCCTCGGGGTCTTGTGGATGTTGTCTTCTTTGATCTGTGAATGAAAAACAACATTAGTTTAGCATTGTTTTTTTGGTTTGGTTGGGCGTGGTTTTTTTGGGGCCCTTTTCAAACCGGACCTTCTGCGTGATTTAATGAAAAGCCCAAACTATTTTAAAAAGATTCCGCAGCATCTTAAAATAATATATAGTAAGTTTTTAGTCAATCAATTATTATTATTTCCCCCACTGGGCTGCAACTCAGTTCAGGAATTTAGGATACGTGCGCCGCCATCTTGACTCAGAAGCATCATACTTACTGAGGAGAGGAGAGTTGGATAAGGTACAGGGGGTGGGTTATAGCTGTGCTTTGCTCACACAGAGCAGAGCTGTGCTCTGGAAAAGGTTGGTAAGATGATTTGTAAGGTGGACAATCTGTATGTACAGGGTGTGGGAAATATTTAAGATAGACTCTTATTCAGAGTTAAGGTCCGCTTTAAGTTTTTTTTTGTTTTTAAATTAATTTGGAAATGTCTATAAATTTTCGGTTTCAAATGTAATTGTTTGCTCATTTTCTTTAGTTTAAATAAACACCACTTACAAGGTTTTGGCCGCACATTGCGTCGGGGGCGGAGTCTCCCTTCAGCCTCCCTCTGTTGCTGTTGTGAATCTGTATGGATGACAAACACACTGATATTAGAGACTGTTGTTCTTTCATGAGAATATAATATTAAGTTAGGCTTCTAGGTATCAATCTACTCACCTTCCCCAGCAACCTCTTCCTCCTCGCCCCCTTCCTCACTCATCCCATGTTCCTGCGATGTCTGAATCTACAACAATAGTGCACATGAGTATCTGTATTTAATGCATGTATTTCCACATATCTAACTATATTTCCCTTACCGGAGTCCGGTTGAGGCTCTGTTCTGCTCGACTCCCTGCCGTCAGATTGCCCCCTCCCCTGCATGCTGAGGTCCAGCGGCTCCTCCAAGTCACTTACAGAGGAGGGGATGGCCGTTGACCCTGGCGGTGGCCCACCTACACCTTCACCTGTTTCGCCCAACACTGGTCTGCGTGTCCTGGTCCAGGTGGGGCGGAACCGTAGATTCCATTCATGGGCTGAAATTCAAACACAATCATTAAACCACGCCCAGGCGATGCCAGGGTTATAGGTGCATTTACATTTTCTACACTTACATGGGAAATGTTTGTTGAAGTACCGCCTCACCCGGGGCTTATGTCTTCTTTTTAAATCAGACCAGTGTTGGGCGATCTGGGTGAAGGTATAGGTGGTTTGGGATCGGCGTTCTATCGCCTCCACCACCTCCAGGGCCAACGTCCGTTTGGCATAATCTGACGGCAGGAAGTCGTAGCGATTCCTCAGCATCATCTGTTATTAAAAAATACAAGGACACACTATTAATCCACCAAATACATTAACAAGTTTCCTGGCCTAACTCAAGTCACTTTATTAACCTCTTGCTGCCTCACATTGCCCTAGTTCTGCTATCTGCATGTAGGCTAGTTTGTTGCTGCGTACATGTGTTAAACTAAGGTGGGCTGGTATGTAACGTGACAAACTAAGTTGTTTCAGACTATTCTTGTTTTTTTTTTTTTTTAAATTACAAGGAATGTGTGCGCGCACATAAACGCACGCTCGCATACTCACATCCATGATGATGTCTTCCTGCTCCGGGGTAAAGATGGTGGGCGACATCTTGTCTTCTTTACCAATCTATAGCTCTGACGTTCCCCCACGTTGATGTGCGTGCGTGCACGCAGGCGCGCAGTCGCTGTTGTGCAGGCCCACACGGGAAACATATTTAAAGAACAAGCCACTCTGCTCGGTGTAGGATACCATATCAATATGGGCAGACCTAAAGTGATCAAAAATAGCCAAGCAAGGCCAAAGGCACATAGCAGCCGCACACAGGCCTCATTCTAAATAAAACAGAAGAGCAGGCACAACACACATGCAGAACATGCACCAACTAAAACGGTGGGTACTCCACAGACACAGGCACAGTCCCCAAAATGCAGGAGCAAGGAGACATTAACCCATTCACCCCCGCCAGAAAAAGACAAACAAACACACCAGGGTGCTAAATCTAGTAAGAACCTGCAGCATACTCAACCTCAACACACCAAGCATACCCACAAAACCTAAGCACAAAGCATGGCTGTTGCCAATGCTGTTTGGGTACATTATGGGGTTCTGTCCGTCGAGATACTAAACAAATCAAGCGGACAGTTGTGGACCTGAAATCATATAGTTGTCCAAAAATGGACATGCGCCGGCAGCAGAGGTAAAGCCCAAATGCATTTAGAGTCGCTTTTGGACCAGCATGTAACACTTCTTAGGTGTGATTTAATCTTCCCCAGCCTGCAGACAGGGGGTGGTTTCAAGAAAATACATTGGCCACAAGGTCGACACAGATTGTGTGTGCTGGCCCACTTTGTGTACCAGTGTAAGGAGGGGTCTGCTCGTCAGAAATAGGTAAAGGTTCTGCACCCAGGTCAGTATATCGAGCAATCCTGCTTCTAATGGCAAGGTTGTGCAGGATCCCACAAGCAATAATTATTTTGATAACCTTGCCAGGCTGATACTGAAGAGAACCCCCACTCTGATCCAGACATCGGAAACGCATCTTCCACAACCCAAAGGCACGTTCCACCACAGAGCGAGACCTCCTATGGGCTGTGTTGTAGCGCTCCTGTGCCTGGGAAGATGGGTGCAGGATGGGTGTGAGCAGCCATGGTAACAAGGGATAGCCTGAGTCACCTGCAAAAATCCAAAAGACAAACATAAGGTGGATGGCTAAAAAAAGGTTTAGGTGTGCATAGAAACATTAGTACACAGGGACAAATCGGTGAGCTAGGTATGGTGGGAGTAATTGACATTTTTAATGAGTCTACAAACACATGCAACCTGTACACTCATTAAAAATGTCTGTGTAATGCTACTTAGATAAGACTGCCAAACATAAACCAATAGTGGTGAATACTTTCACCCATTAATTTTTAAACAAACTAAATAAAAAACATTTTCAAGTTTCAAGGAAAGGTCTCACAGATTAGTGGGGTAGTGGCAAATCCACATTCAAACCTGGGGGCCAACAAATACAACTTTAATACACATACCCAGTAACCATCCTCCAGAAATATCTCCAGATTGAAACCGTTGATAGAGGCTGGAGTTCCTCAAAATGTGCGCATCATGCGTGGACCCAGGAAAGCCAGCAAACAGACTGAAAAATTGAAGATCAGGGCCCGCCACTGCCTGAACATTGATGGAATGGCCCATCTTCCTGTTCCTGCACCAAGCAAAACAACAGTGGAATTAGTGTGAGCCTTAAAAAATGTTTGTTAACCAGAAAAAAAGCAGAACCATACCACATACCTGAACAGATATTCCTGGTCCGCGGGGGGGATGAGCGAGACATGTGTGCAATCGATTGCACCAAGGACGTTGGGCATGTCGGCTATGTTATAAAAGCCCAAATTAACTGCATTCCAGGCTTCCCCTGTTTGAGGAAAAAAAATGTAATTCTGTGCCAGGGTAGCCATGCCATCCAAAAACTTGGTTAGGCTGCGGCTCAGCGTAGACTGGGACATCCCCAGGGAGAAGGCACCCAGTCTCTGGAACGAGCCATTCGCCAAAAATTGCAGGCAGCCAACCAATTTGGTCATACCTGCAATTGCATGCCCCTTTCTTGTGGTGGGGGCTAACCATGGCCGCAGCTCGCTATACAAGGCATGGAGAGAAACACGGTTAAGGCGGGTGAGCTCGAATAGGTCAACGTCACTCATGCCATCGATGTCCAAAGGCGTGCGCTGCAGCCTGGTTTCTGCCATACTTAGAACTATCAGATGGCGTAACTGGCGCCTTTGATGTTGGCCCACAGAGGAATGCATTCCCAAAAAGCACGGAGCTCCAATACTGCTGGTCAGACTGGCCGTAAGTGAAGGCTCGGCGGCCCCGTTTTATTAGGCTGATTTCAATCGGAAATCAAGGCTCTGCATCACTGGAAAAAACGGGCCAATGAACGAGGCGTCCGTTTTCCCGGGAAACAGCCTTGTGCGAGCCGACAATCGGAAAGGCGGCTGAGCGCACACCAGAGCGCATAAGCGCACACTAAAATCAACGTAGCACCCTTTCCTGACCCGATCAAAGCCCAAAACCAACAGGAAAACGCACGGGGGAGCTGAACGGGGAGGCTCTGCATCAAGCCACTAGACCTGTTCCAGGCGACATAGGAGTTGTCTCTAAGCCCTGTTAAAACCACCCTATATCTGGCTGCCACAAGCTATAAACTTTAAAAGGAAAAAAAAAAAGAAAAAATACAATAAAAAAGATGGCAAGTTGGTTTGAACTGAATTTTGCCTCTACTTTGGTCTGGTCAACCAGAA
Source organism: Gastrophryne carolinensis (assembly GCA_027917425.1). Lineage (NCBI taxonomy): Eukaryota > Metazoa > Chordata > Amphibia > Anura > Microhylidae > Gastrophryne > Gastrophryne carolinensis. The sequence continues at coordinate 89,481,512 of CM051243.1, forward strand.
CTGAACTGACAAAACTGGGTCGAAATTAAATATAACATGCAGCTAACCAGCATTCTAGTTCCTAGAATCAGCCAATCAGGATGAGGCTAAAAATGATTATTCTCCCAATGACATACAACCATTTATTTTTTCCGGGGAAAAGAGTAAGATGTGTAGATGTAGTTTTTCAGCTAGGGTGTTAAACCACAATTCAGGAGGTTCAGAACAACAACAATTCTGTAACATTATTCCTAGAAACAGCACACACACCCATATACACACTTTTAAGGATTTGTACTATTGACATTATACCTAAGCTATAGAAGACCAATATTGTACCGATAGCTGTAGGAGTCCTCAGGAGCAAGATCCATGTTCTTTGATAATGGCTTGCTGGTACTTAATAGGCAGGGTTTTGGCTGCCCAGACCTTGATGCCAGTTTTTTGTTTGTATATATAGAGATCCTATTGAATGTGGCCCAAGTGTCCAAATATCTTAGGGAGAGTTTTGCAAAGCTGTTTAGAATTAAACCTGTATCTTGATCATTATGGTAATGTGTTAAAAGCTTTGGTTTATGCATGGCACAACAAGCCAAGGCCAGAACAAGCAGCTCCGGAAGAACTGCAGCTTCTTTGCTAGTGGGCAAGGACTGGTTCAAAGGGTTGGGGTGGAAAACCATGTGGGCAATGGGTTTGCTGATACCCCCATGTAATTACACACACACTCTCCTTCCCAAGTACCCTCCCATAAAGAACACCAGAGCCTTGCATAAGGGCATAGGGGCTGGTACGCTGCCACAAACAGAAGGCTTCCAAGACCTGAGGATATCAGCCCTTAAGCCAGATGCACTGTTAGTCTCAGAAGTGAGAACATGGGTGAGGGGGCCACATTTGACCAGATTTTACAAAAAAATCAGCTATGTCTGAACAAACTGGCAACTCTAAAGCTCATCAATAGGTCCCTTCAGGGCTATATTTTTCAGATTTCATTTTAAACAGACCATGAAGTAATTAAAATAAGAATCTAACTATAAGCTCATTATTCGGGCACTTGCATACAGCAGCAACCATGAGAGTTGACTCAACTAGTGACAGTGAAATTTATGTGTGCCTGGCTTTTGCAGTTATTGCATTGCGGCACTGGGAGACCTGATGTCAAAATATTAGGCTTCTCCAAACACTGTAATTATACACTCTTCAATCATAGAAAGCTTCTTTCCGTGACACCGTTTCTGTCTTTTAATCTCTCTAGCACACTGGAATTATCTCTTCAATGCAGGCTAATTACTTATCACAGAAAAAAGTAAACAAATAAAATTACCCTAATTAGCCGTAATAGTATTTTTCTTTATTTTTCTTTGATCTTCTTTGTTTAGGGACTTTTATCCCTTTCTTTTCGCCTTCTATCTATACATGAGAGCTAAACATGAGATAGCACCCAGCATGGCTCCTTCCCTCACCACTTTTAACACTTTTATTAACGCCAGCATCTTGTACTCTAATCAACACTCCCTACCAACTAATGCAGCAACCCTATGAGTATCTCCGAACTGTAATCTAGCTCTATCAACACAATTAACACTTCTACCCCAGAACTTGCTTCCACCAGCCCAGTCATGATCTTACTCATCAAATCTTCTTATATGTTTTAATTCAGAATCTTATTATGAGACTAATTAGCATCTTACCAATTAATGCAGAACACAGTATACTAATTATCCAAGTGTGTATATATACATCCCGACTGGATTACTGCAACATCCTTCTTTGTGGCTTACCAACTAACAGACTGGCACACCTCCAATCTATCCTGAACTCTGCTGCTCGCCTCATCCATCTCTCCTCTCGCTCCTGCAGTTCTGCCCCTCTCTGCCAATCCCTACACTGGCTGCCAGTCCCACAGCGAATCCTGTTCAAAACTCTAACTCTCTCAGACAAAGCTCTCTCCAACCAGGCCCCTCCCTACATCTCATCTCTAATCCAACAATATCAACCTAGATGCAGTCTTCGCTCTGCTGCTGACTTCTCCTGTCCTCCACTCTGGTCACCTCCTCTCATGCCCGCCTCCAAGACTTCTCACGTGCAAATCCAATCTTCTGGAATGCCCTCCCCCACCCAATCCACCACTCACAACTCTCAAAACCTTCAAAGGTGCCCTTAAAACTCACTTATTCAGACAAGCATATAATCTGGCTTAACCAATTTTCTAAAGGGCACATGCCACGCTGCTCAATACTGACTGTTTGTAATCCTTCCCCCTCATCTTCACCCCTCTTCCTTTAGACTGTAAGCTCGCAAGGGCAGGGCTCTCTCCCCTATTGTATCTTATACTCAGAATATCCGTTGTCTACTCTGTAAAACTGCATTTGAAATAGTATATGTACCGTATGTTTCTACCCTGTCTGTAATTACTACTTTGTAAAGCGCTACGGAAGATGATGGCGCTATATAAATAAACAATAATAATAATAATAATAATAATAATAATAATACATAAATATACTAATTTAAATGTATTTTGGCCAGAGGCAATAGCAGGACCATAGGCTCGATTCGGAGAGTTTAAAAAAAAATTTAGTTTTAGTGCCAATCTGTTTTTTTTTTTTTAAATGTTCCCACTCTCGTATGAGTGTGCGAGTGATTCTATGCATGCATTGCAAGCCTTCTGTAAAGTTTCCGTCCGTTCGTACGGCAGAGTACGAGTACAAGGATGTCATTTTCCATCGTGACTTTCTGTTTCATTTTCTCATGTTACAACTAGAGATGAGCGAATCGATCCGGACGAACCCATATTCGATCTGAATTTCATGAAAAATTTGATTCGGATCGAATCCGAATTTCACTTGCTTCAATCGCTCGAAGTTTTCCTTTAACATCCATTCATTTACATTACAGGCATTCTAAGATGGCGGACGGGACATGTCCAGACATCTACCCCACACCAGTGCAAGCTGGGGCAGTCACATGCAGCCTATCAGCCAGCAAGCCCGGTGACGTCACAGCGCTATTTAAGTCTGCGGACATCTTGCTTTTCCTCATTTCTCTATTGCATTCGTGAGAGACAGGACGCTGCTGTAGTGAGGGAGAGAGAGAGACAGGGACAGACAGGGACAGGCAGGAGACAGGCAGGAGACAGGCAGAAAGTCAGCGAGAAGCAGGGAAAGTTAGGAAAAATCGGAGGCAGTCACAGGGAGATTTTTTTTTTTTCATCCAGCCTGACACTTTTGCTGTGCATAGTAGTACTGCTGCCAGGTGCTCTCTGGTTGGGGCATCCCCTTCTGTGACTACACCAGCCTCTATTTACTATATAACCCTTTGCACTTATTCTAAAAGTAATTTGGCCTGATAAAGACACTTTTGCTGTGCATAGTAGTACTGCTGCCAGGTGCTCTCTGGTTGGGGCATCCCATTCTGTGACTACACCAGCCTCTATTTACTATAACCCTTTGCACTTATTCTAAAAGTAATTTGGCCTGATAAAGACACTTTTGCTGTGCATAGTAGTACTGCTGCCAGGTGCTCTCTGGTTGGGGCATCCCATTCTGTGACTACACCAGCCTCTATTTACTATAACCCTTTGCACTTATTCTAAAAGTAATTTGGACTGATAAAGACACTTTTGCTGTGCATAGCAGTACTGCTGCCAGGTGCTCTCTGGTTGGGGCATCCCATTCTGTGACTACACGAGCCTCTATTTACTATAACCCTTTGCACCTATTCTAAAAGTAATTTGGCCTGATAAAGACACTTTTGCTGTGCATAGTAGTACTGCTGTCAGGTGCTCTCTGGTTGGGGCATCCCATTCTGTGACTACAACAGCCTCTATTTACTATAACCCTTTGCACTTATTCTAAAAGTAATTTGGCCTGATAAAGACACTTTTGCTGTGCATAGTAGTACTGCTGCCAGGTGCTCTCTGGTTGGGGCATCCCATTCTGTGACTACACCAGCCTCTATTTACTATATAACCCTTTGCACTTATTCTAAAAGTAATTTGGCCTGATAAAGACACTTTTGCTGTGCATAGTAGTACTGCTGCCAGGTGCTCTCTGGTTGGGGCATCCCATTCTGTGACTACACCAGCCTCTATTTACTATAACCCTTTGCACTTATTCTAAAAGTAATTTGGCCTGATAAAGACACTTTTGCTGTGCATAGTAGTACTGCTGCCAGGTGCTCTCTGGTTGGGGCATCCCATTCTGTGACTACAACAGCCTCTATTTACTATAACCCTTTGCACTTATTTTAAAAGTAATTTGGCCTGATAAAGACACTTTTGCTGTGCATAGTAGTACTGCTGCCAGGTGCTCCTTGGTTGGGGCATCCCATTCTGTGACTACAACAGCCTCTATTTACTATAACCCTTTGCACTTATTCTAAAAGTAATTTGGCCTGATAAAGACACTTTTGCTGTGCATAGTAGTATTGCTGCCAGGTGCTCTCTGGTTGGGGCATCCCATTCTGTGACTACACCAGCCTCTATTTACTATAACCCTTTGCACTTATTCTAAAAGTAATTTGACCTGATAAAGACACTTTTGCTGTGCATAGCAGTACTGCTGCCAGGTGCTCTCTGGTTGGGGCATCCCATTCTGTGACTACACCAGCCTCTATTTACTATATAACCCTTTGCACTTATTCTAAAAGTAATTTGGCCTGATAAAGACACTTTTGCTGTGCATAGTAGTACTGCTGCCAGGTGCTCTCTGGTTGGGGCATCCCATTCTGTGACTACACCAGCCTCTATTTACTATATAACCCTTTGCACTTATTCTAAAAGTAATTTGGCCTGATAAAGACACTTTTGCTGTGCATAGTAGTACTGCTGCCAGGTGCTCTCTGGTTGGGGCGTCCCATTCTGTGACTACACCAGCCTCTATTTACTATATAACCCTTTGCACTTATTCTAAAAGTAATTTGGCCTGATAAAGACACTTTTGTTGTGCATAGTAGTACTGCTGCCAGGTGCTCTCTGGTTGGGGCATCCCATTCTGTGACTACACCAGCCTCTATTTACTATAACCCTTTGCACTTATTCTAAAAGTAATTTGGCCTGATAAAGACACTTTTGCTGTGCATAGTAGTACTGCTGCCAGGTGCTCTCTGGTTGGGGCATCCCATTCTGTGACTACAACAGCCTCTATTTACTATATAACCCTTTGCACTTATTCTAAAAGTAATTTGGCCTGATAAAGACACTTTTGCTGTGCATAGTAGTACTGCTGCCAGGTGCTCTCTGGTTGGGGCATCCCATTCTGTGACTACAACAGCCTCTATTTACTATATAACCCTTTGCACTTATTCTAAAAGTAATTTGGCCTGATAAAGACACTTTTGCTGTGCATAGTAGTACTGCTGCCAGGTGCTCTCTGGTTGGGGCATCCCATTCTGTGACTACACCAGCCTCTATTTACTATAACCCTTTGCACTTATTCTAAAAGTAATTTGGCCTGATAAAGACACTTTTGCTGTGCATAGTAGTACTGCTGCCAGGTGCTCTCTGGTTGGGGCATCCCATTCTGTGACTACACCAGCCTCTATTTACTATAACCATTTGCAGTTATTCTAAAAGTAATTTGGCCTGATAAAGACACTTTTGCTGTGCATAGCAGTACTGCTGCCAGGTGCTCTCTGGTTGGGGCATCCCATTCTGTGACTACAACAGCCTCTATTTACTATAACCCTTTGCACTTATTCTAAAAGTAATTTGGCCTGATAAAGTCACTTTTGCTGTGCATAGTAATACTGCTGCCAGGTGCTCTCTGGTTGGGGCATCCCATTCTGTGACTACAACAGCTTCTATTTACTATAACCCTTTGCACTTATTCTAAAAGTAATTTGGCCTGATAAAGACACTTTTGCTGTGCATAGTAGTACTGCTGCCAGGTGCTCTCTGGTTGGGGCATCCCATTCTGTGACTACACCAGCCTCTATTTACTATAACCATTTGCAGTTATTCTAAAAGTAATTTGGCCTGATAAAGACACTTTTGCTGTGCATAGCAGTACTGCTGCCAGGTGCTCTCTGGTTGGGGCATCCCATTCTGTGACTACAACAGCCTCTATTTACTATAACCCTTTGCACTTATTCTAAAAGTAATTTGGCCTGATAAAGTCACTTTTGCTGTGCATAGTAATACTGCTGCCAGGTGCTCTCTGGTTGGGGCATCCCATTCTGTGACTACAACAGCTTCTATTTACTATAACCCTTTGCACTTATTCTAAAAGTAATTTGGCCTGATAAAGACACTTTTGCTGTGCATAGTAGTACTGCTGCCAGGTGCTCTCTGGTTGGGGCATCCCATTCTGTGACTACACCAGCCTCTATTTACTATAACCCTTTGCACTTATTCTAAAAGTAATTTGGACTGATAAAGACACTTTTGCTGTGCATGGCAGTACTGCTGCCAGGTGCTCTCTGGTTGGGGCATCCCATTCTGTGACTACACCAGCCTCTATTTACTATAACCCTTTGCACTTATTCTAAAAGTAATTTGGCCTGATAAAGACACTTTTGCTGTGCATAGTAGTACTGCTGCCAGGTGCTCTCTGGTTGGGGCATCCCATTCTGTGACTACAACAGCCTCTATTTACTATAACCCTTTGCACTTATTCTAAAAGTAATTTGGCCTGATAAAGACACTTTTGCTGTGCATAGTAGTACTGCTGCCAGGTGCTCTCTGGTTGGGGCATCCCATTCTGTGACTACAACAGCCTCTATTTACTATATAATGCTTTGCACTTATTCTAAAAGTAATTTGGCCTGATAAAGACACTTTTGCTGTGCATAGTAGTACTGCTGCAAGGTGCTCTCTGGTTGGGGCATCCCATTCTGTGACTACACCAGCCTCTATTTACTATAACCCTTTGCACTTATTCTAAAAGTAATTTGGCCTGATAAAGACACTTTTGCTGTGCATAGCAGTACTGCTGCCAGGTGCTCTCTGGTTGGGGCATCCCATACTGTGACTACAACAGCCTCTATTTACTATATTACCCTTTGCACTTATTCTAAAAGCAATTTGGCCTGATAAAGACACTTTTGCTGTGCATAGTAGTACTGCTGCCAGGTGCTCTCTGGTTGGGGCATCCCATTCTGTGACTACACCAGCCTCTATTTACTATATAACGCTTTGCACTTATTCTAAAAGTAATTTGGCCTGATAAAGACACTTTGGCTGTGCATAGTAGTACTGCTGCCAGGTGCTCTCTGGTTGGGGCATCCCATTCTGTGACTACACCAGCCTCTATTTACTATAACCCTTTGCACTTATTCTAAAAGTAATTTGTCCTGACAAAGACACTTTTGCTGTGCATAGCAGTACTGCTGCCAGGTGCTCTCTGGTTGGGGCATCCCATTCTGTGACTACACCAGCCTCTATTTACTATATAACCCTTTGCACTTATTCTAAAAGTAATTTGGCCTGATAAAGACACTTTTGCTGTGCATAGTAGTACTGCTGCCAGGTGCTCTCTGGTTGGGGCATCCCATTCTGTGACTACACCAGCCTCTATTTACTATAACCCTTTGCACTTATTCTAAAAGTAATTTGGCCTGATAAAGACACTTTTGCTGTGCATAGTAGTACTGCTGCCAGGTGCTCTCTGGTTGGGGCATCCCATTCTGTGACTACACCAGCCTCTATTTACTATATAACCCTTTGCACTTATTCTAAAAGTAATTTGGCCTGATAAAGACACTTTTGCTGTGCATAGTAGTACTGCTGCCAGGTGCTCTCTGGTTGGGGCGTCCCATTCTGTAACATACCATACCCCTCTTTATTTACACTAAGCAGCTCTCTTATTTACACTAAGCAGGCCTGTTGGAGGCTGAGTGTTACTGCTCACTTTTGGTGTGCATTATATTCTGTTTCGTATAGACCCACCGCTGCCTGGGGGTTCTTAAAATATCACCTACTACCACGCCAGTTAGACTATGTCGGGCAGACAAGTGCCTGGAAGTGAAAAGAGGAGTGGCAGAGGCCAAGATTCCGCAGGCAGAGGTCGCAGCAGACTGGGGGCCAGTAGCAGCAGGAGTCACGCTGAGAGACCTAATCTGCCAGTATCTGCTAGCGGTCGGGTCTCCACCAGTAACGCATCTGCCGTTGTAGATTGGTTAACGCGCTCTTCAACAACATCATCACAACTTACTTCTGAGACCCCCAGTCTAGGGTCGGTAGGTTCCTCTGACACAACCCTGAGTTGGCATGGCCCGAGAGCAGTCCCTGTCCTCCCATTGCCTCTGTCCTACGCCGTTCCCTCCCCCAGCGACGTATCCTATGCTTTGGGTTCAGCTCCACTCTTTAGTGAGGAGGACGATCAGATAGAGGACAGTCAGCAGCTACTGCCCAGCCAAGAAATGGAGGTGGCTTCTTTAGCTAGGCAGACAAATAGTGATGTGGACAGTGTCGTGGGTGCTGCGAGCATTCCAGCTCCTGCGCCAGACACTGTTGACGAATCCACGAACATCAGTGACGTACAGCCACAACTCGGTGATAATGATGATGACGATGAAGCCGATCGCACTTGGGAGCCAGGTGATGAAGGGGCTTCATCGTCATCATCAGGAGAAGAGGGGCACAGGTTGCCCCGGAGTCAGCAGCTCAGGCAGCAGGGTGGTAGCAGTCAGCATGGGGGCACAATTTCAAAGGCTGGAGCCGGCAGGGGCCGGGGTAGAGCACCTGCTGTGCGGCAGTCTACCTTATCGGGAGGTAGTGGAGCAGGGGTTCCTGTAGTTGGCAACAGCAGCAGTGAATCAGTGAGGCCAGGGGGTGGGAAAAGTAGCTACTCGGCAGTGTGGCAGTTTTTCCTGAAGCATCCACAGGAGGGTAACATGGCCACATGCAAGATATGTAGGCAGAAGGTGAAGCATGGCCAGGGTCCAAATGTTGGCACCACGGCCCTGCGTCAACATATGATGCGTCACCATAAAGCGACCTGGGAGAACCGAGGCTCCCAAGGGGTGGTCCAGTCTGCTTCCTCACCAAGTGGCACGCCGCTCCCAATTTCTGCCAGCCAAGGCTCCAGCACCTCAGCCGAAGGCAGCTGTGCGTCATACCCATCCTCTGTCGCTCCTGCTCCTCCTCCTCCTCCTCCAAGTCATGCATCCTGCCAGCAATCCATCAGCGAAGCCATGTCCAAGAGACAGCAGTATGCGCCCACTCATCCTACGGCGCAGAAGCTGAATGTGCTCCTGTCCAAGTTGCTGGTGCTGCAGTCGCTCCCTTTTCAGGTGGTGGACTCTGCACCTTTCAGAGAACTGATGGCTTGTGCCGAGCCGAGGTGGAGAGTCCCAAGCCATCATTTCTTTGCCAAGAAGACAGTACCAGCGCTGCACACTTTTGTTGAACAGAAGGTGGGCCAGTCCTTGAGCCTGTCGGTGTGTAGCAAAGTGCATGGCAGCGCCGACGTCTGGAGCTGTAACTACGGTCAGGGACAGTACATGTCGTTTACGGCCCACTGGGTGAATGTGGTCCCTTTGCAGCAGCAACTTGGACAGGTCACGCCGCTTCGGCCTCCGCGTTCCCTGCCCGTTGGGCCTGTGACACCGTGCGACTCGGCCTCTTCATCCTCCGCCATCTCCTCACCCTCCACTGTAGGCTCAAGTCTCAGTGCCCCTCCAGTCTACCATGTGTGCAGGGCACGGAGGTGTCACGCTGTGCTTCACATGGTTTGTCTTGGCGAACGTCACACAGGGGATGAACTGCTTAAATTTATTCATCAGGAAGTCCAAACATGGCTTACTCCAAGAAAACTTAAAATGGGAATCATGGTTACCGACAATGGGAAGAACATTATGTCTGCGCTGCGCCAAGGAAGCCTGACCCATGCCCCCTGCATGGCTCACGTCTTCAATCTGGTTGTCAAGAGGTTTCTGAAGTGTTCCCCCCATCTGCAAGACATCCTAACAACTTCAAGGAAACTTTGCATGCACTTCAGCCACTCATACACCGCCAAACACACCCTTCTTGAGCTACAGCGTCAGAACGGTATCCCCCAACATAGTCTGATTTGCGATGTTTCCACCCGTTGGAATTCCACCCTTCACATGTTGGACCGATTATATGAACAGAGAAAAGCCACTCCCCTGTGTAACTTCAATGTCAACCAGTGGCAGCTCATACGTGACACCTGCCGTTTGCTCAGGCCCTTTGAGGAAGCCACTTTATTTGTCAGTCGGCAGGATTACGGGATGAACGACGTGATTCCATTGCTTCATGTACCACAGCACATGTTGGAAACCATGGCTGGTCAGGGCAATGGAGACATGGCGTTTACATCTTACGGCCACATGAACCCCGTTGGAGCTGAACTGGAGGAGGAGGAGGAAGAGGAGGAGGAGTTGCCCAGTGAAACACAGTTTAGGCTTGGCGAAATGGCTGGTTTATCTAGCCAGCGGACAGTAGAGGAGGAGCAGGGGCAGCCAGAGGAGTTAGAGGTTTTTGAAGAAGGCGAGACAGAGGACCCGGGCACACCGTGGCAGTATGCAGTGGAGATGGAGACAGGTAGTCCATCCGAGTCACTTGCGCAAATGGCACGAAGCATGCTCACGTGCTTGCGTAGTGACCACAGAATTGTTTCCATCTGTCGGTGGGATGACTTCTGGCTGTCCACCTTATTGGACCATGTCTTCCGGCACAAAATGGGGGCATTTTTTAAACCCACTGAGAGGGAGGACAAACTGAATTACTACAAAGACATTCTACGTAGGCAGTTGGCCGATGCCTATCTGCGCCATGGTCCATATTCTCGCAGGTCTGACTCGAGGGGACCTCTGCGCTCACCTTCCACTGCCATGGCTGCTGGGGGGGTTGGCAGGAGCAGCAGCAGCAGCTCCATCAGCAGCAGCCTCAGTCTTCAGTCGCTAATGAGTAGCTTTCTACACCCGCATAGTGAGGCTACTCATGAGCAGCAGGAAGACCTGGAGCAGGACCTGAACCAGCAGGTCATGTCATGCCAACACACCTTGAGGATCCGCTGGACTTCTGGGCAGCCAAACTTGATTTGTGGCCGCAACTAGCAGAGTTTGCCCTGGAAAAGCTGTCCTGCCCGGCAAGTAGCGTGCCATCTTAGCGGGTGTTTAGTGCGGCGGGGGCCATAGTTACGGCGAGGAGAACTCGTCTGTCAACTAAAAATGTGGAGAGACTCACCTTTGTCAAAATGAATCTGGGATGGATCAGCCAGGATTTCCACCCACCAATGGCTGATGCATGCGACTAGATTCAGCATGGTGCCACGTATTACTTTCCAAATGGTGCAAAACATATTTATGTCTTTAGGCCAATTTTTGGGCTCCTGCTGATGCCAACTCCAGGGTGTGATTCATCCAATTCTTGGGCTCCTGAAGCCAACCCCAGTGTCTCTTTAAAGTAATGTTTGGGCTCCTGCTGCTGCTGCTGCCAACTCCAGGGTGTGATTCATCCAATTTTTGGGCTCCTGAAGCCAACCCCAGTGTCTCTTTAAAGTAATGTTTGGGCTCCTGCTGCTGCTGCTGCTGCCAACTCCAGGGTGTGATTAATCCAATTTTTGGGCTCCTGAAGCCAACCCCAGTGTCTCTTTAAAGTAATGTTTGGGATCCTACTGCTGCTACTGCTGCTGCTGCTGCTGCCAACTCCAGGGTGTGATTCATCCAATCTTTGGGCTCCTGCTTTCAACTCCAGTGTCTCTTTCAAGCTATGTTTGGGCTCCTGCTGCTGCCAACTCCAGGGTGTGTATCATCCAATTTTTGGGCTCCTGCTGCCAACTCCAGTGTCTCTTTAAAGTGATGTTTGGGCTCCTGCTGCTGCTGCCAACTCCAGGGTGTGATTCATCCAATCTTTGGGCTCCTGAAGCCAACCCCAGTGTCTCTTTAAAGTAATGTTTGGGCTCCTGCTGCTGCCAACTCCAGGGTGTGAATCATCCAATTTTTGGGCTCCTGAAGCCAACTCCAGTTTCTCTTTAAAGTAATATTTGGGCTCCTGCTGCTGCCAACTCCAGGGTGTAATTCATCCAATTTTTGGGCTCCTGAAGCCAACCCCAGTGTCTCTTTAAAGTAATGTTTGGGCTCCTGCTGCTGCTGCTGCCAACTCCAGGGTGTGATTCATGCAATATTTGGGCTCCTGAAGCCAACCCCAGTGTCTCTTTAAAGTAATGCTTGGGCTCCTGCTGCTGCTGTTGCCAACTCCAGGGTGTGAATCATCCAATTTTTGGGCTCCTGAAGCCAACCCCAGTGTCTCTTTAAAGTAATGTTTGGGCTCCTGCTGCTGCCAACTCCAGGGTGTGAATCATCCAATTTTTGGGCTCCTGAAGCCAACTCCAGTGTCTCTTTAAAGTAATATTTGGGCTCCTGCTGCTGCCAACTCCAGGGTGTGATTCATCCAATTTTTGGGCTCCTGAAGCCAACCCCAGTGTCTCTTTAAAGTAATGTTTGGGCTCCTGCTGCTGCTGCTGCTGCCAACTCCAGGGTGTGATTCATCCAATTTTTGGGCTTCTGAAGCCAACCCCAGTGTCTCTTTAAAGTAATGTTTGGGCTCCTGCTGCTGCTGCTGCCAACTCCAGGGTGTGAATCATCCAATTTTTGGGCTCCTGAAGCCAACCCTAGTGTCTCTTTAAAGTAATGTTTGGGCTCCTGCTGCTGCTGCTGCTGCTGCTGCCAACTCCAGGGTGTGATTCATCCAATGTTTGGGCTCCTGAAGCCAACCCCAGTGTCTCTTTAAAGTAATGTTTGGGCTCCTGCTGCTGCCAACTCCAGGGTGTGAATCATCCAATTTTGGGCTCCTGAAGCCAACTCCAGTGTCTCTTTAAAGTAATATTTGGGCTCCTGCTGCTGCTGCTGCTGCCAACTCCAGGGTGTGATTCATCCAATTTTTGGGCTCCTGAAGCCAACCCCAGTGTCTCTTTAAAGTAATGTTTGGGCTCCTGCTGCTGCTGCTGCCAACTCCAGGGTGTGATTCATCAAATCTTTGGGCTCCTGAAGCCAACCACAGTGTCTCTTTAAAGTAATGTTTGGGCTCCTGCTGCTGCTGCCAACTCCAGGGTGTGAATCATCCAATTTTTGGGCTCCTGAAGCCAACTCCAGTGTCTCTTTAAAGTAATATTTGGGCTCCTGCTGCTTCTGCTGCCAACTCCAGGGTGTGAATCATCCAATTTTGGGCTCCTGAAGCCAACACCAGTGTCTCTTTAAAGTAATGTTTGGGCTCCTGCTGCTGCTGCCAACTCCAGGGTGTGAATAATCCAATTTTTGGGCTCCTGAAGCCAACCCCAGTGACTCTTTAAAGTAATGTTTGGGCTCCTGCTGCTGCTGCCAACTCCAGGGTGTGATTCATCCAATTTTTGGGCTCCTGAAGCCAACCCCAGTGTCTCTTTAAAGTAATATTTGGGTTCCTGCTGCTGCTGCTCTAGGGTGTGATTCATCCAATTTTGGGCTCCTGCTGCCAAATCCAGTGTCTCTTTCAAACTATGTTTGGGCTCCTGCTGCTGCTGCTTGAAACTCCAGGGTGTGTCAGTCAATTTTTGGGCTCCTGCTGCTGCCAACTCCAGTGTCTCTTTCAGCCAATGTTTGGGCTCCTGCTGCTGCTGCTGCCAACTCCAGGGTGTGATTCATCCAATTTTTGGGCTCCTGAAGCCAACACCAGGGTCTCTTTAAAGTAATATTTGGGCTCCTGCCAACTCCAGGGTGTGATTCATCCAATGTTTGGGCTCCTGAAGCCAACTCCAATGTCTCTTTAAAGTAATGTTTGGGCTCCTGCTGCTGCTGCCAACTCCAGGGTGTGAATCATCCAATTTTTGGGCTCCTGAAGCCAACTCCAGTGTCTCTTTAAAGTAATATTTGGGCTCCTGCTGCTGCCAACTCCAGGGTGTGAATCATCCAATTTTTGGGCTCCTGAAGCCAACCTCAGTGTCTCTTTAAAGTAATGTTTGGGCTCCTGCTGCTGCTGCCAACTCCAGGGTGTGAATCATTCAATTTTTGGGCTCCTGAAGCCAACTGCAGTGTCTCTTTAAAGTAATATTTGGGCTCCTGCTGCTGCTGCTGCAAACTCCAGGGTGTGATTCATCCAATTTTTGGGGCTCCTGAAGCCAACCCCAGTGTCTCTTTAAAGTAATGTTTGGGCTCCTGCTGCTGCTTCTGCTGCTGCTGCCAACTCCAGGGTGTGATTCATCCAATTTTTGGGCTCCTGAAGCCAACCCCAGTGTCTCTTTAAAGTAATGTTTAGTCTCCTGCTGCTGCTGCCAACTCCAGGGTGTGATTCATCCAATTTTTGGGCTCCTGAAGCCAACCCCAGTGTCTCTTTAAAGTAATGTTTGGGCTCCTGCTGCTGCTGCTGCCAACTCCAGGGTGTGAATCATCCAATTTTTGGGCTCCTGAAGCCAACCCCAGTGTCTCTTTAAAGTAATGTTTGGGCTCCTGCTGCTGCCAACTCCAGGGTGTGATTCATCCAATTTTTGGGCTTCTGAAGCCAACCCCAGTGTCTCTTTAAAGTAATGTTTGGGCTCCTGCTGCTGCTGCTGCCAACTCCAGGGTGTGAATCATCCAATTTTTGGGCTCCTGAAGCCAACCCCAGTGTCTCTTTAAAGTAATGTTTGGGCTCCTGCTGCTGCTGCTGCTGCTGCCAACTCCAGAGTGTGATTCATCCAATGTTTGGGCTCCTGAAGCCAACCCCAGTGTCTCTTTAAAGTAATGTTTGGGCTCCTGCTGCTGCTGCTGCCAACTCCAGGGTGTGAATCGTCCAATGTTGGGCTCCTGAAGCCAACTCCAGTGTCTCTTTAAAGTAATATTTGGGCTCCTGCTGCTGCTGCTGCTGCCAACTCCAGGGTGTGATTCATCCAATTTTTGGGCTCCTGAAGCCAACCCCAGTGTCTCTTTAAAGTAATATTTGGGCTCCTGCTGCTGCTGCTGCCAACTCCAGGGTGTGATTCATCCAATTTTTGGGCTCCTGAAGCCAACCCCAGTGTCTCTTTAAAGTAATGTTTGGGCTCCTGCTGCTGCTGCTGCTGCCAACTCCAGGGTGTGATTCATCAAATCTTTGGGCTCCTGAAGCCAACCCCAGTGTCTCTTTAAAGTAATGTTTGGGCTCCTGCTGCTGCTGCCAACTTCAGGGTGTGAATCATCCAATTTTTGGGCTCCTGAAGCCAACTCCAGTGTCTCTTTAAAGTAATATTTGGGCTCCTGCTGCTGCTGCTGCTGCCAACTCCAGGGTGTGAATCATCCAATTTTTGGGCTCCTGAAGCCAACCCCAGTGTCTCTTTAAAGTAATGTTTGGGCTCCTGCTGCTGCTGCCAACTCCAGGGTGTGATTCATCCAATTTTTGGGCTCCTGAAGCCAACCCCAGTGTCTCTTTAAAGTAATATTTGGGCTCCTGCTGCTGCTGCTCCAGGGTGTGATTCATCCAATTTTGGGCTCCTGCTGCCAAATTCAGTGTCTCTTTCAAACTATGTTTGGGCTCCTGCTGCTGCTGCTGCTGCTTGAAACTCCAGGGTGTGACAGTCAATTTTTGGGCTCCTGCTGCTGCCAACTCCAGTGTCTCTTTCAGCCAATGTTTGGGCTCCTGCTGCTGCTGCTGCCAACTCCAGGGTGTGATTCATCCAATTTTTGGGCTCCAGAAGCCAACCCCAGGGTCTCTTTAAAGTAATATTTGGGCTCCTGCTGCTGCCAACTCCAGGGTGTGATTCATCCAATGTTTGGGCTCCTGAAGCCAACTCCAATGTCTCTTTAAAGTAATGTTTGGGCTCCTGCTGCTGCTGCTGCCAACTCCAGGGTGTGAATCATCCAATTTTTGGGCTCCTGAAGCCAACTCCAGTGTCTCTTTAAAGTAATATTTGGGCTCCTGCTGCTGCCAACTCCAGGGTGTGAATCATCCAATTTTTGGGCTCCTGAAGCCAACCTCAGTGTCTCTTTAAAGTAATGTTTGGGCTCCTGCTGCTGCTGCCAACTCCAGAGTGTGAATCATTCAATTTTTGGGCTCCTGAAGCCAACTGCAGTGTCTCTTTAAAGTAATATTTGGGCTCCTGCTGCTGCTGCTGCCAACTCCAGGGTGTGAATCATCCAATTTTTGGTCTCCTGAAGCCAACCCCAGTGTCTCTTTAAAGCAATGTTTGGGCTCCTGCTGCTGCTGCTGCTGCTTCTGCTGCTGCTGCCAACTCCAGGGTGTGATTCATCCAATTTTTGGGCTCCTGAAGCCAACCCCAGTGTCTCTTTAAAGTAATGTTTAGTCTCCTGCTGCTGCTGCCAACTCCAGGGTGTGATTCATCCAATTTTTGGGCTCCTGAAGCCAACCCCAGTGTCTCTTTAAAGTAATGTTTGGGCTCCTGCTGCTGCCATCTCCAGGGTGTGAATCATCCAATTTTTGGGCTCCTGAAGCCAACCCCAGTGTCTCTTTAAAGTAATGTTTGGGCTCCTGCTGCTGCTGCTGCCAACTCCAGGGTGTGATTCATCCAATTTTTGGGCTTCTGAAGCCAACCCCAGTGTCTCTTTAAAGTAATGTTTGGGCTCCTGCTGCTGCTGCTGCCAACTCCAGGGTGTGATTCATCCAATTTTTGGGCTCCTGAAGCCAACCCCAGTGTCTCTTTAAAGTAATGTTTGGGCTCCTGCTGCTGCTGCTGCTTCTGCTGCTGCTGCCAACTCCAGGGTGTGATTCATCCAATTTTTGGGCTCCTGAAGCCAACCCCAGTGTCTCTTTAAAGTAATGTTTGGGCTCCTGCTGCTGCTGCTGCTGCCAACTCCAGGGTGTGATTCATCCAATGTTTGGGCTCCTGAAGCCAACTCCAGTGTCTCTTTAAAGTAATATTTGGGCCCCTGCTGCTGCTGCTGCTGCGAACTCCAGGGTGTGATTCATCCAATTTTTGGGCTCCTGAAGCCAACCCCAGTGTCTCTTTAAAGTAATATTTGGGCTCCTGCTGCTGCTGCTGCCAACTCCAGGGTGTGATCCATCCAATTTTTGGGCTCCTGAAGCCAACCCCAGTGTCTCTTTAAAGTAATGTTTGGGCTCCTGCTGCTGCTGCTGCTGCTGCCAACTCCAGGGTGTGATTCATCAAATCTTTGGGCTCCTGAAGCCAACCCCAGTGTCTCTTTAAAGTAATGTTTGGGCTCCTGCTGCTGCTACCAACTCCAGGGTGTGAATCATCCAATTTTTGGGCTCCTGAAGCCAACCCCAGGGTCTCTTTAAAGTAATATTTGGGCTCCTGCTGCTGCTGCTGCTGCCAACTCCAGGGTGTGATTCATCCAATTTTTGGGCTCCTGAAGCCAACACCAGTGTCTCTTTAAAGTAATGTTTGGGCTCCTGCTGCTGCCAACTCCAGGGTGTGATCCATCCAATTTTTGGGCTCCTGAAGCCAACTCCAGTGTCTCTTTAAAGTAATGTTTGGGCTCCTGCTGCTGCTGCCAACTCCTGGGTGTAATTCATCCAATTTTTGGGCTCCTGAAGCCAACCCCAGGGTCTCTTTAAAGTAATATTTGGGCTCCTGCTGCTGCTGCTGCCAATTCCAGGGAGTGATTCATCCAATTTTTGGGCTCCTGAAGCCAACTCCAGTGTATATTTGGGCTCCTGCTGCTGCTGCTGCCAACTCCAGGGTGTGAATCATCCAATTTTTGGGCTCCTGAAGCCAACCCCAGTGTCTCTTTAAAGTAATGTTTGGGCTCCTGTTGCTGCTGCTGCCAACTCCAGGGTGTGTCAGTCAATTTTTGGGCTCCTGAATCCAGCCCCAGTGTCTCTTTAAAGTAATGTTTGGGCTGCTGCCAACTCCAGGGTGTGATTCATCCAATTTTTGGGCTCCTGCTGCTGCCAACTCCAGTGTCTCTTTAAAGTAATGTTTGGGCTCCTGCCCCTCATAGTGATGCCACTTCAACTCTCTTGAATTCAATTGTGCCGCTCTGCGATTCTATTAGCGATGCCTCTGATCTGCATGTGATATTTATTTAAAGTATTATTTATCTAACCCAGAACGCATACTATGCGTGTTACAGCAAGGCAGAATGGTTTACAACCCTATTGAGGCTCTAGGAGGCTCAGAAATAGCCGTTTTTAATAGGGATTCGTCGCGAATAAATTCAGGTCGAAACGATTTTTGTCGGAAAATTCGGCGAATCAGTGGAATTGAATTTTTCAAAAGTTCGCTCATCTCTAATTACATCTTCAAATATTCATATCCTATCAAATAGTTTTTTTTTCCTAATCTTCCCAATACTAACATCTGGTACCTACATCTGTATCTAGGATAACACTTGGAAAAGGGTATGACCATGGTGTTTCAGGTCATTTATGATGCTTACTTACGTAATTACCTACCTTTCCTGGTACAATAGCACAAGTGCAGGATCTTGTCCTCTCGGCTCTCGGTATGTGGCAACTCAAAATAATACATTTGTAGCTTACTTCATTAAATAATGGCTATTTTATACTTGTCCAGTGCTTCGTCTACTACACTACAAGTGAGAAATGGCAACCTTGTAGCTTTTAAAGGGAGCCAGGTGCTATTTATTGCCACACAGTTGTTACATTGTACTAGGATCTGGCCCAGTCACAGATGCTCCATACACATACAAGAACTAGTTAGAAGTGGTCTGTGCAGGTCGGAGAGGGACTCATGGCACATGTGTTGTGTGCCTTGGCATGTAAAATATTGGAGTTGGAGGGAATTGACAAGTTACACTGTGGGATCTATGCTGGACCAGAAGGTATTTAACAGAGAGCCCCACAAGGAGCTGGTATCTTGAGACCGGCAACTGTGTAGAATGAAGCTGGAGAGAACAGACTGACTAGGTAAGTGAGAGCACCCAGTAGGGAGAAAGATAGTGCCTGGGGGACCAGTGGAGCCTAAGAGAGGCCTCAGGTTTAAATGACACCTAAATGACAGTCCAGTTGTGACCACCCCAGTACTACACCTAAACCTAGGTTGAGGAGCTTGCCTGTGATTGTGATAGTCATTTACAGTAAGTAGCATTTACAGTAAATGCCCTTAATTGAATCCAGCAGAAATGTGAGTAACAGGGATTGTTCACCACATACACATAACCTTACCCTTCAACACCAAGGGTCCTGGGTCTCCGCTCCTCCACCCCCAGCCGCCCAAATCCCCTGGTGCTGACAGTAGCCTCACAGCAACATCCCTCGTCTGGGATCCAGAGAGTTAAGGATGGTATCCCCTGCTCTGTGCACTGTCCCATTCACCTTTTCAAATGAATGGGCAGACGGGGGGGCCACACAAAGGGGGGGTGCTGCTTTGTGTGTACATTCCTAGTCAAACTGGCTTTCAGCTTGGGACTGAGAATCCTTTTGCAGTCTCAAAAGGTTGCTACCCCTGCTGTCTCAGTGATGTGACATCAGTGGTATCCCAGTGAAGCTCCTCCTCCTGCTCATAAATACCACTCCCTGCAGTGGCAGTCTCAGTCTTAAATTGGGAGCCTGGGTGAACAAATTGTGGCCTACATTCATCAGTTTCTCTAAATGTTGGAGATGCCCAGGCTTTAAGCAAGTATCAATACACGGCCCGTTAAGACATAAGGCCCTATACGAGTGTGGAGGAAGTTTCTTAACAAAAAGAAAAAGGGATCTGAATCTTTGTTTATTTAAGAATTGGTGCTGACCAAGAAAGCATTCGGTCCCGCTTCACCAGCCTCCCCTGGTGAGTAACTAGTAACAGGTAGACTGGTTCTCGCCTTTGAGTTAATTCTTTGGTTTTGTGGCTTTGGTTAAGATGACCCAAAAAGCATCTGGTGATCGTAGGTAGCAGACATGTCATCTCACTTTGATCAGTTATATATTGTGCCTTAATCCAGTGTTGCCATGGCAGGAGAAACGAAGGGGAACAGGTAGTACTCGGGGCAATTCTCCAATAGGAGGTGCAGTCCTGTGGGCAAAGGATTCATCCCAAGGTGCCATTTCTCTTGCTCGTTCAATAAGATACACGATCATGAGATGTCAGCATTGCCGGCAGAACAGCTTTAACCTTTGTGCAAGGTAGAGCACATTCAATGCCCTCTTGTATTGAGTGGCAAATGAAATAATTAAACAATGGGAAGAAGTATTTCATGAGATTAGAAATTAGCCTCTAAGTCCTGGTTTACCAGCCTCTGCGTCTGGTGGTCCAGACTATTAGCCCTTGGGGAAAGGGGCACATTTTTAATGGGTGAATGTTTGACCAGAATATGGCCTATTTTTCATTCTGGCCAAGCCGAACACAATAGCCAGTATCCAAATATCAAGTCTGAAGCTCATCATTAGTTATAGTCTAATACATCAGTAGGTAGAACTGCAATACCTTACAGAATGGAAGACAAAGTCAGAGATCAAGCCAAGGGTCACACCAGGAGATCAGAGAGCTGCGCGGCACAAAGGGATAAGACAGAGACGTGGTCGAGATTCAAGCAAATGGTCAATAACGATATGTACAGGAAATCACAGGAGAAATCACAAAACCAGCTAAACGCTATCATGGGCACTGACACACTGAAGTGGTAATCCCTTTATAGGAATGAACCAGACCGGATTGGACAGGGAGGCAGTGACTGTGATTGGTGCACATCGGATATGTGGGTTGATTGGTGTACTTTGAGACCTCTGGGCTGATTGCCCCATCTGAACTTTAAAGGCGTACCGCCCAGAACTGGACCTCCTAGGATTAGCTCCTTTAAACAGCCTCCGACGGCCACGCTGTGTGCAGCGCCACTGGAGGACATAAGCTGACTATGCTCGTTCGCAAGCACGAGCCGAATGATAGTGGACGAGGGAGGAGGGTGTGCCGGAGCCAGCGCCAGAGGCGGAAGGACTGAAGGTAAGTCATTCATGACAACTTGAAAAGAGTGCAGGGCAGTATAAATTTCTGAGGCTTATTTTTCTAATGCTGATTTTATAATGCAGATGTTGTACAGTGGCAAAACAAAGAAAAATACCCCTCCTAGAGAAAAGTCACCCTAATGAGAACATGTTGGCGTGGGGTTTAACGGGCAAAAATAACGTATCAAAAGTAATAAAATTCAAAATCTTTTTAAATCAATAAAAATTATTCAAAACAGTAAAACAAAATACCTAAAAGTGAGTTGAGCTACGTATATGATATATAGTATTATTACCAGGCTTGGTTAATAATAATAAACCTATAAAGAAGTAACAAATAATTTAATTATGTGTAAGACTGATATATAACCTATAGTGAAACAACACTATTAATTACTACCTAAAAGGGCTTTAGTGCTGGTACAAACCTATACCTAAACAAATGTGCATAGCCCACCTGGAAAAGATGGAATGAATGATGGCTGCCATATCTAATGCCTTGTGATGTGCCATTACGTCAATGGAGTGCCAAAACCAAGAAAATAAAAAAAAGAATAAAGGTGTGTATGTTAATCACAGCCAGGGCAGTAAAGAGTTACATCACTACTACAGCAGAAACACCCTTTCTGCTGTGTCCTGGACTAACTTTGTACTTAGCTGAGACATTCATTTACAAAGAACTGAAATGATCTATGCTGAGAGAGGCTCTTTTAGTCATTTTTATATAACACTTATTTTAGAACTGATCACTTTAAAAGGCTGTCAGAATGATCAAATGATAAAAAAGAGAAAGTTAACCCCCCCCCCCCCCCGAAATGTGTTGTCGGACCCCCAGAGGCTTTGCACAGGAATGTTTTTAGACATGTCTCATTAAATGTTACATTTTAGCAGTTGTATCGGGCCACGCAGTAACACATGATTGCAAGTCAAGCTGGATTTTCTCTCCTCTAATGCCCAGAAACCACTTTGATTAGTTCTCGATTTTTTCCACTGTGACAGCAGCTGTAGAGTAAGAGCTCGATCATGTCAAGCCTCGTGGGGCACCCGCCTTTTTGGTGAGCCCACAATCCCAAATCTCTGCTGCTAGCTTCACCTATAGCCAAGCCCACATTTGTCGGGACACTTTATATGCTTACACAAAGGTTGTGGAATTACAGGAGTGAAGGCAGATGAACCTGGGGCAAGACTGGTTGATGTCGGGTAAGTCAGGGTCATACACAAGTTGGCAATCCTCACATTACCCAGCACCAAGGGAGAAGCAAGAGAAGGGTCAAAGATCAAGCCAAGAGTAAAGCTGGGAGGTCAGAGGGTTTGCGGTATAAGGGATGAGATGGTTTTGTAGTCAGAGTTCAGGCAGGCGTTGGTTCAGGCAGCGGTCACAGGGTGGTCAGACAAACTAGGTCGGCAGCGATAAGCAATCACAGAGGTCACAAGAACTATAGCACCCAGCAGCACACTATAATGGGCAACAATAGAAAGGTAGGGAATAACTTTATAGGGCTTGAGTGCTGGGTATTGGCTGGAATACCTTGGCCTCACTGGCCCCTGAACATTCTAAGGGCTGATTGCCCCGCTAACAATTAGGGCACTTCGCTTCACCACTAGTAATGTTAGAACTCATTGGCCCTTTTAAACTAGCCTCCGGTGGGCGCAATGTCTGCAGCACTGCCAGAGGGCATAGGTGAGGGGTCAGAGGAGTGGGGGATGTGGACGAGAGAGGAGGGTAGCGAAAGTGCTCGGCGTCGCTCGAGCAGGCGCCTCCTGACCCCGCTGCTGACCTGGTTGCTGGGTGACGGGATCATAGAACGGCACCCCAGTGGCCAGTTGAGGATGCCGTGGGACTGGGGAAAAGGGGAGTACATTATGACAGGTCACAGCAATCTACATCGCTGTTGTATGCCTGTAGCTCACAATGCAACCCAACGCTTTAAAATGTCAGGTTAACAGCCTATCGCCACAACCTATAATGTCGTTGGGTGATAGGCAAATGGTTAACCCGACTGTAACAATATTAATGAAACTCAAGCTGCCACCAAACTGTGGAATGTGAAATTGCTTTGCAGAACATTAACTGATTTGTACCCAGACCCTTTTTCAAATCCGAGCAGTGGCTACCTACTCATTAGACAGAACACTTTCTCTGCAGAAATAGAGCCATCAATGGGGGAAAGTTTGCTTTGATTCCCATGTACAGATCCTGTCTCCCCTGGCTAGATGTTTCATCGCTGTGTTGGATGTCCGGGGCTTGCCACATAATTATTCACAAGTGTGGCCAGCACGCGATTTAGATATGAAAACAGAAGATGACTGAAGCAGAGCAGAATGACACCCATGGAATTCACAGCTAATGAGATGACACCAGCTACGAATAATCCCCTGTAATTGATCTGTTTACAGATCGCTGTCATGAAAATAAAATTGGGTCTTAAGCAGATTTTTTAATTTGAATGGAGTCTCTTTGAAGTCGCTACATGAGGATTTGTTCACAGTTTATGATGCACTTGTCTCTAGAGGTTCTTAATGACACTTACTGTAGCCACAGCATGGAACATTTCTATAAATTTAACAAGGGTCTGTAGAAGCTCTGGCTAATTAGACTTGCCAGTAACGTGTTTATTTTTTTTTAGCCACTTGATGCCTATAATATGTAAAGAGGACCCCAGCCTCTAAGTAGCCCCTACCTCCCTGGTCCCTCCTACTTAAAAACGTGCTCACCTTGTTCCTCTATAGATGACTGTGTAATCCAGATGAAAGCTGTGGAGCTAGGACCTCCAGTGATCCTTAGGTCCAACAGCCTGTGGAGGATCTAGGTGACAAGGTGAGCACTTACCCAAATGAACAAAGTGAGCTTAGCATACAAGTAAGAACGGGGGTCGATGTGATTTAATAGGCTGGAAGTCCTCTTAAAAGTTTTCTGTGTGAAGTCCCTTCCCTGGCTAAAAATAAAAAATGCCTATATTATCTTTTCTCCTGGGTCTCTGATGCTTTATAATTATGATAAAGAGATATAACTTGGGTAGGAGCGGGTATTTCCCCCAGCTAGGGGGTGAGTGGGGATGTGGCCAGTGGTGTGCTTGTCTCCGTCAAGCTTACTAGTGGCTTACTAGTGACATCCCAGTAGGTAGTAGAACTGAATGGAGCCAATCTTACAGACTGTCCTTTGGGAATGCCAAAAAGTTGAATTCAGAGGAACAACACCTGGAGAGTGGAAATCCAGATGTTGTTCAAGACAACTTTCTTTATCAAAATATTGCATTTTTGAGTGTATGGTAAATTCTTTAGACATTATCCGGGATGGGACCAATCAGAGCGAATCAGCAAGATCCGGGTCTAATCTAGCTTTGGCCCGGATTTGAAGCCCATCACTAGCGTAGGTCCCCCCAGAATAAAATAAAATAAAATCAATCCCTGTCCTGTGTTAAAGAGGAACATTTCAGGTATTGGGGAGTTAATAAAAACTCCTTAAACCTCGCTTGCCCGCCCCCCTGCCCCTCTGGTTTCCCCCTTATACAACTTTTGACTTACCTGTGGGGTCACATCACACTCCGGCATCCCTCGCTCCCGCCCCATCTCCGTCGGGCGACGCCATCTTGCCATGCCATCATGCACTGCGTCACCCCTTAGATCTCGCGCATGCTCAGTGTCACTGCATAGGCTGCAATGGCACTTGTCGGAGAAGAACGTGAGATTGGGGAGCGACACAGGACATTTGAAGAGAGGATGGCTAGATGGAGGATAGCTAAGCTTGTAGCCTTCACTCTCCTAGCCTCACGTTTTACATAACGCTGACATCCAAAAGTCAGTGAGGGAGGAATATTTAGATATGAACATCAGAAATGGTCTGATTTTCCTCTTTAACAAATGGTGCAGGCCACATAGAGGTAGGGACCTCAGGGCAGGAGCCCTGGTTTGTCACCTCCTGGTTTAATCTAGCTCTGGACAAAGCTAAATGTCAAATTAAACCAATGTGTACTTGCCATGCAGAGGATTCATCCTGGTGCGCTGCAGAATATCATCTACATAAATATTTTTAGAACTGGTGGACCTATGAATGAAAAATATAAAAGAAACAGAGAGCAGACAAACAAGCATCCAGCACATGTAAGTCCAGTAGTTGCATCGGGCATTGGTTATATAACTGATGGTATGCTGGAGGTCTTCTTTATTCTAAAAAATAAAGTATAAAGTTGTTTTTCACTGAGTTTTACAGATCACGCCACCAATATCACAACACTATTACGCCCCCTCTAAATAAACAAAAGCTGAGTCAACATGACACGTGTATTGAGATCAGTGTGAACTGCAAAATTTCAGTACTTTGTATTAAATTAATTAGAAACTTGTATATTGGTGAAAGTTATGTGCTATATCTTGCTTGGCTAAAATATGATGATCTTCAATGGAGATGCCATTTTTAATTCATGTAACCTTAAGCCCGCCTATGTATGTATATGCCTATTTCAAGCATTTCAATAAATATAGAATCACTGGCACTGTAAGCCAAAGGAGAGAGGAGGAAAAGTGTTGTGTGTCATTTGTCTCTAAAAGCTGTAGCTACTAAAAACTCTCTTTGACAATTTGACATACTCCCATTCAAACTGACTGGTTGTTGGACCAGGTCTAAAAATGTACTTCAACGATCTTATACAACAGGGGTGGAGATCTGATCACTTCTCAATGCTAAAAAATAGGTAGATGGAAATAAAATAAATTCCAGGGAACAATCATTTAAACTAAATAACACAACTTCTGTACCATTGTGCTGAATTACCTTAAATAAGTGCCCCACCAACAAAAATCTACATGGGCCTGACCTGTTTAGCAAAACATTGAGAAGTTTTGATTTTTCATTTTACCTGGAAATGTTCTTTAATATAGAAAATGGAACTGATCTCACGGTGGTATAGAAGCCCCGCTCGTATCCATCAAATCTTCCCAATAGTACCAGATACATGTTGGAGATGTAACACAGCCCGGTGGACCCTTCTGCACGTCTGGTGGAAATGCCCCAGCATAAATAGCTTGTGGGCTAAGATCCTCTTATTGCATGAGGAGGCTTATGGCACACCGACTCCAAACACCCCTGAGATAACACTATTATCCATGCTTCCGGGTAACAGGCAATCGTGTAAGAGAGAAGCTTTGAGACACTTTCTGACAGCAGGTAGGATGGTGATACCAAGATACAGGAAGAATACGTTGCCCCCCTCCTTATTAGAGTGGTATGAGGAACTTAATAATATCATGAGGATGGAGGAGTTAACGGCAAAGGGTTAAACGGTTAAGGGCTCATACTAGGGTATAAAAAAGATAATGGAGCTACAGAAGGGAATAAAGCGGGTTAGGAGAATGGGGCGAAAGGACGGGTAGATGGGTATTACCCTGGGAATGATAGGTCGCGGTGACTAGGTGGGTGCCCCCCCCCCCTTTTCCTCATTCTCTGGGTCTAAATCCTAATGTCTCATTGTCCACGTGGTGTTGTACCCTTGTTTGTATTTCCTTTTTAGGCTGTTAGTTCTTTAAGCCTACTGGTAGGTAGTCAAGGAAACCGGGTGTCCTGGCCGAATGCAGACACTCGCCAGGCGGCCCTGCATGGATCACTTGAGAACACTCTTTAGTGTCTCTGCTTCCTTTACATGAGGTGTCCTTGCAGCAATGCTAACTCCTCATACTCCATGAGCAGAAGGCTAACAGGGTGGGGAGGGATGACTGGTCAAACTGAGAGTCAAGGAAAAGAGATAAGACACCTAAAGTTGGTAGCCGCCGTGATTTGCAGAGGTGGATATAATGAATACGGTCGAGATAACCGAGAAATGGGTTATATGGAGGCACAGACATCTGATGAGATTATATGGAGGCTATGGTTATGTTATGTTATATGTTCTGTATTATGTTGTGTATATTTGTGATAATGTGATATACTTGGAAATCCAATAAAATACGATTAAACATAATATAGAAAATGGTGTTTGCAGAGCATTGTTATCTATATCTCACAGTAACGTATTTAGGACAGAAAGAAAAAACTAAGCAGAACATCAGGCTTTCTCTAAGAATAACTCAGTGTCAGTATCCCCTGTCTTTTCGGTGGTTTGTAATGCTTCTACTGATATGACCCATATGTTATTTGCAGAGCTGTTACTATTTTTCTAGACTTTGTCAAGTCACTGTGAGGAACTGAAGGTAGCACACATAAATCAGGCATCGCCCAAAGAGCTCATATGCAAGCTTGCTTTTGTAAATTGAAATCCTCTTTTATGAGTTCTACCTCCTCTTCAGGAATGTGCCTATTCAAAGATTTGTTTAACCTCTTCTTGGAAAAGTACCAAGATCCACAGCTGATGAAGTTCTGTATCTGATGAGGCTCAGAAAGGATACTGTATTGCTAGTTTATGCAGCTTTACAATAAAAATGGCAAGACGTGTTAGCCTCCCTCAATGACCTGATATTTGGCAAGCAAATCAGAATGAAATGGATAGGCCTGATTCAGCACAGGCCATCAACAGTTCCAAGGAATCGTCTCAATGGAAAATAAACTTGTTTGGGAAAGACAGCATTGTATCCACACTGGTGGTCTGATGCAGAGCCTTCTCGTTCAGCTATCCCGTGCGTTTTCCCGTTGTTTTTGGGCTGTGATCGGGTCAGGAAAGGGTGCTACGTTGCTTTTTGTGTGCGTGTATGCGCTTAGGTGTTTCTGTAGGCGCCTTTCCGATTGTCGGCTCGCAAGAGGCTGAACTCCGTGAAAACGGACTGGCCGTTGATTGGTCCGTTTTTAAATTGATTCAGAGACTTGATTTCCGATTGAAACAAGCCCAATTTAACGAGGGTGTCGACGCTTCACTTACGGACAGTCTTAGCAGCCGTATTTGATCTTTGTGACTTGGAAATGCATTCTGCTTTGCGTGAGCATCAAAGGCGTCAGCTATGCGGCCTGGTTCTTTTGAGCATGGCAGAAACCAGGCTGCACCGCACACATCTGGACATCGATGGCATGCATGACCTTGAGCTATTCGAGCTCACCCGCCTTAACCGTGTTTCTCTCCAGGACTTGTATAGGCAGCTGCGGCCATGGTTAGCCCGCACCACAAGGAAGGGGCATGCAATTGCAGGTATGACCAAATTGGTTGGCTGCCTGCAGTTTTTGGCAAACGGCTCGTTCCAGAGACTGGGTGCCTTCTCCGTGGGGATGTCCCAGTCTACGCTGAGCCGCAGCCTCACCAAGTTTTTGGATGGCATGGCTACCCTGGCACCAAAATATATATTTTTCCCTGACACAGTGGAAGCCTGGAATGCGGTTAAGCTGGCCTTTTATAAAATAGCCGACATGCCCAACGTCATGGGTGCCATCGATTGTACCCACGTATCGTTAATTCCTCCTGCTGACCAGGAATATCTGTTCAGGTATGTGGTTTAGGTCAGTATGTATGTGCAATGTTGGCCAGAAATGTTCATTATTTCAATGTGTATTATTTATTTTAGGATTAAAGCAGACCTACACCCTCTGTATACCAAACATCCATTGTTTTTAAATGTTGTTACTGTGAAAGTATATTTTGAATTATGTTTCCACTTTTGTGCCCACTAATTCCTGTTGTATTTTGCATTTGCAGGAACAGGAAGATGGGCCATTCAATCAAGGTGCAGGCAGTGTCAGGCCCAGATCTACAATTTGTTTGTTTGCAGCCTTCCCTGGTTCCACCCACAATTCTCACATTTTGAGGAACTCCAGCCTCTTTGTGCGATTTCAATCAGGAGATCTGTCTGGCGGATGGCTACTGGGTATGTGTCCCAAAATTGTTGTTGCTGTCCACCATGTTTTTTTGTTTTTTTCTGTGCCTGTACCCCACTAATCTGTTATAGACTCCAATGAAACAGTACAAGTTTTCAGTCAGTTAATTACCACTATTTTCTCCTATGCTTTTTTTGGTTAGTCTCCACTATTCCTTCCTGTCCTGGCCCTCTTAGCTATGTTGCATCCCACAGTCATTGTACAGGAGTGTACTGGGTGGATGTGCATGTTGTCTCATCAGAACTGTGCTTTGCTCTGACACAGCACAGCTCACCTATTGTCCCTGTTCACTAATGCTAGTATGCTAAGCAGCACATTATTGAGGCTCTTCCCCTTAGGCCTCGGTCTGTTGTTCCCTGTTCTTAGCATTGTAAAGTAACATAACATGCCCTTTTTTTAATTAGCATGTAAGGTACTTGTGGCTATTCGTTATTCTCATTTTTTATTTATTTATTTTGGGATTATAGTAAGGTGTCGACTAGTTCTGGAGCCTGCCATTACATATGTTGCAAAGAGGCCCATTTGTCATGTGTATTTTGTATTATGGTTTGTGCTTAATTCTTTGGTTTTATTTGCAGGTGATTCTGGCTATCCATTGCTCCCATGGCTACTTACCCCCATCCTCCACCCATCCTCGCAGGCCCAGGAGCAATATAACACTGCGCATAGGAGGACTCGCTCCGTGGTGGAACTGGCCTTTGGATTGATGAAGATGCGCTTCCGCTGTCTGGACCAGACTGGGGGTGCCCTGCTGTATGAGCCCGCCAAGGTCATCAAAATAATAATTGCGTGTGGGGTCATGCACAACCTGGCCATACAAAGCCGGGTATCAAGATACACTGACCTGCCTGAAGCCACTTTACAGATTTTGGAAGAAGTCACACCTCCCTATTTCAGATCCCAAAGTGGCACAGCACAGGTGATCCGTTCCCAACTTGTGGACAATGTTTTTTCTTAAATAACATTCCTTTGTTTTTTTTGTTTTTTTGTTTTGTTTTTTGGTGATCCCCAAAAAATTAAGTTACAAACTTTTTTGTTGCATTATTTAAAGCTTAACGTGGGGTCAAATACATAAACAAATCCATTTAGTGGTATGCAGATTATGAGGTGCCAGTTGATGGCTGGTGTGGGTGAATGTTTGCGGCAATATGTGCAAGGCTCTGATTAATAAGCTGCCATTGGTGGACCATTTCACCCATATGCCTGGTTAGTTGTCTGGTTTCTTGCAGCAGCCCAGAGACATTTTGGTTTAAAATATCTAATTGGTTAGACATCGAGGTGATTTGGGTACACACAGTTTCATTAAATCTCTGTGTGTTTGCAGAAAATTCAACATTCTCCTGGTGCCAGGCTTCCTCCATGATCTGCAGCTATCTCCGCTGGCTGATATGTCACCTTGGATGTGTTCTGACACTGGCACGGGTGGGTGGTTCTGCTCCAGATTGAGTGGCTGCTGGTGGCTGGCTTGGCGCAGAGTCTGTTGTTTACATATATTGAAACACAGAGCAAAATTTGGTTTACTTAATATTCTCTAGTCAAATGGCACTGGCCCTTTAATTAGTCCTTAATTATATATTTTTAACGTTAGTAGTCCTCCATTTCCATGCAGGGTGATGTTACTGGTTCTACTGGCAAAGTTGTGGTGTAGTAGGGATTCTTCTAAGTTCACCAACTTATACCATCACCGCAGTGCCCGTCACCAGTGCTAGGTACTCTTACCAGCTGGCAGGTATTATACAGCTTGTTATTTTATCTCCTCTGAAGTCCTTCCTCTATATGGATGTTCCAGTCACAGGTGGCAGAGGCTGGTTACATTAGGATTCCAACTCAGCCAAATGAAAATGGTGAAAGGACAAAAAGAGGGAGAAAATCTAGTGTAATCCCGCTTTTTTAATTTAAAAATATGAAATACAGCTTTAAAAATGCGCACTCACATTTAAAATGTTCACAAATCGCTTGTAAAAATAGGCGAGGCTCTCACCCTATCCTGTCACCACGGCCGTTGGTGCTGTTATTAAGGGTGGGCTATCGCATCTGCTCCTCAGTCTAAGTGTGGTAGATTTGCCGGTCGCCGCAGAGTCTGTTGTGCGGACGGCAGAAGAGGTTGGTGCCACAGAGGTTTGGTTAGTGGACACCAGGGGCTGAAGTTGCTGGGCCTGTTGGGTCTGATGTTTGCCTACTGGTTTTGTTGGCCTTGGCTGCATCTGAATTGTGTCCTCCTCCTCCAAATCACGAATGTCTTCTATAATTGGTGGACTGGGTAGGTTCTGCCAAGAAATGTAGCAGGTATTGAGTCCACTATTTAACATTAAATGGATGCAAGTGCAATTTCATAAGTCTACACAGTGGACCATTGACTTACCTCATCCAAACACTCAGGTTGGCTTGTGTGGACTGAAGGCTGTTGTTGCATGGTCCTCCGGGACAAGCCAGGGGTAGTTTGGTCTTGTGGCGTGTCTTGAGTTTGAGAATGTACTTTTAGTGTTTCAGCAAAGGTCAGTGTGTATTAAGGAGTATAAAACTGTAATTAGTGGTAATTAGTGGTAATTAAGTGACTGAAAACGTGTACTGTTTCATTGGAGTCTATAACAGATTAGTGGGGTACCCATTTAAAAGGCTCAATGTAAAAACATACTCACCTCCAGATCTGACATTCCTGTCTGTGTCTAGGCCCCCTGGCAGGCCCTGAAGGGTTGCCGGGTGAATATATGTAAACACATGTTCTTCTGCTGGTGTTAGGATGATTTTAGTTGGGATCCCACCCCCTGTCTGCAGGCTGGGGAAGATTAAAGCACACCTAATATGTGTTACATCCTGTTACAAAGCAGCCTATACATGCATTTACACTCTAAATGGACTTTACCTCTGCTGGCGGTGCATGTCCATTTTTTTTTTACCATAATATTTCAGGTCACCAAATTTTCGCTTAATTTGCTCAACATCTCTCCTCACAGAACCAACACTATTAACTTGCCGGCAAATCTTATCCCAAATCTCCTGCTTGGCCTGCTTTGTGGTGGATTTAGAATAATGCCAAAATAGGGCATCATAGTGCTCACAAACAGATGTGGCTGCAGCCATGCTTTGGACATCACAAAAACGGGCTGTAAGTGAGCCACGGCGCAGCTGGCACCCACATGGGTGTGTGGTGTCCCCGGCAGCAGACGAGATTGATGGCTGGCTGTCTGGGGAGTAGTTTAGGTTTCTTGGGCTGATGGGTGAGTGTGATGGAGTGTGGGTGGTGGTATGTGATAATGGCTGGGTGCCTGTTGAGCTGTCACCTGTGGAGCTCTCTATTGATTCTGTGGTTGTGGTACTTGGGGACACAGAGTGTTGAGGAGGAGTGGTTGGCCTGGGTGGGCTAGTGGTTTTTGTCCTACGCTTCCCCTTGGTGGTGTGTCTGGTTTTTGCTGCATGCTTTGTGTGTGGAGGAGGTGGAGGCTGCAGGGTTGGAAGAGATTTGTGTCTCTTGTGAGGCCTGGCTAATTTAGTAGGTGGTGGCGAATGTGGCAAGGGCTCCTTGCTCCTGTGTTTTTGGTGAGCAGCCTGTGTGTCTGGCTTATCCACCCTTTGAGTATGTGCATGTCCCTCCTGGTTCTTGTGCCTGCTCTTGTGTTGTTTTTGGTGAGGTCTATCTGTGTGGCTAGTATGTGCCTCTGGGCTTTTGGGGGTCTTACGGCTCCCTTTTGGCCTGGGCATAGTGATATGGTAACCAACACAGAGCTGAGCGCATTGAGCTTTAAATAGTTTTCCCGTGAGGGCGTGTTCTGCAGCGTGCGCGCACGCACTCCACCGCAGGGGAATGTCATAACCTGATCCGGAAGCTGGTAAAAGATGTCGCCCGCTATCTATACAGAGGAGCAGGACAAAATTATAATGGATGTGAGTAGGCGAGCGTGCGTGTATGTGCTCGCATAAGCCGCTAAACAAAAAATAGCCATGGCAGGGCAAGATTAGTGAGGGAAAACTGACTTGTTAAACTAAACTACTAGACCACCTTAGTTGTAAACACGTGCGCAGCAGCACACTAGCCTAGAGGCTGATAGACTAAGTAGGCACATGTGAGTAGGAATGAGGGTCAGAAACTGGCTTTAGATAGGGCATGAGACTTTGTCATCTATTTGTGTCATTAATGCTGTGCCTTTGTGTTTTTTTCAAACAGATGATGCTGAGAAACCATTACGATTTCCTGCCGTGAGACTTCGAAAAGAGGACGTTGGCACTGGCGGTGGTGGACAGGATTGCCCGGATTTCGGGAACCACCTATACCTTCACCCAGATTTGAAGAGGAGGCATAGGCCCCGGGTGAGGCGGTACTTTGCCAAGCACTTTCCAGGTAAGTGTTGATACATGACATGCAATAATCACACTGCCCTTGCCTGGGCCTGTGTTTATGATTGTGTTTATATTGCAGTGCATGAATGGAATTATCGTTTCCGCCCCACCCGGACAAGAACCCGCAGCCCAGTGTTGGGAGGTACTGGGGAAGGTATAGGTGGTGCCACACCAGTGCCAACGCCCACCCCCTCCTCTGCCAGTGACTTTGAGGTGCCACTGGACCTCAGTATACAGGGGGGGGGGACGCACGGCAGGGAGTCAATCCAGCCACAGCAGCAACCTGACTCCGGTAAGGCTCTCAAACCTACATATGTCCAGATACATGCAATAAAGACATATACTATTGTTATTTTTAGACGATGACGTCGCAGGACCATCCCAAAGGAGAGTGGATGAAGCGGGGCAAGCTGAAGAGGTGCCTGGGGAAGGTGAGTGATTTGATGCATAGAAGCCTAACCTAATCTGACATTCAGGAGGCACAAAGAGTCAATAATATCCTTGTAAGTTTATCCTAGATATCATACATGTAGTTTAAACTCCTGCCCAAAACTAAAAAAACATGGTCCAAGACACATTAATGAAATAACTTAGAGCAACATTAACCCTAAAAATGGCCCAAAAAAAAAAACTCCTAGATAAGCACAAAATAGCTACAAGGCAAAACTGATGATGTTTTTCATTCACAGATCAAAGAAAAGGCCAACAATGAACAACAAGAAGAGCCTCCTGTACCGTTCAAAATTAAAAAAAAAAGTTTTACAATTTTACAAAAGTCTTTTACATTTTATAAAAAAAAGTTTAAGTAAAAAAAAAAATAAATACATTTGTGGTGTGTTCTCTTTCCTGCCACTGTACGTTCTCACAACATAACCATACAGTTACATGTCCCAAAAGGTAAGTATTTGGGACAAGGAATAGGAGGAAGAAGAAGGAGAAGAAGAAAAAGAAAAAGGACAAGAGATTCAGGTAAGCATTAAACACAGGGAAGAAGAAGAAAAAGAAGAAGGAGAACAGATTAAGGTAAGCATTAAACACAGTGAAGAAGAAGAAAAAGAAGAAGGAGAAGAGATTCAGGTAAGCATTAAACACAGGGAAGAAGAAGAAAAAGAAGAAGGAGAACAGATTCAGGTAAGCATTAAACACAGGGAAGAAGAAGAAAAAGAAGAAGGAGAACAGATTAAGGTAAGCATTAAACACAGGGAGGAGGAGGAGGAGGAAGAAGAAGAAGAAGGATATTATTTGAAGGTAAGTTTTGGTGTGGCTAAAAGTGTCATTTTGTTGTATGGTGAAAGCTTGAGGGAGGACTAGGGATGTGCGCTTGCGTGGACCCAGATTGACAACAGGAAAACCATGGAAATGTAAGTATACACAGAAAAACAGTCGGAATCTGGGTGAAAACGGAAACAGATGGCACGAAGCTACGTTTGAAAACGCAAGAAAAAGGAGCAAAAAACGGATCGTCCGTGGGAACAGCAACGGAACCCACGACCACACGGAAAGCACCCGTGAGAGGAAAAAACACTTCCCGATTGAAGACACATAAATGGAACAGTAACGGAGCTCTCCCGACGGCGGCTCTGAATCACATTTGGACCTCGAGACAAACGGAAGGAAAACGAGCCATAGGAAAAACTGAACAAAATAAGGTCAGATCGGGGGAGGCTCTGCATCAGGCCATATGTGTGTATGTGTAAATGATGGTAAACTGTAACAGGGTGGTGAATTAGCAATCACTCCTGTTAACTGAGTTAGATAGGTTAAAGGAGCAACAAAAAAATGTCCCAATGATCAAAATCCATATACATTACATATAAATATCCAGTCAGGCTTGTTTTTATTTTTTAATGGAAGGAAAATGACATCCGGGGTAACAGGCTCTGTCACCCCTGATAGACTAAACCTTTGTTCCTACCTTGAGAGAAGGAGTTTTATTCAGTTCGGGTGTTTAAGTGACCCCTCCTCTCATTAGCCAACATGTTTATATGTATTTTTAATATTACACAATTTTGTGATAGTGCTTCTTTAAGAGAAGTGCAGGATGATTAAATTGTTAGGTGGCAGGGATGGCAGTAAGAGCCTATAGACACGGGGAGGCCGATTCATTAATAGCGTCAGGTAGCGACAGTTGAGCGACTGCAGCGGCATTTTCAGTCCACCCGCTAGTAGTCGATGTGATTGGCCGTTATTCGGTAGTTGATAGCGACTCAGTCAGTTTGCCGTAATGTTGAATATTGGGTGAGGAGTCGCTATTTGACAGGTTCCGCGCTGTATGGGAGCGCATGATAGCGACTGGCCCTAGCGACCGGCTCCCACCATATTCATTAAAAAATCACGCTCCAAAAATTCTCGCGCTGTAAAATGGCAGAAGTGGTCACAGAATTTTTCACATTAAAAAAAAAAAAAAATCATAACAATTAATTATTAATATTTAAAGATTGTTCCATTGAAATGCATTGGAGAGCGCCCAGGTAGTCATACCTGTCGCTGTTCAAGGTCGGACGCTGGCGCTGTGGGCTGAGGCTGGAATAATGATGAATGAGTTGCTATATGGCACTATCTCAGTCGCTAAGCAGGATTAGCTTGATAAATGTGTGATTGTGGTGGGGAGCCGGCGTTCTCGTGCCGGGGCCCGTCATTACTAGCCGCTCACCAGTCGCTATCTGTCGCTATTCCTTCATAAATAAGGGCCTAGGTTTCAACCTCACTGCATACACTAGATAGCTAGGCACAGATTAGGGATGTGCCCTGTCCATGATTACTGATTGGTTGCCAAATCTATTAATGGAATAAAAGACTGGTGGCCAGAGCTGTGCAGTTTAACTGGTAGATGTCATTGAGAGGTGCTGATATTCTAACCAAGACTGCCCACTTGGAGGAACTTTGGAGCTGAAAAAAAGGGCCAGGATTGTTGAATTCCTACAGTACTTTGGGGGAATAAAACCGTGTTGTGTCAGATTCCTGGAAGATGGAACAGATGGGGACCAATCACATGGCATGTTGGGCTCTATATGCCATCGATCCTAAATGTGGCTACCCAGCTGTGGAATAAAGAAGCTTCTACTGCCTTCCTGTTCTCCCTTTCCAAGCCTGGCCTCTCCAAGGGGCACTCCCCTAAAACACACCCAGTCTCCCCTAAAACACACCCAAACTGTGCTGGCTATCCCTGTTACAACACTTTTAAAGACGTGGCCCAGTTAACCCTATAACAATTTAGAGGGCGCTTTGTGGGGGGGGGGGCAGCTTGTCAAAACCCTATTCAATTGTAACCACCCCATACCTGGCATAGGGGTGCCAAGGAGTCTTTTGCCTATTAGCCTATTAGCATTGGTTTTTAAGGGCGAATAGGCACCCCAAAACTGGTCCTATGCTAAAGAACATGGGGCTAGTACACTTGCTGGGCTAAAGGCAAGCTATTTGGCCACTTAACTCTTTCCATAACTAATGCGTAGAGTGTCGGGCTGACTCGGAGGGGGGGGCATGTTTTTTTTTTTTTTTATTTCACATATAAAAGTGAAAACATTTTCAAGAAAATTCCTTTTACACCCGCCCAGAGCGGACATAAAAAAGTCCATTCATGTGAGGCGTTATAAAACAGCTGATTGGCATCTACACTATACAATGACAACTTTTCGCATAAGGTTTTTGCAGTTTTACACATTTTAGCACTAAAAAACTAAACAATGCAAAAATGCATAAAAAATATTTTGCTTTGTAGAACTTCACAAACCTGAAATAAAACTAAAAAGTTGTCATCATGCAAATAATGTCTATTACTGAATTAAACCTAAAAGTGGTTCTAGTGATTGTTGTACATCTGGTAAGTAGAAGATAAAGGCATTTTAAAATGATGGGTTTCGGACCTCGACTGAACCTAGATGAGACCAGGAGCAAATTATCTGGCATACCATCTAGCCAATGCTTGCAGGTGCCATCAATATACAATACACAAAAAATACATAAAAAAGGAAGACATTTCAAAAAATAACCGTTGCTGCATCGTTTTCATCCATTTTTTTTCAAATTTCCCTTCTTTAAACCCTAAGTGCATCTTGATCAGTTGGGTCAAAACGTATTGTATATAACATATCAATGAGCTGGCATATAATAATAATAATAATAATAATAATAATAATAATAATAATAATAATTAATAAATATTAATTCATTTTCTGCGCTCTTTATCAACAGGAGAACTTTCAAGGGCATGAACAATTTAAATAGACATAAAGTTGACATTCTTGGATCATGAAGTGATGCATATTCACAGGAGTTTTCTCCTTCCCCTTGCTTTTTACAGCACGGGTGCCCTGTGTAGTTAACATTCTTTTGAAATGAATACTTTACAATCCTGCCTTAACATAAAATTGAAATATGCCGGTCGTATATTTATTTTTTGAACTGAGATCACTGATGCAGTTTGTTGTCAAAGATGAGAAACATTTATTTATTTGGTGAGCTTGGAGCTTCACAAAGTTTAAAGCCGACATAAAATCACTCAACCTTAACGGAAAAATCTTCTTTTTCCAAGTATGCAGCACGTCCTGTTTCACTAATATTCTTTACACTTGGGATATCCGCCACAAGGTGGCACAGTGGACTGCAGAAGAGACTTGTGGCGTCTCCCGGCCCTATAAAAGGACAGGAACCTCCCACAAATTCCCAGTTTCCTTCTGCAGTCTGGACTTCGAAGATAGAAGATGGCTCTCTATACTGCGCGGGTAAGCGGGGCTTATCAGCCTGCGGCCCTGCAGGACTATTTCCACCCACTGCCTCCCAGCCTCAGCTGCCTGGTTCAGGTGAAGGTAGGACAGCACCAGGGTCAGGTGCTGGAGGAGCGCTGCTCCAACTGCAATCCCGGTACCTACAAGGGTGGGCGGTTCAGGCTTATGGTGAGCCTTGTGGGATGCCCCGTCCTGCCTTATTGTGGGCCTTTCCTTGCCCCCCCTCCACTGCCCCCCTCCTCCCTAGCTAAACATGCCTTGGGTGCGCCTACCATTGCTCTTCCCCACCTCGCTCTCTCCCTGGGGAGCTCTCCAGGGTGGGGGGGTAGGCGGTGTGGTTTCACATTGTATTTTATCTGTCTTTTACTTGTATTGTCCACGATCGCCGCTGCTCCGTTTTGTACGGCGCTCCGCGGCTGATGGCGACATTCTTCTCATGTTTTACTGCTCTGTCATTGGCGCTGGGGGGTCACGTGGAGCGCGATTTGCGCTCTTCGGGGGGGCAGGTCCCGCGGATGACGTTTTTTGTGTCATACCTCCGCGGCCCGCTAGCGGGGTTTTGGGGCATCCCGAGTGGCTCCTGTTAGCCTTAACCCTATACTGGCCAGTGTGCCCACTTTAATCACCATATGGAGGCTTCCGAGGATAATGTGCTCGGGGTTCCTTCGGGACAAGCCCAGCTGTGTGCCATGTGTGGGGTATCCCCTGTGGGTGACGGTGTCAGGGTATTTGTGCCCTGTGCCCAGAAGGTACTTGCACAGCAGTCTGGGTTTCCTACTAAGCTGCCAAGTTCTGCGCCCCTTCTACATCACCTACCCCCCGCGCCTGCATTTGATGTTGCTAGTGGGGAATCTAACTATGACTTGGCCTTGCGGGTGGCCAGCCTGGAAAGGCATGTGGCTGGGCCGGTCCCCCGTAAGGCTTCTGGCAAGAAGCGGCATTTAACTCCCGCTGTTTCCCTTTTTCCTGAGGAGGATGAGGGACAGTTTTCTTTCTCTGGCCTGTACCCCCCTAGAGTAGGGGGAACTTTTCTCTGATTCTGATTCCTCTGAGGAGCAGCAGGAGGTTTATGGTAGTACTGGGTCTCCTTTTGGAGAAGACCCATGGTCTCCTGAGGATACTGACAGGCTGTTGACTAACATTTTTGAAGTACTGTGTATTACACCTCCTGTCCCGGCTAAAAGGCAGCAGGGTGAGCTTTTTCACTCACACTGTTAAACAATGCTTGGAGTTCCCTGAGCAGGTCCACTTTAATAATTTGGTGCTCAAGGAGTGGGAACGTTCTAGCAGATTGCCCGCGGTGCCTAAGAGTTGGGACAGGGGGTATCCATTTTCTGCTGATATGGTTAAGCGCTGGTCATGTCCCCCCGAGGTGGATGCTCCTGTGCTTGGGTTGTCCAATACCTCGGTCATGCATTGCCCTGACACTTCTACTCTGAGGGATGGTGAGAACCGGCGTGTTGATCAGCTGGCCTGTCACGCATTTGCTTGTGCAGGGACTGCGCTGCGCCCTGTGTGCGCTTCTGCCATCACAGCTCTTGTTATTAAAGGGCTACTCAAGTGCCTTATGGATAATGCCTCGGATGCCAATAGCGGGGAGGAGTATAGATCCCTCCTGCTTTGCTATGAATTTGTTGCATTTATTCTTTCTGCTATGGATGATGTGGTCAAGATGTGTGGTAAGACTTCTGCCCTTTTGGTGGCTATACGCCGATCTGTTTGGCTGCGTCAGTGGGCGGCTGATAATGCTGCTAAGAAGGCTCTCACTGGCTATCCCTTTACTGGGCTATGGCTCTTTGGGGAGCATCTGGATCTGTTTGCTAAGGATGGTAGGCTGCCTCAACGCAGGAGGCAGCTGCAGCCCTTTCGGGG
The DNA here is from genome assembly GCA_027917425.1 of Gastrophryne carolinensis. NCBI lineage: Eukaryota > Metazoa > Chordata > Amphibia > Anura > Microhylidae > Gastrophryne > Gastrophryne carolinensis. The sequence goes on from CM051243.1 coordinate 89,520,957, forward strand.
GACTGGTTTTCCCCTCCCCTCCTTCCGTGCTCCCAGGTCCGGTCGGGGTGCAGGGGTACGTAGGTAGAGGCTGTGGTCGCCCTGGTCTCTCATGGGGTCCCAAGTCCAAATCTTCCCCCAAGCCCCCTCAGGCATGAGGAGGCACCCTCACCCATCTGGGTGGGGGGACGGTTGCGGCTCTTTGCTCACGTTTGGAGACTGTGCATCTCAGACCGGTGGATTCAGGAGGCGGTGTCCTCCTGGGCTTGCAGCTTGCGGTCTTTTGGATTTGGGGGTCATTTGCCTGGTGCCCTTCCAGGAATGGGGCAGAGGTTTCTATTCCAATCTGTTCACTGTTCCCAAAAAGGATGGGTTCCCGAGGCCCATCCTGGATTTGAAGTGCCTCAACAAATTTGTCAGGTTCACACATTTTTACATGGAGACTCTGCGCTCGGCGGTCAGTACCTTGCGCCCGGGCGACTTCATGACTTCTGTGGACATCAAAGATGCTTACCTTCATGTTCCTATCTCTCCAGGTCATCAGAGATTTCTCAGGTTCGCTCTGGGGGATCAGCACTACCAATTTGTGGCCTTACCTTTCGGTCTTACCTCAGCCCCTCCGGTCTTCACCAAGGTGCTGGTGGGGGTGATGGCTCTGTTGATATCTCAGGGCATTCGCATCCTTCCTTATCTGGACGACATTCTGATTGCATCTCAGTCATTCCATAAAGCCGAGCTGGATACCCAGATGGTGGTCTCCACGCTTGAGTCCTTCGGTTGGGTGATCAACTACCTCAAATCTTCTCTGTCTCCGTTCTTGGTGACGTCCTTTCTGGGCATGACTCTGGATACATCTCAGGTCAAGGATTTTCTGCATTAGCAGAAGGTGGATGGCCTCTCAGCGTAAGGGTGTTTCACTCTCTGTGCCACCGCTGGGGTCTGCCGGATGTGGACCTGTTTGCTTCACGTCACAATCACAAACTTCCATTTTTTGTCTCTCTGTCTCAGGATCCTCTGGCCTTTGCCACAGATGCGCTGGCAATGCCTTGGAAGGGGTTTCGGCTCCTCTATGTGTTCCCTCTGTTTCCTCTGTTGGGCAGGGTGCTGCGCAAGGTAGCCCAGGAAGGGGTGCCAACCATTCTGGTGGCCCCCTGTTGGCCAAGAGGGGTGTGGTTCACAGACATTGTGCAGTTGGCAGTAGATCAGTACGTCCTGCCCAAGGATCCAGATCTGCTCACTCAGGGGCAGCTGTGCCATCCCAATTTACAAACGCTGGTTTTGATGGCTTGGCTGCTGAAACCTCCATCTTGATGGAAAAGGGTTTGCCTGCCTCTGTTGTTGATACCATGATTAGTGCTAGGAAGATGTCCTAGTCCTTTATCTACTACAGGGTCTGGCATGCTTACATTGCCTGGTGTGAGTCCAAATCTCTTCCCTGTCGGGTGTTTTCTGTTCTCAGGATTCTGGAATTCTTGCAACATGGTTTGGATTCGGGCCTTCAACTTAGTACCCTCAAAGGTCATGTTTCAGCTCTGGCAATTTTTTTCCAAAGATCTTTTTCCAGTCACCGTTTGGTTAAGACTTTTTTCCAGGGGGTTTCTCATGTGCCTCCGCCACGTAAACCAATGTTACCAGTTTGGAATTTGAATCTGGTGTTATCTGCTCTGCAGGGTCGTCCTTTTGAGCCTCTCCCTGAGGCCGCTTTGCCCATTTGGTGGCTATTACTTCTGTCAGGCATGTTTCTGAGTTGGCGGCGCCCTCCATCAAACCTCCTTATTTTGAGCGACACCAGGACAAGGTGGTGTTTCATTTTAAACCAGATTTCTTGCCTAAGGTTGTGTCTGCTTTTCATCTCAATCAGGACATTGTCTTGCCTTCCTTGTGTCCTAATCCTGCTAATTCCAAGGAGAGGACTCTGCATTCTTTGGATGTGGTCAGGGTTCTGAAATTTTACTTGGTAGCTACTGAATCTTTCAGAAAGACTGATGCTCTTTTTGTTCTTCCTTCTGGTCCTAGGAAGGGTTTGCCTCCGGCTAAGTCCACTATCAGCAAGTGGATTCGTCAGGTGGTGGTGAAAGCCTATTCTGCTAAGGCGAAGGAACCTCCCTTCCGCCTTACTGCTCATTCCACTCGTGCTATTGGGGCCTCTTGGGCCTTTCAGAACCAGGCTTCTGTTGAACAAGTTTGTAAGGCTGCAACTTGGTCTTTTGTTCATACTTTTTCCAAGTTTTACAAGGTTGGTGTTAGGGCCTCAGCTGATGCTGCTTTTGGCCGCAATGTTCTTCAGGCAGCAGTGGTTTAAACTGCCCGCTGTTGTTCTTGGGGATCCCACCCTACTTTACGGACACTGCTTTTGGACGTCCCAAGCGTAAAGAATATTAGTGAAACAGGACGTGCTGTATACTTGGAAAAATACAATTCTGTGAGTACTCACCTGTAGAATTGATTTTGTAGTATACAGCACGTCCTGTTTCACCCCTCCCTTGTTATCATTTTTCTTGGTTACCTCTGTATAGTGATTTGTTCAAATGTTTGGTTAGGGTTCCTTCATTTTTATTCTCCCGGCTTCTTGTCTAACTGCTTGTAACACTGGGAATTTGTGGGAGGTTTCTGTCCTTTTATAGGGCCGGGAGACGCCACAAGTCTCTTCTGCAGTCCACTGCGCCACCTTGTGGCGGATATCCCAAGCGTAAAGAATATGAAACAGGACGTGCTGTACAGGACGTGCTGCTACAAAAATCAATTCTACAGGTGAGTACTCACAGAATTGTATTATTTTTTTTTAATTGGTATCTGCTTTAAAAGAACACCTTATATAGTCTATCAATCAGTTATTTGCTTATAATAAAGGCAGAGATAGAGGGTTCTCTGTTTAATTCATTTTTAGATTTTACAGTGGAAGTCCAGTCTCCAGGTGACTTGGGTAATTCAATCATGCCCCCGTCTACTCATCATTTTGCCATACAAAGCTTCTCCAAGACATACATTTACTTAATTCTGACCCCAGCGGCCTAGCTTCCGGACCCCCATAGCGGACCGCTGCAGCCATCATAGAGCTCCGTTATGTGCCTGTTTGATCGGCTCTAATTGGCTTTTCTTGGGACGAATTCTGGTCTCACAAAACTTCGCTCACCAGAGCCACTTGTCTGCCCCCTCCCAGACACAGCCAGTTTGCACAAGCGCAGTCTTGGCGCACCACTGCACATGTGTGAGCCGGCTTGGGAGTTGATTGAATGCGCTGACAGGCTCATTCAATCGATGCGGCCCCATGAGCCAGGGGCAAATGGGAGGACAAGATGGGATGTCGTGGGCGGGGGGGGGCAAATCGAGAGTTGGTATTTAATCAAATTTGACTGAAGGTAGGCTTCAACTAGTTACTAAGTTATTAGTTGCTTTAATTGATGTGCCCTAAGAAACCACAGTAGACTGCCCAGAGCCCAAAAGCAGAACTTTAGGATCCATGTGGAATTGTTATAGATGTGCTGACAGCTTGGACTTCTTACCTACTTTAGTGACCCACAGGTAGACACACTGACAATTTATTTTCTACCTGCTATTAATAAATTAACAGAAACCGCGATGCACGATAATGCAGCAGCATATGTGGCTAGCAGAGACTTATGTACATGCACCTTTTCGATGTCTACAAAAACGAAAGGCATCTGTTTGCTGTTCATTCCCATGGAGACTAGTATCTAGGGTACATCCTGTGACACAACGTTTTGAGCCAGGACTTTTGTCTCATCTGGCTGCTGAATACCATCTGGACTCATCGAGAAAAAAAAAAATTCAAATACAATAAAAGTCAAATAAAAGGTGAAAATCGCATAGCGCAATCCCCAGCGAGAGAAGCTCAGCAAAACTTTCCGGCCAAAGCATTACTCGAGGGGATGCCAAGACCGTTAAGGGACAATTTGGAAAGTAGATGCTAAAAAACATTCTTTTTTTCTAATGGCATTACAAGACAAATTTCAACAGATTTAGCTTGCTAAAGCAGATGCCTAACTAAACATTACAGATGATTACCAAGAATTAACTGCGAGATACGACGCATTCACATCTGCCCTGCACGTTCTGCATGGTATGGAGCATCAGTCTAAAAAAAAAAAATGACATGCCGATTATAAAACATGCCGGGTGTGTCATAAAACACATGGCTGAACTAAATGTATGATTTGTGGGGATAGGAGAAGGAACTAAAAAAATTGCTTGTATAAATGCCAGAATGGTTGGCATGCACTGAAAATCAATCAGTGGATGTCATGGCAATTCCAGGAGGACAAAAAATATATAAGCTTCTACTACTTGACAGTACATTAGTTATCCAAAAATATGTCCTGGTATGATAAAAACACTGAAGACTGGTGTTGCTGTTCTGATTAGGGTTATAGTTAAAGGATGAATCAAGGATGTTATCCTTATAGAGAGGTTCCAGCATGGTGGCCAACCAGTAATCAGCACTGGTGACTATGGGGGAAACTCTGCAGTCGTTCCGCAGGCACTGGAGAATTTAGTCGCTCATGTGAGCTAGGCTGCCCTGAGTCAAGGAGAAGCTATGCTCAGTGTCAGGTGTCTCCTCCTCCTGCTCCTGCCTTTCCACACTCCAGTGACACCTGTGAGGTGTGATGGATTTCACCCTGCTGCAAGAGAAAGTGCTCCTTCTCCCCCTCTGAATCCTTTGAATCCTTCAAAAGTGTCTGCTGGGTAGATAGTGAAGTACTTGGTCGCTGACAGCCCAGAAAGCCATCCTGCAAGCCACGTGTGCACTGCCTTGACACCCTGGAAAATGGGCCTTCCTCTGCTTCCTGCTGTGGCATCATCACAACCTCCATCATGGCCTGAAGGGCCAAGGATGTAGATGGTAGCACTAACAATGCCGTCATCAGCACTGACCATATTGCTGGCATACTGGAAACACTGCAGAACTACATAAATGTCCTTCACACCCTTCAAGATATACAAAGTGGAATTCCACCTGGTTGGAGTAGGTAAGAAGTCCAAGCTGTCAACACATATGAGGTGGTGGGTGGGTTGGAAGTTCTTCTGCAGTGCAGATAGGCAAGCAGCAGCAGGGCCAAAAGTGCACGCACACAGCATGCACTTTATGCAGCAGCTCCGGCATGTCTGTATAATGGTCCAGGAAGCTTTGCACCACCAATTAGAGGACATGCACAAGGCAAGGAATGTGCTTCAACATGGCTTGGCCCAAGGCTGTTACAAGGTGACGCCGATTGTTGCATACCTCCTTGCTGGGTATCAGGTGCAGCTGCAGCAACCGCTCATCTGTCTGCTTCTGGATGCCAGTCCACAGCTCCAGTGCGGTGTGGGGTCTTTTGTCCATAAAGATGAGTTCTAGCACCAACTGGTGCCATTTCCTCATGGTTGTGCTCAAATTAGTGGTGCTGCTCTGTCTGCATTAGGAAGCCTTTCCGCCTAAGTCCCAGCCACCACTACATTGAACCAGTGGGCAGTTGGACAGATGTAACGTACCTGCCCATCCTTACTTGTCCACGTGTCAGTGGTGATGTGGACCCTTGAACTAAAAGCATTGCGCAGTGCATACCATATTTTAGCCACACAATTGAACACTCCACGAATATTTGATATTAAACACAAATGACCCTCCCATGGCTTGAACAAGTGGACACTCCACTGATATTTGTTTTTAAACACAAATGACCATCATATGGCCTGAACAAGTGGACACTTAACTACTATTTGTTATTAAACACAAATGACCCTCACGTGGTCTGAACTAGTAGAGACTACACACATATTTCTTTTATTTGCTTTTTTTTTAACAATAGCCTAAACTAGTGGACATTGGACTTTTTTTACACATATGACCCTCAAATGGCCTCAACTAAAAAGACCCTCACTGTCTCTCACCCCAGCCACTGACCCTTGCAAACTGCCCTATAAAAGGACAAATTACTTTTAAAACAACTCCCTATCTGCCCCTCAGTCCAGCCACTTAAAGCTACACAGTAGACCCCAGGGCATCCCGAAAAGGAATGTAGATCTCCTCACAGATTAAGCAGTCTATTGTGGTTCTCCACCTGACATGTAGCAGCCGATAATCCTGCCTCAATGTCTTTGCTCCACCTCCCTCAGTTTGAAGTGCCCCAAAAAATCCTTACTTTTTTTCTCATGTTTTAAAAAAAAAAATTTTCTCATGATTTTTTTTTTCTTGATGACCAACCATATTTAGCTGTGCATTTTTTAACAGAACCAGATAAGAAGGTTTCGGAGGGTGGCTGTATTTTTATAAAGAGATTTAAGAAAACTGATACGTTCATATGGCCTGATGCAGAGCCTACCCGTTCAGCTATCCCATACGTTTTCCCGTTGGCTTTGTGCTGTGATCGGGTCATGAAAGTGTGCTACGTTGCTTTTTGTGTGCGTTTATGCGCTCAGGTGTTTCAGCATGCACCTTTACGATTGAAGGCTCGCAAGAGGCTGTACTCCATGAAAACGGATTTGTCGTTCATTGGTCCATTTTTTTAACTGATGCAGAGCCTTGATTTCCAATTGAAATCTGCCCAATAAAACGAGGGTGTTGTCAGGCAACTTACGGCCACTATTAGCAGCCGTATTTGTGTTCCGTGTCATGCATTGGTCTGTGCGCGAGCATCAAAGGCGTCAGCTACGCGGCCTGGTTCCTTTGAGCATGGCAGAAACCAGGCTGCACTGAACACGTCTGGACACCGATGGCATGCATGACCTTGAGCTATTCGAGCTCACCCGCCTTAACCGTGTTTCTCTCCAGGACTTGTATAGGCAGCTGCGGCCATGGTTAGCCCGCACCACAAGGAAGGGGCATGCAATTGCAGGTATGACCAAATTGGTTGGCTGCCTGCAGTTTTTGGCAAACGGCTCATTCCAGAGACTGGGTGCCTTCTCCGTGGGGATGTCCCAGTCTACGCTGAGCCGCAGCCTTACCAAGTTTTGGATGGCATGGCTACCCTGGCACCAAATTTTATTTTTTTCCCTGACACAGCGGAAGCCTGGAATGCGGTTAAGCTGGACTTTTATAACATAGCCGATATGCCCAAAGTCATGGGTGCCATTGATTGTACACATGTCTCGTCAATTCAGCCTGCTGACCAGGAATATCTGTTCAGGTATGTGGTTTAGGTCAGCATGTGTCTGCAATGTTGGCATAAAATGTTTTTTTTTTTTTTTAAGGATAAAAGCAGACCTACACCCTGTGTATCACAAACATCCATTGTTTTTAAATGTTGTTTATGTGAAAGAATATATTTAAGTATGTTTACACTTTTGTTCCCACTAATTCCTGTAATCTTTTTCTTTTGCAGGAACAGGAAGATGGGCCATTCTATTAATGTTCAGGCAGTGTCAGGCCCAGATCTGCAAAGCCTCTTTCATCGTTTTCAATCAGGAGATCTGTCTGGCGGATGGCTACTGGGTATGTGTTTGAAATTTGTTGTTGTTGTCCAGCATGCTTTTTGTGATTGTTCTGTGCCTGTACCCCACTAATCTGTTTGAGCCTACAATGAATCAGTACAGGTTTACAATCAATTACTTACCAGTATTTGTTGCTATGGTTTTTTTTGTTAATCTCCACTATTCCTTCCTGTCCTGGCCCTCTTAGCTATGTTGCATACCAGAGTCATTGTACAGGAGTGTACTGGGTGGATGTGCATGTTGCCTCATCACAACTGTGCTTTGCTCTGACACTGCACAGCTCACCTATTGTCCCTGTTCAATAATGCTTGAATGCTAAGCAGCACGTTATTGAGCCTCTTCCCCTTAGGCCTCTGTCTGTTGTTCCCTGTTCTTGGCATTTTAAAGTAACATAACATGCCCTATTTGGAATTGTCATGTAAGTTACTTGTGGGGTTTTTTTTATTTCCCAAAACATTATAGTTTTGTTGCGAATATGTATGGGGCCTGTCACTACATATGTTGCAAAGAGGCACATTTGTCATGTTTATTTAAGATTTGGGTGTTTGATAAAATGTTTTATCTTTTTTGCAGGTGATCCGGGATATCCTTTGCTCCCGTGGTTACTTACCCCCATCCTCCACCCAACCTCACAGGCCCAGGAGCGTTATAACACAGCGCATAGGAGGACTCGCTCAGTGGTTGAACGTGCCTTTGGATTACTGAAGATGCGCTTACGATGTCTTGACCAGACTGGGGGTGCTCTGCAGTATGAGCCCGCCAAGGTCATCAAGATTATTATTGCTTGTGGGGTCCTGCACAACCTCGCCATACAAAGCAGTGTGCAAAGATACAGTGAGCTGCCTGAGGAGGGTTTAATGAGTTCTGACGAAGTTACACCTCCCTACTCAGGATCACAAAGTGGCACAGCACAGGCAATATGAGCAAGGCTCTGATTCATTAGTTGCCATTGTTGGACCATTTCACCCATATGCCTGTTTAGTTCTCTGGTTTCTGCAAGCAGCCCTGAGACATTTTGATTTAAACCCTCTATTTGCTGGGACATAGAGGTCATTTGTGCACACACTGTCTCATTAAACCTCTGTGTGTTAGCAGAAAATGCTATATTCTCCTGGTGCCATGCTTCCTCCATTATCTGTAGCTGTCTCCTCTGGCTACAGATTGAGTGGCTGCTGGTAGCTGGGTTGGCACAGAGTCTGTTGTGTGGACAATGTCCACGGCAGAAGAGGTTTCTTCCACAGAGTTTTGGTTATTGGAGACCAGGGGCTGCACTTGCTGGGCCTGTTGGGTATGATGTTCTCCCACTGGTTCAGGTTGGCTTGGCTGCAGATGAATTGGGTCCTCCTCCTCCAAATCACGAATTACTTCGATAATGGGTGGACTGGTTAGGGTCTGCAAAGAAAGGTAGCAGGTAGTGAGACACCTTTTTTTCATTCAATGTATGCAAGTTCGAATTAATAATTCTACACAGTGGAGCATTGACATACCTCATCCGTACACTCAGGTTGGATGGTGTGGACACAAGGCTGTTGCGTGCTCCTCCGGGACAATGCAGGGGTAGCTTGGCCTAGTGTTGTGTCTTGAGTACGTTCTTGGACTGTTTGGGTCTCCATTAAAAAGTATCAAGGTAAACATATACTCACCTCCGGACCTCACATTTATGTCTGTGTCTAGGCCCCCTTGCAGGCCATAAAGTGTTGCTGGGTGAATAAAGTTAAACACATGTTCTTCCGCTGGTGTTAGGCTGATTTTCGTTGGGAGACCACCCCCTGTCTGCATGCTGGTGAAGATTAAAGCACACATAATAAGTGTTACATCTAGTTACAAAGCAGCCTATAGATGCATTTCCACTCTAAATGTCATTTACCTCTGCTGGCGGCGCATGTCCATTTTTTTTTCCCATAATATTTAAGGTCCCCAAATTTTAGCTTAATTTGCTCAACATCCCTCCTCACAGAACCAACACTATTCACTTGCCGGCAAATCTTATCCCAAAGCTCCTGCTTGGCCTGCTTGGTAGTGGATTTGGAATAACGGCCAAATAGGGCATCATAGTACTCACAAACACCAGTGGCTAGGGGGCGTGGCTTGACATGGCCGAGTAAAGAAGCAGGGAGACGGAGCTCCGCACCAGCCAGCAGATTTGAGGAGGCAAGAGCGCAGAGACACACCTTACAGCCGTATGCCCAGGAGGGGGAAGCAACGGGGTCCGAACAGGAGGGGCAGACAGGGCACCATCCCGGCCCTGTTCAGGTCCGGCAGCCCGGGGGCCCGAGAGACGGCCGCAGGAAAGATGGCGGCGATGGCGGGAGGAGAGCGCGCACGTGGGCGCGAGATCGCTGTGCGGCGGGAGACTGCCGACTCCGTGGTCCCGGCCCCAGCTGGGGCTCCCCTGGATCATCGGGGGGAATGTGCTGGGGCCCAAAATGCACAGCGGAGCCCAGACCGGGAGTGCTGCAGCGCCGGCGGCCGCATGCTGACTGTGTCAGCCGACGTGCACAGCGGAGCTGACTGGCCGGACGGAACTACCGGCGGGGAAAAGGTTAGTCCCTCGCCCCGACCTTCCCGCCCCCGCCCCGGAATCCTGCTCACCCAGCCTGATGCCCCCCTACATGGAAGGGGACACCCGATTGAGGGGGATGGCGCCCTGATCAACGCCGCAGCGGCCCCTGCTCGGCGGGCCACCGGACCCGGCCCGGCAGCCGCATCAGCGGGCCAGCTTAGCCCTGACTCACCGCCAAGAAGCCTCCTGCGGGGTACCCCGACACCGCCGACATGGGGTCAGGGGCCCACCTCCCCGCACGCTGAGGAGCCACAACCTGCCCTCAGCTACCTATCGGGCACACCATCTCCCCCCCTGAGCCCGCAGTCGCCGTGGCAGGCACTCACGGAATCCCCGCAAGTCACCCGTGCTGGATCCCTGCTGTCCTTGGGGAATGACACCACCAGGGGCGACCCCTGGGACGGAATGCCACCGCTGACACCGCTGACGCCCGGGAGCCCACACACGAGGCATGGGAAGATGGACACACTGCTGCAGATGGGCCCAGCCACCCATGAGGAGCAGATATGCAAGGCTGCAGCCTCTAGCCCACCACGACCAGTGGCGCGTATCCCGGAGGCGCCTCTTACACAAGGCCCTCTCTCCTCCATGCCGCTCGCCCAGCTCTCCCAATCCATCGCGGAGGCGGTGAAGGTCAATATCGCTGAGGCCATGCGTGGACTCCCAACGCGAGGTGATTTTGACGGATATGTGTCTAGGATGGAGGGCACCATCAAGAGAGAGCTGGCGGCACTCCAGGGTTCAGTTGCAGAAGTCACAGTGAGGATGGATGGCGTGGAGGCCTCACAGAGAGCTCTGGAGCAGCGTCTGACGGATCTAGAACAGCAACAAGATCACAGCAAACGTCTCCTGTCAGATATCTTCCTGGCGCATGACGACGCGGAGAACAGGAGCCGCAGAAACAACTTGCGCCTCCGGGGAGTGCCTGAATCGGTGGAGCCCCGAGACCTGCCGGAAGCGGTTACTTCTATTTTTAACGAGCTTTTGGGCCTTCCCGACTCCAATCGCATAGAGATGGACCGAGTCCACAGGGCGCTGGGCCCCCGACCGCAAGACCCGAATCGCCCTCGGGATATTATCTGTCGCATCCATTTTTTCAAGATAAAAGAGGAGATCCTGCGCCGCGCATGGGATAAGGGCCCGGTTGCATTCAGGGGCGCACAGGTGATTATTTTGCAAGACCTCTCGCGGAGAACTTTGCAGATGAGAAAGCTTCTGAAACCTGTACTGGCGGCTGTTCAGAGTCGGGGTGCCTCCTACAGATGGGGTCACCCTTTTCAACTACTGGTGCGCAGGGGAGGAGATCTGTTTGTCCTCAAGGGGCCCGGCCAATTACCGGACCTATTCCATTTTTTGGAGACGGCGAGTGTAGATGTCCCAGACTGGACAGTTCCTGATCTGACTGTGTATAATGGCCGGCTGCCACAGCGCCCAGAAGGTGGTCCCAGAGGCGACAGAGGAGGCATGAGAGGCCGCAGAAGATAAGCTTTCATCCTGTCATATTAAGATTTTTCTTTTTCACTGTTCTGCCTTTTGACTGGTGCCTGGGTTGCTCCCTGACGGGCCGGATGGTTCTGTTTGGACCTTTGTCCTGCCCCCCATGGACGCCCATTTCTGAAAATCGGTCGGGTTGTACTGCTGAGCGTGGTGTCATCTCACTTTGGTCTGTCTACATTTTGCTGATAGGCCATAGCGTCTTAGTGGCGCGGCGCGCCTCGCTGAGCAGTTACAATTCTAGTTTGACGCCGTACTGCCTAGCTCAGAATTTACTGCTCTAACTGTTGATGATTAATGTCTCTGCTGCCTCCTGACGGGCCGGTTCGATTGGGCTGGATCCTTGCCCGGCCCTTCATGAGAGCTTCTGCTAGAAAAACGGGAGTGCTGGGCTGCTGTGCGCGGTGTCATTCCGCTTCGGTCTGTCTAAGTTTTTTCGGACAGAGCGATAGCGCCCTAAGGCCACAATGCGCCTCGCTAGGTAGCTGCAGCACTGGTTTGATGCCATATTGTTATGTTCAGAACTTGAATGTTTTATCTGTTGATGTTGATGCTTATGCTGCTCCATGGTGGGCTGGATTGATCTGTTTGGATCCGTGTCCCGCCCCGCATGGAGACCCACTTTAACAACGCAGTAGTGTTGTGCTGCTGTGCGAGGGGTCATCCCACCGCGATCCAGGGCCACGACTTGCCTCGCTGAGTAGCTACAATACTGGTGCGACTCCCTACCCGATGTTTGCTTAGGCTTGGTCTTCCGCTTCCCCCCATTTGGTGCACCCCTCTGGAGAAGTCCTTAGCCTTCTCCTGTCGGGAATAGACCGTGCACTGGGCTTATTAGCCCGTGGTTCGGAGTTTCTCCCCCACCTAGTGCGTCTTTAAAAGGCACCGTTTTTTTTGTTGGACTACTAGCTAGTCCCTGCCATCCCTTAAGTCCTCTTGTTTCTCCTCCATATCCCTGATACCCATTTCCTCTCCTTCTGTTCCCTTCCCATTGCTGTTTCCCCCTCTGGTCATAACTCCTCCCTCCCCCTTGGCGTGTGGGACCGGACACGCAGCGGGGGACCCCGCTGCCTGACGATCCCTGGTTCTCCTCACCCCCCCTTATTCCTCCCCTGCAGGAATGGCCCCTGTAAAGGTGGTCACCCTGAACGTGAAGGGCCTCAACACCCCAGAGAAGAGAACCATCCTGGGGCAGGAGTTAAAGAGATGTAAAGCGCAAATCATTTTCCTACAAGAGACGCATTTCAGGCGGGACTCCGTGCCCAGACTCTGTAGTAAGTTGTTCCCCCAGGCTTTCACCAGCTGTGCTGCGGATGCTAAGAAAAAAGGGGTGGCAATCCTGATATCCAGGGATGTCCCCTTCTTGCAGAGGGAGGTCTGGAGAGACGAGTCGGGGCGGGTGGTGCTGGCCAAGGGACTGATTAATCAGAAAATGTATACTTTAGCCTCTGTATACGCTCCCAATCAGGGGCAGATACCATTCCTGAAGCGCACTCTGGAAAAGCTTGAGAAATTCAGGGAGGGGGAGATCATTCTAGGGGGTGACCTTAACCTGACTCTGGAACCACTACTGGACTCCTCGGCAGGGAAGTCAGCGATCTCGCACCTGGCCTTGCGTTCTCTGAAGAAGGCATTGCATGGGATGCAGCTGGTGGACGCCTGGCGGGTCAGGAACCCCGGGACGAAAGACTACTCTTTTTACTCGCATGTACACGGGACATATTCCAGGCTAGACTACATATGGGTGACACATAGCCTGTTGAGCCTGGCCACGGGAGACGGGATATACCCCACCTCCTTTTCAGATCACGCCCCGGTGTTTCTTGACCTCGAGCTCGTGGACAGGCCACCCCCCTCCTCCACTTGGAGATTGAATGAGTCTCTCCTCAAGGATGCGGTGGTGGCTCAGGCTGTGAAGGAGGGCCTAGAGTCCTACTTCAGAATCAATAATAATGGAGAGGTCTCGTTACTCACATTATGGGAGGCACACAAGAGCGTGATCAGGGGCATCCTGATCAGCCACGGGGCGAGGCTCAAGAGAGAAAGACTGGCCCAAATAGTGAAGCTTACAGAGAGGGTGCGGGGCCTGGAGTTATCCCACAAGCAATCTGAGGCGGCACGGGTGCTTGGGGAGCTGACTCAGACTAGGGAGGCACTCAACGCCCTTCTACGGCAGAAAGCAAAGCATGTTATTAGAAGATGCAGACGCACCTACTACGAGTATGGTAACAAGAGCAGCGCTTTGCTAGCTAGGGCCCTCAGGCAACAACAATCCCAGAATTTCATCTCGGCAATTCTAGATAGTGAACAGCAAACACGACATACCACGGAGGGGATAGCAGATGCATTCAGGGCGTACTACTCAGGCTTGTACAATCTCAGTAGAGGGGCCCCGACACGGTCACATCTGGATAGAATTGAGGACTATATTAAGGAGTCAGGCATGCCTTCGGTGACAGATGAAATCTCGGCCTCCTTGGAGGACCCGATTGGGTTGGAAGAGTTACTAGAGGCGCTTAAACAGACCCCGACAGGGAAGGCCCCAGGACCTGACGGTTATTCGGTCCAATACTATAAAACATTCATTTCTATCCTGGGCCCTCATATGGTTGGGGCCTGGAACACCATTACAGACCCGGAAGTGGCGGGTGCCTTCTCAGATGGGGACCTTGAGGCCCACATCTCTGTCTTGCATAAAGCGGGGAAAGACCCCCTGTCGTGCAGGAGCTACCGCCCTATCTCCCTTCTCAACACTGACCTGAAGCTGTACGCAAAGATCTTGGCCAATAGATTGGCCCCAGTAGTGGCCCAGGTGGTCCATTTGGACCAAACAGGTTTTGTGGTGGGAAGGGAGGCTAGGGATAATGTGGTGCGGGCGCTCAGTGTCACATACTCCGCGCAGTCCACGGGGGTGCCAATGATGATGTTGTCCACAGACGCGGAAAAGGCCTTTGACCGGGTGGGTTGGCCTTTTATGCAGGGAACCCTTAGACATATAGGCTTGGGGGAGAACATTAGGAAACGCATTGGGGCTCTGTATACGGTACCCTGCGCGAGAGTCAAGGTGAACGGCCATCTCTCCGCCCCTTTGCCGATCAGTAACGGGACCCGACAGGGCTGCCCACTGTCGCCCCTGTTGTTCGCCTTGACTCTGGAGCCCTTTCTATGTAAAATAAGGAAAAATGTGGACGTGAAGGGTTTGAGTGTAGATGGCAGTATTCATAAGGTTGCCGCTTACGCGGATGACCTCTTGTTCTTCATCACAAACCCCACGGTCTCTGTCCCTGTGTTAATGAAGGAGCTTGAAGCCTTCGGGAGACTATCCTTTTTTAAAATTAACTTTGAGAAGTCAGAGGCGTTAAACATCTCCCTCCCTGTTGAAGTGGCTGGGACTGCGCAACGGGCATTTTCTTTTAAGTGGGCCAAGGATTCAATAGCGTACCTTGGTACACGGTTGCCGAACCGCCTGACGAACATCTTCGCCTTAAACTTCCTGCCCCTACTTCAGAGAATAAAGGATGACCTGGGAAAATGGGACTCCCCTACCTTTTCATGGATGGGTAGGGTGAATATAATTAAAATGTCGATCCTGCCAAAACTACTGTTCCTGTTCCAGGCGCTCCCGATCAAGATACCTACCCGCTTCTTCAGGGACCTGGAGAAAGTTCTGATGGGGTTTGTGTGGCAGAAAAAGAGGGCTAGGCTCCGCCGACAGGTGTTATTCAGGCCCAAACACCTGGGTGGTATGGCTATGCCGGATGTCCAGTCGTATTGGGTGGCTTCCCATTTGCAAAGGGTATGTGAGTGGCACACGTGCAGGGAGACAAAGAGATGGGTACAGCTAGAGCACTCCCTGGCCCCTGCCCCCCTGGATGCCGTTGTTTGGAACAGAGAGAATCGAGTGCCAGCCCTGAGATCCCACCCCACTGTAGCACCCACTCTGGATGTCCTTCGGAGTTCCAGGGAGCGTTCGGATATCTCCCCATGGCCCTCCCCCATGGTGGCTTTATTAGATAACCCGCAACTCATGCCCGATTGTACCAGGAGAGACCTCAGGGAATGGGGGAAGGTAGCCCAACTAAGGGGATGTGATTTGCTATCGGAAGGGGGCTGGACCGCGCTAGGTGAGCTGAGGGCGAAATTTGAGAGGGGGAACTTGGACCCCTGGACACTATTGCGGTTTCAGTCGGTTCTGTCCAGGATGGGCTATCGCAGGGAGAATTTCAGGAAGCATACCGAATTTGAGACGCAGTGTTTGACAGGACAGCCACAGCCCCATCTGATTTCCTTGTTGTACTCGCTGCTCATCCGGGAAGTAGAGTCCCCGCCTGCTTATTGGGGAGAGTGGGAGCGGGACTTGGGTCGGCCCCTGGGTGAGAAGGAGAGAGTCAAGATAGCCACCCTGATACATAAATCCTCGGTAGCCACGAGAATCCAGGAAGTAAATTATAAATTGTTGACTCGATGGTACTACACTCCTGACAAACTAGGCAAGATGTATGACTCGGCGGATACGAGCTGCTGGAGATGCGGAGGGGAACGTGGGACTCTTTTCCACTTGTTCTGGCAGTGCCCCAGAATCCAAGAGTATTGGGGGGCGGTCCTGGGCATTGTGGCACAGCTGACAGGGGCACAGTTGCTGGGGGACCCGGCGCAGGTCCTGCTTCACTCCACGAGGTCCCCGATAGGGAAATACAGGAAAACGTTGCTGATTCACCTGTTGAACGCTGCCAAACAGGCTATACCCAGATTCTGGAAACAGAAGAGGGCACCCTCCGTCAGGGATTGGGTGAGGGAGGTTGTCCTCGTTAAGGAAATGGAGGATTTAACTTTAGCTCTTCATGACAGGGATGAGCAATACAAAGTCACCTGGCTACCCTGGCTGATTTTTGAAGAATCAGCGGAGTTCCGCAATTTGTTTACGTGATTGATTAGATGCTATGCCGCCTGCGGTGCCGTCCGCGGTCATGCTCAATTCGAGCGAGATATACCTCGCCTCCTGCTGCGATGGGCCTGGGTTGGACAGCTGCCGGGCGGCGCCCGGCCTGGGGCCCTGTCCCACACGCCATACCCATACCTCTACCAACACCTACCCCCCCCATGCCTCTCATATCGTCTACCTCCCCCTCTTTCTCCCCCTTCCCCCTCCCCTGCCCCACCTCCCCTCGGTCCCCCCTTGTACGTCTAGTCCCTGTATCCTGGGGAGAGCTTGGGTTCCTACCCTATACGAGGAAATTGAAACCATCCTCATCTGAAACCCCATGACTGGGTGCGCCCGCTGGGGCGTGGGGTGGGACGAGACAGGGGGGACAGATGGTCGCTGGGCGGCTCTCGTCACGCTGTGTTCCCCCGCCTCGTGATCCCTCGTGACTGGTGTTCGCATCATACGGCATTATGTACTATTGTCTGACACCATTACTCAGCTGCGATCCGTCACCTCTGTAGCGATGGTGATCTACTTGAGCTCCCCTATTCCTTTTATGTTTCCTGTATTGTTGACCCTATTGAATGTATGTATGTTATAAACCTGCAAAATTCAAAAATAAAGAATTTTAAAAAAAAACACCAGTGGCTACAGCCATGCTTTGGACATCACAGAAACGGGCTGTAAGTGATCCACGGCGCAGCTGGCGTCCACATGGGTGTGTGGTGTCCCCAGCAACAGACGACATTGATGGCTGGCTGTCTGGGGAGTAGTTTAGGTTTCTAGGGCTGATGGGTGACTTTGATGGAGTGTGGGGGGTGCTAGGTGATAATGGCTGGGTGCCTGTCGAGCTGTCACCTGTGGAACTCTCTGTTGACTCAGAGACAGAGTGGCCAGAAGGAGGGGTGTTTGGCCTGGGTGGGCTAGTTGTTTTAGACCTACGCTTACCCTTGGTGGTGTGCCTAGATTTTTCAACATGCTTTGTGGGTGGAGGAGGTGGAGGCTGCAGGGTTGTCTTCGATTTTTTTTGCCTTGGGAGGCCTGGATGATTTAGCAGGTGTGGGAGACTGTGTCAAGGGCTCCTTGCTCCTGCGTTTTTGCCTCGAAGCCTGTGTGGCTGGCTTATCCACCCTTTCACTATGGCCATGTCCCTCCCGGCTCTTGTGCCTGCTCTTGTGTGTGTGTTTGCGATATCTGTGCGGCTAGTATGTGCCTCTGGCCTTTTGGGGGTTTTGCGGCTCCCTTTTGGTCTGGGCATAGTGATATGGTAACCAACACAGAGCTGAGTGCATTGACCTTTAAATATTTGTCCCGTGTGGGCGTGTTCTGCAGCATGTGGGCGTGTTCTGCAGCGTGTGTGCCTGCGTGCGCGTGCACGCACGTCACCGCGAGGGAACGTTATAGCCATACCTGGAAGCTCAGCCAAGATGTCGCCAGCGCTTTATACTGAGGAGCAGGACAACCTAATAATGGATGTGAGTAGGCGAGCGTGCGTTTATATGCGCGCACAAGCCGCTAAATAAAAAATAGCTATAGCAGGGCAAGATTAGTGAGGAACAACTGACTTGTTAAAGTAAACTACTAGACCAGCTTAGTTTTAAACATGTGCACAGCAGCACACTAGCCTAGAGGCAGATTGAATAAGTAGGTCCATGTGAGTAGGAATGAGGGCCATAAACTGCCTTCAGATAGGGCATGAGACTTTGACATGTATTTGTGTGACTAATGCTGTACCATTGTGCTGATGATGCTGAGGAACCGCTACGATTTCCTGCCGTGCGATTTTGACAAAAGGACGTTGGCACTGGCGGTGGTGGATGCGATTGCCCGGATTTCGGGAACCACCTATACCTTCACACAGATCGCCCAACACTGGTCTGACTTGAAGAAGAGGCATAGGCCCCGGGTGATGCGGTACTTTGCCAAACACTTTCCAGGTAAGTCTTGCTACTTGACATGCACTAATCACACTGCCCTTGCCTGGGCCTGTTTTTATGATTGTGTTTATATTGCAGCGCATGAATGGAATATGCGTTGCCGCCCCACCCGGAGAAGAGCCCGCAGCCCAGTGTTGGGAGAAACTGGTGAAGGTATAGGTGGTACACCGCCTGTGCCAACGCCCACCCCCTCCTCTGCCAGTGAATTTGATGAGCCAGTAGACCTCAGTATGCGGGGGGGGGGGGGAATCGAACGGCAGGGAGTCAAGCCTGATTCAACCACAACCTGACTCCGGTAAGACTATAAAACTTACATATGTCCTGATACATGCAATAAAGACATATGCTAATGTGCACTATTGTTATTTGTAGATTCTGACGTCGCAGGCCCATCACAAGGGATAGTCCAGGAAGCTGGACAAGAAGAAGAGGTGCCTGGGGAAGGCGAGGAATTTTATGCATAGAAGCCTAACCTAATCTGACATTCAGGAGCCACAAACAGTCAATAATATCCTTGTGTTTATGATCCCAACAGCTTCACAGCAGCAACAGATGGTGGAAGAAGGGAGGAGGCTGCGCCCCAGACGCCATGTTGGCCACAAGCCTTGTAAGTTTTGTAGATATATAAAAAATGCAGTTTAAAAGCATGGGAAAAAAAACATGGTCCAAGAAACATTAAGGAAATAACTTAGGCAAAAAATAACCCTAAAAATGGACCAAAAAAAACCATTGATAAGCACAACATACTTACAAGGCAAAACTGATGATGTTTTCATTCACAGATCAAAGAAAAGGCCAGCAAGAAGAATGAATATCCTGCTTTTATTTTTTTAAAATTTTAAAAAATTACTACAAGTTTTTACTAGTTTACTAAAAAAAGGTTCAATAAAAAAAAAAAAAAAAAAAATGGTGTGGTGTGTTCTCTTTCCTGGCACTGTACATTCTCAGGACATAATCAAACAGTTACATGTCCCAAAAGATACGTATATGGGACAAGGAATAGGAAGAAGAAGGAGAAGAAGACAAAGAAGAAGGAGAAGAGATTAAGGTAAGCATTAAACAAAGGGAAGAAGAAAAAGAAGAACAGATTAAGGTATGCATTAAACAAAGGGAAGAAGAAAAAGAAGAACAGATTAAGGTATGCATTAAACAAAGGGAAGAAGAAAAAAAAAGAACAGATTAAGGTATGCATTAAACAAAGGGAAGAAGAAAAAGAAGAACAGATTAAGGTATGCATTAAACAAAGGGAAGAAGAAAAAGAAGAACAGATTAAGGTATGCATTAAACAAAGGGAAGAAGAAAAAGAAGAACAGATTAAGGTATGCATTAAACAAAGGGAAGAAGAAAAAGAAGAACAGATTAAGGTATGCATTAAACAAAGGGAAGAAGAAAAAGAAGAACAGATTAAGGTATGCATTATACAAAGGGAAGAATAAAAAGAAGAACAGATTAAGGTATGCATTAAACACAGGGAGGAGGAGGAGGAGGAAGAAGAAGGATATTATTTTAAGGTAAGTTTGGGTGTTGCTTAAAGTGTCAGTTTGTTGTATGGTGAAAGCATGAGGGAGGACTTGGGATGTGCGCTTGCGTGGACACAGATTGACAACAGGAAAACCATGGAAATGTAAGTAAACACGGAAAAACAATCGGAATCGGGGTGAAAACGGAAACAAATTGCAAGAAGCTACGTTGGGAAACGCAAGAAAAAGGACCAAAAAACGGATCGTCCGTGTGAACGGCAACGGAACCCACGACCACACGGAAAGCACCCATGAAGGGAAAAAACACTTCCCGATTGAAGACACATACACGGAGCATTAACGGAGCTCGCCCGACCGCGGCTCTGCATCACATTTGAACCCCGGGACAAATGTAAGCAAAACGGGCCATAGGAAAAACGGAACAAAATAAGGTCAGTCCTGGGGAGGCTCTGCATCAGGCCAATAATGTCTCATAAGAGCAGAGATCTTGTTTCAAGTGTCTGTTCTGTATACTACCCTCACTGCAATAAGTCAGTTCTGTTTTGACTTGGGGAGGCTGATTCAATACTAGCGGCAGGTAGCGACAGATTAGGGTCTGGAGTGCGGCGCTATGAGCGACCGCTATTGTCCGCCCTGATCGGCTGTCAGTCGCTATTGCAGGGCTCCTCAGTCTCTATCTGCCGTTCTTGGGAATCACGCTGACATTGGTGAATGTGATGTTAAAGATCTGCTTTATAGGCGCTGTTGAGTTTTTACATCGTGTTCAATACAGCGCCTGAGTGTTTTTTTGCTGTTGCCTAGAAATCAACCTGTTAGAACATTCTGTAGTAAACACATTGAACCATGTATGTTTTGAAAACTTTTATTTATATTAAATTGTATTTTGTTATATTTACATAAATCAAAATCTGGCTTTTGAATCTTCATGGTGCCTAAAAAAGAAACAAAAGTGTAGTTAGTTTTTTTTTTATACTTCCCTATTTGTTTTGGTTGTTGCATTTAATTACATACCAAACCCCCTTTTTTTTTTTTGGATTTTTTGTAATTTCCCGTATAAGTAGACCCATTTTTTTTTGGATTAGGATTTTTGGGACCCTTTTTTGGGGGGTGGGGGGTGGAACTTGAAGACCAACCACATTTGTTGGTTTTGTTTTTTTGAAGGGCCCTCTAGTACAGTAGGTGTGTTAGAGTTAAGGTGACCTAGCTTACCGAAAAAAAAATAAGTAATCATGCTTTCCTGTTGCTCAAATCCCATCTGGGTGTCCTCAGTACTGTCTGCGGCCATGTTGGGGACTTCTGGCACCAGTGCTGTATCTTCAGGGGGTTCAATTCGTTGACATATGCAAATATTGTGTAGGACACAGCATGCGAGTATTATTTTGGAGACCTTTTGTGGACTGTACAACATCTCTCCTCCTGGGCATGCCAAACAGAGAAAGCGTGCTTTCAGCAGGCTGATGGTTCTTTCCACAATGCATCTGGTTTTGCGATGTGCTGCATTGTAGCATCCTTGGGCAGAGGTCTGTGGATTTCTGACCGGAGTCATTAGCCACGTTTTCTGCCCATATCTCTTGTCCACTGTTGAATAAACAGATTGAGAGGGAGCAATTAGTAAATTTCAAACAACATAATGTAAACAGTCTAGGTTCAGTTATATATTTGGTTCAGTTAATAGTCCACATATTAAACTTGTAAATAGATGTCATGGATTAGTAATTGCCCAGTAGCCAGCCAGGTGGCATTTCATTGTTCTCAAACTTCCGGCACCGGACTGATTGCTGGAGCACGTAAGAATTATGGCATGAGCTGGGGAAGCCAGATCTCACGGCCCGCAGCTTCATGTCATGGTCACACACTACCATGACATTCATGGAATGGAACTGTTTCCGATTCCGGTAATGCAGCTCCTGTGCACCCTAGCACATTAGGGATCGCTCCCATGCAGTAGAACGCACGTTTGATTTTTGCAACCTCATCCTCAGGAAATGTTATATAAACAGGGATAAGGTCACAAATAGCCAGGACTACCTGGTAAAATATGCAGCTCATTGTAGCCTGGCTGATCCCGCTGAGGAGGGCAGAGGTTGCCTGGAAATTCCCCCGTGCCACAATATTAAGCATGGCACATAGGCGAACTATGCCAGGGATGGATTGGGAGCGTCTGGTGGATGGATCGATTTTGGTCTTAATCTGATCATATAGGGACTGTAGTGCTGCACGATTCAGATGAAATCTGCTTCTGATCTGCTCGTCACTTAAATCACAGATAGAGAGGTGGATGGCAAAGGATCAGGGTGCCCTAAGCCTCACAGCACCCTCCCCCCTTGCCTCCTGACCTTCCTGTATGCTGCCACAACAATACATTCATAACCCAAACATCACCCTCTCATCCATCTCACAATCACTGGCTAGAGCTCAGGCACTGCCCCAAAAACCAAAAACAATATCAACACACAGACCAACCACTCCACATACACAATCACAATCCACATACAATCACACAAATGCAGCTCACCACAAAACCAGATGTATAGTGGTTAGAACCATCAGCCTTTGCCACAGTGTATCAATAAAAGAATGCTAACCCTTTCGCTGCCAGCCTACCTGCAGCATTTGCCACTCCCTGTTGCCAGACGATGTTTCACCATTTTGCGCTACACATGTTCAACTGTCATTTTTGAAAGGATTTCCAGGGATTTCCCAGGAAAATTATATATTGTTTTTTTCAACAGAGTCTGGGCTTTAACATGAAATGTCTTGTTTGTATTTTTTAGGTGTATTCTCAATATTTTTGGGTGAAATGTGTGAAAAAAAATAAAAAAAAAATATTTTTTTACAATTTGTAGAGTTTTTTTGTAATAAAAAATGTAAGTTTGTCAATAAAATCTTATTGCGTGAGAAACCCCAATTTCTCCCGGTTACAGCGATACCACATATGTATAGGTAGACACCCTTTCCTGCCCAGAAGCCTTTTATAGCTGCTGGATGACAAATGGTTAATTGGGGAGGGGGACCCCATTTTTTTTTGGATTTTTAAGGGTTAAAAACCCTTAAAAATCCAAAAAAAAAAATGACGTGGGGTCCCCCTTACCCAAAGTAACCAGCCCGGGACCAGCTATGGGGGCTTGTAGGCACAGAGTGGGGGGGCCATCTTTGGTGGCCCCCCCACCCTGCAGCCTACGAGCCCACATAGCCTATGTGGGCCCGGGCTCTTCTGCCCCCCCCCTGGCCTTTGGGGAGGCAGGTAATGGGGGTGCCAGGGGTTAATGGCAAGCCACCCGCTAGGCCAGGTGACTTGCCACCCCCCCAGCCTTGTGAACTGGTATAAGGGGTCTCATGGACCCCTTACCAGCTCACAAAGGGTTAACTGTTAAAAAAAAACCACCACACAATAATAAAAAGTATTTTATTAGAAAAAAAAAAATTTTTTTTTTACTGTACTTACCTTCGATTGCAAGCTCTTGTCCCTCGCCGCTCAGCTGACAGATGCCGGTGATCGGCATCCAGAGAAGGAGAAGGCAGGAGATCAGAGGATCTCATGTCACCTCCTTCCCCAGCGCCGATCACCGGCATCTGAGAAGCTGAGAAAGCTGAAGCCCGTTCGGGGCCGGGATGACTTCATAAGCCTTAGAGGCAAGATGGCGGCCGCCATCGAGAAGAAGAGAGGAGAGAGCCTCCCAGGCTCTCTCCTGAAGATCGGTAAGTCCTGGGGGGGATCAGAGGCCCCCCAGGTGAAGAGGAGGGACAGCGGGAGCCAGCGCACACACAGGTAAGTGAATGTCATTTTTATTTATTTTTTTTTTTACAGTTAGCAGCTGCTGCTGCAGAAGCGGGGGGGGCGGCCTATTCCGGGGGCTCTCCTGGAGCCATCCGACCCCCCACGGGGGATCGGATGGCACCAAATTAAAGAGGAGACCCGGCCGGATCCAACAAGGGGTCAGGTGAGTATTTTTTATTTTTATTTTTTAAACTAGAAGCGAGGAAATTCAAGCACGTAACACCTACGGGCTTGGCACTTAAGGCCCAGCCAAGCCAGCACGTAGGTGTTACGTGCTTGGCAACAAAAGGGTTAAGAAAAGAGGTATTTATACTTATCCAAAAGACTGGTCCGCTTAGCCGCCTCTTGCGTTTGTTAACTGTTTCCGGACTGTAATTAGCTTACCACAGGTGTGTTGTAAACGGCTAGTGCAAGCATAATAGCGTACTTTTGTGGATCTGTTTGCTCAGACATCTTTTGGCCAATGAAAGTTATGTGGCTGCAAATTCAAATAGCCGTTTTTGACACCACATTTCCAATGTTGTTAAGAGACATGGTTCACATTTCTTCCTAATGTCTGTCTGCCTTGTTAAGTAGGCAATTAATTTGTTCATTGCCTGACACATATGTTTGCCAGAAACCCCAGTCATTGGAGTCAAGATGTAGCTACAAACACCTGGCCAGTATGTGTGAAGCAATTAACTGGGCCTGTTTGTGATTGGTTCTTACACCACATAAAATCTGGCACACTCAAACAGCAGTTGTTGCCATTTTGTAGTCTGCATGCGTGCTGGTGTGTGTTGTTTTGTGGTGTGTGCAGCTACAGGATGGAGCCAAATTCTGGACATCTGCCGGCCACTGCTGGACCGAGTACCAGTGGGGTGGGTGCTGGCCGGAGACCTTCCTTAAGGAATAGGGCACTGCCGGAAGGTGAAGCACCACCCAAGGGCAAGCGTCCATTTGCCAAAAGGGAACCAGAATTTAATTTGGCGGATAACAATACTCTTGTGCGTCTGACACTGGCTAAATGGGACTTATTATTTGGTTACCAAAGTCAGTGTTTAGGCAAACAAGAAATGAGCAAATTATGGGATGCCATTGGTGAGCAGCTTACTAGCACTGCTCAATACCCACGTAGTGGCACATCCTGCAAGAAACGCTTCTACACTTATGCTAAAGATGAAGAATGATCTACTTGTAGACAGTGGGACCAAGCAGGGTCCAAAGAGTAAATACAGGCCATATGAGGAGATGCTGAAGTGCAAGTTTCCTCTCAGTCGCCTGCAGGGTGTGGATGCTGGGGATGACACCACAGGTTGGGGTGAAGGTACATTGTTTTAACATTGCAAATTATGGTTGGTTTAATGTATCTTCTTATTTGTTAACCAATTGTTTGCAATACTAACAGTAGGACATGTTAAGTAGCAGATTAAACCTCTGTAATATTTTAACTTCCTGTCTCCTGCTTTATGCATAGTGGCACATGATAACTCACATGATTCACCTGATGAGGTCACCCGGAATCCTGCCCTTCCCCCACACTCAAGCTTAACACAGTCTGATATTGAAGGTTTGTTTTTTTTTTTGGTTGTTTTCTTAACTTTTTTGATTGTTTGTCACACATTAACAATGCATAATTCATTACTTTGCTTTATCATAGTTGCCCTCAGAATTGCACCAGCATCTCCTCATGAGGCTACCTACACTTTGGATGCCAGTGAGTGCATGTGTCAACCTTGATTTTGGCATTGTCATATAAGTGTGCATGGCTTTCAATCATGTTATTTCATTGCAGGCCAAGTCCCTGCTTCATCTTTGGACCCCACTTCCTGTGTTGCAGGTCAACAGGACCCTGTTGGTGTGTATTGCAAAGCACACTGTATCCTTTCTGTTGTTTGAGTTCCAATGCGTATATTTTGTTAGTTGAATATTCAAAATCATGTTAATTCTCACTCCAAGCTGGATAGTTAAAGGGGATTGGGCATCAACCCGATCCTACATGATAATGTTGTAATGTTGTCCATGCTAAATTATTGTGCTTAAATAAGTCATTATTTCTGAAATGCAAACATTAGCAATACTATGGTTGTTAATATTGATATCCATTGTGGCTTGTTTTAGACCCAAATACAGGAAGTGCGCGTCCGGAAAGGGTCCTTCACCATGCGGCTGCTAGGGATGAGCGTAAGACTGATTTTTGTGGGGTTCTAGTAAGGATGTTGTTTTCAATGAAATGTTGTTTGTGTCTTGACATTTGTTTTGAAACATGTTATTTTAGGGCAAAGCTCGACTGAGGCCCTAGGTCTGGACATCTTTGAGGTGGCGGGTATGTGTAATTTGACCTATGTGTGTATGTTCTAGTTTGGCAAACTGATTACCTCATCTTGCTCTTCCATACATCTTCAGACTATGTTAGAAACTAAAAGCTTTTGTGTCTTGCACAATCAGTCACTTGGGAGAGGTATGGGCTCGATAATGTTGTTAAGAACTAGTCAAACAATATCAAATGACACACTAACACGACTTTCCTGTTTAGCATATGCGAGCTTGCCACATCTCTCAGATGATGATTTGCTCCTTTCTGGCAGCCAGATACCGGAATTATTTGTGGAGGAGCACACTCAGGTACCATGGATGAATGTTTTAGAGATTAACCACGATTACCTGTTTGGGGGTCAATCAGGTCCCACATACAGCATACTTTGTTGTTAGCAGGACTCCTTCGAAGAAACACAGGATGTGCCCTCCACACAAGTGCCATGTGTGCAGGCTGCAGAGGCTGGACCAATGGTAAATTCTAATGGAGCCATACTTTTTTTTTTTTCTTACCTGCATTATTCAAGCTACTACAATATTGTCTTTTTTGTTTTAGGCTGCTCAACCAACAACTGGGCAAAGTGCACCAACAAGTGCTGAGCTTTATGAGCTAGGGTCCCGGATGCTGGAGGCCTACAGTCGCCAACAGCCGCATGATGGAACTCTGGAGCGCATTGTGGCATTGGAAAATCAGTCGCTGCTGGACCAACAACAAATTGGTCCAGTTGTTTGAAAGGCTTGAATTTGTATTGACTTGATTGACTTAAATAAATGTATTTGTAAACGCTAGAATTTGTGTGGGTTACCAAAATACATACCTACAAACACAGTCAGGGATACCTCTCTATATCTAGATATGTTAATGTTGACTGAAAATTACTACAGTCACTGTTTGCCATACATTACTATGTTTACAAAATAAAATGCAGAACAATGTGTTTAAGAAACACAAAAAAAATGGGTTACTATACACTTAACATATGGTTTAAAAGGCACGACACACTGAAAGTAGAAACATAAAAAACATTTATTTTTTATAAAAGGGGCCAACATGGACAAAATTACTCGGCACAGCGGATAAAACTATACCCCCCACCCTACCGCTGTTTCTTCTTTCCCAGCAGCATAAGTCGCGTCTGCTGGATGTACTGCCACAGTCTGCGATGCTCATTAATGCAAGCTGTATGGAGACCAAAAAATGGATTAGTCAATAGAACGTGAGACATACGTACACAGATGATTTCACATTATCTAGTTTGGTCTCATAATGTGACCAACTACATTAACATTTGTGCAAACTGGGCCCTTATGTGGGTTCATTATATGAGTACTAGTGCCTTACATGTGCATTTATCAGCAATACCCTACATATTGAAGTAACCGTTTGAACTAAATGAAGGGTGAAGTAAGATTGTGGGCATTGATTGGGTTATTTTGGTCCAAACATCATGTCCAAAGTACTCAAGATTCTAACCCTTCGGCTATTCCTATTCTAGTTCTCAACCTTATTTTAAAAAAAAATTAATTTGGACACCAAAACTTTTTAAACAAAATGTATTATGGGTTTGAAAGGAAACAAAGGGGATGCAACAATCTAGCATGCAGACATGCATTTATGATTGTGGGTCACGCAAATGTCAGCTAAATGTGTGCTAATTAACCACATAGGGACATTGCCAATTATTCTAGCTTTTAGGGTGACACATAGGTGGCCAAAGTATGTTTGGATATGAAGTTAGTGTACTCACCATCGCAGCTGTGGCTCGGGCCCATGCTGCTGGGTGTCCCTGGAGCTTGGGTGGGGAGTATGGTCACAGGGTCCGTCTGCCTGGAAACATCTGTTTGGAAAAATCAAACCAAAAACAATCATAAGGTTTGTGCTTACAAATTATGATTATACATCCACCTGTTTAGGGAGTCTGGTAAATCATGCTACCATGTTTACACACATGTTTGTTATACATTAGCATATTTACAGGTCCGTGAGGTCAGGTGAATAATTTAGGTGTGCAACATGGGCACATCAATATAATGTGCCGCAAACATTTACAGTGCAATGCTAATGCAGTAATTTAAGTTGAGCTGATCATATTCATAGTAGAGCGTACAACATGTGTTTGCATTAAACAAATAAAAAAAAAAATGGCTAGGCAGCATCATGGTGTACACAGTAACTTTGGGGTTGGTTGCATTTGGATTGAACAGGAGTGGGGTTCCAGAATATTCTTCTAATTAGACAAAAATATTATGCTATGTAGCAGCAAACATGTGTATATAGTTTGTAATGTCATTACATATGCCATGTGAGTGAGAACAACAAACACTTACCACGACTATGCCTGCGGGCAAGGGCTGGCGCATAGCTGCTGGAGGTGCCGGCTCTATGATGCCCTAAAAAACAGATAACAAGGGCACAGAATTATTGAAAATGCACCGATTCCACCTGTAACATACAAACAACAATTAGAAATGCACTCACCAGGGGATGAACTGCCGCTGGTATCCCAGGGAGGAGGTGTGGAGCCTCGACTCCTCACAATCGGCGCAGAAGATCCCAAAACACATGGGCCACCCTCCTCCCTCTCACTCCCAGATCCTTGAGGGAGTGTGGGTGAGTCCAACTCCACCTCCCCACTTGGACTCCCCACTTGAGAGTGGCCCACAGGGTTTTAAGACTCAACTGAGTCCGATTGTGAGGAGCTGAGGCTCCAGACTGCCCTCCCCCCAGCAGCACGCTCCTCTGGGGCGTCATCCCCTTCCTCCCCTGGATCCTCAAGATAGGACTGGTGAGAGGGCCCCTCCCCCGCAGATTCATCCGACCCTATCACTCTTCTGCAGGGGAGGAAACCCTTCCCACGTTTGCCCAGGGGAGGACGCTTATCTGTGTAGAAGGTAAAAAAATAATGACACCTTTAAAAATAAACCCAAAAATGTACTACATTATAATACAACATTATTGTATGGATTTACATGTGGTGAGGTGACACTTACCTGAAGCATAGGCATCATAGAGCCTATAAACGCCCCCTGGGTCACGGCGCTTGAAATCCGACCACTTCTGTATAATTGACCGGACACTGAGATTGGTCTTGAATCGCCGGGACACAGTGGCCTTCACCTCCAACGCTATGCGCCTCTTTGCACAACGGGCATAGTCATATTCCGCAAGACAAAAATCCTATAAAAAAACACATTTAAAAAAAAAAAACATCAATACATATATACAGTAATAAACATATATAACAAGCTATATTCTTGCACAACATAAATGGACCATATACTTACTTTAACCACCTGGCCGTTAACATGCGGATCCACCCTTTTGCGGCGCAGTTTGCTGGTTGTGGGGGGAACAGGGGATGTTGAGGGGCCA
Source organism: Gastrophryne carolinensis (assembly GCA_027917425.1). NCBI lineage: Eukaryota > Metazoa > Chordata > Amphibia > Anura > Microhylidae > Gastrophryne > Gastrophryne carolinensis. Next base: position 89,550,209 of record CM051243.1, read on the forward strand.
GGGGAGACAGGGAGGGGAGGGTGGGGAGGGGTTGGGGGTGAAGAATCAGAGGTGTAGCTCGGGAGGCGTGTGGCAGGGCGTCTAGGACGCATGATGAATCCTCAGAGGTGGAAACCGGAAGTTGCAAAACGAACGTGAAAGGCAAAAAAAAAAGGACACTCATCGCTAAAATACGTTAAAATTCGCTTTCCAAATCGCTAGCATACGTAAAACAAAAAAAAAAACGTATCAGTCATGCTAGTGATGAGTCAGATGCGCCCGTGTCTGCTGCGTATTCAACAACAGCGACTGTGGGCGTTAAAAGAACATTCAACCAAAAAAAAATAAACACATGTATGATCAGCACAGCGCCGCCGCCTGCGACACATTCTCGGCATAGCGACTGGCCCTCGCCGCAACACCACTGATTCAATAAAGAAAGTTCAAGTATATAGCGTGGGCGCTGTTTTTGGCTGACTGCGGCATAGAGCGCCTGTAACGCTTTAAAAAGATTGATTATTTGGGTGGTTTGACACCTTCGAAAATGCTAACAATAACTCAAATAACATTGGGAGAGGGCTGTGATTTTTACATCCAAGTGACACATTCCTAAATACATTTTCAGAAAAAATAAAAAAAACATTGGAAACATTCAAGACAATTCAGAAATAATGCTTAATACATTGTATGTAAAAAAAAAAAAAAACACCCCAAAAAAACAAACATTGTGTCTGCCATAGAAATGTATGGGAGAGTGACTGGTAGCGAGAGGTAATACCTGGCGCTGTGCAAGGCAGAACAATGGCGCTGTTCGCTGAGGCTGTGAAATTGATGAATCATCCAGTACATGTCGCTATTCCAGCCGCTAAACAGATTCTGCTTGATAAATGGGCAATTGCGTGCCGTGTCCGTCGTTGACCAGTCACTATCTGTCGCTACCTCTCATTAACCAGGCGCTACCTGACGCTATCCCTTCTTAAATAAGGGCCCAAGTGTATTTTTGTGTCAAAATGATGTATTCAAGGTGCTAGGCTGATTTAGCATTTTTATTTTTTTTTATGCTAGAAAATGTGTTTTGTGCAATCTGATGCAACTGGCAATGTACACCAAGTCTGTACACCAAAGAAGTGTGTCTTGTACACAAAGAACAAAGGGGGGGGGTGGGAGCAGCTCAATCACTATTATTTATACAAAATTATTATTATTATTCAGGGCCTGGGAACTAATTTGCCGCCCATTTTAACCCTCTCATCATCTAAATATCAAGCAACAAACATGTCTAGCTATGTGGAAAGACAGAGATTTGGTTACATATATCTGCAGATGCATGTGGAAGCCACACTGCCCCGACAAGCCACTCTGTGTTTAGTGTGGTCCCTACTCTTAATTTTGAGTCCCCAACATTGGGACATGCAATGCAGACAAATATTTGAGAGCTACTCACCTGGGAAGCTGCCAGCCTCCCTTTAGAACAGTTCACCGGGAGAGATCCATATTGACTGAATTCCTCCCTGCTTGTGCTCATGGCAATTCAAATGCATTGCATGTCCCAGTGGCGCATGGTACATGAACACATATGAGCAGGGACAAACCTGTTTGGAAGCCTTCCGGCCGGATAGTCTACCCTACCCAGAATTTGGTACTTAAGAATACTGTACATAATACACCACACCGTGTGAACTAGTATAGGGATCCCTTGCACATGTTACCAGTTCACCAATAGTTAAAAAAAGAACTTGCCATTGCTGCATCTTCCCTAATCTGTCCTCTGCTGGGCAGTGTCTTTCTGCAGGTCCACCAGTTGGGGGCTCCCTCCTGGTCTGAGGGCTGGTATCTTCTTGATGCGGGGCTCCCTCCTAGAGGGCAAAGAGGAAGGGCCTAAATTTGTTTTAAAGTGGACCAAAACCCAGGACTTTGACTATCCTGGGTTTTGGTGCTTTCCCCCGGGGCACCCCAATTGGGGATGCCCCACTGCGTGAAACCCCCCAGATCACCGAAGCCAACTCACCCCTTCCTGGTCCTATGGAGCATGTGCGGCCAATCGTCCAATCAGCGTGCTCGGAGCGACTGATGTCACGTCGCCTAAGCATTTTTGGATGCCCCGGGGAAGGGAATCGATCGGCTTCCCGGGCCGATCCTGGTGAGCTTTGGTCTACTTTAAATCACTAAATAAACTCTTAGAGAATGGCCCACACAAATGTCTTATGCCTTATGTAGCCCCCATGGCTTAGCAAAACTATGGGGGTTATTTTAGAAGCGCCAGGCAGTGCCTCATAGCGGCAGGCAGGTTCTGCGGTGAACGAAGGGCATCTGTACGCAAACCACATTTTGGAAAGCGAATCTGGTGAGAGCCTCTAACAGCGCCATGTAGTGTCACATGTATTAATACAGGTGGCTCAGCGTATAGTTCCGGCGCTTAGCGTATAGTGCCGGCTCAGGAGTAGTACCTGTCGCTCTGTAGCGCTCTCCTATACATTTCAATGGGGCTTCATTAGTTGTGTATAAATAGCGTGTTTGGCAATTTAATTTTTGCTTAAATTATTGTGTGACCTCTCCTGGCTGCAAACAAACACTTTTAAACATTTTTGGGACGATTATTTTTATATTTTTATGCAGAATTGTCATTACAGGTCTGGCACTAAAGTGTTATTGTCCCAGTGTGAAAACAGCATCATTCCATGTGCCAGACGCACTGAGCTGGTGCTACCTTTCGCTTGCTGCAGCACTGTACTGGTGTTAGAGCGCCCAACACACATCATGATTAACAATGCTGTCCAGGTTACTACAGCGACTGAGACTCTCTGTTACAGCGCCCGATACACGCTTACAGCATCTACTAGCGGTCGCTCTAAACTCCGCTATACAGGCGCTTATCTGGCAATACCTGGCATTAGTAGTGAATCAGCCTCCACGCTGAAAAGATGTCTGAGCAATGTACAAGATGAACCACCTAACCTGACCCTTTGCAAGTACGGATAGGCTCAACCCAGCCCAGCCACTTTAAGCCTATGCCAAAATATTACAGTGCATTTGGATTTTTTTTGCACACTACAGATAATAATCAGAACACATTTCAAGATTTAAAGATGTGTCTGAGTATTGTTTAGAGCACTTTGACAGTAGTTAAAAGGAACATTGTTCTGCAGAGTAAAATTTAAATGATGGAAACGTTAGCCTGGGGGATAAACTTTAGCCTCAAACACAGAACAGCACAAAAATGCATCGGTTCTATTTTCCCCAACTTCTATAATTGGTTTGGTTTAATGATCCATATAAAAAGATACATAACTGCTACAGGCTCATCATAGTTTATAAAAACACAGTTTATAAATATTACAAGGTATGAGTAAAAGATATATTGGGGCCCGAGGTGGTATGGCAAAGTGCATCCCATCCCCCTTTGAAATGTTTGGTGAATTAAATAAAGAAAGAGACATTTCAATTGCAGGGTGCTTTATTTAAAAATTCAAGAGCAGCAGATAAAGTGCGCTAACCCATAACACTGTCAGAAACCATGCTGCATTTTTATGACAGCTCTAAATTGATGAAGAGGAAGCCTACTTTTGCATCTCAGTCTTTCTTTTGCTGTATAAATTGGCCTATTTAAAATAAAGTGGGATATATATATATAGTGAGAGAATCTTAAGACAAGTTGTCTGAAAAGGTACTGGAGGAGCAAAATGAAGGGTTGCTTAGCTGAAGGTGTCCAGCTATTTTATTCTTAAGACCAAGTAATCTCTATTCGGGAAAAAAAAAAGCCAAATTATTTGGAAATGTTTCTGCCTTCCACCGGCTAGCGGCCCAGGGCATACCAGTCGCTATAACCTTCAGTTCAGGTCCGTTGATTCAACATTTAGCTCATGCCTACAGTACCCCAGGTGGTGTGTAGACATATGGGTATCGGCTCACAAGTGGATGCTAATAAAAAAAGTTAAAAAAAACTCCACAATTGTTACAATAATACATATTAATATATAAAAATTAGAATAACCGCGCACAAACAAAATACTGGTAGTAAGCTCAACATGTGCAAAGTCCCTTTAAGCATATGCAAATTCCAAACATCAGTAATAACACAGAGCTGTCTTGTAAATCTGTGAATACAGTCCGTCCCACAGTGCGTGCTCTTGATATGATCCTCAAGTGAAACCACCACCGGGCACACAAAATTCTTACCAGATGTACCGTGGGCAAGGTGCACCACTCAATCGCATATCGCATATAAGATCCAAATGAAGGATGTGTCTTCTCACACACATAAAAATGTTCAACACTCCATAGAAGACAACTTCCAAGGGCAGAGATAAGTATGCTTAAAAATTATCTAATGCTCGTCTCCTTTCAGGTTAGAATTCCTCCAAATGCATTCCATATCACCATAAGGGAGAAAAGCATGAGGAAACCGCACTAGTGTAGTATGCTTTTAAAACACAGGCTATTTAATAATATAAAATTACACTCACAAACAACAATAAAATAAGCGCTTATCAAGTACAAGAAAGTCCAGCAATCCTCACCACCAAGGGACTCCTTCCTCCAAATAACAGGGATTCAAGTATTCAAAAAAATGGCAAGTTATTCCTACGCATTTCGCCGTCCAAGCGGCTTCTGCACGGTACATCTGGTAAGAATTTTGTGTGCCCGGTGGTGGTTTCACTTGAGGATCATATCAAGAGCACGCACTGTGGGACGGACTGTATTCACAGATTTACAAGACAGCTCTGTGTTATTACTGATATTTGATAATACATATTAATAGCAAATTAAAAATAATTAAAGAGGAAACAATCTTCATGGGGTTCTCCTCTTCACAGCAGCGCAATGCACATATCACAGAAGGTTGTAATCTATTTGTAAACTATTTTAACTTCAATAGTAGATGCATGACTGCTTTACAGTGAGGGGTATGTAGTGATATTCAACTCTAGGTGCACATTTGGGTGTGAATTGCCGCCTGCATCTCAGTGAGCTTTTTTCTATTTTTCTATTCTATAATCTCAGAGATTTATAACAGTACATAACATAACGCCTTACCAGATGGGAATATAAACAACCACACAAGTACATTTATACTAGGAACACATGGCGCCAAGGGTACCTTCATGTCTCGAAATCTATAATCTATACTTACAACATATATCGCTTAGTGACCTCGGGGGTGACTCAGACACCAACATCCTCAGCCCTCCCCTGTGAGGTCAAGCTGGATACTACTCCTGCCCATAGAGATCTGACTCCAGTGCTCAAGGATGACCTCTAAAGCTGCCAAGCTCACCCCCTGCCAGGCCGACCTCCTCCCCCAACCTTGTGTCCGAGGCACCCCCGAGCTGCTGTCACAGCTCTAAAATCAGTCTGTTCTATCATTCATCTGCCCGGCGCCACATCTCCAAAACTAAGAAGGGAGGCTGGGGAAGAAGAATAGGGAAGAAAGAGGAGGGAAAGGGGAGGCAGAGAAGGGTACATGGGGTGCGGGCCTGGGACTCCCCAGGTAGGATGCAGACAGCCCCCCGCCATCTCGAGGCCACCTCACCCGCCACTAACCCACCACATCTAGAGGTCCTAGTGGATACCGCCTGTCCCACTGATGTCACATAGATTCTAGTTGTCTGTAGCGTGAAGTATCCCTAAACATGAACCATGGTGTCCAACTGAGGAGGAATTGTGACAATTTATCATGCAGGGCTGCCGTGAGCTCCTCCATCTCCATGATACAATGGACCTCCTTGACCCAGCCTACCAGGGAGGGGGCGGCTTCCGACTTCCATAATCGCTTTGGCGGCATTAACCAGGTGTCTAAGTAACGACCTCTTATACGTCTTTGCAGATCAGCAAGAAAAGCGCCAAGTCTCTTCAAATGGGCTCTAGCACCATGTCAGAAATGATTGAGTCTCAGAAGAAGGCAAGTTTCAGGCTACCCCAGGAGACATGTATCAATGTTCCAACCTCCCTCTGGCACCTCCAGCAGACTGGGGGGCTGAAGTGAAACTATGTAGCCTAGCTGAACTGACAAAAGCTTATAGTTCAACTCCTGCGTCTTCGAGGACATGGAAACTTTGCGTGTTGCGGAAAATATATATTTCCATTGATCAGCTGTTAGAGAATGATCTAGTTCCCTCTCCCATTCACCACAGAAGTGAGACAACCCCCCCCCCCCTCCCGGGGTCAACAACAATGCATAAATTTGTGACAGCGTTTTTTTCGGGGTTGATAAGGAAAACACCAGCTGTTCAAACGGGGTGAGCTCCCTAAGCATTGCACCCCTGGGGCCTACCTTCAGAATGAAATGTTGAAAAGTCAACAGCAGCCACGGGTCTATTAGTTGTGTCTCGCACTTATTCCTCAGAAACAAAGGGGGGGTGGCAGCCGCTCAGACCATTTTATAACTAACCTGGGAGGTGCACGTTAGCAGGGCAATTAGTACGCACAAGTCTTAAAGGAGCCACAGCACTCAACCCTGTCAGCTTGCAGGCCAGCCTATAATCTGTCTCTAAACTTGGTTAAAAACAGAGGACTCGGTCACACACATCTGCAGAAGTATGCTTAAGCTGCACCACTACGCCAAAGTGCCTCTGTGGGGTGCAGTCCTAACTCTAATCTCTGAGAGCCCATCTGGGACATACAGTGCAATAGATAAATTGGGAGCAGGCTTACCTGAGGTTGCCCTAAACCTCTCAAGTGCAAGCCATGGGGTGGAAGGGTCAAAGACCTTGCAATACAGCCTAGACCCCACACACCATGTGCTTGCACAAATTCAAAAGAAACAAAGAGGGGGTGGCAGCCGCTCAGACCATTTTAGAACTAACCTGGGAGGTGCACGTTAGCAGGGCAATTAGTACACACAAGTCTTAAAGGAGCCACAGCACTCAACCCTGTCAGCTTGCAGGCCAGCCTATAATCTGTCTCTAAACTGGCTTGCAAGCTGACAGGGTTGAGTGCTGTGGCTCCTTTAAGACTTGTGTCCACTTATTCCTCAGATCCTCTAATTGTGCCTATCCCGAGGGTAGGAGAACATCCCTACCCCTAGGGGTACCTTTTTCCTTAAATATTCTCAGCAGCAGGGGGTGTATATCGGAGAGTAAGGACGGATTATGTACCAGGGGGATGAGAGGTGTCAGCCAGGGCAACAGATTCAGCCTATCCCTCAACCTATCAAATATCCCCAACATCGTGGAGATCAACAGGTGATCCTTACATAAAGGTTTGGCCAATCTCACTGCCCAGGCCAACTCCCTCAGCGGAGTGTTAAGAAATGTATGTTCCAGTTCTACTCACTTCTTTTCCTTATGCTGAAGGTGGCAATCTACAATTCGCTGCACGTGAGAAGCCCTCCAATATTGCAGCATGTCTGGGCAGGCTAACCCCCCTTCCTGCTTTGGCCGGAACAGGATTTGTAGTTTCAGTCTGGGTTTACGCCCCTGCCAGATAAACTTGGTGAAGAGGGAGTTCAGGGATTTAAAGTACGCACTTGGTATGTGGATTGGCAGAGTTTGAAAAAGGTAGAGCAATTTCGGCAAGATTGCCATCTTCATGATGCTGATCCTCGCCAGCCACGAAAATGTAGGAAGATCTCAATTCACCAAGTCCATCCTGATTTTGTTAATCAGGGAAATGATCTTGCCTAGGTAGGTAATGGCCGGTTTGGGCCCCGTAAAGGGGAATGAAGCTTTCAACCCGTCCTCCAAGGCTTTTGGAAGGTTAATGCCTAAAGCTTCTGACTTATCATAGTTTATCGTAAGGAAAGAGAGTTTACCATATCTCTCGAATTCCTTCATGAGCATTTGAATGCCTACCACCAGATTGGATATAAAAAAGAGAAGATCATCAGCGTACGCCGCAATTTTATGAGAAGTTGATCCCACCTCCTGCATAGGAAGAGTTCCATTGTTAAAGCAAATATCAGGGGGGAAAGAGGGCAACCCTGTCTGGTATCGTTCCTAATGAGAACCTGTGCAGAGAGAGATCCATTTACATTGATTCTTGCAGTTGGGTTGGTATAGAGGGACATGATGAATTTTAGTGCATTAGGGCCAAGACCTATGTGTTCTAAGACAATGAAAACTGATGAACAACCAATTTACCCGGTCAAATGCCTTCTCTGCATTAACATAGAAACATAGAAGGTTGACGGCAGAAGGAGACCATACGGTCCATCTAGTCTGCCCTTATGTGCCATTAGTGGACAGCATGACCGCTGACCTCCCATCACCTTCATTTTGTGTATCAGGTTGAGGACCCTGCCGGGGTTATCTCTTGCTTCCCAGGCCGGGATAAAGCCTGGCTGATCACCATCCACCAACCCCCGGAGGAAGACCGACATCCTGTCCGCCAGGATCTTGGAGAACAGTTTTCATCAAAATTGAGAGTCTCCTTCTTCCTGGCCGCCCTCATGATCATCTCCTTCTCCTGGTAGAAGTAGACCCGGCAAATGACATCCCTCGGTGGGTCGTCCTGCTGAGGCGGGGGCGCGATTGCTCTATGCGCCCGGTAAAACTTGATTTTGCCCTCATTGGCGGCCGGTTCCTCCAATAGGGAGGCAAATATCCCCTGCAGTGTGGGTATAAGAACTTCCGCTGGAGCTCGAGATGTTCTGGCGGGTCTGGCCATTCCGATCTCTCGCCCTCTGCTCTGGGGTTGGGTACAATTCAAAAGGGCGGCCGCGCACCTCCTCCACACACCTCCCGCCTGTCTTGTTCCTGCGCCGCTCCGCTCTTTCTTTCCGGCGCTCTCCTCCAACACCGCCGATCTGGTGCGCAACCAGGGGGGTTCCTGGCCTGCAAGCCTCTTCTTTCTGTCCCAAAATGCTAGTAATCGCTGGTGTGGCCGGAGCGAGCAAGCCCACATCTTCACCGGGCCATGGCAAGCTCCGCCCCCTTCATCTTCTTTGTTATGGTCACAGCAGGAGGGAGAGCTAATATTTACCATCCCAATATGTAGATAGATATGTTAGATATCTCACCTCTGTACCATATGCTCCCCTGGTGACTTGCCTGCAGGGCCTTCTTTCTATTTCTCTACTTCTTGAGCAGCAAGATCCAGCATCTTGTCTTCAGGTGTCTACCGGAAATATGTTTTTAGTCTCTGGGGCATGGCTACTGGTAATTTTCCCAGTTTCACAGCAAAGTTCAAGAAGCCCTGTCTCCGCATATGCTGCTGATGCCAACAAGTTAGATAAAAGTCTGCAAGCAAGTCAGAGTTAATTGGAAATTGTCAAACAACCTTCATTCTTCTATGGGTTCTAACCTGCAGGGTGCTGGTCTGCAGTGCCCCCTTGTTTAATTGTAAATCTTTGGGTTTCGACTTGCTTACTGGAATTATTTTCCTCAATGTGTAATGTAAAGGAATTCCTTATTTATCTCTGATGTACTTGGGGGAACAAGTAATGTGAATTAAGTTAAACCTTGAATTTTGCCAGGATTGAAACAATGGGAATGTGTTTTTCTTTTTCTTAACCTGCACCAACCTATTAATTGATAAGGAGTCCAAGGCCCTCTATATTAGTATGCAGGGTAGGGGGTCAGCCAGCCACTTACTCAGCATGCCAAGACCCCCAACTCATTATCCAAAGTGCCCCTGTATTACTGCTGGAGTTACTATATTAAATAAAGATTCAGTACTCTCATCCCACACTTTCAAACACACTACATCTCAGGGCCCAAAAAGTTGACTCGGAGTGTCGGGCTCTTGTATCTTAACAAGGACTGATTTTTTTTGCTCGCTACATTCATTGGCCACCAGCTATTATGACAAATATAATTTTATTTTTTGAGCTATTATATTAATAAAACAAAACAATATTTAAATATGAAAAATGTATGCACTTATTAATTGACAATAACAAGGTTAAAGGTGTAAATATACTTGATAAGACCAATTTCCCAAAAGCTTGATGCCATAAGGATATTTAGGCTACTAAGTTTTTACCAAGTAAATTAACTTAATGCAAAAGAGTCGTGTATCAAGACCCAGGAAAAATTCAAACCATTAAAAATGGCATTTTTTAGAAATTCAAAAACTGTCATGATGTTAAAATGCCATTTTTACCAGCAAACGTAATTTACAGTATAAGAAGACAGAGTAGTACATCCTGCAGAATTATGAATTATATATTGTATATGGCTTGTTCTTTTGTGTTTTATCTTGGTTGTAAAATATTCATGGATTCTAATGATAAATGTCAAAATACTGAGGAAGATGTGCTAAAAGAATGTAGGCCTGTCTTAAATACACAAGAGTCTGGACATGGTCGACAGTCATTTGGAACCCTAGATAATACTCGTACAATAATTATGGATTCAACAGAGGAATGTATTTGTTGTGTAGTAAGGAGTACGTGAAACAATTTCCGCAGTGAAATAATGCTGTAATCACACAATTACGTTCAACATTGTTCAATGTTTCCTATAAGAAAAGTCTGCAATTTAAAATCTGCCCTGGAAACAGGAGGTAAATTACTCTTCACATCCATACCTTAGAATACCAAGATCTAGAATATGGTTCAATTAAATTTAAATTTCCACATGGTTTTGATTGTCTGCTAGTTTAAAAGCCCTGTCTAAGCAATAAAAAAAACATGCACAGCTTCATTCACTGTATACAATCAAGCAAACCAGCCCTACATGCTAACTCAGAGGAATGGCAAATATGGCTGATGTAAAAAAAAACATTGTAATGAGTGCAATTTATTTTGTGGTATTTGTGCACTCTTGCAATTCAGGAGCAGAAAACATATTTGAATAAGTGAATAATGCAGGAGATCCCATGGGTGTACTTACCAAAGGATTTAGTTTCAGTCGAGTTGTACCTATCTGTCTGCTGCAGATAAGATACCAAAGTACGGCCCTAAATAAGATTCAGATATGATACCAAAGTGTAGCCCCGTAATGCTCCTGGTATAAAAAAAGAGCATTTAGAAAATAAGAAAAAGTTACTATCACGGAAGCACTCTTACTCGTAGCAATCGTATTGGGTGCTTGGCCAGTGGTGGCACTACATACACTGAAATCAAACAAGAAGCCAGCACTCCATTTGCAAATAAATTATATTGAATCAAGGTCATATAATCCATGCAATCTTGATCCAGCGAATGATACAGTCCAAATAATCTATATCAACGTTTCGGGGCGGCATGCGCCCCTTCATCAAGGTTGAACAAACAAACAAACAAACAAACAGAGGATCTGCACAAAAGAAAGGGTTAAATACCATAGAAACAGCACAAAAGCCCGCCTGACGTCATTAATGACATAATTGGTGATGACAGCAGCCTTAGCTGCCTTAATAGAAATGCACAAACAGCATCTCAATATTTGCATCATACCTGGTGTGACCACGTGACAGGTATCTTTGGACCCCGTTCTGGGGAATTACTCACTTCATGTATTAACAAATATTGAGATGCTGTTTTTGCATTACTATTCAGGCAGCTAAGGCTGCTGACATCACCAATTACGTCATTAATGATGGCTGGCTCTGTGCTGTTTCTAGGGTATTTAACCCTTTCTTTTGTACAGATCCTCTGTTTGTTTGTTCATCCCTGATGAAGGGGTGCATGCCGCCCCGAAACATCGGCTATAGATTATTTGGACTGTATCATTCGCTGAATTATATGACCTTGATTCAATATATTTTATTTGCAAATGGGGTGCTGGCTTCTCATTTGATTTCATTTAGAAAATAAGACTGCTGGTAGGCACACCAAAAATATGTGCACCCAAGGCCCAGGAGTTTACCAGTGCCCTCCGGCCATGCTGATCTAGGATCTACTAGAAATTTTTAAAGTTGTTGAAAGATTTTCTTGTCAGAAAATGATATTCATTTAATCTCGCTCTAACCCTTTCGCTGCCAGCCTACCTGCAGCATTTGCCACTCCCTGTTGCCAGACGATGTTTCACCATTTTGCGCTACACATATTCAACTGTCATTTTTGAAGGGATTTCCAGGGATTTCCCAGGAAAATTATATATTGTTTTTTTCAACAGAGTCTGGGCTTTAACATGAAATGTCTTGTTTGTATTTTTTAGGTGTATTCTCAATTTTTTTGGGTGAAATGTGTGAAAAAAAACAAAAAAAAAACATTTTTTTACAATTTGTAGAGTTTTTTTGTAATAAAAAATGTAAGTTTGTCAATAAAATCTTATTGCGTGAGAAACCCCAATTTCTCCCGGTTACAGCGATACCACATATGTATAGGTAGACACCCTTTCCTGCCCAGAAGCCTTTTATAGCTGCTGGATGACAAATGGTTAATTAAAAAAAAAAATGACATAGGGTCCCCCTTCCCGGGGAGGGGGACCCCATTTTTTTTTGGATTTTGAAGGGTTAAAAACCCTTCAAAATCCAAAAAAAAAAATGACGTGGGGTCCCCCTTACCCAAAGTAACCAGCCCGGGACCAGCTATGGGGGCTTGTAGGCACAGAGTGGGGGGGCCAGCTTTGGTGGCCCCCCCACCCTGCAGCCTACGAGCCCACATAGCCTATGTGGGCCCGGGCTCTTCTGCCCCCCCCTGGCCTTTGGGGAGGCAGGTAATGGGGGTGCGGGGGTTAATGGCAAGCCACCCGCTAGGGCAGGTGACTTGCCACCCCCCCAGCCTTGTGAACTGGTATAAGGGGTCTCATGGACCCCTTACCAGCTCACAAAGGGTTAATGTGAAAAAAAAACACCACACAATAATAAAAAGTATTTTATTAGAAAAAAAAAAAATTTTTTTTTACTGTACTTACCTTCGATTGCAAGCTCTTGTCCCTCGCCGCTCAGCTGACAGATGCCGGTGATCGGCATCCAGAGAAGGAGAAGGCAGGAGATCAGAGGATCTCCTGTCACCTCCTTCCCCTGTGCCGATCACCGGCATCTGAGAAGCTGACAAGGCTGAAGCCTGAGATCGGGGCCGGGATGACTTCATAAGCCCCGCCCCCAAGGGGGCGGGGCTTAGAGGCATGATGGCGGCCGCCATCGTGCAGAAGAGAGGAGAGAGCCTCCCAGGCTCTCTCCTGAAGATCGGTAAGTCCTGGGGGGGGATCGGAGGCCCCCCAGGTGAAGAGGAGGGACAGCGGGAGCCAGCGCACACACAGGTAAGTGAATGTCATTTTTATTTATTTTTTTTTTTACAGTTAGAAGCTGCTGCTGCAGAAGCGGGGGGGGGGCGGCCTATTCCGGGGGCTCTCCTGGAGCCATCCGACCCCCCACGGGGGATCGGATGGCACCAAATTAAAGAGGAGACCCGGCCGGATCCAACAAGGGGTCAGGTGAGTATTTGTTGTTTTTACTTTTTAAACTACAAGCGAGGAAAGTCAAGCACGTAACACCTACGTGCTTGGCACTTAAGGCCCAGCCAAGCCAGCACGTAGGTGTTACGTGCTTGGCAACAAAAGGGCTAAGCATCTATGCTAAACTGACCATTTCTTGAGGCCCTCGAAGTGAAACCAGTTTGTGGGGGATGGGTGTGGTAGGATGTGGTTTAGCATGTGGCGTAATTACTGGTCACATGCTCTAGAAATATTTGGTTATTGGTAAGTGTTGGTTATTAAAGTGGACCAACACCCAGGGGTGATCGGCCCGGGAATCTATAAGATTCCCGGGCCGATCACCTCACTCACCGCGGGACATCTGAGATCGGGATGTCCCGCGGGGTGAAACCCCCCGAAAAACCCCCAAACTCCTTACCTGATCCGCCGCCGCTTCCGCCGCCGCCTCCCGCGCACCCCTCTAGACGTGCGCGCGCCCGCACCGGCCGTCTGTGAATGGCCGGCGCGGGCGCGCGCATGCCGAGAGGGACCCGCGGGAGGCAGCAGCGGACGCGCTGTCTTGGACGTCGCTGTCACCCGCTTGGACGTTGGCGGGGATTGGACGGCGCGGTCAAATGGGAGCGGGGAGAGGTGAGTTTTTGGGGGTTTCTGGGGGGTTTCAGAGAGCGGGACACCCCCGATCGGGGTGCCCCGCCGAAGTGGACCAAAGCCCAGGATAGTCAAAATCCTGGGTGTTGGTCCACTTTAAGCCAATGCTCAGAAGTCAGTGCATTCCACTGCCACCATTCAACCAAAGAGCAGTTGTAAACCACCCAGACATTCTGCACTTGGTAGGACAGTCTTCCCCATATGAGCAAAGTAGGACATTTATTTTTTCCCAAGATTTTTGGAGGGACAGTGGCCCTGTCCCACCAAGAGTAGAACACCTGGTTTAACCCCTCTAGCTGCCTCTCCAACCATTAAGTGCCAGCTACGTGAGACTCATGTAGCTGACTTTGGAGCCCCATAAAAAAAAGTAAAAAAGATACAGACTTACCTGACCCCTTGTTTGAAAGTGCCAGCGATTCTCTTCAGTCATCACCTGTTTGATTTCTGCCCCCGGGCCTCTGATCTTCAGGAGGAGGCCCGGAATAGCCCACCCCGCGCCATCTGAAAGAAAAAAAAAAATTAAAAATGAAACAAACTCACCTGACAGCCCGATCGCTCTCCCCGGGTCTTCTCTTCACCAGGGGGGGCTCCGATCCCCCCCTGGACTTACCACGCTTTGGGTGAGGACCCAGCAACGGGCCCTCACCATCCTTTTCGGCCGGCGCTGGCCCCACCCCTAGCCCCGCCCACTTATACTGGCACCCGGCTCCGATCTGTCACTTGTCGGTAGTGATCGGAGCAGGGAGGGTGGGAGGCAGGGAGGCTCTGATCTCCCTGCCTCCCACCCTCCCTGCTCCGATCACTACCAACAAGTGTCATCTGCAGCGGCGCGGGACACGGGATCAGAGGTAAGTAAGAAAAGAATAAATAAAGAATTTTGTGCCTGTGTCTTTTTTTTTTTACTTAACCCTTTGTGAACTGGTAAGGGGTCCATGAGACTCCTTATACCAGTTCACAAGGCTCTGGGGCTGGCAATCACCTGCGACTAGCGGGTGACTTGCCAAATCCTCCAGCCCCCCATTACCTGCCTCCCCAATGGCCGGGGGGGGGGCAGAAGGGCCCGGGCCACTTAGTGGCTATGTGGGCTAGTAGCCTGCAGGGCCAGGGGCCACCAACGTTGGCCCCTGCGCCCTGTTCTACAAGCCCCCATAGCTGGCCCGGGTCGGTAATGTTGGGTAAGGGGGACCCTACGTCATTTTTGGGGGGGATTTTAAAGGTTTTTAAACCTTAAAATTCCCCCCAAAATTGGAATTTTAAGGATACAACTATATGCATAGTTGTATCCTATCTGAAATCTCCTAGTTTGGGGGAGTTTCCTGGGCAGGAAAGGGTGTATACCAATACATATGGGGTACCGTTGTAACCGGGAGAAATAGGGCTTTCACACGCAAAAATATATTATTAACAAACTTACATTTTTTATCACAAAAAAGAATACACTAAAAAAAGGCCAAACAAGACATTTCATATTGAAGCCCAGAAAAAAACAATATATAATTTTCCCGGAAAATCCCCGGAAATCCCTTCAAAAATCAAGGTTGAACATGTGTAGCGCAAAAACGTGAAAAGTAGTCTGGCAACAGAGTGTGACAAAAAATCTAGGTAGGCTGGCACTTAAAGGGTTAATCTAGGCTGCCTGTGCCACTCTGGTGACTTATAGACTGCCAGTGCCCTAATACCCATGTATGCCACGCATGTGCACATGGCCAGTTTTGCTCCCTTTAGGGGTCTATCACTGCCCTCTGGGTCTAACAGTATTGTGCCGACTGTCCAATTTAGTCCATCCAATAGGCCTGCTAAGTTTCATTCCATGGTGGTGCCAGTGCCAGATTATATTTGCTGCAATGGGCTACCTGTTTCAGGCCCAAAGAAATATTAACTTTTAGGGCATATAACTAGTATCAGACAGGCCATAATCAGGCCCCTTAAAAAGTCACTGGTCGTCAGTAGGGATGAGCGAACTTTTGAAAAATTCGATTTGGCTGATTCGCCGAATTTTCAGACAAAATTTGTTTCGTCCCGAATTTATTCGCAAGGAATCGCTATTAAAACGTCTATTTCTGAGCTTCCTAGAGCCTCAATAGGGTTGTAAACCATTCTGCCTTGCTGTAACACGCATAGGATGCGTGCTGGGTTAGTGAAATAATACTGTAAATAATTATGACATGCAGATCAGAGGCATCGCTATTAGAATCGCAGAGCAGCACAATTGCAGAGAGTTGAGGTGGCATCACTATGAGGGGCCCCTATATTGCCTGAAAAACACACCCTGGAGCTGGCAGCAGAAGGAGCCCAAATATTGGCTGAAAGACATCCTGGAGTTGGCAGCAGGAGCAGCAGGAGCCCAAAAATTGGCTGAATGACACCCTGGAGTTGCAAGCAGCAGCAGCAGGAGCCCAAACATAGATTGAAAGAGACACTGGAGTTGGCAGCAGGAGCCAAAAATTGGCTGAATGACACCCTGGAGTTGCAAGCAGCAGCAGCCCAAACATAGCTTGAAAGAGACACTGGAGTCTGCAGCAGGAGCCCAAAAATTGGCCTAAAGACACACCCTGGAGTTGGCAGCAGCAGGAGCCCAAACATTGGCTGAAAGAGACACTGGAGTTGGCAGCAGGAGCCCAAACATTGACTGATAGACACACCTTGGAGTTGGCAGCAGCAGGAACCCAAAAATTGGCCTAAAGACACACTGGATTTGCCCAAACAGGAGGCCAAACATTGTTTGAAAGAGACACTGGAGTTGGCAGCAGCAGCCCAAAAATTGGCCTAAAGACACACTGGACTAGGCAGCAGCAGCAGGAGCCCAAACATTGCTTGAAAGGGACACTGGAGTTGACAGCAGAAGCCCAAAAATTGGCCTAAAGACACACCCTGGAGTTGGCAGCAGCAGGAGCCCAAAAATTGGCCTAAAGACACACCCTGGAGTTGGCAGCAGCAGGAGCCCAAAAATTGGCCTAAAGACACACTGGAGTTGGCAGCAGAAGCAACAACAAGAGCCCAAACATTGGCTGAAAGAGACACTGGAGTTGGCAGCAGCAGGAGTCCAAACATTGCTTGAAAGAGACACTGGAGTTGGCAGCAGGAGCCCAAAAATTGGCCTAAAGACACACTGAAGCTGGCAGCAGCAGCAGCCCAAATATTGCCTGAAAGACACACTCTGGACTTGGCAGCAGCATAGGGAGCCTATATATTGCCTGAAAAGCACATTGGACTTGGCAGCAGCATAGAGAGCTCAGATATTGCCTGAAAGATACACCCAGGAGTTGGCAGCAGCATTAGGAGCCCATATATTGCCTGAAAGACACACCCTGGAGTTGGCAGCAGCATGAAGAGAACATATACAGATTTTCGGCACATATATCTTACCCGAAGAATATTAATAAAAAGTAAGACTAAAGAAGTAAAGCATTTTCTCAATAATTACTTGTGGTCTGATGCGGAGGAATGTCTGTAACTGGAGAGCAGCGCCTTAAATCTGTTTTGCACTATCCATATTTCTTTAGTGTTGGTCTGGCCCCATGATCAATCTACTCTAATGCGTCAGGCATTGGTGGGTGGAAATCTTGGCTGATCCATGCCCGATTCATTTCCACGCAGGCCAGTCTCTCAAAAAAACATTTTTCAAGCGTACTGGAGCACATTGAATTGCTCTCATCAGAGCATCACATACACACATCTAAGAGTTTCATCAATTTGTTCCTGTTAAAGTCTTCAGGGCCTAGTTACTACTTAGTGAAAGGCCATAGATAGTTACACACCTGTTGCTGTTATCGACAAATCCTGCTTTAACCTCCCTGGCGTTATGATTATGTCTGGAATTTTGTACCAAAAGCGTTACCATTTTTTTGTATGGAAATTTGGTGTTATGTATTGTAGGCCTGCAATTCTTAGTAATTACTTACTTAAACCTGACCATAGAAGACTCTAGTAGACCTCTCAGATGTGATAAAGTTCGAAACATAAAATCATGAATTATAATCTAATAAATAATATAATTTTATTCAATAATGAAATAAATTATGAAATTTGTCAAACAAAGAAAATTCAGTAAACATCCTGGGTGTGGTAAATTTTGAAACATGGGACTGCACATAGACCGACGTCACAATCAGGGCAATGGAACCTGGTTTCCTTTCTGATTTTTTTTCCATTGCCATCTCGCTTTGAGCAGCAAACTACGCACATCCTTGTAGGTGCTGCCTTTTTTGCGGTTGGCGGGATGTAATCCATAAAGTGACGACCAGTCAGGCGTTCTGGGTTGACAACGTCAACAGCACGACGTCCAGATTTGTTCACGGCCACTGATGGCGTTTGGTAGTTCACAAAAATCCGCTCCGCCACCTTCCAGATAAAGTCAGAATGAACAAGAGGCTTGTCACTCTTTCCTCTGTGCAGTATATAGGCAATTCCAGAGGCATTGTTCCATGAGATGCCTGAAGATTTTTTTGTAATTTTTTTTTGTTGTTTCCGCATAGCCGGATAAAATGTCATCGCCTGATCGGCTCTATCGACTCCTCCCATGGTGTTGTTGTAGTCAATCACAAGTTGTGGCTTCATGACATCTTTCCCACCTCTTGTGTGGACCATAACAGTGGAGGTGTTATGCACTGTACTCATTAGGCACACGTCTTTTTCGTCACGCCAACGCATTGCCATCATCTTTCCTTTCTGCCAGGAAACCATTTCTCCTGTTTTCAGTTTTTTCTTGGCAAACATAGATGGCAGGTCATGTCGGTTGGGCCTAACGGTTCCATATCCATCAGTCTTGTGTTTTATCAGAAACTCGTACAGCTCAGGCGATGTGTAAAAGTTGTCCGTTGTCACACAATACCCCTGATTCAGCAATGGCTCAAGCAGTGTGAGGACTGATGACGTTGCCATCCCATAGCCGCTGTACCTGGGGTTGAATTGTGTTCCTTTACCGGTGTATATGACGGAATTCCATATATAGCCAGTGGCAGACTCGCAGAGCATATAGGATTTTATTCCAAACCGTGCTCTCTTGGATGCGATGAATTGAATCCAGCTGAGGCGTCCCTTGTAAGCCATCAGACTTTCATCAATGCTGATGTCTCTATCTGGCACATAGGACTGCTGGAAAATTTTTAGGATCATTTGGTATACTTCCCAGATCTTCTTGAGTTTTGGCGCTGGATGTGTGGCTTCGTCAAATTCCTCATTGTTGGTGAAGTGCAAATTCTTCATTATGAGGGAAAATCGGCACTCGGACATGATGGTGCCAAAAAATGGGGTTGCCAGCAATTTATTGGTAGTCCAGTACCATTTCTGCAGGGGTTTCCCCACCACCCCAGTAAGAAGTATTAGCCCCAGGAACTTCCAGATGTCCTCTTTAGTCACCGGTTCCCATTTTCTGTTCCTGGAAAACTTGCTACGCAGAGTTGCGGATTGCTGCTCGTTGTAGCGATTTGTCTCCGTGACAATCTTTTCAATGATGTCATCTGTTAGAAATAATTTTAAGGTACGCCAAAGGATCATTGTGCTCAACGTCTACCTTCATCCCAGGTGATCCAGTAAAAGGAAATCTTGGCGGCGGTACCTCATCCATACCGCAATCAATTGGGCACCAAGTGCGCACATCACTGAGGTCGGGTGCAGAATTGTCGCTGTCGCCACTTCTCTGGTCAGTGTCAGAGTCAGATGACGAATCTTGCCACGAATCGCTATCGCTCATTTCTGCGAGGGGCTCTGTGTCGCTGCCGCTGTCACTTATCTGGTCCAAAACCGCTTTGGAGATGCTAAAGTGACGCTTTGATGCCATGATAAATTTTTTTTTTTTTTTTTATGGGCAGAAAAAGGGCAGGCAGGGCAGTGTATGATGATCAAAGGGCAATACAATGTCAAATCTGAGGTGATACAGTGTAATCTCACAGGATTTCACTGTATCACTCTGTGTGTGTGTTTTACTGTGTTTATAACTTTTGAATTTCCCTCCCAGTTCCGCCCCCATGAGCCTCTGCGGCTCACAGTGACGTAACCAGGAAGTCAGACGCATCTGCCGGGGCTCTCACTGGCGATCACAGCGGGGACATCGCTGGATCGCAAGGAGAAGGTAAGGAGATTTCTGCTCCTCTGACTAATCTACCCCGAGCGTGACTCGGGGTTACCGCTACTTGCAGTGAAAATTAACCCCGAGTCACGCTCGGGAAAACCGCCAGGGAGGTTAAGTGTAGTGTAGCGTTTTGTCTTCCCCTCATATACGCACTAAGTATGTCAGGCAGAGAAGTGCCAGGATGGGCACAGAGAAGTTGCAGAGGCCTAAATTCATCAAGCAGAGGTTGCAGCAGACTAGGGGTGAGTGGCAGCAGGAGTCTCAGTGAGAGGCCTGATCTCCCGGTATTAGCTAGCGGTCGTGTCTTGACCAGCAACCCTGCCATCATCCATTGGTTAACATGATCATCCACTGCATCACAAGTGACATCTGACACCCCCAGTCAACTGTCGGTTATATCTTATGCTTTGGGTTCAGCTCCACTATTCAGTGAGGACAATCTGATGATCAGCAGCTACTGCCCAGCCAAGAAGTGGAGGAGACACTCGCCACTTCTTCCACTAGGCGGGCAAGTAGTGATGAGGAGAGTGGTGTGGGAGGTGGTGTTGCAAGCGTTTTGGCTTCTTAAGCAGACACTGTTGAGGAAGCTGAGGAGGACATCAGTGAGTTTTGAGGGCACTTTAAAAGGCTTGGAGTGATGGAGAGTGACAGATTAGTAACATATTTGTAACATAGTAACATATTAGTAACATAGTAACACATTAGTAACATAGTAACATATTAGTAACATAGTAACACATTAGTAACATAGTAACACATTAGTAACATATTAGTAACATAGTAACATATTAGGCCTCAATTCATCAAGCAGAGGTCTCAGCAGACTTGGGGTGAGTGGCAGCAGGAGTCTCAGTGAGAGGCCTGATCTCCCGGTATCAGTTAGCTGTCGTGTCTTGACCAGCAACCCATCTGCCCTCATCCATTGGTTAACACAATCATCCACTTAACATGGCTATATGAAAGATGTGTAGGCAGAAGGCGAAGTGTGGCCAGGGTCCCCAATGTTGGGCCCACAGCCCTGCATTGACATTTGCAGCGTCACCATGAAGCGGCCTGGGAGAGTTTGCTCCAAAGTGGTGGTCCATCCTGCTGCATTACCCAGTGGCACGCCGTTCTATGTTCCAGCCAGCCAAGGCTCCACCACCTCCTGTGTGTCATACCCATCCTCTGTCGCTCCAGATGCTCCTCCTCCTCTTAATCCGAGTGAGTCATTCCGCCAGCAATCCATTGGCCAAGCCATGTCCAAGAGACAACAGTATGTGCCCATTCATCCAACGTGCAGAAGCTAAATGTGCTCCTGTATAAGTTGCTGGTGCTGCAGTCCCTCCCTTTTGAGGTGGTGGACCTTTCAGAGAACTGATGGCTTGTGCCGAGCTGAGGTGGAGAGTCCCCATGCTGTCATTTCTTTGCAAAGAAGGCAGTACCAGCCATGTACAATTTTGTTTAACAGAGGTGGGCCAGTCCTTTAGCCTGTCAGTGTGTACGGCACGTGCCTACGTCTGGAGCTGTAACTACGGTCAGGAACAATACATATCCTTTAAGCACCACTGGGTGATTGTGGTTCCTGCACAACCACAACAGCAACTTGGACAGGCCCCCCCCCCGCTGTGGCCTCCACGCTCCTAGGCCATTGTGCCTGTGACACTTGCACTTAGCAATGGTGTCACAGAAAAAAGTGCCTAATTGACAATTACATATTAATTGTTAACATTTATCTTTTATATAAACACATTTATAATAATAACATATAATAACATATAACATAATAACAATAACATATAAAATGTATCCAATTTGTATATATATATATATATATATATATATATATATATATATATTCCATTGTCTTTTTTTAATATTTTTAAAAAAATGTTACAAATTTTTTTGTTCATTTTTATTTTTTTTTTTTGTATTTTGTTTTTTCTTAATATTTTTTTTTTCTGTTTTTTTTTTTTATTTTTTTCAGTGCCCTTTCAGCCTACCATGTGTGCAGGACTCACGCTGTTCTTCACATGGTTTGCCTTGAGCCACGGAGTCACACATGGGAGGAACTGCTACATCTTGCCTGCGCTGCGACAAGGAAGCCTGAGCCATGCCACACGTGTTCATCCTAGTTGTCAAGCATTTTCTGAAGTCTTCCTCCCAGCTGCAAGACATGCTAACAACGGAAAGGAAACTTTGCATGCACTTCAGCCCCTCCTACACTGCCAAGCACACCCTTCTTGAGCTACAGCGTCAGAACGGTATCCCCTCACATAGTCTGATTTGTGATGTTTCCACCCTCCATATGTTGGATCGACTATACGAACTGAGAAAAGCCATCACTGTTTTCTTGATGGTCCAAGCGGATAGGGGGACTCCCCTGTGTAACTTCAATGTTAACCAGTAGCAGCTCATACGTGACACCTGTCGTTTGCTCAGGCCCTTTGAGGAAGCCAATTATTAGTCAGTCACCAGGACTATGGGATGAACGATGTGATTCCACTGCTTCATGTACTACAACACATGTTGGAAACCATGGCTGGTCAGGGCACTGGAGATATGGAGCCTACATTTTACGGGCCACATGAAGCCTGTGGGAGCTGAAGTGGAGGAGGAGGAGGAAGGGGTGGGGCACAGCGAAGCACAGTTTAGGTTTGACAAAATGGCCATTTTATCTAGTCATCTGACAGGAGAGGAGGAACAGGAGCAGCCAGAGGAGCTAGAGGGTTGTGAGGAAGGCGAAACAGAGGACCCAGACAGTATGCTCCCTCCGAGTCACTTGCAGAAATGGCACGATGCATGCTCACGTGCTTGCGTAGTGACCGCAGAATTGTCTCCATTTGTCAGCGGGATGACTTCTGTCTCTCCATCTTATTGGACCCTTGCTACCGGCACAAAATGGGGGCATTTTTTTACACCCACTGAGAGGGAGGACAAACTGACCTACTACAGAGACATCCTACGTAGTTAGTTGGCCGATGCCTATCTGCATGGCCGATGCCATGGTCCATACTGTTATGCCCAGTGGGACACCAGCCTTCTGTAAGCAGGCAACCCCCAATCTCCACCGCCGCTTCTGCCAATAGTCAAGCCCCGGGTTGCCGGGACGCTAGGTACGCCTCACCGGAAACGGTTGCCCCCAGGTCTTATTTGGATGGCTGCTTACGGTGAAGGCCGATGAACCACGAGGGTTATCCCGAAGCTGAGGTCGTTCACAGGTAGTCAATCCAGAAGGTGCGTCAGAGTACAGGAATGAGACAGGTGCTTAGTCAGGAGTAGCCAAAGGGTCAAGCCAGGAGGTCAGAGATCGCGGGGTTTCCAGAGGGGCAGGGAGGTTCGTGGTCAGACAAAGCAGAGGTCGGTACAGGCAGCAGACAGGAATGGTCGATCAAGCCGGGTCGGAATCAGATAACAACTAACAGAATCACACCCTAATCACAAGCGACCCGCATAGTGAGGCTAATTATGAGCAGCAGAAAGACCTGGAGCAGGCCCTGAACCAGCAGGTAGTGTCATACCTTGACATGACCATGCCAATGCATCTTGAGGACCCGCTGGACTTCTGGGCAGCCAAACTTGACTTGTGGCCGCAAGTGGCAGAGTTTGCCCTGGGAAAGCTGTCCTGCCCAGCGAGTAGTGTGCCATCTGAGCGGGTGTTTAGTGCGGCGGGGGCCATAGTCATGCCAAGGAGAACTCGTCTGTCCACGAAAAATGTGGAGAGACTCACCTTTGTGAAGATGAATCAGGCATGGTTCAGCCAGGATCTCCAGTCACCAATGGCTGATCCATGGTAGTAGCTGAAGCATGGTAGCTCCTTATGCTGCTGCCAGCTCCAGAGTGTGTCTTTCAGGCAATATATGGGCTCCCTATGCTGCTGCTGCCAACTCCAATGTGAGCACTCTTAACCCTTTAAATGCCAGCCATGTAAAATTTATGTGGTTGCCTCTCCGTCACTTAAGTGCCAGCCACGTAAATTTTATGGGCCTGACTTTCCCCACTAACAGTAAAAAAAGTAAAAAAAAAGTCACTTACCTGGCCCCTCTTTCGATCCGGCCGGGTCTCCTCTTCAGCCAGAGGGGCTCCGATCGCCTATTGGGGCTCCTCCGGCTGCAGGGGAATGCCCAAAATAGGGTGCCCCCCGTTTCAGCAGCCGCCGGGATTGCCTGCAAAAAAAAAAAATGACAGTTACTCACCTCCGCGCCCGCCGGCTCCCGCCGCCTCTCCTCTTCATGGGTGGGGGCTCCAATCACCCCCCCGCCGCAGCTTCCGATGGCGGCCACCATCTGGGCCAATGACGTCACCGCCGGGTGTCATCGGGGCACCCGGCAGTTCAGCTGTCAGATGCCGGTGACGGCTGGACAGAGGAGGAGGGAGGTAGGTGATCCTCCGATCGCCTGCCTCCCCCCTCCTCTGCCCAGCCATCACCTGCATATGATCGACGCGGGATACTGCATATGAAGATCGGAAGTGAGTAAAGGTAAACTTTTTTTTTTTTTTAATAAACTTATTTGAAAACTGTGTCTGTGTTTTTTTTTATACTGTTAACCCTTTGTGAATTGGTTAGGGGTCCATGTGACCCCTATACCAGTTCACAAGGCTCGGGGGTCTGGCAAGTTACCTGCGACTAGCGGGTGACTTGCCATTAACCCCTGGCCACCCAAATTACCTGCCTCCCCAAAACCCAGGGGGGGGCAGAAGAGCCGTGGCCCTAGGCTATGACAGCTTGTAGCTGGCAGGGCCAGGGGCCACTAAAGCTGGCCCATGCGCCCTGTTCTACAAGCCCCCATAGCTGGTCACTGGCTGGTTACGCTGGGTAAGGGGGACCTCACCCCATTTTTTGGGGGATTTTTAAGGGTTTTAACCCTTAAAAATCCAAAAAAAATGGGGTCCCCCTCCCTGGGAGGGGGGACTCTATGTCGTTTTTAAAAACAAACTAACCCTATGTTACCTGTAACACAGTAGGTATAAAAGGCTTCCAGCAGCAGCAGGAGAGCAGAAGCCTAAGTGATTAGCGTGGGATACAGGGATGGATGGGAGGTAAGTATTAAAAAAAAAATGTAAAAAAAAAATATTTTTTTTTAATAAAGTTATTTTGAAAAAGTGTGTACGTGTGTTTTTTTTTTACTTTTAACCCTTTGTGAACTGGTAAGGGGTCCATGTGACCCCTATACCAGTTCACAAGGCTCGGAGTCTGGCAAGTCACCTGCGGCTTGTGGGTGACTTGCCATTAACCCCGAGACCCCCCATTACCTGCCTCCCAAAAAAACCCTTATATTCCCCCAAGAAATGGTGCCCCCCCCCCGTGAAGGGGGACCCCACACCAATTTTTTTTTATTTAACCCTTTACTATGTGGATAGTAGTTGTATTTTATTTGTAAATGTTATAAAGTGCTCTTCTAAGTTTAGGGGATCACCTGGACAGGAACGGGGGGCTACCGATACATATGTGGTATCATTGTAATCGGGAGAAATGGGGCTTTCACGTGCAATATGGTTTTCTTTAATAAAATAAATGTTTTTGTTAAAATAAAGGAGACAATTTAAAAAATATAAATATTTTTTTATTTTTTTTCTACTTATTTACTTAAAAATATATAAAAAAGTAGAAAAAATACAAACAAGACATTTGATGTTAAAGTCTAATCTCTGCCACAAAAAGAAAATATGCAATTTTCTTGGAAATTCTTGCAAAAATCACAGTTAAACATCACGCAAAATGGTGACAAATATCCTGTCAGCAGAGGGTGACAAAATCTCAAGTAGGCTGGCAGTTAAAAGGTTACAGGTACCTATGCATGTTGGGTATTGTTCTGCTCGGGGGACCTTGCACTTTCAGATTTAGCTTGTTTTTTCTTATTTGCATATTGATGTTTTAGGAAAAGGTGTTTTTTATTCTGCTTTTTTTATACAATTTTTTGTGAAACCCTGTGCAACCTAAGAATTCTTCGAGATATTACTTCCAGAAAGATGATCCCACTACAACAAGCTGGGTAAGCTTAGAAAGCTTAACATGTGTACTTTCAGGGAATATATGGTTTATCAGAGATATTCCAAATGTAAAGGGTTGTTTTGATAGAAAAAGCACAAGGTGCGCACTTTGTCTGCAGAGCTGAAATTTTGAAGTAAAATTACCGTTATGCTCATGCTTTACTTTGGGGTGTTTGGCAACTCTCTCCTTGACAGAACCTATGCATGCTGAGTATTGTTCTGTTTGGGGGATGTTGCTTTTTCAGATTTTCAGTTTTTTTCTGGTTTGCATATAGTTTTTTTTAGGAAAATGTGGTTTTGATTCTGCTTTTTTATTAATTTTTAGGGAAACCCTGTGTAACCAAAGAATACATTGAGGGATTACTTCCAGAAAACTGCACCTATGTCAACAAGCCTGGTACGCCTAGAAAGCCTGAGGTGTATACTTCTAGGGAATATATAGTTTGTTGGGGGTATTTCAAATGTAAAGGGTTGTTTTTCTTGAAAAACTGCAAGGTGCGCATATTGCATAGCATAGTTGTATTTTATCTGAAAATCTCCAAAAGCGTTGTTTCAGTTTGGGGGAGTCTCCTGGGCAGGAAAGGGTGTCTACCTATACATATGTGGTACCGCTGTAACCGGGAGAAATTGGGGTTTCACACAAAATAAGATTTTATTGACAAACTTACATTTTTTATTACAAAAAAACACTACAAATTGTAAAAGCACAATTTTCACCCCAAAATATTGAGAATACACTTAGAAAATGACAAACAAGACATTTCATGTTAAAGCCCAGGCTCTGCTGAAAAAAAACAATATATTACTTTCCTGGGAAATCCCTGGAAATCCCTTCAAAAATCACAGTTGAACACAGTTGAGCAAAATAGTGCAAAATGGTCTGGCAACAAAGGGTGACAAAATCTCAAGGTAGGCTGGCACTTAAAGGGTTAAAAGACACATGCTAGCATATTTGGGATGCCCACCGGTTAAAGGCAATGGCTGCTGGCAATTTGACAACGTGACTTTCTTTACAAAATGCAACCAGTTAATAGACAGGTACTCTTGAAATATTAATGCTAGTGTTCGGGATGACCCCTCCTCACATAGAGAGGTTGGCTCCTTTGATAGTGGAAAAGTGACATTGATTACAAAATCCAACCAGCTAATAGACCAACACCCAGGGGATATCGACCCAGGAATCTATAAGATTCCTGGGCCGATCAGAGCCCTCCCCGCGGGGCATCCGAAATCGGGATGTCCCGCGGGGTGAAACCCCCCAGGAAGCCCACAATCCTACCTTTTCCACGTTCCAGCGGCGCATGCGCGGCCGCCGCCGCCGCCTCCCGCGCGTCCCTCTAGGCGGGTGCGCTCCCTGTAAGAGGGACATGCGGGAGGCGGCGGCGGACACGCTCCTCTTGTCCGGCGCTGCCTCTCGCTTGTCCGCCAGTGGGAATTGGCTGCAGCGGTCACGTGGGAGCGGGGAGAGGTGAGTTTTCGGGGGTTTCAAACAGCGGGGCACCCCCGATCGGGGTGCCCCACCGAAGTGGACCAAAACCCAGGATAGTCAAAATCCTGGGTGTTGGTCCACTTTAAATGTGCAAACATGGCATGCCCAGTGGGCAGGGGTTTTTACAGCAGACATAAAAACAATTCAAACTGTGCTCTAGTTAGATGAAATCCCCTTTAAGAGCTGCTTGTGTGTAACAGATAGGGTTAAATGTGCAAACATGGCATGCACAGTGCCCAGGGGTTTTTACAGCAGACACAAAAACAATTAAAACTGTGCTCTAGTTAGATGAAATGCCTTTTAAGAGCTGCTTGTGTGTAACAGATAGGGTTAAATGTGCAAGCATGGGATGCCCAGTGGGCAGGGGCTTTTACAGCAGACACAAAAACAATTAAAATTGTGCTCTAGTTAGATGAAATCCCCTTTAAGAGCTGCTTGTGTGTAACAGATAGGGTTAAATGTGCAAACATGGCATGCACAGTGGACAGGGGTTTTTACAGAAGACACAAAAACAATTAAAACTGTGCTCTAGTTAGAAGAAATCCCCTTAAACAGCTGCTTGTGTGTAACAGATAGGGTCAAATGTGCTAATATGGGATGCCCATTGGCCTGGGGTTTTTACAGCAGACACAAAAACAATTCAAACTGTACTCTAGTTAGAAGAAATCCACTTTCAGAGCTGCTTGTGTGTAACAGATAGGGTCAAATGTGCAAATATGGGATGCCCTGTGGGCAGGGGTTTTTACAGCAGACACAAAAACAATTAAAACTGTAATCTAGTTAGAAGAAATCCCCTTTAACAGCTGCTTGTGTGTAACAGATAAGGTCAAATGTGCTAATATGGGATGCCCATTGGCCTGGGGTTTTTACAGCAGACACAAAAACAATTCAAACTGTAATCTAGTTAGAAGAAATCCCCTTTAACAGCTGCTTGTGTGTAACAGATAGGGTCAAATGTGCTAATATGGGATGCCCATTGGCCTGGGTTTTTTACAGGACGCAAGAAAACAATTCAAAATGCAATATATTAATAAAACAGAGCCTGTAGAAGCTGCTTTAGTATAACAGATAGGGTGAAATGTGGTGGTTTGGGATACCCTGCGGCCTGGTGTTTTTAAAGGACGCACAAAACCAATTCAAAATGCAATATGTTAATAAAACAGAGCCTGTAGAAGCTGCTTTAGTATAACAGATAGGGTGAAATGTGCCGGTTTGAGATACCCTGCGGCCTGGTGTTTTTACAGGACGCAAAGAAACAATTCAAAATGCAAAATATTAATAAAACAGAGCCTTTAGCAGCTGATTTAGTATAACAGATAGGGTGAAATGAGCCGGTTTGGGATACCCTGCGGCCTGGTGTTTTTAAAGGACGCACAAAACCAATTCAAAATGCAATATATTAATAAAACAGAGCCTTTAGAAGCTGATTTAGTATAACAGATAGGGTGAAATGTGCCGGTTTGGGATACCCTGTGGCCTGGTGTTTTTACAGGACGCACAAAACCAATTCAAAATGCAATATATTAATAAAACAGAGCCTTTAGAAGCTGATTTAGTATAACACATAGGGTGAAATGTGCTGCTTTGGGATGCCCATGCGGCCTGGTGTTTTTACAGGACGCACAAAACCAATTCAAAATGCAATATATTAATAAAACAGAACCTGTAGAAGCTGATTTAGTATAACAGATAGGGTGAAATGTGCCGGTTTGGGATACCCTGCGGCCTGATGTTTTTACAGGACGCAAAAAAACAATTCAAAATGCAATATATTAATAAAACAGAGCCTGTATAAGCTGCTTTAGTATAACAGATAGGGTGAAATGTGCCGGTTTGGGATACCCCGCGGCCTGGTGTTTTTACAGGATGCACAAAACCAATTCAAAATGCAATATATTAATAAAACAGAGCCTTTAGAAGCTGATTTAGTATAACAGATAGGGTGAAATGTGCCGGTTTGGGATACCCTGCGGCCTGGTGTTTTAACAGGACGCACAAAACCAATTCAAAATGCAATATATTAATAAAACAGAGCCTTTGGAAGCTGATTTAGTATAACAGATAGGGTGAAATGTGCTGGTTTGGGATGCCATGCGGCCTGGCGTTTTTACAGGACACACAAAACCAATTCAAAATGCAATATATTAATAAAACAGAGCCATTAGAAGCTGATTTAGTATAACAGATAGGGTCAAATGTGCTGAAATAGTATGTCCATGTGGGCTGGGGTTTTTACAGCATACAAAAAAAATTAAAACTAATATGCCACTGCCAAGATGGGATGCACAGTGACCAGGAATATTTACAGCACAAAAAAAGCAATTTAAAACTGATCTGGCAAATGAAGTGAAAATAAAAAAAAGTTTCCCTGTCACTTTCTCTGCTGTCCCTGCCTGGATCGTTCCAGATTTTTCCCTATCTTTCCCTGGCTCTCCCTGGCACTGTGTGGGTCTCTGTGGGTCTCCCTGACTCTCCCTGCCTGTCTGTAAGTATCTCCCTGTCTGCAGCAACCTCCGTTCTGTCTGCAATGCAAGGCTGAAATGCGCACAAGCAAGATGGCCGCCGTTTATATAGCACTGTGACGTCACCGGGCTTCCTGGCTGCTGATAGGCTGCATGTGACCTTCCCATGATAACTTGCCCCAGGGGATATGTCCGGACATGTCCATCCACCATTTTACAATGGCTGTAATTGAAATAAATTGAGTTTAAAGGAAAACTTCGATCGATCGAATCGCGGGGAAATTCTGGTTCGTTCAGAATAACATTTTTCCTGAAATTCAGAACGAATTCGGGTTCGTCCGAATCGATTCGCTCATCTCTAGTCGTCAGTGGTGAATTGCTTTTCCTCACTCCATGCCCTTTCTGAGTGATTGAGCAGCCCTGCTGTTGCCAGCTGTATTGCACAGTAGTGTTAAAGGTGAATGCCATCTCAGGTGGTGCAGCTGCTGGTTCTAAATGGATTGGGTACCCAACAGTTTTGGGCTGGCCATACTGTTAAAGAATTGGATATTTGTGGGGTCACCCCATAAAAGAACTGCTCTATATTCTTGATCTGGCTCTGGGTCCTGCCTTGCTGATCCCCAATTAGCCTGGAAGATATCCCATTCACAGACCACCTTCTCCGTGGTGACGTTAATTTGACTTATGTACTGTGGGTGTTACTTCTGTTTCACCTTGCTTTCATCTGATTTGGTGGCCTTCTGCCTGGACTGACCTAAGCTTAACTTCTTGACTATGTGCTCTTTTAATTCTAGAAACAACATGGGTGAGTGATACCTGTGTAAATCTATGACTCTGTTTCTGGACTTACCTATATACTGTGATTAAACCTGAATGTCTCTATCTACGAGTTTACGGATTTTGACTTGTTTGAACTATCTCTGCTTGACATCCTCCCACCCTGTCTAGCCTCAGTGGGGCCATGGTCATTTTTTTAGTCTGTACGCCATCATACCGCCATTGCAGTGGCAACTGCATTATACACTGATGTAACTCTGCAGGCACGCTCAGCCTGTGTATTCTGGCTCACCAGATGGCAGTAATGTGACCTGTAGACATCTTCAAGTTCCCTGTGTAGGTCTGTGATGGATGTGTTCTTTTCTCCATAAGGCTTGGCAGATAACTTACTCAACTGCTCAGGCTCAGAGTTCTGGTTGTGGGAACTAGGGTTCCACTGCCCTGCAAGGACAGCCCTGGAATCTGCTGCTTAGAACCCGAGACTCAAACCTGGAGTCTAAGAACCTGCCCAGTCTTCTGTAGAGCCATGCACAAGACAGGATGTGTTTGCTGCTGGGGAGATATAATGTTATACCTGGCAGTGGTTCCCACTGGCCACCTGGCAGTGGTTCCTCAGAGGCCAGCAGCAAGCAAGAGTAATCTGGTGGACAAAGCCAAAGGCCTGGGGCAGTTGTAGACAAAGTTTTTATCCAAACCGTATCTAGAGCAGGCAGAATCCAGGTACATAAAAAGGGTGGTCAACAGGTAATTGTTCTAGGAAGGTCTTCTGGCACCATTTTGTGGATGGGACTTCCTATTTATAAAGCCCAGCATCCTGTGATGTCAGCAATAAGACTTCATCTGCACCTGTGTTGACAGTACACAGGCTTCTCTACTTAAAGGGCTCTGAGCTTGCTCATGTGCAAGGTTATTTATTTACACATGAAAATGTGTGCACATGCACCACGAACAGGACTTGCATGCACACCATGAATGGAACTTTTTGCATGAACACCGGCACCAGGGGTATAACAGTGTGTGCAGGGGATGCAGGGGTTCAGGAGATCAGGGGGACCTATGATTGTTGCTCCTCCACTTGATTTGTGCTCACTTTGCATCATTTAGAGAAAGGAAGCACCATTCGTTTTTGCTGTTTCAGTCTTTAGTTGCCTGGCTGCATCCGACTGACTTAAAGTGGACCAACACCCACCGGTGATCGGCCCGGGAATCTATAAGATTCCCGGGCCGATCACCTCCCTCCCCGCGGGACATCCGAGATCGGGATGTCCCGTGGGGTGAAACCCCCCCAAACACCCCAAACTCCTTACCTTAGTTTCGGCGGTGGCCGGCCGCCGCCGCCTCCCTCGTGCCCCTCTAGACGTGCGCACGCCCGCGCCGGCCGTCTGTGAATGGCCGGCGCGGGCACGCGCGCGTCAACAGGGACGCGCGGGAGGCGGCGGCGGAGGAGCCGCTTGTCCGCGGCTTGTCCGTCGCCGCGGACAGAGGTGAGTTCGGGGGGTTCGGGGGGGTTTCACACAGCGGGGCACCCTGATCGGGGGTGCCGCACCGAAGTGGACCAAGACCCAGGATAGTCAAAATCCTGGGTGTTGGTCCACTTTAAAAGACTTGCCTTGAAAGAACCACATTTAATGTTCGCACCAGGTCAGACCCATGATACTAGCATCATATTATCTGCTATTATCTGTCACAGCTAGTAGGGTTCCTTCAGCTCTACACACTGAGCTGGGAAGATGTCTCCTCACATTGCCTGCAACCTCCCAAGTACTTTAAGACTGTAGCAGAAGAGGTGAATAGAGATGAGGGACTCAACTGGCCATGACAGATCGATACTATGCTGCTAGTGATGAATAGGAGCATAGTGATTTCAATAAAACATTTTAGCACCTATATGTCTTAAAATCATGGGGAAACTCTAATGAAGAAAATGTGTAACAATTTGCTCCCATAAAGCCCCCGTTTGACAATCAGTGGCATATGTTGTTTGAGAGGGTTTAGCCCCATGCAGATGTTGTGAAAAAACTGCACTTCTAGAATTACATGGGAGCAGCCATAATAAATCTCACCTGAAAGCTCTGCTTACACATGAGCATGAGTGGGAGATGGGGAGATAATCTTTGCTAGCACACAAAAACACTGCATTTAAGCTGAGGGTATCTTTATGATCAGCCCAACCAGCCACAGAGATATTTTATCTGTTTCCGCACAGAATGTTAGAAGGAGATAAAATCCTTTTCTAGCTGACTACATCGAATTCAGCACGGCTGCAGTGTACCTGTGGGATATTGTTTCCCCCCACAGGGCATGCTGTCTGGAGCTTGGGATTTTGCTAAAAGCAGCCCACACCACACTGAGAGAAAAAAATGTACCTCAGAAAAAGGTTCAGTATGTTTGCCAAGTTACACACACTCACACACTGAATCATCAACTGCTGGAGTGGATGAATGTAACTATGTATCAATGTAATTCTATGTATCAATATAATTCAATAGCCTTGGCTTTCCTCATGGCAGCTGGGACATAGCCCAAGATGGCCGTTGCCAGAAGTTGGGTGTGTCGAAAGACCTATGTCACCCCACAATGTCCTTTTGAGAAGTTGCGGTTGGACCAGGAGTTAAAACTCATTGGTGAATATGGTCTCCGTAACAAGCGTGAGGTGTGGCGGGTGAAGTTCACTCTAGCTAAGATCCGTAAGGCTGCCAGAGAACTACTTACTCTGGATGAGAAAGATCCTAAACGTTTGTTTGAAGGCAATGCCCTGCTTAGGCGACTAGTTCGTATTAGTGTGTTGGATGAGTCCATCCATCACGCCCGTGTCCTGATAAGACAGAGGCATATCCGTGTCCGCAAGCAAGTAGTCAACATCCCTTCATTCATTGTATGCCTGGACTCTCAGAAGCACATTGACTCTCTCTGCGCTCACCATACGGTGGTGGACGCCCTGGCCATGTCAAGAGAAAGAATGCCAAGAAGGGCCAGGGTGGTGCTGGAGGTGGAGATGATGAGGAGGAAGATTAAACTGAAGGCAAGGCTTCCTTTAAACACCTTGGAAGTCTGCTAGACCAATATACAATAAACCCATTTTGATTTATCTTGTCCTTTGTCTTAGCTGTGTTCATAGGTCATATAGAAGATTTTGAGAAACTAAATGTTCTGGGGATGTTTTAAAACGATAAGTACAGTTGTGCAGTAATGTTAAAGCATTTCTGGGGCTCAGGCTGCTCATAATTTATCCCGTTAAAAAAAAATAAAAGAAAAAACGGGGGGAAGATCAGGAGCAATGTTAGAAAATATTATTTTACAGAAAGAGTAGTAGATGTTTGGAACAAACTTTCATCAGAGGTAGTTGACCAATCAACAGTCACTGAATTTAAACATGCCTGGGATAAGCACACATCTATCCTAAGATAAAAAGAACATATAGTTACATAAGGGCAGACTAGATGGACCATATGGTCTCCTTCTGCCGTCAACTTTCTATGTTTCTATGTTTCTAAGAGTTGTTTACAATGTTGATACATTTTTTTATAGAGCTTTCTGAGCAGTGCTGAGTCATTACAGCTGATTGCTTTTTACTTCTGGCTAGAAATAAAACATTGCTTCAAGGAGATTTTATTTAATCTTGACTGTGAGACTGGGTTTTTCAGAAGAAGGGCTGTTAGAATTGTGGCAAGATGGCCACTCCCATTCACTTCAGTAGCAAAGAATCTGCCTGCTATTCCACAACATCTCTCAAATAGCATACATCGCTGATTGTGAGACGGGGGCTTTAGGGCATCAGTTTACTTTACTTCGATTATTACTCCTGCCCCAAGGATGAAGGTTTAGAGTAACAATTATTTCAAAATATTTTTAACTGCTTTAGGTTCCAGAGGGCAACCTTATGGTGCCATGCCTCATCCAGCTTTCTATGCCTGAGCAGGGCCGCAGTTAAAGGTGAAGAAAACAGAAGTACTGTAGTTTGAGGGTCGATATCCACTACTAGGAATATCACTGGAGGATTCATCCCTAGACTGGTGGGTCATCAATTTAAAGTCCAGGCTTGACCTGATTTGAATCCTAAAAGGGTTTACTGCAGTATTCCTTAAGGGAAGGAACAAAAATGCCCAAATCCATTAAGCCATTTTAATCAAAATTTGTTAAGCAAAAGGTTGCAAAAACAGTGCACAATTTGAATAAATTTATCTGTTCTGATCATTAAAGTCATGTCACATCAGTCAGACAAAAGCATAATGCTAATTAGAATAATGATAATGAAAACTATAGAAACATATTAGATCTTGATAAAGCAAATGAGTGTACTAATGTGGAAACAAATTATCGTAGCATTTGTCACAAGTATCTGCTTAATCAGCATATGTAAAAAAGGAATTCTAATGTTAATTACACCTATCTCTAAATGGTGTATTTGCATATGGGGAGAAGCAAGTCATTTTCAGTGTCTATTGCATAGAAGGTTGTTGCATATTGCATTTGGGTTGTTTATATGACTTTGAGAAAAGAGAAACTCATAGTGCATACCTTAGAAACAAAGGAGGGGTGGCAGCCGCTTAGACCATTTTATAACTAACCTGGGAGGTGCACATTAGCAGGGCAATTAGGATACAAAAGTCTTAAAGGAGCCACAGCACTCAAACCAGTTAGCTTGCTGACCAACCTACAATCTGTCTCTAAACTTGGTTAAAAACAGAGGGCTCGGTCACACACATCTGCAGAAGTATGCTTAAGCTGCACCACCAGCACCAAGCTGGTATCCTAATTGCCCTGCTAATGTGCACCTCCCAGGTTAGTTATAAAATGGTCTGAGCGGCTGCCACCCCTCCTTTGTTTCTTTAGAATTTGTGCAAGCACATGGGGTGTGGGGTCTAGGTTGTATTGCAAGGTCTTTGACCCTTCCACCCCATGGCTTGCACTTGAGGTTTAGGGCAACCTCAGGTAAGCCTGCTCCCAATTTATCTATTGCATTGTATGTCCCAAATGGGGCTCTCAGAGATTAGAGTTAGGACTGCACCTCACAGGGGCACCTTGGCGCTGGTGGTGCAGCTTAAGCATACTTCTGCAGATGTGTGTGACCGAGCCCTTTGTTTTTAACCAAGTTTAGAGACAGATTGTAGGTTGGTCAGCAAGCTAACTGGTTTGATTGCTGTGGCTCTTTTAAGACTTTTATAGTGCATACCTTGTGCTTTTTCAACCAAAACAACCTTTTACATTTGAAATACCCCCTACAAAATATATATTCACTAAAAACACACACTGCAGGCTTTCTAGGCATACCAAGCTTGTATTTGTGGGTGCAGCTTTCTGGACACAAACCTTTGAGGAAATCACTGGGTTGTTTCCATAAAAAAATAGTAAAAATGCTAAATCCAAACCACATTTTCCTAAAATATCAACAAAAAACCTGCTACATTTGGAATGGCAAGGCCCCCTGAACAGAACAATTCTCAACCTGCATAGCTACGTCCAAGGGTAGGGTTGCCAAACTCCCCAAAGCAAAGCGTATGCATAGTGGTCATTTCACATAGAAATGTCAGCTCTGCACAACTTGCACTTTTTTTTTTAACAAAAACAACCATTTACATTTGAAATAACCGCCCCCCTAAACTATATATCCTGTAAAAGTACACACCTTAAGCGTTCTAGGTGTACTTGATTAGTTGTAGTAGGAGAAGTTTTCTTTTAAAACCCTTGCGGAATTGCTGGATATCACATGGTTTGCATATACAAAAATAAAAAAACAGTATCAAAACCACATTTTCCAATAATAGATATGCAAACAAGAAAAAAAAGCTAAATCTGAAACAGCAAGGTCCCCTGAACAGAACAATACCCAACATGCATAGCTACTTTCAGGGGTAAGATTGCCAAATACCCAAAAGCGGATCCTGAAAAGGAGCCTATGTTTTAATCATCATGTGTCACAAGTATGCAGCTGCTTTTGCTCCAGCACTTCCCTTTGCATCAGTCACGTACCAAATGAAAGAAACAATACTAACCACACCAGCACACAGAAAACTTTAAATGAAAGTGGAAGGCCAGTCTCTGGCATAACTCTGCCACCCTTCCTTGACGCTGAGGTGGGGGGGTTACAAAGAAAAAAAACCCTACCTTGGCCATGGTTCAGCGCCATTCTTTGGGGCCAGTGTGGCCGCTGCACGGAAAGACACAAAGCTGCATCCCCACCTATGTACCCGCTCCTCTCTGCAAGTGAATAGGTGGGAGAGGCCATGTGCAGAGCAGTGAAGATGGCATCAAGGAGCTGGCACTTGCCTGCAGATGAGGTAAGTGTTTTTATTATTTCTAACCCCTGTGATATGCTGCAGTGTCAGGGGAGGGTGGCAGGGCAGGGGAGTTATCCCAAGACTAAATAACCGCTTTAAATATAGGGTTCCACTTATAGGCTAAAACGAAAATAAAAACAATTAAGAAAAAAAATGAGAAATAAATCAAAATTCTAGCTGAATTTCAAAGCACCCCTCAAAACACTTCTCAAAACATGGCTGGGACCTTTCAGGCAATAGTACCACACATCTCTTCTAATGCCATACTTCTCTGCAGGCCTTCAGAGCATACTTTTTAGTGGTGGAGGGAATGCACTTTATGAAGTGCTTCCCTACTAACCTGCGCCTTGTTGTCATTAAGCAGCAATTAACTGCTTCTGGTACTGTACAGAGATCAAATTGGAGCCTGGTGCTGCTGCCCTAGAACAAAAAAGCTGTTAAAAATTGCCAATTGGACTAAATAAATTGCAACTTTTTTAGGTGGCGTAGTATGTGAGAATCTGATCATTTTATCAATGCCACCCATAAATTTATTGAAATCTTTGATACAATGTGGCTTTGGGTAGGGGCTTGGTGACCATGTTGCCAAACATTTGTTACTGACTCATCATGGATTATGTCAGTATGAACACATTATTTTAACAGCCAGGAGGTCTTTGTTTCTTAGGATGTAAGACTCTCCATGCTTCCATTTTTAGTCAGCAATGCCATTGGCAAGCTTTATTGGTTATGGCTGACCGTGCCACAGGCTGTAGTGTAAATAGTGTATATATAAGTGGTAACCTCTCCCTCGGAGAGGGGTGAAGTGCTCCCTGCCACAGACACTCAAATCAAGGGGACAACTAGGGGTCTCCAGATGCATCTCCCTTCATTGGTAGATTCTAAAAAATGTTGCGTACCTGATCGTAATTTTACACAATTTATAAAATGTTATCCCATAGTGTACACGTTTCCTAGAGATAGTGATTAAATATAATGCACCCTTTGTTTTGTGCTAAGACCTGCTCAGCATAGCAATTGGTATAGATGATCATATCCAATAGGATGGCCTCTGTTACAAACAAATGGAAGAAGTCAACAAGTTGAGATGGCTAGTGTCTCTGTTGACTCTAGGGACCCAATTAAAAAGGGAATTTTGGGGGGAATGATTACTAGGAAGCCTCCACGCTGGCTCTCCTGGACCAGCTGCAGCACTTAATGCATCCACCTGCTCTACACTGTCCCCCAGCATGACCTCATCTTGCACGATACTAGCCCTTCTATGATGGCTACCACTATCGGTACCACTCTCCTCAGTTGAGACCTGATTCACTAAAGTCCTTTAAGTGAGAGGCCATCTGGTAGCCAGAGCCTCCTGAGCAGTGAACCTTCTCCCAGTCATATCCAATTAAAATTTAAAATGTTCAAAAAAATAAATAAATAACAAATAAAGGCTGAAGCTAAAGGTATATACAAAGTAAATTAAAATGACATAGTAAAAAACTAAACAGAACACAATGCAAAGTAAGAATAAAAAAACAAATTAAAATGTGGTCAGTATATTACAAAAAAAGTGTAACAAGTAGCTAAACAAAGTGTAAAGTGTAACAAGTAGCAACGACCTCAAGAAATTAAAAAATGTGTGTATCCAATACGTTATGATGCCATTGGCTCCTGCGAAGCCAGGTCACAGGAGCGTCATTCTTCTGACCCGGAGGTGACCCCAAGATGCCTGCGAAGCATTATCTGCTCGGCAACTACACGCCCTGATAGCCAGCAGGTGAGTAAATGCCAAGCCTGTAGTTTCTATGTGCTTGGCACTAATCGGTAGGAGACGAAAACTCGGAGAAACTACGGGCTTGGAATCATAAAAATAAAAAAAATATGCTGTACTTATCTATTCTCCCCCACAGTAGTTGTTTCAGTGTTCTGATGTTTAATACTTGGTGATGGTGTTTCCCTTGTAGTAGATAGATGGGATGAACATAAACATCATAGCGCTACTATTGAAGATCTGGACTGAAGCAGCTGAAGTGGTCTCTTTTTTTAATGGAAATGGGCTTTAATGCATTTACATAAATATTTGTCTAACAGAAATAATAAGTCTTTTCATTTTATTTCTAAGGTAATTGGTACATTAACTCTAGTGCGTGTCTGTATCTGTTTCAAGTCATTATCGGCTGCTTTGAAAAAGGTTTCAGCAAACAATT
Organism: Gastrophryne carolinensis; assembly: GCA_027917425.1. NCBI lineage: Eukaryota > Metazoa > Chordata > Amphibia > Anura > Microhylidae > Gastrophryne > Gastrophryne carolinensis. The sequence continues at coordinate 89,589,312 of CM051243.1, forward strand.
GAAGAGTGAATTAGAGTACCTAATTATTTGTCCATTCTTAATTAAGGTTTATCTTACCCAGTATCTTGCTTTACATTGAATTGCCTAATGTTAGTCCAATGTCTAATAACAGGAAGAAAACAACATCCATTGAATAGAAGATGAGTTTCTCAATTTAAACAGAATAGCACACCGACCAGGTGTAATTAGTAGCCAACCAAAGGGAGCCAAAAGTGGAGCCGGTAGCTATAATCCAGCATTATAAAACATATCTTATTAGAAAGTAGTCCATGTCAAACACACTATGGTAAATCTTTTCAGGCTTGTTGCCCTTCTATCACGTAAAGATTCAACTTTTTAGTAATTCAACCCATTTTATGTTTACAGGTTCATTTGAAAGGACATAAAACCATTAATAGGGTTTTTGCATCATATGTACAATGTTATAGCCAGTTATATAACCTCCCCTAATGAATCCATATAGGTCCAAGAAAATCTTTTTTCAGCCGAAGGGCAACAAGCCTCAAGAAAGGAACCATTTAATAGATGACTGGACCTGGTTGCCTTTCAAATGTTGTGATGTGTAAGGCCATAGTCATGTTGCATGCCCCATGCAGCAGTCTCGAAGGAGGGGCACCCAGCCACACAGGGCGTAACATAGGTGTCACTGATTCTCTGTATTTATGAGGGTGCACGCAAGAATGTACAAGAGCACTCATCACAATATATAGTCACCAGTGGCCCTATGACGCTTGTGAAATGAGGAGCAGAAGCTGGGGGACTAGTATTTTCAGCCAATTACTTCAGCTTATGTCTAAATTAAGGGCCTGCGGCATTTGCTATCCTCCTGTCCTCTACCGATTGACCACTCAACCACTAAACATCTATTCTGCACGTGATAGTGTTCAGATGCACAGGATGAGAGCCAGAGTATTTTTGCTTCTTAAACCAGGTCTAAACTGTGACTGCCTGACCTTTGTTGAACCACAGTCTGGACTGACCGTATTTCTGAACATGTACAGTATTTGTTTGCTCCTTAGGATACCAGTAACTCTCACTCTCAGCTAAATAATCATGTCTCTCAGCAAATGGGGCATGTTTATGGGTAAAAGGGTATAGTAAGTTTGGAGGATGACAACAGTCCATATGCCTTTCTGATCAGTGGTGTCAGTATTTTTTTTTAGTTTCGAAAAAAATAGAACCCAATGGGCTATGCAAAATAAAAATAGTTCTATATAGGCTATAGGGTGCTATTTAAAAAAAATATCCTTACCTTATTGGAAAGATTATGTACCCTTACCTGTAAAAATGCCCAATCACAGGTACAGGTGACCACCATACACCATCTTCCTTTAGGCTCTCCTTCCTCTCCATCCACAGACAGGCTGTTAATAAATGACCCCCCCCCCTCAGGTTTCCCTCAACTTTCAGCATCCTAGTCTCTCCTAGACTCTCTTGGGGTCTACTGCTGGTGTGGTTTCCAAAAACTTATTGCCAGCCACCTTAGTAATCAAAGTCTGGGTTGTATTCCCAAAACCTGTCCTGGCCCAGTAAACTTGCATGGTTAGTGATGGTTAGTGATGGATGGATTGTACTTCACCTTGTTTTGTCAAACAAATAAGGTGAAGTGAATCGCCATGCCCTTTCATATTTTACAGGGATTAGCCTGGTTCAAATTTGAAAAAGATCAAAGAGTGTTCAAGTTTTTATATTGCTATGTAATAGGTGACACAAACATTTGGTTCTTAATAACATTGCAGTCTATTTGGGTTCCTAAGATTTTCTCTAATCATTTACAATAAGTATGCCCTAATTAGATCAAATTACACTCTTCACCAACCCAGAATTGATGTGGGCACTCAAAGAGAGCTTTCACCAGATGTATGCAGATTTGCATACCCTGTCATGTTTTTCATCATGCTCTTATCTTCCCGAGACACCAGCCCTGGTGCATGTTCCTCTTGTGATATGTGAAGCAATATAAAAAGTGCTGCCAAGTTTAATTGTTAACATTTAATGATGAATAAAAAGGAATCAAATGGACACTCGTTTTGATCTAATACCAAAGAAGGAGACAAGTCTCTTGTAAACTTTGACACAAGACTTTGGGTTTATTCTGCCATGGGAGCTTCTGAAGTCTCATGAAATAAAAAAAATAAAAGCCAAGCTTTAAAACAAAAAGTACTGATATTGAACATCAAAGGCAAGTCTTACTAGAAATCAACAGTCAGGAAAAATCATCTAAGGGAATGACACAGGGCTTGTATTCAGGGAACAAGAAAATCATCTAAAAGGCAGGGTGAGAGCAGATGAGATTCAATCAACTTCCAGGTATTTTAGTATCAAGCTAAGAGCAGATGCTGTGCAGGTCCTGCAAGACATGTTGTATCTGGTATTCGTCAGGAACAGAAAATATCTGCCTAGTTGCCCACAGTCACATGCAAGCACACTATATTTGTAATGAGCTCTTACTTGCTAGGAAGACCTAGGATGGCTGTGACTTTTGATGATGGATTGAGGACAGTTGTGAGATACCAAAGGCCAACCATAAATAGTAGTAGTGAGACATCAGCTGTTGCAAACTTATATTTGCTCAGGGTTATGATAAGTCTTTGTGAGTTTAATATGAGCTATGTCATAGTCATATGAACAATAAAGTTGGGTGATTTGTTGAGGAAATTTGACATATTTAAAAGCTGACCACATATAATCATGACGGGAGATCGCCTCATCCTCACTTGTTTATGCCCAGGGTCATGATCAGTTTTTCTTGTCATTGAGCTCCACTGAAGCTGAATCCAAGAGATACAAAAGGAAAGTTACTTCTATTTTCCCAGAATTGCAATTGGTCTCTGATCTTGTATGGAGCTAAGTTCAGCCACTTCACCAGATACCCAACACATACCATCATACTCTATTGCCAACCCCTGTGCTCAACAGTTCTGGAAGAGGCCGGAAAAAAGCAAAAAAAATCCAAAGTTTTCTGATCACACAAGAGTTCTTTCACAAAGATAGATGGCGTCAACCAAAATGTGGTATTTGCTGAAACCGGACCTTCACCATGATTTAATGAAAAGCCCAAACTCTTTAAAAAACGGTTCCCCAGCATCTAAAATTAATATATTTTAGGTTTTTAGTCACTAACTTGGGCTGCAACTCTGTTCAGGAATTTAGGTTATGGGCGCCACCATCTTGACTCAGAAGCATCACACTTACTGAGGAGAGGAGAGTGGGATAAAGTACAGGGGTGTGGGTTATAGCTGTGCTTTGCTCAAACAGAGCAGAGCTGGGGTCAGGTAAAGGTCAGCAGTCCCAGAATGCAGAGCAGCACAGTCAGGAGGCACTTCCTGTTTGCAGGCTGCCTGATAAAATGGCGGCTTCCATAAGCCGCCATCTTGGATATTTAAAGGCTCATAACATGCAGTAGATGCAGGTAGGATGATTTTTAATGTGGACAATCTGTATGTACAGGGTGTGGGAAACATATAAGATAGACTCTTATTCAGAGTGAAGGTCTGCTTGAAGTAGGTCCAGACATTTTCATGTTATATGTCTTACTGTATCTGAAAAGAGGTCCTGTTCGGTTGAAGTGTTGTTACTGGTGCTGCCATTCTTATTATGAACTGCAGGTGCTACACTTTAGAACTGAACAGGCCTGCTATGGCAGAACCCATTAGTAGTAGCTGGGGGTGATTAGAAATCCTGAAGTGCCCAGGAAAGGTGGCTGGACCGTCAGCAAGTATGGTATTTAGGCATGGTCAGGAGTAGAAGTGGTTGGCAGCAGGGCTTGCAATTTGAGGTGAGGCATAGAAATGATCAGCAACAGGGCCTGGCATGGTTGGCAACAGAACTTGGCATGTGAACATGGTCAGGCAGGTGATGGTTGGGAACAAGGCTTGGCACAAGGACTTGGCCGGACAAGCAGTTTTTGGCAATAGATTATCCTGAAAAGACAGCAAGCAAATTGGCGGCATGGGTCAGAGCTAGTACAGCACAGTAATACAGTCTGTGCCATGCTGTCCCTGAAGGTGGCTCTAATTAGCCAAGACACTTGGCGGCAGATACAGGAAAATAGTGCTACTCACAGCTGCCCCAGTCAAGGAGCAGTGTTGAAGCGACAAAGAGGTGAGTACCGGACAATGACAGTCCTGACTAAATACTCAGCTAGCGACGAAGAAGATTCATTCCCGATTTTCTTGGATCCAAAACTTGGGTCCAAAAGAAATCTAAAACTTCAGATATTTGTTTTTGACAAGTCTGATCTCAAGGTCTGATTACATCAAAATACACAGTCCATTCCTTTCCCCATTTTAATAAAAAAACAATGAAGTGACTTATCTTGGGGGTTTATTTAAAAAAAAAACAATGTATTCATCTGAATTTAGTTGGACTAGTTACACTTAAAGTAGTAAACAATATTAGAAAATGTTCTCTTCCTACTCGTAACATGTTCTTTGACCTCATATTGCAAAAGATGGCAAATGTCTTAAAGGACTAATTCAGCAGCATTTACATTTTTCTTAAAAATTTCTTAAAATGTTTTCCTCTCAAAGAAAGTGAGAAAAGAAATTCAACTCATGTTGCTGAATCAGCCCTTTGGCCCTTATAAATTTGTTGGAAGCAAATCAGCCCAGCAGATGGCCCCAGCCATTTGTCATTCCGAAGCACAGTAAATGCTATTTTAACATATAATGGAATGTTCAACCAAATGCTTACACTGTGCATGGGCTCCTTTTTCTGGCCAAATCAAAGCCTTCTATGTTCTATCAGACAAATAAATAGCTTAGTATAATATCCAGCTATTTCTTTTGAATAAATTAGCCAATTGAACAATTGAACATCAAAGTTTGCAAAATTCCCAAATAATTACCATTTCAATGAAAGAATTTGATTAAATATTTCAGTAGCTTCTACTGGTTACCTTTGAATGGAGAATAACCTTGTGGTGTTTTTCCAGTCCTGCATTTCAATTTTTGTTCCTAAATTTGGTAGGAGTAGGAGTTGGTCCTCTTTCCCCATGCCTCACTTGTTATAGAGTTCTTTTCTTGAGACTAATTGGACTGTGAGCTGGGAGAGATATTTCATCCTTTAGATTTTGGAAAAGATTGCTGAAGCATGTTTCTGTGTTACTGAAGCCTTTAGAGCTTCCAGACTGTAACAAATCTGCAACACGTGACTCTGATAAGAAAACCGCCGCAAGCCCCTGCTAAGAGATACACTCAAAGGATCATTAAAAGGGAGCCTTTCTTTCTATAACACTGAGGAGTGCTACAATGGTTTCAGACAAAATGAAGTCCTTAAAGTAAAGATCTTTGGTATGGGAACAAAAATAAAAGAGTGCTATAGTCTAACATGATGGTTTTGCTAAATGTAAGATTGGCACTCATTCTCCATCTAGTTGAGCTTATGCCTGTTGTTGATTTGCCCCTACATTTTTTAAATATTTATTTCCTTACCAGGTACTGACAATTTTATTAGATGTCCAAATCTCATGAGCATGAACATGAGCGCAAATGTCTCCCAGAAGTCTGGGGTGTTTGGAGTTTGGAAGGTAGGCCCCATGCAATCTGGGCAATCCTTGCCTCCTCTAAATAATAAAGACAATAACAAAAAGGATAAGGTTAGGCTCCTGGGGGCCCACTAAGTACACAGCTCACCTTTCCAGGGAACATTCCTCCTCTGGGCCCCAGGAGGAAAGGGTCCTTGGGTTAGAGGGGCCTTGCACATAGTGCCCCAAGACTAAGGCCTGAAAAATACTCCTATGAGGAGGGATCCCCTGAGGCCACAACAGGAAGATTATCAATGGGCATAGCACCATCTGATCCCGGGCGATAGGCTCCAAAGCTGGCATATTTATGTCAAGCTTACCTCATATGGATAGTGGCTTGGACTTGGGGTCTGGTGGAATGGCTGGCATCTTGAGGGTGCATCACCATGGCTCCATTGTGCAGCTAGATCTGTGACAGAAGAGGAGGAGAAGGAGAGCGGGTTCACTATGGGGACTTGGACCTATCCTAGGTCCTTCATTGTCGGTCCTATAGCCTGTACTGGGGCCCAGCTCCACTACAAGCCTGCACTGGGCTCAGCTCTGATACAAGCCTGCAATGGGGCTCAGACCTGCTTACAAGCCTGCCCCTGGGCTCAGCTCTGATACAAGCCTGCAATGTCGCTCAGTTCCACTACAAGCCTGCAATGAGGGTCAAGTCCACTATGAGCCTGCATTGGGGCCCAGCTCCGCTACAAGCTTGCACCGGGGCCCAACTCTCATACAAGCCTGCACTAGGGCTCCCCGAGTAACAGACCACCCTCGCCCTGGGTGGTCAGCAGCGTGCCTCTTTGGCGCAGGCAGGTTGTCTGTCCTTTGTTCTTCTGTTACCTCAGCTACCTAGCCTACCTACCTTCCTTTGTCCCCAGAGAGTGACTCCCTGACTGTGGCCTCCAGAAAGGAATTAACTGCCTGGCTGAGAGCTGCCTCCCTGTCCCAAATTCCAATCCCTAAACCAGGTATTTCCCAACACACCTTGAATGCCCAGCAATGTTATTCACCTGGGCGTGACAATGGGGGTTTTAGAGCTGCAGAAAGAGGCAGTCAATCAGGACGTCTGGGCAGGAAGTGGAGGTTGTTTCCGTTCTTGGTCCACTGAAGGTTGACTGAAGGACTGGGTCAGCGGGTCAGGGATTGCAAGCAAAATAAGGAAGTGATTTCCTCGCTATGGAGACAAATGAGGAAGCACAGTGTTGGAGCCACTCAGAGAAGGGTAAGCTACTGATATTTATTTTTTAAACTTTTGACTTGCCAGACACTTCAGACTCTTAAAATTAAAAATGGCGTGGGGTCCGCCCTCTCTAGCAACATCAACCCTGACACCAGCTAGTGGGGCTGGCAGAGCAGGGCACAGAAGCCGAATGGCTGTTCCCCAGCTCTGAAGGCTACCTGCCCACAGGCTTATCAGCACCCCTGCCCTGGGTTTTGGGGATGCAGTTAATGGGGTAAGGATTATGGCAAGTCACTCGCTTGCTGGCAGGTGACTTGCCAGTCCCTTGCCCTGTGAACTGGTATAGGGGTCTCTGCAGCAGGAATCCACATGTGGGAGCCCAGTGCCGGGGGTTATGGATTTTTGAGTAGAGCGGCATGAAGCAGCGTGGACAGATTGGAGGACAGCGAGAGGGCAGGTGAGTTTTTACTTTTTTTATTTAGGGATTTCAGGGAAAAATTCGGTTGGCACAAATCACAAGACAATTTGGATTTGTGACAAATCAATTTTTCCCTGAAATTTGGAGCAAACTGCGGTTCAAACATACCAATTCGCTCATCTCTAATCAGCTGTAATGACTCATCATCGCTCTGCTCACAGCTGAGAGATCCAAGATACATTTTAGAAAAATCAATCACACTGTCTGCGGCTGCCGCACATTAAAAATAACAACAAATGTAACAGTTTCCCTCTCACAAAGAATTCCCCCGGCAGCTGTAAATTGAGTGTGTATGTAGAATGACAGACAAGCTTTTTTGTCTTTCTGAGGCATCTATCACTTTCAGTTTGGTGTGAATTGCTGCTGGCACAGCTCCCCCCTCACGATCATGTGTAAGCAGAACTATCAGGCGTGTAGTAAGAGTGACATTCCCTTGTAATTCTAGGAATGCAACTTTCCCACTACATCTGCATGTTGCTGAGCCATCTCAAACTGTTCATGCCATTGATCATCAGAAGTGGTTTTGCTAAAGCTTATATTTTTGACTGGAGGTCTGCTTTAAGCAAACGAAAGATTGCTAGCCCTTGTTAATTAGAACCCACCCAGGCACACCTGGTAAATTGGATCTAATTATAAAACCTGTGGGTTTTTAAAGCTTTAGCAATGTTGTTTATAAGTCATACCTAATGGGCCATGGTGTTAAGTTCAACCCAGAGCCTAGAGGAAGGGCCATGTTTTTTTCCTTGAATAGAAAGTTAACTTACCAGTATTTCTCTAGAGAAATGGGTGGTCAGCACTAATCAGATAAGCCTCATTTTTTATTTTAACTCTCCAAATTGCACTCAGCACCGAGCGAGGTGGAGCATTAATGTGACTGGAGTTCCGCATTAAACTGGACCACCACCCTTACAAAAAACAGTGCTCATCAGGGCCGGATCAAGTCTGGTGGAGGCCCCTGGGCACAAAATCTGGTAGAGGCCCCAGATACAGTTTTTTTTTTCCTTTAAAATAATTGTCAGCCAAGTAACTGGTCGGTGGTTGTCTGGCACCTGCCTACTTACTTGAATGTCAGATCAATTCCCTTGTGCTACTCATGTGCGGGGGCGTACTGCTTGAGAACTCCTGCTTTGTCATTCTGGGCAGGGGGTAGTGTAGTCGCTCAGCTAGTTCAGCAGAAAACAGTTCCCTGCATTGAGCTGCCAGCGGCTGTGCTTGGTGACTTATGTGCAGTGAGCAGCCACCAATTGACAGCTCTACACGTACCCATCACTATAGCATGACGGTGGCTTTGCTGATCTAGACTCTCTGTCCTGCCCTGTGGTGGCTTTGGCTAAAACAAATAAAGGCGTGGAGGGGGCTCTCCCACCTATAGTTTTGTTGCTGTACCAGCTGCCCATCAGACCAAAGACTGAAAAGCCTCAAGGACCAGACCCAAAGGTTGGTGGAGGCTCCCTTTACAGGGCAAGTTGTGGAGGCCCCAGGTAGCATGCCCCTTGCTCCCCCCACACAATCCAGCCCTGGTGCTCATATGCATCCCTTCCCAGGGCAAGTCAGATTGTGCCACATAAAAAATGTATATCCTGCCATGGTTGATTTCCACTCTCCCCTTTAATGGCATCCATTAGAGCGGCAGGTAGAATGCAAAGAAGAGATGCTGCTGGGTTTCCTGTCTCTGTGCATTGTGAGTTATATTGGTTAAGTCAAGGCAGCAGCACAGCTGCGATGATGGGAAAGGAAGCCTCCCGGGTGCTCCAAGATGGCCGAGACTATCGAGAAAAATGATGAGAAAGCATTCCAGCTTTGAATGGATGCAAGAGCAATAGTAAGTGCTGACAATGATTCAGTTTGATGGATCCAAAAGGTACAATTGAGTTTTGCCATTTTTTGGTTCTTAACTGGGAAAGTCTGTTAGTTCGGTTTAACTACTTGTGAACTGGTTTTAAAGGACCCCCATCTTTATTACACCCACACTTCCCCCTGGCTAGAGTGGTTGACAAGGAGCCCTGTGCCCATAATCATGGCATCCCTGTAAGAGTACTGGACTTGAGACTAATAGGACTAGCAACTAGCCCGAGCCAGGGACTACTGGCCACCAGACCTCTGAGCCCTTGGCTATCAACCGCTATGACCATTGCCCAGGGGGCACAATTATATTTTTTATAGACTTTAATGTAATTAGCTTCAGGTTGATTAAAACCCCAAAAAGCTTGATACATTTGGCCAAACAGCCTCCGAAATGGGGGAGGGGGGAGTTAGTTGTTTGGCTCATCACCACTAAACACCTTTTACTAGATGTAAATGTGATGCATAAATGTATTTCAGTTATGTTCTCTCCTCATTTAGTATTCTGTTCACATTTCAATAAATTCTTCTTATGTACAGTAGCAAAGTGGCCATAAAAACACAATGCTGCTTATTGCATTTAAATTGCACGGCATTAAAAGCAGCAGTCATAGCAAGGCAGTGCGATGGGTGAGAAGCAAAACTAAACACATCCATCGCACACATTTAGGAAACTAAAGGGAGAAACACCCGCTGACATTCTTAGTGGGCTTTCTTTAAGTTACTAAAGAATATGACCGCGTTGGGCTCTCGTCCAATCAGAGGCATTTGCTGTGCCTATGTAATTCAGTAAATGTCTCTGATTATTTACTATGGGGGGTGAGAGTGGCCGCATCCTCCGCATCTTCAGGCAAACAGGCTCTAATTGGAGGAGAGCCCATGCATGCACCGTTGGACTGGGAAGAGGTGAGTTTTTCTGGGCATTCTGGGAGGTTTCGCACATTGGGGACATGAAACAAAACCCGGGCTAGTCAAAATCTTAGGTTTTGTTCCACTCTAAAAAGTCTCCCTCCATCTTTATCTTTCAGCTTAATAATAAAAGGTATGTCCCTTTCTTAATCTACAGTATATTACTGTTTGGCTAGTTATCCCACTAGTGGGCGCATGTGTAAAAAAATGGAAGCTCCTATTAAAGTCCTATTGCAGGCAAAGTTTCCCCAATGTATTTAAAGTGGGACAAAACCCAGGATTTTTACTATCCTGGGTTTTGTTCCTTGCGCCCAGATTTTGGTTCCCCCGCTGTGCAAACCCCCAGATCGCCTAGTAACACTCACCTCTTCCAGACCCTATGGAGCATACGCGGGTTCTCGAGCAATCAGAGCCTTTTGCCTTACATTTATGGCAATCAGGGTCTTGATCGCTCGTATTTCCCAGCAAAGAATGCAGGCGCGCTCCCGAGGTGATTTGAATAGCTATAGGCAGGCGAGTGTTCATAGTCCAAAGATGTTGGGGTGTGGCCACCCAATATTTACATCAATGAGAGAGCCAGGAAGCATGCGTGTTTTGTGGCATCTTGGGGGGGGGGGTTCACACAGCGGGGGATTTGAGATGCCCAGGAGAGTTCTGCGTTATCTTACATTTAGGTGCCCTTCATTATTTATTTTTTTACATTGAACCATTGGGAGGGGGGCAACTGTAAGCCACATTTTTGAAGATAGCTTGTAAAATAGGGCCTAATTTTGAAGACTAGGTGGAGCACTAGATAAATGGTGGCAGTGGCAATGGTGACAGATCAGTAGGGAGAAGTACAGTAGTGCCAGTGTCCAGGATGACAGCCCAAAGGTAGGATGTCCATTAGTAAGACGCTGAGGTGGTGGCAAGGATGACAGCTGAGTGGACAAATTAGTGACAGTGGCAAGGATGACAGTCCGACAATGAGAAGTCAAGGCAGTGGCAAAGTTTAAATCCCACTAGGAAGAAGTTGAGGGTGTGGCATGACAGCTAAGGGGCAAAAACTGTCTGACAGTAGCAAGCCACATGGTGACAATTATTGTCAGTGGCAAGAAAGACAGGGCAATCGTGAGAAGTAGAGGTGGTGAGAAGGATGACAGCCAAGTGGTAAAAATGAGTGGCAGTGACAAAGATTAAAGCCCAGTAGTAAAAAGTCTAGGCAGTGGCAAAGCTAAAAGCCCATCAGTATGACATTGAGGTGATGGCAAGGATGACAGCTAAGTGGTACATTTTAGTGATAGCGGTAATGATAATAGTCCATTAGGTGGTGGCAAAAATGACAGCTCAGTAGTGAGAAATCGAGGCAGCGGCAAAGCCTACTAGTCGTGGTGGTGGCAAGGATGACAGCTACTGTAAGTGGTTAAAACCAGTAGCAGTGGCAGGGATGATAGCCAAATGGTGTAAATTACTGGCAGAAAGGATGACAGCCTAGTAGTGAGAAGTCAAGCCAGTGGCAAGGATGATAGTCAAATGGTCAAAATTTGTGGCAGTGGCAAGGATTACATGCCAGTGGTGAGAATTAGAGATGGTGGGGAGAAGAACAGACAAGTGGTAAAAATGAGTGACAGTAGCAAAGATGAAATTCCATGATTAAGAAGTCAAGGTGGTGGCAAGGATGACAGTCAAGTAGTGAGAAGTGGAGATGGTGGCAAGAATAACTGCCCAGTAGTGAGGAGTTGGGGAGGTGGCAAGGTATAGAGCTCAGTAGTGAGATGTTGAGGAGGTGGCAAGGTATACAACTAAGTAGTGAGATGTTGAGGAGGTGGCAAGGATGACAGCCCAGCAGTGAGAATTAGAGGCAGTGAGGAGGATGACAGCCAAATTGTGAAAATGTGTGGGTGAAAAGGTGGGAAGTAGAGATGGTGACAAGGATAACAGGCAACTGGTGAAAATAAGTTTCAAGCAGGGACTTAAAGAGGAACTTTGGACCTTTAAACTTCTAGGTCCTGATAGTCCCCCACCGCAATTCTCCATACCTTTTGAATGATGGCGTCTTCAAGATCGCCGTCATCCAGGTGCTCTTTCCAACCCCCCTGCGTCTTATGCGCCTGTGACAAATGCCGGGGGAGCTTAGCTGTCCTGCCGTGTTCCTCCCTCTCTCGCTAGTTGTGCCAACATCTTGTGGTGTTTCCGAACCTCCTGCAGCCGCCCTGGCCCAAGATGAGGACTTCACTGTGCAGGCGCAAGAACTCGGGGACAGAGATGGAACAGAGAAGAAGACAAGATGGTGCTGCCCTTTGGAAAGTGCCTGGGAAGAATGGTCAAGCGCAGGAGGAAGAGCAGAAGACAGGTAAGTTAAATCTGCCAAATGCAGAATCAGGAGTTTAAAGGGAACAGAGGGCGAAGTTTGGGAAGTTTTTGAGAACTCCACAGCCTGTCCAATGTTCTGCTGTAACTGCATTCTAATAGACCCCAGAGGAAACTTTGGACTATAAGCCCTGCCCCCAGTGCAGATCAATCAGCTGAAAGAGAGGGGGACATGCACTACCTCTAGGCAAGGGGCGGCAGAGCACATTGTGGACAGTCCGTTTTCCAGCACGGAACCCTAAGTAAGCTGCTATAGGGTAGAGATGGTGAGTATATATTTTTTGTTCTAAGCCCTAACAGAAAATTTAACTTAAATAACAGAAATGCTCTACTACAGTTAAAGGAGGGTTCTTCTTTTTTAAAAAAGAAACTGTATTATCCTTAAAAATTTACCCTATTAGTTGGCTAAAGGGGACCTCTGCTATCATCTAAAGATACATTATTAGTAATAAAGGGTTAATTTTATTGGCTGACTTTTCTCTACCCTATTGGTAGTCCTGGGCCTCTGTTAGAAGACAACAGTGACCCATTCAATTTGCCAATGACAATGAGTATTATTGTACATTTTATCACGGGAGACGCTTAAGGATTTCTAATCTCAGATCTGTTCATAATCTCCTGCAGCGCTCACATTCTCGCTCGTCGCTGTTGTACAAAGGCTGCTGCTAATTGAAAATATATGATGCATGGCATATGGATGGGCGTATGTGCAGTGCCGGGAAAGGTTGTGCTGCCAGCCGATGGATAGAAAGGGAATGCAAGCAGCAGCTTTTATCACTCCCTTACGTGGTATTTATACAGCTTGGCCTAATTGTGCCCAGAAGAGCCGAAACTCACCTGTCTAGCACAAGTAATCATGTGGGTCTAATTATAGCTAAGGCAGCCAGTGCAACTGCTATAGGCCCCAAGCACAAAGGGGCCCAGCTGCAGCAGTCTTAAGTTCAGGCAACAGGCTTAGTGAGCTCTTTCCTTTTCTGTATCTTCCCTTATACCTTAATAGAGTGTAAGCTCTTTCCCTTCTGTATCCTCCTTTATATAGTAATAGATTGTAAGCTCTTTTCTGTATCCTCCCTTATACCTTAATAGATTGTAAGCTCTTTCCATGTATCCTCCCTTATACCTTAATAAATTGTAAGCTCTTTCCCTTCTGTATCCTCCATTATACCTTAATAAATTGTAAGCTCTTCCTCTTCTCTATCCTCCCTTATATTCTACAGATTGTAAGCTCTTCTCCTTCTGTACCCACCCTTATACCCTAATAGATTGTAACCTTTTTTTATTGAGTAAAATCAAGCAATCATATACAATATATACAAAGTTACAATAATAAATAAATAAAATAAAATAAATAATAAGTAAACAAAAAGAAACAGACCTAACAATTTGGCATATAATATATAATATCCATTATTCTATATACAATCCTATCTACAACCTAACACTACACTATACACGAATCAACAGGAAGACTAAGAGACCCCATCACCTGTGCACGCAGCCGTTCTTCAAAAATCTGTCTTTGTTATAAAAAATCTATGGGTGATAAGAGACAGAAAAGCCCACCCAGAGGGAAGTCATGAGGACTAAGGAGGCCTGATGTTCCTCCATGCCTTCATCCAGGCCCCCCGTTCCCACCTGTCCCTCTCAAGCACCAGGATCTTGCCCACCTCATGCAGGATGTCATGCACCACCACTGGGACAGGGAGGACTTTTTTCCTAATGCAGAGCTGACACCGTGCATTCCACATGAAATAGCGGATCACTAGACTAACTAGATATAAAGTGTCCAAATAAAAATCCCCTCTGTTCTTGAATGCCCCGTACACCCACTCAGCATAGGAAAGCTGGGAGAAGAAGGGGGCACCGAGGGCCAACCCCACCTGTTTACACACTTCTACATTAAAGGGACACCGGAGCAGGAAGTGGTCCATAGTCTCCACCTCATCCTGACACTCCTCACGGAGACAAATTATCTCTGGCAGGCTGCGACTCTTCCGGATCCCCCTAAGGTAGAGTTTTCCTTGGAAGGAGAGCCAGGCTATATCCCGTTATTTCAAAGGAATTCTTGAGGAGTTAATAAGCCTCAAACCCTCCCTCATGATGGAGCCTGGGCAATCCCTGAGGGACAATGGCTCATGAAAGCCAGACCCAGGACCCGACTCACCAGAAGCTTCCTCGGAGTAGATCTCATGTCCCCTGCTGTCAATTGCCATTGCCGAAGTATTTTCAAGCACGGGGCAACATAGGCCGGGATCTGAGCCTGAGGAACTCGAGGGCTTTTCACACGGCCACCATTCTCCCAGTCTCGCAGGAAGGGCTTAAACCAGGACTGGAAAATACCCACCCAGCCAGGTGGGCTCTCTGCCAACATGCTTCCAAAATTATGTTTCAGAAACAAGAGAGAGAAAAACACTACTGGGTTGTCCATCCCTAGGCCACCCTCCCGCCTGGATAGGTAAGTGACATTTCTTTTCACCAGGTTCATGCGGTTTCCCCATAACATCTGGAAAAACATGCTGTAGACTCTGGAGTAGAGAGATACTGGCAAAACACAGACGAAGCTGATGTATAAAAAGATGGGGATCAGGTAGGTCTTGATAAGGTCAACCCTTTCCCTGAGAGACATTTTCCAGCTCTTCCAGACTGGGGCATTGGGAAGGCGACCGGAAGTTCAAAGCCCTCACCCTCCTCACCCATCCAGAAAACTTCACTCTTCTCATGATTGACCTTGGAGCCCGACGCTTCTGTATACTGTGCTATTAGAGAGGCCACCTCCTCTGCCTCATTTGTCCCAGAGACAATCACAGATACATCATCAGCATAGGCAATGACCTTCAAAGGAGGCTCACCAGGCACACCCAGAGCCCCACATAACATGCTGCTCTCGACCCTCCTTATAAAGGGATCAATTGCAAACACATACAGTAGGGGACTCAGAGGGCATCCCTGTCGCACACCAGAGCCAACTTTGAAAGGCCTTCCAACCCAACCATTAACAAGAGGGAAGCTCTCTTAGCCCCATCATACAGGGTTTGTAGCCAATTAACGAACCGCCCTGGCAGGCCGTACTTACCAAGAAGCAGCCATAGATACTCATGATTGACCCTATCAAAAGCCTTTGCCTGATCTAATGCCAACAAGTACTTTCCCCAGCCTGCAGCCCTGCATCACTCCAAGGCTTCCCGGACAGCTAGAACCGCTGAGAAGGTGCTTCTACCTTGGATCGAACAGTGCTAATGACGGGAAAGCAGTTGCTCCGCTACTGACGACAAGCGCCAGAACAAAATCTTTGCCAGTATCTTTCTATCGACATTGAGAAGGCTAATGGAGGGAGGGAACCCTCTGCCAGACAGCAATTAAAGACCTCCACCAAATGTGGTGCCAGGATGGTCTTAAAACATTTATAAAATTCAGCTGTCAGACCATCTGACCCGGGCGACTTTTTGATGGCAAAGTGATCAATCGCACTTACCACCTCATCGGCAGTGACCGGCTCTGTCAAGCTAGTGATAGAAAGGTTACCATTTTCCAATCCTGGAGTAGAGTCCAGGAAACTTTCCATCCTTGCCCGGTCAAGAACCTTTCTGCCCAGGAGGTCAGCATAAAAGGACCTAATAATCTCCAGGATCCCAGATTTAGATCTTACCAGGGAAACTGTGTTATCCTTCAGACCAAGGACAGTCGTGAGAGCTGCAGCCTGTCTGCAATTCTGATAGGGATCGGGTGAGTGGTATTTCCCATAATCCCTTTCCAGAACCAGAGAAGCATGCCGGTCATACTGACACTTCCTGAGGAGAAGCTTGATTTCAGAGATTGCCCCTTGATCTCCACCATTCGAGAAAAGGATGTCAAGTTTCCTCCGCAAGCGCTGGTAGGCAATGCATTTAACAAGCTGTTTTCATTTTCCTAGGTCCCTGAAAAGCCCAGCAATTCTCATTTTGGTCAGCTCCCACCACTCAGACCTGCTGCTGCAAAAATCCTTAATGGAAACCTGTTCCTGAAAAAAAACCTCAAAAGATTGTCTTACCCCCTCCTCCTCAAGGAGAGCCGAATTCATCCTCCAGATGCCCCTTCCTCTAGGGCAGTAGTCCTCAAACTTCCTCCTCAAGGGCCAAGACAGGCCAGGTTTTGCAGCTCTCTATGCTGATGCACAGATGTAATAATTAGGGCTATAGCTCTGTCTGAGCACCAGTTAATTCACCTGTGGAGTAGCGTGGAGAGCTCCAAAACCTGGCATTCAAGACCATCGATGTAAAAGGTGTCCGGAGAACTCGACCGCCTGCAGCCGCGGAGGCTGAGAAGCCGAGCCCTCCTTCAAAAAAAACCTGTCTATTCTACTCTGACTGCAACCTCGCTGAAAAGTGAAGCCCGTGAGGTCTGGAGAGTGCTTAATGTGCACATCTTCCAGACCTGCCTCTCTAACCATGCTATTCAAAAAGAGACTATCGCAGCCCAGCTTGCCTTTGAATCCTCTCCTGTTCATGGGCCTAGTCACGGTGTTAAAATCACCTC
This sequence comes from Gastrophryne carolinensis, assembly GCA_027917425.1. Taxonomy (NCBI): domain Eukaryota; kingdom Metazoa; phylum Chordata; class Amphibia; order Anura; family Microhylidae; genus Gastrophryne; species Gastrophryne carolinensis. The sequence goes on from CM051243.1 coordinate 89,606,097, forward strand.
CAAAGACTACTGGCCGGGCTGTAAAAAGGAACGGCTTGATCTTTGTAAGGAGGCATTTCCTGTCCCACTTAGTTAGTCCATAGATATTTATTAGGCGCAGGTCCTGCCCCCTTACAATGACATCCAAGACCATGCACCTCCCGATCTCCACCTCAATGACTCGCCGGCAAGTTACCATGTCGGTTTTAAAAAGCCCCGCCACTCCGCTGTAAGGCTCGGCAGCAAGAGACCAAAAAGAAGGTCCGTGCCTCCACTCCCACTTCACAGCGTGAATGTCGGCCAGACTGGCCAATCTGGTCTCCTGCAAAAACAAAATGTCAGCATCAAACTGGCTGAGAAAAAATAAGGCCATAAAACGAGCGCTTACTGATTTAATGCTGGCAACATTAATGGTTGCCACCTTTATCAGAGGGGGAAATGCCATCAGAGTCATTCAGGAGAATGTCTCTTAGCCTTCCCTCCGGCCTCACTATCGGATCCCTCACGCTTACTGGAGGAGGCTTGTGTTTCCTCCTCCATATCTGAGGCCTCAGAATCAAAAGAAGAAATCTCTATTGAGTCCTCAGAAAGTGCCTCAAACCGGTTGAAGAGCTGCACCCCCGGTTCTGGCTCTTCCCCGGTTCTGGCACTCCATTGTCCTTTTTTCTTTTCTTCTTGGTAGCAAACCTGAGAGCAAGGTAATCCTGATCCTCGGGGGAGAGTCCAGACCACACTGTCTTGGGATCTGAACTCCCACCCTGCTCAGAAGGGGGTGCAGGATCAGGATCACCTAGCCCCAGCCTGCCAGGTTTTACTCACTGACCAGCCCCCAGTCCAGATATCCCGATCGTCTAGGATCTTCTTCAGGGGAGTGAGAACATCACCATAACGCTTTAGCCAGACAGTCAAATCAGAGGGGGGAATGGACTAATTTCTAACCAGTATGGTGACATTTTTCACGAGCTGCTGTCTAGAGACCTGGATGGGAGTTAACCCCTTCCAGGCAGCATCTTACTGCTCCCAAAATAAGTCCATCCCCTCTGGTCTGACGAAGCTTAAGTCATGCTCTGCACTCCCCACTGGACTGATCAGGGCAAAAATGTCTGCGGCTGTAAATCCCATGCCAAGGATGAGATCCACCATCGCCCGCCGGGTGATAACTGGCCCCTCCCACCTAAGCTGGACCAGGTTGCGCCTATTGAAACCGCTGGCAGGGGCATTGGCCTCACTGAGCACAGATGCCATTTCACCAGCAGCTTCTCCTCCGCGCCTGGCAACCTGAGCATAGGACACAGGGGGCTGCACTGCAGTACCACCACCATGCTGAATAAAGTGCAAGGCTGGACGCTTTGCAGCCAGGGCTCCAACATTTGAGGGCACAGTCTTGTCCACATGGGTAGGGGTAGATATAGGGAGAATAATGGGACAGTCAGGGAGGTCAGTGGCCTCCTTCACAGCAACAGTAGTCACAGCAATACTTCCACTGTATAGTCCAGCAGCAGGCACAGGAGGCAGGTTGGCACCCGACACAGGAGGCAGGTTGGCACCTGACACAGGAGGCAGATTGGCACCTGACACAGGAGGCAGACCAGCAGAAGCAGCAGTGGTAATAGGGGGCAGAGTTGGAGCAGACACAGGGGGCAGGTTGGCCCCCGACACAGGAGGCAGGTTGGCACCCGACACAGGAGGCAGGTTGGCACCCGACACAGGAGGCAGGTTGGCACCCGACACAAGAGGCAGGTTGGCATTCGACACAGACAACAGGCCAGCAGAAGCAGCAGCAGCAGTGGTAATAGGGGGCAGAGTTGGAGCAGACAAAGGGGGCAGGCCGGCAGAAGAAAAAGTAGGCACAGGAGGCAGACTAGAAGGAGACAGAGAGGGCAGGCTGGCAACAGACACACCAGAGGATGCAGGAACATTTGAAACCTTCCCAGCCAGACCCAATCCTGCGGGTGAAACACCCATAGTCCGGTGCCCACCAAGATCAGCAAGCCCCGGACCGGAGATAAGTGCCAGGACAGCAGACAAGACTGGTTCCACCCTATCCACTGCGGGACAAGGAGCACCAAAATCCACACTACAACCTGACACAGCGCTATCAGCGCCCTCCACAGGATGGCTGACTAGGGTAGCATCACACTGAGCTAGCATCAGCTCCTCACATACCTGCTGGTGGTCGCCCTCTGGCAGGTCTCCTCCACTGCACTCCAAAGCTGCATACACCTGGTGGACTGCTCCAGACATAGACGCCACCAGTTCCGGGGCCCCCAACTCTGCCACTGCATTGGGCTTAGATGAACATGTAGCCGGTGAGTCCTCCATTGGTGTCTCCGCCACGTGGTCTGCCTCCTCTTCCATGGCTTGACCTGAGCGCTGCATGGTCTTAAAGCGCTGCTCATTCCTGTATCTTTCCTGAAAAGCACCACTGCCTTCCTTCAGTGATTTCACCAACCTCTCCTGCTGCTTTACCTGCGCCTCCAAATCTGACAATTCCGTCTTGGCAGTACGGCGATCTGATCCTTTTACTCTGCTGACGTCCGCTCGCTTATTTTTTAAGGGTAATTTTAAATTGCATAGTTTCTCCTCCTCTTTAGCCACAGCAATAAGATTGTTGCAAACACGCTTTCGAAATGTTGACAAATTCTCACTGGGCTGGGGCACTGTGGTGGAAATAGTGCCGCTAGCAGATGGAGTCCCGGGATCCGGTGGTTTAATATTTCTCCAGGGGTACCGGCGCGACTCACCCCCGGAATCATCCATGCTGCCTGGGGAGGCACTCCCAGGAAAGCTCCAGGCTTCACAGGCCTCTGGTAATTAGGAGCAGTTGTGTGTTCTGGCTCTCACAGTGTGTGACCACACCCACCTAATTACCCTAATAGATTGTAAGCTCTTCCCCTTCTGTATCCTCCCTTATACCCTAATAGATTGTAAGCTCTTCCTCCTTATCTTTCCTACTGTATATCTAATAGATTGTAAGCTCTTCTCCTTCTGTATTCTCCCTTATACCCTAATAGATTGTAAGCTCTTCTCCTTCTGTATCCTCCCTTATACCCTAATAGATTGTAAGCTCTTCCTCCTTCTCTTTCCTACTGTATATCCTAATAGATTGTAACTTTTTTTATTAAGTAAAATCAAGCAATCATATACAATATATACAATATATACAAAGTTACAATAATAAATAAATAAAATAAAATAAATAATAACTAAACAAAAAGAAACAGGCCTAACAATTCGGCATATAATATCCATTATTGTATATACAATCCTATCTACAACCTAACACTACACTATACACAATTCAGCAGGAAGACTAAGAGACCCCGTCACCTGTGCATGCAGCCGTTCTTCAAAAATCTGTCGTTGTTATAAAAAATCTATGGGTGATAAGAGACAGAAAAGCCCACCCAGAGGGAAGTCATGAGGACTAAGGAGGCCTGATGTTCCTCCACGCCTTCAGCCAGGCCCCCCGTTCCCACCTGTCCCTCTCAAGCACCCGGATCTTGCCCACCTCATGCAGGATGTCATGCACCACCACCGGGACAGGGAGGACTTTCTTCCTAATGCAGAGCTGGCACCGTGCATTCCACGTGAAATAGCGAATCACTAGACTAACTAGATACAAAGTGTCCAAACAAAAATCCCCTCTGTTCTTGAATGCTCCATACACCCACTCAGCATAGGAAAGCTGGGAGAAGAAGGGGGCACCGAGGGCCAACCCCACCTGTTTACACACATCTACATTAAAGGGACACCGGAGCAGGAAGTGGTCCATAGTCTCCACCTCATCCTGACACTCCTCACGGAGACAAATTATCTCTGGCAGGCTGCGACTCTTCCGGATCCCCCTAAGGTAGAGTTTTCCTTGGAAGGAGAGCCAGGCTATATCCCGGTATTTCAAAGGAATTCTTGAGGAGTTAATAAGCCTCAAACCCTCCCTCATGATGGAGCCTGGGCAATCCCTGAGGGACAATGGCTCATGAAAAGCCAGACCCAGGACCCGACTCACCAGAAGCTTCCTCGGAGTAGATCTCATGTCCTCTGCCGTCAATTGCCATTGCCGAAGTATTTTCAAGCACGGGGCAACATAGGCCGGGAGCTGAGCCTGAGGAACTCGAGGGTTTTTCACCCGGCCACCATTCTCCCAGTCTCGCAGGAAGGGCTTAAACCAGGACTGGAAAATACCCACCCAGCCAGGCGGGCTCTCTGCCAACATGCTTCCAAAATTATGTTTCAGAAACAAGAGAGAGAAAAACACTACTGGGTTGACCATCCCTAGGCCACCCTCCTGCCTGGATAGGTAAGTGAAGTTTCTTTTCACCAGGTTCATGCGGTTTCCCCATAACATCTGGAAAAACACGCTGTAGACCCTGGTGTAGAGAGATACTGGCAAAACACAGACGAAGCTGACGTATAAAAAGATGGGGATCAGGTAGGTCTTGATAAGGTCAACCCTTTCCCTGAGAGACATTTTCCAGCTCTTCCAGACTGCAACCTTGGCATTGGCAATTTCCAGCCTGCTCTCCCAGTTTTTTTGGCCATAATCACCAGGACCGAAATTAATGCCAAGGATCTTAATTTCCTGCTGGGGCATTGGGAAGGCGTCCGGAAGTTGGAAGCCCTCACCCTCCTCACCCATCCAGAAAACTTCACTCTTCTCATGATTGACCTTGGAGCCTGACGCTTCTGTATACTGTGCTATTAGAGAGGCCACCTCCTCTGCCTCATTTGTCCCAGAGACAATCACAGATACATCATCAGCATAGGCAATGACCTTCAGAGGAGGCTCACCAGGCACACCCAGAGGAACCCCACATAACATGCTGCTCTCGACCCTCCTTATAAAGGGATCGATTGCAAACACATACAGTAAGGGACTCAGAGGGCATCCCTGTCGCACACCAGAGCCAACTTTGAAAGGCCTTCCAACCCAACCATTAACAAGAGGGAAGCTCTCAGCCCCTTCATACAGGGTTTGTAGCCAATTAATGAACCGCCCTGGCAGGCCGTACTTACCAAGAAGCAGCCATAGGTACTCATGATTGACCCTATCAAAAGCCTTTGCCTGATCTAACGCCAACAAGTACTTTCCCCAGCCTGCAGCCCTGCATCGCTCCAAGGCCTCCCGGACAGCTAAAACCGCTGAGAAGGTGCTTCTACCTTGGATGGAGCAGTGCTGATGACGGGAAAGCAGTTGCTCCGCTACTGACGACAAGCGCCAGAACAAAATCTTTGCCAGTATCTTTCTATCGACATTGAGAAGGCTGATGGGGCACCAGTTCTCAATCATCGAAGAGTCCTTTCCTTTTGACAGAAGGATCACAGCCGAGCGCCTCATGGAGGGAGGGAGGGAACCCTCTGCCAGACAGCAATTAAAGACCTCCACCAAATGTGGTGCCAGGATGGTCTTAAAACATTTATAAAATTCAGCTGTCAGACCATCTGACCCGGGCGACTTTTTGATGGCAAGGTGATCAATCGCACTTACCACCTCATCGGCAGTGACCGGCTCTGTCAAGCTAGTGATAGAACGGTCACCATTTTCCAATCCTGGAGTAGAATCCAGGAAACTTTCCATCCTTGCCCGGTCAAGAACCTTTCTGCCCAGGAGGTCGGCATAAAAGGACCTAATAATCTCCAGGATCCCAGATTTAGATCTTACCAGGGAACCTGTGCTATCCTTCAGACCAAGGACAGTCTTGAGAGCTGCAGCCTGTCTGCAATTCTGATAGGGATCGGGTGAGTGGTATTTCCCATAATCCCTTTCCAGAACCAGAGAAGCATGCCGGTCATACTGACACTTCCTGAGGAGAAGCTTGACTTCAGAGATTGCCCCTTGATCTCCACCATTCGAGACAAGGATGTCAAGTTTCCTCCGCAAGCGCTGGTAGGCAATGTATTTATTAAGCTGTTTTCTATTTCCTAGGCCCCTGAAAAGCCCAGCAATTCTCATTTTGGTCAGCTCCCACCACTCAGACCTGCTGCTGCAAAGATCCTTAATGGAAACCTGTGCCTGAAAAAAATCCTCAAAAGATTGTCTTACCCCCTCCTCCTCAAGGAGAGCCGAATTCATCCTCCAGATGCCCCTTCCTCTAGGGGGTGTATCAGAGGCATTCAAGACCATCGATAGCAAAAGGTGATCGGAGAACTCGACCGCCTGCAGCCGTGGAGGCTGAGAAGCCGAGCCCTCCTTCAAAAAAAACCTGTCTATTCTACTCTGACTGCTACCTCGCTGAAAAGTGAAGCCCGTGAGGTCTGGGGAGTGCTTAATGTGCACATCTTCCAGACCAGCCTCTCTAACCATGCTATTCAAAAAGAGACTATCGCAGCCCAGCTTGCCTTTGAAGCCTCTCCTGTCCATGGGCCTAGTCACGGTGTTAAAATCACCTCCAAATACTACTGGCCGGGCCGTAAAAAGGAACGGCTTGATCTTTGTAAGGAGGCATTTCCTGTCCCACTTAGTTTGGGGTCCATAGATATTTATTAGGCGCAGGTCCTGCCCCCTTACAATGACGTCCAAGACCATGCACCTCCCGATCTCCACCTCAATGACCCGCCGGCAAGTTACCATGTCGGTTTTAAAAAGCACCGCCACTCCGCTGTAAGGCTCGGCCGCAAGAGACCAAAAAGAGGGTCCGTGCCTCCACTCCCGCTTCACAGCGTGAAGGTCGGCCAGACTGGCCAATCTGGTCTCCTGCAAAAACAAAATGTCAGCATCAAACTGGCTGAGAAAAAATAAGGCCATAAAACGAGCGCTTACAGATTTAATGCTGGCAACATTAATGGTTGCCACCTTTATCGGAGGGGGAACTGCCATCAGAGTCATTCGGGAGAATGTCTCTTAGCCTTCCCTCCGGCCTCACTATCAGATCCCTCACGCTTACTGGAGGAGACTGGTGTTTCCTCCTCCATATCTGAGGCCTCAGAATCAAAAGAAGAAATCTCTATTGAGTCCTCAGAAAGTACCTCAAACCGGTTGAAGAGCTGCACCCCATGGCTCTTCCCCGGTTCTGGCACTCCATTGTCCTTTTTCCTTTTCTTTTTGGTAGCAAACCTGAGAGCAAGGTAATCCTGATCCTCGGGGGAGAGTCCAGACCACGCTGTCTTGCGATCTGAACTCCCACCCTGCTCAGAAGGGGGTGCAGAATCAGGCTCACCTAGCCCCAGCCTGCGAGGTTTTACAGCAGGGGCCACAATTACTGGGACCCCCTTGGTACTTGCAGTGCCAGCCCCCCGGGCCGCCTCAGCTATTAAATTACTAGATCTTACATTGGTGGTTGCTGACTTGGGGGCAGACTGTGGATTCACCTTAGGGGCCCCTGCAGATGGTACAGCAGCGGGCGCAGGGGCCTCAGGAACCCCCAGCTGAGTGGGGGGAGGGACTGTAGACGGGACAGCATGGGAATGTTCCTCCCTATCCAGCCGCAGCATTTCCTGCACCACTTCCCTGTCCAGGTTGTGCCAGGCCTCAGGACACTGACTATAAGGGTGGCCGAGCTGGTTACATAGATTACAGCGGATGGTATTGCAGTCCTTAGCCAAGTGTCCCAAGCCCTGGCACAACGAGCACCTAAGAAGCGAGCAGGAGGAGCTGAAGTGACCCTTGGCCCCACATCTATGGCAAACCTTGGGCTGACCAGGATAAAAAATGGTCAGCCGGTCACGGCCAATATAGGCAGAAGATGGCAAGTGGGTGACCTGGTTGCCATTCCTGCGGAGCCTCAGGGTCACTGACCAGCCCCCAGTCCAGATATCCCGATCGTCTAGGATCTTCTTCAGGGGAGTGAGAACATCACCATAACGCTTCAGCCAGACAGTCAAATCAGAAGGGGGAATGGACTCATTTCTAACCAGTATGGTAACATTTTTCACGAGCTGCTGTCTGGAGACCTGGATGGGAGTTAACCCCTTCCAGGCAGGGTCTTGCTTCAGCAGCTCGTACCGCTCCCAAAATAAATCCATCCCTTCTGGTCTGACGAAACTCAAGTCATGTTCTGCGCTCCCCACTGGACTGATCAGGGCAAAAATGTCTGCGGCTGCGAATCCCATGCCAAGGATGAGATCCACCACCGCCCGCCGGGTGATAACTGGCCCCTCCCCCTTCCACCTAAGCTGGACCAGGTTGCGCCTATTGAATCCACTGGCAGGGGCGTTGGCCTCACTGGGCACAGATGCCCTTTCACCAGCAGCTTCTCCACCACGCCTGGCAACCTGGGCATAGGACACAGGGGACTGCACTGCAGCACCAACAGCATTATTGGCCCTACTCCCTGTGCCACCTCGCTGGATAAAATACAGGGCAGGGCGGACAGCAGGGGCCCCAGCATTAGGTGGCACAGTCTTCTTATTGTCCACCTGAGGTGCAGGTGAGGGGACAGTCACAACATCAGCAGCAGTCACAGCATCAGTCACAGCAGAAAGTCCAACAATAGAATTAACCCCTGTGGACTCAACCCCAGACACAGCAGCAGTAACAGGAGCAACAACATCAGTAAAAGCACCCAAAGCAGCTGAAGCAGAAACAATAGAAGCCCTGCCAGCAAGACCCAAACCTGCGGGTGAGTCACCCATGGCCCCAGGCCCACCAAGTTCGGCGCACCCAGGAACCCGGATGGGTGCCAGGATGGTACTTACGGCTGGCGCCACCTCACCCTTTTCAGAGCAAGGAGCGCCACAGTCTTCTATACCCCCTGACACAGCGCCTATGGCGCACTCCGCAGGCTGGCTGGACAGATGGACGTTGTCCTTAGCTGGCATGGGCTCCTCAGGCTGGTGGCTGTCCTCTGGAAGATCTGCTCCAGTAGGGGCTTCCTGGATGCCCAGCGATGTCACGCACTCCTGATGTGTTGCCTCAGCAAGAAAGTCTTCCAATGCTGGTTCCGGGGCTCCCGGCTCTGCTACTGCTGCAACTTTGGGTGAAGGTACAGCTGGAGAATCCTCCACCATCGGGGTCTCATCCACATGGTCGGCCTCTTCCTCCTTCACAGTGGGGCCTGAGCGCTGCATGGACTTAAATCGCTCCTCGTTTTTATATTTTTCTTTAAAGGCCCCACTGCTTGCTTTAAGGGACGCAACTAGCTTCTCCTGCTGCCGACATGCTGATTCAAGCTCTGCTAAGTCTGCTTTACTTGACCGCTTATCCAGTCCCCGCGCCTTGCTGGTGTCCATTTTCTTTTTCTTTAATGAGATTTTCATCTTGCACAGCTTCTCCTCCTCCTTCGCCACCATGCACAAATTACTGCACACACGGCTGCGAAAAGCTGACAAACTCTCACCGGGCTGGGGCACCGTGGTGTTACTAGTGCCGCTGGTGGAAGCAGTCCCGGGATCCGGAGGTTTAATATTCCTTCGGGGGTACCGGCGCGACTCACCCCCGGAATCATCCATGCTGCCTGGGGAGGCACTCCCAGGAAAGCCCAGGCTTCACAGGCCTCAGGTAATTAGGAGCAGTTGTGTGCTCTGGCTCTCACAGTGTGTGACCACACCCACCTAATTACCCTAATAGATTGTAAGCTCTTCCCCTTCTGTATCCTCCCTTATACCCTAATAGATTGTAAGCTCTTCCTCCTTATCTTTCCTACTGTATATCTAATAGATTGTAAGCTCTTCTCCTTCTGTATTCTCCCTTATACCCTAATAGATTGTAAGCTCTTCTCCTTCTGTATCCTCCCTTATACCCTAATAGATTGTAAGCTCTTCCTCCTTCTCTTTCCTACTGTATATCCTAATAGATTGTAAGCTCTTCTCCTTCTGTATCCGCAATTATACCATAATAGATTGTAAGATCTTCTCCTTTTGTATCCTCCCTTATACCCTAATAGATTGTAAGCTCTTCCTCCTTCTCTTTCCTACTGTATATCCTAATATATTGTAACTTTTTTTATTGAGTCAAATCAAGCAATCATATACAATATATACAATATATACAAAGTTACAATAATAAATAAATAAAAATAAAATAAACAATAACTAAACAAAAAGAAACAGGCCTAACAATTCGGCATATAATATATAATATCCATTATTCTATATACAATCCTGTCTACAACCTAAACACTACACTCTACACAACTCAGCAGGAAGACTAAGAGACCCCGTCACCTGTGCATGCAGCCGTTCTTCAAAAATCTGTCATTGTTATAAAAATCTATGGGTGGGGGGCGTGGCCGGCGATGATAGTGTGAGGACGTGCACCTCCTGAGCTCCCTCCGGCCGACCCATTTACCTGCAATTTTTCGGGCTCCTACCCACCCATACCCGGTGCCAGGTGTCATGGCTAAGGGTCGGAAGACAAGAGGCAAACCATCCCCCCCACACAGGAAGATTGACGCTTACCTGGCCCCGGATCGCTCGAGGGGTGGAGGAGAGGGGACTTCCAAGATGGCGGCGCTGGATGCTGAGGGGGTCGTGTCCGGCGGCGTGCATGGCGAGCCTCGGGAGAGAGCGAGAAGACCGTCGGTCCCGGTGCCGGTGAGTGTACCGGACGAGGAGGGGGGCACCCGGCCCTCGGCGGGGGGGTCCGGTCCCCTCGGCGGTACCACTGGCTGTGGGATGCGGGACACCGGAGTACAGCACTGGCCTGCGCTGCCCAGCGCTAGTGGTGGAGGCGGCGGTGGCGGTGGCCGTGAAGCAGCAGCAGCCGCAGATGAAGACGGAGAACGGTGCCGGCCTGAACGGAGCTCCCCAGGCAGTAGCAGCTGCTCAGAGCGCTCGAGCCCCTGCGAGATCTGCGCTCCTCCGCAGGCTGTGAGGGGAGATGTGCCTGGAAGCCCTACCTGCGAGACCGCTCGGGGGGGAAGACACTCACTGTTGCCATCCACAGCTACAGGGGATCAGGGGCAGAAGAGCCCAACCCTTGTGGGCCATATAATGGCTGAAGGGCAGCCAATGAATGTTTACATACCTTCTCCCACATCCATCTGCCCCAGCCCTGACCTCCCACCCTCCCCACAACATGAGGGGCGCCTGGCTGAGACGGGGCCCCTGGCTGGCTCCCCAGGTGTATCACCTATGGACACCCCCTCCCCGCTGCCATGGAGGGGCCCTCCCGAGATGGGGTTCAGCCCTGGCCCAGTTCTGGGGTCCGAAATGGAGTTCCATCCACTGCGGGATGCCCCGGCCGCTACTGGTGCTCCCCCGGCAACAGCTGCAGCACTTACCCCTCCTGGCTTGCCCAGTGCCTGGTATGATCGTGGGGCTTCGCCTGGGATGCCCTTGTCCCCTGCGTGGCAACAAAGGAGCGACTCCTCCTCATCTACCTGGCCGCGCGGCCGCGCCCCGATGGAGGGGAGAAGAGATGTGGCGGCCCCTCGCGACGACGTTGGGCCCGCGCCTGACCACAGCACTACCCGCCCGGCCTGGCCTCCCGGGCCCGTGAATTCGGGATGCCCTCGAGACCAGACGCCATGCAGCTCCTCGGCTGTGGGAGGGGCGCCGGCACCTCCCGAGACTACCTCGCAAGCCCTGCACGCTCCTCTAACGACGCATTCTCCTCTTGACCCCATCCTCGCGGCCTTGAAGGCAGAGCTGAAGATGTTGCCTACCAGGGATGACCTTGAATCCTTCATTCACAGGGTTGAGAGCACTTTTAAGAAGGACATTTCTGATCTGCAGCAGTCGGTGGGTGGCCTCGATGCCAGAGTCGACTCATTGGGGCAGTTTCGCACCACGACTACCCAGAGGCTGGAGACGCTGGAACGGGACTTGGCCCAGCAGAAGGCTGTCGCACAGATGACGGTCCTGCACCTGGACGACCTCGAAAATAGGAGTCGTCGTAACAACATCCGTATCAGGGGCCTTCCCGAGGCGACGGGCCCGGACCAGCTGCGACCAACTGTCATCGGCATCTTCAACGAGTTACTCCGCCGCCCTCCAGACACCGAGATAGTGATTGATCGGGTCCACAGGGCCCTGGGCCCCAGACCTTCCGACCCTACTCGTCCGCGGGACGTTGTCTGCCGCCTGCATTATTACACCGTGAAGGAGGACATCTTGACGAGGGCCTGGGCGCATGGTCAGATTAGTTTTGATGGAGCGTCTCTACAGTTGTTTCCTGATGTTTCACGTAGGTCCCTCTTGATGAGGAGGGTCCTGAGGCCCTTGCTGTCTAAGATCCGGGAGTGTGGCGGCTCATATCGCTGGGGATACCCTTTTCATCTTGTGGTCCGCAGGAATCAGCGTACTTTCACCGTGAAAACTCAAGCGGACCTCCCAGATCTCTTCACCTTCCTGGACTCCCCTCCGGTGGAGATCCCGGATTGGCGCGATGTCTCCCTCTCCTTTGGCCCCCCTCGGCCTCTCGGGGGTCGGCCACAAAGGACCCGTCGGGCGAGGGGTGGAGTCGAGGCCCGCAGGGGACGTGGCGGTGGGCCGATGGGAGAACCCCGTCGCTTGTCCAGTGAGGACTAGGCGAGCTCCATGTTCACCAGCGGTCTTTTCAATTTCTGCTCTTGCTTTACTGATTACTCTTGAAACTGTATACGTTTGGTTGCTGCGGTTCGGACTCGTCAGGCTGACCCTCCTGCACTCGGCTCGCCCGTTGAGACTGTGTCTCGGGGGCTCTTGCCGTGCTGCTCAGTGCCTATCTTCTTGACTGGCCTTACGCAATGAACTTCCGCTCTTGCGGGACGGGGCTTGCTGCCGGGGGTCGGCTTTCGGCGAGCCCTGAATCCTGTTATTCACTTATCTACTTGTTTAACAGCTTACGACTGTAAGGTTTACAGATGGTTATTTTGTATTATCTCGTTGTGCAAGTTGAAGTTCGCACTTTATATATTGGTTCCTTGAGCTTCGGGCTCGCTGGGCCGTCGCCTTTCCTCTTCGCTCTCTCTGCGGGTGAGGGGACACGGGGTGGTGCGCTGTGCGCGGCGCTCCGTCTTCCCGCCCTTGGCTTCCCGCTGTGTGGGTACCATTTGGGCGCCCCGGGGGCTGCACCGTGGCGACGGTCCTGGCGACTCTCAAACCTCTTACATATTCGCTTGCAGTGATAGCTGTTTACACATATGATGGTGCCACCTGCTTGACTGCCTGCACTGATTGACCGTGGGCCTGTAGGCCCTGGGGGCCGCCGTCGGGCCGATTGTTGCGTGGCGGGTCGGCGGGCCTGGTCTTGCACCAAAAATTCTCCACACTAATACCCCAGCGGGTGATGCCCTATGCTGAGGCCCTTTCCTAATATTATAACTCTGGGTGGGTGCCCCACAACTATTCTAACCTGGGGTCGGCCGGGGGGACCTCCTCTGACTTTCGGACCCGTCTCGCCCCCGCTGTAGGTCGAGACCCTGTGGTCCCCTGGGTTGGCCCTTTGCTGGCCTCGGGCGCCCAGGGTTCTCTTTTTTTGGGACAGGAGAACTCCTTCCCCACTTAGATCCCCCTAAGTTTTAGTGCCCCTTACACGTTAGGTTTTACCTCGTAAGTTTTAGTTCATTGTGAGTTTATTCCTCTTGTATTGCCCTCCCCCTCCCGTGGTTGTCTACCCCTGTTGTCTGGTTTTCTTTCGGTTTCATCCCTCCTTCCCTCCCCCACTGGCCCTTCCTCTACTTCCCTCCCTTGTCCTATCCTTGGCCTGAGAACCCACGCCTTTTCGTATCTTTTATCCCTGAGATAAGAACCGTTGACCCCGCACAGTGATGTCCAGAGTCCAGTGCACTTCGCTAAATGTCAAGGGCTTAAACTCCCCTGTAAAGCGCGCTTCGGTATTGGCTGAGCTGAAGCGCCTAGGAGCAGGGATTGCCTTTCTCCAGGAAACCCATTTTAAGGGGGGGAGAGTGCATAATTTGTCGAGCCGTTACTACAGACACCAGTACCATGGCCTTTCCCCTGACTCTAAGTCACGGGGGTGTCCATCGTCCTGGCGGGCTATCTCCCCTGGACGTTGGAGGAGGTGATCCACGATTGTGAAGGTAGGTATCTTTTTGTCAGGGGAACCCTTTACACACAGAAGGTGACGCTGGCGACCTGCTACTGTCCAAGTGCGAACCAGGCTAGCTTCTTGAGATCTACCTTGGAGAGGTTGGCAGAGTTTACTGCCGGCATTCTTCTCTTGGGAGGGGATTTTAATTGTGTACTTGACCCTCAAATTGACACCTCTAGGGGTACTTCTAGCGTTCCTTACTCGGCTATCAGGAGGATTAAGGCTCTTCTGTTTGACCACCAACTCCTTGATGTGTGGAGGATTGCTAATCCCCGGGGGAGGGATTACACTTACTTTTCCCCCCCTCACAACACATATTCACGTATAGACTGGTTCCTGATCCCCCATAGGTATGTACATCTAATCTCGCGACCGCACATAGGCTCAATTTCGATCTCTGACCATGCCCCTATTTCCATCACTTTATCGGTTCCGGACTCTCCCCCCCCCTCCGGGCATTGGAGGCTCAATAGCTCCCTCCTGCAGGACCCGGAGTTCAAGGCGGAAATTCAGTCGGCAATCACTGAGTTCTTCTCAGAGAACAATACTCCTGACGTGACACGTATGACTCAGTGGGAGGCTCATAAATGTGTGATCCGGGGCCTCTTAATTAGACGGGGTGCCTACCTCAAGAAAGAAAGGGAAAAACAAGCGGCCCTCCTGCTCCAGGAGCTCCGGAGCCTGGAGACTAGACATAAACAGTCCCTGGACCCCACGCTTTCTGCCAAATTGACTAAACTGCGAGAGACCCTCCGAGACATAAGCTTCGTAAAGGTCAGGGGCCAGATTGCGAGAAGCCGTAGGTTTTACTACGAGTTTAGTAATAAAAGTGGTAGGGCCCTGGCTAGAGCCTTGAGGGGGCAGCGTTCGAGGAACTATATTCCCGGCATCCTCGACCCCGGAGGCACCAGGCACTATAAAATAGGGGATATAGCCAAAACTTTTAGGAACTTTTATGACACCCTGTACAATTTACCGCAAAATAGGTCTCAGGCGCATCGACAAAAGGTGAGGGCCTACATACAGAGATCGGGCCTTCCCCGGCTTGGGCAGAGCGTGGTGGAGGCCTTGGAGGAGGAGATTGGCGTGGGGGAGTTTACAAAGGCCATCAAGAGCATGAAACCCGAAAGGGCACCTGGCCCGGATGGATATAGCATGGAATATTATAAGGAACTTGCGGGCACCTTGGGTCCGCACTTCATTTCCTCCTTCGGCTCTTTGAGTGATGGCCTTCCGCCCCCCCGAGATACCTTACGGGCTAGCATTGCCGTGATTCCTAAGCCGGGCAAGGACCCAGCACAGTGCGGGAGCTATAGGCCCATTTCTTTGCTGAATTGCGACCTCAAGATATACAACAAAATCCTGGCGGACAGAATTGCCCCCCTCCTCCCGGACCTCATTCATTGGGATCAGGTGGGCTTCGTTCCGAATCGCGAGGGGAGGGATAATACCACTAGAGTCATGAACGTGATTTACCACGTCCGACAGATGGGGGAGGCTGCGCTGCTCCTCTCCACGGATGCCGAGAAGGCATTTGACAGGGTGAGCTGGGTCTTCCTTGAGGAGACCTTGCGCCACATAGGGTTGGGCGACAGGATGCTTAACAGGGTCCTGGCCTCATACACTTGCCCCTCGGCGTCCGTGGTGGTGAATGGCCTGCCTTCTCAGGCTTTTAACTTATTCAATGGGACGCGACAGGGCTGCCCGCTCTCCCCCCTTATCTTTATCCTCTCGCTAGAGCCATTCCTACGCCTGATTAGGCAGAACACGGACGTTTCGGGAGTGAGGGTGGGTGGGATTGAACACAAGGGGGCGGCTTACGCTGATGACTTGATGTTCTTTGTGTCGAAGCCGGAGATCACTTTACCTAATCTCCTCGCCGAGCTCAGGAGCTTTCAGGAGGTGTCTAATTATAAAATCAATTACCAGAAGTCCTCCGCCTTAAACATTAATATTCCTGCGGAACGCCTGAGACGTGTAACGGAGAATTTCCATTTTAAATGGGAACGGGAGGCCATCGTCTACCTGGGCACACGCATCCCCTCCAAATTGCCGGAAACGTATGCCTTAAATTTTCCCCCACTATTGAAGAAGCTGGAAGAGGACCTCCTCAAGTGGAACAAAGGGGTTTACTCTTGGTTTGGGAGGGTCAGTGTCATCAAGATGAACGTCCTCCCTAGGGTGCTGTACCTACTTCAGGCCCTCCCAATAGACATCCCTCACACCTTCTTTAAACAGCTTACAGGACTATGTACTAGATTTGTCTGGGCTGGTTGCTCCCATCGTGTGGCGGCCTCCCTACTGACGGTCTCTAAATCTAGGGGGGGATTGGGTCTCCCAGATTGGAAGCGTTACCATGCCGCTGCCCATCTGAGCCGAGTAATTGATTGGTGTCGACACTCCGACCTGAAGCAGTGGGTTCGAATGGAGCAGGCTGCCTCTCCGTGCCCTCTCCCGGGACTGCCATGGATACCGTTGAATAGACTCCCACAGTTGAATACGCACCCTACGATTGGTCCGTCCAGGAGGGTAGTGGACAGGTTCCTGGCTGGGACGAGCCTCTCCCCCTCCCCGTCCCCTCTGACACCCGTCCTGGGGCACCCTGATTTCCCGGTGGAGATAGCGGGGGGTCCCTTCAGAGCTTGGATCAGACAGAACTGCTACAGGAGACTTCACATGCAGAGTGGGGATGCGTGGAGGAGGCCGGAGACCCTGGTCGCAGAGCTTGCACTCAGACCTATCACACAGTTACAGTCTCTTCAACTTTTGCATTACCAGCGTTCTGTGGAACGCACGACGCCCAGGCAGTTAACGCAATTTGAACATACCTGCCTGGACTCGGGTCATTTTAGAGGTGCCCTGTCATACTCCTACTCGCTGTTGACGGAGCCTCCGAAGGACTTTGTTCCTTCATACGTGAGGGGTTGGGAGAGGGAACTTGGTAGGACCTTTACAGATGAGCAGCAACTGGCTATGATCCAGTTGGCCCATAAGAGCTCTATCTCCTGCAAGTACCAGGAGACTAACTTCAAAATCCTGACACGCTGGTACCGGGTTCCAGCGACGCTAGCGAAAATGTTTCCCTCTTCCTCCCCCCTCTGCTGGAGGTGCTTGCGGGCCAGGGGGACTATGACACACATTTTTTGGGAGTGCGAGAAACTCTCCAGCTTCTGGGCAGGAGTCAGAGAGATTGTCAGGAAACTGACAGATGTTGATCTGGGTGAAGACCCCGTATGCTACCTGCTTAACCTCGCACCGGTTTCCTTGAGTTCGAGGCGCAGGTCCCTTCTTGCTCCCCTCTTGAGTGCGGCTAGAACCTGCGTCCCGGCGAAGTGGAGATCTCCTGAGCCCCCCACAATAGCACAGTGGCTGGCCGTTGTCCGGGACATCTGTAGGATGGAGGAGCTCACTGCCTCGCTAAGAGGAACCCTGGAAAAGCACAGGAGAACCTGGCAGATATGGGACAGTTTCACGTTTTCCCCTGATTTCCTCCTCTATACGTAGCCTGGTTTTCTCAGACCCCTTGAGGACTGGACCTCCCATCTGGCCCCCCTCATCCCTTATCATTCCTTTTCCTTCCCCTCTTTCCCTATGTACTTTCCCCCTGATGTGCCCGTCCTGTCTCCCCCCCGCCTCCCCCCCCCCTGTGTTTCTTGTTGTCCAATAGTTTATTCTTTGTTCCTTCCAGCCCTATTACCCGTTTATAAAAGTTGGGGACATGGGTTGCAGCTGATACATCAGGTGGTTAAGCGGAATTGCAGTCTGAAACACTTGGAGCTAGGCTCAAAGCAGCCACACCCTTCATCCCGCCACCTTCTTATATGGTTTTGATTGTTGGTGATTGATTTTATAGATTAGTACTCTGTGTAATGGCTGTAATTCATGCATTTTTCTTTTTTTTCTCTTTCCTGGCACTGCGCTGCCATGAGCTGTAACCATTGTCTCCCTCAATAAAAATGTTTAATTATAAAAAAAAAAAAATCTATGGGTGATAAGAGATAGGAAAGCTCACCCAGAGGGAATTCATGGGGATCAAGGAGGCCTGATGTTCCTCCACGCCTTCATCCAGGCCCCCCATTCCCACCTGTCCCTCTCAAGCACCCGGATCTTGCCCACCTCATGCAGGATGTCATGCACCACCACCGGGACAGGGAGGACTTTCTTCCTAATGCAGAGCTGGCACCGTGCATTCCATGTGAAATAGCGGATCACTAGACTAACTAGATATAAAGTGTCCAAACAAAAATCCCCTCTGTTCTTGAATGCTCCATACACCCACTCAGCATAGGAAAGCTGGGAGAAGAAGGGGGCACCGAGGGCCAACCCCACCTGTTTACACACCTCTACATTAAAGGGACACCGGAGCAGGAAGTGGTCCATAGTCTCCACCTCATCCTGACAATACTCACGGAGACAAAATATCTCTGGCAGGCTGCGACTCTTCCGGATCCCCCTAAGGTAGAGTTTTCCTTGGAAGGAGAGCCAGGCTATATCCCGGTATTTCAAAGGAATTCTTGAGGAATTAATAAGCCTCAAACCCTCCCTCATGATGGAGCCTGGGCAATCCCTGAGGGACAATGGCTCATGAAAAGCCAGACCCAGGACCCGACTCACCAGAAGCTTCCTCGGAGTAGATCTCATGTCCTCTGCTGTCAATTGCCATTGCCGAAGTATTTTCAAGCACGGGGCAACATAGGCCGGGAGCTGAGCCTGAGGAACTCGAGGGCTTTTCATCCGGCCACCATTCTCCCAGTCTCGCAGGAAGGGCTTAAACCAGGACTGGAAAATACCCACCCAGCCAGGCGGGCTCTCTGCCAACATGCTTCCAAAATTATGTTTCAGAAACAAGAGAGAGAAAAACACGACTGGGTTGACCATCCCTAGGCCACCCTCCCGCCTAGATAGGTAGGTGACATTTCTTTTCACCAGGTTCATGCGGTTTCCCCATAACATCTGGAAAAACACGCTGTAGACCCTGGTGTAGAGAGACACTGGCAAAACACAGACGAAGCTGACGTATAAAAAGATGGGGATCAGGTAGGTCTTGATAAGGTCAACCCTTTCCCTGAGAGACATTTTCCAGCTCTTCCAGACTGCAACCTTGGCATTGGCAATTTCCAGCCTGCGCTCCCAGTTTTTTTGGCCATAATCGCCAGGACCGAAATTTATGCCAAGGATCTTAATTTCCTGCTGGGGCACTGGGAAGGCGTCCGGAAGTTCGTAGCCCTCACCCTCACCCATCCAGAAAACTTCACTCTTCTCGTGATTGACCTTGGAGCCCGACGCTTCTGTATACTGTGCTATAAGAGAGGCCACCTCCTCCGCCTCATTTGTCCCAGAGACAATCACAGATACATCATCAGCATAGGCAATGACCTTCAAAGGAGGCTCACCAGGCATACCCAGAGGAACCCCACATAACATGCTGCTCTCGACCCTCCTTATAAAGGGATCAATCGCAAACACATACAGTAGGGGACTCAGAGGGCATCCCTGTCGCACACCAGAGCCAACTTCGAAAGGCCTTCCAACCCAACCATTAACAAGAGGGAAGCTCTCAGCCCCTTCATAAAGGGTTTGTAGCCAATTAATGAACCGCCCCGGCAGGCCGTACTTACCAAGAAGCAGCCATAGGTACTCATGATTGACCCTATCAAAAGCCTTTGCCTGATCCAACGCCAACAAGTACTTTCCCCAGCCTGCAGCCCTGCACTGCTCCAAGGCTTCCCGGACAGCTAAAACCGCTGAGAAGGTGCTTCTACCTTGGATGGAGCAATGCTGGTGACAAGAAAGCAGTTGCTCCGCCACTGACGACAAGCGCCAGAACAAAATCTTTGCCAGTATCTTTCTATCGACATTGAGAAGGCTGATGGGGCGCCAGTTCTCAATCATCGAAGAGTCCTTACCTTTTGACAGAAGGATCACAGCCGAGCGCCTCATGGAGGGAGGGAGGGAACCCT
The DNA here is from genome assembly GCA_027917425.1 of Gastrophryne carolinensis. Taxonomy (NCBI): domain Eukaryota; kingdom Metazoa; phylum Chordata; class Amphibia; order Anura; family Microhylidae; genus Gastrophryne; species Gastrophryne carolinensis. The sequence continues at coordinate 89,625,948 of CM051243.1, forward strand.
CTGCCAGACAGCAATTAAAAACCTCCACCAAATGTGGTGCCAGGATGGTCTTAAAACATTTATAAAATTCAGCTGTCAGACCATCTGACCCGGGCGACTTTTTGATGGCAAGGTGATCAATTGCACTTACCACCTCATCAGCCGTGACCGGTTCTGTCAAGCCAGTGATAGAAATGTCACCATTTTCCAATCCTGGAGTAGAGTCCAGGAAACTTTCCATCCTTGCCCGGTCAAGAACCTTTCTGCCCAGGAGGTCAGCATAAAAGGACCTAATGATCTCCAGGATCCCAGATTTAGATCTTACCAGGGAACCTGTGCTATCCTTCAGACCAAGGACAGTCTTGAGAGCTGCAGCCTGTCTGCAATTCTGATAGGGATCGGGCGAGTGGTATTTCCCATAATCCCTTTCCAGAACCAGAGAAGCATGCCGGTCATACTGACACTTCCTGAGGAGAAGCTTGACTTCAGAGATTGCCCCTTGATCTCCACCATTCGAGACAAGGATGTCAAGCTTCCTCCGCAAGCGCTGGTAGGCAATGTATTTATCAAGCTGTTTCCTTTTTCCTAGGCCCCTGAAAAGCCCAGCAATTCTCATTTTGGTCAGCTCCCACCACTCAGACCTGCTGCTGCAAAAATCCTTAATGGAAACCTGTGCCTGAAAGAATTCCTCAAAGGATTGTCTTACCCACTCCTCCTCAAGGAGAGCCGAATTCATCCTCCAGATGCCCCTTCCTCTAGGGGGTGTGTCAGAAGCATTCAAGACCATCGATAGTAAAAGGTGATCGGAGAACTCGACCGCCTGCAGCCGGGGAGGCTGAGAAGCCGAGCCCTCCTTCAAAAAAAACCTGTCTATTCTACTCTGACTGCTACCTCGCTGAAAAGTGAAGCCCGTGAGGTCCGGGGAGTGCTTAATGTGCACATCTTCCAGACCTGCCTCTCTAACCATACTATTCAAAAAGAGACTATCGCAGCCCAGCTTGCCTTTGAAGCCTCTCCTGTCCATGGGCCTAGTCACGGTGTTAAAATCACCCCCAAAGACTACTGGCCGGGCTGTAAAAAGGAACGGCTTGATCTTTGTAAAGAGGCATTTCCTGTCCCACTTAGTTTGAGGTCCATAGATATTTATTAGGCGCAGGTCCTGCCCCTTCACAATGACGTCCAATACCATGCACCTCCCGATCTCCACCTCAATGACTCGCCGGCAAGTTACCATGTCAGTTTTAAAAAGCACCGCCACTCCACTGTAAGGCTCGGCCGCAAGAGACCAAAAAGAGGGTCCGTGCCTCCACTCCCGCTTCACAGCGTGAATGTCAGCCAGACTGGCCAATCTGGTCTCCTGCAAAAATAAAATGTCAGCATCAAACTGGCTGAGAAAAAATAAGGCCATAAAACGAGCGCTTACAGATTTAATGCTGGCAACATTAATGGTTGCCACCTTTATCGGAGGGGGAACTGCCATCAGAGTCATTCGGGAGAACGTCTCTTAGCCTTCCCTCCGGCCTCACTATCTGACCCTAAACGCTTACTGGAGGAGACTGGTGCTTCCTCCTCCATATCTGAAGCCTCGGAATCAAAAGAAGATATTTCAATAGATGAGTCCTCAGAAAGTGCCTCAAACCTGTTGGAGAGCTGCACCCCACTGCTCTCCCCCGGCTCCGGCACTGCATTACCCTTTTTCCTTTTTTTCTTTGTAGCTAGCCTGTAAGCCAGGTAATCCTGATCCCCAGGGGAGAGTCCAGACCATGCTGTCTTGGGATCTGAACTCCCACCCTGCTCAGAAGGGGGTGCAGGATCAGGATCACCTAGCCCCAGCCTGCGAGATCTTACAGCAGGGGGCACAATTACTGAAACCCCCTTGGTACTTGCAGTGCCAGCCCCCCGGGCCGCCTCAGCTATTATATTGCTTGGTCTTACATTAGTGGTTGCTGACTTGGGGGCAGACTGGGGATTCACCTTAGGGCCACCTGCAGATGGCACAGGCACAGGGGCCTCAGGAACCCCCAGCTGAGTGGGGGGAGGGACCGCAGACGGGGCAGCATGGGAATGTTCCTCCCTATCCAGCCGCAGCATTTCCTGCACCACTTCCCTGTCCAGGTTGTGCCAGGCCTCAGGACACTGACTATAAGGGTGGCCGAGCTGGTTACATAGATTACAGCGGATCGTGTTGCAGTCCTTAGCCAAGTGTCCCAAGCCCTGGCACAAAGAGCACCTAAGAAGCGAGCAGGAGGAGCTGAAGTGACCCTTGGCCCCACATTTATGGCAAACCTTGGGCTGACCAGGATAAAAGATGGTCAGCCGGTCACGGCCAATATAGGCAGATGATGGCAAGTGGGTGACCTGGTTGCCATTCCTGCGGAGCCTCAGGGTCACTGACCAGCCCCCGGTCCAGATGTCGCGATCGTCCAAAATTTTTTTCAGGGGAGTGAGAACATCACCATAACGCCTTAGCCAGACGGTCAAATCTGAGGGGGGAATGGACTCATTTCTTACTAGGATGGTGATGTTTTTAATGAGCTGCTGCCTGGAGACCTGGATGGGAGTTAACCCCTTCCAGGCAGGACGTTGCTTTTGCAGCTCGTACCGCTCCCAAAACAAGTCCATCCCCTCTGGTCTAACGAAGCTCAAGTCATGTTCTGCGCTCCCCACTGGACTGATCAGGGCAAAAATGTCTGCGGCTGTAAATCCCATACCCAGGATGAGATCCACCACCGCCCGCCGGGTGATAACTGGCCCCTCCCCCTCCCACCTAAGCTGGACCAGGTTGCGCCTATTGAAGCCACTGGCAGGGGCGTTGACCTCACTGGGCACAGACATCCTCTCACCAGCAGCTTCTCCTCCGCGCCTGGCAACCTGGGCATAGGACACAGGGGGCTGCACTGCAGCACCAACAGCATTATTGGCCCCACTCCCTGTGCCACCTCGCTGGATAAAATACAGGGCAGGGCGGACAGCAGGGGTCCCAGCATTAGGTGGCACAGCCTTCTTATAGTCCACCTGAGGTGCAGGTGAGGGGACAGTCACAGCATCAGTCACAGCAGAAAGTCCAGCAATAGATTTAACCCCTGTGGACTCAACCCCAGACACAGCAGCAGCAACAGGAGCAACAACATCAATAACAGCACCTAAACCAGCTGAAGCAGAAACAATAGAAGCCCTGCCAGCAAGACCCAAACCTGCGGGTGAGTCACCCATGGCCCCAGGCCCACCAAGTTCGGCGCACCCAGGAACCCGGATGGGTGCCAGGATGGTACTTACGGCTGGCGCCACCTCACCCTTTTCAGAGCAAGGAGCGCCACAGTCTTCTATACCCCCTGACACAGCGCCTATGGCGCACTCCGCAGGCTGGCTGGACAGATGGACGTCGTCCTTAGCTGGCATGGGCTCCTCAGGCTGGCGGCTGTCCTCTGGAAGATCTGCTCCAGTAGGGGCTTCCTGGATGCCCAGCGATGTCACGCACTCCTGATGTGTTGCCTCAGCAAGAAAGTCTTCCAATGCTGGTTCCGGGGCTCCCGGCTCTGCTACTGCTGCAACTTTGGGTGGAGGTACAGCTGGAGAATCCTCCACCATCTGGGTCTCGTCCACATGGTCGGCCTCTTCCTCCTTCACAGTGGGGCCTGAGCGCTGCATGGACTTAAATCGCTCCTCATTTTTATATTTTTCTTTAAAGGCCCCACTGCTTGCTTTAAGGGACGCAACCAACTTTTCCTGCTGCCGACATGCTGATTCAAGCTCAGCTAAGTCTGCTTTGCTTGACCGCTTATCCAATCCCCGCGCCTTGCTGGTGTCCATTTTCTTTTTCTTTAATGCGATTTTCATCTTGCACAGCTTCTCCTCCTCCTTCGCCACATTGCACAAATTACTGCATACACGGCTGCGAAAGGCTGACAAACTCTCACCGGGCTGGGGCACCGTGGTGTTACTAGCGCCGCTGGTGGAAGCAGTCCCGGGATCCGGAGGTTTAATAGTCCTCCGGGGGTATCGGCGAGATTCACCACCAGAATCCTCCATCTTGCCTGGGATAATCCTCCCAGCAAGGCCTCAGGCTTCTCAGCTCACAGCACACAGCACACAGCTCACAGCTCACAGCTCACAGCTCACAGCTCTCCAGCTGCTGGTAATCAGAGGAAGCACACACACCAGGAGGTGACCACACCCTCCTGATTACCCTAATAGATTGTAAGCTCTCCTTCTGTATGCTTCCTTATACCCTAATCGATTGTTAGCTTTTCTGTATCCTCCCTTATACCCCAATAGATGGTAAGCTCTTTTTCTTCTGTATCCTCCATTACCCTCGTAGAATGTAAGCTCTCCCTTCTTTTGTAGCCACTCATTTTTTTCATTTGGACTCACCAGTGACCCGAAATTGATTTGTTGAGGATAGTCTAGGGATTTTCTAGAAGTGTAAAAACAAATCATTGCTTGTGCGCCTCCCACTTTTTCCTGGTGAGCTGCTGAAAAAGAAATTATTGCTGAGACCATTAACCAGACCATTTTCTGTAGCCCAGTCCAAGGATTTTATTCAGATCTGACCACCTGTTTTAACACTGAAAGGTGGACCTTATGCAAAGTGGAAGGGTAAGAGAAACAAGCAAAGCAGGGAACAGCTATCCTCTTCTGTACACACAAGCGTGTGGTGAGTCCCACATATTCGTTGCATGAAGAGTAGAGAGCTGCATTGCTCACTAGTTTAAAAAAGGTGGTCATGAATTAAAACAAAAATCTCAACAACAGCATTATTAAGCAGCACACCAGAATCAATCTTCTGCATGCCGGTTAAGCAAAGTATGATTTGTTGTTACAAATAGCCTTGACAATCCCTTTAATAAAAAATACTGTCGCTTGGTCGTAGTCCTGAAGTAGTTAACATTAATTATTTGATATCATGTGCTTCCATAATTGAGCAGTCTCTCCTCATCAGAATGAGTCTTGAATCCCCGGGCTCAGAAATGAGGATTGTCTTTATTCTGTGGATGGTTAAAAAGCGATAACGCCTATTGAGCGCAACTCGCAGAGGGCTAATCAGGAGGAAACTTTATGTGGAAAGGAGGCCGGAGAATCAGGAGAGGTTATTGCTGTAAACATTTCAAGGTTGTGCCGGGTAGCAAATAATGGGCCACATAGTGAATGAAATGTGTTGCATTATAATAGCTGTGTAACAATAGCAGGGCTGAATGGCTCCTCTTGCACCACAGCAACGGGAACGCCACCAAGGTCAATGACTAACTCAGCCTGGCTGTTTGCTTTCACAACTAATGTTGCTATTCCAGTGCAGCTCAATATTAGTTATATTCCATTGGAATTTTGTAAATTTACATTTATATGTCACCAATTTTTTGGGGGCAGAGCTTTTTGGAAAGAGCTAAAAGACAATGTTTGGGGGAAAAAAAGCTATACTCATAGCGTCATAGCTTACCGTTAGAGATGAGCAAACTTTTGAAAAATTCAATTTGACTGATTCGCCGAATTTTCTGACAAAAATCGTTTCGACCCGAATTTATTTGCGACGAATCGCTATTAAAAACGGCTATTTCTGAGCCTCCTAGAGCCTCAATAGGGTTGTAAACCATTCTGCCTTGCTGTAACACGCACAGGATGCGTGCTGGGTTAGTTAAATAATACTTTGAATAAATATCACATGCAGATCAGAGGCATCGCTAATAGAATCGCAGAGCGGCACAATTGCAGAGAGTTGAAGTGGCATCACTATGAGGGGCAGGAGCCCAAACATTGCTTTAAAGAGACACTGGAGTTGGCAGCAGCAGGAGCCCAAAAATTGGATGAATCACACCCTGGAGTTGCAAGCAGCAGCAGGAGCCCAAACATTGGCTGAAAGAGACACTGGAGTTGGCAGCAGCAGGAGCCCAAAAACTGACTGACACACCCTGGAGTTTCAAGCAGCAGCAGCAGCAGGAGCCCAAACATAGCTTGAAATAGACACTGGAGTTGGCTGCAGAAGCCCAAAGATTGGATGAATCACACCCTGCAGTTGCAAGCAGCAGCAGCAGGAGCCCAAATATTACTTTAAAGAGACACTGGATTTGGCAGCAGGAGCCCAACATTGGATGAATCACACCCTGGAGTTGGCAGCAGCAGCAGGAGCCCAAACATTACTTTAAAGAGACACTGGGGTTGGCTTCCGGAGCCCAAAAATTGGATGAATCACACCCTGGAGTTGGCAGCAGCAGGAGCCCAAATATTACTTTAAAGAGACACTGGGGTTGGCTTCAGGAGCGCAAAAATTGGATGAATCACACCCTGGAGTTGGCAGCAGCAGCAGGAGCCCAAACATTACTTTAAAGAGACACTGGAGTTGCCAGCAGGAGCCCAAAAATTGGATGAATCACACACTGGAGTTGGCAGCAGCAGCAGGAGCCCAAACATTACTTTAAAGAGACACTGGAGTTGGCAACAGGAGCCTAAAGATTGGATGAATCACACCCTGGCGTTGGCAGCAGCAGCAGGAGACCAAATATTACTTTAAAGAGACACTGGGGTTGGCTTCAGGAGGACAAAAATTGGATGAATCACACCCTGGAGTTGGCAGCAGCAGCAGCAGGAGCCCAAATATTACTTTAAAGAGACACTGGGGTTGGCTTCAGGAGCCCAAAAATTGGATGATTCACACCCTGGAGTTGGCAGCAGCAGCAGCAGGAGCCCAAACATTACTTTAAAGAGACACTGGGGTTGGCTTCAGGAGTCCAAAAATTGGATGATTCACACCCTGGAGTTGGCAGCAGCAGCAGCAGGAGCCCAAACATTACTTTAAAGAGACACTGGGGTTGGCTTCAGGAGGACAAAAATTGGATGAATCACACCCTGGAGTTGGCAGCAGCAGCAGCAGGAGCCCAAATATTACTTTAAAGAGACACTGGGGTTGGCTTCAGGAGCCCAAAAATTGGATGATTCACACCCTGGAGTTGGCAGCAGCAGCAGCAGGAGCCCAAACATTACTTTAAAGAGACACTGGGGTTGGCTTCAGGAGTCCAAAAATTGGATGATTCACACCCTGGAGTTGGCAGCAGCAGCAGCAGGAGCCCAAACATTACTTTAAAGAGACACTGGAGTTGGCAGCAGGAGCCCAAAGATTGGATGAATCACACCCTGGAGTTGGCAGCAGCAGCATGAGCCCAAATATTACTTTAAAGAGACACTGGGGTTGGTTTCAGGAGCCCAAAAATTGGATAATTCACACCCTGGAGTTGCCAGCAGCAGCAGCAGGAGCCAAAACATTACTTTAAAGAGACACTGGAGTTGGCTTCAGGAGCCCAAAAATTGGATGATTCACACCCTGGAGTTGGCAGCAGCAGGAGCCCAAACATTACTTTAAAGAGACACTGGGGTTGGCTTCAGGAGCCCAAAAATTGGATGATTCACACCCTGGAGTTGGCAGCAGCAGGAGCCCAAACATTACTTTAAAGAGACGCTGGAGTTGGCAGCAGGAGCCCAAAGATTGGATGAATCACACCCTGGAGTTGGCAGCAGCAGCATGAGCCCAAATATTACTTTAAAGAGAGACTGGGGTTGGCTTCAGGAGCACAAAAATTGGATGATTCACACCCTGGAGTTGGCAGCAGCAGCAGCAGGAGCCCAAACATTACTTTAAAGAGACACTGGGGTTGGCTTCAGGAGCCCAAAAATTGGATGAATCACACCCTGGAGTTGGCAGCAGCAGCAGCAAGAGCCCAAATATTTCTTTAAAGAGACACTGGGGTTGGCTTCAGGAGCCCAAAAATTGGATGATTCACACCCTGGAGTTGGCAGCAGCAGCAGAAGGAGCCCAAACATTACTTTAAAGAGACACTGGGGTTGGCTTCAGGAGCCCAAAAATTGGATGATTCACACCCTGGAGTTGGCAGCAGCAGCAGGAGCCCAAATATTACTTTAAAGAGACACTGGGGTTGGCTTCAGGAGCCCAAAAATTGGATGATTCACACCCTGGAGTTGGCAGCAGCAGCAGCAGGAGCCCAAACATTACTTTAAAGAGACACTGGAGTTGGCAGCAGGAGCCCAAAGATTGGATGAATCACACCCTGGAGTTGGCAGCAGCAGCAGGAGCCCAAATATTACTTTAAAGAGACACTGGGGTTGGCTTCAGGAGCCCAAAAATTGGATGATTCACACCCTGGAGTTGGCAGCAGCAGCAGCAGGAGCCCAAATATTACTTTAAAGAGACACTGGGGTTGGCTTCAGGAGCCCAAAAATTGGATGATTCACACCCTGGAGTTGGCAGCAGCAGCAGCAAGAGCCCAAACATTACTTTAAAGAGACACTGGGGTTGGCTTCAGGAGCCCAAAAATTGGATGATTCACACCCTGGAGTTGGCAGCAGCAGCAGCAGGAGCCCAAATATTACTTTAAAGAGACACTGGGGTTGGCTTCAGGAGCCCAAAAATTGGATGATTCACACCCTGGAGTTGGCAGCAGCAGCAGCAGGAGCCCAAACATTACTTTAAAGAGACACTGGAGTTGGCAGCAGGAGCCCAAAGATTGAATGAATCACACCCTGGAGTTGACAGCAGCAGCAGGAGCCCAAACATTACTTTAAAGAGACACTGGGGTTGGCTTCAGGAGCCCAAAAATTGGATGATTCACACCCTGGAGTTGGCAGCAGCAGCAGCAGGAGCCAAAACATTACTTTAAAGAGACACTGGAGTTGGCTTCAGGAGCCCAAAAATTGGATGATTCACACCCTTGAGTTGGCAGCAGCAGCAGCAGGAGCCAAAACATTACTTTAAAAAGACACTGGGGTTGGCTTTAGGAGCCCAAAAATTGGATGAATTACACCCTGGAGTTGGCAGCAGCAGCAGCAGGAGCCCAAATATCACTTTAAAGAGACACTGGGGTTGGCTTCAGGAGCCCAAAAATTGGATGAATCACACCCTGGAGTTGGCAGCAGCAGCAGCAAGAGCCCAAACATTACTTTAAAGAGACACTGGAGTTGGCTTCAGGAGCCCAAAAATTGGATTATTCACACCCTGGAGTTGGCAGCAGCAGCAGCAGGAGCCCAAATATTACTTTAAAGAGACACTGGAGTTGGCTTCAGGAGCCCAAAAATTGGATGATTCACACCCTGGAGTTGGCACGATACTTGCCGGGCAGGACAGCTTTTCCAGGGAAAACTCTGCTAGTTGCAGCCACAAATCAAGTTTGGCTGCCCAGAAGTCCAGTGGATCCTCAAGGTGTGTTGGCATGGTCATGTCAAAGTATGACATGACCTGCTGGTTCAGGTCCTGCTCCAGGTCTTCCTGCTGCTCATGAGTAGCCTCACTATGTGGGTGTAGAAAGCTACTCATTAGCGACTGAAGACTGAGGCTGCTGCTGATGGAGCTGCTGCTGCTGCTCCTGCCAACCCCCCCAGCGGCCATGGCAGTGGAAGGTGAGCGCAGAGGTCCCCTCGAGCCAGACCTGCGAGAGTATGGACCATGGCGTAGATAGGCATCGGCCAACTGCTGCGTAGAATGTCTTTGTAGTAGTTCAGTTTGTCCTCCCTCTCGGTGGGTTTAAAAAATGCCCCCATTTTGTGCCGGAAGCGAGGGTCCAATAAGGTGGACAGCCAGAAGTCATCCAGCCGACAGATGGAAACAATTCTGGTTTCACTACGCAAGCACGTGAGCATGCTTCGTGCCATTTGCGCAAGTGACTCGGATGGACTACCTGTCTCCATCTCCGCTGCATACTGCCACGGTGTGCCCGGGTCCTCTGTCTCGCCTTCCTCAAAAACCTCTAGCTCCTCTGGCTGCTCCTGCTCCTCCTCTCCTGTCCGCTGACTAGATAAACCAGCCATTTCGCCAAGCCTAAACTGTGTTTCGCTGGGCAACTCCTCCTCCTCTTCCTCCTCCTCCTCCAGTTCAGCTCCAACGGGGTTCATGTGGCCATAAGATGTAAACGCCATGTCTCCAGTGCCCTAACCAGCCATGGTTTCCAACATGTGCTGTAGTACATGAAGCAGTGGAATCACGTTGTTCATCCCGTAATCCTGCCGACTGACAAATAAAGTGGCTTCCTCAAAGGGCCTGAGCAAACGGCAGGTGTCACGTATGAGCTGCCACTGGTTGACATTGAAGTTACACAGGGGAGTCCCCCTATCCGCTTGGATCATCAGGAAATCCGTGATGGCTTTTCTCTGTTCATATAATCGGTCCAACATGTGAAGGGTGGAATTCCAATGGGTGGAAACATCGCAAATCAGACTATGTTGGGGGATACCATTCTGACGCTGTAGCTCAAGAAGGGTGTGTTTGGCGGTGTATGAGTGGCTGAAGTGCATGCAAAGTTTCCTTGAAGTTGTTAGGATGTCTTGCAGATGGGGGGAACACTTCAGAAACCGCTTGACAACCAGATTGAAGACGTGAGCCATGCAGGGGGCATGGGTCAGGCTTCCTTGGCGCAGCGCAGACAAAATGTTCTTCCCATTGTCGATAACCATGATTCCCATTTTAAGTTTTCTTGGAGTAAGCCATGTTTGAATTTCCTGATGAATACATTTAAGCAGCTCCTCCCCTGTGTGACTCCGTTCGCCAAGACAAACCATGTGAAGCACTGCGTGACACCTCCGTGCCCTGCACACATGGTAGACTGGAGGGGCACTGAGACTTGAGCCTACAGTGGAGGGTGAGGAGATGGCGGAGGATGAGGAGGCCGAGTCGCACAGTGTCACAGGCCCAACGGGCAGGGAACGCGGAGGCCGAAGCGGCGTGACCTGTCCAAGTTGCTGCTGCTAAACGACATGTACTGTCCCTGACCGTAGTTACAGCTCCAGACGTCGGCGCTGCCATGCACTTTGCTACACACCGACAGGCTCAAGGACTGGCCCACCTTCTGTTCAACAAAAGTGTGCAGCGCTGGTACTGCCTTCTTGGCAAAGAAATGACGGCTTGGGACTCTCCACCTCGGCTCGGCACAAACAATCAGTTCTCTGAAAGGTGCAGAGTCCACCACCTGAAAAGGGAGCGACTGCAGCTCCAGCAACTTGGACAGGAGCACATTCAGCTTCTGCGCCGTAGGATGAATGGGCGCATACTGCTGTCTCTTGGACATGGCTTCGCTGATGGATTGCTGGTGGGATGCATGACTTGGAGGAGGAGGAGGAGGAGCAGGAGCGACAGAGGATGGGTATGACGCACAGCTGCCTTCGGCTGAGGTGCTGGAGCCTTGGCTGGCAGAAATTGGGAGCGGCGTGCCACTTGGTGAGGAAGCAGACTGGACCACCTCTTGGGAGCCTCGGTTCTCCCAGGTCGCTTTATGGTGACGCATCATATGCCGTGGTGCCAACATTTGGACCCTGGCCACGCTTCACCTTTTGCCTGCATATCTTGCATGTGGCCATGTTACCCTCCTGCGGATGCTTCAGGAAAAACTGCCACACTGCCGAGTAGCTACTTTTCCCACCCCCTGGCCTCACTGATTCACTGCTGCTGTTGCCAACTCCAGGAACCCCTGATCCACTACCTCCCGATAAGGTAGACTGCTGCACAGCAGGTGCTCTACCCCGGCCCCGGCCCCGGCCGGCTCCAGCCTTTGGAATTGTGCCCCCATGCTGACTGCTACCACCTTGCTGCCTGAGCTGCTGACTCCGGGGCAACCTGCGCCCCTCTTCTCCTGAGGATGACGACGAAGCCCCTTCATCACCCGGCTCCCAAGTGCGATCGGATTCATCGTCATCATCATTATCACCGAGTTGTGGCTGTACGTCACTGATGTTCGTGGCTTCGTCAACAGTGTCTGGCGCAGGAGCTGGAATGCTCGCAGCACCCACGACACTGTCCACATCACTATTTGTCTGCCTAGCTAAAGAAGCCACCTCCATTTCTTGGCTGGGCAGTAGCTGCTGACTGTCCTCTATCTGATCGTCCTCCTCACTAAAGAGTGGAGCTGAACCCAAAGCATAGGATACGTCGCTGGGGGAGGGAACGGCGTAGGACAGAGGCAATGGGAGGACAGGGACTGCTCTCGGGCCATGCCAACTCAGGGTTGTGTCAGAGGAACCTACCGACCCTAGACTGGGGGTCTCAGACGTAAGTTGGGTATGATGTTGTTGATGAGCGCGTCAACCAATCTACCACGGCAGATGCGTTACTGGTGGAGACCCGACCGCTAGCAGATACTGGCAGATTAGGTCTCTCAGCGTGCTGCTGCTACTGGCCCCCAGTCTGCTGCGACCTCTGCCTGCGGAATCTTGGCCTCTGCCACTCCTCTTTTCACTTCCAGGCACTTGTCTGCCCGACATAGTCTAACTGGCGTGGTAGTAGGTGATATTTTAAGAACCCCCAGGCAGCAGTGGGTCTATATGAAACAGAATATAATGCACACCAAAAGTGAGCAGTAACACTCAGCCTCCAACAGGCCTGCTTAGTGTAAATAAGAGAGCTGCTTAGTGTAAATAAACAGGGGTATGGTATGTTACAGAATGGAATGCCCCAACAGGAGTGCACCTGTGAGCAGTAGTACTATGCACAGCAAAAGTGTGTTTATCAGGCCAAATTTCTATTAGAATAAGTGCAAAGGGTTATAGTAGTAAATAGAGGCTGGTGTAGTCACAGAATGGGATGCCCCAACAGCCAGCAGTGCACCTGGGAGCAGTAATACTATGCATAGCAAAAGTGTGTTTATCAGGCCAAATTTCTATTAGAATAAGTGCAAAGGGTTATAGTAGTAAATAGAGGCTGGTGTAGTCACAGAATGGGATGCCCCAACAGCCAGCAGTGCACCTGGGAGCAGTAATACTATGCACAGCAAAAGTGTGTTTATCAGGCCAAATTTCTATTAGAATAAGTGCAAAGGGTTATAGTAGTAAATAGAGGCTTGTGTAGTCACAGAATGGGATGCCCCAACAGCCAGCAGTGCGCCTGTGAGCAGTAATACTATGCACAGCAAACGTGTGTTTATCAGGCCAAATTTCTATTAGAATAAGTGCAAAGGGTTATAGTAAATAGAGGCTGGTGTAGTCACAGAATGGGATGCCCCAACAGCCAGCAGTGCACCTGTGAGCAGTACTACTATGCACAGCAAAAGTGTGTTTATCAGGCCAAATTTCTATTAGAATAAGTGCAAAGGGTTATAGTAGTAAATAGAGGCTTGTGTAGTCATAGAATGGGATGCCCCAACAGCCAGCAGTGCACCTGGGAGCAGTAATACTATGCACAGCAAAAGTATGTTTATCAGGCCAAATTTCTATTAGAATAAGTGCAAAGGGTTATAGTAGTAAATAGAGGCTGGTGTAGTCACAGAATGGGATGCCCCAACAGCCAGCAGTGCACCTGGAAGCAGTAATACTATGCACAGCAAAAGTGTGTTTATCAGGCCAAATTTCTATTAGAATAAGTGCAAAGGGTTATAGTAGTAAATAGAGGCTTGTGTAGTTACAGAATGGGATGCCCCAACAGCCAGCAGTGCACCTGTGAGCAGTAATACTATGCACAGCAAAAGTGTGTTTATCAGGCCAAATTTCTATTAGAATAAGTGCAAAGGGTTATAGTAGTAAATAGAGGCTTGTGTAGTCACAGAATGGGATGCCCTAACAGCCAGCAGTGCACCTGTGAGCAGTACTACTATGCACAGCAAAAGTGTCTTTATCAGGCCAAATGACTTTTAGAATAAGTGCAAAGGGTTATAGTAAATAGAGGCTGGTGTAGTCACAGAATGGGATGCCCCAACAGCCAGCAGTGCACCTGTGAGCAGTACTACTATGCACAGCAAAAGTGTCTTTATCAGGCCAAATGACTTTTAGAATAAGTGCAAAGGGTTATAGTAAATAGAGGCTGGTGTAGTCACAGAATGGGATGCCCCAACAGCTAGCAGTGCACCTGTGAGCAGCACTACTATGCACAGCAAAAGTGTCTTTATCAGGCCAAATGACTTTTAGAATAAGTGCAAAGGGTTATAGTAAATAGAGGCTGGTGTAGTCCCAGAATGGGATGCCCCAACAGCCAGCAGTGCACCTGGGAGCAGTAATACTATGCACAGCAAAAGTGTGTTTATCAGGCCAAATTTCTATTAGAATAAGTGCAAAGGGTTATAGTAGTAAATAGAGGCTAGTGTAGTCACAGAATGGGATGCCCCAACAGCCAGCAGTGCACCTGTGAGCAGTAGTACTATGCACAGCAAAAGTGTGTTTATCAGGCCAAATCTCTATTAGAATAAGTGCAAAGGGTTATAGTAGTAAATAGAGGCTTGTGTAGTCACAGAATGGGATGCCCCAACAGCCAGCAGTGCACCTGTGAGCAGTACTACTATGCACAGCAAAGGTGTCTTTATCAGGCCAAATGACTTTTAGAATAAGTGCAAAGGCTTATAGTAAATAGAGGCTGGTGTAGCCACAGAATGGGATGCTCCAACAGCCAGCAGTGCACCTGGGAGCAGTAATACTATGCACAGCAAAAGTGTGTTTATCAGGCCAAATTTCTATTAGAATAAGCTCAAGGGGTTATAGTAGTAAATAGAGGCTTGTGTAGTCACAGAATGGGATGCCCCAACAGCCAGCAGTGCACCTGTGAGCAGTAATACTATGCACAGCAAAAGTGTCTTTATCAGGCCAAATGACTTTTAGAATAAGTGCAAAGGGTTATAGTAAATATAGACTGGTGTAGTCACAGAATGGGATGCCCCAACAGCCAGCAGTGCACCTGTGAGCAGTAATACTATGCACAGCAAAAGTGTGTTTATCAGGCCAAATTTCTTTTAGAATAAGTGCAAAGGGTTATAGTAGTAAATAGAGGCTTGTGTAGTCACAGAATGGGATGCCCCAACAGCCAGCAGTGCACCTGTGAGCAGTACTACTATGCACAGCAAAAGTGTCTTTATCAGGCCAAATGACTTTTAGAATAAGTGCAAAGGGTTATAGTAAATAGAGGCTGGTGTAGTCACAGAATGGGATGCCCCAACAGCCAGCAGTGCACCTGTGAGCAGTAATACTATGCACAGCAGAAGTGTGTTTATCTGGCCAAATTTCTATTAGAATAAGTGCAAAGGGTTATAGTAGTAAATAGAGGCTTGTGTAGTCACAGAACGGGATGCCCCAACCGGAGTGCACCTGGCAGCAGTACTACTATGCACAGCAAAAGTGTCTTTATCAGGCCAAATGACTTTTAGAATAAGTGCAAAGGGTTATAGTAAATAGAGGCTGGTGTAGTCACAGAATGGGATGCCTCACAGCAGACTTGAGATCAGTTCAGTATATATGCACAGTAAGTGTATAAGCAGCCTGAAAACGCTAACAAAGCCAGTCAGCCAGCCAGTAACACTCAGGCTGGATGAAAAAATAAAAAAATTCTCCCTGTGACTGCCTCCGATTTTTCCTAACTTTCCCTGCTTTTTGCTGACTTTCTGCCTGTCTCCTGCCTGTCCCTATCTGTCCCTGGCTCTCTGCCTCTCCCTCACTACAGCAGCGTCCTGTCTGTCACGAATGCAATAGAGAAATGAGGAAAAGCAAGATGTCCGCCGACTTAAATAGGGCTTTGACGTCACCGGGCTTGCTGGCTGCTGATAGGCTGCATGTGACTACCCCAGCTTGCACTGGCGCGGGGTAGATGTCTGGACATGTCCCGTCCGCCATCTTAGAATGCCTCTAATGTAAATGAATGGATGTTAAAGGAAAACTTCGAGCGATCGAAGCACGGGGAAATTCGGATTCGATCCGAATCAAATTTTTCATGAAATTCGGATCGAATCCAGGTTCGTCCGGATCGATTCGCTCATCCCTACTTACCGTGATGGCAGGGGTGTCGCCACAGTGAAGCGAGACAGGAAGAGAAGCCTGACGAGAGAGCAGCACTGTGCGAGGTGCCAGGAGGCAAGGGACCTGCATCCAGCCTTTCAGGTGAGCCCTGCTGCCCCGGACTAGGAGCAATGGTCTGCGTGGGAGAAAAATTTTTATAGTTTTTTTAGCTTTTCCTTCATTTGTCTGAAAATTGTCTTAGGCCCCTCCTCCTGGGGCAACTAACAGTGCAGCAAGCATCCAATTAAGCTCATAGCTCAATTTGATCTGAATTTGAAGTGTTTGGCGGTAGAATTTCTCCAAGAAATTTGGGTTCGTCCGAATCAAACCTTTGAGAATCGCTCACCTCTAAGTGGAAAACACACAGCACAGTGGGAGCAGGGGAGGCCGGCAGTTCCGTCAGCGGGCGGCGGAAGCCGCCTTTCACAGCTGACAGCAAAGCCGGCCTCCCCCGCTCCCACCATGCTGTGTGTAGCTTACCTACATGCCGGCATGGTGGGAGCAGAGGAGGCCGGCTGCACTGTCAGCAGGTGGCGGCAGCCGGCTTTCACAGCTCCCACCATGCTGTGTGTAGCTTACCTACATGTCGGCATGGTGGGAGTGGGGGAGGCCGGTCACACTGTCAGCAGGGGGCAGAAGCCGGCTTGCACAGCTGACAGTGCAGCCGGTCCCCCTCCTTCCCCCACACAGGCTGCACTGTCAGCTGTGCAAGCTGGCTTCCGCTGGATCGAAGCGTGGCACTGGAACAAGGATGGTGGTGAGTTCTTTTTTCTACCTTCCGTCCAGTGAATTTCAGGAAAAATTCGGTCAGCGTGAACCCCCCAAAAATTGGTTTCGTGCTGAATCAAATTTTTCTAGGAATTCGAAACGAACTTCGGAACTGGTTTTGACGAACCAGTTCGCTCACCTCTTTTTGGAGGCTGAGCAACCAGTCTCTGGCATACCTGCCCCTCTTGGTGCTCTTGCTACAGTACCTGGGGTAACACTGGAAGATTAACAAGACCATGCTCATGGGCACTGGGCTCTTCCATATCCCTGGTGCCTAGAATCAGGTGAGGGTAGGGAGGGACTGTCCCACTAGAACTAAAAAATCCTTCCGATGACCCTTTGGCACTAACCTATAGCCAAAATCAGGTCAGTAATGAAGTCAGGTCTGATGGGTAACAAGAATGATTTCATCTAATGTGGGTCCCTAGAATGTTTTCCTTTGGTGGGCCCTAAAAAATTATTTCCTCCAGTTGGCCCCAAGAATATTTTCTTCCAGTAGGCCCCAAGAATAGGTTTGCTCTGATAGGCCCCAAGAATTATTTACTTTGGTGGGCAGCTAGAAAGGTTTCCTCCGGTGGCCCCCAAGAGTGATTTCCTCTTTTGGGCCCCAAGAATGATTTCCTCTGATAGGCTCCCAAGAATGATTTCCTTGTGTGGGGCCCCAAAAATGATTTCCTCTGGTCGATCCCAAGAAGGATTGCCCCCAACAAGGAGGATGGGTCTCAAGAAATATTTAATCTGGGGTACCCAAAGCTTTATTTTCTCAGTGGGATGTAAAATACCTCTCACTGACAGGGCAACATAATTTCAGTGGCAGAATATTGTAGATGAAAGATGGGGACCTGTGCCCCCTGAAAAAACAAAACCCTGAGGGGGACACAGAAAATGACTATGGTGGATGCCACACATTCCGCTGTAGACCACTGCAGACCACCTGCCCCCAAAAAAGTCAGAAGCCACCGGAGATCTTCAAGCAAGTCACTGGTGACCATCAGGAATACATCAGTGGTAAGTGAGTAAATCTTTGTTTTAAGAAACAAAATTTAAATGGGTGGGTTGGACTTTTTTTTTCACTGTAAACTGATATAATTGTCCTTGGGAGGGGGTCAGCAATCCATCTGCCCAGCATACATAGGGTTTCCTGACAAACCCCCTGCCTAATTAGCCACACCCTCTCTCTATTGCATTGGGTTATAGAAGTCTGATGCACAATGGCATGTGGGGGCTGATACCTCTGCAGGGATGAAAGCTGCTCGCTTGGCTTTCAAACCATGAATTACCAGCTCATATGAATGGTGCTGTGATGGGGGCCATGGGTTTTTTGGGGTAAAAAAAAAATAAAAGATAGTCCAATAGTTTGATCTAAATACTGCTTTTGTCTGGCCACCGATTTGTGATGCCACTGTATGCAAAACAACAGGGGTCCCAAGATGTTGGCAATGGATGCCAAGCATACCCACTGTGTGTGTATGGCATGTCTCAGGAATCAGGCAGGGCAGGGATCAGATTACGCTGCCGGTGATGGGGGGCTGATTCTGCCACACTGCCTGTAATGGGAGGATTTGGGGGATTCTGTCACACAGCATGTATCAGAGTGATTTGGGGGGGCGTCTGCACACTGCTTGTTATGGGTGATTGGGGGGGGCTTCTGCACACTGCCTGTTATGGGGTGATTGGGGATGTTCTGAACATTGCCTGTTATGGGGTGATTATGGGGGGTTCTGCAGACTGCCTGTCATGGGATGATTTCATTTTCCTCCTTTAACCCAAGCTTTGTCTTACAGTGTGAAATATACGTAGATGTAGGTGTAGATGAAAATAATCCGACTCCAAATTCTTTTTCAATGAAGGTTTGAAGGTGAAAGAACTTCCATACTTTCTAACTTTCTCAGGAATCAAGGGCCATTTATACTTCAAGAGTTGAAATTAGAAATGATTCAAAAAAAGAGAAATTCAAGCCGCTATTTACATTTGAAACTATCACGAAACGATTTTGTGACTCATTTAATTCCCTGTAAAGCAAGTGTTCCAATCACTGTAAGTTTTTATCTGTCCAGAGAAAACATTTTAGGTATTAAAAACTGACATGTGAGCACTTTCAAACTTTTTTTGCCTAATTATGCAATCACTTTAAAAGAGCCTTTATTTTTTTTAGGTCATTTAAGAAAGACTGGCATGTCAGTATGATTTTTAGAACAAAATGACCATGTATTCTAAAAGTACTGGGCAGCACCAACTAATATAACAAAAGTGTTACAAGAAAGGAGGGGGTGCTCCAAAACCCCCTAGTAAAGAGCTGTTACCAGAGACTGACAATTGCACTCAACAATAACTAATACTGCAAATATATTTTATTAAGCCAAAATAGACAACAAGTTTCGTGACAGAACTCCTTCACTTTCTCAAGGCAGTGTGTGGAAAGTGTGGCAGTGTCACACTGTCTTGAGTTCTGTCACAAAACGCGTGGGTTCGTATCCCGGGGGGGGGGGGGGGGCGTTTGGTGCCGCTGGACACTATGGATATGTAAGATTGATCATTAATTGTGTGGCATGTACCTTTTCTTTTTGTATTGCATTTTGCACTTATTTGATAATGACCTGATGGTAAATGGATGCACTTTTGGAGCACATGCACTTTATATGATACATAGGTCAGTGGTTCTCAACCTTTCTAATGCCGTGACCCCGCAATACAGTTCCTCATGTTGAGGTGACCCCAAACCAAAAAATAATTTTGGTGGCTACTTCAAAACTGTAATTTTGCTACAGTTATGGTTCGGAATGTAAATACCTGATATGCATTATGTATTCTCATTGCTACAAATCAAACATTATTTAAACAGGGGGTGTGGCAAGATGGACACTTGCTAAGGCAGCTCTTCTTCCTGGGGCATAGAGACAGCCAAATCCCCTGATGCAGGCAAACTTCACTCACCTGCTAGCCACCACCAGCATTCCCAGCACCTTCTGCCCCAATATGGGCAAGTCCGGAGGCAGAATGAGGGGCCACGGTCCCGAAAAGAGTGGCGGGACTCCGGTGCGCTCTCAGCAGCAGTCCTGTGACATGGCGGTGATGGAGGAGAGGGGCCCGCTTCCCACACACAGCACGAGCAGCTGCGTTCGGCGGATCGGGGAAACAAAGGAGGTAGGAGAGGCAGCGATCCTCCACTGCAACACACAGGAGGGGCGGCTGCGGAATCCTGCGGGGACCACCCTGTACCCTCCACAACCGGCCCCCTTCACAAGGGCTCAACAGCAGGCACACATCATGGCGGCGATAGATGGGAGGGGGGAGGGGCCTGCCTCCCCCACGCAGCATGGTCAGAGGCACCCAGCGGATCAGCATATGCCCTGCATGAAGAAGGTGGGTGAAACGTCGATTCCCTCCAGCACTAAAGGGGGGTGGCTGCGGGGTCCACCCCGCACCCTTCGCAAACGGCCCCCAGTACAGCTATGCCAGCTACCCGGTGCTCCCAGTGTTCCCCATCACCTATGACAAGTCCTGCCCTGGACTGCGGTGGTGGGGGGGTTCCCCCCACCCCCCGTCGTTAACATCCGTGTCACCCCCTCCATTCTCCCCCCTGGAGGAAGGGGCTGCCCCTGAAAGGGGTTCATCTTTCCATGAGGAGCGGAGGCGCACTGCACTTGAGGAAGGCACCTGCCACGTAGGTGGCAACCCAGATATGGCTCCTGATGATGAAGAATGCCCTGGCTCTCCCCCTGTGCCCACAAGTCATTTTCAGTCTCTGCCAGACAGCTCATCCCTATCACTTTCTAATGGTGACCTGACGCTTTCTGGAGTCCAGCTTTCGACGAAAGGCAGTGACTTTTCCCAGTTATTGATCGACGATCTAGCTGAAGATGGGTTGCTGTCTGATCGGGGGGGTCCCGATTCCGAGATCTCTGATCCGATAGTGCGAGATGCCAAATTTAAAGTCCTATTGCAACAGGAAATAGCAGCGGCCGTAACCCAGCTCACAACCAGCTACTCTAAGGAGATCAAGGACCTGGGCGATAGGACCAACACGCTAGAAGAGAAAATGGATGACATAGTGGTGGCCATGGAGAATAGAGGGTCTGAGTCCGCAGCCCTCAGAGATGACATGGACTTCCTACAACAAAAACTAGAGGACCTAGAAAACCGATCCAGGCGGGTCAATATCCGCATTCAGGGCCTCCCAGAATCGATAGAAAACGTACCAGCTACTGTTACAGCCCTCTTACAGGAACTGATCCCCTCTATGCCTATCGAACGCCTGGAGCTGGATCGCGCCCACAGGGCTCTGGGCCCTAAAAGGTCTGATGGTCTCCCCAGGGACATAGTTGTTAAACCTACCTTCTATCGTACCAAGGAAACTATCCTGATGGCTGCCAGAGAAAAAGGGGACTTGTGCTTCCAGAACCACCGCTACCACATTTTCCCAGACGTCGCACCCCAAACCCTACAACGGAGGAGAGCCATGAAACCCGGCTTAGAGATACTACGGAGCCACAACATAAAGTGCCGGTGGGGCTTCCCCTTCAAGCTTGCGCTCACGCACGAATGCCGTCAGTATGCAGTTAACTCCCCAGAAGATCTGCTAGACACGCTGAAGGGCCTGGGACTAACTCGTTTCCCCGACCCGCGCACCTGATATGACCGCTCAGCAGGCTTCCAGGTCGCCCACGCTCCAGCCCTTATGGGAGAGGGTGCGTCCCCGCGAGACTTGGCCTGGATCCGGATTGAGGACTTGGACTCGCCTGAGTGGTAATACGTTAAGTTTTTGATGGCCCCCCCTTCTGAGGCGAAAGTTTTGAATTTTAAAATGGTTCATGGTTTGCTGTTCTAAAGTTTTTAACTACTCTTGGTGGACGGGCCCTGCTGTGTTGGCCTCCTGGTCGGGTGGGCACTGCTGCGGCGGACCAGATTGGTCCCCCGTGGTAGCGGCCTGCTATGTGATCCGGGTTGGCCCACCTGTGGGGCTTGGGTTCGGGGCCGGGTTCACATTACCTGCTGTTGTCCTGGGCTTCACATCGGGTGGCAGTTTCGACCACGGGCCATGCGATTCCACCAACAGTCATTCTTCTCACAATGTTCTGATTGCTTGTTTGTAAATTTTTATGCTTGCTGAAGGTTAATGCTTGGGACGCTTTATTTCATGCTGGCTAATGCTGGGTTACTTCATTACGGTTGGCTTCCCTGTTCTTTGCCTGACTAAGTTGTTTATTCTCCAGGTATGTCCTATGTCCCCGGGGTAAGCCCCCCGCTTGACAAGTTGTCAAATGATCCAGTCAGGGCCACGCTCGGCCTTGACTAATGGTCCTATTTCTGCTATTACAGAATCTGGACGGGTCTTTGGAGGTATCGCTCCACGCATCGACTCAATGTTTTTTGTCTTTATGTGCTTTATGCTTCCTATTCTTTTTTACTGCCCTCCCCATACTCTGTTCCCTCTTCCGTCCCTCCCCCTCCCCCACCTGGGTTTCCCGCGTTCCACACACGTCCTACATCATCAGGTCCGCCATGGTTGGGTTGAACATTAAGGTTGTGTTTCACAATGTCCAGGGCTTTAATGTTCCCGCTAAGCGTAACAAGGCCTTCCACTACTACAAGTCCTGTAAAGCAGATGTGATTTTTCTGCAAGAAACCAGACTATCCATCCATTCCAGGCCAAAATACCTTAGTGGTCACTTCCCTTTGGCTTATCTCGCTTGTGCTAGAGAAAAGAAAAGGGGGGTCCTGATTGCTTTCCGCAAGAACCTCCCTTTTATCTGCTCTAAGGAGATCTCAGACCCCACCGGCAGATATCTCATACTACAAGGCACCCTCTATGATGTGGAGATCATCTTGGTCACGTATTATGCCCCCAACACCTTCCAGACCTGCTTCTTTAAACATCTGCTGACGGTTGTCCAGAATAATACCAAGGGGGTCCTGATAATGGGAGGAGATTCAAACCTAGTAATAAATCCCGGATTGGACAGGCGGCGCACAGAGCAGTCTGGGATGGTGATCCCAGCCACGGATGCTTAGTCAGTGGCCTTCCGTGACCTCCTTAATTGCCACAGCCTGTGCGATGTCTGGAGGGAAAAAAATCCCAGAGTCCGTGATTTCACATTCTATTCCAATACCCACGGCACTTTTTGTAGTATAGATCACATACTAGTCCCTCAATCAGTGCTACCTGCCACTATAGATTCTAAAATTTACACTACAGTCTGGTCCGATCACAGTCCAGTAATGGTAGTCTTGGACCTCCTGGTCTCAACCAGGCACTCTTATAGCTGGCGGCTCAACGACCCCCTTCTGTCAAAACAACCCACCTGCCTTAAAATCCAGGAGACCCTTCAGGAATATTTCTCGCTCAACTCTGACTCGGTCTCTTCCCTGATCTCCTTGTGGGAGGCCCATAAGGACACCATGAGAGGAAGCATTATCTCCATAGCCTCTGCTGAGAAGCGCGAAAGACAAAGGAGAATAAGGGAGTTGACCTTGAGTTTGAGCGAGCCGAAATACAGTGGAAGGGAGCCCCGAACGCCAGAAATAGGAAGGCTGTGGACAAACTGCGATTGGAGCTTAATGCTCTCCAAGATGACCAGGCCGAGAAAAGACTCAGGAGGTCGAAGCAAAAATTTTATTCCAGAGGCAATAAGCCGGACACAATGTTAGCTCGGAAGCTGAGGGCTGCTGACCTTGATAGGCGGCAGCCCATAAAACTGAAGCTCAGCTCGGGTGCTGTCACGGCTGACCCCAACAAAGTCGTATCGACCTTTGGGGAGTTTCTTTCAGCTCTTTACTCAGCCCCAGCAAACACGTGTACGGCTGTACGGGATGAGTTTTTTGACCAGGTTGAATTGCCCCAAATTGAGCAGAGATATGTGGACAGGATGGAGGAAGTTCTTCTCGCCATTAAATCTTTAAAGACCGCCAAGACCCCGGGTTCAGACGGGTTCAGTGGCCTGTACTATAAAAAGTTTGCCCCCATCCTGGCGCCACATCTTTCAAACCTCTTTAACCCTTTTGTTGCCAAGCACGTAACACCTACATGCTGGCTTGGCTGGGCCTTAAGTGGCAAGCATGCAGGTGTTACGGGCTCGAATTTCCCCGCTGCTAGTTTAAAAAATAAAAATGAAAAATACTCACCTGACCCCTCGTTGGATCCGGCTGGGTCTCCTCTTTAATTTGGTGCCATCCGATCCCCTGTGGAGGGTCGGATGGCTCCAGGAGAGCCCCCGGAATAGGCCACCCCCCTGCTTCGGCAGCAGCAGCTGTAAAAAATAAAATAAATAAAAATGACATTTACTTACCGGCAGTCGCGCTGCCTCCCGCCGGGTCTTCTCTTCACTGGGGGGGCCTTTAATCGCCCCCCCAGCCTCTTCCATGGCGAGGAGAGGGCAGAAAATGCCCTCTTTCCCCCTCTTCCTGGATCGAGACTGCTAGCCGTGGGGGCGGGGCCAGGTGACATCATTGTGATGTCACCAGCAGCCGGCATCTTAACTCCAGCACCTGAGACTCTGAATCAGTCTGCTCAGTGCTTGGAGCAGAGAGCAGAGGAGGAGGAGAGGGCTGTGATCGCCCCCCCCCCCAGGCTCTCTCTTCCAAACACGCCAGCAGACTGTCAGCGGAGATCACCGGGGGACCCAGGATCAGAGGTGAGTAAAGTTAAAAAAAAAAAAATAATAAAGATCATTTTTTTTTATTTATGTGTCTGTGTTTTTTTTTTCAACATTTAACCCCTTGTGAACTGGTAAGGGGTCCATGAGACCCCTTATACCAGTTCACAAGGCTGGGGGGGTGGCAAGTCACCTGCCCTAGCGGGTGACTTGCCATTAACCCCTGGGACCCCCATTACCTGCCTCCCCAAAGCCCAGGGGGGGCAGAAGAGCCCGGGCCCACATAGGCTATGTGGGCTCGTAGGCTGCAGGGTGGGGGGGGCACAAAAGCTGGCGGGGAGGGGGGACTCTATGTCATTTTTTTTTAATTAACCCTTTTTGTTCTGTCATCCAGCAGCTATTAAAGGCTTCCAGCAGGTGAGCAGAAGCCAGTGATCGCCGAGGGACACAGTGCTCCAGGATGGATGGGAGGTAAGTATTAAAAAATAAATAAATAATAAAATAATTTTTTCTTTTTGCGTGTGTGTGTTTTTGTTTTACATTTAACCCCTTGTGAACTGGTAAGGGGTCCATGACCCCTATACCAGTTCACAAGGCTGGGGGAGGTGGCAAGTCACCTGTGACTAGCGGGTGACTTGCCATTAACCGCTGGCACCCCCATTACCTGCCTCCCCAAAGCCCAGGGGGGGGCAGAAGAGCCCGGGCCCACGGGCTATGCGGGCTTGTAGCCTGCAGGGCCAGGGGCCACAAAAGCTGGCCCCTGTGCCTTGTTTCTACAAGCCCTGCATAGCTGGTCCCGGGCTGGTTACTTTGGGTAAGGGGAACCCCATGTCATTTTTTGGGGGGATTTTTAAGGGTTAACCTATGTCATTTTTTTTTCTCGATTTAACCCTTTGTAGTGTGGATCGTAGTTGTATTTTATTTGTAAATGTTATAAGATGTTATGAAGTACTTGTTTCAGTTAGGGGGGTCTCCTGGGCAGGAACGGGGGGCTACCGATAAATATGTGGTAACGTTCTAATCGGTAGAAATGGGGCTTTCACATGCAATATGCTTTTTCTTAATAAAATACATTTTTTATTTAAAATAAAGGAGTCAATTTTCTAAAAATGTTTTTATTTAATTTTTTTTTTTTTTTTACTTAATAATATTGTAAAAAACAAGAATTTACAAACAAGACATTTCATGTTAAAGCCTAAACTCTGCTGCAAAAAAATATAAATATAATTTTCCTGAAAATTCCAGCAAAAATGGCGCAAAACATGGCGCAAAATGGGGAAAAATGACCTGTCAACAGAGGGTGACAAAATCTCAAGTAGGCTGGCAATTTAAAGGGTTAAAAGTAGCTATGCATGTTGGGTATTGTTCTGTTCGGGGGACTTTGCGCTTTCAGACTTAGCTTGTTTTTTCTTGTTTGCATATTTATATTTTAGGAAAAGGTGTTTTTTATTCAGCTTTTTTATACATTTTTTTGGGAAACCCTGTGCAAACAAAGAATTCTTTGAAGGATTAAGCTTAGAAAGCTTAACATGTGTACTTTCAGGGAATTTATGGTTTATGGGGGATATTTCAAATGTAAAGGGTTGTCTTGGTTGAAAAATCGCAAGGTGCGCACTTTGTCTGCAGAGCTGAAATTTTCAAGTAAAATTACCGTTACGCACATGCTTTACTTTGGGGTGTTTGGCAACTCTTCCCTTGACAGAACCTATGCATGTTGGGTGTTGTTCTGTTCAGGGGATGTTGCTTTTTGTTGTTTGTATATAGTTTTTTTTAGGAAAATGTGGCTTTGATTCTGCTTTTTTATCCTTTTTTTTGGGAAACTCTTTGCAACCAAAGAATACATTGAGGAATTACTTCCAGAAAACTATGGGCACATCAACACGCCTTGTACACCTAGAAAGCTTGAGGTGTGTACTTCCAGGTAATATATAGTTTGTTGGGGGTATTTCAAATGTAAAGGGTTGTTTTTCTGGTAAAACTGCAAAATCCCCTAAAGCGCTATTTCAGTTTGGGGGAGTCTCCTGGGCAGGAAAGGGTGTCTACCTATACATATGCGGTATCGCTGTAACCGGGAGAAATTGGGATTTCACACGCAATAAGATTTTATTGACAAACTTACATTTTTTATTACAAAAAAACACTACAAATTGTAAAAAAATAATTTGTTAACATTTTTTTCACATATTTCACCCAAAAATATTGAGAATACACCTAAAAATTACAAACAAGACTTTTCATGTTAAAGCCCAAAAAAACAATATATCATTTTCCTGGGAAATCCCTAGAAATCCTTTCAAAAATCACAGTTGAACATGTGTAGCGCAAAATAGTGAAACATGGTCTGGCAACAGAGAGTGACAAAAGCTGCAGGTAGGCTGGCAGCGAAAGGGTTAATGCCCTGTGTGCAGAAACCTCGCTCAACCCTAGTTCACTATTGGCGGACATCTGTATGATCCCCAAGCCAGATAAAGACGGGCTGCTCACTCAGAACTATAGGCCAATATCTTTGATAAATATTGATGTGAAGCTGCTGGACAAAGTTTTGGCGGCGAGGTTAAACACATTCGTGGCCGACCTCATACATGGTGACCAAGTGGGGTTTGTCCCAACCCGTCAAGCCGGGGATAACATCAGGAGGGCTGCTCATCTGGTCCACCACAGCCATTCCAGGGACATCCCGGCCTTTCTACTTTCCTTGGACATCCAGAAGGCTTTCGATTCCCTATCTTGGGACTACTTGCTGTGGGTGCTCAGGAAATGGGGCTTTGGACAACGGTTCCTGGATTGGGTGGGAGCTCTCTACAAGTCACCTGCAGCCCGAGTGGGCTTTACCTCAGGGACATTCAATATTGCTAGGGGAACTTGGCAGGGATGCCCTTTATCCCCGCTCCTCTTCATCCTGGCCATGGAGCCGTTAGGTATAGCAATACAAAATTCTCCTAGCATTAAGGGCCTGGAGGTAGCGGGCGTCCACCACAAGGCCATGTTCTTTGCGGACGACGCATTGCTCGCCATCACTCAGCCGGTTACCTCACTCCCGAACCTGTACAAGGTCCTTGACCAATTCGCCCAGATCTCGGGCTTAACAATTAACAATGGAAAATCATGGGCATTGAATGTGTCTTTGTCGGTGGACGTGGTGGACCAGATTAAGGCTAACTTCCCTTTCCGCTGGACAACGGAGCCGCTTCCATACCTGGGAGTGCGCATCTCAGCCAAGTTTACAAACCTGTATGAAGCCAATTATCCCCCTCTGTTTAAGTCTTTAACCCGCTTAACCCTTTAAGTGCCAGCCTACCTGGAGTTTTTGTCACCCTTTGTTGCCAGACCATTTTGCACTATTTTGCGCTCCCCATGTTCAAATGTGATTTTTGAAGGGATTTCCAGGGATTTCCCAGGAAAATGATAAAAAAATTTTTTCAGCATAGTCTGGGCTTTAACATGGAACGTCTTTTTTTAGGTGTATTCTCAATATTTTTGGGTGAAATATGTGCAAAAAAAGAGTAGAGTTTGTAGAGTTTTTTTGTTACAGCGATACCACATATGTATAGGTAGACACCTTTTCCTGCCCAGGAGACTCCCCCAAACTCAAACAGCGCTTTAGGGGATTTTCAGAACTGTGATATGCGCTATGCGCACCTTGCAGTTTTTCCAGAAAAACAACCCTTTACATTTGAAATACCCCCAACAAACTATATCTTCGCTGGAAGTACACACCTCAAGCTTTCTAGGTGTACCAGGCTTGTTGATGTGTCCATAGTTTTCTGGAAGTAATCCCTCAATGTATTCTTTGGTTGCAAAGAGTTTCCCTAAAAAAAGGATAAAAAAGCAGAATCAAAGCCACATTTTCCTAAAAAAACAATTTACAAACAAGAAAAAACAAGTTTAATCTAAAAAAGCAACATCCCCCAAACAGAACGATACCCAACATGCATAGCTACTGTCAAGGGAAGAGTTGCCAAACACCCCAAAGTAAAGCATGTGCGTAATGGTAATTTTACTTGAAAATTTCAGCTCTGCAGACAAAGTGCACACCTTGCGATTTTTCAACCAAAACAACCCTTTACATTTGGAATATCCCCCATAAACCATACATTCCCTGAAAGTACACATGTTAAGCTTTCTAAGCATACCCAGCTTGTTGTAGTGGGCTCATCTTTCTTGAATTAATCCCTCAAAGAATTCTTTGTTTGCGCAGGGTTTCCCTAAAAAATGTATAAAAAAGCTGAATAAAAAACACCTTTTCCTAAAATATAAATATGCAAGCAAGAAAAAACAAGCTAAGTCTGAAAGCGCAAGGTCCCCCGAACAGAACAATACCCAACATGCATAGGTACTATTAACCCTTTTAATTGCCAGCCTACTTGAGATTTTGTCACCCTCTGTTGACAGGTCATTTTTCCCCACTTTGCGCCATGTTTTGCGATATTTTTGCTGGAATTTTCAGAAAAATTTATATATATTTTTTTTGCAGCAGAGTTTAGGCTTTAACATGAAATGTCTTGTTTGTAAATTTGATTCTGTTTTTTTACAATATTATTATTATAAGTAAAAAAAATAAATAAATACAATTATTTTAGAAAATTGTCTCGTTTATTTTAAATAAAAAATGTATTTTATTAAATAAAATCTTGTTGCATGTGAAAGCCCCATTTCTACCGATTAGAACGGTACCACTTATTTATCGGTAGCCCCCCGTCCCTTATTTATCGGTAGACCTCCCCTAACTGAAACAAGTACTTCATAACATTTACAAATAAAATACAACTACCATCCACACTACAAAGGGTTAAATTGAGAAAAAAAATGACATAGAGTCCCCCCTCCCAGGGTGGGGGGGCCCCATTTTATTTGATTTTTAAGGGTTAAAAACCCTTAAAAATCCCCAAAAAATTACATGGGGTCCCCCTTACCCAAAGTAATTAGCCCGGGACCAGCTACGCAGGGCTTGTAGAAACAGGGCGCAGGGGCCAGCTTTTGTGGCCCCTGGCCCTGCAGGCTACAAGCCCGCATAGCCTGTGGGCCCGGGCTCTTCTGCCCCCCCTGGGCTTTGGGGAGGCAGGTAATGGGGGTGCCGGGGGTAAATGGCAAGTCACCCGCTAGTTGCAGGTGACTTGCCATCCCCCCAGCCTTGTGAACTGGTATAGGGGTCATGGACCCCTTACCAGTTCACAAGGGGTTAAATGTAAAAAAAACCACAGACACACAAAGAGAAAAAATTATTTTATTAATTTTTTTTTTTAAAACTTACCTCCCATCCATCCTGGAGCACTGTGTCCCTCGGTGATCACTGGCTTCTGCTCACCTGCTAGAAGCCTTTTATAGCTGCTGGATGACAGAACACAAAGGGTTAATTAAAAAAATAGGGTCCCCCCCCTTACCCAAAATAATCAGCCCGGGACCAGCTATGGGGGCTTGTAGGAACAGGGCGCAGGCTACAAGCCCGCATAGCCTGTGGGCCCGGGCTCTTCTGCCCCCCCCTGGCCTTTGGGGAGGCAGGTAATGGGGGTGCCGGGGGTTAATGGCAAGTCACCCACTAGCGCAGGTGACTTGCCATCCCCCCAGCCTTGTGAACTGGTATAGGGGTCATGGACCCCTTACCAGTTCACAAGGGGTTAAAAGTAAAAGATAATGACACAGACACATAAGAAAAAAATCTTTATTTTTTTTTTTACTATACTCACCTCCGATCCGGCGTCCGTCGCCGCTGTCCCGCACCGCTGTCATGTCACTGACAGATGCCGGTAGTGATCGGCGCAGGCCGGGTGACAGGCGAGGGGGCTCCAATCAGAGCCTCCTCGCCTAACAACCGCCCTGCTCCGATCACCACCGGCATCTGACAGATGCCGGAGCTCGGAGGGGATATAGGAGGAGCGGGATGACGTCATCTCGCTCCTCCCACAATGGGCGGGGCTAGGGGCGGCAGCCATCGCCACCATTAGAAGCGATGAGGACCCGGAAGAGGGTCCTCACCTGAAGCCTGCGCAGCCCGGGGGGTGGGGGGGATCGGACCCCCC
Source organism: Gastrophryne carolinensis (assembly GCA_027917425.1). Lineage (NCBI taxonomy): Eukaryota > Metazoa > Chordata > Amphibia > Anura > Microhylidae > Gastrophryne > Gastrophryne carolinensis. The sequence goes on from CM051243.1 coordinate 89,656,036, forward strand.
CTGGTGAAGAGGAGACCAGAGAAAGAAGGATCGGGCGCAGAGGTGAGTAAATGACACTTTTATTTTTATTTTTTTTACAGCCACTGTCAGCGCTGGGAACGGAGGAGTTGGGTTTTGGGCCCCCTCCTGAAGACGGAGACCGACGGGGGAGGGATCGGGTGCCCCCCGGAGGAAGAGGGCCCCCGGCTACATATCTATACTAAAGGTAAGTTTTTTAAAAATATTTTTTAACTATTTGGGGGAAATGCCAGGCACGTAGTTTCTACGTGCTTGGCACTTAACGGTAGGAGAAGCAACCACGTAGAAACTACGTGCTTGGCATTTAAAGGGTTAATGGAGGTCTGGAAGTCATACCTGATCTCTTGGATAGGCTGCATTAATGCAGTTAAAATGAAGATCCTCCCAAAGTTACTTTACTTTTTCAGAGCATTGCCAACTAAAATCCCACTGTACATGCTTCGGGTGATGCAGAGGAGGATCCTGGCTTTCATATGGTCCGCGGGTCGCCCAAGGGTATCCAAGCACACTATGCTAGCCCATACAGCACAAGGGGGGCTGGGGGTGCCTGACATATTTAAATATTATAAAGCCTCGCAGATTTCCCCGCTAGTCCCCATGCATTCCCCCCTCAAACCCCCATTGTGGGTTTTTCTCGAGCTTCCCAATTGCGCACCGATACCTAACGACAGTCTACTTTGGACAGACCCCGGACTTAGACCCAAAACGCTTAGCCCCCTAATGAGACATTCACTCGCAGTGTGGGACTCGGTCAGGTACTCCGCCTCCCTGATGTCCCCCCATACCCCCTGGCTCATTTTTGGGACAACCCAAGCTTCCCCCCAGGTAGCACAACAAATTGGCCTTTAAGTGGTGGCAAGATCGGGGTATATACAAAATATCCGACCTATTCATAGGGGAGGGCCTTGGGTCCTTCAGTGCCTTGCAGGAGAAATATAGTGTCCCCCACAAGGAATATTTCCGTTATATTCAATTAAGGCATTGGATTTTGCCCCTGACAAAACTGTGTCCTTCCTTCTGGGTGATGACCCCCTTTGAGGATCTATGTGCTAATAACCCCTTTCAAAGGGGAATAATCTCCCTAATTTATTCAGCGCTAAACGTAACTAAGCCAGAGTCTCACGCATACGTAAGCAGCTGGGAAAGGGTTCTAGGTCCACCTGTGGGAGAAAGGGGGTGGACAGAGATATGGTCTCGCATTTCAAAATGCTCCATCAACGTCCTGACAGTCGAAACAGCATATAAGGTAATGCTACGCTGGTACCTGGTGCCGGGCCGATCAGTAGGATGTTTCCGGGGCAGGCTAGGACATGCTTTAGGGGCTGCAGTGCAGATGGGGACTTTATGCATACTTGGTGGACCTGCCCTATGCTGGCTCGCATTTGGAACCAGGTGTTCAGGATGGCCAAAGAAATCTTCGGTTCCAGCATGAAAAGGGATCCCTGGGTAGCCCTACTGCACTGCAATCCCCGGGAGCTGTCTAGTAAGCAACATAGACTTTTTGTCTACCTTCTCCTGGCGGCCAAACAGGCCATAGCTAGGGCCTGGAAGAAGCAGTTTACCCCAATCTCAGAGGTGTCGGCCAGGATGAACGGCTTTCTCATCAATGAGAGGTTGTCTAGTATCCTGACCGACTCCCATGACAAATTCCTCTCTATATGGGAACCCTGGATAAGATTTGCCTGGCCTGGCGAATCCATGCAGGCACTATAATAACCATATGTGGTGTCTGGTGGAGCGCGGGAGCAACAACCCCCCCCCCCCTTTTCTCTCCCTCCCCTCTTTACTTTCTGCCCAACGTTTTGGACCACTTTCTTTTCCTTTCCGCAATACAATGGTTTTAATGTTTTTATTTGTAACGAGTCCCCTCTGTATAAGCGCACGGGTGCTGGTGCTGATCGCGGCCACCGCGAGGACCCAGAAAAGATCATGGCGTAATATAAGTTGCGCTAATGGTAACAAGCACATGTCTCGTGCCTCACCATATTTGCAATCATACTGTGGATTGTTAAACACTAGTTTGGTTAACTTGCAATACTATGAAAACGTATGTCGCTAGTTTTTTTCTCTTTCTTTATACCTCCCCTGCGCGGGATGGCAGTATGATGCTGTATGCTATGCAAAACTGTACAGTTGAAAATTTCCAATAAAAATATTGAAACAAACATTATTTAAACATAGTGATTAATCACAAAAACAATATTTAATTATATGTTGAGAAATATTTATTACTAATTCCAATAAATAACATTTCACTATGGCATAGCATGTGTTGGAAACTGTCATTTCTCTGCCTCTTATTGAAATTAATAGGAGGCTGCGGCATATTGTGTGGTAACCCGAGATTCTCGGGAGCTCTCTTCCACAAAATTTGCTGCACTCACAATGAAATTAATAGGAGGCGGATTCAATGCGGGAAAACCGCTGATTTCAGCAGTTTCTTCATTCAGAATATGGGAAAATAGTGGGAGATATGGAAGATAATTATACATTGGAAACTCTTATACAGTGTGAACTACATCTTATAGTGGTCTCTTATAGTATAATGTATAGTTCACACTGTGTAGCTCACACTGTGTAAGTGTAAGCTGCTTTGTGTACTGTGTAATGATTACACACAAAGCTCCTTACACTTACACAGTATTGTGTGTATGGTATTTGTACTGTTTTTACATTATTAACCTTTTTTACACCAGCAGGCTGTCTCGCAGGCTCTCTTGCCTCTCCACCTCCTAGTCTTCTGTCCTCCGGCGCTTGCTGCGTCTGCCCACTGATGATGTCAGCAAGCGCCGGACACACGTAATGCGCTGCTATGGACTGTGGAGCTTTCCTCCCGCTTCCCCCTCCCCCTTAGGCCCCGGACGGATGATGCAATCACGTCTGTGCATGCGCGTAGGCATTCAGTTTGAAAGTGCATCCTTAACGCCGTGCGTTCCAGCTGAATAGTGCTGCTGCAGACGGTAGCGCGACTTCTCAGCAGCTAAAGCCATTGGAAATATGCATTTTCCGATGGCTTGAGGCGACCCCTGTGTTTTAGTCGTTCGACCCCCGCCGGGGTCCCGACCCACAGGTTGAGAACCGCTGACATACGTAGTTATTGGGAATCATGTTGATTGGATATAAAACATATTTTTTTTGATCACTGTTTATTAGGTATATTGGTAGAGGTGGGTAACAGCGCCCCCCCCCCCTTGGCAGATAGTGAGAATACAGTGTCTTTTATGTGTTTTAATGTACATTTTAAACATGTATTGTCTATTTTTGCAATATTAGTTATTGTTGAGTGCAATTGTCAGTCTCTGGTTACAGCTCATTACCAGGGGGTTTTGGGGCACTCCCCTCCTTTCTTATAAATTTACCATTAGGGATGAGCGAATCGATCCGGACGAACCCGGATTCGATCCGAATTTCAGGAAAAATTCGATTCGGATCGAATCCGAATTTCCCCGCGATTCGATCACTCGAAGTTTTCCTTTAACATCCATTCATTTACATTTACAGGCATTCTAAGATGGCGGACGGGACATGTCTGGACATGTATCCCGCGCCAGTGCAAGCTGGGGCAGTCACATGCAGCCTATCAGCAGCCAGCAAGCCCGGTGACGTCACACAGCGGTATTTAACGGCGGCCATCTTGCTTTTCCTCATTTCTCTATTGCATTCGTGAGAGACAGAACGCTGTGTAGCTGAGGGACAGACAGGGACAGGCTGGAGACAGGCAGGGACAGACAGGGACAGGCTGGAGACAGGCAGGAGACAGACAGGAGACAGACAGAAAGTCAGCGAAAAACAGGGAAAGGAAGGGAAAATCGGAGGCTGTCAGTTTTTTTTTTTTTTTCATCCAGCCTGACAGGCTTTGTTAGCATTTTCAGGCTGCTTATACTAACTGTGCATATATACTGAACTGATCTTAAGTCTGCTGTGAGGCATCCCATTCTGTGACTACAGCAGCCTCTGTTTAAGACCATATAAGCATTTGCTCTTATCATATTTGAAATTAGGCCTGATAAAGACACTTTTGCTGGGCAAAGCACTACTGGACCCTGCCAGGTGCACTCCTATTTGGGGCATCCCATTCTGTGACTACAGCAGCCTCTGTTTAAGACCATATAAGCATTTGCTCTTATCATATTTGAAATTAGGCCTGATAAAGACACTTTTGCTGGGCAAAGCACTACTGGACCCTGCCAGGTGCACTCCTATTTGGGGCATCCCATTCTGTGACTACAGCAGCCTCTGTTTAAGACCATATAAGCATTTGCTCTTATCATATTTGAAATTAGGCCTGATAAAGACACTTTTTCTGGGCAAAGCACTACTGGACCCTGCCAGGTGCACTCCTATTTGGGGCATCCCATTCTGTGACTACAGCAGCCTCTGTTTAAGACCATATAAGCATTTGCTCTTATCATATTTGAAATTAGGCCTGATAAAGACACTTTTGCTGGACAAAGCACTACTGGACCCTGCCAGGTGCACTCCTATTTGGGGCATCCCATTCTGTGACTAAAGCAGCCTCTGTTTAAGACCATATAAGCATTTGCTCTTATCATATTTGAAATTAGGCCTGATAAAGACACTTTTGCTGGGCAAAGCACTACTGGACCCTGCCAGGTGCACTCCTATTTGGGGCATCCCATTCTGTGACTACAGCAGCCTCTGTTTAAGACCATATAAGCATTTGCTCTTATCATATTTGAAATTTGGCCTGATAAAGACACTTTTGCTGGGCAAAGCACTACTGGACCCTGCCAGGTGCACTCCTATTTGGGGCATCCCATTCTGTGACTAAAGCAGCCTCTGTTTAAGACCATATAAGCATTTGCTCTTATCATATTTGAAATTAGGCCTGATAAAGACACTTTTGCTGGGCATAGCACTACTGGACCCTGCCAGGTGCACTCCTATTTGGGGCATCCCATTCTGTGACTACAGCAGCCTCTGTTTAAGACCATATAAGCATTTGCTCTTATCATATTTGAAATTAGGCCTGATAAAGACACTTTTGCTGGGCAAAGCACTACTGGACCCTGCCAAGTGCACTCCTATTTGGGGCATCCCATTCTGTGACTACAGCAGCCTCTGTTTAAGACCATATAAGCATTTGCTCTTATCATATTTGAAATTAGGCCTGATAAAGACACTTTTGCTGGGCAAAGCACTACTGGACCCTGCCAGGTGCACTCCTATTTGGGGCATCCCATTCTGTGACTACAGCAGCCTCTGTTTAAGACCATATAAGCATTTGCTCTTATCATATTTTAAATTAGGCCTGATAAAGACACTTTTGCTGGGCAAAGCACTACTGGACCCTGCCAGGTGCACTCCTATTTGGGGCATCCCATTCTGTGACTACAGCAGCCTCTGTTTAAGACCATATAAGCATTTGCTCTTATCATATTTGAAATTAGGCCTGATAAAGACACTTTTGCTGGGCAAAGCACTACTGGACCCTGCCAGGTGCACTCCTATTTGGGGCATCCCATTCTGTGACTAAAGCAGCCTCTGTTTAAGACCATATAAGCATTTGCTCTTATCATATTTGAAATTAGGCCTGATAAAGACACTTTTGCTGGGCAAAGCACTACTGGACCCTGCCAGGTGCACTCCTATTTGGGGCATCCCATTCTGTGACTACAGCAGCCTCTGTTTAAGACCATATAAGCATTTGCTCTTATCATATTTGAAATTAGGCCTGATAAAGACACTTTTGCTGGGCAAAGCACTACTGGACCCTGCCAGGTGCACTCCTATTTGGGGCATCCCATTCTGTGACTAAAGCAGCCTCTGTTTAAGACCATATAAGCATTTGTTCTTATCATATTTGAAATTAGGCCTGATAAAGACACTTTTGCTGGGCATAGCACTACTGGACCCTGCCAGGTGCACTCCTATTTGGGGCATCCCATTCTGTGACTAAAGCAGCCTCTGTTTAAGACCATATAAGCATTTGCTCTTATCATATTTGAAATTAGGCCTGATAAAGACACTTTTGCTGGGCAAAGCACTACTGGACCCTGCCAGGTGCACTCCTATTTGGGGCATCCCATTCTGTGACTACAGCAGCCTCTGTTTAAGACCATATAAGCATTTGCTCTTATCATATTTGAAATTAGACCTGATAAAGACACTTTTGCTGGGCAAAGCACTACTGGACCCTGCCAGGTGCACTCCTATTTGGGGCATCCCATTCTGTGACTACAGCAGCCTCTGTTTAAGACCATATAAGCATTTGCTCTTATCATATTTGAAATTAGGCCTGATAAAGACACTTTTGCTGGGCAAAGCACTACTGGACCCTGCCAGGTGCACTCCTATTTGGGGCATCCCATTCTGTGACTACAGCAGCCTCTGTTTAAGACCATATAAGCATTTGCTCTTATCATATTTGAAATTAGGCCTGATAAAGACACTTTTGCTGGGCAAAGCACTACTGGACCCTGCCAGGTGCACTCCTATTTGGGGCATCCCATTCTGTGACTACAGCAGCCTCTGTTTAAGACCATATAAGCATTTGCTCTTATCATATTTGAAATTAGGCCTGATAAAGACACTTTTGCTGGGCAAAGCACTACTGGACCCTGCCAGGTGCACTCCTATTTGGGGCATCCCATTCTGTGACTAAAGCAGCCTCTGTTTAAGACCATATAAGCATTTGCTCTTATCATATTTGAAATTAGGCCTGATAAAGACACTTTTGCTGGGCATAGCACTACTGGACCCTGCCAGGTGCACTCCTATTTGGGGCATCCCATTCTGTGACTACAGCAGCCTCTGTTTAAGACCATATAAGCATTTGCTCTTATCATATTTGAAATTAGACCTGATAAAGACACTTTTGCTGGGCAAAGCACTACTGGACCCTGCCAGGTGCACTCCTATTTGGGGCATCCCATTCTGTGACTACAGCAGCCTCTGTTTAAGACCATATAAGCATTTGCTCTTATCATATTTGAAATTAGGCCTGATAAAGACACTTTTGCTGGGCAAAGCACTACTGGACCCTGCCAGGTGCACTCCTATTTGGGGCATCCCATTCTGTGACTAAAGCAGCCTCTGTTTAAGACCATATAAGCATTTGCTCTTATCATATTTGAAATTAGGCCTGATAAAGACACTTTTGCTGGGCAAAGCACTACTGGACCCTGCCAGGTGCACTCCTATTTGGGGCATCCCATTCTGTGACTACAGCAGCCTCTGTTTAAGACCATATAAGCATTTGCTCTTATCATATTTGAAATTAGGCCTGATAAAGACACTTTTGCTGGGCATAGCACTACTGGACCCTGCCAGGTGCACTCCTATTTGGGGCATCCCATTCTGTGACTACAGCAGCCTCTGTTTAAGACCATATAAGCATTTGCTCTTATCATATTTGAAATTAGACCTGATAAAGACACTTTTGCTGGGCAAAGCACTACTGGACCCTGCCAGGTGCACTCCTATTTGGGGCATCCCATTCTGTGACTACAGCAGCCTCTGTTTAAGACCATATAAGCATTTGCTCTTATCATATTTGAAATTAGGCCTGATAAAGACACTTTTGCTGGGCAAAGCACTACTGGACCCTGCCAGGTGCACTCCTATTTGGGGCATCCCATTCTGTGACTAAAGCAGCCTCTGTTTAAGACCATATAAGCATTTGCTCTTATCATATTTGAAATTAGGCCTGATAAAGACACTTTTGCTGGGCAAAGCACTACTGGACCCTGCCAGGTGCACTCCTATTTGGGGCATCCCATTCTGTGACTACAGCAGCCTCTGTTTAAGACCATATAAGCATTTGCTCTTATCATATTTGAAATTTGGCCTGATAAAGACACTTTTGCTGGGCAAAGCACTACTGGACCCTGCCAGGTGCACTCCTATTTGGGGCATCCCATTCTGTGACTACAGCAGCCTCTGTTTAAGACCATATAAGCATTTGCTCTTATCATATTTGAAATTAGGCCTGATAAAGACACTTTTGCTGGGCATAGCACTACTGGACCCTGCCAGGTGCACTCCTATTTGGGGCATCCCATTCTGTGACTACAGCAGCCTCTGTTTAAGACCATATAAGCATTTGCTCTTATCATATTTGAAATTAGGCCTGATAAAGACACTTTTGCTGGGCAAAGCACTACTGGACCCTGCCAGGTGCACTCCTATTTGGGGCATCCCATTCTGTGACTACAGCAGCCTCTGTTTAAGACCATATAAGCATTTGCTCTTATCATATTTGAAATTAGGCCTGATAAAGACACTTTTGCTGGGCATAGCACTACTGGACCCTGCCAGGTGCACTCCTATTTGGGGCATCCCATTCTGTGACTACAGCAGCCTCTGTTTAAGACCATATAAGCATTTGCTCTTATCATATTTGAAATTAGGCCTGATAAAGACACTTTTGCTGGGCATAGCACTACTGGACCCTGCCAGGTGCACTCCTATTTGGGGCATCCCATTCTGTGACTAAAGCAGCCTCTGTTTAAGACCATATAAGCATTTGCTCTTATCATATTTGAAATTAGGCCTGATAAAGACACTTTTGCTGGGCAAAGCACTACTGGACCCTGCCAGGTGCACTCCTATTTGGGGCATCCCATTCTGTGACTACAGCAGCCTCTGTTTAAGACCATATAAGCATTTGCTCTTATCATATTTGAAATTAGGCCTGATAAAGACACTTTTGCTGGGCAAAGCACTACTGGACCCTGCCAGGTGCACTCCTATTTGGGGCATCCCATTCTGTGACTACAGCAGCCTCTGTTTAAGACCATATAAGCATTTGCTCTTATCATATTTGAAATTAGGCCTGATAAAGACACTTTTGCTGGGCAAAGCACTACTGGACCCTGCCAGGTGCACTCCTATTTGGGGCATCCCATTCTGTGACTAAAGCAGCCTCTGTTTAAGACCATATAAGCATTTGCTCTTATCATATTTGAAATTAGGCCTGATAAAGACACTTTTGCTGGGCAAAGCACTACTGGACCCTGCCAGGTGCACTCCTATTTGGGGCATCCCATTCTGTGACTACAGCAGCCTCTGTTTAAGACCATATAAGCATTTGCTCTTATCATATTTGAAATTAGCCTGATAAAGACACTTTTGCTGGGCATAGCACTACTTGTCCCTGCCAGGTGTACTTACTGCTGGTTTTTAGGGCATCCCATTCTGTGACTACACCAGCCTCTATTTAAGAACCTAACCATTTGCACCTATTCTAATTGAAATTAGGCATGATAAAGACACTTTTGCTGTGCATAGTCTTACTGCTGCCTGCCAGGTGCTCTCTGGTTTTTGGGACATCCCATTCTGTAACATACCATTAGCCTCTGCATTAACTGTAAGCTGCACAGTTATTTAAAGAAATTTGGCCTGTATGAGCCTGCTAACACACTGCTGCTGTGTGCATATATACTGATCTCAAGTCAGCTTTGGGGCATCCCATTCTGTAACATACCATTAGCCTCTGCATTTACTGTAAGCTGCACATTTATTTAAAAAAATTTGGCCTGTATGAGCCTGCTAACACACTGCTGCTGTGTGCATATATACTGATCTCAAGTCTGCTTGGGGCATCCCATTCTGTAACATACCATTAGCCTCTGCATTAACTGTAAGCTGCACAGTTATTTAAAGAAATTTGGCCTGTATGAGCCTGCTAACACACTGCTGCTGTGTGCATATATACTGATCTCAAGTCAGCTTTGGGGCATCCCATTCTGTAACATACCATTAGCCTCTGCATTAACTGTAAGCTGCACAGTTATTTAAAGAAATTTGGCCTGTATGAGCCTGCTAACACACTGCTGCTGTGTGCATATATACTGATCTCAAGTCAGCTTTGGGGCATCCCATTCTGTAACATACCATTAGCCTCTGCATTTACTGTAAGCTGCACATTTATTTAAAGAAATTTGGCCTGTATGAGCCTGCTAACACACTGCTGCTGTGTGCATATATACTGATCTCAAGTCTGCTTGGGGCATCCCATTCTGTAACATACCATTAGCCTCTGCATTAACTGTAAGCTGCACAGTTATTTAAAGAAATTTGGCCTGTATGAGCCTGCTAACACACTGCTGCTGTGTGCATATATACTGATCTCAAGTCAGCTTTGGGGCATCCCATTCTGTGACATACCATTAGCCTCTGCATTTACTGTAAGCTGCACATTTATTTAAAGAAATTTGGCCTGTATGAGCCTGCTAACACACTGCTGCTGTGTGCATATATACTGATCTCAAGTCTGCTTGGGGCATCCCATTCTGTAACATACCATTAGCCTCTGCATTTACTGTAAGCTGCACATTTATTTAAAGAAATTTGGCCTGTATGAGCCTGCTAACACACTGCTGCTGTGTGCATATATACTGATCTCAAGTCTGCTTGGGGCATCACATTCTGTAACATACCATTAGCCTCTGCATTAACTGTAAGCTGCACAGTTATTTAAAGAAATTTGGCCTGTATGAGCCTGCTAACACACTGCTGCTGTGTGCATATATACTGATCTCAAGTCAGCTTTGGGGCATCCCATTCTGTAACATACCATTAGCCTCTGCATTAACTGTAAGCTGCACAGTTATTTAAAGAAATTTGGCCTGTATGAGCCTGCTAACACACTGCTGCTGTGTGCATATATACTGATCTCAAGTCAGCTTTGGGGCATCCCATTCTGTAACATACCATTAGCCTCTGCATTTACTGTAAGCTGCACATTTATTTAAAGAAATTTGGCCTGTATGAGCCTGCTAACACACTGCTGCTGTGTGCATATATACTGATCTCAAGTCTGCTTGGGGCATCCCATTCTGTAACATACCATTAGCCTCTGCATTAACTGTAAGCTGCACAGTTATTTAAAGAAATTTGGCCTGTATGAGCCTGCTAACACACTGCTGCTGTGTGCATATATACTGATCTCAAGTCTGCTTGGGGCATCCCATTCTGTAACATACCATTAGCCTCTGCATTAACTGTAAGCTGCACAGTTATTTAAAGAAATTTGGCCTGTATGAGCCTGCTAACACACTGCTGCTGTGTGCATATATACTGATCTCAAGTCAGCTTTGGGGCATCCCATTGTGTAACATACCATTAGCCTCTGCATTTACTGTAAGCTGCACATTTATTTAAAGAAATTTGGCCTGTATGAGCCTGCTAACACACTGCTGCTGTGTGCATATATACTGATCTCAAGTCTGCTTGGGGCATCCCATTCTGTAACATACCATTAGCCTCTGCATTTACTGTAAGCTGCACATTTATTTAAAGAAATTTGGCCTGTATGAGCCTGCTAACACACTGCTGCTGTGTGCATATATACTGATCTCAAGTCTGCTTGGGGCATCCCATTCTGTAACATACCGTTAGCCTCTGCATTAACTGTAAGCTGCACAGTTATTTAAAGAAATTTGGCCTGTATGAGCCTGCTAACACACTGCTGCTGTGTGCATATATACTGATCTCAAGTCAGCTTTGGGGCATCCCATTCTGTAACATACCATTAGCCTCTGCATTAACTGTAAGCTGCACAGTTATTTAAAGAAATTTGGCCTGTATGAGCCTGCTAACACACTGCTGCTGTGTGCATATATACTGATCTCAAGTCAGCTTTGGGGCATCCCATTCTGTAACATACCATTAGCCTCTGCATTTACTGTAAGCTGCACATTTATTTAAAGAAATTTGGCCTGTATGAGCCTGCTAACACACTGCTGCTGTGTGCATATATACTGATCTCAAGTCTGCTTGGGGCATCCCATTCTGTAACATACCATTAGCCTCTGCATTAACTGTAAGCTGCACAGTTATTTAAAGAAATTTGGCCTGTATGAGCCTGCTAACACACTGCTGCTGTGTGCATATATACTGATCTCAAGTCAGCTTTGGGGCATCCCATTCTGTAACATACCATTAGCCTCTGCATTTACTGTAAGCTGCACATTTATTTAAAGAAATTTGGCCTGTATGAGCCTGCTAACACACTGCTGCTGTGTGCATATATACTGATCTCAAGTCTGCTTGGGGCATCCCATTCTGTAACATACCATTAGCCTCTGCATTAACTGTAAGCTGCACAGTTATTTAAAGAAATTTGGCCTGTATGAGCCTGCTAACACACTGCTGCTGTGTGCATATATACTGATCTCAAGTCTGCTTGGGGCATCCCATTCTGTAACATACCATTAGCCTCTGCATTTACTGTAAGCTGCACATTTATTTAAAGAAATTTGGCCTGTATGAGCCTGCTAACACACTGCTGCTGTGTGCATATATACTGATCTCAAGTCTGCTTGGGGCATCCCATTCTGTAACATAACATAACCTACCTACCATACTAAGCAGCTCTCTTATTTAAACTAAGCAGGCCTCTTGGAGGCTGAGTGTCCACTTTTGGGTGTGCATTTATATTCGGTTTCATATACAGTGGGGTATCCCAATTTGTAAGATAACCTACCCCAACCATGTAAACTAAATAGGCCTGTTGCAGCCTGAGTTTCTCTGCTTGCGTATGGCCTGCATTACAATCTGTCTCTTTCAATGACACTGCTGCCTGGGGTATCCCAATTTGTAAGATAACCTACCCCAACCATGTAAACTAAAGGTTACGTCCTTCCAGAAGGAAAACTTATGCCGAACACTATTTTTGTTAGGGGCATTGACCTTTGGATTGATCGGCATGAAATTAATTTTTTTTTTCAAAGTATGGCGCTGTGAAGAAGGTCAAAATGATGTCTCATACTTGGATTATTGTTACTTTTTGTTCAGCTTGAAATATAACAGGCCACACGGGCATCCCAAGGCACATGCTATTTTAAACCTATCTGTTATACAACATAAGCGTTGATCAGGCTACTTCAGTTTGCACTTGTTTTTGACTGATTTTAATAAACCAGGCCGCAGGGCACCCCAAAGCTGCACCTTGCACCCTATCTGGTATACAACATAAGCGTTGATCAGCATCAGCTTCATTAAGCTACTTCAGTTTGCACTTCCTTTTTGACTGCTTTCATTTAACCAGGCCGCAGGGCACCCCAAAGCTGCACCTTGCACCCTACCTGTTTATACTAAATAAGCATCTACAGCCTCAGCTTTATTAAGTTATTGCATTTTGAATTGGTTTTGGTCTGCTTTAAATACACCAGGCCGCAGGGCATCCCAAACCTGCATGTTGCACCCCATCTGTTATACTAAATAAGCGTTGATCAGCATCAGCTTTATTAAGCTATTGCATTTTGCATTGGTTTTTGTACTGCTGCCAAAACACTAGCCCATATGGGCATCCCAAACCAGCACATGTCACCCTATCTGTTATACTAAATAAGCTTCTACAGGCCCTTTTTTTATTTATTTATTTTTATTTATATAGAGCTGCAATAGCTTATATTGTGAGGTTAATTTGCCATTTTGCAGCATAATATAGAGCAGCCCCTGTGTAAATCTGAGGGGCAATAGCTTATATAGTGAGGAAAATTTGCCATTTTGCTTCGTTATATAGAGCAGCCCAGTTGCCATCTAAATCAACTACTGTCCGGCCAGTACAGCTTTTCCAGGGCAAACTCTGCTAGTTGCGGGCACAAGTCAAGTTTGGCTTCCCAGCAAATCCAGTGGATCTTGAAGGTGTGTTGGCATGGTCATGTCAAGGTATGACATGACCTGCTGTTTGAGGTCCAGCTCCAGGTCTTCCTGCTGCTCATGAGTAGACTCACTATGCGGGTGTAGAAAGCTACTCACTAGCGACTGAAGACTGAGGCTGCTGCTGATGGAGCTGCTGCTGCTGCTCCTTCCACCCCCCCAGCAGCCATGGCAGTGGAAGGTGATCGCAGACTTCCCCCCGAGTCAGACCTGCGGGAGTATGGGCCATGGCGCAGATAGACATCGCCCAACTGACTACGTGGGATGTCTCTGTAGTAGGTCAGTTTGTCCTCCCTCTCAGTGGGCGTAAAAAATGCCCCCATTTTGTGCCGGAAGCGAGGGTCCAATAAGTTGGAGAGCCAGAAGTCTTCCCGCTGACAAATGGAGACAATTCTGCGCTCACTAGTACGCATGCATGTGAGCATGCATCGTGCCATTTGTGCAAGTGACTCGGAGGGACTACCTGTCTCCATCTCCACTGTAAACTGCCATGGTGTGTCTGGGTCCTCTGTCTCGCCTTACTCACAACCCTCTAGCTCCTGTGGCTGCTCCTGCTCCTCCTCTCCTGTCAGATGACTAGATAAAATGGTCATTTTGTGAAACCTAAACTGTGGTTTGCTGTGCCCCACCCCCTCCTCCTCCTCCACTTCAGCCCCCACAGGCTTCATGTGGCTGTGAAATGTATGTGCCATGTCTCCAGTGCCCTGACCAGCCATGCTTTCCAACATGTGTTGTAGTACATGAAGCAGTGGAATCTCATCGTTCATCTCATAGTCCTGGCAACTGACTAATAATGTAGCTTCCTCAAAGGGCCTGAGCAAACGGTCGGTGTCACGTATGAGCTGCCAATGGTTTACATTGAATTTACACAGGGGTGTCCCCCTATCCGTTTGGATCATCCAGAAATCCGTGATGGCTTTTCTCTGTTCCTATAGTGCAGTGGTCCTCAACCCTGTCCTCAAGGCCCACCAACATGTCATGTTTTTTGGATCTCCAAATAGCCAGCTCTATTGCTCTGCAGCTGCACTAATTACTCCACCTGAGCATCTTTGTGGAGATCTGCAAAGCCTGGCCTGTTGGTGGGCCTTGAGGACAGGGTTGGGGACCACTGCTATAGTGGATCCTGCATATGGAGGGTGGAATTCCAACGGGTGGAAACATCGCAAATCAGACTATGGTGGGGTACACCGTTGTGACGCTGAGGCTCAATAAGGTTGTGCTTGGTGGTGTAGGAGTGCCAGAAGTGCATGCTAACTTTCTTTCCTGTTGTTCGGATGTCTTTCAGATGGGGGCAAGACTTCAAAACTAGACTGAACACGTGTGCCATGTCAGGACGCATGACTCTGGCTTCCTTGTCGCAGCGCAAACAAGATGTTCTTCCAAGTGTCAGTCACCATGGGTCCAAATTTGCAGTTTTCGTGGATTAAGCAATGCTTTCATGGATTGAGTTCTCATTTTTAGTAGTTCCTCCCATGTGTGACTCTGATGGTCAAGGAAAACCATGTGAAGAACAGCGTGAAACCACAATCACCAAGGGGGCCTAAAAGGATATATATTGTCCACCATGAGTCTATAGTTACAGCTCCAGGCGTAGACAACACTGTGCACTTTGGTACACACTGACAGGCTAAAGGACTGGCCCACCTTCTGTTCAACAACCATGCCATGTGACTCTCCACCTCGGCTCGGCACAAGCCATCAGTTCTCTGAAAGGTCCACCACTGGGTAATGCAGCAGGCTGGACTTATGGTGACGCTGTCTGAGAGGAGAAATCCCTCAGACATCAAGATTAAAAATTCCAAGAATTTTTGAGGGCTAATTATTCAGAGGCAAATGATAGCTAGTTGTTTCTGATTTAATTGCAAGGTGGAAACACACCCTCAAACAAAACTTCACTTTCGCAATACTATTGCATTTGTCTATTCATAATTTTATGTATATACACTAACTAACCTACTTTTTCTCCACAGGATGCTGCATGGAACACTGCCACATCGCTGAGTAGCTGATTTTTCCTACCAACAGTCCGCAATAATTCGCTGCTGCTGCCGCCGCCACCGCCGCAGACTCCAGGGACCCTCTTCCACTACCTCGGCTTGCAACACCTCCTCCCACGACACTCTCCTCATCACTAATTGCCGGATAGTGGAAGAAGAGGCGAGTGTCTCCTCCACTTCTTGGCTGGGCAGTAGCTGCTGAATTTTATGATTATCAGATCTTGGATATCAGATCAATGGATAGTGGAGCTGAACCCAAAGCATAACAGACAGACAGTTGACTGGGGGTGTCAGATGCCACTTGTGATGCAGTGGACTGCTTTTGCAGCACTTCGAGACAAAGTTGCTTCATTGGCTGACACAATGACTGGTAAAGCTGTGGAACATATGGTTGAAAAGCAAGAATAACCATTTGTTTTTATATGAAAAAGACCCTGGTTTATACAGACTTTTTTTTTCCAGAGACTGCCCTGCGTGGAAATGAATGGCGCATGGATCAGCCAAGCTTTCCTCCCAACAATGCCTGATGTATTCCAGTAGATTGATGACGGGGCCAGACCAAGAAAGATGGATCGTGCAAAACAGATTTAAGGCGCTGCTCTCCAGTTACAGACATTCCTCCGCATCGGACCACAAGTAAGTATTGATAAAAAATCCTTTACGTTACTCTTACTTTTTATTAATATTCTTCGGATAAGACGGATCAGACATGATTCCAGATTAAAAATTCCAAGAATTTTTGAGGGCTAATTAGTCAGAGGCAATGATACCTTCTTGTTTCTGATTTAATTAAAAGGTGGAAACACACCCTCAAACAAAACTTCACTTTGGCAAACTTTTGCATTTGTTTATTCATAATTTTATGTAGATATTACTAACTAAGCTACTTTTTCTCCACATGACTCTCCACAGGGTGTGATTCATCCAATTTTTGGGCTCCTGAAGCCAACCCCAGGGTCTGTTTAAAGTAATGTTTGGGCTCCTGCTGCTGCTTGCAACTCCAGGGTGTGATTCATCCAATTTTTGGGCTCCTGAGGCCAACCCCAGGGTCTGTTTAAAGTAATGTTTGGGCTCCTGCTGCTGCTGCTGCCAACTCCAGGGTGTGATTCATCCAATTTTTGGGCTCCTGAGGCCAACCCCAGGGTCTGTTTAAAGTAATGTTTGGGCTCCTGCTGCTGCTGCTGCCAACTCCAGGGTGTGATTCATCCAATTTTTGGGCTACTGAAGCCAACTCCAGTGTCTCTTTAAAGTAATATTTGGGCTCCTGCTGCTGCTGCTGCCAACTCCAGGGTGTGATTCATCCAATTTTTGGGCTCCTGAAGCCAACCCCAGTGTCTCTTTAAAGTAATATTTGGGCTCCTGCTGCTGCTGCTGCCAACTCCAGGGTGTGATTCATCCAATTTTTGGGCTCCTGAGGCCAACCCCAGGGTCTGTTTAAAGTAATGTTTGGGCTCCTGCTGCTGCTTGCAACTCCAGGGTGTGATTCATCCAATTTTTGGGCTCCTGAGGCCAACCCCAGGGTCTGTTTAAAGTAATGTTTGGGCTCCTGCTGCTGCTGCTGCCAACTCCAGGGTGTGATTCATCCAATTTTTGGGCTACTGAAGCCAACTCCAGTGTCTCTTTAAAGTAATATTTGGGCTCCTGCTGCTGCTGCTGCCAACTCCAGGGTGTGATTCATCCAATTTTTGGGCTCCTGAGGCCAACCCCAGGGTCTCTTTAAAGTAATGTTTGGGCTCCTGCTGCTGCCAACTCCAGGGTGTGATTCATCCAATTTTTGGGCTCCTGAGGCCAACCCCAGGGTCTGTTTAAAGTAATGTTTGGGCTCCTGCTGCTGCTTGCAACTCCAGGGTGTGATTCATCCAATTTTTGGGCTCCTGAAGCCAACCCCAGTGTCTCTTTAAAGTAATATTTGGGCTCCTGCTGCTGCTGCTGCCAACTCCAGGGTGTGATTCATCCAATTTTTGGGCTCCTGAGGCCAACCCCAGGGTCTGTTTAAAGTAATGTTTGGGCTCCTGCTGCTGCTTGCAACTCCAGGGTGTGATTCATCCAATTTTTGGGCTCCTGAAGCCAACCCCAGTGTCTCTTTAAAGTAATATTTGGGCTCCTGCTGCTGCTGCTGCCAACTCCAGGGTGTGATTCATCCAATTTTTGGGCTCCTGAGGCCAACCCCAGGGTCTGTTTAAAGTAATGTTTGGGCTCCTGCTCCTGCTACTGCCAACTTCTGCCAACTCCAGGGTGTGATTCATCCAATTTTTGGGCTCCTGAGGCCAACCCCAGGGTCTCTTTAAAGTAATATTTGGGCTCCTGCTGCTGCTGCCAACTCCAGGGTGTGATTCATCCAATTTTTGGGCTACTGAAGCCAACTCCAGTGTCTCTTTAAAGTAATATTTGGGCTCCTGCTGCTGCTGCTGCTGCCAACTCCAGGGTGTGATTCATCCAATTTTTGGGCTCCTGAGGCCAACCCCAGGGTCTCTTTAAAGTAATGTTTGGGCTCCTGCTGCTGCCAACTCCAGGGTGTGATTCATCCAATTTTTGGGCTCCTGAGGCCAACCCCAGGGTCTCTTTAAAGTAATATTTGGGCTCCTGCTGCTGCTGCCAACTCCAGGGTGTGATTCATCCAATTTTTGGGCTACTGAAGCCAACTCCAGTGTCTCTTTAAAGTAATATTTGGGCTCCTGCTGCTGCTGCTGCCAACTCCAGGGTGTGATTCATCCAATTTTTGGGCTCCTGAAGCCAACCCCAGGGTCTCTTTAAAGTAATATTTGGGCTCCTGCTGCTGCTGCTGCCAACTCCAGGGTGTGATTCATCCAATTTTTGGGCTCCTGCTGCTGCTGCTGCTGCCAACTCCAGGGTGTGATTCATCCAATTTTTGGGCTCCTGAAGCCAACTCCAGTGTCTCTTTAAAGCAATGTTTGGGCTCCTGCCCCTCATAGTGATGCCACTTCAACTCTCTTGAATTCAATTGTGCCGCTCTGCGATTCTATTAGCGATGCCTCTGATCTGCATGTGATATTTCTTCAAAGTATTATTTAACTAACCCAGCACGCATCCTGTGCGTGTTACAGCAAGGCAGAATGGTTTACAACCCTATTGAGGCTCTAGGAGGCTCAGAAATAGCCGTTTTTAATAGCGATTCGTCGCGAATTTATTCGGGTCGAAACGATTTTTGTCGGAAAATTCGGCGAATCAGTCGAATCGAATTTTTCAAAAGTTCGCTCATCTCTATTTACCATGTAAATACATGCAGTGTTTGTGCTCGTTAATATTTTTGAGATGTTTAGTTTCCTCTCTTAAACTGGACCTTCAGCATCATTTAATGAAAAATCCCAAACCCTTAAAAAAATTATTCCCCAGCATCTAAAATTAATATTTCTCTGTCATTTTACTTCAGGCCATCAGATGATTCAGTAACTATTGGGTTAACTCCTTGGCCGAAGGTCGTGGACTGCAAGAACAAAGGCGTGGTTCCTCCCGGCCCATATACTTCCGGCTGACTTCCTACAATGCAGTTTTATTCTTGCAGTTGGAACTGGACTGCAATTGTGTATTCGAACTCCTCTCCCATATACTTTTGTGTTTATTGGATTATACCTTGCAAGAGGGGGAATATAACCTGACTGTCTTTCTGGCCCTTATATTCTTCTGATCTGGTTGGACCTACAATGCCTCCTCAGCTATGCTGTATGCTGATCAGGGTGGTAAGGGTACCCACCAGGATCTTTTGGGGTGTCACTTTTGTTTTTTAAGAAGTTGGCACTCTTGAGCTGCAATTCCACTTTAAGGAAGAGTCAGCCACATGTTTTTGTTGGGTGAGCCTGTAGGGGAACCAGGGAAATAATTTTCCTCATTTATTGCTTTTTTTAACATTTTTGTGTATTGTGTTGTAAGTTACTTTAAAATTTGAAGGGAAGCTTGCTGCCTTGTCTGCTGCCTCTGGTTCTATTTCGGCTAGGCCGAGTGCCTAGCATCGCTGACGTTGCCACTGCTGCTCGTCTTCCCCGCAAGTGGGGTTGCTTCTCCAGCTGCCCTCGATCAGTGGGTCGGCTGCCCGATACACTGCGCCTCTTCAGCCAGACTCTGGGGCTACTCCAGGGGCTTGGATCGACCGGCGGCGGGGCCGCTTCCCGAGCTGCTGCTGCAGCCACTTTTGAACTGATCTAAACAGGTGTTATGGTTATTAATGTATAATGGTATTATTATTATTATTATTATTATTATTATTATTAATAATAATAATAATAATATTCTCTTATTGGTGTTATTATTTTATTGTTTTTTGGCAATACTATTATTATTATTATTATTAATACTAATAATAAGAATATTATTTTTTTTCTTTTGTAGATTGCGGGAAAGGAAAAGCAATAATTGGTGTGGTTCACCCCACAGGCCTCGAAGTAGTAGTAGGAGTCACTTGTGACTATCGAGGCCTGTTATATACTTGGTCTCAGATCTCCAGGAAGTTGGGCTGTATTACATTCACCATGAAGGAGGCATCTGGGGTAATCGGATCTGGTCCCTTAGCAGACAGGTTCACCCCATGTCCAGTAAGCATGGAGGTGGCACAGGACGAGGATAGTGCGGTGTGTAGAGGTGGTGCATCAGTAGTAGTTGCAGAATATGGAAGACAGTTGTCTACCCCTGCAAGGGTTCAGACCCCTGTGGCTGGGCCATCAGGCACTAGGGCTCCTTCGGTAGCTCAGCCTGGTGAGGAAAACCAGGGCGATAGATTCTTCCGGGATATTGCGGAAAGGTTGGATCGTCGTTTGGATCCACGGATTCCAAAGAAATCATTAAAGAAAAGGAAGCACTTAATTTCCTTTGATGTGGAAGAGGATATCTTTGCTGCGGTAGTCTCCCAGGATGAGTTATAAGAGGGGGAAGTTTTTTCCAAGAATGAAGGAAGTTATTTGAGGTTCGAGTCCTCTACAGAAGGGTACAGATGGAAAATCTGATTAGTCAGAGCCCCCCAAGAGGAAGAAGGGGGATTTGTTAAGGCGGGAAAAACTGTTTTTGCTGAGCAAATTATTATCTAAAAGGAAAGGCAGTAGCCGGATAGTCTTCCGCCCATTCCTAAAGTATTAAATACTGGGTATCCTTATTCCTTAGAGCAGATTGATTTATGGTCTCGCCCTCCTGTGGTAGATGCTTTAGTTTCTGGTCTTTCTAGAACTTCAGTGATGCCATCCTCTGATAGTGTCTCCCCAGTGGATAAGTGCATAGTTCTGGTGGCATGTCATGCTTTTTCTATTATAGGATCAACCTTACAGCCAGCCAGTGCCATATCCATAGCATCCTTGGTGAGCAGAAAGTTGTTAAAGCAACTGGATTCTAAGACTCGTTTGTGACGTTCTGGGAGGGCATGCTCCCAATTGATTAAGGCCAGTTTGGATATTAACAGGTACAGTATGTCATCTCTAGAGATGAGCGAACTTCTTGAAAGTACGATTCGGGCAATTCGACAAATTTCCCCAAGAAATTCGGGTTCGCCCGAATCGAACTTTCACGAATCGCTCATCTGAAAAAAAAATATCAGCATGGTGGGAGCGGGCAGGCCGGCTACGCTGACCGCATAGCCGCCCGCTGACAGCGTAGCCGGCCTGCCCGCTCCCACCATGCTGGCATTTTTTATTTTTTATTTCAGGGAAAATTCGATCGGCACAAACCAAAAAAAATTCGGGTTCGTGCCGAATCGAATTTTCCCTGAAATTTGGAGCGAATTCCGGTTCGTCCGAACCGGTTCGCTCATCCCTAGTCATATCTCATGTCAGCTATGGATGATTTGATTAGTTTAAGTGCCAGAGGTTTTGCTTTGTTAGTAGCTTATGGCTAAGAATCTGACAGGACTCCCTTTTCAAGGGGGGACGTCTGTTTGGGGAGCACTTGGATGACATGTTAAAGGAAGCTACTGGAGGTAAGTCTACTAAACTTCCACAGGAAAAGGATTTCCTTTTTTCACAGGTCATATCATCTTCAGCCCTTTTGTGCGGGTACAGTTTCCACCTCTTTGGGATACCGAAATTTTTTTGGAATAGACTAAAGCCCCAGGATAGGGTAAGAGGGTTCTGGCAGAACAGGGAAAAATCCCCTTCAAAGCCCTCTCATGCATGAAGGGATACCATCATGTTTGGGGGGGAGGGACACCTTCATCAATGATTTACTATAGAGTTTTGGGCAAGTATTATTGCTTAGTGTAAATAAGAGTTCGCTTGTAGATTTATTCGTCCTGCTCCAGATAGATTACTTACACTTGGGGTATTACTCCACCAGATGGTGCTGGACTGCAGAGACATCGAAAATAGGCTCCTCCCGGCCCCTCAAATACCCAGGGACCTCCCACAATCCCCATTCCCATCACAATCACAAGCTCCCGGCCTTTGTCTCCCTGTCCCAGGATCTTCTGGCCTTGGCCACGGATGCCCTAGCAATGTCATGGCAGGACTTTCAGCTCCTGTATGAGTTTTCTCCATTCCCCCTGCTGGTCAGGGTTCTGCGCAAGATTGCTCTGGAGGGGGTGCCAGCAATTCTGGTGGCCCCCAGGTGGCCAAGAAGAGTGTTGTTCGCAGACGTGGTGCAGCTGGCAGTAGATCAGTACGTTCTGCCCAGGGTGCCAGACCTTCTCACTCAGGGTCCCTTACGCCATCCCAATTTACAAACTCTGGCTTTAACGGCCTGGCTACTGAAACCTCCATCTTGATGGAGAAGGGGCTGTCTACCTCTGTTGTTGATACCATAATAAAGGCTAGGAAGAAGTCTTCTTTTTCCATTTATTACAGGGTTTGGCGTGCCTACATTGACTGGTGTGAGTCTAAGTCTCTTCCCTGTCGTGTGTTCTGTATTCCCAGGATCCTGGAGTTCCTGCAGCATGGGTTGGAGATGGGGCTCCAACTCAGTACTCTGAAGGGTCAGGTTTCTGCCCTGGCTGTTTTCTTCCGGAAGTCCTTTGCTCAGCATTCTCTGATCAGGACTTTTTTCCAGGGGGTTACTCATGTGCGTCACCCACGTAAGCCTATATTGCCTGTATGGGATTTGTACTTGGTTTTGTCAGCCTTGCAGGGTGCTCCCTTTGAACCTGTGCAGGATGCTGCCCTGGCCATTCTTACTCTCAAAGTTGTCTTTTTGGTGGCTATCACCTCTGTTAGGCGTGTGTCTGAGTTGGCGGCGTTCTCCATCCAGCCCCCCTACTATGAGAGACACCAGGACAAGGTGGTGTTTCGCTTCAAGCCAGACTTTCTGCCTAAGGTTGTGTCTGCCTTTCATTTGAATCAGGACATTGTTCTTCCGTCATTGTGCCCTAATCCTAGTAATGCTAAGGAGAGGGTCTTGCATTCTTTGGATGTGGTTAGGTGTCTGAAGTACTATCTGGTGGCTACTACATCTTTCAGAAAAACTGATGCTCTTTTTGTGGTCCTTTCTGGTCCTAGGAAGGGTTTGGCTCCTGCCAAGTCTACTATCAGCAAATGGATCCGTCAGGCTGTGATTCAGGCCTATTCTGCTAAGGGGAAGAATCCTCCCTTTCGCCTTACTGCTCATTCTACTCGTGCTATTGGTGCCTCTTGGGCTTTTCAGTACCAGGCTTCTGTTGAACAAGTTTGCAAGGCTGCTACTTGGTCTTCTGTTCATACCTTTTCAAAGTTTTACAAGGTTGATGTTAGGGCCTCAGCTGATGCTGCTTTTGGCCGTAAGGTTCTGCAGGCGGCAGTGGTATGACCTGTCTGCTGTTACCTTTGGGGATCCCACCCTACTTTATGGACACTGCTATTGGATGTCCCAAGTGTAAGTAATCTATCTGGAGCAGGATGTACTGTATACTAAGAATAATACAATTCTGTGATTACTCACCTGTAGAATTGGTATTATGAGTATACAGTACGTCCTGCTCCACCACCCCACCCTTGGTTTTGCATTTTCTTGGATCCCCTGTATGGTGATTGTTATCATTTTTATAGTTACCAGTTTGGGTTTGTTTTAATTCTCCCGGCTTCTCGTTAACTGCTTTTCAATGCTGGGGATTGTGGGAGGTCCCTGGGTATTTGAGGTGCCGAGAGGAGCCTATTTTCGATGTCTCTGCAGTCCAGCGCCATCTGGCGGAGTAATACCCCAAGTGTAAGTAATCTATCTGGAGCAGGACGTACTGTATACTCATAATACCAATTCTACAGGTGAGTAATCACAGAATTGTATTTTTTTTCAGGGATTTTACTTTGCTGAATAGTAAGCTAAAAGGTATATTTGTTGGTATAGATTATTGTTTATTAAGGTTAAAGGTTAAAGTGGACCAAAACCCAAGGCGATCAGCCCGAGAATCTGTAAGATCCCCTAGCTGATCAATTTGCCACCCCCCCCACCCGGGGGCATCCAAAATCAGGAAGCCCCGCTGTGTGAAACCCCCCAGGTCGTCCATACACTTACCTTCTTTCCCGGTCAAATGGTGCATGCGCGAGCTGCAGCTGCATCCCCGCTATACATCTAGCAGGGCACGTGCCCACCCCAGGCATTTGTTAATGGGTGGCACAGGCACACTCCCTGTTAGAGGGTAGCAGGGAAGGCGGCCATCAGCGCGCTCGGAACCTCTCAAAATCCAGGGTTTTGGTCCATTTTAATGGATCCCATCCTGAAGTAAGGGTACTGATTTTGAAGGTGCCAATTAGAGATGAGCGAACTTTTGAAAAATTCGATTAGACTGATTTGCCGAATTTTCCGACAAAAAACGTTTCAACTCGAATTTATTTGCGACGAATCGCTATTAAAAACTGCTATATTCTAAGTATGTCACACACCTCGCTTCAAGAAATTCATAACGTGTGGGTAATACTGACCTGTAGATGGCGATATGCAGAGATGCCAGGAAAAAAGAGAGCCCCTCCCGGTCCATAAATACCTGGGACCTCCCACTCATTACCCAGTCTTCATCTCTGCAGTCGGCGAGCAAGTCAGAAGATGTGGTCTCCTCCTTGCACAGGGGGATTTCAGGTAGCCGGGATGACTCCCGGCCCTTTAGTTATCTATTTCCGCCTGGATCTTTTTTTTCTGTTACCTCATGCCTCCCAGCCTAGGCTGACGGTCCAGGTGAGGGTAGAAAAGCACCCTTGGTGCTTAAGAGCAAATGCTCTCCCGTGAGACCCTATATAAGAGGGTAGGCGGTCATCCGGGACGGTGACCCCGGTTTGGGATGCCCCGTTCCTTGGCCTTACACTCTGGGTGGTCCCCCCCTTTGGGTAATGCCCCTCTCTCTAGCGGGATAGCGGAGGGTAGGAGCAGGGCCCCTTATTCGGTGTTAGGTCCAAATTTTGTAATCATTAATTCTTAATAATGTTTTAATGTATTAATTTATTAAATTAGCCTCCCAATAGTTATTAACTTATTTATTACTTCATAACAGCGTGTATTTCTCTGTCAAAACGGCGCTGTGGCCGCCATTTTTATGCAGGCTTTCTCCCTGAGGTAAAAGGGGCGGGAGGCGGGCGTCAGGGTCAAAGCCACGGCCCGCTCCCCTCCTTCTGTCTCTTCTGAGAGGCCGCATTAGGCTGCGGTGCCGGCCTTTTTGCATTGTCATGGCGGAGCGGAGCTTCTCCCCTCACGCTTTCACTCTTGGGGGCGGGGCCGGGCTTTCCAGCGCTGCGGCCCGCCCCTGTGTCACAGGCACCGCTGAGGTGCTTTTCTTTGTGCCTGTTTCCTCAGAAGGAGCTGGCCACACCCCCCTTCTCTCCTCAGAGCTGCTCTTTACCTCACGGAGAGAGGAAGCTGTCTTCAGGACCACAGTGAGTGGCCCGGTGGGCCCCCCTTCTGTCCCATCACCTATAATTATATATTTTTATGTCATATTTATATGTATTTTATACTCCGCTTTTCTTATTAGCCTTTTTTATTATGTCTTTCAGATATAACCTACAGTGGTTTTAGGGGGTTTCTCCCGGTCCTAGGGTCCCTGGGTTCTTAATTGGCTTATTGCAAATCCTCCCACTTGGGACATTAAAGGGGCATCCCAGGTTGCTTATATGCGTAATTCCCTCGGTCATTGCAACCAACTATAAGTTCACCTTATGGAGGCATCCCCGGATACTGGGCTCGGGCTCCCCTCGGGGAAATCCCGGAAGTGTATGGGGTGTGGGGCATCCCTTACTGGCGATGATGTATATCTGTGTATACCATGCGCACAGCAGACTATTACGCGGCAGTCCGGACCCCAGGCGTCTGGTTCAGCGCCGCCGGTCTCTCCTCCCCCCCTCCCAGTTTGATCCGTGCCCAGTCTGACGTTGTCATGGGTGGGCAGTTGCAATCGGAGATGTGTGCCCGATTGGCCAATCTTGAAAAATTATTCTCCAGCACGGTCACCAGAAAGGCTCCGGCTAAGAGAAAGCATTTGTCGCCGTCTTCACCGGCGGCCGACTTGGATGATCTTGATAATCTGGACTGGTCTGATTACTCCCAACTTGAGGAAGGGGAGGTATATGAAGAATTAGATAATTCAGACGATCAGCAGTTTGTTGGTGCTGATACCGAGCGGGGCTTGGGGAGGTCTTCGGATACTCCTAATGTTCTGGCTCAAATGTTTGAGGTTTTGGCTATTTCTCCTCCTGAGGCGGTTCCACAGCAAAAGGGGGAATTTTTCGAAGAATCCAGGCCGCGCTTGGAATTTCCTAACCAAAAGCATTTTGATGGGATTATTGCTAAGGAATGGGAGAGGCCTGCCCGGCTCCCAGGTGTCCCTCAGGGTTGGGACAAAAAATATCCCTTTCCCTTGGATACGGTTAAGCGTTGGGCGTCCCCTCCCGAGGTGGATCCAACACTTCTGTTTTAAATTCTCCTGATTGCTCCACGCTTAAAGATGGTGAGGATAAACGCATTGACCAAATGGCTTGTCATGGTTTTGCCAGTGTTGGGTCAGCCATGAGGCCGGTTTGTGCTTCAGCGCTGCTGGTGGTGGCTACCAGGTCGGTGGTCAGGGACCTGTTGACTTCTTCCGGGTTAGATCCGGATAGTGACGAGTTCCTTGGCCTTAAAAGGTGTGAATTGTTTTTGTCATTTGTACTAGCCGCCTTGGATGACACACTGATGATGTGTGGCAGAACGTCGGCTCTATTGGTGACTAAATGTGTTAGTTTGGGGTAACCTCTACACCCCCTGCCAAAAAGCCCAACAGAGACTCACTATTGCACTCAAACAATCAATTTATAAATCCATTTTATTGTAGCATATTGTTTAAAACCAATTTAAAAACAATTTTACTGAACCATATGCATGGTAAGCCACCAGGGGGCGCACTCCCTCATCAACAATACAATCTCATATACATATAAGTAATTTCAAAGTGATTCTGTGCTAATCTATCAATAAATTCATATATATACAACTATACTAAAACTTAATATCGAATTCACAATTAATATCCTCACCCTAATAAGGTGCCAGTGCTTCCATCACAAATAGAACCTTGTGAAAAATATTTAAGCCCATTCACAGAGAGCAAGGGCACACAGACAACACACAACAAACAAGTGCTTACTGTTAGTATGGTGACAGGAAGGCCCCCCCTCAGGCGCAGACCAACGCGTTTCGATCCCCCTATGGTCTCTTGCTCACGGTCAGTATGTGTGTGGGGGCAGAGGGCCACAGCCCTCCTTAAATACATACCCTCCCGACCACTCCCACGCCTGGCCCCAGCTGAATGTGGTGATTGCATACTCCGGCCGGAAGTACGCAAATCACCACAACTGCGCATGCGCACCTGCGCTCCACGCTGGAACGCACAGCACACACTGGTACTGGCCCCGTCCCCCACGCTGATTGGTGGGGGGTGGATGGTAATGGGCCAGATACAGCCAGGCGGGGGAGCCATCGTTCAGGAACACATTTAACCCCTTCCTCACTTATCTTTATACATTTCCTGCTACTTGCTTAATCCAAAGTCTTGTTTACACATAATCTATATTTATACTTAACGGCATCTAATATATACATCACATTTTATGGGTAAATATACTTTACAACTACCGGTCACAATACAGCTGGATTTCTATTTATACAATTTCAATAACAGGAGGAGAGAGGGACAAAGATCCAAAGAAAGTTTTTTGAATCCACAGCATTTTTATCAGTTGGCTTCTTTCTCAATAAAATTCTATGGACCTCCTTAATCGGTTGAATTTACTAACATTACCTAGGGGCGCTCTACTTGTCACACTTGATGTGGAAGCGTTATATACAAATATATCTCATGAAATGGCCCATATGACATGCAAATATTTTCTGAGAATGGGAACAGATAGTGAACAAGAGAAACAGGATTTTGTACTACAGATGCTGACCTTCATTTTGACACATAATTACCTGTTCGATGGAGTTTTCTATCGACAGGTCTGTGGCGTGGCAATGGGGGCACGCTGTGCCCTGTCTATAGCCAACCTCTTCCTCGGCTGGTGGGAGAGGGAGGTTGTTTTTGGGGCCGACATGAATCTGCCATGAATGCCTCACATTCTGGGCTGGTACAGATTCATTGATGATGTGCTGCTCATTTGGCAGGGACCGGAAGAACTATGTGTGGAGTTCCTCAATGTTTTGAATGAGAACACGTTTAACATTTTCCTCACCTCTCATACCTCGGCTGCACAGGTGTATTTCTTGGACCTTACGATCAACCTTACCAATGATGGCTCCCTCCAGACTACATTGTTTAGGAAGGAGACGGCGACCAACAGCCTATTACATTATACAAGTTTTCACCAGAAAAAGACCAGGGAAGCCATCCCGGTTGGGCAATTCCTGCGGCTCAAGCGGAATTGCTCTACTACGCAGGAATTTGAAGTCCAATCCAGGGGGCTAAAGAAGAGATTCCAATACAGGGGTTACCCCGAGAGAACGATTAAGAAGGCCGTGGTAAGAGCAGGTGACACGCCACGGGAAGCCTTACTAATCCCAAGGGAGAAAAAAAGAACCATGGAAGAGGTAAGATTTATCTCCAAGTATAATACTAATTGGAACCAACTTAGATCTGTACTCAATAAACATTGGGGTATATTAAGGAGTGACCCATCCCTGGCCAGATGGACCAGACGGGGTCCATTGATGGTGGCACAGCGTGCACCAACATTGCGCGGCAAGGTCTGTAGGAGCCACTACACCAGGCCTAATACTTGGTTGGGGTCCAGAGCTATGGACACAGGCAGCCATCCATGTGGGGGTTGCTCTGTTTGCCGACACATGAGTGCTACAAGGGAGGTCAGGAATAGGCGCACTGGTAAGAGATTTGTGATCAGGCAATTTTTGAACTGCCGCTCGGTGGGAGTGATATATCTCTTAACCTGTGGTTGCCCTCTGAGCTATGTTGGCAAGACAAAGAATGCATTGAAGGCGCGCCTACAGGCACATCTATCTTCTATTCTATTGGCCGAAAGAAATAGGGGCTTGGGTAGAATCCTATCTCCAGTGGCAAGACATTTCCTTGAGAAACATGAAAGTAATGTTGACCAACTACAGGTGGTGGGATTGGAGAGGGTGACTCTGGGGTTGAGAGGAGGTGATCTGAAGAAGCGGCTTCAGCAAAAAGAACTATGCTGGATCTATGATTTAGATACCCAAGCCCCATGGGGCCTAAACGAAGATGTAGCCTTCACACCATATTTAGGGTGACACACATTAGTATGATATCACATATTGTCTTGTTAGTCACTAAGTGGGATGATAGTAATATATTTTACTTTGTTGATCACTATTTTTAGTTTTATGTATAGTTTTGGGGATCTCAATTGGTCCAAATTTGGACATAGATTGTCCCTGTTTAAGAATCACATAATAGCATTGTATTGGAGTGTTGGGGGGGGGGGTTGGGGGGGTGGGTAGGGAGTGTGCAGTGGGGATGGGGGGTGTTTCACGGTTTATGTACACTTATTAGGTGTGTAGATATATAATGTGTCACCTTTCTTTTTTTATTGGTGTAGTAGCAACTGGCGACTCTTCTTGTTGGGATGCCCGGGAGATGATGGGGAAGTCTATTATCAAGGGTATTATATGATACTGGCAAGAGGAAGAAGCCGGGCTTCCTTTAAGATGTGTTGGTGGCAAGGAGCAAATTGGAGATTGAAGCAGAAAAGAACCTACACACATGGAGAACCAAGTGCACTGTGGATCTCTATTTTTGATTGGATGTAATTAATCACATGGAGTAATAAATATATGCTGATGTTATTGATGCATTGCCACCTTATATAGAGGACTGGAACCCCGGCCTTCCTTAAAGATTCACCCGTAGCAAAACAAAGGACTTACATCAATGTTGGTGTTTGAACCTTATATTCTGTAGTCAAACCCCTCCTCCCCCTCTCCTGAGTAAATCTATGTGGAACATGAGGAATTTGAATGACAAATAATCAATAACATCTTTCAGACCCCCTTTGCCACACTGATTGGCAACTGGGATGCATATCTGAATATATTTACTCTTGAGAGTTGTACTCTTGTATATAGAGGCCAAATATAGTGCAATATAGACATTAATAGCTAGCATCTGCCTCTGTTGTTTTTGAGTATCTGTACTTCGGATCTTTATCCCGCTCTCCCCCTGTCGCTTCAGGGGGGTTATAAAATCTATAAATAGACATCAATAATGTGAGGGATAGTTGCCATTAGATGGCAATTGTGCCTGCATATCTTGGACTGACTGAGGTGGTTCACCTGGGAACTTTATCCCTCTCCCCCCCCTGTGTTTGGAGATGCACAAACATATATATAGATGTTGAATATTAGAATTTTATTGAGAAAGAAGCCAACTGATAAAAATGCTGTGGATTCCAAAAACTTTCTTTGGATCTTTGTCCCTCTCTCCTCCTCTTATTGAAATTGTATAAACAGAAATCCAGCTATATTGTGACCGGTAGTTGTAAAGTATATTTACCCATAAAATAACATCTTTCAGACCCCCTTTGCCACACTGATTGGCAACTGGGATGCATATCTGAATATATTTACTTTAGACTGGGCTTCCTTCCCCCCCCCCCCGTCCTTTTCCCCCTTCCCCTTTCCTTGAGAGTTGTACTCTTGTATATAGAGGCCAAATATAGTGCAATATAGACATTAATAGCTAGCATCTGCCTCTGTTGTTTTTGAGTATCTGTACTACGGATCTTTATCCCGCTTTCCCCCTGTCGCTTCAGGGGACTTATAAAATCTATAAATAGACATCAATAATGTGAGGGATAGTTGCCATTAGATGGCAATTGTGCCTGCATATCTCGGACTGACTGAGGTGGTTCACCTGGGAACTTTATCCCTCTCTCCCCCCTGTGTTTGGAGATGCACAAACATATATATAGATGTTGAATATTAGAATTTTATTGAGAAAGAAGCCAACTGAAAAAAATGCTGTGGATTCAAAAAACTTTCTTTGGATCTTTGTCCCTCTCTCCTCCTGTTATTGAAATTGTATAAATAGAAATCCAGCTGTATTGTGACCGGTAGTTGTAAAGTATATTTACCCATAAAATGTGATGTATATATTAGATGCCGTTAAGTATAAATATAGATTATCCCCTCGATTCAAAGAGCAAAAGTTAATTGATTTCGGATCGAGAATCGTAAGTTTGGGTGGGTGTTTGTCATTTTTTCCTTTTTTTTTGGCCATTTCGTATTCGCACGAACGTTCGCGCATAGACGTATATGAACATACGCTTTCCGGACGTCAATCGTATATTTTGCGTTAGTTCGTGTGTTTTTCCCGTCCAAATCGTATTTTTTAGGTCCGATCCTATTTTTTACGTGCTTCACATGGGCTTGCGACCAATTCAGAGAGGTGATTGCTAATTGTTTTGAAGGCCATTAAAGAGCTGCTTCCCGAAATGTTTGCCGGCAGCTATTTGGCCTCGGGAGTAGGATGGAGAGGAGCGAGTTTGTGGCACATCAAGGGCTTATGCTTTTTGGCATCGATTTGATCCGGATGTCTGAGAGCAGATTGCCCCTGCGTCGTCGCATGAACATAGATAGCATGAATGATGTTGAGCTGTTTGAGCTGACCAGGCTTAATCGCGCTTCCCTCCATAAATTATATAGTGAGCTGCGGCCATGGTTAGCCCGCACCACAAGGAAGGGGCATGCAATTTCAGGTATGACCAAGATGCTTGGCTGCCTGCAATTTTTGGCGAACGGCTCGTTCCAGAGGCTGGGTGCCCTCTCCGTGGGGATGTCCCAGCCTACGCTGAGCCGCGCACTCTCTAAATTTTTGGAAGGCATGGCTGCCATAACTCCAAAATATATTTTTTTCCCGGATGATATGGCAGCCAGAAACGCCATTAAGCTTGGTTTTTATAATGTGGCCGACATGCCCAACGTAATTGGTGCTGTTGACTGCACACATGTGGCACTCGTACCTAGGGCATCCGACGAATATATATATAGGTATATATTTTGGGTTTGGGTTATTATGGGGCCCAACGTGTAATCTAACCTATTTTCCTTGGCGGTAGCATATTTTTGTTGGTACTTTTGTGTACATGCTTTATTTAGGCTTCTCATTTGTTGTTTGAATTTGTGTGCAGACATGTTTTTTTTTCTAAATGTTTTTTGCCCTTATCACTTACCCTTTTTTTTTGTTTTTGCCTTAAGGAATCGAAAAATGGGACACTCCCTTAATGTCCAGGCCGTGGTGGGGCCGGACATGCGTTTCCTGAGTGTCCTTGCCGGCTACCCTGGATCGTCGCACGACTCCTATATCCTGAGACGATCTGGTTTGTTTAGGAGATTTGAGTCTGGGGAATTTTCGGGTGCATGGCTGCTTGGTAAGTGTGTCCTATTTTTGGTTACCGATATTTCCCAGGAATCTGTATTGTTTGCCTATTTTAGCTTTATAATTCTTGTCAGAAAAATGAACCAGCATTTTTTTGGGGGGGGCTTTTGTGGATTGTATTTTGTTTTTCAACCAAACGCTTTGCTCCCTTTGTGCTTCTGTTTTTTTGATAACTTTGGTTAGGATGTCTGTAACTTCCATGTCCCAAAATATATTGGGTAGCAGATTGTCCCGAAGTATCTGCTATTTTTTGGCCCTTTTGTAGTATTGGTCTTGCAACGCCAAAGTGGACTTAAACTGCATACAGTGCATTCTTTATCGAAATGGTGTGGGCCCCTCAGCAGCATCCTAATTGTAACATTTGCGAAGCCAGAATCAAAAACATATTTCTAAACAGCCTTGTCCGTGCAGATGTTTTTTTCATTTTTGACTTTATTTAAGCTGCATTTTTAGTTATGTACTACATTTGGCCCAATAGTGTTTTTTCTAATGTACCCTGGGTGTCTTTTTTGGCCCTTTAGCTTACCTCATTTTGATATATGGCAAATTGTTTGTGTTTGTTGTCTTGCAATGTGTTAATTTTTGTTATTTAATTGTCTTGTTAAGGTGATTCCGGTTACCCACTTCTCCCCTGGCTCATGACGCCTGTGCTGCGGCCCCAGGATGCCTCTCAGGAAGCCTATAATCGTGCGCACCGCAAGACCAGGGCTGTTGTTGAGAGGGCATTTGGACTGTTGAAGACACGTTTTCGTTGTTTGGACCATACCGGGGGCGCCCTGCAATATGCTCCTGACAAAGTGATAGACATCATAATGGCATGTGCTGTTCTGCATAATTTTGCCATTCAAGAATGTGTCCCCCGTTATGTTGATGTTCTGCCCTCTACAGCCCGAGAAGATGATGGTGACAATTATGTTGGCCCACCCAGTGAGTCTGGCCAATCAGTGCGAGCAAATTTGATCTTGCAGCATTTTAGTTAAAGCCTTTTTTTTTGTTTACCATTCTGTGTGTGTGTATTTGCCTTTATTTTCAAATATTTGTTTGGCCGTAATGTGGCATTACCTTAAATAAATACACAATTTCCCTTAATTGTTGCCTAATGTTTTTCCTGGTGTTTACTTAGATTGATCTTTGCATTTTTACACCTCTTAACCAAAAATGTATCTGCTTTAGCCCAAGGTGATGTTAAATGTGTTTCAACTCAAAACGCAACAAGTATTGTAAGTTTGAATTTTTTTTACTTTTTGCACTTTGATTGGTGGTGCATAACAAATAAAAATCCACATACAACTGTGGCTCAAAAACAAATAAGGTATTAACATTAAATCTACCACATCTACACCTGGAAGAGAGTGGCACAACCAAACAAGGACACCCAGTCCAAAGGCCAGCCTAGTCCAGTCATTAATATTGCCTGTGCCAAGGGATATTTGGGCATGGCCATAATGTCACACAAACATGTCTGCAAACAGGAGGAGCACAAACCAAACAAATGTCAAAATCCATAATTGGCACATGATAGTTGCCAACTAGACAGCACATAGACCTATGGCATTGGCTAGTGGCCTTAATCATTACTCTAAGGAGCTCTATGGGAGCAAATACAAAACACAACCTGCATGTGAAACACAAAATGGATTGTTTGAAACCTCAAAGGACAAGTAAATACAGTGGGGGGGAAGAGAAAAGATGTCCCACACATTCATGGATTAATAGGGTGGCTGCCCATAAAACCCAGGTGGAGGTCCGTGGGGATGGGACCTAACCTGGGCCATGGTTGCATTGTGAATTTGCAACTGCTCCATAATGTTTCTCTGCATATTGGTCATCTCAGCCATGGCTGACTGGATGCCATTACTTGCATTGACCATGTTGCTGTTGAGGGTGCGAAACTCAGCGAGGATGCCCTGTAAGGTGGTAGTTAGGTTGACCATATCGGCATGCCTTTCCTCCTGCTCAGTTACGAGCTGTGCCTCAAAAGAGTCCCTCTCTTGGTTCCATAAATCAAGCAGGGCACTGTGCCTCCCCTGGGGAATTGTGCGGCGGCGTAATGGAGTCCGCCGCACAATTACCCTGGCTCTTGGGCGTGCCCTGCCGCGTTGTGTCGTCCCCTCAACAGCAACAGGCATGCTTGGCAAATCCTCAGCAGCAGAGTGAACACTGGGGACTGTTGTGTCAGTCTCCCCATGTGCATGCACAATGGATGCAGATTCACTCTGCTGCTGAGGATTGGCCAGAGAAACATTAGGGAGCAGTTGCAGATTGGGACCCAGGGGGAGGTCATCGGACGTGGCCAGCAGGGATACATCATCTTCCTCAATTTCCTGGATCTCTTCCGTGAGTGTGTGGGTCTGTGGGGATGGGACCTAACCTGGGCCATGGTTGCATTGTGAATTTGCAACTGCTCCATAATGTTTCTCTGCATATTGGTCATCTCAGCCATGGCTGACTGGATGCCATTACTTGCATTGACCATGTTGCTGTTGAGGGTGCGAAACTCAGCGAGGATGCCCTGTAAGGTGGTAGTTAGGTTGACCATATCGGCATGCCTTTCCTCCTGCTCAGTTACGAGCTGTGCCTCAAAAGAGTCCCTCTCTTGGTTCCATAAATCAAGCAGGGCACTGTGCCTCCCCTGGGGAATTGTGCGGCGGCGTAATGGAGTCCGCCGCACAATTACCCTGGCTCTTGGGCGTGCCCTGCCGCGTTGTGTCGTCCCCTCAACAGCAACAGGCATGCTTGGCAAATCCTCAGCAGCAGAGTGAACACTGGGGACTGTTGTGTCAGTCTCCCCATGTGCATGCACAATGGATGCAGATTCACTCTGCTGCTGAGGATTGGCCAGAGAAACATTAGGGAGCAGTTGCAGATTGGGACCCAGGGGGAGGTCATCGGACGTGGCCAGCAGGGATACATCATTTTCCTCCATTTCCTGGATCTCTTCCATGAGTGTGTGGGTCTGTAGGGACATAGAAAAAAAAAGGTTAAGTAGGCGTCCCAAATTAGGATTACATCAGTTTAACACATGCTTAAGCACTTGTTAGTATTTTGGGTACTAAATAAACTTACCGGAAAACTCGGATCTGGGCTCCTAAGCTGTACGAACCTGGTACGCATAATCAAACTGGGGGGTGAGTTTACACTTGCTGAGGGGTCATGCTGGGCTGAAGAAGAGAAAACAAAACAAGGTAAACACACACATAAGCATTGTTTGGGTACGTACTAAAACAAGCCACTATTTCTAATATTAAGCAACTCTACAGCAATGGGTCCAATTGGTAAAATACACTCAATTTAACATATGTGCAATGGATCGAGTAAACTGCTAACTGACCTCAGTTTGAAGTCAGGAAGTGTACCCAGTCAGCATACAACTTGCAGAGCAACTATTTTGAGTTTGACTACCATTCTCTAGGTCAGGGGTACTCAACCACTTCTTGTAAAGGTCCATTTAAAGGTATCCGGTGAGAGGTGAAGGTCCGGGCATGGGGCTGTCGCAGGGGGTGTCTAGTTAGAAATCAGCACACTGGGGGAGGGGCTAGAGATTGCCAAGTGCAAACTAATAAAGGCTGCTTGCCCTTGCTGGGCTGGATGGGGCAGAGCTGAGGGGACAGGGATTGGATGGATAAAGCTGGGAGGACAGGAATGGATGGTGATGGGATGGATGGAGCAAATCTGTTAGGAAATCAGCACACTGGGGGAGGGGCTAGAGATTGCCAAGTGCAAACTAATAAAGGCTGCTTGCCCTTGCTGGGCTGGATGGGGCAGAGCTGAGGGGACAGGGATTGGATGGATAAAGCTGGGAGGACAGGAATGGATGGTGATGGGATGGATGGAGCAAATCTGTTAGGAATGGATGGGGCTGATGTGGGGGGGGGGCAGATGGTGGGACAGGGGCAGATGGGGCAGAGCTGGGGCAGCGGGACAGGACTGGACAAAGAGAATGATGCACCAAGTTAGTGTGTACCTTGCAATGCCACTTCCTGTGCAGTACTTCATATTGCAATGCTAGGTTTCATGGAGCCATGACATTGGCCAGGAGACCAACCACTACATCGCCGATCAAGGGGGCAGCTCTGAGCACGTCAACACAGAAGTAATTGAGTGCAGGGCTGTCTGGGCAGGGGTCTGGGAATCTGGTGGCAAGGTCCGCATTGGGACCCCGGCCCGCCAGTTGAGTCTCGCTGCTCTAGGTCAGATATGTTTGGGGGTGTTGAATTAAATTGTTACCTCAAACACAACTCACACAACAAATAGCCAACACATCCCTAATGATGTGTGTTTTGTGATTGAGTCAAAATATATCACTTTTCTTCATAAACTTCCTTCCTTCACACATAATTAGTGTTAATTGTTCTTTTACATAATGTATGTGTTCAAAAATGCGTGATTCACAGGGACCAAAACAGGACACAAACAGGCACAGTAGTGCGAGGCCAAGCAAGCCACACCATAGGGCCATACCGTCATCTTGGTACTAGTGAACTTTAATTTTCTGGGCAAACAGGCAAACATGCAGATTAAGAGTACTCACCTTGTGTACGGGTCGGTGAGTCTGTGTCCCTTAGACCCGCATGGCCACCGACCGTGACAGGATGGAGAAGGCCCAGCACAATCTCCTCAGCAGGTGTAAACTCCAGTTTGGTTGGAAAGCCACCTCCAGTTTTCATGCTGAAATGAAAAAATAGTTTGGTACCCAGAAAAGGTGCATACAGTACATCCTAATCATTACATTTGGAGACATCATTTATTTACCTGTAATTATGCCTTTTAATTTCTTTTTGACGTACAGCATATTTGAGATCCGAAATTTTCTTCTGGATTTGTCCAACATCTTTCCTCTCTTCCCCTGCTGCATTTACTTGTCGTAGGATGGTTTCAAACAATTCCATCTTGCGCTGCTTAGTGGTGTGTTTTGATTTGCTCCCATAGAGCTCGTCATAGTATAATGTAAGGCCACTAGCCAATGCCATATTTTGGTCATGGGAGAATCTCCCACTCAAATGTCCGCGCCGCAATGTGCGGACAGATGGTTGGCTTGGGTGCTCCTCCATGTGTGCAGACACATGTGGTGACATTATGGCCTGGGGCTGGGTAGGGGAATGGAAGGATTGCTGGCTTCCCAATGACTGGACTGGACTGGCCAAGGGACTGGGTGTTCTTGCGTGTCTGGCCACCGAACTTCCAGGTGTAGATGTGGTCCGGATGATGTCCATTCTTTGGCCTCTTGGGGGGCTCTGTTCCCGGCTGGTGCCAGGTCGGGGGCTCTGTTCCCGGCTGGTGCCAGGTCTTGGGCTTCGGGCCCTGCTGCGCGGCCTTGATGGGCTTCGGGCCCTGCTGCGGGGCCTGGATGGTCTTCGGGGCCTGCTGCGGGGCCTGGATGGTCTTCGGGGCCTGCTGCGGGGCCTTGATGGGCTTCGGGCCCTGCTGCGCGGCCTTGATGGGCTTCGGGCCCTGCTGCGGGGCCTGGATGGTCTTCGGGGCCTGCTGCGGGGCCTTGATGGGCTTCGGGCCCTGCTGCGCGGCCTTGATGGGCTTCGGGCCCTGCTGCGGGGCCTGGATGGTCTTCGGGGCCTGCTGCGGGGCCTTGATGGGCTTCGGGCCCTGCTGCGCGGCCTTGATGGGCTTCGGGCCCTGCTGCGGGGCCTGGATGGTCTTCGGGCCCTGCTGCGTGGCCTTGATGGGCTTCGGGCCCTGCTGCGGTGCCATGATGGGCTTCTGGCCCTGCTGCACGGCCTTGATGGGCTTCGGGCCCTGCTGTGGGGCCTGGATGGTCTTCGGGCCCTGCTGCGCGGCCTTGATGGGCTTCGGGCCCTGCTGCGGTGCCATGATGGGCTTCTGGCCCTGCTGCGGGGCCTGGATGGGCTTCTGGGCCTGCTGCGGGGCCTGGGTTGGCTAAGTGCCCGGCTTGAAAGCATGGGTGGTGTGGGCTCCCTTGGGCGGCCTCTTCTGGGGGCAGAGGTGGTGGTGGCTGCTGTGGCCTGTTTTTTGGCCGCAGGGGCACGTGCCTTTGGGGCCCTTTTTTGGGAAAGGGAGGGTCCAGTGTCCCTTGGTGGGGCCGAGGTGGTACTTGCCTTCTGGGCCCTTAGCTTCTTGGGTCCTTGCTGGGACCTGGTGGTTGGGCCCTCAGAGGTCTGCCTTGGCTGGGCGCATTTAGCTGCTGCCTTTTTGGGTACCATTTTCTCAAAAAGCTCAAAGAGAATGAGCTTTGGGTGCAGGGACCTTTAAATCATGCGCCCAGCGTCTGACGCCTATGCGCACGACTACGCGCTCGCACGGACGTACGTTCGTGCGGAACCAGGAAACCGCTGGGGTTTCACTTATCTGCTGCCTTGAAGAAGCATAAAGATGGCGCCCACTATCTTCACCCATCAACAGGAAGAGATCCTCATGCTGGTAAGTGCCTTGCTCTGCCTTTTAAGCTAATACTGACTGATGTACTAAATGTAAATGATGCGGTTGGAACTAGTTTTGGGGATCTTAATGTTTTAGAACAGGCTCCTCACACTTCATCCTCAAGGGCCGAGACAGGCCACGTTTTCACCTCTCTATGCTGATGTCCTAATTAGGGCAATTGCTCTGGCTTAGCAACAGTTAATTAACCTGTGGAGTAGCGTGGCTAGCTGTCAAACCTGGCCTGTCTCGGACCTTGATGCGGATGTTTGAGGACCACTGTTTGCCTAAGACATCAAAACACAACGGCAAGCCACACACGCGGGCAAAAAGACAGAAACCGGGCCTTCAGCGTGATTGACTAAAAAGCAATAAAACCTAAAAAAACAGTACACAGCCTATGACATTTCCAAATGGGCCATTTGAAGCCAATAACTTATTAGTCTTGCCTCCACTGGCCTGAAACTCTGCTCAGGAATTTAAGAGATGCGCGCAGCCATCTGTACTCAGAAGCATCACACTTACTGAGGAGAGGTGAGTGGGATAAGGTACAGGGGGGTGGGTTATAGCTGTGCTTTGTTCAGACACAGCAGAGCTGTGGTCATGGGAAGGTCATCAGTCCAAGAATGCCGAGCAGCACACACACTTACAGTTTGCATGAACTTCCTGTTTGCAGGCTGCCTGCAAAGAAGGCATTTTACATAAGCCGACATCTTGGATGTTCAAACCATCATAACATGCCATAGATGCAGGTGGCCTGATTTGTAATGTTGGCTATCTGTATGTACATGGTGTGTGAAACATATAACATAAGACCAGACTCTGAATCAGAGTGAACGTCCGCTTTAAGGCACTCCCCAAAAATGGCTGGCACTCTAAATGTGTGTGTTAATGACATGACATTCGCAACTTGTGATGCAACACATATGGCTCTGTGTGTAAAAGCTCTGTGTCCATTATGTTTTTCAGATCATGCTTCAGCGCCGGTATGACTTCGCGCCCAATGTGTGCGAAAAAAGGGACATCGCCCGGGAGATCATCGCGGAAATACACCGTGTCACCAGCACCACCTTCACTCACACCCAGATAATGCAGCATTGGTCGGACCTGAAACGTCTGCACATGCCCCGGGTGCGGAGGTTTTTTGGGATCCATTTCCCAAGTAAGTACAAAGCAATTGCATGGTATATGTTCCAAATGTATAAGTTATGCCTTTATTTATAATGACTTTTCTTTGTTAGTGTTGGAAATGGATTTCAGAATTCGCCGCACCCGGAGGTGCACAGGCTGACCAGTGCTGCATGATTCTGCATCTGTGAGTGAAGGTGGTGGATCTCCCGGGCGACGGACCTACCCCTCCTCTGTGGCCTCCTCAGACCAGCCCCTGGACCTTACCACAGAGGAGGGGCCCAACCGCGTGGGCGTGGAGTCATGCCCGGCCAGGCATGGGGAAGGCTCTGGTATGTCACTCTTCATGTATATGCACAAAGATATACATGCAAGGCCAAAAACGAAGTGCTCCTTTATTATGTATTTCTAGATGCTTCTGGAGCGGGTGAGATAGTGGAGGAGGAGGCAGCAGAGATGCTGGAAGTTGATCCTGGCGAAGGTGAGTGATGTCAGCCAGACTGGGAGCCAGATATGTTGGGAATAGTGACTCTATACAACTACTAACCAAATGTCACATGTTTCTCCAGGGACTTCTTCACAGCATAGCCAGGACCAAGGGCATCCTGTTGGCCCCAACCAGCCATCTGTCGGCCACCAACAAAGTAAGTAGCCATGCCATTATTAATATTTATGTGTTTTTTGCTAAGAACACACACATAACTAAAGGCCTAGCCAATGTATAGTTAACACTTTCATGTGGGCACTTCGTTAGCTTAAAGCGGACCCTAACTCGTATTAAGAGCCTAGCTAATAAGTATCCCACACACTGTACATACAGATTGCGAACAGTCCAAAACAGGCTACCTGCATCTACTGCATGTTAGGAGCCTTTAAACATACAAGATGGCGGCATATGGAATGCGCCATATTTACAGGCAGCATGGCATCCAGATTTTCCAAAGTAAGGTGCTGCCATGCATTGTGGGACTGCTGACCTTTCCCTGAACCCAGCTATGCTCTGTATTACCAAAGCACAACTGTAACCTGCTCCCCTGTACTTTATCCCACTCTCCTCTTCTCATTAAGTGTTATGCTTCTGAGTCCAGATGGCGGCGCAGTAATAAAAAATGCACCAAAATGTACTTTTATCTGGTGCAGAATCATTAGGAAAGAGTTTTTGATTTTCATTAAATCATGTTGAAGGTCCGGTTTAAGGAGTTTCAATACTTACCTGTGGGAAATGCATTTACTTTATCCCTTGGAAGAATGACATATGTCATGCATTTACATGTATTTGATTAACCAAAAATCTATTCCCAGCATACAAACCGGTCTGGTACTACTATTTATGTTTATTTCTCTATTGGTTACAGGGATGATCCCAAAAACAGTGGCTGGGAAAAAAAAAAGGATCCAGGAGTTGGTGGCCGAGCTGCTGGCCATACAGGCGACGTTGGGGCCAACAGAAGAAGAAGAGGAGGAGGATTAGTGCCCTTGGTCCTGGCTAATTTTGTAATATAGTTTTTAATGTTTTAAAAAAACAAACATTTTAAAAGTTTTTACCAAACACCAAAAAAAAAAAAACTATTTTATAAAAATAAATAATATTATAAGGCTTTAGAAATTTGTCATTTCTAATATGCGCCAAAAAATACATTTACACAAACACGAAAATACATGCTTATAAACATATAGACATATGTACATTATGTGGTTTGGGTAAGTTTTATGGTCGTCAAAATGAAGAAGGATGCAAGCGCTAAGGGGTTTGGGTAAGTTTTATGCTCGTCCAAATGAAGAAGGATGCAAGCGCTAAGGGGTTTGGGTAAGTTTTAGGGAACGAGAAATGAAGAAGGATGCAAGCGCTAAGGGGTTTGGGTAAGTTTTATGCTCGTCAAAATGAAGAAGGATGCAAGCGCTAAGGGGTTTGGGTAAGTTTTAGGGAACGAGAAATGAAGAAGGATGCAAGCGCTAAGGGGTTTGGGTAAGTTTTAGGGAACGAGAAATGAAGAAGTATGCAAGCGCTAAGGGGTTTGGGTAAGTTTTAGGGAACGAGAAATGAAGAAGGATGCAAGCGCTAAGGGGTTTGGGTAAGTTTTATGCTCGTCAAAATGAAGAAGGATGCAAGCGCTAAGGGGTTTGGGTAAGTTTTAGGGAACGAGAAATGAAGAAGGATGCAAGCGCTAAGGGGTTTGGGTAAGTTTTAGGGTCGTCCAAATGAAGAAGGATGCAAGCGCTAAGGGGTTTGGGTAAGTTTTAGGGTCGTCAACATGAAGAAGGATGCAAGCGCTAAGGGGTTTGGGTAAGTTTTAGGGAACGAGAAATGAAGAAGGATGCAAGCGCTAAGGGGTTTGGGTAAGTTTTAGGGAACGAGAAATGAAGAAGAATGCAAGCGCTAAGGGGTTTGGGTAAGTTTTATGCTCGTCAAAATGAAGAAGGATGCAAGCGCTAAGGGGTTTGGGTAAGTTTTAGGGTCGTCCAAATGAAGAAGGATGCAAGCGCTAAGGGGTTTGGGTAAGTTTTATGGTTCATAAAGGTAAGTGTTAGCCTGGCGCGAGGCAGTAGTGGTGAGATTGGTAGTGTCAGATAGGGCCCACATTGGTTTGTGGAGTGTAGCTTGGATTGCGCATGCGCAAGACCTTAGATACATACGAACGAACGAATATAAGAGGCCAAAAACCATTGAAAACCAGAGGCAAACGCAAGTAATTGGAAGAGGTGGACGATGGAAGCGGGCTGCCGCCACAACAAGTGATCACATCAACCTGTTTTTTACGATTGACAACTGACTGAGGCAAGTTCGGGAGATAACATACGAACGGACGTACATTTTAGGATAGAAACGTATTTGCTTATAGAATCACTCGCAAGTTCATACGAACGCACGAGCGGACGTGAAAAATAGGATGATCGGCACCCAAATCCAAGCTGTTACATGTTTCTTTGAATCGACCCTTATGTGTAAACAAGACTTTGGATTAAGCAAGTAGCAGGAAATGTATAAAGATAAGTGAGGAAGGGGTTAAATGTGTTCCTGAACG
The DNA here is from genome assembly GCA_027917425.1 of Gastrophryne carolinensis. Lineage (NCBI taxonomy): Eukaryota > Metazoa > Chordata > Amphibia > Anura > Microhylidae > Gastrophryne > Gastrophryne carolinensis. The sequence goes on from CM051243.1 coordinate 89,698,995, forward strand.
ATGGCTCCCCCGCCTGGCTGTATCTGGCCCATTACCATCCACCCCCCACCAATCAGCGTGGGGGACGGGGCCAGTACCAGTGTGTGCTGTGCGTTCCAGCGTGGAGCGCAGGTGCGCATGCGCAGTTGTGGTGATTTGCGTACTTCCGGCCGGAGTATGCAATCACCACATTCAGCTGGGGCCAGGCGTGGGAGTGGTCGGGAGGGTATGTATTTAAGGAGGGCTGTGGCCCTCTGCCCCCACACACATACTGACCATGAGCAAGAGCCCATAGGGAGATCGAAACGCGTTGGTCTGCGCCTGAGGGGGGCCTTCCTGTCACCATACTAACAGTAAGCACTTGTTTGTTGTGTGTTGTCTGTGTGCCCTTGCTCTCTGTGAATGGGCTTAAATATTTTTCACAAGGTTCTATTTGTGATGGAAGCACTGGCACCTTATTAGGGTGAGGATATTAATTGTGAATTGTATATTAAGTTTTAGTATAGTTGTATATATATGAATTTATTGATAGATTAGCACAGAATCACTTTGAAATTACTTATATGTATATGAGATTGTATTGTTGATGGGGGAGTGCGCCCCCTGGTGGCTTACCATGCATATGGTTCAGTAAAATTGTTTTTAAATTGGTTTTAAACAATATGCTACAATAAAATGGATTTATAAATTGATTGTTTGAGTGCAATAGTGAGTCTCTGTTGGGCTTTTTGGCAGAGGGTGTAGAGGTTACCCCAAACTAATACATTTGGTTTTTTGGGTATTAACCCACAGAGCAGTGCACCTATAGAAATATTCACTGGTGCTGCCCACATTTCTTATCCGTAGCCCAAACGGATGGTTATTACTGGTTGAAATTACCTCTATTGGTGACTATTCGGCGTTCGGTTTGGTTGCGCCAGTGGGCGGCTGATTTTGTGTCTAAAAAGTCGCTGACCGCTCTTCCCTTTGTGGGATTACGGCTCTTTGGTAAGAAGTTGGATTCAGTTGCCAAGGGTGGTAAGTTACCTCAACGCAAAAAACAGCGTCGTCCCTTTCGGGGGGCGGGTTCCTTTGCTCTTTCCTTTCGTGGGGCTAGAGCTGGCAGAGGAATTGTTTTCCCCGCAGCCAGAGGAGATTCCTGGAACAGGGGCAGAGGACATGCCCGCCCAGGATACAGCTGAGGCTCTAAGCCAAAAGAGACACTGGAGTTGGCTGCAGGAGCCCAAAAATTGGCTGAATCACACCCTGGAGCTGCAGGCAGCAGCAGCAGCAGCAGCCCAAACATAGCTTGAAAGAGACACTGGAGTTGGCAGCAGGAGCCCAAAAATTGGATGAATCACACCCTGGAGTTGCAAGCAGCAGCAGCAGCAGGAGCCCAAACATAGCTTGAAAGAGTCTCTGGAGTTGGCTGCAGGAGCCCAAAAAGTGTATGAATCACACCCTGGAGTTGCAAGCAGCAGCAGCCCAAACATAGCTTGAAAAAGACACTGGAGTTGGCAGCAGGTGCCCAAAATTGGATGAATCACACCCTGGAGTTGCAAGCAGCAGCAGCAGGAGTCCAAAATTGCCAGAAAGACACACCCTAGAGTTGGCAGCAGCACGAAGAGAACATATACAGATTTTTGGCACATGTATCTTACCCGAAGAATATTAATAAAAAGTAAGAGTAACGTAAAGCATTTTCTCAATAATTACTTGTGGTCTGATGCGGAGGAATGTCTGTAACTGGAGAGCAAGCGCCTTAACCTTCCTCTAGTGTTAGCTTTCTGTTACTCTTTCTTATGTTAACGGGTCGGTTTTGACCCATGTCTTAAACCACCCCTAGGATACCCTAAAAACAGTTATTTATGATCCAATTTGTTTCTTACCTCTTAGTTACCTTGTTAGGGTTTCTCATCCATGGAAGGATTGATTTTAATATTTTTGTTGTGGCCCCCTGGGCCTTCCATTTGAGAGCATACCCTTAATTTTCAATATAAAAATATTGTCAAATGAACCTCAAGAGAATAATATAAACTTCAAAAACTTTGTTATATTACCTGACTATTACTGAAGGGTTTTAGAACACATTTTTTAAATGTAAAAAAAATATACATATATATATTTTATATTTTTAACTCTAGTAACATCTATGGTGTTACGGGTCAATTTTGACCCATATCTAACTACTTTATGAAAAAGGCAAAAAAAACTGATTTTTTTTTTTATAGAACTTTAATAAAAATAAAAGATGAAAATTATATTAACATTAACAGCAATAATAATAAAAAGTAGCTTTACTAGGTCAAACACACAAACAACAATCAATCAAGCAAATCAAATCAACAAATCAAATACTAGTTTTTAGATGCATTAGTATTTAGATGCATGTGTGGCAAAAAGTGACACTTTTTGTGTGTTCTTTGCAGAGGTATTTTTTGCAGGTGAAGCACGATGTGTTTGTCTTTCTGTCCTTATTGCTAGGGCAGACCTGACACCTCTTTCTTTTAGAATCAGGTGGTCTCACTGGGGTTGTGGCTAGAGATGAGCGAACTTTTGAAAAATTCGATTCGACTGATTCGCCGAATTTTCCGACAAAAATCGTTTCGACCCGAATAAATTCGCGACGAATCGCTATTAAAAACGGCTATTTCTGAGCCTCCTACAGCCTCAATAGGGTTGTAAACCATTCAGCCTTGCTGTAACACGCACAGGATGCGTGCTGGGTTAGTTAAATAATACTTTTAAGAAATATCACATGCAGATCAGAGGCATCGCTAATAGAATCGCAGAGCGGCACAATTGCAGAGAGTTGAAGTGGCATCACTATGAGGGGCAGAAGGAGCCCAAATATACACTGGAGTTGGCTTCAGGAGCCCAAAAATTGGATGAATCACACCCTGGAGTTGGCAGAAGTTGGCAGCAGCAGCAGCAGGAGCCCAAATATACACTGGAGTTGGCTTCAGGAGCCCAAAAATTGGATGAATCACACCCTGGAGTTGGCAGGAGTTGACAGCAGCAGCAGCAGGAGCCCAAATATACACTGGAGTTGGCTTCAGGAGCCCAAAAATTGGATGAATCACACCCTGGAGTTGGCAGGAGTTGACAGCAGCAGCAGCAGGAGCCCAAATATACACTGGAGTTGGCTTCAGGAGCCCAAAAATTGGATGAATCACACCCTGGAGTTGGCAGGAGTTGACAGCAGCAGCAGCAGGAGCCCAAATATACACTGGAGTTGGCTTCAGGAGCCCAAAAATTGGATGAATCACACCCTGGAGTTGGCAGAAGTTGGCAGCAGCAGCAGCAGGAGCCCAAATATACACTGGAGTTGGCTTCAGGAGCCCAAAAATTGGATGAATCACACCCTGGAGTTGGCAGAAGTTGGCAGCAGCAGCAGCAGGAGCCCAAATATACACTGGAGTTGGCTTCAGGAGCCCAAAAATTGGATGAATCACACCCTGGAGTTGGCAGGAGTTGACAGCAGCAGCAGCAGGAGCCCAAATATACACTGGAGTTGGCTTCAGGAGCCCAAAAATTGGATGAATCACACCCTGGAGTTGGCAGAAGTTGGCAGCAGCAGCAGCAGGAGCCCAAATATACACTGGAGTTGGCTTCAGGAGCCCAAAAATTGGATGAATCACACCCTGGAGTTGGCAGGAGTTGACAGTAGCAGCAGCAGGAGCCCAAATATACACTGGAGTTGGCTTCAGGAGCCCAAAAATTGGATGAATCACACCCTGGAGTTGGCAGAAGTTGGCAGCAGCAGCAGCAGGAGCCCAAATATACACTGGAGTTGGCTTCAGGAGCCCAAAAATTGGATGAATCACACCCTGGAGTTGGCAGGAGTTGACAGCAGCAGCAGCAGGAGCCCAAATATACACTGGAGTTGGCTTCAGGAGCCCAAAAATTGGATGAATCACACCCTGGAGTTGGCAGGAGTTGACAGCAGCAGCAGCAGGAGCCCAAATATACACCGGAGTTGGCTTCAGGAGCCCAAAAATTGGATGAATCACACCCTGGAGTTGGCAGAAGTTGGCAGCAGCAGCAGCAGGAGCCCAAATATACACTGGAGTTGGCTTCAGGAGCCCAAAAATTGGATGAATCACACCCTGGAGTTGGCAGGAGTTGACAGCAGCAGCAGCAGGAGCCCAAATATACACTGGAGTTGGCTTCAGGAGCCCAAAAATTGGATGAATCACACCCTGGAGTTGGCAGAAGTTGGCAGCAGCAGCAGCAGGAGCCCAAATATACACTGGAGTTGGCTTCAGGAGCCCAAAAATTGGATGAATCACACCCTGGAGTTGGCAGAAGTTGGCAGCAGCAGCAGCAGGAGCCCAAATATACACTGGAGTTGGCTTCAGGAGCCCAAAAATTGGATGAATCACACCCTGGAGTTGGCAGGAGTTGACAGTAGCAGCAGCAGGAGTCCAAATATACACTGGAGTTGGCTTCAGGAGCCCAAAAATTGGATGAATCACACCCTGGAGTTGGCAGAAGTTGGCAGCAGCAGCAGCAGGAGCCCAAATATACACTGGAGTTGGCTTCAGGAGCCCAAAAATTGGATGAATCACACCCTGGAGTTGGCAGGAGTTGACAGCAGCAGCAGCAGGAGCCCAAATATACACTGGAGTTGGCTTCAGGAGCCCAAAAATTGGATGAATCACACCCTGGAGTTGGCAGGAGTTGACAGCAGCAGCAGCAGGAGCCCAAATATACACTGGAGTTGGCTTCAGGAGCCCAAAAATTGGATGAATCACACCCTGGAGTTGGCAGGAGTTGACAGCAGCAGCAGCAGGAGCCCAAATATACACTGGAGTTGGCTTCAGGAGCCCAAAAATTGGATGAATCACACCCTGGAGTTGGCAGAAGTTGGCAGCAGCAGCAGCAGGAGCCCAAATATACACTGGAGTTGGCTTCAGGAGCCCAAAAATTGGATGAATCACACCCTGGAGTTGGCAGAAGTTGGCAGCAGCAGCAGCAGGAGCCCAAATATACACTGGAGTTGGCTTCAGGAGCCCAAAAATTGGATGAATCACACCCTGGAGTTGGCAGGAGTTGACAGTAGCAGCAGCAGGAGCCCAAATATACACTGGAGTTGGCTTCAGGAGCCCAAAAATTGGATGAATCACACCCTGGAGTTGGCAGAAGTTGGCAGCAGCAGCAGCAGGAGCCCAAATATACACTGGAGTTGGCTTCAGGAGCCCAAAAATTGGATGAATCACACCCTGGAGTTGGCAGGAGTTGACAGCAGCAGCAGCAGGAGCCCAAATATACACTGGAGTTGGCTTCAGGAGCCCAAAAATTGGATGAATCACACCCTGGAGTTGGCAGGAGTTGACAGCAGCAGCAGCAGGAGCCCAAATATACACTGGAGTTGGCTTCAGGAGCCCAAAAATTGGATGAATCACACCCTGGAGTTGGCAGAAGTTGGCAGCAGCAGCAGCAGGAGCCCAAATATACACTGGAGTTGGCTTCAGGAGCCCAAAAATTGGATGAATCACACCCTGGAGTTGGCAGGAGTTGACAGCAGCAGCAGCAGGAGCCCAAATATACACTGGAGTTGGCTTCAGGAGCCCAAAAATTGGATGAATCACACCCTGGAGTTGGCAGAAGTTGGCAGCAGCAGCAGCAGGAGCCCAAATATACACTGGAGTTGGCTTCAGGAGCCCAAAAATTGGATGAATCACACCCTGGAGTTGGCAGAAGTTGGCAGCAGCAGCAGCAGGAGCCCAAATATACACTGGAGTTGGCTTCAGGAGCCCAAAAATTGGATGAATCACACCCTGGAGTTGGCAGGAGTTGACAGTAGCAGCAGCAGGAGCCCAAATATACACTGGAGTTGGCTTCAGGAGCCCAAAAATTGGATGAATCACACCCTGGAGTTGGCAGAAGTTGGCAGCAGCAGCAGCAGGAGCCCAAATATACACTGGAGTTGGCTTCAGGAGCCCAAAAATTGGATGAATCACACCCTGGAGTTGGCAGGAGTTGACAGCAGCAGCAGCAGGAGCCCAAATATACACTGGAGTTGGCTTCAGGAGCCCAAAAATTGGATGAATCACACCCTGGAGTTGGCAGGAGTTGACAGCAGCAGCAGCAGGAGCCCAAATATACACTGGAGTTGGCTTCAGGAGCCCAAAAATTGGATGAATCACACCCTGGAGTTGGCAGGAGTTGACAGCAGCAGCAGCAGGAGCCCAAATATACACTGGAGTTGGCTTCAGGAGCCCAAAAATTGGATGAATCACACCCTGGAGTTGGCAGGAGTTGACAGCAGCAGCAGCAGGAGCCCAAATATACACTGGAGTTGGCTTCAGGAGCCCAAAAATTGGATGAATCACACCCTGGAGTTGGCAGAAGTTGGCAGCAGCAGCAGCAGGAGCCCAAATATACACTGGAGTTGGCTTCAGGAGCCCAAAAATTGGATGAATCACACCCTGGAGTTGGCAGAAGTTGGCAGCAGCAGCAGCAGGAGCCCAAATATACACTGGAGTTGGCTTCAGGAGCCCAAAAATTGGATGAATCACACCCTGGAGTTGGCAGGAGTTGACAGCAGCAGCAGCAGGAGCCCAAATATACACTGGAGTTGGCTTCAGGAGCCCAAAAATTGGATGAATCACACCCTGGAGTTGGCAGAAGTTGGCAGCAGCAGCAGCAGGAGCCCAAATATACACTGGAGTTGGCTTCAGGAGCCCAAAAATTGGATGAATCACACCCTGGAGTTGGCAGGAGTTGACAGTAGCAGCAGCAGGAGCCCAAATATACACTGGAGTTGGCTTCAGGAGCCCAAAAATTGGATGAATCACACCCTGGAGTTGGCAGGAGTTGACAGTAGCAGCAGCAGGAGCCCAAAAAATGGCCTAAAGACATAAATATGTTTTGCACCATTTGGAAAGTGTAAAACGTGGCACCATGCTGAATCTAGTCGCATGCATCAGGCATTGGTGGGTGGAAATCCTGGCTGATCCATCCCTGATTCATTTTGACAAAGGTGAGTCTCTCCACATTTTTAGTTGACAGACGAGTTCTCCTCGCCGTAACTATGGCCCCCGCCGCACTAAACACCCGCTCAGATGGCACGCTACTTGCCGGGCAGGACAGCTTTTCCAGGGCAAACTCTGCTAGTTGCGGCCACAAATCAAGTTTGGCTGCCCAGAAGTCCAGCGGATCCTCAAGGTGTGTTGGCATGGTCATGTCAAAGTATGACATGACCTGCTGGTTCAGGTCCTGCTCCAGGTCTTCCTGCTGCTCATGAGTAGCCTCACTATGCGGGTGTAGAAAGCTACTCATTAGCGACTGAAGACTGAGGCTGCTGCTGCTGATGGAGCTTCTGCTGCTGCTGCTGCCAACCCCCCCAGCGGCCATGGCAGTGGAAGGTGAGCGCAGAGGTCCCCTCGAGTCAGACCTGCGAGAGTATGGACCATGGCGCAGATAGGCATCGGCCAACTGCCTACGTAGAATGTCTTTGTAGTAGTTGAGTTTGTCCTCCCTCTCGGTGGGTTTAAAAAATGCCCCCATTTTGTGCCGGAAGCGAGGGTCCAATAAGGTGGACAGCCAGAAGTCATCCCGCCGACAGATGGAAACAATTCTGGGGTCACTACGCAAGCACGTGAGCATGCTTCGTGCCATTTGCGCAAGTGACTCGGATGGACTACCTGTCTCCATCTCCACTGCATACTGCCACGGTGTGCCCGGGTCCTCTGTCTCTCCTTCCTCAAAAACCTCTAGCTCCTCTGGCTGCTCCTGCTCCTCCTCTCCTGTCCGCTGACTAGATAAACCAGCCATTTCGCCAAGCCTAAACTGTGTTTCGCTGGGCAACTCCTCCTCCTCCTCTTCCTCCTCCTCCTCCTCCAGTTCAGCTCCAAGGGGGTTCATGTGGCCGTAAGATGTAAACGCCATGTCTCCAGTGCCCTGACCAGCCATGGTTTCCAACATGTGCTGCAGTACATGAAGCAGTGGAATCACGTCGTTCATCCCATAATCCTGCCGACTGACAAATAAAGTGGCTTCCTCAAAGGGCCTGAGCAAACGGCAGGTGTCACGTATGAGCTGCCACTGGTTGACATTGAAGTTACACAGGGGAGTCCCCCTATCTGCTTGGATCATCAGGAAATCCGTGATGGCTTTTCTCTGTTCATATAATCGGTCCAACATGTGAAGGGTGGAATTCCAACGGGTGGAAACATCGCAAATCAGACTATGTTGGGGGATACCATTCTGACGCTGTAGCTCAAGAAGGGTGTGTTTGGCAGTGTAGGAGTGGCTGAAGTGCATGCAAAGTTTCCGTGAAGTTGTTAGGATGTCCTGCAGATGGGGGGAACACTTCAGAAACCGCTTGACAACCAGATTGAAGACGTGAGCCATGCAGGGGGCATGGGTCAGGCTTCCTTGGCGCAGCGCAGACAAAATGTTCTTCCCATTGTCGGTAACCATGATTCCCATTTTAAGTTTTCTCGGAGTAAGCCATGTTTGGATTTCCTGATGAATACATTTAAGCAGTTCCTCCCCTGTGTGACTCCGTTCGCCAAGACAAACCATGTGAAGCACTGCGTGACACCTCCGTGCCCTGCACACATGGTAGACTGGAGGGGCACTGAGACTTGAGCCTACAGTGGAGGGTGAGGAGATGGCGGAGGATGAGGAGGCCGAGTCGCACGGTGTCACAGGCCCAATGGGCAGAGAGCGCGGAGGCCGAAGCGGCGTGACCTGTCCAAGTTGCTGCTGCAAAGGGACCACATTCACCCAGTGGGCCGTAAACGACATGTACTGCCCCTGACCGTAGTTACAGCTCCAGATGTCGGCGCTGCCATGTATTTTGCTACACACCGACAGGCTCAAGGACTGGCCCACCTTCTGTTCAACAAAAGTGTGCAGCGCTGGTACTGCCTTCTTGGCAAAGAAATGACGGCTTGGGACTCTCCACCTCGGCTCGGCACAAGCCATCAGTTCTCTGAAAGGTGCAGATTCCACCACCTGAAAAGGGAGCGACTGCAGCACCAGCAACTTGGACAGGAGCACATTCAGCTTCTGCGCCGTAGGATGAGTGGGCGCATACTGCTGTCTCTTGGACATGGCTTCGCTGATGGATTGCTGGCGGGATGCATGACTTGGAGGAGGAGGAGGAGGAGCAGGAGCGACAGAGGATGGGTATGACGCACAGCTGCCTTCGGCTGAGGTGCTGGAGCCTTGGCTGGCAGAAATTGGGAGCTCACTTGGTGAGGAAGCAGACTGGACCACCCCTTGGGAGCCTCGGTTCTCCCAGGTCGTTTTATGGTGACGCATCATATGTTGACGCAGGGCCGTGGTGCCAACATTTGGACCCTGGCCACGCTTCACCTTTTGCCTACATATCTTGCATGTGGCCATGTTACCCTCCTGCGGATGCCTCAGGAAAAACTGCCACACTGCCGAGTAGCTACTTTTCCCACCCCCTGGCCTCACTGATTCACTGCTGCTGTTGCCAACTCCAGGAACCCCTGCTCCACTACCTCCCGATAAGGTAGACTGCCGCACAGCAGGTGCTCTACCCCGGCCCGGCCCCGGCCGGCTCCAGCCTTTGGAATTGTGCCCCCATGCTGACTGCTACCACTTTGCTGCCTCAGCTGCTGACTCCGGGGCAACCTGCACCCCTCTTCTCCTGATGATGACGATGAAGCCCCTTCATCACCCGGCTCCCAAGTGCGATCGGCTTCATCGTCATCATCATCATCATCACCGGGTTGTGGCTGTACGTCACTGATGTTCGTGGATTCGTCAACAGTGTCTGGCGCAGGAGCTGGAACGCTCGCAGCACCCACGACACTGTCCACATCACTATTTGTCTGCCTAGCTAAAGAAGCCACCTCCATTTCTTGGCTGGGCAGTAGCTGCTGACTGTCCTCTATCTGATGGTCCTCCTCACTAAAGAGTGGAGCTGAACCCAAAGCATAGGATACGTCGCTGGGGGAGGGAACGGCGTAGGCCAGAGGCAATGGGAGGACAGGGACTGCTCTCGGGGCATGCCAACTCAGGGTTGTGTCAGAGGAACCTACCGACCCTAGACTGGGGGTCTCAGACGTAAGTTGTGATGATGTTGTTGATGAGCGCGTCAACCAATCTACCACGGCAGATGCGTTACTGGTGGAGACCCGACCGCTAGCAGATACTGGCAGATTAGGTCTCTCAGCGTGACTCCTGCTGCTACTGGCCCCCAGTCTGATGCGAGCTCTTCCTGCGGAATCTTGGCCTCTGCCACTCCTCTTTTCACTTCCAGGCACTTGTCTGCCCGACATAGTCTAACTGGCGTGGTAGTAGGTGATATTTAAAAAAACCCCGGGCAGCGGTGGGTCTATATGAAACAGAATATAATGCACACCAAAAGTGAGCAGTAACACTCAGCCTCCAACAGGCCTGCTTAGTGTAAATAAGAGAGCTGCTTAGTGTAAATAAAGAGGGGTATGCTATGTTACAGAATGGGATGCCTCAACAGAAGTGCACCTGGCAGGCAGCAGTAAGCCTATGCCCAGCAAAAGTGTCTTATAATATAAATATAATAAGAGCAAATGCTTATATGGTCTTAAACAGAGGCTGCTTTAGTCACAGAATGGGATGCCCCGGGCAGGAATCGAGCTGGCAGGGTACAGTAGTGCTTTGGCCAGCAAAAGTGTCTTTATCAGGCCTAATTTCAAATATGATTAGAGCAAATGCTTATATGGTCTTAAACAGAGGCTGCTTTAGTCACAGAATGGGATGCCCCGGGCAGGAATCGAGCTGCCAGGGTACAGTAGTGCTTTGGCCAGCAAAAGTGTCTTTATCAGGCCTAATTTCAAATATGATAAGAGCAAATGCTTATATGGTCTTAAACAGAGGCTGCTTTAGTCACAGAATGGGATGCCCCGGGCAGGAATCGAGCTGCCAGGGTACAGTAGTGCTTTGGCCAGCAAAAGTGTCTTTATCAGGCCTAATTTCAAATATGATTAGAGCAAATGCTTATATGGTCTTAAACAGAGGCTGCTTTAGTCACAGAATGGGATGCCCCGGGCAGGAATCGAGCTGCCAGGGTACAGTAGTGCTTTGGCCAGCAAAAGTGTCTTTATCAGGCCTAATTTCAAATATGATAAGAGCAAATGCTTATATGGTCTTAAACAGAGGCTGCTTTAGTCACAGAATGGGATGCCCCGGGCAGGAATCGAGCTGCCAGGGTACAGTAGTGCTTTGGCCAGCAAAAGTGTCTTTATCAGGCCTAATTTCAAATATGATAAGAGCAAATGCTTATATGGTCTTAAACAGAGGCTGCTTTAGTCACAGAATGGGATGCCCCGGGCAGGAATCGAGCTGCCAGGGTACAGTAGTGCTTTGGCCAGCAAAAGTGTCTTTATCAGGCCTAATTTCAAATATGATTAGAGCAAATGCTTATATGGTCTTAAACAGAGGCTGCTTTAGTCACAGAATGGGATGCCCCGGGCAGGAATCGAGCTGCCAGGGTACAGTAGTGCTTTGGCCAGCAAAAGTGTCTTTATCAGGCCTAATTTCAAATATGATAAGAGCAAATGCTTATATGGTCTTAAACAGAGGCTGCTTTAGTCACAGAATGGGATGCCCCGGGCAGGAATCGAGCTGCCAGGGTACAGTAGTGCTTTGGCCAGCAAAAGTGTCTTTATCAGGCCTAATTTCAAATATGATAAGAGCAAATGCTTATATGGTCTTAAACAGAGGCTGCTTTAGTCACAGAATGGGATGCCCCGGGCAGGAATCGAGCTGCCAGGGTACAGTAGTGCTTTGGCCAGCAAAAGTGTCTTTATCAGGCCTAATTTCAAATATGATAAGAGCAAATGCTTATATGGTCTTAAACAGAGGCTGCTTTAGTCACAGAATGGGATGCCCCGGGCAGGAATCGAGCTGCCAGGGTACAGTAGTGCTTTGGCCAGCAAAAGTGTCTTTATCAGGCCTAATTTCAAATATGATTAGAGCAAATGCTTATATGGTCTTAAACAGAGGCTGCTTTAGTCACAGAATGGGATGCCCCGGGCAGGAATCGAGCTGCCAGGGTACAGTAGTGCTTTGGCCAGCAAAAGTGTCTTTATCAGGCCTAATTTCAAATATGATAAGAGCAAATGCTTATATGGTCTTAAACAGAGGCTGCTTTAGTCACAGAATGGGATGCCCCGGGCAGGAATCGAGCTGCCAGGGTACAGTAGTGCTTTGGCCAGCAAAAGTGTCTTTATCAGGCCTAATTTCAAATATGATTAGAGCAAATGCTTATATGGTCTTAAACAGAGGCTGCTTTAGTCACAGAATGGGATGCCCCGGGCAGGAATCGAGCTGCCAGGGTACAGTAGTGCTTTGGCCAGCAAAAGTGTCTTTATCAGGCCTAATTTCAAATATGATAAGAGCAAATGCTTATATGGTCTTAAACAGAGGCTGCTTTAGTCACAGAATGGGATGCCCCGGGCAGGAATCGAGCTGCCAGGGTACAGTAGTGCTTTGGCCAGCAAAAGTGTCTTTATCAGGCCTAATTTCAAATATGATTAGAGCAAATGCTTATATGGTCTTAAACAGAGGCTGCTTTAGTCACAGAATGGGATGCCCCGGGCAGGAATCGAGCTGCCAGGGTACAGTAGTGCTTTGGCCAGCAAAAGTGTCTTTATCAGGCCTAATTTCAAATATGATTAGAGCAAATGCTTATATGGTCTTAAACAGAGGCTGCTTTAGTCACAGAATGGGATGCCCCGGGCAGGAATCGAGCTGCCAGGGTACAGTAGTGCTTTGGCCAGCAAAAGTGTCTTTATCAGGCCTAATTTCAAATATGATTAGAGCAAATGCTTATATGGTCTTAAACAGAGGCTGCTTTAGTCACAGAATGGGATGCCCCGGGCAGGAATCGAGCTGCCAGGGTACAGTAGTGCTTTGGCCAGCAAAAGTGTCTTTATCAGGCCTAATTTCAAATATGATTAGAGCAAATGCTTATATGGTCTTAAACAGAGGCTGCTTTAGTCACAGAATGGGATGCCCCGGGCAGGAATCGAGCTGCCAGGGTACAGTAGTGCTTTGGCCAGCAAAAGTGTCTTTATCAGGCCTAATTTCAAATATGATTAGAGCAAATGCTTATATGGTCTTAAACAGAGGCTGCTTTAGTCACAGAATGGGATGCCCCGGGCAGGAATCGAGCTGCCAGGGTACAGTAGTGCTTTGGCCAGCAAAAGTGTCTTTATCAGGCCTAATTTCAAATATGATTAGAGCAAATGCTTATATGGTCTTAAACAGAGGCTGCTTTAGTCACAGAATGGGATGCCCCGGGCAGGAATCGAGCTGCCAGGGTACAGTAGTGCTTTGGCCAGCAAAAGTGTCTTTATCAGGCCTAATTTCAAATATGATTAGAGCAAATGCTTATATGGTCTTAAACAGAGGCTGCTTTAGTCACAGAATGGGATGCCCCGGGCAGGAATCGAGCTGCCAGGGTACAGTAGTGCTTTGGCCAGCAAAAGTGTCTTTATCAGGCCTAATTTCAAATATGATTAGAGCAAATGCTTATATGGTCTTAAACAGAGGCTGCTTTAGTCACAGAATGGGATGCCCCGGGCAGGAATCGAGCTGCCAGGGTACAGTAGTGCTTTGGCCAGCAAAAGTGTCTTTATCAGGCCTAATTTCAAATATGATTAGAGCAAATGCTTATATGGTCTTAAACAGAGGCTGCTTTAGTCACAGAATGGGATGCCCCGGGCAGGAATCGAGCTGCCAGGGTACAGTAGTGCTTTGGCCAGCAAAAGTGTCTTTATCAGGCCTAATTTCAAATATGATTAGAGCAAATGCTTATATGGTCTTAAACAGAGGCTGCTTTAGTCACAGAATGGGATGCCCCGGGCAGGAATCGAGCTGCCAGGGTACAGTAGTGCTTTGGCCAGCAAAAGTGTCTTTATCAGGCCTAATTTCAAATATGATTAGAGCAAATGCTTATATGGTCTTAAACAGAGGCTGCTTTAGTCACAGAATGGGATGCCCCGGGCAGGAATCGAGCTGCCAGGGTACAGTAGTGCTTTGGCCAGCAAAAGTGTCTTTATCAGGCCTAATTTCAAATATGATTAGAGCAAATGCTTATATGGTCTTAAACAGAGGCTGCTTTAGTCACAGAATGGGATGCCCCGGGCAGGAATCGAGCTGCCAGGGTACAGTAGTGCTTTGGCCAGCAAAAGTGTCTTTATCAGGCCTAATTTCAAATATGATTAGAGCAAATGCTTATATGGTCTTAAACAGAGGCTGCTTTAGTCACAGAATGGGATGCCCCGGGCAGGAATCGAGCTGCCAGGGTACAGTAGTGCTTTGGCCAGCAAAAGTGTCTTTATCAGGCCTAATTTCAAATATGATTAGAGCAAATGCTTATATGGTCTTAAACAGAGGCTGCTTTAGTCACAGAATGGGATGCCCCGGGCAGGAATCGAGCTGCCAGGGTACAGTAGTGCTTTGGCCAGCAAAAGTGTCTTTATCAGGCCTAATTTCAAATATGATTAGAGCAAATGCTTATATGGTCTTAAACAGAGGCTGCTTTAGTCACAGAATGGGATGCCCCGGGCAGGAATCGAGCTGCCAGGGTACAGTAGTGCTTTGGCCAGCAAAAGTGTCTTTATCAGGCCTAATTTCAAATATGATTAGAGCAAATGCTTATATGGTCTTAAACAGAGGCTGCTTTAGTCACAGAATGGGATGCCCCGGGCAGGAATCGAGCTGCCAGGGTACAGTAGTGCTTTGGCCAGCAAAAGTGTCTTTATCAGGCCTAATTTCAAATATGATTAGAGCAAATGCTTATATGGTCTTAAACAGAGGCTGCTTTAGTCACAGAATGGGATGCCCCGGGCAGGAATCGAGCTGCCAGGGTACAGTAGTGCTTTGGCCAGCAAAAGTGTCTTTATCAGGCCTAATTTCAAATATGATTAGAGCAAATGCTTATATGGTCTTAAACAGAGGCTGCTTTAGTCACAGAATGGGATGCCCCGGGCAGGAATCGAGCTGCCAGGGTACAGTAGTGCTTTGGCCAGCAAAAGTGTCTTTATCAGGCCTAATTTCAAATATGATTAGAGCAAATGCTTATATGGTCTTAAACAGAGGCTGCTTTAGTCACAGAATGGGATGCCCCGGGCAGGAATCGAGCTGCCAGGGTACAGTAGTGCTTTGGCCAGCAAAAGTGTCTTTATCAGGCCTAATTTCAAATATGATTAGAGCAAATGCTTATATGGTCTTAAACAGAGGCTGCTTTAGTCACAGAATGGGATGCCCCGGGCAGGAATCGAGCTGCCAGGGTACAGTAGTGCTTTGGCCAGCAAAAGTGTCTTTATCAGGCCTAATTTCAAATATGATTAGAGCAAATGCTTATATGGTCTTAAACAGAGGCTGCTTTAGTCACAGAATGGGATGCCCCGGGCAGGAATCGAGCTGCCAGGGTACAGTAGTGCTTTGGCCAGCAAAAGTGTCTTTATCAGGCCTAATTTCAAATATGATTAGAGCAAATGCTTATATGGTCTTAAACAGAGGCTGCTTTAGTCACAGAATGGGATGCCCCGGGCAGGAATCGAGCT
Source organism: Gastrophryne carolinensis (assembly GCA_027917425.1). Lineage (NCBI taxonomy): Eukaryota > Metazoa > Chordata > Amphibia > Anura > Microhylidae > Gastrophryne > Gastrophryne carolinensis. The sequence continues at coordinate 89,714,495 of CM051243.1, forward strand.
GCCAGGGTACAGTAGTGCTTTGGCCAGCAAAAGTGTCTTTATCAGGCCTAATTTCAAATATGATTAGAGCAAATGCTTATATGGTCTTAAACAGAGGCTGCTTTAGTCACAGAATGGGATGCCCCGGGCAGGAATCGAGCTGCCAGGGTACAGTAGTGCTTTGGCCAGCAAAAGTGTCTTTATCAGGCCTAATTTCAAATATGATTAGAGCAAATGCTTATATGGTCTTAAACAGAGGCTGCTTTAGTCACAGAATGGGATGCCCCGGGCAGGAATCGAGCTGCCAGGGTACAGTAGTGCTTTGGCCAGCAAAAGTGTCTTTATCAGGCCTAATTTCAAATATGATTAGAGCAAATGCTTATATGGTCTTAAACAGAGGCTGCTTTAGTCACAGAATGGGATGCCTCACAGCAGACTTAAGATCAGTTCAGTATATATGCACAGTTAGTTACTATAAGCAGCCTGAAAACGCTAACAAAGGCTGGATGAAAAAAAAAAAATCTCCCTGTCAGCCAGCTCCGTTTTTCCTACCTTTCCCTGGCTTTCTGTCTGTCTCCTGTCTGTCTCCTGCCTGTCTCCTGCCTGTCTCCAGCCTGTCCCTGTCTGTCCCTGTCTCCAGCCTGTCTCCAGCCTGTCTAACTGCCTCAGCTACACAGCGTTCTGTCTGTCTGTCACGAATGCAATAGAGAAATGAGGAAAAGCAAGATGGCCGCCGTTAAATACCGCTGTGTGACGTCACCGGGCTTGCTGGCTGCTGATAGGCTGCATGTGACTGCCCCAGCTTGCACTGGCGCGGGATACATGTCCAGACATGTCCCGCCCGCCATCTTAGAATGCCTGTAATGTAAATGAATGGATGTTAAAGGAAAACTTCGAGTGATCGAATCGCGGGGAAATTCGGATTCGATCCGAATCGAATTTTTCCTGAAATTCGGATCGAATCCGGGTTCGTCCGGATCGATTCGCTCATCCCTAGTTGTGGCTGTTGTGGTTGATGTTGAGGAGGATGCTGGTGATGATGCTCTTTGTGTTGCTGTGGGTGTGGGCGAAGCACTTGTTGAGCTCTGGAGTTGTTGGACCAAGGCTGCAGCGGCTGGGTCTCGGGGCACCCGTTCCCTTTGGTCTATGTGCGCCTTGACAAGGGATCTTCCTAGTTCCTCAAGAAACATCCTCCATTTGTTTTTTTTTTTTGAATTCCATCCTTGGTGAATGTGGGTCCACAACACAAACCCATTGTATGCTGAAACATCAAGGATGTTGTAAAATACCACCATTGGCCATCTCCTAGTCATTCGCTGGCAAGTGTAGGTGGCAGTCAGCTTGTCCAGGTTGTCCACTCCACCTTTGTTTTTGTTATAGTCCAGGATGATTCTGGGCTTTTTGTCACTTCCTGATGACACAGCTGCATCTTTGTGAAGTGTGGACATCAGTACCACATTCCGTCGTTTTTTGGGGCAGTATGAAACAGCAGTGGTGGTGTCTGTAAAAACAAACTTTGAGGAAAGTGGAGCCCTGTCCTTCATCTGCAACAATTCAGCGGGCAGCTCAGGTTTGTTTTTTTTCACTGTGCCCACCATGGTGATTTTCCTCCTGAGAAGTTCTTGTCCAAGGTCATAGCTGGTAAAAAAATTGTCACAAGTAATGTTGTGACCCTGCAGTCCAGTAGTCATATCGAGGACTACACGTTTTCCTTGGTTTTTTTCAGGGATGCCGCTTGCAGACTTGCCTGTGTAAATCTGTAGATTCCATGCATAGCTAGTTTTTGCATCACAGGCTGCCCAGATTTTTATGCCGTATTTGCCTGGCTTACTTGGCATGTATTGCCGGAAGGGGCATTTTCCGCGGAAAGGGAGAAAACGTTCATCTACTGTCACCTCTGGCCCTGGGTTGAACATCAGTGGAAGGAGCTGCACCCATTTTTCCCAAACATCCCTGATGGGAGCAAGTTTGTCAGATTTTGTTCTGGTGTCTCTGTTGTCAAATCTGAGGACTCTTGATATCATTTGAAACTTTTGAAGTGACATTGTTGCCCGGAAAATATTCCTGCCTGTCGATGCGTCCCAGAGACTATCAGTGGCCTCATTGCAGGATTTGTACACTCCAGCAAGGAGAAGAACACCAATGTAGGCATCCAGGTCATCATTATGAAGGTCATTCCACATGTTGCCGTGGACTTTTTTTCCTTCAAGGTTTGTCATAGCAATAATGACTTTTTTTATTGACAATGGCATAAACAGATCAAAACATGTCTTGATGTCACTTGCTCTTGTCACAGCAAACCTTGTGAACCCAGGGGTCATTTTTATGACATTTGCAGCATCTGCCCTGCCATGTACATCTGGAGGTACTGAGCTCCAACTGATCTTGCCACTTTTGGATTTGAATCTTTCAGCGGGTGCAGCTTCAGCACCAGTGACCTCCTCATCAGACTGAACAGAACTGTCTGTGTCTGTGTCTGGTTGATACTCCACATCATCTTCCTCCTCAGAAACCTGTTCATCTGTATCAGTTTGCTGCTGTGTGTCCTCTGATTCATTATCATCCATTATATAATCCAGAATTTGGCTTGCATCTAATCTTCTCCTCATTGTTGCATGGAGTAAACTGGAGATGTATACTCTGCAAAGTACCAACTCTAAGCTGATTTGGCCATACATGCCTGGACATGTCCCTAACTCAAGTTGTTGGAGGTAGAGCTGGCTGTGGGCTGTTGGTTTAAATTGTGTTTATGAGTTAAGTTTTGGGACTTATTATTGTTTTTTTACTCTAATATTAGACCTGGGTCGAAATTGACCCCAACAACACAAATGTTATAATTTTAATTAGAGATGAGCGAACTTTTGAAAAATTCGATTCGACTGATTCGCCGAATTTTCCGACAAAAATCGTTTCGACCCGAATAAATTCGCGACGAATCGCTATTAAAAACGGCTATTTCTGAGCCTCCTACAGCCTCAATAGGGTTGTAAACCATTCAGCCTTGCTGTAACACGCACAGGATGCGTGCTGGGTTAGTTAAATAATACTTTTAAGAAATATCACATGCAGATCAGAGGCATCGCTAATAGAATCGCAGAGCGGCACAATTGCAGAGAGTTGAAGTGGCATCACTATGAGGGGCAGCAGGAGCCCAAATATACACTGGAGTTGGCTTCAGGAGCCCAAAAATTGGATGAATCACACCCTGGAGTTGGCAGGAGTTGACAGTAGCAGCAGCAGGAGCCCAAATATACACTGGAGTTGGCTTCAGGAGCCCAAAAATTGGATGAATCACACCCTGGAGTTGGCAGAAGTTGGCAGCAGCAGCAGCAGGAGCCCAAATATACACTGGAGTTGGCTTCAGGAGCCCAAAAATTGGATGAATCACACCCTGGAGTTGGCAGGAGTTGACAGCAGCAGCAGCAGGAGCCCAAATATACACTGGAGTTGGCTTCAGGAGCCCAAAAATTGGATGAATCACACCCTGGAGTTGGCAGGAGTTGACAGCAGCAGCAGCAGGAGCCCCAATATACACTGGAGTTGGCTTCAGGAGCCCAAAAATTGGATGAATCACACCCTGGAGTTGGCAGAAGTTGGCAGCAGCAGCAGCAGGAGCCCAAATATACACTGGAGTTGGCTTCAGGAGCCCAAAAATTGGATGAATCACACCCTGGAGTTGGCAGAAGTTGGCAGCAGCAGCAGCAGGAGCCCAAATATACACTGGAGTTGGCTTCAGGAGCCCAAAAATTGGATGAATCACACCCTGGAGTTGGCAGGAGTTGACAGCAGCAGCAGCAGGAGCCCAAATATACACTGGAGTTGGCTTCAGGAGCCCAAAAATTGGATGAATCACACCCTGGAGTTGGCAGAAGTTGGCAGCAGCAGCAGCAGGAGCCCAAATATACACTGGAGTTGGCTTCAGGAGCCCAAAAATTGGATGAATCACACCCTGGAGTTGGCAGAAGTTGGCAGCAGCAGCAGCAGGAGCCCAAATATACACTGGAGTTGGCTTCAGGAGCCCAAAAATTGGATGAATCACACCCTGGAGTTGGCAGAAGTTGGCAGCAGCAGCAGCAGGAGCCCAAATATACACTGGAGTTGGCTTCAGGAGCCCAAAAATTGGATGAATCACACCCTGGAGTTGGCAGGAGTTGACAGTAGCAGCAGCAGGAGCCCAAATATACACTGGAGTTGGCTTCAGGAGCCCAAAAATTGGATGAATCACACCCTGGAGTTGGCAGAAGTTGGCAGCAGCAGCAGCAGGAGCCCAAATATACACTGGAGTTGGCTTCAGGAGCCCAAAAATTGGATGAATCACACCCTGGAGTTGGCAGGAGTTGACAGCAGCAGCAGCAGGAGCCCAAATATACACTGGAGTTGGCTTCAGGAGCCCAAAAATTGGATGAATCACACCCTGGAGTTGGCAGGAGTTGACAGCAGCAGCAGCAGGAGCCCAAATATACACTGGAGTTGGCTTCAGGAGCCCAAAAATTGGATGAATCACACCCTGGAGTTGGCAGAAGTTGGCAGCAGCAGCAGCAGGAGCCCAAATATACACTGGAGTTGGCTTCAGGAGCCCAAAAATTGGATGAATCACACCCTGGAGTTGGCAGAAGTTGGCAGCAGCAGCAGCAGGAGCCCAAATATACACTGGAGTTGGCTTCAGGAGCCCAAAAATTGGATGAATCACACCCTGGAGTTGGCAGGAGTTGACAGCAGCAGCAGCAGGAGCCCAAATATACACTGGAGTTGGCTTCAGGAGCCCAAAAATTGGATGAATCACACCCTGGAGTTGGCAGAAGTTGGCAGCAGCAGCAGCAGGAGCCCAAATATACACTGGAGTTGGCTTCAGGAGCCCAAAAATTGGATGAATCACACCCTGGAGTTGGCAGAAGTTGGCAGCAGCAGCAGCAGGAGCCCAAATATACACTGGAGTTGGCTTCAGGAGCCCAAAAATTGGATGAATCACACCCTGGAGTTGGCAGAAGTTGGCAGCAGCAGCAGCAGGAGCCCAAATATACACTGGAGTTGGCTTCAGGAGCCCAAAAATTGGATGAATCACACCCTGGAGTTGGCAGGAGTTGACAGTAGCAGCAGCAGGAGCCCAAATATACACTGGAGTTGGCTTCAGGAGCCCAAAAATTGGATGAATCACACCCTGGAGTTGGCAGAAGTTGGCAGCAGCAGCAGCAGGAGCCCAAATATACACTGGAGTTGGCTTCAGGAGCCCAAAAATTGGATGAATCACACCCTGGAGTTGGCAGGAGTTGACAGCAGCAGCAGCAGGAGCCCAAATATACACTGGAGTTGGCTTCAGGAGCCCAAAAATTGGATGAATCACACCCTGGAGTTGGCAGGAGTTGACAGCAGCAGCAGCAGGAGCCCAAATATACACTGGAGTTGGCTTCAGGAGCCCAAAAATTGGATGAATCACACCCTGGAGTTGGCAGAAGTTGGCAGCAGCAGCAGCAGGAGCCCAAATATACACTGGAGTTGGCTTCAGGAGCCCAAAAATTGGATGAATCACACCCTGGAGTTGGCAGAAGTTGGCAGCAGCAGCAGCAGGAGCCCAAATATACACTGGAGTTGGCTTCAGGAGCCCAAAAATTGGATGAATCACACCCTGGAGTTGGCAGGAGTTGACAGCAGCAGCAGCAGGAGCCCAAATATACACTGGAGTTGGCTTCAGGAGCCCAAAAATTGGATGAATCACACCCTGGAGTTGGCAGAAGTTGGCAGCAGCAGCAGCAGGAGCCCAAATATACACTGGAGTTGGCTTCAGGAGCCCAAAAATTGGATGAATCACACCCTGGAGTTGGCAGAAGTTGGCAGCAGCAGCAGCAGGAGCCCAAATATACACTGGAGTTGGCTTCAGGAGCCCAAAAATTGGATGAATCACACCCTGGAGTTGGCAGAAGTTGGCAGCAGCAGCAGCAGGAGCCCAAATATACACTGGAGTTGGCTTCAGGAGCCCAAAAATTGGATGAATCACACCCTGGAGTTGGCAGGAGTTGACAGCAGCAGCAGCAGGAGCCCAAATATACACTGGAGTTGGCTTCAGGAGCCCAAAAATTGGATGAATCACACCCTGGAGTTGGCAGGAGTTGACAGCAGCAGCAGCAGGAGCCCAAATATACACTGGAGTTGGCTTCAGGAGCCCAAAAATTGGATGAATCACACCCTGGAGTTGGCAGAAGTTGGCAGCAGCAGCAGCAGGAGCCCAAATATACACTGGAGTTGGCTTCAGGAGCCCAAAAATTGGATGAATCACACCCTGGAGTTGGCAGAAGTTGGCAGCAGCAGCAGAAGGAGCCCAAATATACACTGGAGTTGGCTTCAGGAGCCCAAAAATTGGATGAATCACACCCTGGAGTTGGCAGGAGTTGGCAGCAGCAGCAGCAGGAGCCCAAATATACACTGGAGTTGGCCTCAGGAGCCCAAAAATTGGATGAATCACACCCTGGAGTTGGCAGAAGTTGGCAGCAGCAGCAGCAGGAGCCCAAATATACACTGGAGTTGGCTTCAGGAGCCCAAAAATTGGATGAATCACACCCTGGAGTTGGCAGGAGTTGACAGTAGCAGCAGCAGGAGCCCAAATATACACTGGAGTTGGCTTCAGGAGCCCAAAAATTGGATGAATCACACCCTGGAGTTGGCAGAAGTTGGCAGCAGCAGCAGCAGGAGCCCAAAAATTGGATGAATCACACCCTGGAGTTGGCAGAAGTTGGCAGCAGCAGCAGCAGGAGCCCAAATATATACTGGAGTTGGCTTCAGGAGCCCAAAAATTGGATGAATCACACCCTGGAGTTGGCAGGAGTTGACAGTAGCAGCAGCAGGAGCCCAAAAAATGGCCTAAAGACATAAATATGTTTTGCACCATTTGGAAAGTGTAAAACGTGGCACCATGCTGAATCTAGTCGCATGCATCAGGCATTGGTGGGTGGAAATCCTGGCTGATCCATCCCTGATTCATTTTGACAAAGGTGAGTCTCTCCACATTTTTAGTTGACAGACGAGTTCTCCTCGCCGTAACTATGGCCCCCGCCGCACTAAACACCCGCTCAGATGGCACGCTACTTGCCGGGCAGGACAGCTTTTCCAGGGCAAACTCTGCTAGTTGCGGCCACAAATCAAGTTTGGCTGCCCAGAAGTCCAGCGGATCCTCAAGGTGTGTTGGCATGGTCATGTCAAAGTATGACATGACCTGCTGGTTCAGGTCCTGCTCCAGGTCTTCCTGCTGCTCATGAGTAGCCTCACTATGCGGGTGTAGAAAGCTACTCATTAGCGACTGAAGACTGAGGCTGCTGCTGCTGATGGAGCTTCTGCTGCTGCTGCTGCCAACCCCCCCAGCGGCCATGGCAGTGGAAGGTGAGCGCAGAGGTCCCCTCGAGTCAGACCTGCGAGAGTATGGACCATGGCGCAGATAGGCATCGGCCAACTGCCTACGTAGAATGTCTTTGTAGTAGTTGAGTTTGTCCTCCCTCTCGGTGGGTTTAAAAAATGCCCCCATTTTGTGCCGGAAGCGAGGGTCCAATAAGGTGGACAGCCAGAAGTCATCCCGCCGACAGATGGAAACAATTCTGGGGTCACTACGCAAGCACGTGAGCATGCTTCGTGCCATTTGCGCAAGTGACTCGGATGGACTACCTGTCTCCATCTCCACTGCATACTGCCACGGTGTGCCCGGGTCCTCTGTCTCTCCTTCCTCAAAAACCTCTAGCTCCTCTGGCTGCTCCTGCTCCTCCTCTCCTGTCCGCTGACTAGATAAACCAGCCATTTCGCCAAGCCTAAACTGTGTTTCGCTGGGCAACTCCTCCTCCTCCTCTTCCTCCTCCTCCTCCTCCAGTTCAGCTCCAAGGGGGTTCATGTGGCCGTAAGATGTAAACGCCATGTCTCCAGTGCCCTGACCAGCCATGGTTTCCAACATGTGCTGCAGTACATGAAGCAGTGGAATCACGTCGTTCATCCCGTAATCCTGCCGACTGACAAATAAAGTGGCTTCCTCAAAGGGCCTGAGCAAACGGCAGGTGTCACGTATGAGCTGCCACTGGTTGACATTGAAGTTACACAGGGGAGTCCCCCTATCTGCTTGGATCATCAGGAAATCCGTGATGGCTTTTCTCTGTTCATATAATCGGTCCAACATGTGAAGGGTGGAATTCCAACGGGTGGAAACATCGCAAATCAGACTATGTTGGGGGATACCATTCTGACGCTGTAGCTCAAGAAGGGTGTGTTTGGCAGTGTAGGAGTGGCTGAAGTGCATGCAAAGTTTCCGTGAAGTTGTTAGGATGTCCTGCAGATGGGGGGAACACTTCAGAAACCGCTTGACAACCAGATTGAAGACGTGAGCCATGCAGGGGGCATGGGTCAGGCTTCCTTGGCGCAGCGCAGACAAAATGTTCTTCCCATTGTCGGTAACCATGATTCCCATTTTAAGTTTTCTCGGAGTAAGCCATGTTTGGATTTCCTGATGAATACATTTAAGCAGTTCCTCCCCTGTGTGACTCCGTTCGCCAAGACAAACCATGTGAAGCACTGCGTGACACCTCCGTGCCCTGCACACATGGTAGACTGGAGGGGCACTGAGACTTGAGCCTACAGTGGAGGGTGAGGAGATGGCGGAGGATGAGGAGGCCGAGTCGCACGGTGTCACAGGCCCAATGGGCAGAGAGCGCGGAGGCCGAAGCGGCGTGACCTGTCCAAGTTGCTGCTGCAAAGGGACCACATTCACCCAGTGGGCCGTAAACGACATGTACTGCCCCTGACCGTAGTTACAGCTCCAGATGTCGGCGCTGCCATGTATTTTGCTACACACCGACAGGCTCAAGGACTGGCCCACCTTCTGTTCAACAAAAGTGTGCAGCGCTGGTACTGCCTTCTTGGCAAAGAAATGACGGCTTGGGACTCTCCACCTCGGCTCGGCACAAGCCATCAGTTCTCTGAAAGGTGCAGATTCCACCACCTGAAAAGGGAGCGACTGCAGCACCAGCAACTTGGACAGGAGCACATTCAGCTTCTGCGCCGTAGGATGAGTGGGCGCATACTGCTGTCTCTTGGACATGGCTTCGCTGATGGATTGCTGGCGGGATGCATGACTTGGAGGAGGAGGAGCAGGAGCGACAGAGGATGGGTATGACGCACAGCTGCCTTCGGCTGAGGTGCTGGAGCCTTGGCTGGCAGAAATTGGGAGCTCACTTGGTGAGGAAGCAGACTGGACCACCCCTTGGGAGCCTCGGTTCTCCCAGGTCGTTTTATGGTGACGCATCATATGTTGACGCAGGGCCGTGGTGCCAACATTTGGACCCTGGCCACGCTTCACCTTTTGCCTACATATCTTGCATGTGGCCATGTTACCCTCCTGCGGATGCCTCAGGAAAAACTGCCACACTGCCGAGTAGCTACTTTTCCCACCCCCTGGCCTCACTGATTCACTGCTGCTGTTGCCAACTCCAGGAACCCCTGCTCCACTACCTCCCGATAAGGTAGACTGCCGCACAGCAGGTGCTCTACCCCGGCCCCGGCCCCGGCCGGCTCCAGCCTTTGGAATTGTGCCCCCATGCTGACTGCTACCACTTTGCTGCCTCAGCTGCTGACTCCGGGGCAACCTGCACCCCTCTTCTCCTGATGATGACGATGAAGCCCCTTCATCACCCGGCTCCCAAGTGCGATCGGCTTCATCGTCATCATCATCATCATCACCGGGTTGTGGCTGTACGTCACTGATGTTCGTGGATTCGTCAACAGTGTCTGGCGCAGGAGCTGGAACGCTCGCAGCACCCACGACACTGTCCACATCACTATTTGTCTGCCTAGCTAAAGAAGCCACCTCCATTTCTTGGCTGGGCAGTAGCTGCTGACTGTCCTCTATCTGATGGTCCTCCTCACTAAAGAGTGGAGCTGAACCCAAAGCATAGGATACGTCGCTGGGGGAGGGAACGGCGTAGGCCAGAGGCAATGGGAGGACAGGGACTGCTCTCGGGGCATGCCAACTCAGGGTTGTGTCAGAGGAACCTACCGACCCTAGACTGGGGGTCTCAGACGTAAGTTGTGATGATGTTGTTGATGAGCGCGTCAACCAATCTACCACGGCAGATGCGTTACTGGTGGAGACCCGACCGCTAGCAGATACTGGCAGATTAGGTCTCTCAGCGTGACTCCTGCTGCTACTGGCCCCCAGTCTGATGCGAGCTCTTCCTGCGGAATCTTGGCCTCTGCCACTCCTCTTTTCACTTCCAGGCACTTGTCTGCCCGACATAGTCTAACTGGCGTGGTAGTAGGTGATATTTAAAAAAACCCCGGGCAGCGGTGGGTCTATATGAAACAGAATATAATGCACACCAAAAGTGAGCAGTAACACTCAGCCTCCAACAGGCCTGCTTAGTGTAAATAAGAGAGCTGCTTAGTGTAAATAAAGAGGGGTATGCTATGTTACAGAATGGGATGCCTCAACAGAAGTGCACCTGGCAGGCAGCAGTAAGCCTATGCCCAGCAAAAGTGTCTTATAATATAAATATGATAAGAGCAAATGCTTATATGGTCTTAAACAGAGGCTGCTTTAGTCACAGAATGGGATGCCCCGGGCAGGAATCGAGCTGCCAGGGTACAGTAGTGCTTTGACAAGCAAAAGTGTCTTTATCAGGCCTAATTTCAAATATGATTAGAGCAAATGCTTATATGGTCTTAAACAGAGGCTGCTTTAGTCACAGAATGGGATGCCCCGGGCAGGAATCGAGCTGCCAGGGTACAGTAGTGCTTTGGCCAGCAAAAGTGTCTTTATCAGGCCTAATTTCAAATATGATTAGAGCAAATGCTTATATGGTCTTAAACAGAGGCTGCTTTAGTCACAGAATGGGATGCCCCGGGCAGGAATCGAGCTGCCAGGGTACAGTAGTGCTTTGGCCAGCAAAAGTGTCTTTATCAGGCCTAATTTCAAATATGATAAGAGCAAATGCTTATATGGTCTTAAACAGAGGCTGCTTTAGTCACAGAATGGGATGCCCCGGGCAGGAATCGAGCTGCCAGGGTACAGTAGTGCTTTGGCCAGCAAAAGTGTCTTTATCAGGCCTAATTTCAAATATGATTAGAGCAAATGCTTATATGGTCTTAAACAGAGGCTGCTTTAGTCACAGAATGGGATGCCCCGGGCAGGAATCGAGCTGCCAGGGTACAGTAGTGCTTTGGCCAGCAAAAGTGTCTTTATCAGGCCTAATTTCAAATATGATTAGAGCAAATGCTTATATGGTCTTAAACAGAGGCTGCTTTAGTCACAGAATGGGATGCCCCGGGCAGGAATCGAGCTGCCAGGGTACAGTAGTGCTTTGGCCAGCAAAAGTGTCTTTATCAGGCCTAATTTCAAATATGATTAGAGCAAATGCTTATATGGTCTTAAACAGAGGCTGCTTTAGTCACAGAATGGGATGCCCCGGGCAGGAATCGAGCTGCCAGGGTACAGTAGTGCTTTGGCCAGCAAAAGTGTCTTTATCAGGCCTAATTTCAAATATGATTAGAGCAAATGCTTATATGGTCTTAAACAGAGGCTGCTTTAGTCACAGAATGGGATGCCCCGGGCAGGAATCGAGCTGCCAGGGTACAGTAGTGCTTTGGCCAGCAAAAGTGTCTTTATCAGGCCTAATTTCAAATATGATTAGAGCAAATGCTTATATGGTCTTAAACAGAGGCTGCTTTAGTCACAGAATGGGATGCCCCGGGCAGGAATCGAGCTGCCAGGGTACAGTAGTGCTTTGGCCAGCAAAAGTGTCTTTATCAGGCCTAATTTCAAATATGATTAGAGCAAATGCTTATATGGTCTTAAACAGAGGCTGCTTTAGTCACAGAATGGGATGCCCCGGGCAGGAATCGAGCTGCCAGGGTACAGTAGTGCTTTGGCCAGCAAAAGTGTCTTTATCAGGCCTAATTTCAAATATGATTAGAGCAAATGCTTATATGGTCTTAAACAGAGGCTGCTTTAGTCACAGAATGGGATGCCCCGGGCAGGAATCGAGCTGCCAGGGTACAGTAGTGCTTTGGCCAGCAAAAGTGTCTTTATCAGGCCTAATTTCAAATATGATTAGAGCAAATGCTTATATGGTCTTAAACAGAGGCTGCTTTAGTCACAGAATGGGATGCCCCGGGCAGGAATCGAGCTGCCAGGGTACAGTAGTGCTTTGGCCAGCAAAAGTGTCTTTATCAGGCCTAATTTCAAATATGATTAGAGCAAATGCTTATATGGTCTTAAACAGAGGCTGCTTTAGTCACAGAATGGGATGCCCCGGGCAGGAATCGAGCTGCCAGGGTACAGTAGTGCTTTGGCCAGCAAAAGTGTCTTTATCAGGCCTAATTTCAAATATGATTAGAGCAAATGCTTATATGGTCTTAAACAGAGGCTGCTTTAGTCACAGAATGGGATGCCCCGGGCAGGAATCGAGCTGCCAGGGTACAGTAGTGCTTTGGCCAGCAAAAGTGTCTTTATCAGGCCTAATTTCAAATATGATTAGAGCAAATGCTTATATGGTCTTAAACAGAGGCTGCTTTAGTCACAGAATGGGATGCCCCGGGCAGGAATCGAGCTGCCAGGGTACAGTAGTGCTTTGGCCAGCAAAAGTGTCTTTATCAGGCCTAATTTCAAATATGATTAGAGCAAATGCTTATATGGTCTTAAACAGAGGCTGCTTTAGTCACAGAATGGGATGCCCCGGGCAGGAATCGAGCTGCCAGGGTACAGTAGTGCTTTGGCCAGCAAAAGTGTCTTTATCAGGCCTAATTTCAAATATGATTAGAGCAAATGCTTATATGGTCTTAAACAGAGGCTGCTTTAGTCACAGAATGGGATGCCCCGGGCAGGAATCGAGCTGCCAGGGTACAGTAGTGCTTTGGCCAGCAAAAGTGTCTTTATCAGGCCTAATTTCAAATATGATTAGAGCAAATGCTTATATGGTCTTAAACAGAGGCTGCTTTAGTCACAGAATGGGATGCCCCGGGCAGGAATCGAGCTGCCAGGGTACAGTAGTGCTTTGGCCAGCAAAAGTGTCTTTATCAGGCCTAATTTCAAATATGATTAGAGCAAATGCTTATATGGTCTTAAACAGAGGCTGCTTTAGTCACAGAATGGGATGCCCCGGGCAGGAATCGAGCTGCCAGGGTACAGTAGTGCTTTGGCCAGCAAAAGTGTCTTTATCAGGCCTAATTTCAAATATGATTAGAGCAAATGCTTATATGGTCTTAAACAGAGGCTGCTTTAGTCACAGAATGGGATGCCCCGGGCAGGAATCGAGCTGCCAGGGTACAGTAGTGCTTTGGCCAGCAAAAGTGTCTTTATCAGGCCTAATTTCAAATATGATTAGAGCAAATGCTTATATGGTCTTAAACAGAGGCTGCTTTAGTCACAGAATGGGATGCCCCGGGCAGGAATCGAGCTGCCAGGGTACAGTAGTGCTTTGGCCAGCAAAAGTGTCTTTATCAGGCCTAATTTCAAATATGATTAGAGCAAATGCTTATATGGTCTTAAACAGAGGCTGCTTTAGTCACAGAATGGGATGCCCCGGGCAGGAATCGAGCTGCCAGGGTACAGTAGTGCTTTGGCCAGCAAAAGTGTCTTTATCAGGCCTAATTTCAAATATGATTAGAGCAAATGCTTATATGGTCTTAAACAGAGGCTGCTTTAGTCACAGAATGGGATGCCCCGGGCAGGAATCGAGCTGCCAGGGTACAGTAGTGCTTTGGCCAGCAAAAGTGTCTTTATCAGGCCTAATTTCAAATATGATTAGAGCAAATGCTTATATGGTCTTAAACAGAGGCTGCTTTAGTCACAGAATGGGATGCCCCGGGCAGGAATCGAGCTGCCAGGGTACAGTAGTGCTTTGGCCAGCAAAAGTGTCTTTATCAGGCCTAATTTCAAATATGATTAGAGCAAATGCTTATATGGTCTTAAACAGAGGCTGCTTTAGTCACAGAATGGGATGCCCCGGGCAGGAATCGAGCTGCCAGGGTACAGTAGTGCTTTGGCCAGCAAAAGTGTCTTTATCAGGCCTAATTTCAAATATGATTAGAGCAAATGCTTATATGGTCTTAAACAGAGGCTGCTTTAGTCACAGAATGGGATGCCCCGGGCAGGAATCGAGCTGCCAGGGTACAGTAGTGCTTTGGCCAGCAAAAGTGTCTTTATCAGGCCTAATTTCAAATATGATTAGAGCAAATGCTTATATGGTCTTAAACAGAGGCTGCTTTAGTCACAGAATGGGATGCCCCGGGCAGGAATCGAGCTGCCAGGGTACAGTAGTGCTTTGGCCAGCAAAAGTGTCTTTATCAGGCCTAATTTCAAATATGATTAGAGCAAATGCTTATATGGTCTTAAACAGAGGCTGCTTTAGTCACAGAATGGGATGCCCCGGGCAGGAATCGAGCTGCCAGGGTACAGTAGTGCTTTGGCCAGCAAAAGTGTCTTTATCAGGCCTAATTTCAAATATGATTAGAGCAAATGCTTATATGGTCTTAAACAGAGGCTGCTTTAGTCACAGAATGGGATGCCCCGGGCAGGAATCGAGCTGCCAGGGTACAGTAGTGCTTTGGCCAGCAAAAGTGTCTTTATCAGGCCTAATTTCAAATATGATTAGAGCAAATGCTTATATGGTCTTAAACAGAGGCTGCTTTAGTCACAGAATGGGATGCCCCGGGCAGGAATCGAGCTGCCAGGGTACAGTAGTGCTTTGGCCAGCAAAAGTGTCTTTATCAGGCCTAATTTCAAATATGATTAGAGCAAATGCTTATATGGTCTTAAACAGAGGCTGCTTTAGTCACAGAATGGGATGCCCCGGGCAGGAATCGAGCTGCCAGGGTACAGTAGTGCTTTGGCCAGCAAAAGTGTCTTTATCAGGCCTAATTTCAAATATGATTAGAGCAAATGCTTATATGGTCTTAAACAGAGGCTGCTTTAGTCACAGAATGGGATGCCCCGGGCAGGAATCGAGCTGCCAGGGTACAGTAGTGCTTTGGCCAGCAAAAGTGTCTTTATCAGGCCTAATTTCAAATATGATTAGAGCAAATGCTTATATGGTCTTAAACAGAGGCTGCTTTAGTCACAGAATGGGATGCCCCGGGCAGGAATCGAGCTGCCAGGGTACAGTAGTGCTTTGGCCAGCAAAAGTGTCTTTATCAGGCCTAATTTCAAATATGATTAGAGCAAATGCTTATATGGTCTTAAACAGAGGCTGCTTTAGTCACAGAATGGGATGCCCCGGGCAGGAATCGAGCTGCCAGGGTACAGTAGTGCTTTGGCCAGCAAAAGTGTCTTTATCAGGCCTAATTTCAAATATGATTAGAGCAAATGCTTATATGGTCTTAAACAGAGGCTGCTTTAGTCACAGAATGGGATGCCCCGGGCAGGAATCGAGCTGCCAGGGTACAGTAGTGCTTTGGCCAGCAAAAGTGTCTTTATCAGGCCTAATTTCAAATATGATTAGAGCAAATGCTTATATGGTCTTAAACAGAGGCTGCTTTAGTCACAGAATGGGATGCCCCGGGCAGGAATCGAGCTGCCAGGGTACAGTAGTGCTTTGGCCAGCAAAAGTGTCTTTATCAGGCCTAATTTCAAATATGATTAGAGCAAATGCTTATATGGTCTTAAACAGAGGCTGCTTTAGTCACAGAATGGGATGCCTCACAGCAGACTTAAGATCAGTTCAGTATATATGCACAGTTAGTTACTATAAGCAGCCTGAAAACGCTAACAAAGGCTGGATGAAAAAAAAAAAATCTCCCTGTCAGCCAGCTCCGTTTTTCCTACCTTTCCCTGGCTTTCTGTCTGTCTCCTGTCTGTCTCCTGCCTGTCTCCTGCCTGTCTCCAGCCTGTCCCTGTCTGTCCCTGTCTCCAGCCTGTCTCCAGCCTGTCTAACTGCCTCAGCTACACAGCGTTCTGTCTGTCTGTCACGAATGCAATAGAGAAATGAGGAAAAGCAAGATGGCCGCCGTTAAATACCGCTGTGTGACGTCACCGGGCTTGCTGGCTGCTGATAGGCTGCATGTGACTGCCCCAGCTTGCACTGGCGCGGGATACATGTCCAGACATGTCCCGCCCGCCATCTTAGAATGCCTGTAATGTAAATGAATGGATGTTAAAGGAAAACTTCGAGTGATCGAATCGCGGGGAAATTCGGATTCGATCCGAATCGAATTTTTCCTGAAATTCGGATCGAATCCGGGTTCGTCCGGATCGATTCGCTCATCCCTAATTTTAATAAGAGCATTTAACAATTTAATAAAATAGTTTTATTTTATTGTATTTTGTTTAAAAATAGGTTCCTGCAAAAGTCAAAAAGTCTTGATGCAATAAACAAATGTATGTAGAATTTGTATGCATTTAAAAACTAAAACGGTTCGGTCACGACCCTAACACTAGAGGAAGGTTAAATCTGTTTTGCACGATCCATATTTCTTTAGTGTTGGTCTGGCCCCATCATCAATCTACTCTAATGCATCAGGCATTGGTGGGTGGAAATCTTGGCTGATCCATGCCTGATTCATTTCCACGCAGGCAGTCTCTCAAAAAAAAACATGGAGAGTGACAGATTAGTAACATATTAGTAACATAGTAACATATTAGTAACATAGTAACATATAAGGCCTCATTTCATCAAGCAGAGGTCTCTGCAGAATAGGGGTGAGTGGCAGCAGGAGTCTCAGTGAGAGGCCTGATCTCCCGGGATCAGCTAGCGGTCGTGTCTTGAACAGCAACCCATCTGCCATCCTCCATTGTTTAACACGATCATCCACTGCATCACAAGTAACATCTGACACCCCCAGTCAACTGTCTGTTGTATGTTATGCTTTGGGTTCAGCTCCACTATTCAGTGAGGACGATCTGATAATCAGAAAAATTAGCAGCTACTGGCCAACCAAGAAGTGGAGGAGACACTTGCCGCTTCTTCCACTAGGCGGGCAAGTAGTGATAAGGAGAGTGTCGTGGGAGGAGGTGTTGCAAGCGTTTTGGCTCCTTAAGCAGACACTGTTGAGAAACCTGAGGAGGACAGTGAGTTTTGAGGGTACTTTTAAAGGCTTGGAGTGATGGAGAGTGACAGATTTAGCGGCCAGCATGGTGGCAGAAGGGGAAAGTATGGAGGCAAATGTGCTCGGGGTAGACCACTTGCGCGGCAGGCTATCTTCCCAGGAGGTAGTGGAAGAGGGTCCCTGGACCGGGCAGCGGTGGCGGCAGCAGCATCAGTGAATTGGTGCGGACTGTTGGTAGGACAAATCAGCTACAAGCCCATGTTGCAGTTTTTCATCAAGCATCCACAGGAGGTTAACATGGCTATGTGAAAGATGTGTAGGCAGAAGGTGAAGTGTGGCCAGGGTCCCAATGTTGGACCCACAGCCCTGCGTCAACATTTGCAGCGTCACCATAAAGCGGCCTGGGAGAGTTGGTCCAGCCTGCTGCATTACCCAGTGGCACACCGCTCTCTGTTCCAGCCAGCCAAGGCTCCACCACCTCCTGTGTGTCATACCCATCCTCTGTCACTCCAGATGCTCCTCTTAATCCGAGTCAGTCATTCCGCCAGCAATCCATTGCCAAGCCATGTCCAAGAGACAATAGTATGTGCCCACTCATCCAACGTGCAGAAGCTAAATGTGCTTCTGTATAAGTTGCTGGTGCTGCAGTCCCTCCCTTTTGAGTTGGTGGACCTTTCAGAGAACTGATGGCTTGTGCCGAGCCGAGGTGGAGAGTCCCATGCTGTCATTTCTTTGCAAAGAAGGCAGTACCAGCCCTGTACAATTTTGTTGAACAGAAGGTGGGGCCGTCCTTTAGCCTGTTAGTGTGTACCAAAGTGCACAGCAGTGCCTACGTCTGGAGCTGTAACTATGGTCAGGGACAATAAATATCCTTTTAGGACCACTGGGTGATTGTGGTCCTGCACAACCACAAAAGCAACTTGGACAGGTCCCTCCACTGTGGCCTCCACTCTCCTAGGCCTTTGTGCCTGTGACAGTGCACTTGCACTTAGCAATGGTGTCACAGAGAAAAGTGGCAAATTGTCAATTACATATTATTAATAGTTAATATTTATCTTATTTGAACATATTTATAATAACGTATAATAACAAATAACATAGCAACAATAACATATAACATAATAACAGTAACATATAAAATGTATCAACATCTTTTTTTTGGTTAATTTTGTATTGTTTTTTTTTTTTTATATTTTGTATTTTTTTTTAATATTTTGTATTATTTAGAAACATATATATATATATATATATATATATATATATATAATTTAATATTTGTATTTATTTATTTAAAAATTACATTAAATTTTATTTTTTATTTTAACATTGCCTGTTAATATTTTGTTAATTTTTGTACAAATTTATTTTTTAATTTGTTAATTTTTTTTTTTTAGTTTTTTTTCTAAATATTTATACTTTTTCTTTTTTTTTTATTTTTGTTTTTTTTCCCAGTGCCCTTCCAGCCTACCATGTGTGCAGGACACGGCGGTTTCACGCTGTTCTTCACAAGGTTTGCCTTGAGCAACAGAGTCACACATGGGAGGAACTGCTAAAAATGAGAGCTTAATACATGAAATCATGGCTTACTCCACGAAAACTGCAAATGGGACCCATGGTGACTGACACTGGGAAGAACATCTTGTCTGCGCTGCGACAAGGAAGCCTGAGCCATGCGTCCTGCCATGGCACACGTGTTCAATCTAGTTGTCAAGCGTTTTCTGAAGTCTTCCCCCATCTGAAAGACATCCTAACAACGGGAAGGAAACTTTGCATGCACTTCAGGCACTCCTACACCGCCCAGCACACACTTCTTGAGCTTCAGCGCCAGAACCGTATCCCCCAACATAGTCTGATTTGCGATGTTTCCACCCATTGGAATTCCACCCTCCATATGCAGGATCGACTATAGTAACAGAGAAAAGCCATCACGGATTTCTTGATGAGGCAAACGGATAGGGGGACTCCCCTGTGTAACTTCAATGTAAACCAGTGGCAGCTCATACGTGACACCTGCCGTTTGCTCAGGCCCTTTGAGGAAGCTACTTTATTTGTCAGTCGCAGGACTATAAGATGAACGATGAGATTCCACTGCTTCATGTACTACAACACATGTTGGAAACCATGGCTGGTCAGGGAACTAGAGACATGGCGCATACATTTCACAGCCACATGAAGCCTGTGGGGGCTGAAGTGGAGGAAGGGGTGGGGCACAGCGAAGCACAGTTTAGGTTTGACAAAATGACCATTTTATCTAGTCATCTGACAGGAGAGGAGGAGCAGGAGCAGCCAGAGGAGCTAGAGGGTTGTGAGGAAGTTGAGACAGAGGAACCAGACACACCGTGGCCGTTTGCAGTGGAGATGGAGACATGTAGTCCTTCTGAGTCACTTGCACAAATGGCACGATGCATGCTCACGTGCTTGCGTAGTGACCACAGAATTGTCTCCATTTGTCAGCGGGATGACTTCTGGCTCTCCACCTTATTGGACCCTCTCTTCTGGCACAAAATGGGGGCATTTTTTACACCCACTGAGAGGGAGGACAAACTGACCTACTACAGAGACATCCTACATAGTCAGTTGGGCAATGTCTATCTGCTCCATGGTCCATACTCTCGCAGGTCTGACTCGGGGGGACCTCTGCGCTCACCTTCCACTGCCATGGCTGCCGGGGGGGGGGGGGTGGCAGCAGCAGCAGCTCCATCGGCAGCAGCCTCAGTCTTCAGTCGCTAATAAGTAGCTTTCTACACCCGCATAGTGAGTCTACTCATGAGCAGCAGGAAGACCTGGAGCAGGACCTGAACCAGCAGGTCATGTCATACCTTGACATGACCATGCCAACACACCTTGAGGATCCGCTGGACTTCTGGGAAGCCAAACTTGACTTGTGGCCGCAACTAGCAGAGTTTGCCCTGGAAAAGCTGTCCTGCCCGGCCAGTAGTTGATTTAGATGGCAACTGGGCTTCTCTATATAATGCTGCAAAATGGCAAATTTACCTTACAGTATAAGCTATTGCCCCTCAGATTTACACAGGGCCTGCTCTATATTATGCTGCAAAATGGCAAATTTTCCTCACAGTATAAGCTATTGCCCCTCAGATTTACACAGGGGCTGCTCTATATTATGCTGCAAAATGGAAAATTTACCTCACAATATAAGCTATTGTCTCTCAGATTTACACATGGCCTGCTCTATATAATGCTGCAAAATGGCAAATTTACCTCACTATATAAGCTAATGCCCCTCAGATTTACACAGGGGCTGCTCTATATTATGCTGCAAATTGGCAAATTTACCTCACAATATAAGCTATTGCCCCTCAGATTTACACAGGGCCTGCTCTATATAATGCTGCAAAATGGCAAATTTACCTCACTATATAAGCTATTGCCCCTCAGATTTACACAGGGGCTGCTCTATATTATGCTGCAAAATGGCAAATTTACCTCACAGTATAAGCTATTGCCCCTCAGATTGACACAGGGGCTGCTCTATATTATGCTGTAAAATGGCAAATTTACCTCACAGTATAAGCTATTGCCCCTCAGATTTACACAGGGGCTGCTCTATATTATGCTGCAAAATGGAAAATTTACCTCACAGTATAAGCTATTGCTCCTCAGATTGACACAGGGGCTGCTTTATATTATGCTGCAAAATGGCAAATTTCCCTCACAGTATAAGCTATTGCCCCTCAGATTGACACAGGAGCTGCTCTATATAATGCTACAAAACCAAGAGCAGATTTAACTCACACAATATAACCTATTTCTCAGGTTTATATAGGGACTGTAATGGTGCAAAACCATGAATTTACCTACAATATAAACTATTGCTGCTCCATATAATGGTGCAAAACAGGGCAAATGTATTGTCCAGTATAAACTATTGCTGCTCTGATTTACACAGGAGGGCCACTCTAAAGAATGGTGCAACATGGCAAATTTAGCTCACAATATAACATAGATTGCAAAATGAGATTTTCAGACAGGGCCTGCTCTATAAAATGGCAATTTTACCTCACAATATAAACTATTGCTCCTCAGATTTACACAGTGGGCTTCCCTATATAATGGTGCAAAACCATGAATTTACCTACAATATAAACTATTGCTGCTCCATATAATGGTGCAAAACAGGGCAAATGTATTGTCCAGTATAAACTATTGCTGCTCTGATTTACACAGGAGGGCCACTCTAAAGAATGGTGCAACATGGCAAATTTAGCTCACAATATAACATAGATTGCAAAATGAGATTTTCAGACAGGGCCTGCTCTATAAAATGGCAATTTTACCTCACAATATAAACTATTGCTCCTCAGATTTACACAGTGGGCTTCCCTATATAATGGTGCAAAATGGCGAATTTACCTCACTATATAATCAATTACAGCTCTATATAAAAAAAAATAAATAAATAAAAGGGCCTGTAGAAGCTTATTTAGTATAACAGATAGGGTGACATGTGCTGGTTTGGGATGCCCATGTGGGCTAGTGTTTTGACAGCAGGACAAAAACCAATTCAAAATGCAATAGCTTAATAAAACTGAGGCTGAACAAGCTTATTTAGTATAAAAGATAGGGTGACATGCTGGTTTGGGATGCCCATGTGGGCTGGTGTTTTGACTACAGGACAAAAACCAATTCAAAATGCAATACTTTGATTCAGCTGAGAAAGGATCAACAAGTGAATTTAGTATAACAGATAGGCTGCCTAATGCAGGTTTGGGATGCCCTGCGGCCTGGTGTTTTTTTTGTTAAAGGCAGACCAAAACCTAGGGATGAGCGAATCGATCCGGACGAACCCGGATTCGATCCGAATTTCAGGAAAAATTCGATTCGGATCGAATCCGAATTTCCCCGCGATTCGATCGCTCGAAGTTTTCCTTTAACATCCATTCATTTACATTACAGGCATTCTAAGATGGCGGACGGGACATGTCCAGACATCAACCCCGTGCCAGTGCAAGCTGGGACAGTCACATGCAGCCTATCAGCAGCCAGCAAGCCCGGTGACGTCACAGCGGTATTTAAGGCCGGCCATCTTGCTTTCCTGCCTCATTTCTCTATTGCATTCGTGAGAGACAGAACGTTGTGTAGCTGAGGGAGAGAGGCAGTTAGACAGGCAGGGACAGGCAGGGACATACAGGGACAGGCTGGAGACAGGCAGGAGACAGGCAGGAGACAGACAGGAAACAGACAGAAAGTCAGCGAAAAAACAGGGAAAGGTAGAAAAATCGGAGGCTGTCACAGGGAGTTTTTTTTTTTTTTTTCATCCAGCCTGACAGGCTTTGTTAGCGTTTTCAGGCTGCTTATACTAACTAACTGTGCATATATACTGAACTGATCTTAAGTCTGCTGTGAGGCATCCCATTCTGTGACTACAGCAGCCTCTGTTTAAGACCATATAACCATTTGCTCTTATTATAATTGAAATTAGCCTGATGAAGACACTTTTGCTGGGCATAGTACTTCTGGACCCTGCCAGGTGCACTTCTGTTGTGGCATCCCATTCTGTGACTACAGCAGCCTCTGTTTAAGACCATATAACCATTTGCTCTTATTATAAGTGAAATTAGCCTGATGAAGACACTTTTGCTGGGCATAGTACTTCTGGACCCTGCCAGGTGCACTTCTGTTGTGGCATCCCATTCTGTGACTACAGCAGCCTCTGTTTAAGACCATATAACCATTTGCTCTTATTATAATTGAAATTAGCCTGATAAAGACACTTTTGCTGGGCATAGTACTTCTGGACCCTGCCAGGTGCACTTCTGTTGTGGCATCCCATTCTGTGACTACAGCAGCCTCTGTTTAAGACCATATAACCATTTGCTCTTATTATAATTGAAATTAGCCTGATAAAGACACTTTTGCTGGGCATAGTACTTCTGGACCCTGCCAGGTGCACTTCTGTTGTGGCATCCCATTCTGTGACTACAGCAGCCTCTGTTTAAGACCATATAACCATTTGCTCTTATTATAATTGAAATTAGCCTGATAAAGACACTTTTGCTGGGCATAGTACTTCTGGACCCTGCCAGGTGCACTTCTGTTGTGGCATCCCATTCTGTGACTACAGCAGCCTCTGTTTAAGACCATATAACCATTTGCTCTTATTATAATTGAAATTAGCCTGATAAAGACACTTTTGCTGGGCATAGTACTTCTGGACCCTGCCAGGTGCACTTCTGTTGTGGCATCCCATTCTGTGACTACAGCAGCCTCTGTTTAAGACCATATAACCATTTGCTCTTATTATAATTGAAATTAGCCTGATAAAGACACTTTTGCTGGGCATAGTACTTCTGGACCCTGCCAGGTGCACTTCTGTTGTGGCATCCCATTCTGTGACTACAGCAGCCTCTGTTTAAGATCATATAACCATTTGCTCTTATTATAATTGAAATTAGCCTGATAAAGACACTTTTGCTGGGCATAGTACTTCTGGACCCTGCCAGGTGCACTTCTGTTGTGGCATCCCATTCTGTGACTACAGCAGCCTCTGTTTAAGACCATATAACCATTTGCTCTTATTATAATTGAAATTAGCCTGATAAAGACACTTTTGCTGGGCATAGTACTTCTGGACCCTGCCAGGTGCACTTCTGTTGTGGCATCCCATTCTGTGACTACAGCAGCCTCTGTTTAAGACCATATAACCATTTGCTCTTATTATAATTGAAATTAGCCTGATAAAGACACTTTTGCTGGGCATAGTACTTCTGCACCCTGCCAGGTGCACTTCTGTTGTGGCATCCCATTCTGTGACTACAGCAGCCTCTGTTTAAGACCATATAACCATTTGCTCTTATTATAATTTAAATTAGCCTGATAAAGACACTTTTGCTGGGCATAGTACTTCTGGACCCTGCCAGGTGCACTTCTGTTGTGGCATCCCATTCTGTGACTACAGCAGCCTCTGTTTAAGACCATATAACCATTTGCTCTTATTATAATTGAAATTAGCCTGATAAAGACACTTTTGCTGGGCATAGTACTTCTGGACCCTGCCAGGTGCACTTCTGTTGTGGCATCCCATTCTATGACTACAGCAGCCTCTGTTTAAGACCATATAACCATTTGCTCTTATTATAATTGAAATTAGCCTGATAAAGACACTTTTGCTGGGCATAGTACTTCTGGACCCTGCCAGGTGCACTTCTGTTGTGGCATCCCATTCTGTGACTACAGCAGCCTCTGTTTAAGACCATATAACCATTTGCTCTTATTATAATTGAAATTAGCCTGATAAAGACACTTTTGCTGGGCATAGTACTTCTGGACCCTGCCAGGTGCACTTCTGTTGTGGCATCCCATTCTGTGACTACAGCAGCCTCTGTTTAAGACCATATAACCATTTGCTCTTATTATAATTGAAATTAGCCTGATAAAGACACTTTTGCTGGGCATAGTACTTCTGGACCCTGCCAGGTGCACTTCTGTTGTGGCATCCCATTCTGTAACATAGCATACCCCTCTTTATTTACACTAAGCAGCTCTCTTATTTACACTAAGCAGGCCTGTTGGAGGCTGAGTGTTACTGCTCACTTTTGGTGTGCATTATATTCTGTTTCATATAGACCCACCGCTGCCCGGGGGTTCTTTAAATATCACCTACTAACACGCCAGTTAGACTATGTCGGGCAGACAAGTGCCTGGAAGTGAAAAGAGGATTGGCAGAGGCCAAGATTCCGCAGGCAGAGCTCGCATCAGACTGGGGGCCAGTAGCAGCAGGAGTCACGCTGAGAGACCTAATCTGCCAGTATCTGCTAGCGGTCGGGTCTCCACCAGTAACGCATCTGCCGTGGTAGATTGGTTGACGCACTCATCAACAACATCATCACAACTTACGTCTGAGACCCCCAGTCTAGGGTCGGTAGGTTCCTCTGACACAACCCTGAGTTGGCATGCCCCAAGAGCAGTCCCTGTCCTCCCATTGCCTCTGTCCTACGCCGTTCCCTCCCCCAGCGACGTATCCTATGCTTTGGGTTCAGCTCCACTCTTTAGTGAGGAGGACGATCAGATACAGGAGGACAGTCAGCAGCTACTGCCCAGCCAAGAAATGGAGGTGGCTTCTTTAGCTAGGCAGACAAATAGTGATGTGGACAGTGTCGTGGGTGCTGCGAGCGTTCCAGCTCCTGCGCCAGACACTGTTGACGAATCCACGAACATCAGTGACGTACAGCCACAACTCGGTGATGATGATGATGACGATGAAGCCGATCGCACTTGGGAGCCGGGTGATGAAGGGGCTTCATCGTCATCATCAGGAGAAGAGGGGCGCAGGTTGCCCCGGAGTCAGCAGCTGAGGCAGCAAGGTGGCAGCAGTCAGCATGGGGGCACAATTCCAAAGGCTGGAGCCGGCCGGGGCCGGGGCCGGGGTAGAGCACCTGCTGTGCGGCAGTCTACCTTATCGGGAGGTAGTGGAGCAGGGGTTCCTGGAGTTGGCAACAGCAGCAGTGAATCAGTGAGGCCAGGGGGTGGGAAAAGTAGCTACTCGGCAGTGTGGCAGTTTTTCCTGAGGCATCCGCAGGAGGGTAACATGGCCACATGCAAGATATGTAGGCAAAAGGTGAAGCGTGGCCAGGGTCCAAATGTTGGCACCACGGCCCTGCGTCAACATATGATGCGTCACCATAAAACGACCTGGGAGAACCGAGGCTCCCAAGGGGTGGTCCAGTCTGCTTCCTCACCAAGTGAGCTCCCAATTTCTGCCAGCCAAGGCTCCAGCACCTCAGCCGAAGGCAGCTGTGCGTCATACCCATCCTCTGTCGCTCCTGCTCCTCCTCCTCCAAGTCATGCATCCCGCCAGCAATCCATCAGCGAAGCCATGTCCAAGAGACAGCAGTATGCGCCCACTCATCCAACGGCGCAGAAGCTGAATGTGCTCCTGTCCAAGTTGCTGGTGCTGCAGTCGCTCCCTTTTCAGGTGGTGGAATCTGCACCTTTCAGAGAACTGATGGCTTGTGCTGAGCCGAGGTGGAGAGTCCCAAGCCGTCATTTCTTTGCCAAGAAGGCAGTACCAGCGCTGCACACTTTTGTTGAACAGAAGGTGGGCCAGTCCTTGAGCCTGTCGGTGTGTAGCAAAATACATGGCAGCGCCGACATCTGGAGCTGTAACTACGGTCAGGGGCAGTACATGTCGTTTACGGCCCACTGGGTGAATGTGGTCCCTTTGCAGCAGCAGCAGCAACTTGGACAGGTCACGCCGCTTCGGCCTCCGCGCTCTCTGCCCATTGGGCCTGTGACACCGTGCGACTCGGCCTCCTCATCCTCCGCCATCTCCTCACCCTCCACTGTAGGCTCAAGTCTCAGTGCCCCTCCAGTCTACCATGTGTGCAGGGCACGGAGGTGTCACACAGTGCTTCACATGGTTTGTCTTGGTGAACGGAGTCACACAGGGGAGGAACTGCTTAAATGTATTCATCAGGAAATCCAAACATGGCTTACTCCGAGAAAACTTAAAATGGGAATCATGGTTACCGACAATGGGAAGAACATTTTGTCTGCGCTGCGCCAAGGAAGCCTGACCCATGCCCCCTGCATGGCTCACGTCTTCAATCTGGTTGTCAAGCGGTTTCTGAAGTGTTTCCCCCATCTGCAAGACATCCTAACAACTTCAAGGAAACTTTGCATGCACTTCAGCCACTCCTACACCGCCAAACACACCCTTCTTGAGCTACAGCGTCAGAATGGTATCCCCCAACATAGTCTGATTTGCGATGTTTCCACCCGTTGGAATTCCACCCTTCACATGTTGGACCGATTATATGAACAGAGAAAAGCCATCACGGATTTCCTGATGATCCAAGCAGATAGGGGGACTCCCCTGTGTAACTTCAATGTCAACCAGTGGCAGCTCATACGTGACACCTGCCGTTTGCTCAGGCCCTTTGAGGAAGCCACTTTATTTGTCAGTCGGCAGGATTACGGGATGAACGACGTGATTCCACTGCTTCATGTACTACAGCACATGTTGGAAACCATGGCTGGTCAGGGCACTGGAGACATGGCGTTTACATCTTACGGCCACATGAACCCCGTTGGAGCTGAACTGGAGGAGGAGGAGGAAGAGGAGGAGGAGGAGGAGTTGCCCAGCGAAACACAGTTTAGGCTTGGCGAAATGGCTGGTTTATCTAGTCAGCGGACAGGAGAGGAGGAGCAGGAGCAGCCAGAGGAGCTAGAGGTTTTTGAGGAAGGCGAGACAGAGGACCCGGGCACACCGTGGCAGTATGCAGTAGAGATGGAGACAGGTAGTCCATCCGAGTCACTTGCGCAAATGGCACGAAGCATGCTCACGTGCTTGCGTAGTGACCCCAGAATTGTTTCCATCTGTCGGCGGGATGACTTCTGGCTGTCCACCTTATTGGACCCTCGCTTCCGGCACAAAATGGGGGCATTTTTTAAACCCACCGAGAGGGAGGACAAACTCAACTACTACAAAGACATTCTACGTAGGCAGTTGGCCGATGCCTATCTGCGCCATGGTCCATACTCTCGCAGGTCTGACTCGAGGGGACCTCTGCGCTCACCTTCCACTGCCATGGCCGCTGGGGGGGTTGGCAGGAGCAGCAGCAGCAGCTCCATCAGCAGCAGCAGCCTCAGTCTTCAGTCGCTAATGAGTAGCTTTCTACACCCGCATAGTGAGGCTACTCATGAGCAGCAGGAAGACCTGGAGCAGGACCTCAACCAGCAGGTCATGTCATACTTTGACATGACCATGCCAACACACCTTGAGGATCCGCTGGACTTCTGGGCAAACTTGATTTGTGGCCGCAACTAGCAGAGTTTGCCCTGGAAAAGCTGTCCTGCCCGGCAAGTAGCGTGCCATCTGAGCGGGTGTTTAGTGTGGCGGGGGCCATAGTTACGGCAAGGAGAACTCGTCTGTCAACTAAAAATGTGGAGAGACTCACCTTTGTCAAAATGAATCAGGGATGGATCAGCCAGGATTTCCACCCACCAATGCCTGATGCATGCGACTAGATTCAGCATGGTGCCATGTTTTACACTTTCCAAATGGTGCAAAACATATTTATGTCTTTAGGCCATTTTTTGGGCTCCTGCTGCTGCTGCTGCCAGGATTCATCCAATTTTTGGGCTCCTGAAGCCAACCCCAGGGTCTCTTTGAAGTAATGTTTGGGCTCCTGCTGCTGCCAACTTCTGCCAACTCCAGGGTGTGATTCATCCAATTTTTGGGCTCCTGAAGCCAACCCCAGGGTCTCTTTGAAGTAATGTTTGGGCTCCTGCTGCTGCTGCTGCCAACTCCTGCCAACTCCAGGGTGTGATTCATCCAATTGTTGGGCTCCTGAAGCCAACCCCAGGGTCTCTTTGAAGTAATGTTTGGGCTCCTGCTGCTGCTGCTGCCAACTTCTGCCAACTCCAGGGTGTGATTCATCCAATTTTTGGGCTCCTGAAGCCAACCCCAGGGTCTCTTTAAAGTAATATTTGGGCTCCTGCTGCTGCTGCTGTCAACTCCTGCCAACTCCAGGGTGTGATTCATCCAATTTTTGGGCTCCTGAAGCCAACCCCAGGGTCTCTTTAAAGTAATGTTTGGGCTCCTGCTGCTGCTGCTGCCAACTTCTGCCAACTCCAGGGTGTGATTCATCCAATTTTTGGGCTCCTGAAGCCAACCCCAGGGTCACTTTGAAGTAATGTTTGGGCTCCTGCTGCTGCTGCTGCCAACTCCTGCCAACTCCAGTGTGTGATTCATCCAATTGTTGGGCTCCTGAAGCCAACCCCAGTGTCTCTTTAAAGTAATATTTGGGCTCCTGCTGCTGCTGCTGCCAACTCCAGGGTGTGATTCATCCAATTTTTGGGCTCCTGAAGCCAACCCCAGGGTCTCTTTAAAGTAGTGTTTGGGCTCCTGCTGCTGCTGCCAACTCCAGGGTGTGAATCATCCAATTGTTGGGCTCCTGAAGCCAACCCCAGGGTCTCTTTAAAGTAATATTTGGGCTCCTGCTGCTGCTGCTGCTGTCAACTCCCGCCAACTCCAGGGTGTGATTCATCCAATTGTTGGGCTCCTGAAGCCAACCCCAGGGTCTCTTTAAAGTAATATTTGGGCTCCTGCTGCTGCTGCTGTCAACTCCTGCCAACTCCAGGGTGTGATTCATCCAATTGTTGGGCTCCTGAAGCCAACCCCAGGGTCTCTTTAAAGTAATGTTTGGGCTCCTGCTGCTGCTGCTGCCAACTTCTGCCAACTCCAGGGTGTGATTCATCCAATTTTTGGGCTCCTGAAGCCAACCCCAGGGTCTCTTTGAAGTAATGTTTGGGCTCCTGCTGCTGCTGCTGTCAACTCCTGCCAACTCCAGGGTGTGAATCATCCAATTGTTGGGCTCCTGAAGCCAACCCCAGGGTCTCTTTGAAGTAATGTTTGGGCTCCTGCTGCTGCTGCTGCCAACTTCTGCCAACTCCAGGGTGTGATTCATCCAATTTTTGGGCTCCTGAAGCCAACCCCAGGGTCTCTTTGAAGTAATGTTTGGGCTCCTGCTGCTGCTGCTGCCAACTTCTGCCAACTCCAGGGTTTGATTCATCCAATTGTTGGGCTCCTGAAGCCAACCCCAGGGTCTCTTTGAAGTAATGTTTGGGCTCCTGCTGCTGCTGCTGCCAACTTCTGCCAACTCCAGGGTGTGATTCATCCAATTTTTGGGCTCCTGAAGCCAACCCCAGGGTCTCTTTGAAGTAATGTTTGGGCTCCTGCTGCTGCTGCTGTCAACTCCTGCCAACTCCAGGGTGTGATTCATCCAATTGTTGGGCTCCTGAAGCCAACCCCAGGGTCTCTTTGAAGTAATGTTTGGGCTCCTGCTGCTGCCAACTTCTGCCAACTCCAGGGTGTGATTCATCCAATTTTTGGGCTCCTGAAGCCAACCCCAGGGTCTCTTTGAAGTAATGTTTGGGCTCCTGCTGCTGCTGCCAACTTCTGCCAACTCCAGGGTGTGATTCATCCAATTTTTGGGCTCCTGAAGCCAACCCCAGGGTCTCTTTAAAGTAATGTTTGGGCTCCTGCTGCTGCTGCTGCTGCCAACTTCTGCCAACTCCAGGGTGTGATTCATCCAATTTTTGGGCTCCTGAAGCCAACCCCAGGGTCTCTTTAAAGTAATATTTGGGCTCCTGCTGCTGCTGCTGTCAACTCCTGCCAACTCCAGGGTGTGATTCATCCAATTGTTGGGCTCCTGAAGCCAACCCCAGGGTCTCTTTGAAGTAATGTTTGGGCTCCTGCTGCTGCTGCTGTCAACTCCTGCCAACTCCAGGGTGTGATTCATCCAATTGTTGGGCTCCTGAAGCCAACCCCAGGGTCTCTTTAAAGTAATATTTGGGCTCCTGCTGCTGTCAACTCCTGCCAACTCCAGGGTGTGATTCATCCAATTTTTGGGCTCCTGAAGCCAACCCCAGGGTCTCTTTAAAGTAATGTTTGGGCTCCTGCTGCTGCTGCTGCCAACTTTTGCCAACTCCAGGGTGTGATTCATCCAATTGTTGGGCTCCTGAAGCCAACCCCAGGGTCTCTTTAAAGTAATATTTGGGCTCCTGCTGCTGTCAACTCCTGCCAACTCCAGGGTGTGATTCATCCAATGTTTGGGCTCCTGAAGCCAACCCCAGGGTCTCTTTAAAGTAGTGTTTGGGCTCCTGCTGCTGCTGCCAACTCCAGGGTGGGAATCATCCAATTGTTGGGCTCCTGAAGCCAACCCCAGGGTCTCTTTAAAGTAATATTTGGGCTCCTGCTGCTGCTGCTGTCAACTCCTGCCAACTCCAGGGTGTGATTCATCCAATTGTTGGGCTCCTGAAGCCAACCCCAGGGTCTCTTTGAAGTAATGTTTGGGCTCCTGCTGCTGCTGCTGCCAACTTCTGCCAACTCCAGGGTGTGATTCATCCAATTTTTGGGCTCCTGAAGCCAACCCCAGGGTCTCTTTGAAGTAATGTTTGGGCTCCTGCTGCTGCTGCTGCCAACTTCTGCCAACTCCAGGGTGTGATTCATCCAATTTTTGGGCTCCTGAAGCCAACCCCAGGGTCTCTTTAAAGTAATGTTTGGGCTCCTGCTGCTGCCAACTTCTGCCAACTCCAGGGTGTGATTCATCCAATTTTTGGGCTCCTGAAGCCAACCCCAGGGTCTCTTTAAAGTAATATTTGGGCTCCTGCTGCTGCTGCTGTCAACTCCTGCCAACTCCAGGGTGTGATTCATCCAATTGTTGGGCTCCTGAAGCCAACCCCAGGGTCTCTTTAAAGTAATGTTTGGGCTCCTGCTGCTGCTGCTGCTGCCAACTTCTGCCAACTCCAGGGTGTGATTCATCCAATTTTTGGGCTCCTGAAGCCAACTCCAGTGTATATTTGGGCTCCTGCTGCTGCTGCTGCCAACTCCAGTGTGTGATTCATCCAATTTTTGGGCTCCTGAAGCCAACCCCAGGGTCTCTTTGAAGTAATATTTGGGCTCCTGCTGCTGCTGCTGCCAACTTCTGCCAACTCCAGGGTGTGAATCATCCAATTTTTGGGCTCCTGAAGCCAACCCCAGGGTCTCTTTAAAGTAATATTTGGGCTCCTGCTGCTGCCAACTCCAGGGTGTGATTCATCCAATGTTTGGGCTCCTGAAGCCAACCCCAGTGTCTCTTTAAAGTAATGTTTGGGCTCCTGCTGCTGCTGCCAACTCCAGGGTGTGATTCATCCAATTTTTGGGCTCCTGCTGCTGCCAACTCCAGTGTCTCTTTAAAGCAATGTTTGGGCTCCTGCCCCTCATAGTGATGCCACTTCAACTCTCTTGAATTCAATTGTGCCGCTCTGCGATTCTATTAGCGATGCCTCTGATCTGCATGTGATATTTATTCAAAGTATTATTTAACTTACCCAGCACGCATCCTGTGCGTGTTACAGCAAGGCAGAATGGTTTACAACCCTATTGAGGCTCTAGGAGGCTCAGAAATAGCCGTTTTTAATAGCGATTCGTCGCAAATTTATTCGGGTCGAAACGATTTTTGTCGGAAAATTCTGCGAATCAGTCGAATCGAATTTTTCAAAAGTTCGCTCATCTCTACCAAAACCAATTCAAAATGCAATACATTGATTCAACTGAGGAAGGATCAACAAGCGTATTTAGTATAACAGATAGGCTGCCTAGTGCAGGTTTGGGATGCCCTGCGGCCTGGTGTTTTTTTTGTTAAAGGCAGACCAAAAACCAATTCAAAATGCAAAACTTTGATTCAGCTGAGGAAGGATCAACAAGCATATTTAGTATAACAGATAGGCTGCCTAATGCAGGTTTGGGATGCCCTGCGGCCTGGTGTTTTTTTGTTAAAGGCAGACCAAAAACCAATTCAAAATGCAAAACTTTGATTCAGCTGAGGAAGGATCAATAAGCGTATTTAGTATAACAGATAGGCTGCCTAATGCAGGTTTGAGATGCCCCCGGCCTGGTGTTTTTTTTGTTAAAGGCAGACCAAAAACCAATTCAAAATGCTAAACTTTGATTCAGCTAAGGAAGGATCAACAAGCATATTTAGTATAACAGATAGGCTGCCTAATGCAGGTTTTGGATGCCCTGCGGCCTGGTGTTTTTTTTGTTAAAGGCAGACCAAAAACCAATTCAAAATGCAAAACTTTGATTCAGCTGAGGAAGGATCAACAAGCGTATTTAGTATAACAGGCTGCCTAATGCAGGTTTGGGATGCCCTGCGGCCTGGTGTTTTTTTTGTCAAAGGCAGACCAAAAACCAATTCAAAATGCAAAACTTTGATTCAGCTGAGGAAGGATCAACAAGCGTATTTAGTATAACAGATAGGCTGCCTAATGCAGGTTTGGGATGCCCTGCGGCCTGGTGTTTTTATTGTTAAAGGCAGACCAAAAACCAATTCAAAATGCAATACTTTGATTCAGCTGAGGAAGGATCAACAAGCGTATTTAGTATAACAGATAGGCTGCCTAATGCAGGTTTGGGATGCCCTGCGGCCTGGTGGTTTTTTTGTTAAAGGCAGACCAAAAACCAATTCAAAATGCAAAACTTTGATTCAGCTGAGGAAGGATCAACAAGCGTATTTAGTATAACAGATAGGCTGCCTAATGCAGGTTTGGGATGCCCTGCGGCCTGGTGTTTTTATTGTTAAAGGCAGACCAAAAACCAATTCAAAATGCTAAACTTTGATTCAGCTGAGGAAGGATCAACAAGCGTATTTAGTATAACAGATAGGCTGCCTAATGCAGGTTTGGGATGCCCTGCGGCCTGGTGTTTTTTTTGTTAAAGGCAGACCAAAAACCAATTCAAAATGCAAAACTTTGATTCAGCTGAGGAAGGATCAACAAGCGTATTTAGTATAACAGATAGGCTGCCTAATGCAGGTTTGGGATGCCCTGCGGCCTGGTGTTTTTTTGTTAAAGGCAGGCCAAAAACCAATTCAAAATGCAAAACTTTGATTCAGCTGAGGAAGGATCAACAAGCGTATTTAGTATAACAGGCTGCCTAATGCAGGTTTGGGATGCCCTGCGGCCTGGTGTTTTTTTGTTAAAGGCAGACCAAAAACCAATTCAAAATGCAATACTTTGATTCAGCTGAGGAAGGATCAACAAGCATATTTAGTATAACAGGCTGCCTAATGCAGGTTTGGGATGCCCTGCGGCCTGGTGTTTTTTTGTTAAAGGCAGACCAAAAACCAATTCTAAATGCAAAACTTTGATTCAGCTGTTTTAGAATGCCTGTAATTGAAATAAATGGAGTTTAAAGGAAAACTTCGATCGATCGAAACGCGGGGAAATTCGGATTCGTTCAGAATCTAATTTTCCATGAAATTCGGAACGAATCCGTGTTCGTCCAGATCGATTCGCTCATCCCTAGTCCCAATAGTTACTGAATCATTTGATGACCTGAAGTAAAATGTGAAAGAAAAGATAATTCTATGATACTCAGCTGTAGAATCATTATTTCATCATTTCATCAATACTTCAGGGCATCAGACACTCCCTGTCAGCTAGGTTACTATATCCATTCCTTGGATGCCGAAGGTAGAAAGGAATTTGTTTCTTGTCTCCCCTTTTGTCTCCAGCAAAAATATAGGAATCCTGTGCGGCTGGATCTACTGCTTTTCAATTAAACTGGATTGTAGGAAGTCAGCCAGACAGAAGTATATGGGCTGGGAGAAGCCATGCCCTTCGGCCAAGGAGTTGACCCAATAGTTAATGAATCATCTGATGCCCTGAAGTAATAATGGAAGAGAAATCAATTCTACAGGTGAGTATCACAGAATTATCTTATTTTATGTTTTTAGTCACTGGGCTGCAAGTCAGTTCAGCACTCTAGGATATGAGCACCGTCATCTTGCCTCAGAAGCATCTCATACTGAGGACAGTAGAGGGGGGCAAAAGTGCAGCAGGGTGGGTTATAGCTGTGCAGAGCTGGGGTCAGGAAAAGGACAGCAATCTCAGAATGCAGAGCGGCATAGTCAGAAGACACTTCCTGTCTGCAGGCAGCCTGAGACTCCATGTGCCACCATCTTGGATGTTTAAAGGCTCATAAAATGCAGTAGATACAGGTAGGAAGATTTTTAATGTGAGCAATCTGTATGTACAGGGTGTGAGGAACATATAAGAAGACTCTTATTCAGGGTGAAGGTCCGGTTGAAAGCATGCAGGCATTTTTAAAGTTTCAGCCCATCCCTCCCTCCCCTTGTGCTAAGACAAAAGAAAAAAAGAAAAAAACAGAGGGAGCCCTCCTCATGGAAGCTTGAATCTGAGACCTTAAGTGACAGAGCCATTCACAAATGCCTAGCACAGGTATGCACACAGCTAAAGGTATAGTGGGCCCACATCCGTGCCCTGTGGCAACTCTCTTAAAAAAACTGATAATTTCCCATCTAAAAATTAACAACCTGTTGGACCCAAAACAGCACGACTTTACTGAGTGTAGTGTCTGTGTGTATTTATTTTTACATTTAACCCTTTGTGAACTGGTAAGGGATCCATGAGGCTAGCGGGTAACTTGCCATTAACCCCCGGCTCCCCAATTACCTGCCTCCCCAAAGCCCGGGGGGGGGCAGATGAGCCTGGGCCCACGGATCTTGTAGCCGGCAGGGTGGGGGCAACCAAAGCTGGACCCTGCGCCCTGTTCTACAAGCCCTGCATAGCTGGTCCCGGGCTGGGTATGCTGGGTAGGGGGGACCCCATGTCATTTTTTTGTTGCTTTTTTAAGGGTTTTTAACTCCTAAAATTCTAAAAAAAAATGTGGTCCCCATGTAGTTTATTTGTTTAATTAACCCCTTATGTTTATAGTGTGGATAGTAGTTGTATTTTAATTGTAAATGTTATAAAGTGCTCTTTTCAGTTTGGGGGGTCACCTGGGCAAGAATGGGGGGCTACCAATACATATGTGGTACCGTTGTAATTGGGAGAAATGGGGCTTTCACATACAATATGGTTTTCTCTAATAAAGTAAATGTTTTATTTAAAATAAAGGAGATAATTTTAAAACAAATCATTTTTTTTTTTACGCAAAATATTAAAAAAAAACAGTAGAAAAATTACAAACAAGACATTTTATGTCAAAGCCTAAACTCTGCTGCAAAAAATATATAATTTTCCTGGAAATTCGTCCAAACATCACAGTTAAACATGGTGCAAAATGGTGAAAAATGACCTGTCAACAGAGGGTGACAAAATTTCAAGTAGGCAGGCAATTAAAAGCGTTAATAGTACCTATGCATGTTGGGTATTGTTCTGCTCAGTGGACCATGCGCTTTCAGATTTAGCTTGTTTTTTCTCGTTTGCATATAGATTTTTTTAAGAAAATGTGTTTTTTTACTCTGCTTTTTTATAATTTTTTGGAGGGAAACCCTGTGCAACCTAAGAATTCTTAAAGGGATTACTTCTAAAAGAATAAGCCCACTACAACAAGCTGGGTAAGCTTAGAAAGCTTAGGGAATATATGGTTTGTGGGGGGTATTTCAAATGTAAAGGGTTGTTTTGGTAGAAAAAGTGCAAGGTGCGCACTTTGTCTGCAGACCTGAAATTTTCAAGTAAAATTACAGTTACGCACATGCTTTACTTTGGGGTGTTTGACAACTCTTCCCTTGACTGTAGCTATACATGTTGGGTATCGTTCTGTTCGGGGGACCTTGCTTTTTCAGATTCAACTTGTTTTTTCTTATTTTCATTTTAATTTTGTAGGAAAATATGAATTTGATTCTGCTTTTTTATTCTTTTTTAGCGACACCAAAGAATTCATTGAGCAAACTGCACCCATGTTAACAAGCTTGGTACACCTAGAAAGCTTGAGGTGTGTATTTCAAATGTAAAGGGTTGTTTTTCTTGCAAAACTGCAAGGTGCGCATAGTGCATAGCATATTTTTATCTCCTAAATATCCTAAAGTGCTGTTTCAGTTTGGGGGAGTCTCATGGGCAGGAATGGGTGTCTACCAATACACATGTGGTACCGCTGTAACCGGGAGAAATTAGGATTTCACACGCAACAAAATATTATTGACAAACTAACTTTTTTTATTACAAAAAACACTACAAATTGTTAAAAATTGTTTCACATATTTCACCCAAAAATATTGAGAATGCACCTAAAAGTGACAAACAAGACATTTCATATTAAAGCCCAGACTCTGCTGAAAAAATATATATATATAATTCCCCAGGGAAATCCCTGGAAATCCCTTCAAAAATCACAGTTGACCATGTGGAGCGCAAAATAGTGCAAAATGGTCTGGCAATAGAGAGTGACAAAATCTTCAGGTAGGCTGGCATTTAAAGGGTTAAATATGTGAAAGGATTTAATAAGGTTCAGGAGGGAAGTATTTTTAAGAAGAAACTTAATGATAGAACAAGGGGGCACAACCTGAAGCTAGTCCAAGGGAAGATCAGGAGCAATGTTAGAAAATATTATTGTACAGGAAGAGTAGTAGATGCTTGGGACCAACTTTCAGCAGAGGTAGTTGAAAAATCATCAGTCAGTGAATTTAAACATGCCTGGGATAAGCACACATCTATCCTAAGATAAAGAGAACATACAGTATGCACATAAGGGCACGGTCAACCTTCTATGTTTCTATGTTAATGTGTCAATCACTGCGGTTTCAGGAAGAAGATATCTTGGAATCTTTTAGACTTCAGGGCCAGACGAGATTGGTTTTGGTCCATATTAAAAATGCCCGGACTTATTAAAATTATCCTGAACCCACAATGATTTCTTATGTAGTCATATTTGATCCCCAGCCCAGTGCCCCAAAACAGCCTGTGTTTCTTTTTTTAACTACAGCTTTCGCACAATATGGTTGATTCAGAGACAGATATGTCTGGACTTTCGTATGTGTATGTTTTTGTGTCTGTTTGGCCTTTTTTTTGTTTTTACGTTACGTTTTTCCATGCGTATGCTCGTTCCCGCTAATGCGTATATGCGCTTTCGATGGACGGATCTAAATCAGATCACTTGCGTTAGTTTGGATCATTTTCGTATCCAAATCTGATATTTTGTGTTCGTTCAGATAACTTAAATTATTGGGATGGGCTTGCGTCTCATTCAGAGAGCTAATTGCCGAGGGACCACCGCCCTATAAAACGGTTTCATTTGCGATACACTTACGGGACCATTTTTGCTTGCTTGATCATGTTTTGCGGCTTTGTGGAGGAATATGAGCTCCTTCAGCTCCAGGGCATTGCATGTGTCAGCAGGGCAGAGGCCAGATTGCATCAGCTACGTATGCATATCGATCGCATGCATGACGTTGAGTTGTTCGAGCTGACCCGACTTAACCACGCTTCCCTCTATAAGTTGTATAGGGAGCTGCGGCCATGGTTAGCCTGCACCACAAGGAAGGGGCAAGCAATTTCAGGTATGACCAAGATGCTTGGCTGCCTGCAATTTTTGGCGAACGTCTCGTTCCAGAGGCTGGGTGCCCTCTCCGTGGGAATGTCCCAGCCTACGCTGAGCCGCGCGCTATACAAGTTTTTGGATGCCATGGCTACCATTAGTCCAAAATATATTTCCTTTCCAGACGACATGGTAGCCTGGAACTCGCTTAAGTTGGGTTTTTATAATATCGCTGACATGCCCAACGTCATGGGTGCGATTGATTTTGCCCACGTTGCATTGGTCCCTCCCGCAGCTGACGAGTACATCTATAGGTAAGTTAATGATGTCATTTTGTTATATAGTTTGGCCAAACTGTATTGTAACTATCTATTAATCCCTCCTTGTAAAGTGTCCCTGTGAGACACTTTCTAATGTATACCTTAATCCCTCCTTCTAAAGTGTCCCTGTGAACCATTTTACAGTGTATACCTTCATCAATGTTTTTAATGTAGGCCTTAGCAAAACATTTTAATGCGGACCTTAATTAGTGATTAGAATGTTAATCCTTATTTACTCGCACATACATATAATTTTTGGTTGGAAATATACTTAATGTTATTTGGATTGTTCAACATGTTTTTTGGAGGATGTTAGGAGTTAGTGTTTGAGTAGTTTACCTTGGATTGCTAATATTTTTATTTTTTTTTTTCTTCCAGGAACCGCAAAAAGGGGCCACTCACTGAATGTCCAAGCAGTGGTGGCCCCGGACATACGGGTATCCAGGCTCATCCCATGACACGTATATATTGCGGACCTCAGGATTATTCCGTCGGTTTGAGTCTGGAGATTATCAGGTAGATGGCTCCTTGGTAAGTTTCCTCAAATTATGACATTCCCTTTTCACTGTATGCCTATGAATATAGTTGATGAGCCATGTCTTAACCTATTGCTGTTTTTTTCCCTTGATGACATGTTAAACCGGACCTTCACCATGATTTTTGGAAAAGCATAAACCCTTAAAAACTGATTCCCCACCATTTCCACCTAATATATTTCTAGTTTTTAGAAACGTACTTATTATTCTTTCCCCAACTGGGCTGCAACTCTGTTCATGACTTTAGGATAGGTGCGGCGCCATCAGATGCATCACACTTACTGAGGAGAGGAGAGCGGGATAAAGTGCAGGGTGCAGGTTATAGCTGTGCTTTGCTCAGACAGAGCAGAGCTGGGGTCCGGGAAAGGTCAGAAATCCCAGAATGCAGAGCAGCACAGTCAGAAGGCACTTCCTGTTTTGGTGCCTTCTTCTTTGATGTTCCGTCCTTGCCTTTGGTTTTTTGTTATGTTCCGGCCTTTGTGGCCAATGTGGCCTTGTGTTGGCCACTGTGGCTGCGAATTTCCTGCACCTTGCTAGTTGCTTGGTGGGACCGAGTGGTCAGACAGGAGGAAGATGTCTCCTCATGCCGCTGGGCTCTTTTGCTGGTGGCCTCCTTTGCTGGTGTTGCCTTAGCGCTCTGTTTTTTTGGTGCCATGCTGACAATCTGAAAGAGAATGAGCTGTGTGTCCCTGACCCTTTAAATACTAATGACTGGGTATGACGCTTACGCGTTCGTTTACGAGTGCGTATGGCTGTTCGTCTGGCCGCGTGGAACCCTGAAACCGCTGGGGCATTACTTATCTGCTGCGGTAAAGAAAAAAGATGGCGCCCACGATCTTCACCCGCCAACAACAGGAGCTGATTATGCTCGTAAGTGTATTGTAAGGACGTTGATTTGCCATCTAAATGCAGGCCTAGGCCTTAAGGAAGCGTAGGGAGAAACAGTTGTTTTCTAAACTTAGTTAAACTCTGTGTCAAACAGAAGTCAATGCGCACATGTGCAAACCAAGTCACTTGCATCTAGAAGGATAGTTTGAGGCTAGAAATGTGTCTAGGAATGTCATTTAGTCAACTGATCTAATTGTGACAGATATTTGTATGCAGTTTGATCTAACAACTTTTTATATTTTGTGTTTTTTAGACCATGCTTCAGAGCAGGTACGACTACCTGCCCAACGCATTTGAGAAGAGGAACGTCGCCCTGGAGATCGTTTCCCGGATCCAGCAGGAGACGGACACCACCTTCACCCATACACAGATCATGCAGCACTGGTCGGACCTGAAACAACTCCACATGCCCCGGGGTGCAGCGATTTTTTGGTCTCCATTTCCCAAGTAAGTACATGGTGGTTGCATGGTAGATGTACCTAATACAGAAGGTAGGCCTTTATTTTTAAATGCTTTTCTTTTCTAGTGTTGGAAATGGAGTACAGAATCAGACGCACCCGAGGCGCACAGGCCAGGCAGTGCTGCATGAATCTGCAGCAGGAAGTGAAGGTGGTGGATCTCCGGGGCCACGTTCCTACCCCTCCTCTGTAGCAGCCTCAGACCAGCCCCTGGACCTTTCTACAGAGGTGGGGAGTCACAGTGGGGGCAGGGAGTCGGCCCAAGCGACGGAGCCATTAGCCTCTGCTATGTGACTCTTAATGTAACCGCTCACACATACATGCTATTAAAAGCAAAGCTTATTCCCTTAGTCTCTTTTTCTAGATGAATATGTAGCGGGTGAAGGATCTGTGGAAGACACTGCAGCAGATCAGGCCCAGGAGGCACATGGAGAAGGTGGGTGATGTCACACACACATTCTAAGTGTCATTTGCTTACTGTTGGCTCAGACATTAGAAGTGACCCTATTTTACATGTCTCTACAGCCTCAACTTCCCAGCAGTGGCAGGTCCTAGAGCGGAGGGTGGTCCCCGAAGCAGAGGTTGCCCACCAACGAAGTTAGTTGTAATATAATATTTTGAGTATGTGGGAAATGCCATCATCACCAATCTACCTAAATCCATAGTCAATTACATTAGCATAATGACATATGGCCTCTTCCTTTTAGTAATTGCCTAGCATAATGACATATGGACTCTTCCTTTTAGTAATTCCTTAGCATAATGACATATGGCCTCTTCCTTTTAGTAATTCCTTAGTATAATGACATTTGGCCTTTTCCTATTAGTAATTCCTTAGCATAATGACATATGGCCTCATGATTTAGCTTGCAACCTAATAAACATTCCATCCACAGCTGTTAAACATGTATTTGCCGCCAAATATTTTTTTTTTCTTTTTTTTACATGGACCGCACGTGCCAGATTGTCACAAATCAGTGCCACAGTCCTTCAGTTGGTTGACAAGATGCAGGAGCTGCGCGAATCGTTGGAGACAGATGAAGAATAATTTTCTGGGGCCTGCCATTGCTGTGTATATATTTTAATATCTGTTATGTTTTTTTTTAAATTTAAAAATGTATAATATTTCCATTTTTTTTAAAAGAAAAAACAAAAAAAGCCAAGTTGTACATTTTTATATACAAATTTCCTAAAAAAAAAGGCACTTGAAAAATGCCAGTTCTGATTAAAAAACAAAAAACAAAAACATGTTTCTGTGTCATTTCCTTTACTAAATACATTCATTAAGGGTTGGTTACCACATAACTAATGCAAAACACAAAATTTAAATATGAAGATTCGCAAGACTGTGAAGTGATTAAGGTACATTTTCGTGAAGTGATTTAGGTAAGTTTTAGGTGCGGGAAATGAAAGAATATATTGACCGCAAAGTGATTAAGGTAAGCTTTCGG
Organism: Gastrophryne carolinensis; assembly: GCA_027917425.1. Taxonomy (NCBI): domain Eukaryota; kingdom Metazoa; phylum Chordata; class Amphibia; order Anura; family Microhylidae; genus Gastrophryne; species Gastrophryne carolinensis. Next base: position 89,755,910 of record CM051243.1, read on the forward strand.
TGCGCCAATGGAAGAAGAATGAGACCGCGAAGTGATTTAGGTAAGCATTGTAGAAGAAGTGAGTGAACCAAATATGGAGACGAGCACATTAATGAGTTAATTTTGTAGTGCGCAGGCGTAAGATCGTAACGATTTTCGTCTGGACGATTATTTATTGTTTATTGTTTATTTATTTAGTTCTACCCAATTACATTTGAATCTCTGTGAGGTCCTTAGGGATGCCCCATATAGTCTCAATTAGAGATTGAAACATGGAGAAATGTCAGTGTTTATCAGTGTCCTGGGGGTTCTCACACAGTGGGGCATCCTGATTCGAAATGCCTCCAGGGAAAGCCAGTGGCTGCTGCTGGGTTTTGTTCCACTTTAAAATATGTGAATATAAACCATTGTAGATCCCTTTGATATAACAATCCATCTTTCTTCATATAGTTAGTGGTTACTTACAGTACCCCTAATGATTCCTTAATGACAATTTGGATACACTGTTCTGATCATGCACTGTTCTGATCATTTAGGGGGGCCCTGAAACAAAGGAGACAGACACATATCATTAGACATATGTAGAATTTGAATGCTTTAAACACTCTTATACATTTTTTCTTTAAATCTTGCTCTCTTTACTTTTTATTCCTGCTTAAATTTTAAGGTTTCTTTTGCAGTGTGGCCTAGGTTTGAACCTAATGGTTCAGAAGTGTCTATACTCCCTCCACACTACACTGCATCTTGGAAACTAGTTTATTATGTTTAGTTTGGTATTATTGGGAGTTGAGTTATTATTTATAATTATATTAAACTTTGCCAGCAGTATGCCTTGATGAAAGCTTTTATTTTAATCTCCAAGTAGCCACTAGGGCAAGCTCTAGTTGAAACAGCAAAACAAATACTGTATTGTACACTTTGTTGAGCGATTCGAGAGTTGGAAGGGGGATTTTCGCCTTTGCCTATAATTGTTCATTAAGTTTAGATTATTATCGCAGTAGATCCCCTTTAACAGAGCTCAGTTAGCAGCAGATCGCGCATGTGGCATAATGTAGGGCAGGCTGACCCCCTCGGTATGGTAGGGCGGTTCTGGCTCCAGCTCCAGCAGACTGCCTCGGCAGATTTCATGGCACATTTCATACTCGGCATCTGAGAGGCCGCTCTGCCAGATACATTGTGTGTATCAGAAGCGATGCAAAGTGCCAGTTGTAAGCAGTAAATAAAATCTTCACTAGAAATTCAGTGAGAACCTGGATTGTAGCTGACAAATGAGACCATGTCAACGATTATAATAAATTAAATTTGAATTATTCAGGAGATGCAACCAGTAAAATATTCATGCTTTTGTTTGTAACATTGCTTAGAAGAGTGGAAGCAGAAATGATTTAAGCTGATCTGGGTTAGCATGTGGGAATCACTACTTTTTAAAGTGAGGTACGGTGCTGCATACTTTCCTTCCTCTGTGTTCCAGCAGTGCAGCCATAAGCATATGATTCTGCATTGCTTCTTGCTCCGCCCTGTGGGTCACCACCACAGCAATACAGGCCTCAGGCTATACCGTAGCGATTCCCACTTTTACTGGCCTCGGGCTATACAGTAACGATTCCCACTTTGACTGGCCTCGGGCTATACAGTAACGATTCCCACTTTGACTGGCCTCGGGCTATACAGTAACGATTCCCACTTTGACTGGCCTCGGGCTATACAGTAACGATTCCCACTTTGACTGGCCTCGAGCTATACAGTACCGATTCCCACTTTCGCATGCCTTCTTGGGCGGACCCAGACTTTACAGTTTTGGTCCGTCTTCAAGAGGACCAATGAGTCTTTCAGTGCCACATTGTGCAATCCCGAGCAGCGAGCATTGGCTTTTACCTACATCTGGCCATGTACCTTCAGAAGCCATCTGGCTTCACAGGGGAAATGATAAAACAGAAGAAGGTATTGACCTAGTTCCCAAAGTTTCGTTGGCTATTTAGACCATGAACCTCACTTTAGCATATAGGCGGTTAAGAATTACTTATTTTATTATACATTACACCCTCCATGGGTGAACATACAAGATCCCAAGCATTTCAGCTCCCAGAGTGAATATCACTTCAAAAACAACACAGGACCCACACATCTAGTAACTTTGAGGATTGCGCAAAAACGAGAGTTCCCCACCCAGGCAGACCCAAAAGATCCAACTCCCATGTGGATGCTCTACCTCAATAAACAACCTGGAAGCTTGTGGTACATGAGCTTGGGTAGCCTGAATTTTGTACATGAATATCTCACAAGCCTCGAGAGGACACAGAAGCCGATTAGCAAAACATGTCTGCCCTATAGATTAACTACAGTGAAATATTTTCATGGATTAAAGTGAAATATTTTCATGGCTGTTCCAGCCAATGTGGCACACATACTTTTTTTTTCTTGTAAAATTTTCTTGAAGAGACATTTATTACATTTTTCAGCAATAAAATAAAGGCGGAAAAGTCAACAACACGCAGAGAGGTTATCCCTGATTCAATTTATCTGAAAAAAGCTATAATGCTGGGTAAAATAGCCCAGGAGCACCTGTTACCCTCCTACTACTGTCACAATAAGGTCATTACATCAGAATGTCACACTTTAGCAATCCACACTAGATGAACATAATAAACTAACTAAGCATCTTGTCTGCATTCCATGCCTCCTTGTTTCATTTATGAGTAAACTAAAGAATAACTGACAAATTACACAACTTAAAGAGAAGAGAAAAGCAAAAGAAAAGGAAAAATAAAGATGGAACAGAGAAAATGAAAAGAAAAAAAGGGGGGAGGGAGGAAGGAAGGGGGAACGGGGAGGGGAGTTGGGTGGGGGGGAAGTAGTCCGGTGTGGCATGTGGATGCTCTACCACAAAAAACAACCTGTGAGCTTGTGGTACATGTGCTTGGGTAGCCTATTTTCTGAAATTTGTACATGAATACCTCACAAGCTTCTAGAGGGCACAGAAGAAGCCAGTTAGCAAAACATGTCTGCCCCATAGATTGACTACAGTGAAATATTTTCATGGACTACAGTGAAATATTTTCATGGCAGAATGCCACGCAATTTGCACTAGTTGAACATAATAAAATAACTAAGCATGTTGTCTGCATTCCATGCCTCCTTATTTCATTTATCGAATAACCCCAAGAATAACCGACAAATTGAAGAGAAGAGAAAGGCAAAAGAAAAGGAAAAATAAAAAAAGGAGCAGAGATAGAAAAGGAAAATAAAAAATAGGGGGGGGGGGAAGGAGGGGGAGGGGTGTTGGGTGGGGGTGAGTAGTCCAGTGCATGTTATCATTCATTCCTGAAGGAAGTTAAGATAGTCTGCAGAAAGTTTAAATTGGTACTCCCTGTGCTTATCATGGTTTCCCTTTAAAGAGGCAGTTAGCTCCTCCATCCTGCATATGTCTCTAAACCTAGACAACCACATTGCTGTTGTTGGTGGGTCGGGCGACATCCAACAGGCGGCTATATAGGTCTTGGCCGCATTCAGGAGAGGAGCCAATAAAGATTTAGGTTCATGGTCTAAATAGCAGGTGAAACTAATGCCCTTATTCATCAAGCGATAGCGCCAGGTAGTGTCTGACGAGCGCCAGGTAGCAGCAGCTAACGGCGACTACCGACTCAAGTACGCCCGGCGACGGTCACAATGACGCATTTATCAAGCAAAATGAGGCTAGCGCCGGCGAGAGCGACGGCTAGCGCGGCATTCATCATGAAGCCGCCTGGACCGAACAGCGCCGCTGCAAATTCCCTCACAGCGCCAGGTATGAGCTGTCGCTCCCTGGCGATGTCCAATGCATTTCAATGGAGCAATCTATAATTATTCATAATTAATTGGTATTATTATTATTTTTTTTTTTTTTCGAATGTCAAAAAATCGGAGACCACTTCTGCAATGTTAGGATTTATTTTTAAGTGAAAAAAAAAATTAAAACAAATTTGTGCAGAATTGATCTAACAGGTCTGAGATTAATGTATTCATATTACAAAATGATTCTAAACACATGTATAATGTTACATTAAAAAAATATGGTTGTTTAGGGGTTAAAAACTAGTTAATACACATCGCCGCCAGCGCTCTGGGGTTTAAACAAGGAATGGACAGCGACAGCACATTCGGAGCGTGATTTGTTGATGAATATGAAGCTAGCCGTTCGCTCTGGCCATTCGTTGTCAGGCGCTCACATACAACGCTGAACCTGTGAAACAGCGACCCCCCAGCCCGTATTCAACATTACCGCACACCGACTGAGTCGCTGTCATCAAGCTAACGCCGGCCAAGCACAGCGAATACTGCCTGGCGCTGAAAAAATCACGCTACAGTCGCTCATCTGTCGCTACCTGGCGCTATTAATGAATCGGCCTCCCCGTCACTAAGTCACTCCCTTCTTCTGTTTTATCATTTTATCTTACCGTTACCAACCCAAGCTCAACCTCCACTCTGACACTCTCCTGTCCTCCTGCTTGGTCACCTCCTCGCTCTCCCACCGTCAAGACTTCTCTGTGCCTCCATACTTCTTTGGAATGCACTCCCCCGCGCCATCCATCACTCTCCATCACTCCAATTCTTTAAAAGTGCCCTCAAAACTTCAGACAAGCAGGGTTAACCTGGCTTAAAGTGGACCAAGTGTTCTTTAAAACATACAGGCAGACTTACCTTTTGATGACCCTTGCATACTTCCGTTTTTGTCATTTTTAGATTCTGGAAGTCCCACTCTCCAGCATTTAGACGAACGTTGGAGCGACAGTGCTGCTCCTTAGACGTGCATTCCTCTTCTGCTGCTGCTCTTGCCGATCACAAGGTTTTTTACATTCATTTTCTTCTTGACAATGTCATCCCTGTGGGCGTGGCCTCCTTGGTCCAGACGTGTTCAATCAGGAGCACGCTTTGCCTACAGCTAAAACGAAATCTGCACATGCGCAGTAGCGCCGCTGTTTGGTACAGGGAAGTGCCGCTCGCTCACAATGTAAGCGCACTTCCAAAAGCTACTGTGCATGTGCGAGATTTCAAGAAGGAGCAGGGGAAAGGTCAGACTTTCACTTCTGCCTAAGCCGAAAAATAAAATGGTGGCGACGCCGCTCAGGAGGTTCGAAGGTAAGTTTTATTAGCAAATTAGCTTAACCGGGTCCTGGGGCATGATGGCCATTAATTTAATAAAAATTAAAAATAAAAAACGGCTGGGTTTTGGTCCACTTTAAGCAACCCCTATAACCTTCAAATGGCAAATGCAGCCCAACTCAAGCTCTACCACTTGTGATTCCGCTCCTTTGTCTCCACCCTCATCCTTTAGACTGTAAGCTCGCAAGGGCTTTCCTATTGTCTTCTGTGTGTTACGGAAGATGATGGCGCTATATAAAAAAAAAATTAATAATAATAATAATATCTAGTTGGCACCGGTCCTTGATACCAGTATTTTGCAACCAAGGGGAGGGGCACACAAAACACCCCATTTTTGTTGTTTCACAGGGGAAAGCTCGCAACATCACTGTGTTTGCACACCCGATAAACTCTACTGGTCACTGGCAGCCATGTGCATGATCCGGCGGCCGGCATCAAGGAAACATGGAAGTGTGTAACTGCGTCCCAACTGTTCCTCATTTGGTCCATGTCCTCCTGTCCCGCTTTGTTCGCATTTGCCCCTCTTTGAGCTTTAAATTACAAATCTGTATCAATAACCTCCTATCCATTCCTCAATGAGGGGACGTGACGTAGTGTGAATGCAGCTGCTTGAGGTGGCCACCTGGAGGGCGATGCTATAGTAACAAAAAAGAAGAGAATAACCCCACAGCTGGCACCTTATAGTGGACCAAAACCCACAGAGATTGGCCCAAGAATCTATAAGATTCCCGAGACTAATTATTCCCTCCCCCTGGGACATCCAGAGTCGGGATGCCCTGCTGTGTGAAACCCTCCAGGTCAGCCAGAAACTCACCTTCTTTCATGGTCCAACGGTGCATGGGAGAGCAGTGGCCACATCCCCGCTATCCCTCTAGCAGGGCGTGTGCCCGCACCAGGCATTTGTGAATGGCGGGCGCGTACATGCTCCCTGTTAGAAGGAAGCAGGGGATGCGGCCATCAGCGCACTTGTATCCGCTTGTATAAGACAAGCTCCTGGATGAAGGGCCTTGAGTGGATCTGAGTGTGCTGATTGAACGAGTGGCCGCTAATGCGTTGTAGGCAAGGACCAAAACCCAGGATAGTCAAAACTATCCTCAGTACCAGGGGAGGGCGGGGGTACAAGAAAAAAACAGCTTACCATGCCTGTATCCAGTAATGTTACCAATGCTCCCACACCAGCCGCGTGGACATTGCACAGAGCCACATGTCCTGCTCTCTGCATGCTCACGCCTATTCAGGTGTATGGTTGGAGTTAGGGGATGCTGCTCTGTTCATCCTGTCCAAGATGGCGGTGCCAGGACCCAAAGTGTCAGGAGAATGGGGCAGGATCCTGGGCCGAGGTAGCTTGTGCACATACAGTACATGCTCTGCATGTAACCTCTTGCACCCTCTCCCACCTCCAATTTTAGTGCTTATAGTGACTAGGGCAGCATGAACACCACATTTAGAACTGCGTACACAGCTAAAAATGAACTCATCTTGTTTTTAAATCAAATTATGCACTAATTTTTGCTGTCCATAGGAACTAGTCAGCAGAAGGAGCGATTGGCTCACATGTTTACATCTCACAGTAGAGCACCCAGGAATTTTACCTGGTTGGGGGGGGGGGGGGGGGGGGTGTGGTCCCTGCAGAAACTGTAAAAATGAGGATGTCACTGCTGCAGGATTCTTGATTTGAATTTTGAATGACTTTCTGGGTACTTCTGCTGCTAATGAACTTTCTATGGCCACACACCCACTGCCTGTTCCTCCTGAGATGTGTCCTGTGCTCCATGAACGTGCGGCTCTTGTGCCCTCTCCCCCGCCTCCTTCTCCTCATCACTGCTTCCCTTTGGGTGCTGTTGCTTGTCTGATCATTGCTGCTTAGAATCCACTAATGCAAACAAGCACCATACTGTGCTCAAGTGGTAGCTTCCCTGCATCTTAAACCAGACCTTCAGCATCATTTAATTAAAAGCCCCAAAAACTATTCCCCAGCATCTAAAATTAATATAATTTACATTTTTATTCTCTTATTATTCTTTTCCCCATTGGGTTGCAACTCTGTTCAGGACTCTGGGATATGGACGTCGCCTTCTTGGCTCAGTAGCATCACATCCTGAGCAGAGGAGAGGGGTCAAAAGTGCAGGGGGCGGGGTTATAGCTGTGCTTTGCACAGACAGATCAGAACTGGGGTCAGGAAAAGGACAGCAATCCCAAAATATAGAGCTGCACAGTCAGAAGACCCTTCCTGTCTGCATGCAACCTGAGACTGCATGTGCCGCCATCTTGGATGTTTAAAGCCTCAAAAGATGCAGTAGATGCAGGTAGCATGATTTTTAATGTGAGCAATCTGTATGTACAGGGAGGGGGGCATATAAGATGGGCTATTATTTAGGGTGAAGGTCTGGTTTAAAAATGCAAAAATAATTAAAAGAAAGGACGGACGAGAGAAACCAAGACCAGGCCTCTTTACCATTCCAAGAGGGAATAGTAGTTTATTCTTCTAACAATTACTGTTGTTGTACCGCGCTGACACACAGCTGAAGTTGACTGCTACAACTGTAAGTGTCTCATCTAACATACAGCATACATGCTTTAATGACTTGTAAAATGATTCCTCTCTTCCCAATCATTTCTAAGAAGTCTTCCTACTCATTAAAATGCAAACATATAAATATGAAATGCAGATTTTTAAATCAACGGTACAGCTATCCACACACACATCCAGAGCTTTGTATAGAGGGTGCGTAACATAACACTGACAGTGGATCTTTCCATTCACTCTTGAAGAATTTGCAGGGTGCATGCACGCATCTGATGGATCTGATCTAAAGATCTGGATAGTGCCTGAGCAGCTGGGAGAAGAGATAATCATTAGTAATGAGAGACAATCTGGTTCGCACCCCCCCCCCCCCCCCATCCGGATAGTCCCCGGTATTTTGCATTTGGTCTTTTTTTGTTTGTGGTGTATTTTCATACATATATAGTCATTGTATGTTTGCACACACATAGCGATTTCTCCTGCTCATTCAACTCAGCCCACACATTGAATGTTTACATGCCTAGAGCATTAAAATTCATACATATGTATATGAAATGCAGATTTTTAAATCAACATTACAGATATACACACACACCCAGAGCTTTGTAAAGATTTGGCTGCCCAAATTAAGGTGCCCAGTTGAGGGGTCAATCATGCTTCAATCATGTCCTTTCCAGGAATTAAACATGCATCTGGTCACAATACTTCAATACTTCAATACTTTATTGAACCGCCAAGTAAGTACAAGGTACAAACAAGGAATGCTTTTTTGGCAAGGAGATGCGCCATGAGAGCTATAACAATTACATACATAACAAAGTATAACAATAATAGTTATAACAATTACATACATGACAAAGTATGACAAGAATAACTATACAGTTCAGGTAATCTATAGTGACTAATAAAATTGTCAGAGATGTGTAGCGGAATGTGGTTAAGTGTCCCTCACATATTGGGAGTATTCAGAGCCATAACAGCCAGAGGAAAGAAAGTGTTTCTGTGTCTTGATGTTTTGGTTGAGTGAGCCCTGAATCTGCGGCCGGATGGTAGGAGCCTGAAGAAGGAATGACCTGGGTGTGTCACGTCTCCAGATATCTTCTTAGCCCTTGAGGAGATTCTGCTTATGTATTGATCATCCAGAGAAGGTAGGGGGGATTCAATTAACCTCTCAGCAATCCTGGTTATTCTCTTCAGCCTCTGCTTATCTTTGGCTGAGGCCCCTCCGTACCAGACTGTACATGAACTGGTCAGGATTGATCCAATGGCACCGTTGTAGAATGCCTTCAAGATCTTTTTGGACAAACCGTATTTCCTCAGCTGTCTGAGGAAGAATAACCGCTGCTGGGCCTTCTTTAGGATAGCAGACGCTTGCTTGCTCCACTTCAGGTCCTGTGTGATTTGAGTACCTAGAAATTTAGCGCTGGTTACAATCTTGACAGACTCCTCACCAATCGAAATGGGATGGTGTGATTGGTGAGATCGCCTAAAGTCAATTATAAGTTCAACTGTTTTATTAGTATTCAGGATAAGATTGTTAACTTTGCTCCAAGAGTCAAGGGTTTCCACTTGGGTCCTATAGCTAGACTCATCATTGTTACTGATAAGGCCTACTATGGTGGTGTCGTCAGCGTATTTAATGATCTTGACCGATGGATCTGAGGAGATGAAGTCATTGGTGTAAAGTGAGAAGAGTAGGGGAGACAGGACACACCCTTGTGGTGCACCCATGCTTGTGATCCTGGATGTGGAAACAAAGGGTCCCAGTCTGACCCTCTGGGACCTACCTGTCAGAAAACTAAAAATCCAGCTCGATAAGTTTAGTGGAATGCCCATGGAGAGCAACTTATTATGAAGAATTTTTGGATCAACGGTGTTGAATGCTGAGGTGAAGTCCACGAATAACAGTCTAGCATAAGACTTTGGACGATCAACATGATCCAACGTGTACTTGATCGCCAGATTGACCGCATCCTCAGCTGATCTGTTCGCTCTGTATGCGAACTGTAGTGGATCCCAAAAAGAACCTGTGGCCTCCTTGAGGAATGACATAACCAGTTGTTCGAATATCTTCATGACCACCGGTGTCAGAGCAATTGGTCTGAAGTCATTCAAGTCCGAAGCAGATGAAGATTTGGGAACTGGGATAATTAGTGAGCTCTTCAAACAGTTAGGGACTATTCCATCCTCAAGGGAACATCTAAAGATTTCTGTGAGAACAGGAGCAATCTGTTCAGCACAAACTTTGAGGCATGTTGTGGAAATGCCATCAGGACCAGGTGCCTTCCTGGTGTTAAGGGACATTAGAAGCTTCCTAACGTCTGATACTTCAAAGTTCAGATTTGACGGACAGTCTTGAAGGGGTGTGCTACCTGCACATGGAGGGGGATTAGCGGAGTGTGAACCGCTAGCACATGGAGGGGGATTAGTGGGGCGAGTACCGCTAGTAGACGACTCTGAATCGAACCGACTGAAGAAGTTGTTCAGTTCCTCAGCAAGCTTTTTGTTTGGAGTAATGGAAGGGGAGGAGCCCTTGAAGTTGGTGATATGTCTTAAGCCATTCCAAAGTTCTTTCGGATTGTCAGAAGAAAATTTCTCCTCCAGCCTAGTTGAGTATAGCTTTTTAGCAGCTTTTATCTCTTTTGAAAGCTTGTTCCGGAGTCTTCTGTATTCAGGAAGATTGCCATTTTTGTGAGCTTCCTCCTTTTTAACTCTCAGGGCCTTGATCGACCTACTAAACCAAGGTTTATTGTTCTCCTGCTTCCTGTAGGTTCTAGTCTGAATCAGCATGTCCTCACAGAACTTGATGTAGGACGTTGCCTTGTCAGTCCAGTCATTGATGTTATTTGGATCTTTGAAGATCTCCCAGTTAGTCCAGTTAGATCCCACAAGATCATCTCTTTACCACTAAGCCACGGCTGCCCCTCTGAACCCCTTACCAGCTCACAAACATTTAAAAAAAGAAAAAATACAAGTTTAAAAAAAACTCACCTTTGCCACATCTTTCTTCACGGAGGGGGATTCCTGGGGGTTTCCATCCCCACCAGCGATATCATGTCACTGCAGCCTTCCTGCTCCAGCGGCCTGACATTATTTTTGCAGGATGCCAAGAAAAGGAGAGGGGGACCTGTGCCCCCATTCAGTTCTCCACCAGCAGCTGACCAGGAGCAGGAGGCTGACCAGGAGCAGGAGGGCGTCCCCGACCTGGTGTAACTGCAGTGAGGATGCCACCTGGCGGGAGACAGATATGACAATAGTGAGTTTTTGCATTTTAAAATTGATAATGAGTCCAAGGGACTCCTTTACCAGTTCACCGGTTAGTGACCCGAACTGGATAGAATCAGCAAGATTTGGGTCGAACCTAACTAGCTTCCGGATCCCAAGCCTGATTAGTATCTCCTTCTTTTCAAGTGTTAACACAGCTACAGTAGATGACTGCAACACCTGTGAATCTCTTTTGCAATATATACATGCTAAAAAGGCTCATAACATGAGGCCTCTCTTGCTTTATTGTTGTACCAATCTATTCTACATGAGTCTTGTTATACATCAGACAACTATTTGAGATGTCGATTTGCAAACCACAGTTTATAGACGAAATCTTTTTCGAATTTTATGCTACTTTAGTGCCAAATCTTTGCCTCCTATCATACCGGTTTATTACACTCAGATATTTCTTATGGGTTCCTCCATTTCTTGTCAGTTCTAATCACTCCAGCATTACGCTCGGGCCAAATACATTTACCATAAAATCAGTGAACATTATTCATTTCCTCTGTCACTGATAGGAGCCGAAGCCATCAATTTTAGCCCGACTCTATAATTCAACTAGCAGTCCTGTGGCTAAATTGCATTTTCTCTTTGCTTTTATTCCAAGCCACAATGATGTTTCTAAGCAAAATTCATTGAACAATAAATTGGCTTTGGCAGCAAAAGAAAAGCAAGTGAGTAACGTAAGACAATGATATTTAATAAATGGGCAAAAATGTTTCTTTATGGAAAATAAGTATCACTGTAAGATCTTTAGTAGCTGCTTTCGAGTCATTACATGCCACAGGGCAAATGCATATGCATACAGTATATAATATCCACCCCTCTCAAAAGCTTTTGAGTTTCATTATGACATAATGCTACATCATACTGGATTTCATTTGTCTTTCTCTATACTGATCAAATAGACTCTTTAAAAGGAAAATAAATCTTTCTGGGTAAATAAAACTTATTAGAAAAAGGAAACACCACCTGATTCTATCAAACCCCTTTTACATCTAAATGTACAATTAGTGCCATGAATTCTTATACAAGGTCACTTAATTAGATCTTTATAATATATGTTGCCAGTAGGCAGTAGATTATTTTCAAAGGACTGCAGCATAAATAGGTCTGACTTCAATTAGTGCCTCTCATGTCCACATCTGCATTCTGTGGTCTTTCATAGCACACTTCTGCACACTACTAAAGGTCTGGTTGCTTGCTTGTGCAGTGCTGGTGTGGAGATTAGACTACAAGATATGCAGATATGTGCATGCCTAGAACTGGATGTTATAAACATGGTTACATAGCACCATGGGTATTTAAACTCAACTCAAACTTAGCTGAAAACCTAACCATGGACTGAGATAGCTCGTGTGGGAGTCCCAACCAATCTGGTGGCTCCTCGGTGGTCAAGGAGAAGCTGGTTCTCAGACAAAGTAAGGATGTCAGAAGAAGACGCAGGGAGGTTACCCAAAGATCCAGATTTTCTCACACAGGGGCTGCTGCGGCGCCCCAATTCACAAGTTCTGGGTTTGACAGCCAGGCTATTGAAACCTCCATCTTGGCAGAAAGGGGTTTTTCTGCCAGTCATCCAGACCAGGCCAGGAAGAAATTGTCATCAATGATTTACTACAGAGTCTTGCAAGCATTGATCACTTGGTTCGAATCCAGAGGGTTCCCTTGTAGAAATTATTTTGTTCCTAGAATATTGGAATTTTTGCAGAAAGGTCTTGATAAAGGTCTTCAATTGAGTACTTTAAAAGGACAGATTATCTTTTTTCAGAAACCTATTGCTGAGAATACATTTATCAGGATTTTTTTTACAGTGAGTCACTCCTGTGCGTCCTCCTTGTAAGCCACTTCTGCCGGTTTGGGACCTGAACTTAGTTTTATCAGCTCTTCAGGGTCCTCCTTTTGAAACATTGGCAGATGCATCATTAAGTTTAATGACTCTTAAGGTTATCTTTTTGGTGGCAATAACCTCAGTAAGGCAGATTTCTGAATTAGCAGCTTTATCAGTTAAGCCTCCTTATTTACATAAAGTAGTTTCTCCTTTTTATCTTAATGAAGAGGTGATTTTGCCTTCCTTATGTCCTGCTCAGTTACCGATAACTCTTTGGATGTAGTGAGATCAAACTTTCTGCAGGTCGGACTCCTAATTTGTTATAACTAAGGGGCAACGGATAGGTTTTTCACCAGCTAACCCTACCATCAGCTGATGGATTAGACAGGCAGTGGTAAGAGCCTATGTCTCCAAAGGGAAGGATTCTCCCTTTAGGGTTACATCTCATTCGACACAAGCTATTGGAGCATCTTGGGGTTTTTAGCATCAGGCGTCAGTAGAAGAAGTATGCAAGGGCGCTACTTGGTCTTCTGTTCATACATTTACCAAATTTTATAAGATAGATGCTAGAACTAACCAATTACACCCATGTGGTGCACCACTAATAATAGTAAATAATGGCGTGCTCACCAACTTACTCTACTAGACAACCCAGATGAAGCCTGGGGTACACAGTTTCCCCAGGGATCATCAATAAGGGAGCACAACCAATTGTAAATCTACCAATAGTTTATTCAATACACTAGGGCCCCCCCCCCCCCCCCTGGCCCTAGTGACAGTCTTTCCTCAAAATGACCCATAGATGCTAGAACCTCGGCGGATGCCGTGTTTGGTAGGAAGGTATTACAGACAATAGTAAACTAAATGTTTTGTATTTGAAATAACTTACTCCTCATATAAAAGAATAAGGTTTGGGATCCCACTCTGAATTAAGGGGACTGCTCTTGGAAGTCCCAATCGTGTCTGAATTCTCCTGACGGTCTGAAGTAAAATGGAAGAGAAAATACAATTCTGTGATACTCACCTGTAGAATTGATTTCACTTTCATTGTATGCTAGGTTACTATATCCATTGCTTGGATGCCTAGTCTTAGTGGAGTTGAAAATATGTAAATAGTTAATCAGCATCAAAAAAGAAAACTAAACGTAGAGAGAAATTTGTTTTTTGTCTCTACTTTTGTCTCCAATAAAAGATGTAGGTCATATAATCCATGCAATCTTAATCAAGCGAATGATAAAGTCATTGATTGAAAGTCATGATCCGACGTTTCGGGGCAGCATGCGCCCCTTCATCACGGTGGAACAGAGGATCTGCACAAGATAAAGGGGTAAATGCCCTAGAAACAGCACAAAAGCCAGCCTGGCGTCAATAATGCCTTAGCTGCCTGAATAGTAATGCACAAACAGCATCTCAATATTTGTTAATACATGAATTAAGTAATTCCCCAGAGCAGGGTCCAAAGATACCTGTCACGCGTTCCCACCAGGTATTATGCCAGACGGGCTGCCTCACTGCCACCCCCCGTGAGCGCTCGGCTGCCAGGCAACCGAGAACACAGCACGAGCACTGTGTCTGGTCTCATAGACACATGCTGCCTGGCCCGAAGTCTGCCCGACAACCGGTGATGCACAGTCACCATCAGCCTGATTGGCTGGCAGCGAGCTAGCTCACCTCAAGCAGGAGGAGAATGGCAGAGGTCATCTCATAACAGCCAGGATCGGTGGCAGTGAGAGCCCCTTATTGGGCTGAGGACAGGCTTGTGTACAATGCAAACCATAGATCAAATAAAGTAACAGAGGACCTGGACATAGGAAAGGCAGGGAGTTGGAAACAAGGATCTCAAAAGGGCAAACAGAGGGGAAATCGGGAGGAAGTTCAAAGGAGACAAGGGGGCCCTGCTGCCTGCTGAGTCAGTTCAAACCTTTACATCATCTTCGCCCTATAAGACACATGGGCATTTACCCCCAGCTTTTGGGGGAAAGTGTCTTATATGGTGAAAAATACAGTATATTTTGCAATACACCAACAACTAAAGTATTTATTTCAGCTGTTGGACTATTTCCTGGTCCTCACCACTTCCAGTTTGTGACAGACTGCGTTATCTTGACTTAATTTGAAACATGTTTTCATTTCTTATTGCTTGTTAACTTTGCTTGACCGGTGAATGGCTTTCTCTGATGTCCTTGACAACAATGCCTGAAAAGCCTCAGCTTAACTTAAAAGCCGAAGCCAATTTGTGCTACCTCCGTGCAATGCGTGGCTCTGGAGGCCAGGACACAATGCTTAGACCGAATTGTGTCACTCCAGTGGATATAACGATTTATACTTAACCCCAAATGATTTCTCTAAACCAAGTAAATTAAACACATTGAAATTTGTGACACATGGTATGGGAAATACTCATATTTTGCTTGATCAGGGCTTTCTTTTATGAACCTCACTGGTAGGCATAGATGTCATAAATAAAAAGGCCCTGATCCAGCTTTTCTCAATTCTACAATAAAGGCTTTCATGCAGCTGTTAAAAGTTGACTGTGATTCTCCTAATAAAGTGAACGCAATGTGGAAATTAAAGCAGCCCTGTGAATCCCTAAAGTCTTCTATATTTTTACAGCCAAACTTGTGCTGTGCAGCAGCGGCAGGTCTAAGTGATAAAAACTTCTAAACAGATGGCAAAAGTTTAGTTTCAGGCCTTTGAGTTGTGTTGTTGAAAGTTTACATAGGTATAATGACGTTAAAAAAACCCTAATTAAAATCTACAGGTGCCATGCTTATGTATAAAAAAGATTTGTGTATATCCCAACTATGGTACCCAGGTACTACCTGAGATGGTAACCCAACCTAAATGCACATATTTTAGCTCTAGCAAAACCACTGCTGGGACAGGTACCCTTAAACCGGACCAACATCCGGCGTTTCTTGGTCCTGCAGACAGCTAAAAAAAGTAAGCTGGGCAGGGCATCTAGACCATACATAACACTCGATATCCATACCTTCACTACGAGCCAATGCTGGAAATGGAGTCCCGCAATTGGCCACCAGGCATGTGAGAGAGTCGTGGGCAGGGCCCTCTTCCTATATTTGCTCCTATGAAGGGCCTCTTCTAAATATGGTGTCTACCTTCCTTCATTCCATGTTATGCTATTTATTAAATATGTTGTCACATGCCTTAGTATTGAATTAAAGTTATACTAAAGGCAAGCTTAGTTGTTGTCCCATTGTCTCGGGCTATTCATTGCACTGTCCTCAACTTCAATCCATTCCAGTGGCCAGTGCCGAGGACGTGACTATGGCCCATGTGCGTGCCCGTGGCCAATCGCAAGACTCCTTTCCCGGGGCAGGCTCATAAGGTAAGAATATCAGGCGTTCTGGGAGTTTATGTGTGGGGGAGCACCCAACGTTCTGAATGCCCCCCTCCAAGCTTGTTTTTATTAGCTGTCTGCGGGACCAACACTCTTTAAAGAAAAAATGGGTGTTGGTCTGGCTTAATATTCACATGGACCCCTTTTTAAGTGGAATTGTTACTGGAATAGCTTTAACAATTCTCTGCCTGGACCTACACTTGTGACCAAGGGAAGTGTTGGCCGTGCAGTGGTGGCCCAGGGAAACCATTAAAGTGGACCAAAATCTGTGATTTTTACTATCTCAGGTTTTGATCCTTTGGTCCCCGCAACCCCTGCGCACCAGGTATTTGTGAATGGCTGGTGCATGTACAAACCGTGTAAGAAAGTAGCGGGGGCCGAAGGACCAAAACCTAAGGGTACAGCAGATGCCACAGCAGTTCACTGCCGTATCACCGCCATTCTCCAAACCGCTTTTAATGTAAATACCAGTGACTTTTGCCAGCAAATTGTGGCGCAAACACAGGAAAATACATGGCGTAAGTCTGTCCCTGGTGTTTGCTGCTGAAAATTTAGCTTAATTCACCGCAGTTTTCTCCTCTGGCCGCATGCATAGAGAAAGCAGGGAAGGCCAAAGTAGTGCAAAGTAGTGCATGTTGTAAATCACCCCTTAAATATGAAAATATAAAACCCCTTTTGTACAATACAATCGGGAAAAATATATAAATAAATTGTTTGCCATTACCTATCTAAAAAACAATTTAGGTTTATATCCACATTTAAGCCTTTGGCGGCGAAGGTGTCTAGGTTATAAATCCAAACCGGTTCCCATTTGTATAGTTCTCTAATTATGTTTGTCCCCCTCCAATTGGGGTCCACTTTTTCAATTATGGAAAATTTTAACCCTTTTGGATCTCCTCCATGGTTACTAGAGAAATTGGATAACTGGTTAGTTAGGTCATTGAGAATACCAGTCCACGATACAGGAGGGGCTGGTAAGTCAGTGGGGGTACTCACCTCCTGGGCACAACAGGGCAGGTTGATATTCTGACATGGAGCTCCCTATTGCTGTTGACATCAGCAGGTGGCATCCAATCAGTGGAACGCCTGCCGCCACGTTGTCACGTAGATTATGCTGACGCGGCTCAGAACCTGCTCCCATTTGAGAAGATGATGCCGGCTGGTTGCATAGTAACCAGAACAGCGCAGTGAATGTAGCGGTGTTTCCGTAAGCCTGCTACTTCATCTGTAGCTGGGATCTACCTCGCCGGGGGGGGGCGGGGTTAGAAAAGTGGTGGAACCTGCCTCATAATATGTTATTTAAATGATTTAAAATGTATTATATTACTATATAATGTTTTTGTTTAATGATTTAAACTTGTTATTTAAATTATTAAAAATGTATCCTACACCTACACACTTACAGGAGAGAGCCCTGCTACAGGCTCCCTAACCCTGTGCTGCTGTGGCAGCATCTGATTGGCTCCTGCCTGTATATATGTATAGCATGGCCTACACTCTGGTTGTATGTTTGTCTTGAGAGAGGGGTCTTTCAGTGCCCGAAACGTCGACATTTAACTACTATTTTGCTTTTTGATTAACAATATAAGACATATACTTTGGAGTGCTGGCCTTTTTGCTTTGAATTTGCCCTAAATGTATGGTTAGCTGAGTGTTGTATTGATTTACCATCTGATACAAATTAGATGTGATATGAATAAGTTTTCATTGAGCCTAATGTCCATATTTGCAGGGGACTTTCGTTGCCTTTAAAGCTTTAAACCAAATACCTGGTTTCTTCTCGGATCCTTTTTCCCAGTGTAATATTTATATATAGCTATGCATCATATATACTTTACCTAAGTTGAGGCTGGACTTTAGGCTCAATGAAGACATTTTCGCATCACATCTAAAATGTATTAGATTGCAACTCGATACAATACACGGCTTGCAATGCATTTATTGATTCAATAGTCTGCAGCCAAAAAGCCTTGTTAAACCTACACCATTTATTTCTGCTAAGGAAATCAAATCTTTCCTGACACCAGTAAGTATACAGTATTGTGGCCCGTGTGGATGAAAAAAGATGCAAGCTTATTAATATCAGTCTATGCTGTATCCCATCCTTGTGTCTAGACGCAGACAGAGGTGAAAGAGTAAAAATTCCATCAGCGGTTGAAAAATAAAACTGGTCTACTTTTTCCCAGAACTGGGGGTGGTAAACAGATTGATTGTCTTACTGGATTTTAAGGGGGATCCCCTTTGTAACTGTCAGTAGTGAAAAAGCACCATCATATATGCATGTAGACTGGCTAGGCTCTTTTAAAAAAATGATTGGCTGCTCATTTATAGTGTTGCTCATAATCGTATGTTCTGCTAGCACACCTGTGCGAAAGCAGTAGTCTCTGCTCTCTCTACTCTGTGCACCATTGTTAGTAGACCACTAGACGATATGATGTGTGGCAATTAAAGAGAGTGTAAACCCAATGGCAACTCTCCCATGTGCTTCTCCTCCATTTCCAGCAGGGCAGAGTACAAGCAGTAGCAGCATCTTTGCCCACTGCAGAGAATGCTCAAGATTCAGAGATAAAAATGCTCCATGACATGTCCTTTCCAGCTCAGCCCTGATTCAGAAATTGAAGCAAAGAAATCAGTTTTGCCTGGAATACATATGGTTTTAACATACAATCAGAGATTTTCAGGTGCTTTGAAATGGCTTACCGTATTTTTACCCCATAAGAGCCACCTGACCATAGGATGCACGCAGGTTTAGAGGAGGAAAGTAAGAGAAAAAATATTCTGAATCCCCCTACCAATCACCCCATACCATGCAGTGTTCAAAATCTCCTAGCCAGTGAGCGGCATCCCTCATTACAGCCAGCGAGCAGTATCCCTCATTACAGCCGGTGTGCGGCTTACCTCATTACAGTCAGTGAGCGTCATCCCTCATTACAGCCAGTGTGCAGCATCGCTCCCCCATTAGAAGCAGTGTTCGGTATCCCTCATTACAGACAGTGAGCGGCATCCCTCATTACAGACAGTGGGCAGCATCGCTCCCCCATTAGAAGCAGTGTTCGGTATCCCTCATTACAGACAGTGAGCGGCATCCCTCATTACAGCCAGCGAGCAGCATCCCTCATTACAGCCAGTGTGCGGCTTACCTCATTACAGTCAGTGAGCGTCATCCCTCATTACAGCCAGTGTGCAGCATTCCCCCATTAGAAGCAGTGAGCGGTATCCCTCATTACAGACAGTGAGCGGCATCCCTCATTACAGGCAGTGTGCAGCATCCCTTATTACAGACAGTGTGCAGCATCCCTTATTACAGACAGTGAGCGGCATCCCTCATTACAGCCAATGCACATGCTCCCCACATACACAGACACAGACATACACAAACTCACATGCACAGAGACACATGCACCCAGACACACATGCACAAACACAGAAACAAAGACAACGAGAGAGACACACACACAAGACACACGCACACAGGCATATCTATGTAAGGGTCTGTAGTGACCATGACAGTTAAACCAAATAAAATCTTATAAAAAGGGGGGAGCACCATTGATCTAATAAAAGAGGATATAGAACAGAACACATACAGTGATATTGAGGTGTAGTTACAGTAAATATCCACAAGAATATAATGTAGGATAACAAATGGAATTATTTCAGAAATAGGAAGGCCAAAACACAAGAAGGGACAGTAATATTGGGTCTAGTGTAAGTTCTTGTGATTGGACTACTCGTTTTGGAGGGAAACCAAGGGCATAAAAGGAAGCTCCAATGGATAGATGGCAGATCCCCAATGTTTGCTGACCAGTATGTATGGTGAACCCTTAAAGCACTTCAGGAGGAATACATGCAGCATCGAGAGACTGCAGGAGAAGCTGCTCATAGAGATATGAACTGGGATATGAACTCTAATATGAAGTGATATGAACTGTAATGGATGTAATGCTTGATATGAACTTGTTGGAGAGATCAATAAAGAAGTGCTACCTCAAACCCTGTGAGTCCAGCCTGTTTCAGCCAAGGAGTGTCATCGTGGCCACAGTGAGTACCACCGCACCTTACACTGAGTTACCCTTAATACAAGAATCACCAACTCATCTACCCCCCCCCGTCTCTTCTCTGGGATGGGCCTGTAACACCTACAGACTCCCGCTGCTTATTTCTTTGTTTCAGCAAGTGGGCATGTGCTAGGTGTTGTTTCTACAGTAATCTTTCTGTTATCAATAAATCTGGATTTTGGTTGACTCCTTAATAGCTTATGAAAATATCAAGTTGGCAGTCATGCATGACGTGGTGTAAACATCTAGGATTTTTTCATGTCAGCTTAATATTTATTGCAAATACATGACCTGGTCATGTAGACCTGGAGTCCTAATGACCTTCATGTGGGTAAGGGTCTTGCTGAAAGGGCTGGTATTCCACCATGGCCATAGGCCAGACATTCAAGTTCGAAGCCACAATATAATGTTCAGACTTTAATGGGATTCAAAGGCTGGACAATCAGCCTCTGAGCACTGGGGATACCAGTCCCTACTGTAACATTTCATTGTCCAGTTAAATTTTAACCTCTTAGATTTTAATGGGATTTAAAAGCTGGATGATCAGCCTTCGAAAACTGGGGATACTAGTACCTACACTATATATGGTGTGCTTGGCTGTAGACTCGGAAGGGAGTGTCAAAGCTTTATTTTTAAGATAAAGAGAGGGGAAAATGGCAGCATTATTCAGTTGAATGTTATCCTCATAGACTCTAATAAGATCAGCTGATGATAAGTCTGGTAAAAGGTCCTTAAGACCCCATACCAGTTCAAAGGGTAGGCATCATCCTGATAAGACTTACTATAAAGTCTGATATGCCACCGTGGCCAGAGTCCATACGTTTAGCTTCCAAGCACTCAGGATACAAACAGGAGACAATAGGAAAGAAAGCCCTGACCTAAATAGATAAAATTTGAGCAACACAATATAGGGATATAGTAGAGATGCCATGGCTTCCAAAGTTCAATGGACCCCTAATAAGTAGATCAAACCAAATTTAACTTCAGAGATCAGCTGACAAAATCACTTCTGTTTTAACTATTTTTTTTTACTCTTTTATATTGGTTGGTACTTAATTCGTGAAACAGCATTACAAGCCTAAATTAATCTCTGTTACTGTATTTATTTGTCACATTGTAATAAGCAATCTGCACAAAAAAAACCCTTGAAATTACATTTTTGCATTTCATTATTTTTTTTCAGTCGTCTGCTCCTGTTGCATTATTTATA
Organism: Gastrophryne carolinensis; assembly: GCA_027917425.1. Taxonomy (NCBI): domain Eukaryota; kingdom Metazoa; phylum Chordata; class Amphibia; order Anura; family Microhylidae; genus Gastrophryne; species Gastrophryne carolinensis. The sequence continues at coordinate 89,777,279 of CM051243.1, forward strand.
CTCATCGTATATATATTTCATGCCTTGTGAAAGTTTTAATACTAGTTAGAGTACTTGTGATAAAGACTGTCATATCTGCTTGTTATTGCGTAGTCTCTGCTCCATATTAATTACTTCGTTGTCATTCGCTACATCACTGGCTGCTGCCTGCAGGGCATAACGAATGCAAGGCTCTCTGATATGTTATAATTCTGAAAAATCTCACTTGACTGTAATAAAGATGCAAGTTTTTTCTCAAGTTAAACGTATTTTTATTTAGGATTGTTTGGTAACACCCTTGGTGGTGTGTGCCATTTAAGTAACTGTTAGAGGTAAAACTAAATAGCGGAGTCCAGAGTCAGTCCATATGTAGGAATGTGGGTCCAGAGTGTCAGTTAGCTACTTTAGTCAGTTAGTAATCTCATACAGTCTTCAATTTGATTCAGATAATTGGTCGAATTTTCCCCTAAAATTGGGTTTGTCCAAATCAAATTTTTGTGATTCTTTAAAATAATAGTAATTAACTTACTGGTGGGTCTTCCCTTGGCTCCAGTGGCATGCACGTCTCTGTTGTTCATTAGGAAACATCTGGAAAGTAAGTTATAGGGCTTAGAAGTCGATAAAAAGGGTTAAGAGGTAGATGAAGTCAGAATGTAGAACAACAGTAAATTTCACCTAATGGTTTTGTAACTTTGTAAACCTGACAAAGATTCCACTTGTCTGTAAAATGGACCTCTCAGCAGGGAGCATGCAGGGTTTTAGACTGACAAATTTTGTTTTTTTTTGTTTCAACAGGAGGGGGGGGGGGGATAGCGCATCCCAATGTTTTACCATCCCATCCCAATATATGAGTTTTGTCACCTCTGTACAGTGGCAGTCCTTGGGAATCCAGGAAGGCCCTGGGTGAAGATAGAAGGGAGTAAGACCAGCTGTCAGGAAGCTTCGCTGTGAATGGGACAGAAAAGTTCAGCAGTGTTGTATTAAAGATTCATACACTGTTTGTACTGAAGGACATCACTAATGAGGAACTGTTAGGTGTTGAGGTGCTTAGTTACTAACATCCACCAACATAGACAGACATGGAGAACACCCTCGGGGCCCAGAAGAACCTGCTCCCTGCCACCACCGATCGTAGGTGGATAACACATAGATTACAAAGCATGGGTGAACCAGTCTGGATTAAATATTTTTTGGGGATTATTTCTGCATACTCACATTGAGTACACACATACTTAGCTCTTCAATCTCACATATATACAAGACAAAGCATGGGCTACTTCATCCTAACATGTTTCACCACTTAGGCATCTTCTAAGGACAATCATTATGCTGATAATCCTGTTCAATGATATTTACATATGTCACGTTTACATTGCAATGGTGGCATTCACTTAAAAAGGACTGGGCTTGATAAAAGAGCCAAATGTCCACATTTGGGGATTATTGGGAATTAGCAGGTAACCTGGACCTGCCCTGACCATGACCAGTCCATATTGCAATGTGAAAGCATTGCAGGTACTTATATGCCTGTGCACATAAAGTATTTCACCCTGACCCATTTCAACATTTACTGTAGGCATCTATAGAGAACACTCATTAAACCGGACCTTCATCCTGAATAAGATCCTATCTTGTATGTTCCCCCCACCCTGTATATACAGATGGCCCAGATTAACCATCATCCTACCTGCACCTAGTGCATGTTCTGAGCCTTTAAACAACCAAGATGGCGGCCCATTGAGTTTCAGGTTGCTTGCAGACAGGAAGCGCTTTCTGACTATGCCGTTCTGCATTCTGGGATTGCTGTTCTTTTCCTGACCCAAGCTCTGCTTTCTCTGTGCAAAGCACAGCTATAACTAGCCCCCTCTCCTCTTCTTAGTATGGGCTGCTTCTGAGGCAAGATGGTGGTGCCATATCCTAGAGTCCTGAGCTGTAGCTCAGTGGGAGAAAGTAATTGAATAAAAACTTATATCAATTTTAGATGCTGGGGAATCGGGTTTTAAGGGTTTGGGTTTTTTTATTAAATGAAGGTCCGGTTTAAGCGCGTTACCAGCAATTCAATGATAATAATAGGGTTGCTTTTATATTGAAATATGTGTGATGCCTCTTGAAACTGTGTGATTAGAAAGCGGTCCCTACTCCCATCAGTGCCAGGCACATTACGCTTTGTACCCCCCAGGTGTTCAACAAAAGGCTTTGCAACCAAAACCCGTCTGTCTTTGAGACTCAAAGTGACTGCATGTAAAGCTTTACAAAACTGGAAAAACAGAAATGCCAAAATAGTTTTATAAAGATCTGAATGCTTCTGAATATACTTGTTAACCTATAGGTAGGTAGTCTGCAGTAATATATAACTGTCTACTAAAGCCTCATAAGGGAATAGAATTGATGCTATCTGCGGTTATTCAGTGGCAATGCAATCTACACAATACCCACCGGGGACAATAGCCACAAGCCATAAAAGGCAGCTGTCATGAAAGAAACATGGAGATTGCCCTAACTAGCCAAAAATGCTAGTTGAACCTTGACATAATTTTCAAAGCAGATACTAGAAGTTTGCTTGGTTTTCTCTTGGAGGTTCTGCTTAAACATTCAAGCCATGCGCTATGCATACTGCTTACACTACAAGATGTTCATTTTTTTTTATTTAATGTGATATCTGCTCCAGGCAAGTCTAATTCATCAGAGAGATGATTTGCACAATCTCCCTGTCATGTAAAAATCATGTATGAAGAAAGACCACAGAAATCCCTCATAAGTAATAATTCCTTGGATGGCGTTAGCAAATTGCTAGGTGCTCATTAATTTTATTTGTTCCCAAAAATACTATTTACTGGACACTTGTGAATCCCAGTGCCAGCCAATAGATACTGATAATGTGGAATAGATAAAGAGACAACCTGCATCCTGTGATGCGTTTAGGGACCTATAGCTTTATCCTCCATTTGGACACTAGACATACGCTGATTAGGAAATCCATTCTGGGTCCTCCCAAGAACAATAGAACAATGGATTGCATGCCTAAAACACAAGGACAGGCTTCACAGTGCTTCCTTTCGTCCCCCGGCCACAAAGCAGCTCCCTGGAATCTATATGGAAGACAAAAGAGAGCATCTGGGGTGAGTCTGGGATGGGTCTCCCTAGCTCCAGTCTGTACTGGACCCCCGGCCAAAAGTAAATGGGTGAGTAATCACTTTCTATACACTGTGCCAGGGGTGGGGCTAGGGGGCTCTGCTCCCAAGTTGGAAAGCAGAGATAATGTGGTCAACATAGACAGGAAGTGATTGCAGATAAATTAATCCTTCAAGGCTTGCTTCATGCTGATTTGTCTGAATCTCTCTGTGAGTATTATTTGGTCTCAATCAATTCATATGAATGAGCCAACTTAGATGTTTGGTCCCCCTTCTGGGTGATCTCTGGGTTCATCTACACTCCTGGCACTTAATGAGGGGTCAGAGAACAAGGCAGACAGATGGCTTCTACACCTTGTCTTATCCAGGGTAAAAATCCAAATTTTGTGTATTTGTATTGATTACGTTTTGTCAAAGCTAGTCCCATCTGCTTTGACTTTAAAGGCGGAATTGCATTCAGAGAGAGCAGAATTTTGCTGTTTTAGTTCATCTCCAGTAACTTGAAAAAACTACACAAATAACCACCCCCTACACTGTAATAGCAGGGGTATCACAGCATGGTATGGGAGCCAGTCTGCCTAAAATAGCCTTTAAATACTTGAAATCTGGTGATTTTATTTACCTTCTTCAAGCTTTGCCTGTTCCGTTAAGCCACCAGTGACCACTGAGGTTCACTGAACTGTTTGCATTAATTTTTGACCTATTTAAGTGATTTAGTAGAGCATCAATATTTTTGGCAATGTTGGGTTAATTTTTATTGCCCACGTGTGAACTTGATTTTAGGCCACAAATTGGCAGCATAAAATGAATGAAAGGATTTCATGTCTGTGTGCTGTGTTTACTGAAGTCTAGGGCTTGGAGGCTGAACAACTGCCTGGCCCTGGCAACTTGACTTGTGCCCTTAGACACAGCTCCGACTGCAGTGGTGCCAGGGGAAGGTTCCAGGCAGGTGAAAAAGAAGTAAATCCCATTATTTTCAGGTGCATATTTTCAGTTATGGCATATAAGTGAAAAAAAGTAAAAAAAAAAAATAAATGTGTTGTACTTTGCTAAATTGCAAACAGAACCGGTCCATTTATGAGCAACACTTTTTGTGATCCTTGCTTTGTTTTTGAAAACTACAGCTCTTAACTTGACCTCTACTATTGGTTTACTTTTTGAAACAGGATTTGGCTATTTTTTTCACCTGACTTTGTTGCTTGGCACTGAAACAATAATTAATTCACTTTACTCCAGCTTTATAGCTTCAATTCTCTAAAGATTAAAGGCCTGATTTTCTATGCTTTCCTGTTTACACTAGTTAATGCTTCATGTTGTCCACTGTAGCTTCTTAACACAGTAGTGGACAGGCAGTGAAAAACAAATATTCAGCAACTATATGTTTAACCTGACTGTTCATGCTTGGTTTCGCTGCTCTATGCACAGCCGTAAAATTGACATTCATGCTAATGTCTAAAACACTCCAGGGCCACTCGAGTTCCACGCCTTATGGAATTCCAAATTGGGATGCCCAGCAGTGTAAAACTTGTCCTGAAGCCCTTGCCGCATCTCTGCGCCACGGCCACATCCCGGATCGCCTCTAGCCGTGCACACACCCATGCCCAGTCTTTCTGAATGGATGGTGCAGGCAGGTGACGGCTAGGAGGTCAACGGGGGAAAATGCGGTCGTGGTGCATGCCCTGACATTTGACTCCCTCTGGCGCTGCTTGGCCGCTTAGCCGTCCAGGCGGCTTAGCCGTCAGTGGTGCCAAATGTAGCCAAGTGAAAGCGAGCTGAGCTCAGCCAATCAGCGCACTTGTTCTGCACCATGGAAGCGACAGAAAGGTGAGTGAATGGGGCGACCCTGAGGGATACACACAGCACCCCAAAAAGTGAAAATCATGCGTGTTGTGCTTCTTTAAATAATTTATATCTTGCTCATAAGTCAGTTTAACAGATGATATAAGGAAACTAGTGTATGTTCTTATGTTCTCAGAACATACGTGTGACCGACCTCTTGCGGTGTCTGTATACAAATTTCCAAATAGATACTACTTATCTATCCATTTCCGATTCAAATTTTGTTTCATAAATACTGCTAAGCCTAACGAGCACCAGCAAAGCAGTTGGTAAATTAAGGCCTAAGTTTCCTTTGAGTGACTGAGAATCCATTCTGGCTTTTTCAGGTCTTGTCTACCAACCTGAGTGTAAAGCTGAGCTATACGGTGTAAAAATGTATTACCATGTCATTTTTTTCCACATTCAGACATTTATATACTTACTTATTATCAGTAAATTAGGTCTAGAACAACCTTTCTGTGCTGATAATTGCGTGCCCACGAGCACCTTGAAAACTTTTACATCATCTTTAATCAGTTCTGAAATGATATAAGGCTCTCTGAAAAGTACTTTTCATTATTGCAGTTTGATTGATGCTTTCATTTCAGCAGGCGTGTAGGAGGGCTTGTGTTTACGCAGAGAAATATCTACCCATCCTATCTGTTCTATGCCAAAAAATCAAAGATTGCTCAGTAAGTTGTTTTTAACAGACCGAGAAACAATTATAGAGCAATATCTCAGGTCATTTTCCCAGTGGACCAAAATAACCACCATCTGGAATGTAATCTTGGTAAAAAAAAATGAAAACATAACAACCATATTTTGTCTTTGACTACATGGCCTATATTTTAATCACTGCCTACTATTCTATAGTGTGGCACTGAACATTGGGACAAGTGCCCCTAATCATAAAACATTGAACATGACGGTCAAGGCTGTATTTAAGGTTCATGCCGCCCCAGGTAAAATGATTGCTCCCAGACAGTAGTCTTTTAGATTGACGTCATTTTATGTAAGTACTGATTTTTGTCTTTAAAGCAACATTTAAGTGAAAATGTACCATTATGTAGAGAATGGATATTTGACCTTTAGTTTGGACTGACAAACTCTGTAAGAAGTAAGCTAGAGGCTGATTCACTACTAACGCCAGGTATCGGCAGATGAGCGTCTGTATAGCGGCACTTAGAGCGACCGCTAGTAGACACTGTAAGCGGGTATCGGGTGCTGTAAAAGAGCGCCTCAGTCGCTGTAGTAACCTGCCCCGCATTGACAAATGTGATGTATGTTGGGCGTTCTAACACCAGTACAGTGCTGCAGGGAGCGAAAGGTAACGCCAGCTCAGTGCGACCACTCTCGGCGCTCCACACCATACCATACACCATACCAGACCCTGTGTGATTAAAGTCTGTTTTTGAACACATAGCCACCTGTAACAAAGCATAAACACATGGAATGACATTGTTTTAACACTGTGACCCTTTAATGCCAGACCTGTAATGACAATTCTGCATAAAAATATAAAAAGTCAAAAGCGTTTCTAAAAATGTTTGTTTGCAACCAGGAGAGGTCACACAGTGATTGGAGCAAAAAAATAGAAGGTCAAACACGCTGTTTAAACACAAGCAAATGAACGGCCATTGAAATGTGTGGGAGAGCGACACTGAGCAAAAGGTAATATCTGGCGTTCTGGAAGCTAAACGCTGAGCCGCCTGTAATAATACATGTGACGCTGTTAGAGAAGCTCACCAGATTCGCTTTCATAAATGTGGTTTTGCGTACAGCGCCCAGCGTTCACCAGACGCTGCCTGCCGCTATGAGGCACTACCTGGTGCTATCCTTTCATAAATAACCACCATAGTCCAAACAAGTTGGTCTCAAGTTCAGTGTTGCTGAAACGGCCTTGCACAAAATGTCAGGAACAGACTGGTTTCTAGGCTGCAGTGAATTCCAGCCACCTGTAGGCAGTTAAAGTGGACCAAAAAATGACTTAAACCAGACCAACACTACAAACAGTGTTCATATGCATCCCTCCCCAGTGCAATTTAGATTACTATACAAAAAAATTAATTTGCCTTCTTCTAACTCCTGTTGTAGTAAATTTTAGAAACAAGATGGCCACCTGCAAACAGGAAGCGCTGCTGGGCTTCCTGTTACTGTGCATTGTCAGTTGAATCCAGACAGCAGCATGGCTGAGATGCTGGGAGATGAAGCTATCTTTCTTTTCCAACTGTGCCAGGCTGTTGGTCTGGTTTAATATGCTTTAAATTGGCTCTGTTAGGCAAGTAGGAACTCTGGTGTTAGAGCCAATACAGCCTTGTTAAGAGAGGTCCAGTCCCATATCTCACCCATTCAGCATTCATTGGTTTATCTAGCTTGTTATCTTCATGCTCTAGATTCAGCTCAGCCTGCTCTTTGCACCCTGATCATCCTGTAAGGTGTCCAAACCGCACTCATGTCTACTCTTAGGGATTCCCAGGAATCAGTCCCTTCATACCAACTGCAATCCCATATCTGAGCGACCATCCTGCTGTACACTCTCTCAGGGCAGGAACTCCACACATGACTGACCAAGCCTTTCTCCTCAGCTATAGTCTTCCTCTGTACCCTTTTCTGCTGGTCCCCACAGGTCCTTGCATAGTGGGTCAAGGAAAACAGGTCACACACATGGTCTGCTTTAATGTATGCCTTTAAGATAAGAGGTGTGGGAGCTGTGGTGTCTCAGTTGTTTACTGGACCTAGACTGGGGGCACTGGCAGCAAAAATGTATACCATCTGATGCGAATGACAGCTGATATCTTCTGCCATTCTCTCTGCAGTTGAGATGAGCAAACTTTTTTAAATTTCGGTTCGGGCCACTCACTGAATTTCGTGTTCTTCCAAGTCTTTTAATGAACTCTACTCATAAAACAATAAAGAATAGGCTTTTTATACTGGTGAGTCAGCTGACGTCTACTCACTCTGGCTGTATAAAAGGCTCCTCCTTGCAGCAGGGAACAACATGTCAGAAGCTGAAGCCAGTTGTGGGGCTTCCGATGATCACTCCAGCTGTCAGGAGCAGTGGCGGATAGTGTGGGACACCGGCGACGGATCGGAGATAAGTGCAAAAATATCATAACAGACTTTATTTTAGGTGTGTGGTGTGCAGTGACATACCATAAGCCCCTGGCCCATTACTTGCATCCCAAGTCCAGGGGGGTGCAGAGGAGCCCCTGAGGGCTCATGGCCAGGGGCCAGCAGCTCGGCCTCCACATCTTGGTCTAGCAGCCACCATAAGTGGTGCCCGAGCTTGTTTTACTTAGATGGGGGCCAATGCCATTTTGTTTAAGAATTTAAGGGCTTAACCCTTAAAAATGTTTGAAAAATGACATAAGGTTTCCTTTTCTAGGATCGGGGAGCCCCATGGCTTTAATGGTTTTTAAACAGTGCAGAGTTTCCCCATGGCCCTGAAGGCTACCAGCCTGCATAGATCTCACAGGCTGCAGGCTCTTTGTCACCCTCCTTAGCTGTGGGATGCAAGTAATGGGGCAGAGGGGAGCGTTATCCTGCAAATCTGCAGTGTTAGAGTATATAAGGAAGAGATATTTCCCCCCATTAGCTTCGAAAAAGTCACAAGCATGTGATGAAATGTATGTTGGCAGTTGAAATATTATGTAAGGGACAACTGAGATTATAAATTTTTTCAATACTTTTTTGGGTAGAAGATCTGTTCTGATCACTCTGAGAGTAACGGGTAGTAAGCCGGGATCACTTCTAACAGTATCTGGTCTGATGGGGGAAAACCTGGTGCATACCTGACTAGTGATGTGTGGAGGAGATGGAACCATGCCAAATGCCTAAATACAAGTGTAGCATAACGTGGGTCTTTCCAAGGATGCCAGTGGCATCCAGAAGAAATGTGACAAGAAACAGCAAAACATGTTGAAGGCCATATACAACTTTTTGCGGTCTAGAATGCACTTCATATGGTGGTGAGTATTGTTGAGCGAACCCAAACCGCAAAGTTTCAAAACCCAAGCACAGACTTCAGTCCGAAGACCGTGTTTCAGTTTAGCGGTCAGCCGAACACGGAAAAGCTGATGATGAGCTGGTTCATGGGCTTCACCTAAAGGATTTAGCAGCAGGAATCTGCTGAACAGCTTACATGAGCCCTGTAATTCCGTTCCTGTCGCCGGCGGCATTCCTTTAAAATGGTCCTAGGCTGGGGCCACAGAAAGAAGGCTCCTATGACTGAAGACACTGCCAGCTGGAACTAGGAATGACCTGACTCATGGGAGCGGTGGCCATCTTTCTGTGGCCCCTGCTGTTAACCATTTTAACTGAACCCTGCCAATGACGGGACCAGGATCATGTGGCTCAGGTAAGCTGAACAGCAGTGCTTCCTGCTGCACACTCTGCGTACCTCCCCACCCCCAGAGGCAGAATCACCCCCAATGGTCAGGTCCCCAATTATTTAAATGGTTTGGGGAATTTTTTAAAAGTTCAGCTGAACTAGTGGTAAGTGCTAATTATTTCTTCTATTAGAAGTAGACAAAAAAAACTGATAAGAGGTTGTAGCCTGTTTTCAGCGGGAAGAATTGTAGACCACCATATAGTATGCATTTATGGTGAGACACGCCCTCTTGGTTAGTAGTACCTATGCCAGCAGTTTTGAGTGCTGCATTTGAGTGTAAGAACTTTGAATTGCCAAATGTGCACTTGCATTTACTAACTATTTGTGTAATGGACTTATTCTTAGATAGAACAGTCTGTGCAGTATACAATATTTTATTTTATATTTCTCATAGATGTGCTATATTCACTTAAAGTAGACCAAAAGTCAAAAAAAGTAAGTTTAGTGAATTGCTCCCCTCAAACCCAAGAAACTATTTGGCAGGGCTTAAAGTGGACCAACATTTTTAACTAGCATCCCCTGAATTGCTCCCCAGATTATGCTGCCTGTTTTAGCTGCAAAGCCCCGCCTCCTCCATTCATTGCCATTGTTGTGTGTGGCAATGATGTCATTGCCAACATGGACAAAACAGAACTGGGTGTCTTTTCACCATCTCACTCCTCTCCCCTCTCTAACATCACAATCTCTGTAAATAATCTCACAATAACTGCAACTCATCAAGCTAAGTGCCTGGGAGTCATTCTGGACTCCTCTCTAGTCATTCACACCTCACATTCACTCCCTAGCCACATCCTGTCATCTCCAATTTAAAAATATCTCCCGCATCCGTCACTTGACACCATCTAAATGTTAGTACACGCCCTGGTCATTTCCCGAGTGGACTACTGCAACCCCCTCCTCTGTGGTTTGCCAACAATCAGACTGGCACCCCTCTAATCCGTTCTAAACTCTGCTGCTCGCCTTATCCACCTCTCCTCCCAATTCTCCAGTGCTGCCTCCCTCTGTCAATCCCTCCTCTGGTTACCTGTCTCCCATAGAGTTCAGTTCAAACTTCTAACACTTACCTGCAAAGCTTTCTCTAACCAGGCCCCTTCCTACATTTCTTCTCTCATCCATTTTTGTATTGTTTTTCCGTACTATATGTTTTACCTTGTCTGTAATCATACCTTGTAAAGCGCTCATTACAGACAGCTCAGCGTATAGCGCCAGTGCTCTAGCTTCCAGAGCGCCAGGTATTACTTGTCACTACCTGTCGCTCTCCCATACATTTCGATGGAGTTCCTTTTCTTCTGTTTAAACAGGGTTTTATTATTAAGTGGTCTTGCTTGGCAAGATCACTTATTGTTCTTGCTGATATATTATTAAGTGGTCTTGCTTGGCAAGATCACTTATTGTTCTTGCTGATATATTATTAAGTGGTCTTGCTTGGCAAGATCACTTATTGTTCTTGCTGATATATTATTTTTATTATTATTCCAAGCATTTTTGCACTGTAACTCCTCCCACAGTTTTGACACTACATAGACCATAATATACCAAAACGTGCGGATCGTTCCCGAATGGTGTGCTTATATTTTGTGGAACGTTTCGCCAAACGGTTTCCGAAATATTGGCGTTTTTCTGGCGCAATTTTCCCATAGGAATGAATGGGAGGAATGTTCGAAAGCTAGAGTGGGAACTGAGTGTGGTGTCAAAAATCAGGACATGATTTCTAAACTGCGACCTCTCCCTCATTTTTAATCCCACCTACACAAATCTTATATCAAAACGTTCAGCTATCCCTGCTGCCGCTAAAAATGTCCAAGGCTAAGCCATACCCCGAACAGATTTCACAATATGACCTTTTGTTTGCAACTCACACCTCCCATTGACATTCATTGAAACTCCATTCTAGACACCACAAATTTGAATGGCAATTTCTAAACTGCGACTGTGCCTTCATTTTTAATATTTCAGAGACATATTATACAGCACATTATAGGTCTTCTTCTTGTGATTTTTACAGTATAAAGCTCTTTGCTGTAGGATGTATACTTTTTAAGCTACAGTCATTTGAATATGGCAACCACCAGTGCATTAGAAATGTGTTTTAATGTGCATTCTCAGTTTACCTCAGAGTGAGTTTCCATAGCAACACAGCTGCAGCCTGGCTAGTTACAGCTGCTCCGCCCACACAGTCTGAGGAAAACTTCCCATGAAAACGTGTTATGGAAAGCAGGTTAGAAAAAAGACCTAGCCAGTAATTTAGCAAGATAGAAATACTTCATAATTTAATGCCTACTATCTTTACTCACTCCAAACACTCCATATAGTTACTCTGCCCAGTCAAACCTTTCCATAGTTACTTCAGCCACTACAACCACACAACAGTTACTCAAGTCACTCCACCCAGTTACTCCAGTTGTAGAGAACTGGCGGAGGCAAAAACACCTCACACAATTTCCCCAGAAAATTGCACCTTTTATCTTTTTTATTCTTATTATAGCCAAATTTGGCAATGTAACTCCTCAGTTTTTACACTACATAGACCATAATGTATATATATATATATTGTTCCTGAATGGTGTGCTATTACTTTGTGGAACGTTGCGCTGAACGGTTTCTGAAATATTGACATTTTTCTGGCGCAATTTTCCCATAGGAATGTCCCATAAAAATGTCCAAGGCTAAGCCATAGCCCGAACAGATTTCACAATATGACCTTTTGTTTGCAACTCACACCTCCCATTGACATTCATTGAAACTCCATTCTAGACACCACAAATTTGAATGGCAATTTCTAAACTGCGACTGTGCCTTCATTTTTAATATTTCAGAGACATATTATACAGCACATTATAGGTCTTCTTCTTGTGATTTTTACAGTATAAAGCTCTTTGCTGTAGGATGTATACTTTTTAAGCTACAGTCATTTGAATATGGCAACCACCAGTGCATTAGAAATGTGTTTTAATGTGCATTCTCAGTTTACCTCAGAGTGAGTTTCCATAGCAACACAGCTGCAGCCTGGCTAGTTACAGCTGCTCCGCCCACACAGTCTGAGGAAAACTTCCCATGAAAACGTGTTATGGAAAGCAGGTTAGAAAAAAGACCTAGCCAGTAATTTAGCAAGATAGAAATACTTCATAATTTAATGCCTACTATCTTTACTCACTCCAAACACTCCATATAGTTACTCTGCCCAGTCAAACCTTTCCACAGTTACTCCAGCCACTACAACCACACAACAGTTACTCAAGTCACTCCACCCAGTTACTCCAGTTGTAGAGAACTGGCGGAGGCAAAAACACCTCACACAATTTCCCCAGAAAATTGCACCTTTTATCTTTTTTATTCTTATTATAGCCAAATTTGGCAATGTAACTCCTCAGTTTTTACACTACATAGACCATAATGTATATATATATATTGTTCCTGAATGGTGTGCTATTACTTTGTGGAACGTTGCGTTGAACGGTTTCTGAAATATTGACGTTTTTCTGGCGCAATTTTCCCATAGGAATGTCCCATAGGAATGTCCCATAAAAATGTCCAAGGCTAAGCCATAGCCCGAACAGATTTCACAATATGACCTTTTGTTTGCAAATCACACTTCCCATTGACATTTATTGAAACTCCACTCTAGACACCACAAATTTGAATAGCAAAGCTTTTTTCTGTAGGATTTATACATTTTAAGCTACATCCATTTGAATATGGCAGCCACCAGTGAATTGGAGATGTGTTTAAAAGTGCCTGGCTCTGCCTGCCTCAGAGTCAGTTGCCATAGGAACCCAGCTGCAGCCATTTTACAGCTGCTCCGCCCAAACAGCCTGTCTGAGGAAACTCCTGAGGGGAATATGTTATAGTGAACAGGTTAGAAAAATTACATATCGCAGCATATTTAGCAAAATATAAATACTTCATAATTAGAGCTGTGTGAAAATCAAAAGGAAAGAAAACTAAAATATATAGTGATATACAGTCGTACATTTGTTGGGACGACTGGTCACGCCCCTCGTTGTCATAGTCACGCCCCCCCGTTAACAAGTTGCAAACACATAGTTTACATCTTTTCAAAACCACTTTTCAGGAACAAGGGAAATAATAAATATTTCCCCTCTATTTATTTTGTTCATGGCTTATAACCAGTGGTGCAGCTAGAAATGACTGAGCCCCACAGCAAGTTTATGAACATGGTTGTCCAGTTCTTTCTTTCCACAGTTACTACAGCCACTCCAACTACACAACAGTTACTCAAGTCACTCCACCCAGTTACTCTGCCCACTCCACCCAGTTACTCCGCCCACTCCACCCAGTTACTCCGCCCACTCCACCCACACAACAGTTACTCAAGTCACTCCACCCAGTTACTCCGCCCACTCCAACCACACAATAGTTACTCAAGTCACTCCACCCAGTTACTCCGCCCACTCCACCCAGTTACTCCGCCCACTCCACCCAGTTACTCCGCCCACTCCACCCACACAACAGTTACTCAAGTCACTCCACCCAGTTACTCCGCCCACTCCAACCACACAACAGTTTCTCAAGTCACTCCACCCAGTTACTCCGCCCACTCCACCCAGTTACTCTGCCCACTCCAACCACACAACAGTTACTCAAGTCACTCCACCCAGTTACTCCGCCCACTCCAACCACACAACAGTTACTCAAGTCACTCCACCCAGTTACTCCGCCCACTCCACCCAATTACTCCGCCCACTCCACCCAGTTACTCCGCCCACTCCAACCACACAACAGTTACTCAAGTCACTCCACCCAGTTACTCCGCCCACTCCAACCACACAACAGTTACTCAAGTCACTCCACCCAGTTACTCCGCTCACTCCACCCAGTTACTCCGCCCACTCCACCCAGTTACTCCACCCACTCCACCCACACAACAGTTACTCAAGTCACTCCACCCAGTTACTCCGCCCACTCCAACCACACAACAGTTACTCAAGTCACTCCACCCAGTTACTCCGCCCACTCCACCCAGTTACTCCGCCCACTCCACCCAGTTACTCCGCCCACTCCACCCAGTTACTCCGCCCACTCCACCCACACAACAGTTACTCAAGTCACTCCACCCAGTTACTCCGCCCACTCCAACCACACAACAGTTACTCAAGTCACTCCACCCAGTTACTCCGCCCACTCCACCCAGTTACTCCGCCCACTCCACCCAGTTACTCCGCCCACTCCACCCACACAAAAGTTACTCAAGTCACTCCACCCAGTTACTCCACCCACTCCACCCAGTTACTCCGCCCACTCCACCCAGTTACTCCACCCACTCCACCCAGTTACTCCGCCCACTCCAACCACACAACAGTTACTCAAGTCACTCCACCCAGTTACTCCGCCCACTCCAGTTGTAGATTAGTGGTGGAGGCAAGAACACTTCACACAATTACCCCAGAAATTGCACCTTTTTTCATATTTGCTGATGATTTATTGCTTCTACCTTATCTTAAAGTCAGCATCTTCTCTGTATCGGCTGGTAATGTTTGTCATTTTCTTATTGGTGACAGACATCTTCAAACTTGAATCCTAATTAGAGCTGTTTTAATATCATCATGCCATCTAAAGGAAAGAGATCTAAAGCTGCAAAGATGCGCTGGACTAAATTGCACCTTTCATACTCGCGCTTTCGGGATCCGGAGCCCCACAGCAGCATAGTGGAAATGGAGTGTAGTGACTTTCTTGATCTGGAGCACCACAACAGCATAGTGGAAATGGAAGTTTGTGGCAGTGAATGTGCCCAGGAGATACAAAGTGAACCTGTGCTGGCATTCCCATGTTCAACTCAGTGTCAAGTTCCAGAGCACAATGACAGTGTGATGGGCACTTCTGAAAACCACGGCATGCAAGAACCATGTGTTCCAAGTGAGATATCTGTGCAGGCATCATTTCATCAGGGTCATCATGGCTATGGAAGTTTAAGGAACAAACAGTGCACATGCATGGCTTTGACATTTTTGGCATACCACAGTGAGCTTGATGATGTGAGGAAGGATGATCTTGACCAAATATTGAAGAAGGGCAACAGCTTGTATGGCACAACAATAAAACAGCTAAAACAAAGACATGCCTATCAGCACCAACACTTGACAATGGAAGAAGTGCCCCTCAGAGTCTACACTGACAAATATGAGTATAATGTTGTTAAATCTCCAGTGTTATCAGGATGTTTGAGAGCCACGACAGACTGTGACAACCAAGGTTGTTTTGTTGACCTCTCCACAAGACTTCAGTGCTTCAATGCACATGTTACACATGCACTTTTTATAGTAGTGCCATATTGCATTGCATTGTTCAGAGACAAGTCTGGGAGATATGGACTGTTTGATTCTCATAGTCGAAATAAGGATGGACTTCCTGCCATTGGAAAAGGAAAAGCTGTCATGATCACTTTTAAACATTTGAGTGATATGGGGGCAAGGATTTATAAGTTGTATGAATTACTCCTTACAGACACCAGAGGCCCTATTGATGGACTGCAGTATGACTTTATGCCAGTCTCATTTCATTGTGCTAGACGTATATCAGATGGTCTGCTGTCCCCACCGGTGCAATCTGACAAACCACATAATGGAAAGCATGTGGAGAACACTATGACCAAAGTTACACAAATGACCAAAGATGCAAAACACTCTGGATTCCTAGCCAGTAAGCATTATCCACAGTCACTTGATATAAAATCTTCAGAGGGCATATTGAAGGACAGTGAGGTATTATCCAAATTAAATATACAGCGACGACAAAAACTGAAGGCTAGAAACAGAAATGAAAGAAGGCTTGGTTTCAAGATGTCTGTCACCAATAAGAAGAGGACATACATTACCAGCCGATACAGAGAAGATGCTGATTTTAGGTTGAAGAAGAAGCAATACATCACCAGAAAATATGCAACAGATGCATGTTTCAAGTCAAAGCAGAAGCAATACATAACCAGAAATTATGCGACTAATGCCAATTTTAACATGAAGCAGAAGCAATACATCACCAGAAAATATGCAACAGATGCATGTTTCAAGTTAAAGCAGAAGCAATACACAATCAGCAGATATGCAACTGATGCCAATTTTAACATGAAGCAGAAGCAATACATCACCAGAAAATATGCAACAGATGCATGTTTCAAGTCAAAGCAGAAGCAATATATTACTAGAAAATATCATAATGATCCTGCTTTCAGAAAATGTCACTTGCAACAGTGCATGAGTTACATGAAATTGAGGCGTCACACTCAAACAGATTTTCGCAGAACCCATAAGATGCAATGTGCCTTCAAAATAAGAATGAAATACAGACGATGGACTCCTGTCATGTGGGAATGCAGTCAACCAGTGGACAACAGCCTAATGCAAACAGCTATATTCAATTTCCATGAATGCATTAGAGCTGGGCCAACTTTTGTGTGCACAATGTGTCATCGCACCCTTTTCCCTAACCAAGTGAAACATTGCATTCACAGCAATTACAAGAGTAATCTACACACTGTTGCTGCCTGTTTGACAGGGAAATATGTCCATGTGTGCAACAATCACTGTCAAGGCCCTGAGCAATGCACCATACCAGATGAAAGGACCAAAGAATGGATATGTCACAACTGTGATTCACATTTAAAAGCAGGACAAATATCAGCCATTTCTGTGGCTAACAAAATGGAGCTGGCACCCATTCCCCCAGAGCTCTGCGATTTGAATGTGCTGGAAAGACAACTTTTGGCCAAAATACTGCCATTTGCCAAGATCATCACACTTCCCAAAGGTCGACAGGCAGCTATACATGGCGCTGTAGTGTGTGTGCCATCCGAGGTGGAAACCACGGTCAATACTCTACCAAGATCTCACAGCACGTCCCAGTTACACAGAGTAAAGCTAAAAAGATGTCTGACTTACAAAGGCCACCAGCTGTTTCACAATGTCAACATGAGACATGTAATAGTAGGTCTGTCAAAACTCATTGACACACACCCCGACTACAGTGACATTTCAATAAGAGTGGATGAGACAATCGCTGCTGCTGATGATGATAATGATGATGGGCTAGAGCTCAACAGTTGTGATGACACTGAAATAATGGAGATACTTGAACGCATCGAAAATTGTGATCCATCAGAGGTAGAGTCTGCAGGTTTATCGGCTGCTTCTGAGCAACAGGAAGGCCATAAAACTACCAATGCAGAGGATGTGAACAATGCACTAAGACCTGGAATTGGCCTAGACAGTTGTTTGCAGCCATCTGACCTTGGAGAGGAAGCACTTACACACGGTGATGGAATATTTAGCATTGCACCTGCACAAGGAAACACACCTGTCAGCTTCTTTAAAGTTCCTAGGCTTGAGGCAATGGCTTTTCCTGTTCAGTTCCCTACTGGACAGAACACATTGGACCAGGAAAGACAAGTCAAACTGTCCCCGAGCATGTATTTCAACGCAAGGCTTTTTTGTGTTGATACTCGTTTTGCCAGAGACACAAGCTACCTCTTCTTTGCACAGTTTGTCACAGAGACACACATGGCCAAAAGCAGCATGTCCATCCAGTTAAGAAAAGGAAAGCCCAATACCAGGGATGGACGGAAAATATCCAACAAGTTGCTACAGGACAAGCATGAGGTTGAGAGGTTAGTGCGAAACCGAGATGCCACAAGGTTCATGCAACCTCTGAGAGGGAGTCCAGCTTACTGGGATAAAAATCTGAAGAATTTGCTAGCCATGGTCAGACAATTGGGTAAGCCAACTTTTTTTCTTACCTTCTCTGCTGCAGAATTCAGATGGCCAGAGGTAATAACGGCAATAAAGGCGCAACAAGGTGAAAAGGTGGATTTTGCAGAGCTGGACTGGGCTGAAAAGTGTGACATTCTTCGGAGCAACCCAGTGACCACCATGCGCATGTTTAACAAACGGGTTGATGCTCTGATGCGAGAGCTTCTGTTGGGTCCTGCACAGCCAATCGGTGAAGTTATCGATTACTTTTACCGGGTTGAATTTCAAGCAAGAGGGAGCCCTCATATACATTGTCTCTGTTGGGTAGCAGGAGCTCCTATATTTGGACAAGACAGTGATGACAAGGTGTGTGCCTTTATAGATCATAACATCTCATGTCAGCTGCCTGATGAGGCCAAACAGGCCTTACTTCACAGATTTGTAACAGAACTTCAAATGCACAGCAGATCTCATTCAAAATCGTGCAAGAAAGGTAACAGAGTATGCAGATTTGGATTTCCAAAGCCACCTGTTAAAAAAACGAGGATAACTTACCCGATGCCAGAAGAACAAGGAGATCATAAAATTAAACAACAAGCAACCAAAAACAAACTAAAGCCAGTATGGGATTTGCTTAATAACCCGAGAGTGCAGCTTGAAGACATGTCACAGCTACTGGCACAGTGTGATATGACTTTGAATCAGTACAACTCGTACATTGAGGCATTGACCTCCTCAAGCGTGATTCTAATGAAGCGTGATGTCAAGGACTGCTGGGTGAACAACTACAATCCCCATTTGCTGATAGCCTGGAATGCCAACATGGACATCCAGTACATTCTTGATGAGTATGGTTGCATTATGTACATGCTGTCCTACATATCCAAGCCAGAACGCGAGATGAGTGACCATCTCAAAACAATAGTCAAAGAAATGAGCCAAGAAACAGAGACAGAACGAGAAGAAATGAAAGAAGTTCTTCAGGCTTATTCAAAACACAGAGAGGTCAGTGCCCAGGAGTCTGTGGCCCGTACATGCAGCCTGAAAATGAAGTCTTGCTCACGTGAGGTTGTTTTTCTGCCAACTGATGACAATGCACTGAAAATGAGTTTTCCGCTCAGTGTGTTGCAGAACAAACCAGCCGATTCTTTTAATGTGTGGATGACAAGTTTCGTTGACAAATACAGAGCCAGGCCCGAAACACCAGAGTTTGAGTCCATGTGTCAGGCAGACTTTGCATCCCATTACAGGGTTGTCTATGGCAAGCAAAAGCAAGATGGCAAGCAAAAGGAAGACGGCAAGCGTGTCAGCCTATTGAATGAAATGGGAATTATTCAAAAACGCACAAGAGGGAAGCCTGCAATCATTAGGTATGCACGCTTCTCAGAGAAGAAGGACCCTGAGAACTACTATGGCAGACTGCTTAAACTCTACCTCCCCCATCGTTCAGAGTCATCACTGAAAACTGTAAGGTTCCCAACATACCAGGATTTTTACAAGGGCGCCTGTGTGAGCCTACCAGGAGAAGAAGCAATCCAAGCAGTGTCTGCAATTGTTACCAGCAACCAAAAAAAGTTCGAACAACACAACAAAATTGTGGAACAAGTCTTGGATGACTTTGTAAAAAATGGCCCTGTTGAAGATGCTTGGAACACCTTTGCCCCAGAAGCTGAGTTGGATAGGTTGGAATGTATAGAGGAACGCAAAGAAGGGGAGCCACTTTATGAGAATGAACAAGATGATGTTCCGGAATATACATGTGACAAACAAACAGGTGGAATTGCGCTTACTGTGAAGGCCCCCCAAATGAGCCCTGATTTGCTTAGGAAAATGTACAGAAAGCTTAACCGGACACAAGCTCAGACATTCTACTCAGTTTGTGACTGGTGCACAAACCGTGTGCGTGGCCTAAATCCTGACCCATTCTATTACTTTGTCACTGGTGGCGCAGGGACAGGCAAATCACACCTGATAAAGTGCATCTATGCTGAGGCGACAAAGATACTCTGTAAACTTACCAGACTACGTGAGGAAGCAGACATATCCATGCCCAGCGTTTTACTAACTGCATTTACAGGAACAGCAGCTTTCAACATTTCCGGCAACACTTTGCATTCTCTGTTGAAGTTGCCAAGAAGCTTGAAACCACCCTACCAAGGACTTGGAAATCTTATAGATGAAGTGAGGGCACAGCTGTCAAATGCAGAGATCATTGTTATTGATGAGGTGTCAATGATTTCAAAGCCCCTGTTTGCCTATATCAACTGGAGATTACAGCAAATCAAAGGCAGTAAGAAACCTTTTGGCGGTATGTCAGTACTAGCAGTAGGAGACTTTTACCAGGTCCCCCCGCTGGGAAAAAGTAAGCCACTCTGTGTGTTTGAGGAAAATACCAATGACGTCTGGAGAGACTACTTTCAGATGATCACGCTGACAGAGATCATGCGACAGAAGGATGACATTTCATTTGCTGAGCTTTTGAATAGAATCAGAGTGAAGCAGAAGACTGACACCTTAAGTGATGATGACAAAGCTCTGCTTGCTCAGGCTTTCACAGATCCCACCCACTGCCCTAATGATGTGCTGCACATCTTTGCCACCAACAAAGAGGTTGCCAAACATAATGCTGCAACTGTGTCTGTTCTCCATTCAAATGTAACCAACATAGATGCCGACGATTACAGAAAAGACCCTAAAACAGGAGTGATGCAGAGGCAACACAAACCTTTGAAAGGAAACAAAGACAATCTGATTGACACACTGCAAGCAGCTGAAGGTGCCCGTATCATGATCACACGAAACATTGATGTTGAAGACGGGCTTGTAAATGGGACATTTGGCAAGATTGCAAGAATAATCATCCAGACTGAGAATGGTGCTACTACGGTAAACAAGCTTGGGCTTGTGCTAGACAATCCGAATGCAGGACAGAGATACCGTAAAAAGACGTCTGGTGATCCTGACAACTTGGTGTACATAGAAAGGGTAGAAGAAAACCTGAGACAGAAAGGAGTTGTTCGCAGGCAGTTCCCCCTGAAGTTGGCTTTTGCATGTACGATTCATAAGTGTCAGGGGATGTCGATAAATTCGGCAGTGGTCTCATTGAAACGGGTCTTCCAACCAGGAATGGCCTATGTTGCTCTGAGTAGAACAACTACACTGCAAGGACTGCACATAACTGACTTTGATGAAAAGAAGATCTTTGCTGATCCTGAAATCACAAGCTCTATGGACTCAATGAAGAATGCATCCCTGGAAAGTGTTATGCCCCTCTTAAAGTTTCTAAAGATAACAGACAAACACCAAACATTAACAATTATACATCACAACACAGAAGGATTACCAGCTCACATTGAAGATATCAAATCTCACCACGAGTTGATACTTGGAGATGTTTTATGTTTCACTGAAACTCATCTCTCAGGCTCTTCTGTTGCTGAAAGTCTCCAGCTGGAGGGCTACAACCTGTTCAAACGCAATAGACATCTCTCATACACTAACCTTCCTGAAATTGCGAGTAAAACCGGCGGAGGAGTTGCCTTGTATGTCAGAAACCATTTCAAGGCCTTTGAAAAGCAGTATCATCACAATGTGACTGACTTGGAGTTCTTGGTTGTCAAACTGGAGTCGCCTGTACAAGCTTTGATCGCCGTTGTTTACAGGCCACCGGATTACAGTATTGGCCAATTCCTTACTAACCTGCTGGGCCTCTTGGAATCTTTGGAAAGAATGGATTGTCAACCTATAATACTTTGTGGAGATTTCAATGAAGATTTTCTGTCCAGAACAAAGAAGCCAATATCTGACCTTCTTAACTCAAGAGGATATACCCAACTGGTCTGGGCAGCCACCACAGAAAAAAACACTCTGTTGGATCACATTTACATTTCAAGGGTGCAGTACTGTCTCCAGTCAGGAGTACTGCACAGTTATTACAGCTATCATGATCCTGTGTATTGTGTTTTGAGCAGTGGTTCTAAACATGCTTAGAGCCCTTATAAACGGGCATGAGCGTTGCCAGAAAACAGTGGTTGTGAACATTGGTTACCATCAAACAGATAGCACACCTTCACCTCCATTCGACGTCAAGATGCTGAGACCCCACAAATGCATGTGGTCATACTTTCATCTGCTCCACTTGATAATGCGTCTAATGTTTCTTTAAATGTATGTGAAATGAAGATAAAATTTAAGCGGCACTCGTCCTTTCATCATACAAATTGGCCGCCCCAGCCAATTATGTTATGTCGATGTGACAAATAAAGGCTCTTTTGTAAGACAAAAGAGTGAGTGTCGCTGGAATTTTATCTTCATTTCACATTATCATATCTATCAAGCCTATATTTGCAAGCTGAGCACCGCAAATATCATCCACTCTACATACCACGGACTTACCTGGTCGCCAAATTATTTGAGTTAATAGGTAGTGCCGCCCCTGGCTGTTTTTTTGTTTGGTTTTTAGAAATGTATGTTTTAATGTAACTGTTAAGCACTTTCAGCAACAGCATTGCAAATAAATGTGCTATATAAATAAATAAAAGTTGAAATGCATTTCTCACTCTATGAAGCCTGCCATGTGCACTCTTTAAATTTGATCAATCAATTGGTTAATTTAGTGCTTACTATCTTTACTCACTCAAAACAATCCATAAAGTTACTCTGCTTAGTCAAACCTTGCCACAGTTACTCCAGTGACTCCAACCGCACAACAGTTACTCAAGTCACTCCACCGTTACTCTGCCCGCTCCAGTTGTAGAGAACTGGCGGAGGCAAGACCACTTCACGCAATTTCCCTGGAAATTGCACTTTGTCTAGTTCTTATTCTTATTTTTATTCCAAGCATTTTTTGCACTGTAACTCCTCCCACAGTTTTTACACTACATAGACCATAATATACCAAAACGTGCGGATCGTTCCCGAATGGTGTGCTTATATTTTGTGGAACGTTTCGCCAAACGGTTTCCGAAATATTGGCGTTTTTCTGGCGCAATTTTCCCATAGGAATGAATGGGAGGAATGTTCAAAAGCTAGAGTGGGAACTGCGTGTGGAGTCAAAAATCAGGACACGATTTCTAAACTGTGACCTCTCCCTCATTTTTAATCCCACCTACACAAATCTTATATCAAAACGTTCAGCTATCCCTGCTGCCGCTAAAAATGTCCAAGGCTAAGCCATAGCCCGAACAGATTTCACAATATGACCTTTTGTTTGCAACTCACACCTCCCATTGACATTCATTGAAACTCCACTCTAGACACCACAAATTTGAATGGCAATTTCTAAACTGCGACTGTGCCTTCATTTTTAATATTTCAGAGACATGCTATACACCACATTGTTCGCCTAGCTCTTGTGATTCTTACAGTATAAAGCTCTTTGCTGTAGGATGTATACTTTTTAAGCTACAGTCATTTGAATATGGCAACCACCAGTGCATTAGAAATGTGTTTTAATGTGCATTCTCAGTTTACCTCAGAGTGAGTTTCCATAGCAACACAGCTGCAGCCTGGCTCGTTACAGCTGCTCCGCCCACACACCAAGTCTCAGGAAACTCCCCTTAAAGGAGCAGTATCGCGAAATTTGCATTAAAAAAGATAAATAATTAAATAGCCACACAATAGCTTCTAACATGTCTACAAATAATCTGGCAATAGAAAAAAGAAGAATGCTTACTATCTTTACTCAAAACAATCCATACAGTTACTCTGCCTACTCCATATAGTTACTCTGCTCAGTCAAACCTTTCCACAGTTACTCCAGTGACTCCAACCACACAACAGTTACTCAAGTCACTCCACCCAGATACTCCACCCACTCCACCCAGTTAATCCACCCAGTTACTCCACCCGCTCCACCCAGTTACTCTGCCCACGCCACCCAGTTACTCCGCCCACTTCACCCAGTTACTCCACCCACTCCACCCAGTTACTCCGCCCGCTCCACCCAGTTACTCTGCCCACTCCACCCAGTTACTCCGCCCACTTCACCCAGTTACTCCACCCAGTTACTCCACCCACTCCACCCAGTTACTCCGCCCGCTCCACCCAGTTACTCTGCCCACTCCACCCAGTTACTCCGCCCACTTCACCCAGTTACTCCACCCAGTTACTCCGCCCACTCCACCCAGTTACTCCGCCCGCTCCACCCAGTTACTCTGCCAACTCCAGTTGTAGAGAACTGGCGGAGGCAAGACCACTTTACGCAATTTCCCCGGAAATTGCACTTTTGTCTAGTTTTTATTATTATTCCAAGCATTTTTGCACTGTAACTCCTCCCACAGTTTTGACACTACATAGACCATAATATACCAAAACGTGCGGATCGTTCCCGAATGGTGTGCTTATATTTTGTGGAACGTTTCGCCAAACGGTTTCCGAAATATTGGCGTTTTCCTGGCGCAATTTTCCCATAGGAATGAATGGGAGGTATTTTCAAAGCTAGAGTGGGAGATGCGTGTGAAATGAAAAATCAGGACATGATTTCTAAACTGCGACCTCTCCCTCATTTTTAATCCCACCTACACAAATCTTATATCAAAACGTTCAGCTATCCCTGCTGCCGCTAAAAATGTCCAAGGCTAAGCCATAGCCCGAACAGATTTCACAATATGACCTTTTGTTTGCAACTCACACCTCCCATTGACATTCATTGAAACTCCACTCTAGACACCACAAATTTGAATGGCAATTTCTAAACTGCGACTGTGCCTTCATTTTTAATATTTCAGAGACATGCTACACACCATTGTACAGGTCTCGGCCTCGTGATTCCTACAGTATAAAACTTTTTGCTGTAGGATGTATACTTTTTAAGCTACCGTCATTTGAATATGGCAACCACCAGTGCATTAGAAATGTGTTTTAATGTGCATTCTCAGTTTACCTCAGAGTGAGTTTCCATAGCAACACAGCTGCAGCCTGGCTCGTTACAGCTGCTCCGCCCACACACCAAGTCCCAGGAAACTCCCCTTAAAGGAGCAGTATCGCAAAATTTGCATTAAAAAAGATAAATAATTAAATAGCCACACAATAGCTTCTAACATGTCTATAAATAATCTGGCAATAGAAAAAAGAAGAATGCTTACTATCTTTACTCAAAACAACCCATACAGTTACTCTGCCTACTCCATATAGTTACTGTGCTCAGTCAAACCTTTCCACAGTTACTCCAGTGACTCCAACCACACAACAGTTACTCAAGTCACTCCACCCAGCTACTCAAGTCACTCCACCCAGATACTCCGCCCACTCCACTCAGTTACTCCGCCCACTCCACTCAGTTACTCCGCCCACTGCACCCAGTTACTCCACCCACTCTGCCCATTCCACCCAGTTACTCCGCCCATTCCACCCAGTTACTCCGCCCATTCCACCCAGTTACTCCGCCCATTCCACCCAGTTACTCCACCCACTTCACCCAGTTACTCCGCCCAGTTACTCCGCCCACTCCACCCAGTTACTCCGCCCACTCCACCCAGTTACTCCAGCCACTCCACCCAGTTACTCCGCCCACTCCACCCACACAACAGTTACTCAAGTCACTCCACCTAGTTACTCTGCCCACTCCACCCAGTTACTCTGCCCACTCCACCCAGTTACTCCGCCCACTCCACCCAGTTACTCCGCCCACTCCACCCAGTTACCCCGCCCACTCCACCCAGTTACCCCGCCCACTCCACCCAGTTACCCCGCCCACTCCACCCAGTTACCCCGCCCACTCCACCCAGTTACTCCGCCCACTCCACCCAGTTACTCCGCCCACTCCACCCAGTTACTCCGCCCACTCCACCCAGTTACTCCGCCCGCTCCAGTTGTAGAGAACTGGCGGAGGCAAGACCACTTCACGCAATTTCCCTGGAAATTGCACTTTGTCTAGTTATTATTATTTTTCTTTCGCTCAAATAATTGTGTCACTTCTCCTGGCCTAGAAAAAGTCATTTTTGAAAACTTTGTTGATATTTTAGTTTTTTTATGCAGAATTGTCATTACAGGTCTGGCACTAAAGTGTTAATGTCACAATGTTACAACAATGTAATTCCATGTGTTTTCTCTTTGTTACTGGTGGATAAGTGTTCAAAAACAGACTCTAATCACACAACATCTGGCGCTCTGTGCTATAGCGACCAGCTTTAGAGTGCCCTCGCTGTGTGTGTGTAGTATTTTGTTGAATATGGTGTGAGTCACTGAGAGTCGGTCGCACTGAGCTGGCGCTACCTCTCGCTAACTGCAGCGCTATACTGGTGTTACAGCGCCCGATACCTGCAGCGTCTACTAGTTAGCAATGAATCAGCCTCCAAATATATCCCTTGGCACCCTTGGTTCGTTATTTCTGGCATCCTATGGTGTAAAAACTTTAATGCTCTTTGGGAGAAGAGCAGTGGGACCTATAGCAAACTTAGCAGTTTGAAAAGTTACAATTTATTAAAAGGAATATTCACATTTTTTTGAAACGCCAAAATTAACAATGGTTGTTCTGCATAATTTACATACAGCAGTAACCCATCTTGTAAAATTCATGCCCCAGTGAGAAAGAAAAAAAGAAAAATTGATCCATGGTGTAACTAATTTGCAACCACTAATCTATTAACACTCTTTAAAAGATTTTTTTCAAGCCTAAGCTGAATTGGGGCAGCTCAATAAATACATTAAGCATTTGACACTGGCCAAAAAAATGATCTATTGTGGCATCTTCCTGTATTAGTATTCATGTAGAAACACCCTGGGCCCAGCAGGGAATATTATTTTTACATGCCTGAGAAGAGCATTAGGCAAGCCAGAAGAGTGCACACAAGATACAGCTCGGCTACACAAAGTGTTCCTGTCAATGAGTGAGAATTAATAAAGCTTGCTCTGTTGAAGAGGAACAGAAATGGCTTCATCGATTTCAAAATGGCATTGACTGTAAATGCTAATCTATTAATGCATCTTGAGTCTAGTGTGCTCTAAGCAGTGAAATTAAGGCATGCTTAAGGTCAATGTTTTTAGGCTGTATGTACTTTTTTTTACTGTACTATTTGTACTATTTTTTTAAATAAAGGATAGGTGGCCAGGTGAGGTGCATTAAAACAAACCACAAATCCCTTCATTAGCAAAAAAAAAAATGGTCTGGAGCAACTGAAGCAAACCTGGACCAGATTACCAGAAGATAAGGTCATTGAATATCTTAAAGAAGGCCCGATGTCCACCAGAGGCACTGTGGAATGTATGGGTGCTGGATGTGTCTGCCTGAATATCCTCCATGTCATAGCAGTGGGATTCTCAGTTTACCCCTCCTATGGCAATGTTGTGGCTATTGAGCCCTGACCTCAGCTGCAACATGTCTGTAATGGTTTTCTGCCACTGCTGCATGAGCGATGAGCGAATCTTCCAAGATATGATCGGTGTCAATTTATCTGAATTTTAATGTGAGAATCTTTTTGATCTGAATAGATGTATCAGCATGCTTAGTATTTATCAATTATTAGAAATTGTAATAGATGTGTGCAAAATAGGTTGCACCACCCTAAAATATCAATAACACAGTGTACTCACCTGTTGACTGAAGTGATGAACAAAAGAAGTAAAAAATTAATTTAATCACCTACTCCTAAAGCACCACATAAATAACAAAAATAAGTCAATTTATTAAGGCAAAAATCATGACACCATTAAAAAACAAATATAACGGGGGGCGTGCCCCAACCGTGATGCGGAGAGGCAGCAGTTAGCTGAGCTCCCGTTGCTTATGACCGGATCACCCTTTTAATAACCAGCAGCCAACGACAGAATAAGATGCCAAGGAGGAGGAATCAGAGGGGAGACAGAGGAGGTGGAAAGAAAAGCCCCCAAAGTGGCAAACGGCCGGGAAGTGGCTGAGACGAGAAGAGGAGGAGGCCAGCAAGATGGCGCCCGAGCCAGTGAGTGAAGAAGAGAACGTGATGGAGGAGCTCGGACTCACCGGATCGTCGGGAGAGGCGACTGAAGACGGGCGAGGGAACGGAGATAGTCCTCGGAGGGGGCCGGTGGTGACAGCTGTAGAGAAGCCGCAGCGGCAGTCACGGAGCCCCGCGGGGAAGAGCATACACCCAGACGGAGGTGGGTGTACCAACATGGCGGCGGACGCGCTCCGCACTGCCGCATCACCTGAACTCGGGCCGCAGGCGGTGAATGATGATAGCGAGAAGCCGCCCAGCTCGCAGTCAGTGCGGAGCCGGGAGGGCGGCACGGCAAGTCCTTCTGTAATTGCGGGGAGAGAAGATGTCGGCCCCCCTCACTACGATCTCCAGGGGACTCAGCTGATGAGTGGGGAAGGGGGGAGGAGCCGAGATACCGACGGAGAGAGAGGGAGAGATGGTCCGAGACCCTCCAGCAGAGCCCCAGGGTCTGGGGTTTATACTGGCCATATTTCCCCATGTACCCGGGAGATACCAGTCCCCCCACTCCTGCAACAATTCATATATGTGCCCAGAAGCTCGCCTGCACCATCTGTCTGCACAACCTCCCTGCCTAGTAAAGGCAGTTCCTATAGTGAGGTGGCACGGGACGCCCTCCCACAACCGCTCTTTAAAGTAATGTTTGGGCTCCTGCTGCTGCTGCTGCCAACTTCTGCCAACTCCAGGGTGTGATTCATCCAATTTTTGGGCTCCTGAAGCCAACCCCATGGTCTCTTTAAAGTAATGTTTGGGCTCCTGCTGCTGCCAACTTCTGCCAACTCCAGGGTGTGATTCATCCAATTTTTGGGCTCCTGAAGCCAACTCCAGTGTATATTTGGGCTCCTGCTGCTGCTGCTGCCAACTCCAGGGTGTGAATCATCCAATTTTTGGGCTCCTGAAGCCAACCCCAGGGTCTCTTTAAAGTAATGTTTGGGCTCCTGCTGCTGCTGCTGCCAACTTCTGCCAACTCCAGGGTGTGATTCATCCAATTTTTGGGCTCCTGAAGCCAACCCCAGGGTCTCTTTAAAGTAATGTTTGGGCTCCTGCTGCTGCCAACTTCTGCCAACTCCTGGGTGTGATTCATCCAATTTTTGGGCTCCTGAAGCCAACTCCAGTGTATATTTGGGCTCCTGCTGCTGCTGCTGCCAACTTCAGGGTGTGAATCATCCAATTTTTGGGCTCCTGAAGCCAACCCCAGTGTCTCTTGAAAGTAATGTTTGGGCTCCTGCTGCTGCTGCTGCCAACTTCTGCCAACTCCAGGGTGTGATTCATCCAATTTTTGGGCTCCTGAAGCCAACCCCAGTGTCTCTTTAAAGTAATGTTTGGGCTCCTGCTGCTGCTGCTGCCAACTTCTGCCAACTCCAGGGTGTGATTCATCCAATTTTTGGGCTCCTGAAGCCAACTCCAGTGTATATTTGGGCTCCTGCTGCTGCTGCTGCTGCCAACTCCAGGGTGTGATTCATCCAATTTTTGGGCTCCTGAAGCCAACCCCAGTGTCTCTTTAAAGTAATGTTTGGGCTCCTGCTGCTGCTGCTGCCAACTTCTGCCAACTCCAGGGTGTGATTCATCCAATTTTTGGGCTCCTGAAGCCAACCCCAGGGTCTCTTTAAAGTAATGTTTGGGCTCCTGCTGCTGCCAACTTCTGCCAACTCCAGGGTGTGATTCATCCAATTTTTGGGCTCCTGAAGCCAACTCCAGTGTATATTTGGGCTCCTGCTGCTGCTGCTGCCAACTCCAGGGTGTGAATCATTCAATTTTTGGGCTCCTGAAGCCAACCCCAGTGTCTCTTTAAAGTAATGTTTGGGCTCCTGCTGCTGCTGCTGCCAACTTCTGCCAACTCCAGGGTGTGATTCATCCAATTTTTGGGCTCCTAAAGCCAACTCCAGTGTATATTTGGGCTCCTGCTGCTGCTGCTGCCCACTCCAGGGTGTGAATCATCCAATTTTTTGGCTCCTGAAGCCAACCCCAGTGTCTCTTTAAAGTAATGTTTGGGCTCCTGCTGCTGCTGCTGCCAACTTCTGCCAACTCCAGGGTGTGATTCATCCAATTTTTGGGCTCCTGAATTCAACCCCAGTGTCTCTTTAAAGTAATGTTTGGGCTGCTGCTGCTGCTGCTGCCGACTTCTGCCAACTCCAGGGTGTGATTCATCCAATTTTTGGGCTCCTGAAGCCAACTCCAGTGTATATTTGGGCTCCTGCTGTTACTGCTGCCAACTCCAGGGTGTGAATCATCCAATTTTTGGGCTCCTGAAGCCAACCCCAGTGTCTCTTTAAAGTAATATTTGAGCTCCTGCTGCTGCCAACTCCAGGGTGTTATTCATCCAATTTTGGGCTCCTGAAGCCAACCCCAGTGTCTCTTTAAAGTAATATTTGGGCTCCTGCTGCTGCCAACTCCAGGGTGTGATTCATCCAATTTTTGGGCTCCTGAAGCCAACCCCAGTGTCTCTTTAAAGTAATGTTTGGGCTCCTGCTGCTGCTGCTGCCAACTTCTGCCAACTCCAGGGTGTGATTCATCCAATTTTTGGGCTCCTGAAGCCAACTCCAGTGTATATTTGGGCTCCTGCTGCTGCTGCTGCTGCCAACTCCAGGGTGTGAATCATCCAATTTTTGGGCTCCTGAAGCCACCCCAGTGTCTCTTTAAAGTAATGTTTGGGCTCCCGCTGCTGCCAACTTCTGCCAACTCCAGGGTGTGATTCATCCAATTTTTGGGCTCCTGAAGCCAACCCCAGTGTCTCTTTAAAGTAATGTTTGGGCTCCTGCTGCTGCTGCCAACTTCTGCCAACTCCAGGGTGTGATTCATCCAATTTTTGGGCTCCTGAAGCCAACTCCAGTGTATATTTGGGCTCCTACTGCTGCTGCTGCCATCTCCAGGGTGTGATTCATCCAATTTTTGGGCTCCTGAAGCCAACCCCAGTGTCTCTTTAAAGTAATGTTTGGGCTCCTGCTGCTGCTGCTGCCAACTTCTGCCAACTCCAGGGTGTGATTCATCCAATTTTTGGGCTCCTGAAGCCAACCCCAGGGTCGCTTTAAAGTAATGTTTGGGCGCCTGCTGCTGCTGCTGCCAACTCCAGGGTGTGATTCATCCAATTTTTGGGCTCTTGAAGCCAACTCCAGTGTATATTTGGGCTCCTGCTGCTGCTGCTGCCAACTCCAGGGTTTGATTCATCCAATTTTTGGGCTCCTGAAGCCAACCTCAGTGTCTCTTTAAAGTAATGTTTGGGCTCCTGCTGCTGCTGCTGCCAACTCCAGGGTGTGATTCATCCAATTTTTGGGCTCCTAAAGCCAACTCCAGTGTATATTTGGGCTCCTGCTGCTGCTGCTGCCAACTCCAGGAAGTGAATCATCCAATTTTTGGGCTCCTGAAGCCAACCCCAGTGTCTCTTTAAAGTAATATTTGGGCTCCTGCTGCTGCCAACTCCAGGGTGTGATTCATCCAATTTTTGGGCTCCTGAAGCCAACCCCAGTGTCTCTTTAAAGTAATGTTTGGGCTCCTGCTGCTGCTGCTGCCAACTTCTGCCAACTCCAGGGTGTGATTCATCCAATTTTTGGGCTCCTGAAGCCAACCCCAGTGTCTCTTTAAAGTAATGTTTGGGCTCCTGCTGCTGCCAACTTCTGCCAACTCCAGGGTGTGATTCATCCAATTTTTGGGCTCCTGAAGCCAACCCCAGGGTCGCTTTAAAGTAATGTTTGGGCGCCTGCTGCTGCTGCTGCCAACTCCAGGGTGTGATTCATCCAATATTTGGGCTCTTGAAGCTAACTCCAGTGTATATTTGGGCTCCTGCTGCTGCTGCTGCCAACTCCAGGGTTTGATTCATCCAATTTTTGGGCTCCTGAAGCCAACCTCAGTGTCTCTTTAAAGTAATGTTTGGGCTCCTGCTGCTGCCAACTCCAGGGTGTGATTCATCCAATTTTTGGGCTCCTGAAGCCAACCCCAGTGTCTCTTTAAAGTAATGTTTGGGCTCCTGCTGCTGCCAACTTCTGCCAACTCCAGGGTGTGATTCATCCAATTTTTGGGCTCCTGAAGCCAACCCCAGTGTCTCTTTAAAGTAATGTTTGGGCTCCTGCTGCTGCTGCCAACTTCTGCCAACTCCAGGGTGTGATTCATCCAATTTTTGGGCTCCTGAAGCCAACTCTAGTGTATATTTGGGCTCCTACTGCTGCTGCTGCCAACTCCAGGGTGTGATTCATCCAATTTTTGGGCTCCTGAAGCCAACCCCAGTGTCTCTTTAAAGTAATGTTTGGGCTCCTGCTGCTGCTGCTGCCAACTTCTGCCAACTCCAGGGTGTGATTCATCCAATTTTTGGGCTCCTGAAGCCAACCCCAGGGTCGCTTTAAAGTAATGTTTGGGCGCCTGCTGCTGCTGCTGCCAACTCCAGGGTGTGATTCATCCAATTTTTGGGCTCTTGAAGCCAACTCCAGTGTATATTTGGGCTCCTGCTGCTGCTGCTGCCAACTCCAGGGTTTGATTCATCCAATTTTTGGGCTCCTGAAGCCAACCTCAGTGTCTCTTTAAAGTAATGTTTGGGCTCCTGCTGCTGCCAACTCCAGGGTGTGATTCATCCAATTTTTGGGCTCCTAAAGCCAACTCCAGTGTATATTTGGGCTCCTGCTGCTGCTGCTGCCAACTCCAGGAAGTGAATCATCCAATTTTTGGGCTCCTGAAGCCAACCCCAGTGTCTCTTTAAAGTAATGTTTGGGCTCCTGCTGCTGCTGCTGCCAACTTCTGCCAACTCCAGGGTGTGATTCATCCAATTTTTGGGCTCCTAAAGCCAACTCCAGTGTATATTTGGGCTCCTGCTGCTGCTGCTGCTGCCAACTCCAGGGTGTGAATCATCCAATTTTTGGGCTCCTGAAGCCACCCCAGTGTCTCTTTAAAGTAATGTTTGGGCTCCTGCTGCTGCCAACTTCTGCCAACTCCAGGGTGTGATTCATCCAATTTTTGGGCTCCTGAAGCCAACCCCAGTGTCTCTTTAAAGTAATGTTTGGGCTCCTGCTGCTGCCAACTTCTGCCAACTCCAGGGTGTGATTCATCCAATTTTTGGGCTCCTGAAGCCAACTCTAGTGTATATTTGGGCTCCTACTGCTGCTGCTGCCAACTCCAGGGTGTGATTCATCCAATTTTTGGGCTCCTGAAGCCAACCCCAGTGTCTCTTTAAAGTAATGTTTGGGCTCCTGCTGCTGCTGCTGCCAACTTCTGCCAACTCCAGGGTGTGATTCATCCAATTTTTGGGCTCCTGAAACCAACCCCAGGGTCGCTTTAAAGTAATGTTTGGGCGCCTGCTGCTGCTGCTGCCAACTCCAGGGTGTGATTCATCCAATTTTTGGGCTCTTGAAGCCAACTCCAGTGTATATTTGGGCTCCTGCTGCTGCTGCTGCCAACTCCAGGGTTTGATTCATCCAATTTTTGGGCTCCTGAAGCCAACCTCAGTGTCTCTTTAAAGTAATGTTTGGGCTCCTGCTGCTGCCAACTCCAGGGTGTGATTCATCCAATTTTTGGGCTCCTAAAGCCAACTCCAGTGTATATTTGGGCTCCTGCTGCTGCTGCTGCCAACTCCAGGAAGTGAATCATCCAATTTTTGGGCTCCTGAAGCCAACCCCAGTGTCTCTTTAAAGTAATATTTGGGCTCCTGCTGCTGCCAACTCCAGGGTGTGATTCATCCAATTTTTGGGCTCCTGAAGCCAACCCCAGTGTCTCTTTAAAGTAATGTTTGGGCTCCTGCTGCTGCTGCTGCCAACTTCTGCCAACTCCAGGGTGTGATTCATCCAATTTTTGGGCTCCTGAAGCCAACCCCAGTGTCTCTTTAAAGTAATGTTTGGGCTCCTGCTGCTGCTGCTGCCAACTTCTGCCAACTCCAGGGTGTGATTCATCCAATTTTTGGGCTCCTGAAGCCAACTCCAGTGTATATTTGGGCTCCTGCTGCTGCTGCTGCCAACTCCAGGGTGTGATTCATCCAATTTTTGGGCTCCTGAAGCCAACCCCAGTGTCTCTTTAAAGTAATGTTTGGGCTCCTGCTGCTGCTGCCAACTTCTGCCAACTCCAGGGTGTGATTCATCCAATTTTTGGGCTCCTGAAGCCAACCCCAGGGTCTCTTTAAAGTAATGTTTGGGCTCCTGCTGCTGCCAACTTCCTCCAACTCCAGGGTGTGATTCATCCAATTTTTGGGCTCCTGAAGCCAACCCCAGGGTCTCTTTAAAGTAATGTTTGGGCTCCTGCTGCTGCCAACTTCTGCCAACTCCAGGGTGTGATTCATCCAATTTTTGGGCTCCTGAAGCCAACTCCAGTGTATATTTGGGCTCCTGCTGCTGCTGCTGCCAACTCCAGGGTGTGATTCAACCAATTTTTGGGCTCCTGAAGGCAACCCCAGTGTCTCTTTAAAGTAATATTTGGGCTCCTGCTGCTGCCAGCTCCAGGGTGTGATTCATCCATTTTTTGGGCTCCTGAAGCCAACCCCAGGGTCTCTTTAAAGTAATGTTTGGGCTCCTGCTGCTGCTGCTGCCAACTCCAGGGTGTGATTCATCCAATTTTTGGGCTCCTGAAGCCAACTCCAGTGTATATTTGGGCTCCTGCTGCTGCTGCTGCCAACTCCAGGGTGTGAATCATCCAATTTTTGGGCTCCTGAAGCCAACCCCAGTGTCTCTTTAAAGTAATGTTTGGGCTCCTGCTGCTGCTGCTGCCAACTTCTGCCAACTCCAGGGTGTGATTCATCCAATTTTTGGGCTCCTGAAGCCAACCCCAGTGTCTCTTTAAAGTAATGTTTGGGCTGCTGCTGCTGCTGCTGCCGACTTCTGCCAACTCCAGGGTGTGATTCATCCAATTTTTGTGCTCCTGAAGCCAACTCCAGTGTATATTTGGGCTCCTGCTGTTACTGCTGCCAACTCCAGGGTGTGAATCATCCAATTTTTGGGCTCCTGAAGCCAACCCCAGTGTCTCTTTAAAGTAATATTTGGGCTCCTGATGCTGACAACTCCAGGGTGTGATTCATCCAATTTTGGGCTCCTGAAGCCAACCCCAGTGTCTCTTTAAAGTAATATTTGGGCTCCTGCTGCTGCCAACTCCAGGGTGTGATTCATCCAATTTTTGAGCTCCTGAAGCCAACCCCAGTGTCTCTTTAAAGTAATGTTTGGGCTCCTGCTGCTGCTGCTGCCAACTTCTGCCAACTCCAGGGTGTGATTCATCCAATTTTTGGGCTCCTGAAGTCAACTCCAGTGTATATTTGGGCTCCTGCTGCTGCTGCCAACTCCAGGGTGTGAATCATCCAATTTTTGGGCTCCTGAAGCCAACCCCAGTGTCTCTTTAAAGTAATGTTTGGGGTCCTGCTGCTGCTGCTGCCAACTTCTGCCAACTCCAGGGTGTGATTCATCCAATTTTTGGGCTCCTGAAGCCAACCCCAGTGTCTCTTTAAAGTAATGTTTGGGCTCCTGCTGCTGCTGCTGCCAACTTCTGCCAACTCCAGGGTGTGATTCATCCAATTTTTGGGCTCCTGAAGCCAACCCCAGGGTCTCTTTAAAGTAATGTTTGGGCTCCTGCTGCTGCTGCTGCCAACTCCAGGGTGTGATTCATCCAATTTTTGGGCTCTTGAAGCCAACTCCAGTGTATATTTGGGCTCCTGCTGCTGCTGCTGCCAACTCCAGGGTGTGATTCATCCAATTTTTGGGCTCCTGAAGCCAACCCCAGTGTCTCTTTAAAGTAATGTTTGGGCTCCTGCTGCTGCTGCTGCCAACTCCAGGGTGTGATTCATCCAATTTTTGGGCTCCTGAAGCCAACTCCAGTGTATATTTGGGCTCCTGCTGCTGCTGCTGCCAACTCCAGGGTGTGAATCATCCAATTTTTGGGCTCCTGAAGCCAACCCCAGTGTCTCTTTAAAGTAATATTTGGGCTCCTGCTGCTGCCAACTCCAGGGTGTGATTCATCCAATTTTTGGGCTCCTGAAGCCAACCCCAGTGTCTCTTTAAAGTAATGTTTGGGCTCCTGCTGCTGCTGCAAACTTCTGCCAACTCCAGGGTGTGATTCATCCGATTTTTGGGCTCCTGAAGCCAACCTCATTGTCTCTTTAAAGTAATGTTTGGGCTCCTGCTGCTGCTGCTGCCAACTTCTGCCAACTCCAGGGTGTGATTCATCCAATTTTTGGGCTCCTGAAGCCAACCCCAGTGTCTCTTTAAAGTAATGTTTGGGCTCCTGCTGCTGCTGCTGCCAACTTCTGCCAACTCCAGGGTGTGATTCATCCAATTTTTGGGCTCCTGAAGCCAACCCCAGGGTCTCTTTAAAGTAATGTTTGGGCTCCTGCTGCTGCTGCTGCCAACTCCAGGGTGTGATTCATCCAATTTTTGGGCTCTTGAAGCCAACTCCAGTGTATATTTGGGCTCCTGCTGCTGCTGCTGCCAACTCCAGGGTGTGATTCATCCAATTTTTGGGCTCCTGAAGCCAACCCCAGTGTCTCTTTAAAGTAATGTTTGGGCTCCTGCTGCTGCTGCTGCCAACTCCAGGGTGTGATTCATCCAATTTTTGGGCTCCTGAAGCCAACTCCAGTGTATATTTGGGCTCCTGCTGCTGCTGCTGCCAACTCCAGGGTGTGAATCATCCAATTTTTGGGCTCCTGAAGCCAACCCCAGTGTCTCTTTAAAGTAATATTTGGGCTCCTGCTGCTGCCAACTCCAGGGTGTGATTCATCCAATTTTTGGGCTCCTGAAGCCAACCCCAGTGTCTCTTTAAAGTAATGTTTGGGCTCCTGCTGCTGCTGCTGCCAACTTCTGCCAACTCCAGGGTGTGATTCATCCAATTTTTGGGCTCCTGAAGCCAACCCCAGTGTCTCTTTAAAGTAATGTTTGGGCTCCTGCTGCTGCCAACTTCTGCCAACTCCAGGGTGTGATTCATCCAATTTTTGGGCTCCTGAAGCCAACCCCAGTGTCTCTTTAAAGTAATGTTTGGGCTGCTGCTGCTGCTGCTGCCGACTTCTGCCAACTCCAGGGTGTGATTCATCCAATTTTTGTGCTCCTGAAGCCAACTCCAGTGTATATTTGGGCTCCTGCTGTTACTGCTGCCAACTCCAGGGTGTGAATCATCCAATTTTTGGGCTCCTGAAGCCAACCCCAGTGTCTCTTTAAAGTAATATTTGGGCTCCTGATGCTGACAACTCCAGGGTGTGATTCATCCAATTTTGGGCTCCTGAAGCCAACCCCAGTGTCTCTTTAAAGTAATATTTGGGCTCCTGCTGCTGCCAACTCCAGGGTGTGATTCATCCAATTTTTGAGCTCCTGAAGCCAACCCCAGTGTCTCTTTAAAGTAATGTTTGGGCTCCTGCTGCTGCTGCTGCCAACTTCTGCCAACTCCAGGGTGTGATTCATCCAATTTTTGGGCTCCTGAAGTCAACTCCAGTGTATATTTGGGCTCCTGCTGCTGCTGCCAACTCCAGGGTGTGAATCATCCAATTTTTGGGCTCCTGAAGCCAACCCCAGTGTCTCTTTAAAGTAATGTTTGGGGTCCTGCTGCTGCTGCTGCCAACTTCTGCCAACTCCAGGGTGTGATTCATCCAATTTTTGGGCTCCTGAAGCCAACCCCAGTGTCTCTTTAAAGTAATGTTTGGGCTCCTGCTGCTGCTGCTGCCAACTTCTGCCAACTCCAGGGTGTGATTCATCCAATTTTTGGGCTCCTGAAGCCAACTCCAGTGTATATTTGGGCTCCTGCTGCTGCTGCTGCCAACTCCAGGGTGTGATTCATCCAATTTTTTGGCTCCTGAAGCCAACCCCAGTGTCTCTTTAAAGTAATGTTTGGGCTCCTGCTGCTGCTGCTGCCAACTTCTGCCAACTCCAGGGTGTGATTCATCCAATTTTTGGGCTCCTGAAGCCAACCCCAGGGTCTCTTTAAAGTAATGTTTGGGCTCCTGCTGCTGCTGCTGCCAACTCCAGGGTGTGATTCATCCAATTTTTGGGCTCTTGAAGCCAACTCCAGTGTATATTTGGGCTCCTGCTGCTGCTGCTGCCAACTCCAGGGTGTGATTCATCCAATTTTTGGGCTCCTGAAGCCAACCCCAGTGTCTCTTTAAAGTAATGTTTGGGCTCCTGCTGCTGCTGCTGCCAACTCCAGGGTGTGATTCATCCAATTTTTGGGCTCCTGAAGCCAACTCCAGTGTATATTTGGGCTCCTGCTGCTGCTGCTGCCAACTCCAGGGTGTGAATCATCCAATTTTTGGGCTCCTGAAGCCAACCCCAGTGTCTCTTTAAAGTAATATTTGGGCTCCTGCTGCTGCCAACTCCAGGGTGTGATTCATCCAATTTTTGGGCTCCTGAAGCCAACCCCAGTGTCTCTTTAAAGTAATGTTTGGGCTCCTGCTGCTGCTGCAAACTTCTGCCAACTCCAGGGTGTGATTCATCCGATTTTTGGGCTCCTGAAGCCAACCTCATTGTCTCTTTAAAGTAATGTTTGGGCTCCTGCTGCTGCTGCCAACTTCTGCCAACTCCAGGGTGTGATTCATCCAATTTTTGGGCTCCTGAAGCCAACCCCAGTGTCTCTTTAAAGTAATGTTTGGGCTCCTGCTGCTGCTGCTGCCAACTTCTGCCAACTCCAGGGTGTGATTCATCCAATTTTTGGGCTCCTGAAGCCAACCCCAGGGTCTCTTTAAAGTAATGTTTGGGCTCCTGCTGCTGCTGCTGCCAACTCCAGGGTGTGATTCATCCAATTTTTGGGCTCTTGAAGCCAACTCCAGTGTATATTTGGGCTCCTGCTGCTGCTGCTGCCAACTCCAGGGTGTGATTCATCCAATTTTTGGGCTCCTGAAGCCAACCCCAGTGTCTCTTTAAAGTAATGTTTGGGCTCCTGCTGCTGCTGCTGCCAACTCCAGGGTGTGATTCATCCAATTTTTGGGCTCCTGAAGCCAACTCCAGTGTATATTTGGGCTCCTGCTGCTGCTGCTGCCAACTCCAGGGTGTGAATCATCCAATTTTTGGGCTCCTGAAGCCAACCCCAGTGTCTCTTTAAAGTAATATTTGGGCTCCTGCTGCTGCCAACTCCAGGGTGTGATTCATCCAATTTTTGGGCTCCTGAAGCCAACCCCAGTGTCTCTTTAAAGTAATGTTTGGGCTCCTGCTGCTGCTGCAAACTTCTGCCAACTCCAGGGTGTGATTCATCCGATTTTTGGGCTCCTGAAGCCAACCTCATTGTCTCTTTAAAGTAATGTTTGGGCTCCTGCTGCTGCTGCTGCCAACTTCTGCCAACTCCAGGGTGTGATTCATCCAATTTTTGGGCTCCTGAAGCCAACTCCAGTGTATATTTGGGCTCCTGCTGCTGCTGCCAACTCCAGGGTGCGAATCATCCAATTTTTGGGCTCCTGAAGCCAACCCCAGTGTCTCTTTAAAGTAATATTTGGGCTCCTGCTGCTGCCAACTCCAGGGTGTGATTCATCCAATTTTTGGTCTCCTGAAGCCAACCCCAGTGTCTCTTTAAAGTAATGTTTGGGCTCCTGCTGCTGCTGCTGCCAACTTCTGCCAACTCCAGGGTGTGATTCATCCAATTTTTGGGCTCCTGAAGCCAACTCCGGTGTATATTTGGGCTCCTGCTGCTGCTGCTGCCAACTCCAGGGTGTGATTCATCCAATTTTTGGGCTCCTGAAGCCAACCCCAGTGTCTCTTTAAAGTAATATTTGGGCTCCTGCTGCTGCTGCTGCCAACTCCAGGGTGTGATTCATCCAATTTTTGGGCTCCTGAAGCCAACCCCAGGGTCTCTTTAAAGTAATATTTGGGCTCCTGCTGCTGCTGTTGTCAACTCCTGCCAACACCAGGGTGTGATTCATCCAATTTTTGGGCTCCTGAAGCCAACTCCAGTGTCTCTTTAAAGTAATATTTGGGCTCCTGCTGCTGCTTGCAACTCCAGGGTGTGATTCATCCAATTTTTGGGCTCCTGAAGCCAACCCCGGTGTCTCTTTCAGCCAATGTT
This sequence comes from Gastrophryne carolinensis, assembly GCA_027917425.1. NCBI lineage: Eukaryota > Metazoa > Chordata > Amphibia > Anura > Microhylidae > Gastrophryne > Gastrophryne carolinensis. The sequence goes on from CM051243.1 coordinate 89,817,132, forward strand.
TGGGCTCCTGCTGCTGCTGCTGCCAACTCCAGGGTGTGATTCATCCAATTTTTGGGCTCCTGCTGCTGCCAACTCCAGTGTCTCTTTAAAGCAATGTTTGGGCTCCTGCCCCTCATAGTGATGCCACTTCAACTCTCTTGAATTCAATTGTGCCGCTTTGCGGTTCTATTAGCGATGCCTCTGATCTGCATGTGATATTTCTTCAAAGTCTTATTTAACTAACCCAGCACGCATCCTGTGCGTGTTACAGCAAGGCAGAATGGTTTACAACCCTATTGAGGCTCTAGGAGGCTCAGAAATAGCCGTTTTTAATAGCGATTTGTAGCGAATTTATTCGGGTCGAAACGATTTTTGTCGGAAAATTCGACGAATCAGTCGAATCGAATTTTTCAAAAGTTCGCTCATCTCTAGTCCTATCCCCAAATCCCTCCTTTCTTTTTTATATTTTTCTGTTTTCCTTGTCCTGTCCCCACCCCTTACCCTACCCCTCATTCCCCCCTACTAGATACACACCTGAGCTTAGATGACGGATCTAAAAATCATTTCGCTAAATACGAAGGGGATGAAAAGCCCAGAGAAGAGGTCCTTGGTGCTGAGGAACTTGCAGGACCTTGGTTCTCAGGTTGCGTTCCTCCAAGAGATCCATTTTAGGGCGCCCAATCCACCCTCCTTTGGCAGTAGACATTTCCTGAAGTCCTATCACAGCCATTCCCCGGATTCTAGGTCGAGAGGAGTTTGTATAGCCATAGCAGCTTCCCTCCCCTGGGAGCTAGTTGACTTTAAATCCGATGAAGACGGGAGGTGGCTGTTCTTGAAGGGTCGGGTTGCAACCTCGCTATTTACATTTGCGAACATCTATGTGCCTAACTCAGAGCAGATAACATTCCTGGGTAAAGTTTTAAAGGAGCTTGCTATGTTTGGGGAGGGCGAATTGGTCCTGGGTGGTGATTTCAACTTAGCCCTAGACCCCCTTCTGGATACCTCCAGGGGAGCCTCCCACGTGTCGTACGCCAAGCTAAAGCGGCTAAAGAAACTGCTTGCCCTGCATCAATTAGTCGATCCGTGGAGGATCCACCATCCCAATTCCCGTGATTACACCTTTTTCTCCCCTCCACACGAATCCTACTCTAGAATAGATCTGCTTCTGGTGACTCACAGTGCTCTATGCCGAGTTCTGGACACGCATATAGGCTGCATAACCATATCAGACCATGCACCGGTCATGATTAAATTAGAGCTCCCACACCAGGGACCTAAGAGGTGGACCTGGCGCTTAAATAATTCCCTGCTGGATGATCAAAGAGTACTCGCTGAGATCCAGAGAGATATCAGGGACTTCTTTGAACTCAATGAGTCACCTGAGGTCAGCCCAGGGGTCCTATGGGAGACACATAAGTGTTACATTAGAGGGTCCTTAATAAAATTGGGTGCAAGACTTAAAAAAGAGAAAGCGGAGGGAGTCCTGAGACCCTACATAAGAAATCCCTTGCTCTCACTCACCTCTCGGCCTTGACAGCGTCCAGAGAAAAACTTAAAGCGCTTTGTTTGGACAAACTTAAAGCACAGAAGATCAAGTGTCGTGGGAAATTCTATGAATCGGGCGACAAATTTGGGAAATTACTGGTGCAGGCTTTAAGGGCCGAGAGGGTGAAGACTTATATTCCGAAAATCACAGACCAGAGGGGGAGGGCTAGTACACTTGACGGAAGATATTGCGGAGGCTTATAAAAATTTTTACGAAGAGTTGTATAATGTTCCTGGGGTGGAGGACATGGGGAGGCACGAAGTGATGTTGCGTTACTTAAGGGAGTCGGGTATGCCCAAATTGCCGAGTGATGTTATAGAGGACCTAGAGGGACCACTTTCATTGGAGGAGGTCCAGAGGGCGGTAATTGGAGCGTCTGGCGGGAAGGCTCCGGGGCCCGACGGATTTAGTATTGAATATTACAAAAAGATGTTGCCTCTGCTGGCCCCCAGACTCTTGGAGGCCTTCAATTCTTTCAAAACGGGTGGTCACATGCCCCCAGATGCACTGCGAGCCCACATATCGGTCATCCCCAGAGAAGGAAAGGATCCTGGTCTCTGTGCCAGCTATAGGCCAATATCGCTCCTGAACACAGACATTAAGATCTTTGCAAAGGTGTTGGCCTCTAGGTTAGCCCCTCACTTACACCATGTTATTGATCTTGATCAGGCGGGTTTTATGCCTCATAGAGAGGCAAGAGACGATACTTTAAAAGTCCTTAACTGAATTCAGTGGGCCCAAACTTATAATGTCCCATCCCTTTTGCTGGCCACCGACGCGGAGAAGGCCTTTGATAGAGTGAGTTGGGAGTTCATGCAGGTCACTCTAGGACACATAGGCCTCGGCCTCAATGCTTTGGGGTGAATCAGTGGCCTGTATAGTGCCCCCTCCGTGTCGGTGCGAGTGAATGGCACACACTCTCGGATTCGTTTGGTATCTCTAATGGGACGAGACAGGGGTGTCCACTGTCCCCTCTAATTTTTATTCTAACTCTTGAACCCCTCCTGTGTAAGATCCGGAAGAATGGGTATATAAAAGGTATGGGCGGCCCCCTCGGGCAACTATAAGGTGGCGGCTTTTGCTGATGACCTGATTTTTGGGCTGACACTACCCGAGGTCTCCTTGCCGATCTTGCTACGGGAACTGAGGCAATATGGAGACCTGTCAGGGTATAAAATCAATTATCAGAAGTCAGAAGCTTTAAATTTAAATATCCCTGTGAAAAGGTTTAACACTCTACAGAACTCCTTCACCTTTAAATCCTCGGGAGTTAGTGTGACATACTTGGGAACGAAGATATGCAAGAACTTGGCCAACATCTTCACTCTAAATTTCCCCCCCTTGCTTAAAAAATTTGAGGAAGACATATCTAGATGGTCGACTGGGAAACTTTCATGGTTCAGCTGGTGCAATGCATTGAAGATGGTGCTGTTGCCTAAGCTCCTCTACCTGATGCAGGCCCTCCCAGTGAACATACCACAGTCCTTTTTTCAGAAGGTGAATACCCTCTTCCATAGATTTGTTTGGGGGGTGGGAGTAAGGAGCAGGGTGGATTGGGACTCCCTGACCCTAGGCTTTATTACGCTGCGGTCCATCTTAATAGAGTAGTCGATTGGTGCCTTCATGGACGTCACAAGCATTGGGTTTCCATAGAACAAAGCCTAGTGGGGGCTCAGATGGAGTGTATTCCTTGGGCGGACCGGAGTGACATTCCATTGGCAATGAAACACTCCCCCCTGTTGGGACTACGCTGAGAGTGTGTCATCAATATTTTGGTCCGATGGGTCTCTCCCCAAGCCCAAGCACCGATGGTTCCTGTCCTAGGCAATCCTGGGTTCCCCCCAGGTTGTAGGGGTTCGATCCCGGAGGCTTGGAGAGCTGCTGGAATTTTCAGAGTTGGTCACTTTATGGGGGAGGGGGATTGGCAGGATGTGGAGAGGTTGGCTACGGAACGAGAGATCCCCAAATGGTCGATGTGGCAGTGACAGCAGCTCTCACATTTCCTTTACACACTCAGAGACCACAAGGCGGAACATAGAAGGCTCTCCCCATTTGAAGAGCTTTGCTCAAGTAAAAATGCGGAAAGCCACACCCTCTCATACATCTATAAGATGCTGATTAACCCCCCGGCCCTAACCCCACCATCATTTGTGGGAAAATGGGAAAGAGACCTCGGCAGGACCTTCACCTCGAAACAAATTAGTAGGTTACTGCAGGCGCCCCATAAAACGTCAATTTGCACCAAGTTCCAAGAGTGTAGTTACAAAATATTGACGCGGTGGTACAGAGTGCCGAAGACAATTAGCAAATGGTTCCCCAGAGTGGAGGGAAGGTGTTGGAGGTGTGGAGATGAGGAGGGCTCATTGCTTCACATATTTTGGTCCTGCCCCATCGTCCTGAAATCGTTTTGGGACAGGGTCCGGGAGGTGGCTGGGAAGGTTGTAGGTGAGGAGGTACCGGATGATCCGGCTCTGTGTCTACTTCACCTGACACAGAAGCCGCTTAAAAAATATCGGTGTTCCTTGTTATGCCATCTCCTCAATGCGGCCAAGGTATGCATTCCCCTCTTATGGAAAAAAGAAGACCCCCCCCCACCTTGGCAATGTGGGCGTTGAAAGTTAATGAGACAATGAGGTTTGAGGACCTTAAGACATCTGGTGAGGGTGGCTTTGAGAAATATTTAGCAACCTGGTTCTATTGGACTCAGTTCACTGAGTCGGAGGATTACAAGCACATTCTCGCTGGGATGTAGTTGACCGGTCCTGCTCTGGGGTGCCCCCTTTCCCCCTCGCCCCCCCCCTTTTTTTCTTTTTCTCTCCTTATTTTACTTTATTTTCTTTGTTTGCCTTCTTGTGGCATTGATGTAGATTCTTGTTGTTCTACCTGTTTTAATCTTTGGAGAAGTTCCATGAAGAATGCGTGGTCCCCCACCTTGTTGGGGTACTCACAGTAGGAAGTGAAGTTGTCGGACCTTGTAGTAGGTCCCTGGTGACAGTGTATAGTTAGCAGAGACAACAAAACGTAAGAATTTTTCAACATGTTTATTGTGGACTATGTAATATCTGCTATACTTATTTTTGCATTGTGCACCTGAGATGCTTGTTATGTATACAGACTATTAAAACAAAATAAAGAATTAAAAAAAAACAAAAAACAAATATAACACACAAAGCACAAGGTACAAAAGCTGCACAAAAGCTAACCCTGTTTGAAAAAAAATTGTCAAAGACCCCTCAAACCACTGGATATCAAGACAAAGTGACTAGTGCATAGGATAAAGGTCGCTAGTCGCTACATATAAATGTATCTCAAAGTCAATTCATCAAATCAATCAAATCATATATAAATATACATATATAAGTACATCAATAAATAGCTAAACTACCGATGATTTAAATAGTGCCCAAAGGTATAAAAAAGTATCCCCAAAATTTTGAATCTAATAAAGTGACCAATAAACTTCTATGTAGCAAATTGTATGTGAATATGTCGACTAAACTAACTTCAAATCGTGGATACGTGGAAAAGATAACATAAACATATGAGCAAAGAGTATTACCCAACACATCAGAGCCGGCAACAGTACATCCACCCGCTAGAAGAGGAAGGAAGGGGGGAGCGCTCATACTCGACACCTGCGCACGCAGCTTCCCACGCCACTTTGTGCTTTGTGCGTTATATATGGTTTTTAATGGTGTTATGATTTTTGCCTTAATAGATTGTTATATATGTGGTGCTCTCTTCTTTAGGAGTAGGTGATTAAAATTTTTATTCACTGTCTCCTGTTGTTTATCAAATTGTAATAGATACGTGGAGGCTGATTACTAAGGCCAGGTATCATAGAGCGACCGATAGTAGACCCTGTAAGCAGGTATCAGGCGCTGTAACAGAGCACCTCAGTCGCTGTAGTAACCTGGCTGGCATTGACAAATGTGATGTATGTTGGGCGCTCTAACACCAGTACAGAGCTGCAGGGAGCGAAAGGTAGAGCCAGCTCAGTGCAACCGACTCTCAGTGCTCCACACCCTACTTATCAAAAAAGGACACACACACAGCTAAATCTGGTCACTATAGCATAGAGCGCCAGACGCTGTGTGATTAAAGTCTGTTTGAACACATATCCACCAGTAACAAAGTGAAAACACAGGAATTACATTGTTGTAACATTGTGACATTAGCACTTTAGTGCCAGACCTGTAATGACAATTCTGCAAAAAAATATAAAAAATAAAAAGTTTCTAAATATGTTTGTTTGCAGCCAGGAGAGGTCACACAATGATTTGAGCAAAAAAAATTGTCAAACACGCTGTTTAAACACAAGCAAATTAACGGCCATTGAAATGTATGGGAGAGAGACACTGAGCGAAAGGTAATACCTGGCGCTCTGGAAGCTAGAGCGCCGGCACTATACACTGAGCCGCCTGTAATAATACATGTGATGCTGTTAGAGTCGCTCACCAGATTTACTTTCATAAATGTGGTTTTGCGTACAGCTCCCGGCGTTCACCAGGCGCTGCCTGCCGCTACGAGGCGCTACCTGGTGCTATCCCTTCTTAAATAACCCCCAGAAACAGCAGCTTTCTCAGAATGATTAGGTGGCCTATTGGTTTAAGTTGAAGACTGTTGCATGGGGACCAGAGTTAAAACGCCACCTTGAAATGAAAAGCCACATATTTAAATTTAAAGTATTTTGATTTCCTGTCATGCCTAGGCCTGTTGAAATGCTCACAGGAAGTAGGAGGGGAGAATAGGAAGTAGTTCCTGGACTGAACTGAAATGGAACTGTCACAGACCAGCAACAGGAAGCCACAGATTGGGAAGATGCATTTTCAGCACCAATGAGACAAGCAGATGACCATCAGGAAACAGGAGATCCAGTATCTTATGGTGAGCCCATGACTGTCTCTTTTCTTCAGCCGAGTCCCAGATGGTGGGGACACACAGGCTATAAGCAGATTTGGGAAAGGAAAAGCAGAAGAAGTGACAGGATATAAAGAGCAATGATAGACTTGCAATAAACACAGGATACACAGACAACAGGACACCTAGAACTTGACAGGAAATAGAAGGCCTATTGCTGGGACAGGGGTGCACAATGATTCATAGAGGACATGTGGCTACACACAAGGCCATATAGGAAAAACAGAATGATAGGATGACAAACACCTATGGAAAGGAGGAGATCACAACACCAACAAGACAGGGAAAAGCCAGGCACATACTGTGCAGCCGATGAGGATTGTCTCCAGACAGAGGACCTTAGGTGAGTTAAATTACCATTTGTATGCGAGCTGAACTCTTGATTATCTGATGAATTCCCACTGTGTATTAACCAATGAGATTGCCTGCTTGGTGGGTGAACTTCTCAGTTCCCGGCATAGATATAATGTTTGTTATTCAAATTAAAAATTGGCATGACTAAGGACCTACTGGGTTTGAAACGCGTAGACGTTTTGGGATTTAACTTGAGGTTTATTGCTTGTACCATGTTTTTATGAATTTGTCCAATAAAGTATTTTAAAGATTTTAAGTGGATCTTCTGGCTGGCAACAAAGTTTTCTTTGCTTGAAACTGGAGTGGAGTGCTCACAGCTGAGTCGAATTATCACACAACCTGGGATGCAATCTGCTATTGAGATAGAGCTGACTTTTAATTTTGTATGTCTATCACATACTGTACATCACAACAGTGCACAGGCAGATTAAACGGGTTCCAACACAGGATATAGCGATCTTTACAGTTCCTGTATTTTTGTATGCATTCACAGTATATGTTCCTGTATATGTGTGCATTCACAGTATATATATATAGGAATTTTTTGTGGCAGGGATACAATAGAGAGGGACCAACATTTAACAATTCCAGCAGATGCTTAGTAGTAACGAAACAGAGCAGAGTGCAAGAAATAACAGGAACTTCTATTAGGCTCCTCTCACCCAGGCAGCCATTCCCTTCCAGGCATCAGCTGGTGGGAATACTAAGGGGGTTATTTAAGAAGGGATAGCGCCAGGTAGTGCCTCATAGCGGCAGGCAGTGTCTGGTGAACGCCGGGCGCTGTACGCAATACCACATTTATGAAAGCGAATCTGGTGAGCGCCTCTAACAGCGTCATGTAGCGACCGTTTCCATACTACGTATTATTACAGGCGGCTCAGCATATAGTGCCGGCGCTCTAGCTTCCAGTGCGCCATGTAATACCTTACGCTCAGTGTCGCTCTCCCATACATTTCAATGGCTGTTTATTTGCTTGTGTTTAAACAGTGTGTTTGACATTTTGTTTTCTCAAATCTTTGTGTGACCTCTCCTGGCTGCAAACACTTTTAGAAACTTTTTTTACTTTTTATATTTTTATGCAGAATTGTATGTAGGTCTGGCACTAAAGTGTTAATGTCACAGTGTTAAAACAATGTCATTCCATGTTTTTTCGCTTTGTTACAGGTGTATCTGTGTTCAGAAATATTCAGACTTTAATCACACAGCGTCTGCGCTCTATACTATAGCGACCAGATTTATAGCGCCGACGCGGTGTGTGTGTCCTTTTTTGATAAATATGGTGTGGAGCGCCGAGAGTCGGTCGCACTGAGCTGGCACCACCTCTCGCTCCCTGCAGCGCTGTACTGGTGTTAGAGCACCCAACATGCATCACATTCATCAATGCGGGCCAAGTTACTACAGTGACTGTGGCGCTCTGTTACAGCGCCCTATATCCGCTTACAGCGTATACTAGCGGTCGCTCTAAGCGTCGCTATACAGACACTCATCTGCCGATACCTGGCGTTAGTAATGAATCAGCCTCTAAGTATGAAACTGAACTTGTCGTCTATGTGCTCCAGACCAACAGAACTGGGTTCCAAAAAAATTGTAACAAATTTTGGGGTTCATAGCAGGTACCAAACATGCTTTATTAGCATAGGCAGGAATTTCAATTTCATTCTCGCTAACTACGGGGTAATTTGACCTCAACCTGTTTTAAGGACTGCAGCAGGTTCATATTTTAAGAGCACAAAGAACAACTGACATTTTATATAATTTGTATATTATTTATGGTGTGAATACTAGTCTAGGAAGTTGAGAGACCATGAGAGATGTAGAGTAGTAGTACAGGAGTAGGAGTGGAAGTAGTGGATAGAGGTGCTGTACAGAATCAGGAGGAACTCCTTGTGCAAGGTACCTCCCACCCAGGCAGCTGTTTCATTTCAGGCACCACTAGGTGGCCAAGGAAAAATGAGAGTAATGCGAGGTGGTAGGAAAGAAAGTTCTAGAGAAGGAAGAAACTTTTGTACCCGGTGCCATAAACCCAGATATCCATTCCATTACAGGTGCCACTTGATGGAGTCCTAGCACAAGAGTAGAAAGTAAAGATTTATAGTTATTTTCAGAGAATTGATGGTAACACAGGACACTGTAATCACAAAGCACTTTTTATGCAACTTTGGTTGCATACAACTGGTTTAGCAGCAGCAGGTAACAGCAAAGGGGAAATTACATTAGTCTTGTTGGCTTCACAGTTCCAGTAGTCACAATGCACAAATCAGCCTAATTCAACTATGGAGACATAGCCACCAAGCAGAGTCCTTAGTCACCACAGTTCCCAGATTGCAGTGGAGTTGTCCTCAATGTATCCAGCATTTTGGAGCTCTAGTACCTGCTAGTACTAGTACAAGCTTACTCTTCTAGCTTATCCTTGTTTTATTTTGATAGACTGCCATTTCAACACTGAACTGTCTATTCTTTCAACCCATCCCTCTTTTAACCCTTGTGCCAAGATGCTCCCCAGACTAATGACCTGTTGACAATGCTATCCCTCCCTGGACTGTTCCTTGGAATCTGAATTGTACATGACTTCCATAATGTTTTGAAGTAATTTTCATCCCTTATGTATTAAAGTTCTGGAGGGCAACCGTATGCTTGCACACCTCCTGTGGCAGAGCAAGAGCTCAACTCTTTCTTCTGAAAGCTGGACAGAACAGAGGTAGGTAACGATAATATAAGTTGAGTGTTCCAGTTGGAAGACCACAGCAAGCTCTCAGAAGTAGATCTTGACCGGCAAGCTGTCAAAACTGATCGTGTAATAACTCATTGAAAAGAATAATTCAGTGTAACTGCTTCAGTTAGCTAATGGAAACATTAACCTGTAATTATGTGTTATCAGTTAAGTGGTGACATCTGTTTTGGCATTTTGCTGTTTGGGAGAATCCATACATTATTTTCTATGATTCTGACAGCATTAAGCTAATGACCAGATTACACAGAGTGATCAAGGCCAAAAGTGGGGCTAAATCCTATCAACAGAATACAATTAAAACATAAATAGAATGTACCCCTATCTAGCCAAAACTTAAAAAGGTTGAAATGAAATGAAATTTAAGTGGCCGTATTGGCAAGGCATGTGACAGCCATGTACATTTTACGTGGCTGGCATTTTCTCCCCCTTCCAGCACTGGGTGATATACTCATCCCATAGTGAGCCTTCCATCTTTGGGTTGGTGTGTTCAGCAGGAAAAGGAAAACAGATTCTCTGTACCATGCTGGGCTATCTTGCTTTTCAATTCAGGAGAGGGCTATTTATACCGGCAGAGTAGCTCACTCTGCCAGTATAAAATGCCCCTTGCTGCAGTGGGAGTAAGCAGTGTTCATGGCTTGCAACACTCCTCCCCAGTTGAAGACAGCAGAGATTGGATGGTGTGGAACACCACATGGTGATAGAAGAGGGTAAGTAGTGTAAAAAAATTAAGGACTTTTTCAAGTGTGTGTGTGTGTTTTTTCACTTAACCCTTTGTGAACTGGTAAGGGGCCCAGCAAGCAGGTGACTTTCCAAAACCCCTGCATTCCCAAAGGCCTGGGGGGTTGCAGAAGAGCCCAGTGTCTGTATAGATAAAGTGTTACTGGCAGCTGAATTACTGCCAGTAACCCTTTATCTACTGGGTTACTGAATTAGCTGCAGTGGCTACACCTGCTACAGTGGAAGGAGTCAGGGATTTGTAGTCAAAAACTATAGTAAAGGCTTCATTCAAGGCCAGGAAACACAGAAACACAGAGCCACCAGAATATAAGAAATAGTAAATCAGGGGTATGGGAGCCCAATCTTACCAGATGGGCCTTAATTTAGCATTCAATATGTAATAATTGGATAATTTGTAAACAAATATTCAAGTAAGCTCCCTTAAAAAAAACAAGCCTGAACATTCTATTAGACTTGTATCACTGCCGTAGCTCTGGAAACTGGGGGGGGGGGGGGGGGGCTTTGCCATCTTTTTTTATTTTTAAAAGAAAGACATTCAAAAACACCCTGTGGTGCTCCTGTGGAATGAACAAAGCAGTGTAGGGCTGCTGTGCTTTTTACTTTTTAAAGCAACATTTTTATTGGATGAGGACCATTATTGTCTGACTTGGTGACAGGTTGACATGTTTTTCTTGTTTCCTCACTTAAATATTTCAGAGGTTTGTTCTCGAGCAAGTAAGACATATTTTAACAGCCTTTTACAGCATATTTGATTTAAATCTAAATAAATCATGCGTCCAGGTGCCTCTGCATACAAAAATGAGAACAATATATGTTATTTAGTAACATTGCCTTAAAGAGAAAGTCTTCTTCCGTATTATCCTGCATGAGGACATACAGAAATCGGATGCTCCGCTGTGCATCTAAGCCAGAGAACAGGGCCACCTCTTCCTGGGTTCCTTCCATGGCAGTCATAGACAAGCCTTTTAGGCTCGACTACACCCAAGCTTGCGATCAACTGAGATGTGGATCCCAAGAGATGTGAGCATTGGTGGTCCCATTCCCTGGCTTACTGGGTGCCGATTCCATTTCTGGATGTTCTCATGCTGCATAGGAGGATCTCTAGCATATTTGAGAAGAAGTCCTTCCAGACTGGACTTCCTTTATAAAAGGTGAACTCAAGCTTTTATAAATACATGAAGACTGCTATAAATAACATCTTTCGTACCTTTCGTACCGTAAATTATGTTTCTACTGCCTAGCTGACCGAGACATTGGGCACTTGTGGGTTGTGTTTGCTTGTAGGATCGATGTGATTAATAACATTTTTTTTTAGCATGGTCATAATAATCTAGTCTTATTGTACATCTTTGTCCGTAGCTTTTGGTTGGTGACCAGTCCTAGTGTAGGATAGTGCTTATGCTGGCATTCTGGGTTCCCTCTGTTTAAGGTTATTGACCCAGAAATTGGCCTATAGTTGGCAGGTTAGCTTAAGAGCCTAAGGAACAGATAACTGAAACATGATTACCATTTTATCTTGGAGGACAGTGTCGGAATGAGCTACTTAGCTCAGCATGTGCTAAGGCAGGTGGCAGGAAATACTTATTCCTAGGACTATCTTCTGCTTCATCACTGCCTGCACTGCATCCACCTTGAAGTCTTGGTTGCCTAGCAACAAGAGACAATGTTTGGCCCAGCACTTCTGCTGATTGGAGACAGCTTGTTAAAAAGTCGTGTTGTTCTTGTGCGTAAATCTTTTTGTTTCTTGTTGATCTTGGCTGCTGGGTCTTGCCATTTCTTGACCAGCATGACTGATCCTCATTAATGACCTCTGACATGTCCTAACTGCTGCCACCTCACAAACAGTTGCCACAACCCATGGCTCTATCTTGGCAGATGCATGCCACTGTCTTGCCCAGGGTTCATGTTACAGCTCTACACCAGCTCTGCTACAGTCCTCCCCAAGCTACACTAGACCTGTTGAGCCACAGAAAGTGGCTGTAGCATTATAAACGGCATCAGAAAGAAACTCTATTATAGCAGAGCTATGTGTTTTTAATGTACAGAATTATAGGCAGTGTAATCAAGTCAATGATGAGTGCTGCACCGAGTGCTGCAACACAGACTTCCCATAAAGTCCAACATTCTACACAGCTCTGTTTAATGTATTTGTATGAGGCTTTTTTTAAACTATGGTCATGTCGATCTTGCTTTTCTACCAGAATATAGCACCAGACGCCAACGGGCACTGGGGAGAAGAGAAATTCCCTTGCACCTTGTTCGCCTCTCAAATTCTGAGGAAATGGTTTAATACAGGGTTACTAGTATTCCCCTGTACGTCGATGCATCCAAAACTGTTTCATCCAGATTTATGTTTTAAACTGTCCAGTGAAGCAAAACTTTTTTTCAGTTGGTTAAAACATTACAAATTTTGTATTTTGCATGTACCATGCTATCACCCGACTTTCATCTTTGTTTGTAAAGAATAAAATTGTACAAGCCCCTGCACCTTTCTGCAAAAGTTTTCTTTTCTTCATCTTCTTCATAATTAAACACACGGCATGACAGACCATAAAAGATACAGTTAGTGTTTCTTATTGTACTGCTCCATTTGAGGGAAATATTAGCAGTTGTTAATCTATAATTAAATGTGCACTGAACAGATAAATGAGTTTTTATTTATTCGCGCTGCTTCCCGACACCGATCCCAGAAACGTGGGCGCGCCTATCAACTTCTAAACCCATAAAGTTTAACGCAACCGGAAAAAGACTTCTAGAATCTACTATTATTTTAAAAAATTGTTAATATGTAGGAATCAAACTTTTTTTAGAATAAACAAACGAGAAAAGAAATCTTTTCTTTATTGATTAGAAATTATAATTAGAATTATAAGTTCTTAGAGCTGTGACGTTAAGATAAAATAAAATATAGTTATGATATTTTGAGCATCAGCATGAAAGAATGTTAATTGGGTACTTCATTATAGCTGGTACATTGTGATTTCTTCCACCGCAAAACCTCCCTCACACACAGTTGCTTTTTAATTGTTTCTTTTTTTTTTCCTTTTGAAGTTTTTTTTGTTATGTTTTTGTTATCTTGACTTGACTGCTTTTTTTACTGTTTTGTTCTTTTGGTTTTCATTTCTTTTTTCAATCTTTTTTATAAACCTAGCAAAAAAGGGGGTGCCCCTAAACCCCCAACTGAGGCTGGCCTTACACCAAAGACTGACAATTGCACTACCCTCTACTATGCAAAATTTTAAACTTTATTAGGCAAAAACAGACATGATAAAAATGTCACATTAAAAAACATATAACAAATATTTTTTTATAATTAATGCACTTTTAATAGGATGTAATATTGTAAATGGATGCACTTTTTGGGCACATGCACTTTATATAAAATGTTTTTGTTTATGGGTTAGGTATTTAGGGCCTTATTCATTAAATAATAGCGCCAGGTAGTGCCTGTATAGGGGCAGGTATCGCCACGTAACGTCAGGTAGCGGCAGGTGAACGCCAGCAAATGCACACAATTACACATTTATGAAGCGGATTGTGGTGAGCGACTGGTACAACACCATGTAGCGTATGATTCATCATTATCACATGCTCAGCGTACAGCGGCGGCATTCAGTCTTGCAGAGCGCCACGTCTTAGCTAGAGATGAGCGAACTTTTGTAAAATTCGATTCGACTGATTCGCCAAATTTCCCACAAAAAAAGTTTCAACCCGAATTTATTCTCGAAGAATCGCTATTAAAAACGGCTATTTCTGACCCTCCTAGAGCCTCAATAGGGTTGTAAACCATTCTGCCTTGCTGTAACACGCATAGGATGCGTGCTGGGTTAGTGAAATAATACTGTAAATAATTATCACATGCAGTAGAGATGAGCGAACTTTTGAAAAGTTCGATTCGGCCGATTCGCCGAATTTCACAAAGAAATTCGGGTTCGGCCGAATCGAACTTTTACGAAGTTCCCCATCATAAATGCCGGCATGGTGGGAGCGGTAAAGCCGGCCGGCCCGCTCCCACCATGTCGGCATTTAAAAAACAAAAAAAACAAAAAAAAAGCATTTTTGCCGGCATGGTGGGAGCGGGCCGGCCCGCTCCGCTGTCAGCGGAACCGGCCGGCCCGCTCCGCTGTCAGCGGAACCGGCCGGCCCGCTCCCACCATGCCGGCATTTCAAAAAAAAGCAAACACTTACCTGCAGGTCCGGAGCGTGGAGGCCGGCGCCGCTCTCAGCTGTCATCTGAGGGCGCGTCATCAGAGGGCGCTCTGATGACGCGCCCTCAGATGACAGCTGAGATGCCATGCCGGCATTTTTTTTTTTTTAATTTCAGGAAAAATTCGATCGGCACGAACCACAAAATATTCGGGTTCGTGCCGAATCGAATATTTCCTGAAATTCGGAGCGAATTCCGGTTCGTCCGAACCGGTTCGCTCATCTCTAACATGCAGATCAGAGGCAATCTATAGGGAAGTGCACCGCATTACTGGTAATGAATAGGTGCCGGCCATGGGGGTAACATAAATCCACAACAACAAACAAAGTGGGGGAGCCTAGACTATTCCCTCCAACCCCCACACAAGGCCGCACACTGAATATAAGAAATATGTAAAAAATAATTTTAATAGATACCATATATATCAAAAAGACATCTACATAACATACAGACAATATTAAAAAACACGAAACACAAACAGGGGTATCCCAAACAAGGTGACTATTGCATCAATATGATCGCCATAAATACATACACAATAAATATATGAATAATGCTATGAATGTACCCAAAGTGTTGAAGATGAGAAATCAATAAATAAATAAAAGTGAAAATGAAATGAGTGTAATAAAAGTGAATATGAAAAAGTGAGTGTAAGACAGTCTGCCTGTGAGAAACGTCACTGGAAGTGCTGAATATATGTGCAATTAGCAAAACAGATAATGTGTGCAGAAAGACCAGAAAAGCTGGGCTCTGTTGATAACCTAAAACTCTAACAATAAGTGCCAGTGTGTAACAACCAAACCACCCATGTGGAAAAACTAAAAAGATGAACACCAGGGGTCCCCCCGTCGCAGCCGCCACCTACGCGTTACGTGTCTTGAAGACACTTCGCCAGGGTGTATCGGCTGTGCCCCCTCGCCCCTCCTTAAATACCCCGGGATTGACAGCAAGGGCCAATGGGGCGCCGCCACGCCGTCGCCTGCACGTGGGCCCCCCCGGCCAATGAGAGAGGCCGCAGGGGTCGTCATCGGCCGTCACAATCAGGAAGTGCCCGCGGCGGGCGCGCGGCCGAGCGCGCGGCGGGCGGGCGCACTCCCCTGCAGTAGGAGGCGTCCGCCCGCTGCGCGCACGGCCCCACGCGTCGCACACGAGCACCGCCCGTCCACCCAGCTGCCGGGCAAAACCCGAAGCGGATCCGTGGAATGTAAGTATACGGGGAAGGAGGGGAGAAGGGGGGATTAAAAACATAAGCAATGCTTGTGAACAGCAGATGTCATATCCTATATCAATGGTCACAGATTTCTCATAAAAATAAAGTATGTATGGGGGTAAATCAACCCCACAAGGATATATTTATTGCTATATGTACTATGGCCCATCCGAATCCACACCAGTGACCCAATGGACATATATAGGGCATTCTACATTACATAGGAGCTGCCACTATTCTAGATATGGATCCTAATATCTGTGAGTACTATTTAGTGGGGGGATGGAGTAAGATAAAGGGACATGACAAATCTAGGGTAGCAAATGCCTGAAAATGGCTTGAGCCATAATCAGTGGCCAGACGTCACATTTATAGTGACACAGTACTAGAAGAGATGTAATGGTGTGTACTGTAACTAATTAAGTATACCCAGAGTGTCACCACTTCGCCACTCAATCAACAACAATGCGGTGTGGGGATGCAAGTAGGAGAAAGACCAAAGACTTAGATTGAATAAAATTGCATGCGGGGTCGGATGCATTATGCCCCATAAATGATGATCCCACAAAGCCCGAATAGTGTACAGAAGCATCCTGCGCTGTTTTTATTGTCAGTTTTATCAAAAGTCCAAGGACATTGTCCAATTACACTGGGCCACTGGCACCCCACTTCACACAAATATAGTCCATCCACTATGGCCAAAGCAAGTTCCCAAAGGCCAACTATATCCTCCAAGCCCCAGGTGTCATCTCCAGAGCTGTTGACAATTGCTAGTCGACAGGCAGATGTAACGCCCTCTACGTAGAGAACATGGTGAGGAGGTCACACAGGCACAGGGATCCACATGGGAAAGGTCCCCACCTTGAAGCTGTTCCAATTTGCCCTATTGCATCATTGCGACATTCCATCTTCTCTTATGTACATTTGTTTTAACCTTCTTCAAGGGGTATAAAGATCATGGTCGTTTATCCAAGGCTGGTGTTCCAAGCTGAAACCACGCATGTTACATCAGCCGCCACCAATTCAAATGCATGAGTGGGGTCCAAAAACTTGCATCAGCCAGTCATCGTACTCTAATTGATAAACAGAAATAGTGCCGCGGGCACTTCCTGATTGTGACGGCCGATGACGGCGCCGGCTGCGTGCCGCCGGATGTGATACCCCTGCGGCCTCTCTCATTGGCCGGGGGGGGCCCATGTGCAGGCGACGGCGTGGCGGCGCCCCATTGGCCCTTGCTGTCAATCCCGGGGTATTTAAGGAGGGGCGAGGGGGCACAGCCGATACACCCTGGTGAAGTGTCTGCATGACACGTAACGCGTAGGTGGCGGCTGCGACGGGGGGACCCCTGGTGACATGTTAAGTACTATTGTTTTTATTATTAACATCTTCTGTGATCTTATTGCTGAATGACCAAACTGTTGTTCATCTTTTTAGTTTTTCCACATGGGTGGTTTGGTTGTTACACACTGGCACTTATTGTTAGAGTTTTAGGTTATCAACAGAGCCCAGCTTTTCTGGTCTTTCTGCACACATTATCTGTTTTGCTAATTGCACATATATTCAGCACTTCCAGTGACGTTTCTCACAGGCAGACTGTCTTACACTCACTTTTTCATATTCACTTTTATAGGACACATTTATTTATTGATTTCTCATCTTCAACACTTTGGGTACATTCATAGCATTATTCATATATTTATTGTGTATGTATTTATGGTGATCATATTGATGCAATAGTCACCTTGTTTGGGATACCCCTGTTTGTGTTTCGTGTTTTTTAATATTGTCTGTATGTTATGTAGATGTCTTTTTGATATATATGGTATCTATTAAAATTATTTTTTACATATTTCTTATATTCAGTGTGCGGCCTTGTGTGGGGGTTGGAGGGAATAGTCTAGGCTCCCCCACTTTGTTTGTTGTTATGCAGATCAGAGGCATCGCTAATAGAATAGCAGAGCGCCACAATTGCACAGAGTTGAAGTGGCATCACTATGAGGGGCCCCTATAGTGCCTGAAAAACACACCCTGGAGCTGGCAGCAGCAGGAGGCCAAAAATTGAATGAATCACACCCTGGAGTTGCAAGCAGCAGCAGGAGCACAAACATTGCTTTAAAGAGACACTGGAGTTGGCAGCAGGAGCCCAAAAATTGGCTGAATGACACCCTGGAGTGGCAAGCAGCAGCAGCAGGAGCCCAAACATAGCTTGAAAGAGACACTGGAGTTGGCAGCAGGAGCCCAAAAATTGGATGAATCACACCCTGGAGATGCAAGCAGCAGCAGCAGCCCAAATATTGCGTGAAAGAGACACTGGAGTTGGCTGTAGGAGCCCAGAAATTGGATGAATCACACCCTGGAGTTACAAGCAGCAGCAGCAGCCCAAATATTGTGGGAAAGAGATACTGGAGTTGGATGTAGGAGCCCAAAAATTGGAAGAATCACACCCTGGAGTTGCAAGCAGCAGCAGGAGCCCAAACATTACTTTAAAGAGACACTGTAGTTGGCTGCAGGAGGCCAAAAATTGGATGAATCACACCCTGGAGTTGCAAGCAGCAGCAGGAGCCCAAACATTGCTTTAAAGAGACACTGGAGTTGGCTGCAGGAGGCCAAAAATTGGATGAATCACACCCTGGAGTTGCAAGCAGCAGCAGCAGGAGCCCAAACATTAGCTGAAAGAGACACTGGAGTTGGCTGCCGGAGGCCAAAAATTGGATGAATCACACCCTGGAGTAGCAAGCAGCAGCAGCAGCAGGAGCCCAAACATTGCGTGAAAGAGACACTTGAGTTGGCTGCAGGAGCCCAAAAATTGGCTATATGACACCCTGGAGTTGCAAGCAGAAACAGCAGCAGCTCAAACATTGCGTGAAAGAGACACTGGAGTTGGCTGCAGGAGCCCAAAAATTGGATGAATCACACCCTGGAGTTGCAAGCAGCAACAGGAGCCCAAACATTACTTTAAAGAGACACTGGAGTTGGCTGCAGGAGGCCAAAAATTGGATGAATCACACTCTGGAGTTGCAAGCACCAGCAGGAGCCCAAACATTACTTTAAAGAGACACTGGAGTTGGCTGCAGGAGGCCAAAAATTGGATAAATCACACCCTGGAGTTGCAAGCAGCAGCAGGAGCCCAAACATAGCTTGAAAGAGACACTGGAGTTGGCTGCAGGAGGCCAAAAATTGGATGAATCACACCCTGGAGTTGCAAGCAGCAGCAGCAGCAGCAGGAGCCCAAACATAGCATGAAAGAGGCACTGGAGTTGGCTGCAGGAGGCCAAAAATTGGATGAATCACACCCTGGAGTTGCAAGCAGCAGCAGCAGGAGCCCAAACATTGCGTGAAACAGACTCTGGAGTTGGCTGCAGGAGGCCAAAATTGGATGAATCACACCCTGAAGTTGGCAGCACCAGGAGCACAAACATTAGCTGGAAGGCACACCCTGGAGTTGGCAGCAGCAGAAGCAGGAGCCCAAACATTTCTTGAAAGACACCCTGGAGTTGGCAGCAGCAGCAGCAGGAGGCCAAAAATTGGCTGAAAGGCACACCCTGAAGTTGGCATCAGCAGGAGCCCAAAAATTGGCCTAAAGACATAAATATGTTTTGCACCATTTGGAAAGTGTAAAACGTGGCACCATGCTGAATCTAGTCGCATGCATCAGCCATTGGTGGGTGGAAATCCTGGCTGATCCATCCCTGATTCATTTTGACAAAGGTGAGTCTCTCCACATTTTTAGTTGACAGACGAGGTTTTCCTCGCCGTAACTATGGCCCCCGCCACACTAAACACCCGCTCAGATGGCACGCTACTGGCCAGGCAGGACAGCTTTTCCAGGGCAAACTCTGCTAGTTGCGGCCCAAGCCAAGTTTGGCTGCCCAGAAGTCCAGCGGATCCTCAAGGTGTGTTGGCATGGTCATGTCAAGGTATGACATGACGTGCTGGTTGAGGTCCTGCTCCAGGTCTTCCTGCTGCTCATGATTAGCCTCACTATGCGGGTGTAGAAAGCTACTCATTAGCGACTGAAGACTGAGGCTGCTTCTGATGGAGCTGCTTCTGCTGCTCCTGCCAACCCCCCCCCCAGCAGCCTTGGCAGTGGAAGGTGAGCGCAGAGGTCCCCCCGAGTCAGACCTGCAAGAGTATGGACCATGGCGCGGATAGGCATCGGCCAACTGACTACATAGAATGTCTTTGTAATAGTTCAGTTTGTCCTCCCTCTCGGCGGGTTT
Organism: Gastrophryne carolinensis; assembly: GCA_027917425.1. Classification (NCBI taxonomy): domain Eukaryota; kingdom Metazoa; phylum Chordata; class Amphibia; order Anura; family Microhylidae; genus Gastrophryne; species Gastrophryne carolinensis. The sequence continues at coordinate 89,837,040 of CM051243.1, forward strand.
AAAAAATGCCCCCATTTTGTGCCGGAAGCAAGGGTTCAATAAGGTGGACAGCCAGAAGTCATCTCGGCGACAAATGGAAACAATTCTGGGGTCACTATGCAAGCACGTGAGCATGCTTCCTGCCATTTGCGCAAGTGACTCGGAGGGACTACCTGTCTCCATCTCCACTGCATACTGCCACAGTGTGTGTCCGGGTCCTCTGTCTCGCCTTCTTCACAACCCTCTAGCTCCTCTGGCTGCTCCTGCTCCTCCTCTCCTGTCCGCTGACTAGATAAGCCAGCCCTCCTCCTCTTCCTCCTCCTCCTCCAGTTCAGCTCCAATGGGGTTCATACGGCAATAAGATGTAGACGCCATGTCTCCAGTGCCCTGACCAGCCATGGTTTCCAACATGTGCTGTAGTACATGAAGCAGTGGATGCATGTCCTTCATCCCGTAATCCTGCCGACTGACAAATAAAGTGGCTTCCTCAAAGGGCCTGAGCAAACGGCAGGTGTCATGTATGAGCTGCCACTGGTTGACATTGAAGTTACACAGGGGAGTCCCCCTATCCGCTTGGATCATCAGGAAATCTGTGATGGCTTTTCTCTGTTCATATAATCGGTCCAACATGTGAAGGGTGGAATTCCAACGGGTGGAAACATCGCAAATCAGACTATGTTGGGGGCTACCGTTCTGACGCTGTAGCTCAAGAAGGGTGTGTTTGGCGGTGTATAAGTGGCTGAAGTGCATGCAAAGTTTCCTTGAAGTTGTTAGGATGTCTTGCAGATGGGGGAACACCTCAGAAACCGCTTGACAACAAGATTGAAGATGTGAGCCATGCAGGGCGCATGGGTCAGGCTTCCTTGTCGCAGCGCAGACAAAAGGTTCTTCCCATTGTCGGTAACCATGATTCCCATTTTAAGTTTTCTTGGAGTAAGCCATGTTTGGATTTCGTGATGAATACATTTAAGCAGTTCCTCCCCTGTGTGACTCTGTTCGCCAAGACAAACCATGTGAAGCACAGCGTGACACCTCTGTGGCCTGCACACATGGTAGACTGGAGGGACACTGAGACTTGAGCCTACAGTGGAGGGTGGGGAGATGGCAGAGGATGAGGAGGCCGAGTCCCATGGTGTCACAGGCACAACGGCCAGGGAGCGAGGAGGCCGAAGCGGCGTGACCTGTCCAAGTTGCTACTGCTGCTGCAAAGGGACCACATTCACCCAGTGGGCCGTAAACGACATGTACTGTCCCTGACCGTAGTTACAGCTCCAGACGTCGGCGCTGCCATTCACTTTGCTACACACCGACAGGCTCAAGGACTGGCCCACCTTCTGTTCAACGAAAGTGTGCAGCGCTGGTACTGCCTTCTTGGCAAAGAAATGATGGGTTGGGACTCTCCACCTTGGCTCGGCACAAGCCATCAGTTTTCTGAAAGGTGCAGAGTCCACCACCTGAAAAGGGAGCGACTGCAGCACCAGCAACTTGGACAGGAGCACATTCAGCTTCTGCGCCGTAGGATGAGTGGGCGCATACTGCTGTCTCTTGGACATGGCTTCGCTGATGGATTGCTGGCGGGATGCATGACTTGGAGGAGGAGGAGCAGGAGCATCAGGAGCGACAGAGGATGGGTATGACGCACAGCTGCCTTCAGCTGAGGTGCTGAAGCCTTGGCTGGCAGAAATTGGGAGCTGCGTGCCGCTTGGTGAGGAAGCAGGCTGGACCACCTCTTCGTAGCCTCGATTCTCCCAGGCCGCTTTATGGTGACGCATCATATGTTGACGCAGGGCCGTGGTGCCAATATTTGGGCCCTGGCCACACTTCACCTTCTGCCTACATATCTTGCATGTGGCCATGTTACCTCCTGCGGATGCTTCAGGAAAAACTGCCACAGTGCCGAGTAGCTACTTTTCCCACCAACAGGCCGCACTGATTCACTGCTACTGTCGCCAACTCCAGGAACCCATGCTTCACTACCTCCCGATAAGGTAGCCTGCCGTGCAGCAGGTGCTCTACCCCGGCCCGGCCCCGTTTGGCTCCACGCTTTACAATTGTGCCCCCATGCTGACTGCCAACCATGCTGCTAACACCTTGCTGCCTCAGCTGCTGACTCCGGGGCAACCTGCGCCCCTCTTCTCCTGATGATGACGATGAAGCCCCTTCTGCACCCGGCTCCCGATCGGCTTCTTCATCATCATCATCACCGAGTTGTGGCTGCACGTCACTGATGTTCTCGGTTTCCTCAACAGTGTCTGGCGCAGGAGCTGGAACACTCACAACATCCACGACACTCTCCACATCACTATTTGTCTGCCTAGCTAAAGAAGCCACCTCCATTTCTTGGCTGGGCACTAGCTGCTGACTGTCCTCTATCTGATCGTCCTCCTCACTAAAGAGTGGAGCTTAACCCAAAGCATAGGATACGTTGCTGGGGGAGGGAACGGCGTAGTACAGAGTCAATGGGAGGACAGGGACTGCTCCCGGGGCATGACAACTCAGGGTTGTGTCAGAGGAACCTACCGACCCTAGACTGGGGGGTCTCAGATGTAACTTGTGACGATGTGGATGACCGCTTTAGCCAATCTACCACGGCAGATGCGTTACTGGTGGAGACACGACCTCTAGCAGATACTGGCACATCAGGTCTCTCACCGTGACTCCTGCTGCCACTCGCCCCTAGTCTGCTGCGACCTTTGCCTGCTGAATCTTGGCCTCTGCCACTCCTCTTTGAACATCCTGGCACTTGTCTGCCTGACATTTTTATGTATTTGAAATGCGCAACAGGTACTTTAAAAAATGTGTTTACTTTAAAAAGCAGAAGCTAAATAAAGTGAGGAACTGCTTCTCTGCACCAGATACTATGAAAATTGGCAATATGGGATACCCTGCGGCCTAGTGTTTTGGCAGCAGGACAAAAAACAATTCAAAATGCAATAGCTTAATTAAAATGTGGATGAACAACGCTTATTTAGTATAACAGATAGGGTGCAATGTGCAGGATTGGGATACTCTGGGGCCTGGTGATTTGACAGCAGGACAAAAACCAATTCAAAATGCAATAGCTTAATAAAGCTGAGGATGAACAAGGGTATTTAGTATAACAGATAGGGTGCTACGTGCATGTTTGGGATACCCTGCGGCCTAGTGTTTTGGCAGCAGGACAAAAACCAATTCAAAATGCAATAGCTTAATTAAAATGAGCGTGAACAACACTTATTTAGTATAACAGATGGGGTGCTACGTGCAGGTTTGGGATACCCTGCGGCCTAGTGTTTTGGCAGCAGGACAAAACCCAATTCAAAATGCTATAGCTTAATTAAAATGAGGCTGAACAACGCTTATTTAGTATAACAGATAGGGTGACATGTGCTGGTTTGGAAAGCCCATGTGGGCTGGTGTATTTAAAGCAGACAAAAACCTAATTGAAAATGCAATAGCTTAATTAAAATGAGGCTGAACAACGCTTATTTAGTATAACAGATAGGGTGCTACGTGCAGGTTTGGGATACCCTGCGGCCTATTGTTTTGGCAGCAAGACAAAACCCAATTCAAAATGCAATAGCTTAATTAAAATGAGGCTGAACAGCGCTTATTTAGTATAACAGATAGGGTGCTACGTGCAGGTTTGGGATACCGTGCGGCCTAGTGTTTTGGCAGCAGGACAAAAAACAATTCAAAATGCAATAGCTTAATTAAAATGAGGCTGAACAACGCTTATTTAGTATAACAGATAGGGATATATGTGCTGGTTTGGGATGCCCATGTGGGCTGGTGTATTTAACCCTTTAAACGCCAGCTAGGTAAAATTCACGTAGCTGCCTCTCCTGTCGTTAAACGCCAGCTACGTAAATTTTACGTGCCTGGTTTTCCCCCCTGCTAACTAGCAAAAAAAAAAAAGACACTCACCTGACCCCTCGTTTGATTTGGCCGGGTCTCCTCTTTAAGATGGTGCACTCCGATCGTCAGTCGGACCTTCTCCGGCTGCAAAGGAGGGCCCGGAAAAGGGTGCCCTCCCCGTTTCAGCTGCCACTGGCTTTCCTGTAAAAAAAAAAAAATAAAAATGACATTTACTTACCTGCTTGTGCGCTGGCTCCCGCCGACCCTCCTCTTCACCTGGGGGGCCTCTGATCCCCCCCCAGGACTTACCGATCTTCAGGAGAGCCCGGGAGGCTCTCTCCCCTTTCCTCCACGATGGCGGCCACCATCTTGCCGCTAAGCCCCGCTCCCAACGGGACATCATCTGGTCCCGATCACCGGCTTCAGCCTTCTCAGCTGTCAGGTGCCAGTGATCGGTGCCCGGGGAAGGAGCGGGCAGGAGATCCTCTGATCTCCTGCCTCCCCCTTCTCTGGATGCCGATCACCGGCATCTGTCAGCACAGTGGCGAGGGACAAGAGCTTACAATCGGAGGTAAGTACAGTAATAAAAATTTTATTTTTTTAATAAAATAATTTTGTGTGGTGTTTTTTTTCACAGTTAACCCTTTGTGAGCTGGTAAGGGGTCTATGAGACCCCTATACCAGCTCACGAGGCTCTGGGTCTGGCAAGTCACCTGTGGCTAGTGGGTGACTTGCCATTAACCCCCAGCCCCCCCATTACCTGCCTCCCCAATGGCCAGGGGGGGGGGCAGAAGGGCCCAGTGGCTATGTGGGCTAGTAGCCTGCAGGGCCAGGGGCCACCGACACTGGCCCCTGCGCCCTGTTCTACAAGCCCCCATAGCTGGCCCGGGCCGGTAATGCTGGGTAGGGGGGACCCTACGTCATTTTTGGGGGGATTTTTAAGGGTTGTTTTTATTAAAAAACTGCAAGGTGCACATAGGGCTTAGCATAGCTGTATTTGATCTAACAATCTCTTGTGTTGTGCTGTTTCAGTTTGGGGGGGTCTCCTGGGTAGGAAAGGGTGTCTACCAATACATATGTGGTACCGTTGTAACCGGGAGAAATTGGGATTTCACACGCAATAAGATTTTATTGACAAACTTACATTTTTTTATTACAAAAAAAAACTACAAATTGTAAAAAATTGATTTTTTTATTTTTTTTCACATATTTCACCAAAAAATATTAAGAATATACTTGACAAATGACAAACAAGACATTTCATGTTAAAACCCAGACTCTGCTAAAAAAACAATATACAATTTTCCTGGGAAATCCCTGGAAATCCCTTCAAAAATCACAGTTGAACATGCATAGTGCAAAATAGTGAAAAATGGTCTGGCAACAAAGCGTAACAAAAACTGGCAGGCTGGCAGTTAAAGGTCTAAAAAAGATGTGCCCCACTTGTAAAAAATCCCAAATACAGGTACAGATGATTTTTTGGGGTAAAAATTTGGGGCAAAAAAATTTGTGCTAATGTAGCGTTAAAACGGTTACTGAGTACAAAAGAAGCTATAACATTTTCACTGATGCTAAGCAAGTAACCCTTAAATTTTATTATAGTTTCGGTCAGTGGACCAACACCCTCCACAGTAAGCAATCTAAAAGACTGGGGGGGTATCCATAATACTGGAGCCCCCCTCTGCACATAATTCCCCCCAAGACACCTATAATCCTTACCTTAACCTCGCACCATCGCCAGGAATCCAGCACCGTGGTTGGCTGCATGGTTATCATGCAGTCAGTGACGTTCCAGCTGTATTAATGTATTGTAACTTTTGTGCCAATAGACGCCAGTTGAAGGCAATTTACACTTCTGATTTTTATGCCTAATTTAGGATGAGTGCATCAGTTATTGCCAATGTGTACACCGGATGGAACACCAGTTTATGACTTGTGCCTTCTTCAGAACAAACACCAGAGCAGTTGTATAAGCAGCGCCTGTTTAGTGAAAAAAGGTTGAAAAGAAATCTATATGCAAAATTTAGAAGGATATGCACAACCTGAGAAAAAGACATATAAATAAATGAATCACAAATAAATACAAGGGTGCTGGCCAAGAGGCGGGGGTCCCACATCTAATATTAGAGATGAGCGAACTTTTGAAAAATTCGATTCGGCTGATTCGCCGAATTTTCCGACAAAATTTGTTTCGGTCCGAATTTATTTGCGACGAATCGCTATTAAAAACGGTTATCTGAGCTTCGTAGAGCCTCAATAGGGTTGTAAACCATTCTGCCTTGCTGTAACACGCATAGGATGCGTGCTGGGTTAGTGAAATAGTACTGTAAATAATTATGACATGCAGATCAGAGAGAGTTGAGGTGGCATCACTATGAGGGGCCCCTATATTGCCTGAAAAACACACCGGAACCCAAATATTGGCTGAAAGACATCCTGGAGTTGGCAGCAGGAGCCCAAAAATTGGCCTGAAGACACACACTGGAGTTGGCAGCAGGAGCCCAAAAATTGGCCGAGACACTGGAGTTGCCAGCAACAGCAGGAGCCCAAACATTGGCTGAAAGAGACACTGGAGTTGGCAGCAGGAGCCCAAACATTGGCTGAAAGAGACACTGGAGTTGGCAGCAGGAGCCCAAAAATTGGCCTAAAGACACACTGGAGTTGGCAGCAGCAGGAGACCAAACATTGGCTGAAAGAGACACTGGAGTTGGCAGCAGCAGCAGGAGCCCAAAAAATGACTGAGAGACACACCCTGGAGTTGCAAGCAGCAGCAGCAGCAGGAGCAGCAGGAGCCCAAACATTGCTTGAAAGACACACTGGAGTTGGCAGCAGGAGCAGCAGGAGCCCAAACATTGCTTGAAAGACACACTGGAGTTGGCAGCAGCAGCAGCAGGAGCCCCAAACATTGCTTGAAAGACACACTGGAGTTGGCAGCAGGAGCCCAAACATTGCTTGAAAGACACACTGGAGTTGGCAGCAACAGCAGGAGCCCAAACATTGGCTCAAAGAGACACTGGAGTTGGCAGCAGGAGCAGCAGGAGCACAAAAATTGGCTGAATGACACCCTGGAGTTGCAAGCAGCAGCAGCAGGAGCCCAAACATTGCTTAAAAGAGACACTGGAGTTGGCAGCAGCAGGAGGCCAAAATTTGCTTAAAAGACACACTGGAGTTGGCAGCAGCAGGAGCCCAAACATTGCTTGAAAGAGACACTGGAGTTGGCAGCAGGAGCCCAAACATTGCTTGAAAGACACACTAGAGTTGGCAGTAGGAGCAGCAGGAGCCCAAACATTGATTGAAAGACACACTGGAGTTGCAAGCAGCAGCAGCAGGAGCCCAAACATTGCTTGAAAGACACACTGGAGTTGGCAGCAGGAGCCCACAAATTGGCCTAAAGACACACTGGAGTTGCAAGCAGCAGCAGGAGCCCAAAATTGCCAGAAAGACACACCTTGGAGTTGGCAGCAGCATTTAGAGAACATATACAGATTTTCGGCACAGATATCTTATCCGAAGAATATTATTAAAAAGTAAGAGTAACGTAAAGCAATTTCTCAATAATTACTTGTGGTCTGATGCGGAGGAATGTCTGTAACTGGAGAGCAGCGCCTTAAATCTGTTTTGCACGATCCATATTTCTTTAGTGTTGGTCTGGCCCCATGATCAATCTACTCTAATGCATCAGGCATTGGTGGGTGGAAATCTTGGCTGATTCATGGCCGATTCATTTCCACGCAGGCCAGTCTCTGAAAAAAACATCTAAGAGTTTCATCACTTTGTTCGTGTTAAAGTCTTCAGGGCCTAGTTACTACTTAGTGAAAGACCATAGATAGTTACACACCTGCTGCTCTTATCAACAAATCCTGTTTTTAGTGTAGTGTAGCGTTTTGTCCTCCCATCATATACGCACTAAGTATGTCAGGCAGAGAAGTGGCAGGATGGGCACAGAGAAGTTGCAAAGCCCTAAATTCATCAAGCAGAGGTTGCAGCAGACTAGGGGTGAGTGGCAGCAGGAGTCTCAGTGAGAGGACTGATCTCCCAGGATCATCTAGCGGTCGTGTCTTGACCAGCAACCCATCTGCCATCATCCATTGGTTAACACGATCATCCACTGCATCACAAGTGACATCTGACACCCCCAGTCAACTGTCGGTTATGTCTTATGCTTAGGGTTCAGCTCCACTATTCAGTGAGGACGATCTGATAATCAGAAAAATCAGCAGCTACTGCCCAGCCAAGAAGTGCAGAAGACACTCGCCGCTTCTTCCACTAGGCGGGCAAGTAGTGATGAGGAGAGTGGCATGGGAGGTGGTGTTGCAAGCGTTTTGGCTTCTTAAGCAGACACTGTTGAGGAACCTGAGGAGGACATCAGTGAGTTTTGAGGGCACTTGTCAGGACTGTACCAAACACCCGTCTGTCTTGAGCTGGTATCCCCCAATCTCCGCCGCCACTTCTGCCTATAGACAAGCCCCCGCTTGTAGGAGACGCGGGTAATGCCTCTCCCAGTCGGTTGCCCCCAGGACTTATAAGGCGCAAAGGATACCGGCTTAAGGTGCAGAAAGATGTTTGGCAGGGAATCCCGAATGAGGATGCCGGATGGCAGAAGTCCGAATTACAGGCCGAGGTCAAACCAGGAGGTCACAGGGCGTGGTATCCGAAGGAGGTAACGAAGGGGTGGTCGAGGCTAGCCGAGGTCAAATCCAGGAGGTCACGGAGCGAGGTATCAGAAGGGTCAGGCAAAGGCGTGGTCAGGCAAGGCAAAAGGTCAGGGCAGGCAGCAAGCAAGGGTAGTCAAAGTCCAATATCCAAATGATCACAAAAGACACTGCAGCGCACATCCAGAACCCAGAGGCTATAACGGGCACTGGGATGAAGGAGCAGAAAAACTTTATAGGGAATGCTGGCCAATAGGGAAGGGCGCAATTGGGGGGAAGATCAATGATTGGTGCATACAAACTAAAATGGGATCGGTCCCAGGAGCTGGACGGCCCAGGCCAGACAGGCCGACCAGTCCCTGGGTCCGATCCCAGGATCCAGCTGCCGATAGGTCACTTTAACACTCGCCCCCGGCGGGCGCGCTGGAGGAAGCGCCGCCGGGAGGCATAAGAGAGACGTGCTCGCTCGCGCGCGCGAGCACGACGTGAGACAGGCGCGCCCCCGCCCGGAGGAGGCAGCGTCACGCCACCCGGAAGCCCAGCAGGCCGGCGCAGCCGCGCGGAGCGGGCTGCGACGCGGCCATCAGCCGCGTCCTGTGCCGACAGCCCCCGGACCCCACAGGGGCGCCGAGGGGACGGACGACTCGGGGACCGCCGAGCAGAGGCCCGCTGGGGCCCACGCAACAGCGCGCCGCGGGACCCGGAACGGCGAGCAGGTAAGAGTCTAACAGCACTTTTAAAGGCTTGGAGTGATGGAGAGTGACAGATTTAGCGGCCAGCATAGTGGCAGAAGGGGAAAGTTTGGAGGCAAATGTGCTTGGGGTAGACCACTTGCGCAGCAGGCTATCTTCCCAGGAGGTAGTGGAAGAGGGTCCCTGGAGCTGGCGGCGGCGGCGGCAGCAGCAGTGAATTAGTGCGGACTGTTGGTAGGAAAAATCTGCTACAAGTCAGTCATTCCACCAGCAATCCATAGGCCAAGCCATGTCCAAGAGACAACAGTATGTGCCCACTCATCCAACGTGCAGAAGCTAAATGTTCTCCTGTATAAGTTGCAGGTGCTGCATTCCCTCCCTTTTGAGTTGGTGGACCTTTCAGAGAACTGATGGCTTGTACCGAGCAGAGGTGGAGAGTCCCATGCTGTCAAGAAGGCAGCCCTGTACAATTTTGTTGAACAGAAGGTGTGCCAGTCCTTTAGCCTGTCAGTGTGTACCAAAGTGCAAAGCAGTGCCTACACCTGGAGCTGTAACTACGGTCAGGGACAATACATATCCTTTAAGGCCCACTGGGTAACATCTAACATAATAACAGTAACATATAAAATTTATCAAAAATTGTTTTTTTTATTTGTGGATTTTTTTTTATTTCTTTTCATATTTTGTATTATTTAAAAAACACACATATATATATATATATATATATATATATATATATATATATATATTGTTTTTTTAATATTTTGTGAATTTTTGTACCAATTTTTTTTTCATTTTTTTTATTTTTTTGTATTTTGTTTTTTCGAAATATTTTTTTTTTTATTTTTATTTTTCCCAGTGCCCTTCCAGCCTACCATGTGTGCAGGACACGGCGGTTTCACGCTGTTCTTCACATGGTTTGCCTTGAGCCACAGAGCCACACATGGGAGGAACTGCTAAAAATGAGAACTCAATAAATTAAATCATGGCTTACTCCACGAAAACTGCAAATAGGACCCATGGTGACTGACACTGGGAAGAACATCTTGTCTGCGCTGCGACAAGGAAGCCTGAGCCATGCGTCCTGCCATGGCACACGTGTTCAATCTAGTTGTCAAGTGTTTTCTGAAGTCTTCCCCCCCATCTGCAAGACATCCTAACAACGGGAAGGAAACTTTGCATGCACTTCAGCCACTCCTACACCGTCAAGCACACCCTTCTTGAGTTTCAGCGTCAGAACGGTATCCCCTCCTACTTTCTACGCCAAAGCCATCATCTACCCTAAATAACCAAAAATGGAATCAAACACACAAGTTCCACATTACTATTGTAACAATGCTTTCAGATCATTTTAATGATATTACAGCAACCAGCGCTTATAAGATCCCCCACCAACCTACTTTAAGTATAAAAGGTACAAATAAAAGCTCCGCACTGGAGTGATGCAGGACATTGTAAATATCTCTTAATTAGAGCCCAAAGAAATGACGTTATTTTATTTGAGCCTGTTTTAGTATGAAATTCAATCTTCTGACTTCTAAACAAATGTGTTCCTGTCATTTCCTGACATACAAATATAGATGTGACAGGTGTTGACAGGCATCAAACTGAAACTTATGATGGACCAGGGCTTGTGATATATGTGTCTCAAGGCACACTGCTATATGAATGCTGGCAAATGGCTTTTGAGTGCGCCAGCTTTTAGCAGCAAACCCCTTAGGTAGCAATGTTATTTCAGCGAGAATGTCTCTTTATGTAAGTTTTACATCTTTCTATAATTCACTGAGCAACAAGATCAGATAGCTAACTAGTAATGGAGAAACAACTAATAAAATGTTTATCACATGACTTAAAAATATATATTTTTTAAGGATTTCCAAACAACCCAGACACTCCAGAGACACAATGCATACATTCTGAGACCCAAGCCATGCTGCTGTAGGGTGTAAAAGTTGTTTTTTAGCAAAATGTATTGTTTTTCAAAGCAAAATCGCCACTGAAAACTGCCCACTGTCAAGTAAACCGTTTTTGCTCTTAAACTGGATCTTCAGCATCATTCAATGAAAAGCCCAAACCCTTGAAAAACTATTTTCCAGCATCTAAAATTATTATATTTTAAGAATTAAGTTGCTTATTTATTATCCTTTTCCCTGCTGGGCTTCAACTCTTTTCAGGACTCTAGGATACGGGCGCCACCATCTTGCCTCAGAAGTATCACATACTGAGGAGAGGAGGAGGGGGGTTCAGGGGTCAGGGTTATAGCTGTGCTTTGCACAGACAGAGCAGAGCTGGGGTCAGGAAAAGGACAGCAATCCCAGAATGCAGAGCGGCACAGAAGGCACTTTATGTTTGCAGGCAGCCTGAGACTCCATATTGGACATTTAAAGACTCAAAAAAAGGCAATAGGTGTAGATAGGATGATTTTTAACGTGGCCAATCTATATTTAGAGGGTGGGGGAAACATACAAGATACGCCCTTATTCAGGGTGAAAGTTTAAATACTGCACATTTTGACTGGTGAACTGGGGCAAACAAACAGCAAGATGGTGGTAGATAGTAGTCAGTTGTTCCCCTCATGAGCTGCAACAAATATAGCTCAGAACGACACACTGGGTGGGGCACACACGGCGCACCCACACAGCGGTAAACTGGCGACAGTGTAGTTAGTCAGGCACAAAGTGTATTATATATATATATATATATATATATATATATATATATATATATTATGGGGGTTATTCATGAAGGGATAGCGCCAGGTAGTGCCTCGTAGCGGCAGGCAACGTCTGGTGAACGCTGGGCGCTGTACGCCAGACCACATTTATGAAATTGAATCTGGTGAACGACTCTTACAGCGCCATAGCGTCCAATGTATCATTACAGGCGGCTTAGCATATAGCATTGGCGCTCTAGCTTCCAGAGTGCCAGGTATTACCTTTCGCTCAGTGTCGCTCTCCCATACATTTCAATGGCTGTTTATTTGCTTGTGTTTAAACAGTGTGTTTTTGCTCAAATCATTGTGTGACCTCTCCTGGCTGCAAACAAACATTTTTAGAAATTTTTGGGCTTTTTATATTTTTATGCAGAATTGTCATTACAGGTCTGGCACTAAAGTGTTATTGTCCCAGTGTTAAAACAATGTAATTCTATGTGTTTTCGCTTTGTTACTGGTGGATATGTGTTCAAAAACAGACTTTAACCACACAGCATCTGGCGCTCTATGATATAGCGACCAGATTTAAGGCGCCAACGCTCTGTGTATCCTTTTTTGATAAGTATGGTGTGGAGCGCCGAGAGTCGGTTGCACTGAGATGGCATTGGCGCTACCTCTCGCTACCTGCAGCGCTGTACTGGTGTTAGAGCCCCCAACACACATCACAATCATCAATGCCGGCCAGGTTACTAGAGTGACTGAGGCGCTCTGTTACAGCGCCTGATACATGCTTACAGCGTATACTAGCTGTCGCTCTAAGCGCCACTATACAGACGCCCATCTGCCGATACCTGCGTTAGTAATGATTCAGCCTCCACATGTATTTCGCTTCCTCTAGCCTGTCATAAAATATACATTTATTTTAACAGGTGTTAAATGTCAGTTGTCCAATGAAATATTGTAGACTAACATTACAACCCTGTCTAACATACAATAATATACTTATCGTTACTTTTAAGTTACTCATTTCAGCTGTTCCTATTCCGTACTTACATTACTGATTTTTCACACAAATAGTCGTATAACAAACTAAAGGCAGTGTAATTTCTCAAACCTCTCCATGGCAGCTATTTGCAGAGATGCAGGTGTGCAGGAAGCTGGTGTGGGAGCTGATCTGCATTATTCATATATATATCAGAGAGTCTGCCGGACCGCTCATAAATTTCACCCAGGGAGGCCATTAAGGTCAATTGGGCTTTGTTGTAATGGGGTGATTATTGCTGCGAATTCACACTTTGCATTGTAACCATGCCCTATTATTTACAGCTAGATCTTGGTAGGCACAAGTTTATTCCAGGAAAAGGATGAATTCTAACTGCACCTGACATTTGCTACAATTTTTGTTTATTTTTTTGTTGTTTTGCATAAAGTTCAGGGTTATCAGAGGTTAAAAAAGAATTAGTTCTGACAAAAGAAAAGTTACAGGCTGAATTATTACTAGCGCCAGGTATCGTTAGATGAGCGTCTGTACAGAGGCTCTAAGAGCGACTGCTAGTATACGCTGTGATCGGCTATCGGGCGCTTTAACAGAGCTCCTCAGTCGCTGTAGTAACCTGGGTGGCATTGATGAATGAGATGTATGTTGGGCGTTCTAACAGCCAGAGGTAGCACCAGCTCATTGCAACCGACTCTCAGCGACGCTGTGTGATTAAAGTCTGTTTTTGAACATATATCCACCAGTGACAAAGCGAAAACACATGGAATGACATTGTTGTAACATTGTGACATTAATACTTTAATGCCAGACCTGTAATGACAATTCTGCATAAAAATATAAAAAATCTAAAAAGTTTTCAAAAATGACACAATTATTTGAGAGAAAAAAAAAATTAAAGAAAAAAAAAACCCTGTTTAAACAGAAGCAAATGAATGGTCATTAAAATGTATGGGAAAGCAGCAGGTAGCATCGGGTATTACCTGATGCTCTGGAAGCTAGAGCGCCGACGCTATATGCTGAGCCGCCTGTAATGATGAATTGTACCCTACATGGCGCTGTTAGAGTCGCTCACCAGATTTGCTTTCATAAATGTGGTATTGCGTACAGCGGCCAGCGTTCACCAGAGTCTGTCTGCAGCTACAAGGCACTACCTGCCGCTATCCCTTGATGAATAAGCCCCATAGAATTTTTTTTTTTTTTTTTATTATGAAGAGCCCTTCACCTCCTCCCGCAAAGCAGAACAATCCTGACACACTGGGACACTAGACTAACCTAACTTAACCCCTTACGGCATCAGTGAGCCCTGCATTGGAAAGACACTTACATTTCTATATTGGAGATTCATCCTGATGGAGGGGCATGAAGCAGCTGGGCAAAAATGTGGCAGACGAAACTCCACCACTAGGAGCAGAACTGTATTTTTCATTAGGCAACCCTAGCCCTGCCCTACGTGGCTACCTTCAATTTCCCTAAAGACCTATATTTTTAGGTCTTTAGGTCCTATAACGTTGGGTGAACCCCCACCCCCACGGTTCGGGTATGGCAAGTGTGGCCGAACTTTGAATAAAAGCCAGCGATCGGCATCCCTGTCATATGGGCTACAGCTGGTGCCACAGAAAAATGGCCACCACTCGCATGAATAAGGACTGACACTCGGGGAGGCCGATTCATCAATAGCGCCAGGTAGCGACAGATGAGCGACTGTAGCGTGATTTTTTCAGCGCCAGCCAGTATTCGCTGTGCTTGGCCGGCATTAGCTTGATGACAGCGACTCAGTCGGTGTGCGGTAATGTTGAATACGGGCTGGGGGGTCGCTGTTTCACAGGTCCAGCGTTGTATGTGAGCGCCTGACAACGAATGGCCAGAGCGAACGGCTAGCTTCATATTCATCAAAAAATCACGCTCCGAATGTGCTGTCGCTGTCCATTCCTTGTTTAAACCCCAGAGCGCTGGCGGCGATCTGTATTAACTAGTTTTTAACCCCTAAACAACCATATTTTTTGAATGTAACATTATACCTGTTTTTAGAATCATTTTGTTATATGAATACATTAATCTCAGACCTGTTAGATCAATTCTGCACATATTTTTTTTTTTTGTTTTTTGACTTAAAAAAAAATCCTAACATTGCAGAAGTGTTCTCCGATTTTTTGACATTAAAAAAATTTAAAAAAAAATTATTACCAATTAATCATGAATTATTATAGATTGCTCCATTGAAATGCATTGGACATCGCCAGGGAGCGACAGCTCATACCTGGCGCTGTGAGGGAATTTGCAGCGGCGCTGTTCGGTCCAGGCGGCTTCATGATGAATGCCGCACTAGCCGTCGCTCTCGCCGGCGCTAGCCTCATTTTGCTTGATAAATGCGTCATTGTGACCGCCGCCGGGCGTACTTGAGTCGGTAGTCGCCGTTAGCTGCCGCTACCTGGCGCTCGTCAGACACTACCTGGCGCTATCGCTTGATGAATAAGGGCCTTAGTGCCAGCTGCCACAATCTGCATAGGGTGGCCACCTTCAATTTCCCTAAAGTCCCCAGATTTCTGGGGTTTTATAGGTAGGAGCATCAATTGCCTGATTGCATCAAGACCAGTTTTTGGTGAACCCCCCAAGGTTCGGGTTCGGTTGAACTTTGAATAACATTTTAAAGCACTGCTGTAACTCACCTAAGCCCTGATCCAATTCCTGGTTAGTGGTTGGTGTTCCTGACATATGGACTACGGCAGGGGCCACATAAAGATGGCCACCACTCTCATGAGTAAGGACACTCCTTATCTATGTAAACCAGCTTTTTGGGCAGAATGCTGAACTTGAACATGGACTTCTGGCTAAAGTCCGTGTTTGGGAACAAGAACTCACAAAGTTTGGTACAAACCCAAACTTTGCTGTTTAGGTTCGTCCATCACTAATAAGGGCTAGAGATTACATTTAGCAACATTTGATTCATCAAATTTGGCAAAGAAATTTCAAATCGAAATGAATCGCATTAAAATTTGTATATTCCAGATTCTATTTAAAGGAACCCCCGCCCCTTTTGTTAGGTTTAATATTGTTTATTTTCCTCTCCTGGAATATAAAAAAAAGTGTATTAGGATTGTGCCCCAGATCTGTGATTTTCATCAGCATGCTGTTTCCAGGTTTCCCGCTAAAGCGGGAGAGCGGCTTCCCTGGCCTTGGGTAAAAACAACTGACAGATGAGATAATCAGCAGCTTTGGCAAAATCAAGCAGCAGTAATTATCCCCTCCCCTTTCCAGGTGAGAACACTGCCAGTAACCCTTTAGCTACTGGGATGCAACAGTCGGACTACCGGGTGTGAACCCTGATTGCAGAGACTAAGAACCGGCTCACCTCTCGACCAACCTGGTTTGCACTAGAGATGAGGATAGGCTGGGCTGCAGGTATGCCCCAGGTCAGGCAACCTAGGAGTGGGTATTGCCAAGTTCTGGGTAGAGGACAGACCAGAGCTGGACTGGAGATAGGGGACAAGCCGAAGTCATGGGCAGGCAGAACTGGATCAATGTCGTAAACAAGCCGAAATCGTGGGCAGGCAGAACTGGATCGAAGTTGTAAACAAGCCAAGGTCATCATGGGAAAACAGGAGCGTTGTCAAAATCAAGCCGGGTCAGGAATGGAAGGAAAGGAAGACTGGAACACAGAAACAAGCAGGAGAGAAGAACAACTGCCAATGCCGGTCAGGGCTCGTCAGGCCTCTGTGCTTGAGCATAATCAAGCGCAGCTTTGTGCATTTGCAATGCGCATGTACGTGCATAATCGCACATGCACACCATCCATTGAATCGTATGATGCACATATGCGCGCGTATAATCGCGCCCTTGCGAAACCTTGGCGCCCTCTGCTGGGGAACAAGAGGAACAGTCCTGGTTCTATGACAACAACATTGAGCTCCCCTCACCGTAATAAGCAGAATTACAGCAAGATAAATAAAACATGTGATCTCAGGAGTGTGGAGCATGGTTTCTGCCTCAGCCAATCAGATTTTTAGAAAGCCAGAGTCAGAAAGTCTCTGCTCTGTACACCGAGCACAACATTTGGTGTACGACGATAAGGTAAACACATTGTTGCTAGATTTGTTTTCCTTTATACCACTGAGTTACAAACAAATAGAAAAGGAAACAATTAACAGATAAGCTCCGTACAATGTTGACATGATTTGGGCACACAATAATGAAAACCTTTAAAAATACAATTGAAAGTGGATTATGCTTTAAAGCGTATGTCTTTTTGGAAGTGTTCTATAAAGGAAGATGATGAGGAGGATGACACCTTTGCTCAGACATCACAGTTATTTACCAGTCTTAAAGTGGACCAAAACCCAAGATTTTGACTATCCTGGCTTTTGGTCCATGCCCCACTGTGTGAAACCCCACAGATCGCCCGAACAAACTCATCTCTTCCCAGTCCTATGGCGCATGCGCAACTGCTTATCCAATCAGTGCGCTTGGAGACCCTTCATCCAGGAGCTAGTCTCTTATGAGCGGAGCCGAGCGCACTGGTGGCCCCTTCCCCCGCTACCCTCTAACAGGGAGCTTGCCCACGCCAGCCATTCCCAAATGCCTGGCATGGGCATGCGCCCTGCTAAAGGCATAGCAGAGATGCAGCTGCAGCTCACGCATGCGCTGTTGGCCCTGGAGATATGGTGAGTTTCTGGGCGACCTGGGGGTTTCACACAGTGGGGCATACCGATTCTGAATGCCCAGTGGGGCAGGGAATCCAGCAGACTTGGAATCTTATAGAGTTCAGGGACGATGGGTCATGGGTTTTGGTCCTCTTTAAAAGAAAAAAACGTGACTGGCAATTAAAATTTCCTTTGATTCAGTCAGCAGTACCTACACTGCTCTAAACTAAGCTCTTTCTTTGCCTATACATTTGCACCGTCAATGCAATACGTTGCACTAGAACGTAGCGCTCCTTCTCAATCACCCATAGACACTGCAATGATTGAGTGAACAAGACTCCAAACTGCCATTTGAATTCACATTTGCCCGGTTTCTACTTCTGCTTCTACTAGACACATGACCACCACTGATTAATCATTTTTCTGGAGGAGTGCAAATTGAGATAAGAAGTTAAGAATTAAGGTTTGCAGGGGGGTAATCGAAATGGGGACCCTACCATTCAGTGTGCCCCACCCCCCAGCTTGGTCCAATTTCAGTAAAATTGGTTTTGGCCCATCCCAGAAACTGACAACACCACCCACTGCCCCAGAATCTGGCACAACCACCCGCTGCCCCAGAAGTTGGCATCCGCCGCCAAGGTGAGGAAAGCCCTAGAAGCCATGCAGGGGATGCCGGTGTAACAGGCCAGAGTATACCCTCAGGCCAGACTATACCCGGGGTTAAAGAGGCCTAGGCTAGATTATACCCCGGGTATACTTTGGCCTAGGCCAAATTATACCCCCGGGTATAAAATAGCCTAGGCCAAAGTATACCCCTCCAGGCCAGATTATACCTCCGGGGTTAAACTGGCCTGGGCTAGATTATACCCCGGGTATATTTTGGCCTAGGCCAAACTATACCCCGGGGATGTAAAATAGCCTAGGCCAAACTGTAGCAGGCCAGAGTATACCATCAGGCCACACTATAACCAGGGTTAAATTGGCCTAGGCTAGAATACACCCTAGGTTTATTTTTGCCTAGGCCAATTTATATCCCAGAGTATAAATGAGCTTAGCTCAATTCATACCATATTATACCCACCTGTGATCAAATCGGGCTAGTTTATACCCCGGAGTATAAATTAGCCTAGGCCAATTTAAATTCACAGTTTGCACAAATATGTGTGCAAAAATGTGAAACCTTGCTATAGTTTGGACCAGGCCATAGTATACCCCGGGTAATACACTCTACACAGGGAGTGTAAAATAGCTTAGGCCAGACTATCCCCTCGATTCAAAGAGCAAAAGTTAATTGATTTCGGATCGAGAATCGTAAGTTTGGGTGGGTGTTAGTCATTTTTTCCTGTTTTTTTGGCCATTTCCGACTCGCACGAGCCTACGTACGAATGCGTATATGCTCTTACGATCATCGCAAGTTCGTTCCTAAATTTTAGGATCAAAACGTAAAACTTAGGATCAAATCCTAAAACTTAGGATCAAAACGTAAAACTTAGGATAATCGAATGTGTTTAGGTGTGATTCAGAGAACAGTTTTCAAACCTCTAAATACGTTTTAAAAGAAAGCCACAGCCGACACCTTTTAGCAGTCGTATTGCTGTTCTTGAACAGGTTTTTTGGCTATGTGGAGGAGTCTGCGCGTCTTGAGCTCCAATGAACTGCATGTATCAGCATGGCCGAGGCCATAAATGGTATAGCAATGCATACCTGATTCATGTATGCCTTATCAAAGCATTTTAATGTGGACCTTAATTAGTCCTTTGCATGTAAACCTTTATTTTGCAATATATTTGCGTTAATTAAAGAAACTTATGTCCTTTGGTATTTATTTTTAAATTGATGTACTAGAATAATATTTTTAGATTGCATTTATTGGTGTAGTTGTTTACCTTTGCTTTGTTTAATTATTTAAGCACATCTTTGGTCAGATGCATCACACTTACTGAGGAGAGGAGAGCGGGATAAAGTGCAGGATGTGGGTTACTGCTGTATTTTGCACAGACACAGCAGAGCTGGGGGCACGGAAAGGTCAGAAATCAAAGAATGCAGAGCAACACAGTCACAAGGCCCTTTCTGTTTGCAGGCTGCCCGATAATACCTGAGCCGCCATCTTGGCTGTTTCTAGACTCATAACATGCAGAAGTTGCTGGGTGTTTTTTTATATTTGAGAGCAATCTGTATGTAGAGGGTGTGGGTAACACACAAAATTTAAAGTTGTACCATTTGAAGCCAAAATATTAAAATTAAATCCACAAGTAAAAAATGCAAGTTAACTAAAAATTAAACAAAGTAAGATTTACTTATGCAAATGCATTCATTAATGGTTGGTTACTACAAAATGAATGAAATAAAGAAAAATAAGACCAAATATTTAGAATGCACTTTAATGAGGTAAGTTTGTAGTGCGCAGCCGCAAGATCAGAAGGATTTACGTCCAGACAAAAAAGGAAAAAGGGCAAAACCAATGTTGCAACCTGAGAAATGAAACGGAAAATTCAGGATGGAAACTGACATAGGTCTGATTCCCGAACTGCCATACGAATGGACGTAAATTTTAGGATAGAAACGTATTTGCTTATAGAATCACTCGCAAGTTCATACGAACGCACGAGCGGACGGGAAAAATAGGATGATCGGCACCAAAATCCAAGCTGTTACATGTTTCTTTGAATCGACCCTTATATCCTCCCGCCTTATCAGGCGCAAATTTAAAAAAGTCGCAAACAGCAAGTAAAAATTCTTGCAAGTAACAAGCCAAGTGCAAACCTTATGATTGCACCAAATTATCTTCTAAAAAGTAACTGGTGCAATTATTATATTTGGGGCAGGGATTTATGATTGGAGGTTTGACTTGGCAGTTATAAATGCATTGGCAAGTTTACTTTCATTGCTGCAAATGGATTGAAAATAGCGCAATCCCTGTTTAAGATAAGTATAAATTAGCCTAGGCCAATTCAAGTTCACAGTTTGAGCAAAAATTGGCACAAAACGTGAAATCCTGGTTTAGTTTAGCCCAGCAAAGTATACCCCGGGAGATAAACTCTATACCTGACGAATGTAAAATGGATATGGCTACACCTTCTACGCTATAATGTTATCATGTGCAATTTTACCCCATGCGCAGAAAACGAAGGCAATGATACATTCCCCTCACAGACTTTTTTTTTTTTACTTCAACCAGAAAAAAAACTTGAAGTGTCATATACTAATCAGATGCCAAGCGGAGAAAGGAAATAGCGCAAAATTCAAAAACTGACCCAGGCTACAGTATACCCCCGAGGGATAAACTTTATACCTGGGGGTATAAAATAGTCTAGGTTAGACTATATTTCTCCATCTGCGTACCGGAAGTTAACCTGGTATATATAGGAGGGAGTAGCCGCCTGTTCACTAGCCCTGTGACCAAGCATAACGCGAAACTCGCGTTAGGGTGAGTGCCCGGGGGGGACCGTTCATCATCTGAAGGTATGATATGGCTATGTAATGGTGACTGGTAGTTTTATGACTGTTAAGGAGTGCAGGCTTGTATAAGGGCTGAGTATTTAGCTATACCCACTTGTACCATTGAGAGCCCTGGTTGGGGTAATTGTTACTATTTATTGGGTTTACCTGTGTTAGCATCTGAGCACTTTGTCAGTAGTCTATTTATAGTTTCAGGCTGGTATAGCCTGGTTATTGATCAACTACCTCTGTGTCCCCTACATTTTTGCTGTGCTTTATGTGTTTTTTATTATTGTGATTTTATTATCTACTAATAAAATTGATTTGTTTGCATTATTTGGTTGTTGACTGCATTGTTTATTCGGAATATAGCATTGCCGCAGTCCCAATATTCATTGTGATTGGTGTATAGGAATGTGTTATATTTCTCCAGGGCATAATGTTTGCACTTCACTGCTTTTTCTCACCCTCTCTAATTTGTTAAAAAGTGTGCAGATCTGAACCGACAGTAGATGGCGCTGTCCCATCAGTGCATAGTTCATTTTATGTACTATTACTTGCTATGTATGTTTCTTTCTGCTCTCTATGACACCAAACAAGTTTGAGAACCATAGAAGATCAACTGTATGACCAGCTTTTGAGATTCTACACTGCAACTCAACAAAGGTACCCTCAGTGGACCTATGATCTACCTCTAGAGAAACGTGCAAATGCCAAGTCCCAGTTCAGACAAACAGCAAAGCCATATCATGCACAAGGAGGAATTGTTTATCATGGGGAAAATGAGGTTCTCACTAAAAGCAGACTGCCAAATATCCTGAAGGCCTGTCATGACAACCCAATATCTGGGGGCCATTTTGGCAGAGATAAAACTTTAGCCAAAATCTCTGACCGTTATTACTGGAAGGGAATGAAGAATGACGTGCACCAATATGTAAAAGCCTGTCAAAAATGTTTCGTCATAAATCCCAAAATCACCAAGGAAGCTCCACCACTCAATAGTATACCAGTGCCTGGAAAAGTATGGAGCTTAGTCGGGATTGATATGATTGGTCCTCTTCAGGAAACATCAAATGGAAACAAATATATAGTTGCTGCCACTGATCATTTCTCCAAATGGACTGAAGCAACAGCTGTTCCAGATAAGAGTGCCAAATCAGTAGCAATTTTTTTATACTCAGTTATTTGTCGTCTTGGCTGTATGGAGACCCTTATTAGCGACCAGGGACGAGAGTTTGTAAACTTCATCATTGACAACCTGATGGAGCATTTTCAAACAGATCACCGAATTTCATCTGCATACCACCCACAAACAAATGGCCAACGGGAACGTGATAATCGAACACTCAAAGAAGCTCTTAGTAAGCTTGTCAATGACCAAGGAAACAACTGGGATCAGTTTATCCCTGGTGTTCTGTTTGCCTATCACACATCTGTGCATGCTTCAACCAAGTTCACTCCATTTGAGGTCATGTATGGAAGGAAGGCCAAGCTTCCTATGGACCTCAATCCCTCAAAAAATGACACTGCAGATCCCATGCCCATTTCAGATGACGCCACCCCTGATGTGCTAAATACACTGACAACCATTCTTAAAAAGCTCCACTCAGACGTCAGTACCAACATCCACTCTGCCCAGGAACACCAGAAGTGTGCCTTTGATCGCCGACACAACAGCAACAAAGAAATCACTGCTGGTACCATAGTTTATATCAAGAATCAGCACCGTATTCATCGCATGGGTTCAAAGATGGAAGCACTCTGGATTGGACCCTATTTAGTTGTGGAATCCTTGACCAAAGGACGAGTAAAACTTAAGAACAATAAGACAGGCAAGATACTAAGCAACACCTACCACACCAGCAACCTTAAGATTTACCAGGATGAAGCGACTTCTCCACCACCCCATTCCCATGATGATTGTCCCAGTGACTCTGCCACACTGAAACACAAGGAAAGTAAGACTTCCTACCACACCAGCAACCTTAAGATTTACCAGGATGAAGCGACTTCTCCACCACCCCATTCCCATGATGATTGTCCCAGTGACTCTGCCACACTGAAACACAAGGAAAGTAAGACTTCCTACCACACCAGCAACCTTAAGATTTACCAGGATGAAGCGACTTCTCCACCACCCCATTCCCATGATGATTGTCCCAGTGACTCTGCCACACTGAAACACAAGGAAAGTAAGACTTTCAACCTACTACCAAGTTCAAGAAGGAAGTATCTTAGCACCACTCTTGGCCTTATGTTTAATAAGGTTGTATACTATGGATGCAGAAGGGACCTTGGACAACCACGGCGTACATATAAAACCAAAGGTGATGGGAACTGCCATCAGCTACATCTTGACAGGAACAGAGGACAACCATGCCCTTCTCAGAGATAAAGTCATAGGTCACATGAAAACTGACTTGACAAAAAAACTACAGGACTACTTGAACCAAAATGTGAATGAATATGTAAACATCTCTGGAATCTGTCGTGACGGAGTCTGGGCAACTGATGCAGAGATAATGGCCACAGCGAATCTGTTGAGCTGCGACATAATCATCTACACAAACGTCGGTGACTCCATGGATTTGTTGACATATCCTGCAAGCTTCAATCTACAGTCAACAACGGAACATGCACTGTATCTTGAAAATAAGCATGATCATTTCAATGTTGTTATCAGTGTTTAGCTGTAAACATTAATATTGTTGCAAGGACTTGCTAGACTAAAGCATGTCCTGGTCCTCCTCCGTCCCTCCTCCATGTCTCCGGAAGCCACCATTTATCGCTTCTCTGGCTGCAGCTTTTGAATTTTATGCAGTTTCCTATCTCTGACCTGATCAGTGCATGACACATCATGCACTGATCAGGTGAACCATAAACATTCGCCCCATGTAAGACCACCTTAACAAGTTTACGTTCCGGATGTTTTAACTTTTGTTATAATATTAGCGTTCAAGTTTTTCTGGTTAAGGTAACAAATCTATGGGGGGGGGGGAATCAATACCCTCCCTTAATTTCTACACCTGGTGTACACTGGAAAAATTGTAACAAATCCATGGGGGGGGGGAATCAATACCCTCCCTTAATTTCTACACCTGGTGTACACTGGAAAAATTGTGCAATCTTCCCCATGAAGAGTTTAAGAATTAAGTCAGTTTGGTTTAGCAATCTTCCCCATGCAGAGTTTAAGAATTAAGTCAGTTTGGTTTCTCAATAAAATGTTGAAAAAGCAATCTTCCCCATGAAGAGTTACAGAATTAAGTCAGTTTGGTTTCTCAATAAAATGTTGAAAAAGCAATTCTTGTGTATATCACTCAATGATTTCATTGGGGTATAATATGACCTGAAAGGTATAAATTGGCCTAGGCCACTTTACCCCCAGGTTCCATGATAGAAAGGTATAATCTGGCCTGGAGGGGTATAGTTTGGCCTAGGCTATTTTACACCCCGGGGTATAGTTTGGCCTAGGCCATTTTATACCTGGGTATAGTTTGGCCTAGGCCAGTTTACACCCCGGGGTATACTCTGGCCTAGGTCAAATTATACCCGGGGTTAATCTGGGACAGGGTTATTCTGGCCTGTTACACCGGCACCCCCACCTGCCACTGAGGAAATTTGCTGCCCAAAAAGCAAGGCAGGGCAAGCCAGCACCACCACCCGCTGAAGGAGAAAGCCCACTGCCGGGCAGGGAAAGGCCAGCTCCCCCACTCACCATCGCAGAAGTGGGGCCAGAGGAAGTCTGCCATCTGGAACAGGTGAGTTATTTTTTTTAAAACTGAGATTGATTGAACCTGATTGAAACTAAGCGATTCATGAAAGTTTGATTCGGTCCCAAATTTCAAGGAAAAACTTGGTAAAGGCCCAATGCCGATATTAAGTAAAAGCCAGCAACCCCATCCACCATCCTAAAAGTGGGGCCAGAGGAAGTATGCCATCTGGAACAGGTGAGTTAATTTTTTTTTTAAAACTGAGATTGATAGAAACTGAGCGAAAGTTTGATTTGGACGAACCCAAATTTCTATAAAAACTTGGCGAATTATCAGAATTAAACTTCTTGGAAGTTTGGTTACCTCTAGCCAAAGTTACAGAGAATGAAAGAAACTTGGGAGTGGGCCAATGGCGATATTAAGTAAAATTTGTGTTGGTCTGTCCCAGAAACTGGCACTACCACCATTCCAGAAGCCGACACCCCCACCAACAGCTCCAGAAGCTGGCCCCACCACCCACCGCACCAGAAACCGGCACCCCCATCTGCAACCCAGGCACCGGAAAACCCCAGAAGCTGGGCAGGGAAGCTGGCACCCCCACCTGCCTCTGAGGCAAGCCACCACCCTAAAAGCAGGGCAGGGGAAGACAGCACCCCCCACCATCGTCCTAGAAGTGGGTTCAGAGGAAGCCTGCTGCCTGAAACATTTGAATTAATTTCTTTTTAAACTAAAATTGATTGAACCTGATTGAAACTGAGCGAAAGTTTGATTCCGGCGAACCCAAATGTCTTTGAAAAACTTGGCGAATCATCAGAATTGAACTTTTAGGAAGTTCGCTTATCTCTAGCCAGAGTTACAGAGAATGAAAGGAGAATCCACATTTGGCCTCGGCAATTCATAGATAAAGGCAGGTATCACCAATATCTAACTACCATAGTTCCTTGTGCATTTTGTAGCAATACATTTAAAGGGGGTTTTTTATTTCAGTCTAAAAATACATTATCTTGTTTATTATATTTGCTTGAATTGATGCACAGAATCCTCCCAAGCACAGGTTTTCTTCATCAGCCTATGTACCTCTGTATTTCCCCTGCCCTGAATAAAAACGGTGCTCATTAAAACAAGTACATGGGCGCTCAGGAAGGGGCTCAATGTTCTGCCCTTGACTATGTTTCATGGTAGCAGTCACCCCATTGCAACTTGTGCGAGGAGTACAGAGCCGAGACGCCATTAATTAAACCCCAGTGACAAGCGCTTTATAGCTTTTTGTAATTCAACATCTGTTGCCGCCACAATGAAGGCTGGCTTTTATTTAATTAAAAAGATTTCTTACAATCAGAAATTCCTGAGATATGTTCTAAACTTTCACATCTGAGCCCCAAGTGTATGAATAAATGAATTTTGCTCTGTCCATCTTCCCATTAACTCTGACCAGCATCCATCCCAGTCCCTGCTACTGCCACCAACTTAGGGTTGATTCATGATCACGCGTCTATGCATATGCCCACGTTTTTTTAAGCGCCAAGTTGCATTTGGGCTTCCTCATATTTATGGTCGTCAAAATTTTAAGCACATTATTTTAGGTGGAAATCTAGTGCGTGCTAATGCAGAAACTGCAGAAATCCTCAAAAGACCCGCACAGGTGGGTGAAATTAAGGTGCTGGCCTTGTGAGAGGGGTCCACCATGGGCCCACTAAAACACTGAAAAAGGGGCCATCCACCAGTGTTGGATAGCTATTGTCTCACCCTATATATTAGGCCGCACACACACTGTAATAGCTAATCAAAGTTTATTTCATCAAGGACACATTATATGACATGACAAACATTAATCACATTTAGACATAATAAAATGTGTATACATATATATACACAGATAAAAGGGCGGGCCCTGCAGGTGAAGTTAATAGGACTACCGATAAAAAAATCAGATTATAAGTGAACAATTTCAAAATATGCCAGGTGTATACGATTCAGCTGTCTGAGAAAAGATGGTGCAGATAAGCATATACTAGTAAGTGTATGATCATAAGGATCGTGACTGCACGATTGTGACTAAAAGAACTAATACTAAAATAGAGCAGAGAGCCCTACAAAAGGTGCTCCAACAAAAGAGTATAAGTGCAAAGAGTGATCAGAGAGTGCTATCAACAGTCATACCGATACACCATGGCATATATGATACATTGCTTTACCAAAATAAGGCAAAATTAAACATGATACTGTCACCAATGAATGGGTCCTGGTCCCCTGCAAATGCCCGTTCCTAAACACCGACGCGTTGCGTGAGAGATCACTTCCTCAGGGTGTTTCCAATTTGTTCCCCCATGGTCACCTCTCTAAATACTCCTGTGTGTGGGCAGCCATCCAATCACTAGGCGCAGCGCTCACCTGTTTTCCATTGGCAATGGCGCTTCCTGTATGTTCGGGCCCGCGTCTGTGCGCAGCCCTGTGTAGGTTAACCATATATGTGCCAGAGAGTATTGTCAAAACAGGCCCGTTTCTTGTTTATGCGCCCCCTGTGCTGCGGCATTCGGCGCCAGTCCTTCTCTGTATATCGCGGCATCACACGCCCTGCAGGTCTGCGTGATGACACGTCCTGCGGGCCCTACACCCAGCGCGCATGCGCAGTGCACAGCGAGTTCTAGGTACACCCAATGGGTCCCCTGTCTCTCATGGCGCCTGCGCACTACGCGCGTGCCGGGGCAGTGTGTGTGTGCGCTGATAAAAGTTATATTGGAGCAGGAACTGGCCATAGTCTCATGTCCACAGTACAGGGTACTGAGCCAAACACTTGACAAATACTGCCAGCGCCGCGCGCGCATGCGCACCAGGTCGCCACCAGAGTGCGCAGCGCGCAGGCGCCGGAGAATACCAATGCGCCTGTGCTCTGCGCACCCCAATGAGCCCACACACCATATCCTGTGCAATGCAGTGACCACGGGGGAAGGGTCATTCATAAAAAACATGTAAACAATACAAAGTTCCTAACAAATACTAAACAAGTATTAACTGTGTCTTTCACATATCTAAGCAATCAAAAACTTTTTATGTATAATTAAGTTTTATTAAAATATCTATTCGAGTTTCTAATGGGACAGATCCAGGCTATTTATCTATTTTAGGCCAGACATTACCCTATTATAGGTCATTTTCTTACATTGTAATATATATTTGTGCCATTAATCTTGAATCAATTAAATATATTGTATGCTCAATTTATTTTTGCTAACAATTTAATTCATTTATTTACATATGGTTATCTTACATAAGTGTCTGAGTTAATTATTATTTTTATTATGATTATTTATGTTTATGATAAAATTCATCAAGGATCCATATAAAACAAAGTGTTATTATCCAAAGTGAGATATTAGTTGATATGTGCAGCATTATGCTCAGCACAATTATATCTAATGATTGATAATAATAATAATAATGTGAAGCTGTGATTCTAATGACTAATTGTGTAGTAATAATGAACAATTAAATAACTGTAAAGATACAAAGGTATTTATTAAAAAACTTAAATATTTGAATTTTAGAATTAAATTAATTAATAACCTTCCTAGTAATAATTATAAAGGTTATGACAAAAGGTCAAGTGATTCCAAGGTCATTTCATTCACCTTGGATTAAGCTCCATTAAAGGTTATAAACTAAACTATATTATTGGACCACACTAAACAAACAAAAACCGTGCAGTTAAGTGACACTGGATCTTTAAGGTTATACCACAAACAGAAAGAAGTTCAAAGGGTTTTTTTTTTTGTTTTTTTTTTATACCATAAAGGGCTTGCCCCTATAAGTTAGCAATTTGATAAATATGGACAGGATCAAGGCATAATCTCTATATGGTCTCCTGGTAACATAATCTATTTATCTGAGCCTATTCTATAGTTAGTCTCTATGATTTAGTAAAGATATCCTTTACTATCTGTCATATCTTGAAAAGTTGGATATATTCAAAATGGTACAGGTTATTCACCCTTATCCAGAAGATAGTCCTTATCTCTTAGATCAGTATTTCAATTTTGCATGCCGCTTATACGGATAGAAACAGAAGTCACTCTGTAATGGTGGCTAGAGGGGCTTCTAAAGGCCCCATGACTGGTATTATGTCCGTGGGTTCCAATGATGTCCAATTATTTACAGAGGAGGATACCCTTTTTCCTTTATCTAGCCGGCATAACCAAAGGGAACAGGTAAGCTCAGGGAAGATATCCAGGGTCCATTTCTTAGGTGAGTATTTATCCAATCCCATTGTTTCAGCTATATACCAATCTCGCTCCATGGCTATATTTCTCTGTGTTTTCTGTTAATCAACAGGATTCCTTCTTGGCCTCCAAAGTGAAGAAACAGGAAACAAAGGCACCAGGCTATTTGAAGATGTATCTTCCGATTTATCCGTCATCTCCATCACCAAGGCGCAAGTTATACTTCATCTTTGTTCACCCATGTGTTCCTACAGTTTTCATCCAGTTGATGTCCTGCTGTCTGGGAGATGGGGTAGGCGACAGAGTCCCCAAACTCATCAGGGGCATTCGATGCTAGATGGTAGAGATGAGCGAACTTTTGAAAAATTCGATTCGACTGATTCGCCGAATTTTCCGACAAAAATCGTTTCGTCCCGAATAAATTCGCGACGAATCGCTATTAAAAACGGCTATTTCTGAGCCTCCTAGAGCCTCAATAGGGTTGTAAACCATTCTGCCTTGCTGTAACATGCACAGGATGCGTGCTGGGTTAGTTAAATAATACTTTGAAGAAATATCACATGCAGATCAGAGGCATCGCTAATAGAATCGCAGAGCGGCACAATTGAATTCAAGAGAGTTGAAGTGGCATCACTATGAGGGGCAGGAGCCCAAACATTGCTTTAAAGAGACACTGGAGTTGGCAGCAGCAGGAGCCCAAAAATTGGATGAATCACACCCTGGAGTTGGCAGCAGCAGCAGGAGCCCAAATATTACTTTAAAGAGACCCTGGGGTTGGCTTCAGGAGCCCAAAAATTGGATGAATCACACCCTGGAGTTGGCAGCAGCAGCAGCAGGAGCCCAAATATTACTTTAAAGAGACACTGGGGTTGGCTTCAGGAGCCCAAACATTGGATGATTCACACCCTGGAGTTGGCAGCAGCAGCAGGAGCCCAAACATTACTTTAAAGAGAGACTGGAGTTGGCTTCAGGAGCCCAAAAATTGGATGAATCACACCCTGGAGTTGGCAGCAGCAGCAGCAGGAGCCCAAATATTACTTTAAAGAGACACTGGGGTTGGCTTCAGGAGCCCAAAAATTGGATGAATCACACCCTGGAGTTGGCAGGAGTTGGCAGCAGCAGCAGCAGGAGCCCAAATATTACTTTAAAGAGACACTGGGGTTGGCTTCAGGAGCCCAAACATTGGATGATTCACACCCTGGAGTTGGCAGCAGCAGCAGGAGCCCAAACATTACTTTAAAGAGAGACTGGAGTTGGCTTCAGGAGCCCAAAAATTGGATGAATCACACCCTGGAGTTGGCAGCAGCAGCAGCAGGAGCCCAAATATTACTTTAAAGAGACACTGGGGTTGGCTTCAGGAGCCCAAAAATTGGATGAATCACACCCTGGAGTTGGCAGGAGTTGGCAGCAGCAGCAACAGGAGCCCAAACATTACTTTAAAGAGACCCTGGGGTTGGCTTCAGGAGCCCAAAAATTGGATGATTCACACCCTGGAGTTGGCAGCAGCAGCAGCAGCAGGAGCCCAAATATTACTTTAAAGAGACCCTGGGGTTGGCTTCAGGAGCCCAAAAATTGGATGAATCACACCCTGGAGTTGGCAGCAGCAGCAGCAGGAGCCCAAATATTACTTTAAAGAGACCCTGGGGTTGGCTTCAGGAGCCCAAAAATTGGATGAATCACACCTTGGAGTTGGCAGCAGCAGCAGCAGGAGCCCAAATATTACTTTAAAGAGACCCTGGGGTTGGCTTAAGGAGCCCAAAAATTGGATGAATCACACCCTGGAGTTGGCAGCAGCAGCAGCAGGAGCCCAAAAATTACTTTAAAGAGACACTGGGGTTGGCTTCAGGAGCCCAAAAATTGGATGAATCACACCCTGGAGTTGGCAGAAGTTGGCAGCAGCAGCAGCAGCAGCAGCAGCAGGAGCCCAAATATTACTTTAAAGAGACCCTGGGGTTGGCCTCAGGAGCCCAAAAATTGGATGAATCACACCCTGGAGTTGGCAGCAGCAGGAGCCCAAATATTACTTTAAAGAGACCCTGGGGTTGGCCTTAGGAGCCCAAAAATTGGATGAATCACACCCTGGAGTTGGCAGCAGCAGCAGCAGCAGGAGCCCAAACATTACTTTAAAGAGACCCTGGGGTTGGCTTCAGGAGCCCAAAAATTGGATGAATCACACCCTGGAGTTGGCAGCAGCAGCAGGAGCCCAAATATTACTTTAAAGAGACCCTGGGGTTGGCTTCAGGAGCCCAAAAATTGGATGAATCAAACCCTGGAGTTGGCAGCAGCAGGAGCCCAAATATTACTTTAAAGAGACACTGGGGTTGGCTTCAGGAGCCCAAACATTGGATGATTCACACCCTGGAGTTGGCAGCAGCAGCAGGAGCCCAAACATTACTTTAAAGAGACCCTGGGGTTGGCTTCAGGAGCCCAAAAATTGGATGAATCACACCCTGGAGTTGGCAGCAGCAGCAGCAGCAGGAGCCCAAATATTACTTTAAAGAGACACTGGGGTTGGCTTCAGGAGCCCAAAAATTGGATGAATCACACCCTGGAGTTGGCAGAAGTTGGCAGCAGCAGCAGCAGCAGGAGCCCAAATATTACTTTAAAGAGACCCTGGGGTTGGCCTCAGGAGCCCAAAAATTGGATGAATCACACCCTGGAGTTGGCAGCAGCAGGAGCCCAAATATTACTTTAAAGAGACACTGGGGTTGGCTTCAGGAGCCCAACAATTGGATGAATCACACCCTGGAGTTGGCAGAAGTTGGCAGCAGCAGCAGCAGCAGCAGGAGCCCAAATATTACTTTAAAGAGACCCTGGGGTTGGCCTCAGGAGCCCAAAAATTGGATGAATCACACCCTGGAGTTGGCAGGAGTTGACAGCAGCAGCAGCAGGAGCCCAAACATTACTTTAACGAGACCCTGGGGTTGGCTTCAGGAGCCCAAAAATTGGATGAATCACACCCTGGAGTTGGCAGCAGCAGCAGGAGCCCAAATATACACTGGAGTTGGCTTCAGGAGCCCAAAAATTGGATGAATCACACCCTGGAGTTGGCAGAAGTTGGCAGCAGCAGCAGCAGGAGCCCAAAAAATGGCCTAAAGACATAAATATGTTTTGCACCATTTGGAAAGTGTAAAACGTGGCACCATGCTGAATCTAGTCGCATGCATCAGGCATTGGTGGGTGGAAATCCTGGCTGATCCATCCCTGATTCATTTTGACAAAGGTGAGTCTCTCCACATTTTTAGTTGACAGACGAGTTCTCCTCGCCGTATCTATGGCCCCCGCCGCACTAAACACCCGCTCAGATGGCACGCTACTTGCCGGGCAGGACAGCTTTTCCAGGGCAAACTCTGCTAGTTGCGGCCACAAATCAAGTTTGGCTGCCCAGAAGTCCAGCGGATCCTCAAGGTGTGTTGGCATGGTCATGTCAAAGTATGACATGACCTGCTGGTTCAGGTCCTGCTCCAGGTCTTCCTGCTGCTCATGAGTAGCCTCACTATGCGGGTGTAGAAAGCTACTCATTAGCGACTGAAGACTGAGGCTGCTGCTGCTGATGGAGCTTCTGCTGCTGCTGCTGCCAACCCCCCCAGCGGCCATGGCAGTGGAAGGTGAGCGCAGAGGTCCCCTCGAGTCAGACCTGCGAGAGTATGGACCATGGCGCAGATAGGCATCGGCCAACTGCCTACGTAGAATGTCTTTGTAGTAGTTGAGTTTGTCCTCCCTCTCGGTGGGTTTAAAAAATGCCCCCATTTTGTGCCGGAAGCGAGGGTCCAATAAGGTGGACAGCCAGAAGTCATCCCGCCGACAGATGGAAACAATTCTGGGGTCACTACGCAAGCACGTGAGCATGCTTCGTGCCATTTGCGCAAGTGACTCGGATGGACTACCTGTCTCCATCTCCACTGCATACTGCCACGGTGTGCCCGGGTCCTCTGTCTCGCCTTCCTCAAAAACCTCTAGCTCCTCTGGCTGCTCCTGCTCCTCCTCTCCTGTCCGCTGACTAGATAAACCAGCCATTTCGCCAAGCCTAAACTGTGTTTCGCTGGGCAACTCCTCCTCCTCCTCTTCCTCCTCCTCCTCCAGTTCAGCTCCAGCGGGGTTCATGTGGCCGTAAGATGTAAACGCCATGTCTCCAGTGCCCTGACCAGCCAT
Organism: Gastrophryne carolinensis; assembly: GCA_027917425.1. NCBI lineage: Eukaryota > Metazoa > Chordata > Amphibia > Anura > Microhylidae > Gastrophryne > Gastrophryne carolinensis. The sequence goes on from CM051243.1 coordinate 89,870,004, forward strand.
GGTTTCCAACATGTGCTGTAGTACATGAAGCAGTGGAATCACGTCGTTCATCCCGTAATCCTGCCGACTGACAAATAAAGTGGCATCCTCAAAGGGCCTGAGCAAACGGCAGGTGTCACGTATGAGCTGCCACTGGTTGACATTGAAGTTACACAGGGGAGTCCCCCTATCTGCTTGGATCATCAGGAAATCCGTGATGGCTTTTCTCTGTTCATATAATCGGTCCAACATGTGAAGGGTGGAATTCCAACGGGTGGAAACATCGCAAATCAGACTATGTTGGGGGATACCATTCTGACGCTGTAGCTCAAGAAGGGTGTGTTTGGCGGTGTAGGAGTGGCTGAAGTGCATGCAAAGTTTCCTTGAAGTTGTTAGGATGTCTTGCAGATGGGGGGAACACTTCAGAAACCGCTTGACAACCAGATTGAAGACGTGAGCCATGCAGGGGGCATGGGTCAGGCTTCCTTGGCGCAGCGCAGACAAAATGTTCTTCCCATTGTCGGTAACCATGATTCCCATTTTAAGTTTTCTCGGAGTAAGCCATGTTTGGATTTCCTGATGAATACATTTAAGCAGTTCCTCCCCTGTGTGACTCCGTTCGCCAAGACAAACCATGTGAAGCACTGTGTGACACCTCCGTGCCCTGCACACATGGTAGACTGGAGGGGCACTGAGACTTGAGCCTACAGTGGAGGGTGAGGAGATGGCGGAGGATGAGGAGGCCGAGTCGCACGGTGTCACAGGCCCAATGGGCAGAGAGCGCGGAGGCCGAAGCGGCGTGACCTGTCCAAGTTGCTGCTGCTGCTGCAAAGGGACCACATTCACCCAGTGGGCCGTAAACGACATGTACTGTCCCTGACCGTAGTTACAGCTCCAGATGTCGGCGCTGCCATGTATTTTGCTACACACCGACAGGCTCAAGGACTGGCCCACCTTCTGTTCAACAAAAGTGTGCAGCGCTGGTACTGCCTTCTTGGCAAAGAAATGACGGCTTGGGACTCTCCACCTCGGCTCGGCACAAGCCATCAGTTCTCTGAAAGGTGCAGATTCCACCACCTGAAAAGGGAGCGACTGCAGCACCAGCAACTTGGACAGGAGCACATTCAGCTTCTGCGCCGTAGGATGAGTGGGCGCATACTGCTGTCTCTTGGACATGGCTTCGCTGATGGATTGCTGGCGGGATGCATGACTTGGAGGAGGAGGAGCAATAGCGACAGAGGATGGGTATGACGCACAGCTGCCTTCGGCTGAGGTGCTGGAGCCTTGGCTGGCAGAAATTGGGAGCTCACTTGGTGAGGAAGCAGACTGGACCACCCCTTGGGAGCCTCGGTTCTCCCAGGTCGCTTTATGGTGACGCATCATATGTTGACGCAGGGCCGTGGTGCCAACATTTGGACCCTGGCCACGCTTCACCTTTTGCCTACATATCTTGCATGTGGCCATGTTACCCTCCTGCAGATGCCTCAGGAAAAACTGCCACACTGCCGAGTAGCTACTTTTCCCACCCCCTGGCCTCACTGATTCACTGCTGCTGTTGCCAACTCCAGGAACCCCTGCTCCACTACCTCCCGATAAGGTAGACTGCCGCACAGCAGGTGCTCTACCCCGGCCCCGGCCCCGGCCGGCTCCAGCCTTTGGAATTGTGCCCCCATGCTGACTGCTACCACCTTGCTGCCTCAGCTGCTGACTCCGGGGCAACCTGCGCCCCTCTTCTCCTGATGATGACGATGAAGCCCCTTCATCACCCGGCTCCCAAGTGCGATCGGCTTCATCGTCATCATCATCATCACCGAGTTGTGGCTGTACGTCACTGATGTTCGTGGATTCGTCAACAGTGTCTGGCGCAGGAGCTGGAACGCTCGCAGCACCCACGACACTGTCCACATCACTATTTGTCTGCCTAGCTAAAGAAGCCACCTCCATTTCTTGGCTGGGCAGTAGCTGCTGACTGTCCTCCTGTATCTGATCGTCCTCCTCACTAAAGAGTGGAGCTGAACCCAAAGCATAGGATACGTCGCTGGGGGAGGGAACGGCGTAGGACAGAGGCAATGGGAGGACAGGGACTGCTCTCGGGGCATGCCAACTCAGGGTTGTGTCAGAGGAACCTACCGACCCTAGACTGGGGGTCTCAGACGTAAGTTGTGATGATGTTGTTGATGAGCGCGTCAACCAATCTACCACGGCAGATGCGTTACTGGTGGAGACCTGACCGCTAGCAGATACTGGCAGATTAGGTCTCTCAGCGTGACTCCTGCTGCTACTGGCCCCCAGTCTGATGCGAGCTCTGCCTGCGGAATCTTTTTTTTTTTTTTTTTTTTTTTTTATTATTAGAATAAACTCTGGAGAAAACAGAACAGCATAATTTTACAGTCTGAGCATATTCCAAACTGCGCAAGAGGCCATAAAGGAGCGCCATTGGTTAACAATCATCCAAAGAGTATGACCATTATAAACAGAATAATAACAAACAAAATGAAAAATTGTCCAAAAAATAAAGAGAACATTTCTCAATCATCATCGAAAGGACGGCTATAGAGAATAGTAGAATAAGAGATGCGCAGAGTAGAGGGAAAGAAGGGGAGGAATAGTAAGGGAAGGTAAAAGGTAAAAGGTAAAAGGTGGGTTCCAGGCCTTCGTTTATTTCTCAGGTAGGAGCATGGCGGAGTTCTATATCGTGAGAAGAGCACAGTTTAGACCTCCCGGATGGAAATGAGAGATCCAGCCTTCCCAGGTGGATAAAAAGGGGGCAAAATCACCCCTTATCATGGCCGCCAACTTCTCGAACATCATAACTTCGTTGACCCGGGTGATAAGGCTTCCCCTGGGAATGGCTGGTTTCTTCCACGATTGAGCTATGATCAACTTGGCTGCAGTGTTAATGTGCCTTATGAGGCCAAACTGGGAATTCGTGCAGTCTGGGGGTTTCAGGTTAAGGAGGAACAGCTGAGGGGATAGAGTTAGTTTCAGCCCTGTTGCCTTATTAATAATATAAAGGACTCTGGTCCAAAATTGTTTAACTACCCTACAATCCCACCAGGTGTGCAAATAACTACCAGGGAGCCCGCAGCCTCTGAAGCAATCCTGCGAGTATGAGGGGTAAATTTTGTGGATCCTTTGCGGGACGAGGTACCACCGAAGGAGGACCTTGGTGTTGACCTCCTGAGCACCAGCATTAAAGTAGCCTAAGAAGGAGTGTCTCCATATCGCCCTCCATTCCCCATCTGTTAAGGTCAAATTCAAGTCATCACTCCAACAAACTGTATGTTTCGGAGGTATCGACCCCTCCGGTTCAGAAAGTAGTTTGTAGACTGACGCAATCACCCCTTTACCCATGGGCTGCTCTAGACAGAGTCTCTCAAATGTCGTGGGAGGAGGAGGTGGAGCACCATGCTTGCACTTAGACCGGCCGTAATGGTTGATTTGCGAGAAGCGAAGGAACTCCCTTCCCGGCACATCGTAAGAGGATCTCAATTCGGCAAAAGAGAGCAGGCCCTGGTGCGAAAAGAGATTCTGGACTCTGGTGAGATTATGGCTCCTCCACCACTCAAACGCCGCCGGTTCCAAAAAGCCCGGGGGGAATTCTGGATTGCCAAGGAATGAAAGAAGTGGGCAATGCGGCGAGGCTAGATTCCCCCGCTTCTTATTAGCCCTCCAGATTCTGAGGGAATGATTTAAAACGGGATTAGAGATTCTCCCACAGACCGCGGGGGGGAGCCACAGCAAATTATGTATGGAGACCGGGGAGCAATACGACTCCTCAATATCCACCCACAAAGGTCTATCACTTCCCCCATGTAGGACCGTCAATTGGGCAATTTGACAGGCGTTGTAATAGCGTGCAAGATTAGGGACACCCAATCCTCCTTTCTGTTTTGCTCTATAAAGCGTTCCACGGTCGACTCGCGGCCTACCCCCCCCCCAGATGAATTTGTTCAGGTCTGTTTGGAGATGTTTCAGAGCTAAAGCCGGCACAGAAATCGGCAACACCCGAAAGAAATAAAGTAATTTGGGGAGCCATGCCATTTTCACTGCAGCAATCCTACCAAGCCAAGAGAGATTTAATTTGGCCCAGTTACCTAGGAGGGATCTCAAGGTCTTGAAGATGTGAGGGTAGTTTGCCCCGTATAGAGAGTTATAATCGGATGTCAGCTGTATCCCTAGATATTTAATAAGCCTATCCTGCCAATGAAAATCAAAGGAAGCCTTAACTGTGCACAAGATTCTGTCGGGTAGGGAGATGTTAAGGGCCTGAGACTTGGTGGAATTAATTTGCAGGCCCGAAAGCCTCGAGAAGGAATCAAGATCTTTGAAAAGGTTCGGGAGAGATATGACCGGGTCCTTGATCACCATAAGAATATCATCAGCAAACAATGATACCTTATGTTCGTATCCTCCCACCTCAATGCCTGCAATACAACTATTGGCCTGGATAAGTCTGGTAAGGGGCTCAATGGCTAAAGCAAAGAGGAGGGGGGAGAGGGGACAACCCTGTCTTGTGCCCCTACCCAGAATAAAGCGGTCCGAGGAGTAACCTGAATATCGTACGAATGCCCCCGGGTTGGCATAAAGGGATGAAATCCAGTTCAGAAAAGATGGGCCCAAGCCCCATTTATTAAGCGTAAAATGCAAATAGTCCCACGCAATAGTATCGAACGCTTTGCGTACATCTAGTGCCAACAACATAGTATGATAGCCTTCCACCTTGGAGCGGTGAATAAGGTTGGCTATCTTCCTAATATTATCTCCAGCTTGGCGTTGTGGCATGAAACCCACCTGCTCCTTAGATATGAGCAGATTGATAAACCCGTTGAGCCGTGCCGCCAGTATTTTTGCCAGAATTTTGACATCGACATTCAGCAGAGAGATAGGCCTATAATTAGACCATACTGTGTCATCTGTGTTAGGTTTGGGAATCATACTAACCGCTGCTGTGAGCGAGTCAGAATTCCAAGCAGCTCCCTCTCTTAGAGCGTTAAAAGCTGACGTCAAGTACGGGGCCAAAGTTTGGCTAAACTTTTTATAATAGAGCGTTGTGAAGCCATCGGGGCCTGGCTGCTTGCCAACCTTTAAAGATGTTATGGCTTCCTGCACTTCAGCAGACTCCACGGGCCTATCAATGGACTCCTTAGCACCTGTGGGAAGAGCGGGCATGTTAAGGTGGCCGAATAGTTCCTCAGCTTTACTTACATTAAGGCACGACTTTGATTTATATAAGCCCTCCAGGTGCTTGGAAAAAGTAGCCACAATCTTTGCTGGGTTACTAGAGAGGGTACCCTCTACTGTCCTAATACGTACCGGTTTGGGTCTTAGTGCGATACCCCGAATCCTTTTTGCGAGAGGAGTATTGGGTTTATTACTCGTTCGATACCAATGAAACTTAGATTTGTTCAGTTGGCGAGCAGCTTCGCCAGATAAACATAGGTTAAGGCGGATCCTATTCTGTTTAGAGGGTCGGTTTTTGAACTCAGTCGAGGCTACCTGATAAGCATCGGTTAGGACCATAAGTTTCTCTTTGTATAATGCTTTACGCCTGGCGGATTCCTGCATTAACAGCCCTCTGATCACAACCTTGTGTGCCTCCCAAAGCGTGACGTTTGAGGTTACTGTACCTTTGTTAAAGCGGAAGAACTCCTGAATCCCCGAGCGAACCCTCTCCAGAAGAGCCTCATCAGCCAACATTGGTTCATATAGCTTCCAAGACCTCTGAGGACCTCTCTGAGTGAGAGCCAAAAGGTCCACCGAGACCAGGTCGTGGTCAGACCAGGCTATTGGGATGATGTTCGCTTGGGAAAGCTGGGGTAGGGAGGATTGCTGCAGGAAAATGTGGTCAATCCTTGTGGACACCCGATGAGGACACGAATAATGGGTATAGTCTCGCTTGGTCGGATTGGACTCCCTCCAAGCGTCTACCAGGTGATGACGACCTAGTAAGGCCTGAAATGCTTTCCCGGAAGATCCATTCTTGGCAGCCGGAGAGGATCCGTCATCTGGTAGCCTATCCAGAGTGGGGTGTAGGGTCTGGTTGGAGTCTCCAGTTACGATGAGAAACCCCTTCTCTACTAAGTGAAGTTTCTTGAAAAAATCCTCCAGGAAAGCATTTTGGTTTTGGTTAGGAGCATAATACGTTGCAATCGTGACAGGCTGATCTTGAATCGCGCCCACTAGTATAAGATAACGGCCCAGAGGGTCACGTACCATACGCTCCAGGGAGAAGGGAGTCGAACGCTTAAAGGCAATTAAGACTCCCCGCTGCTTGGTGCGTGCAGAGGCTGAGAAAAACAAGGGGTAGTCAGCACTGAGGAATTTAGGGGTGCCCTGCTTGGTGTAATGGGTTTCTTGGAAACATACAATGTCAGCACGGAGTGACCTCATTTGCCTGAAGGCTTTTACTCTCTTCTGGGGGGCGTTCAGACCCTGCACATTCAAGGAGGTTAATCTAACCGCCATCGACATCTAAGCTTGAAACTCTCATACGAGGAGGCTCAGGAACCCATAGGGACAGGAGGGGAAAGGGGAGAAACAAGTAGAAAGTGAGTATAACCATACAACATATAAACCGGGTATAATGAAGGAGAAAACACCTTCCAAACAATAGAGTCCCATCGAGACGGCATAAAATACCGCCTCTTAGGGAATAATGCAACAAAATGGTGGGGTTACCAGATTGGGACCCCATCACTTTAGAAAATGAGCTACTAACCCCTCTGAGGAGGCTAGAAGTTAGTGCTTCCGTTCTCACTGGGGATACAGTGAGAAGGGGAGCGAGGAGTGCGCGACACAGGAGCGCCCGACCCCCTAAAAGAAGAGACAATAAAAACTAGCATCAGCCTTAGACCAGGGCTCTACTAAGAGGATGAAAGGCCCAGGAATGGTATCAACGGGGGAAAGGTGAAACACAAGGTATACAAGCCTATACAACTCTAAGCATTTAAATTAACCAAATAAACATTGGAACGAAATTCAGAGATGCAAGGGAAAAGGGCTAAACACCCTAATCCGTCGCATCAAAGATGAACCTCATAACAAACAGGTAACAGATCTGTAAAACAACCTTTTCAGCCGCAGCCAAAGGAGGGCGAGGTGTGGGACCACTGGATGCAAAGATAAAGACAGGGTTACCCACCTCTCAGCCCTCCCCCGCTGCCGGCTTACCAAATCTGCGACTCAGAGCTGCTGACGCTTTCCCGGGTATCGGTGAGCTTCTCCGCAGCTCCCGTTTCTCCTTGGAAGCTGGCGAAAAGGAAAGCGCTCTTTTCTTCTGCTGAGGGGCAGCCTGGACAGCACAGCGGGATTGGAGGTCTAGGGAGGCAATCACCCGATCCAGTTCCTGGGAAGAAGAAGCCTCAAAATGAGTGTCCTTATAAGAAAAAGAAATCTTAAAGGGGAATCCCCACTTGTATCTGATCCCGTGTGTTTGTAGGATTTGCAGGGCTGGTTTCATAGCGCGTCTTCTCGCTATGGTCTGGGGTGCCAGATCCGAATACAGCTGGTAAGTTCTGGAAATTCAAAGAATCCTGCCCCCGTGCTGCAGCCATAAGTTGCTCTTTAGTGCGGAAAAAATGCAACTTGACAAGGACGTCACGCGGAAGGCCATCGGCTCTTTTCTTCTGCAGCGCCCTATGAATTCGATCGAACTCCAGTCTCTCAATTGGGATTGATGGGACAAGCACCTGAAATAAGGCTGTAACTGTTGATTGCAGGTCCAAGACGGATTCTGGGATTCCTCTGATCCTAATGTTGCCACGTCTGGATCTGTTTTCGACATCCTCAAGCTTGTGTAGTAATACCAGATTTTCCTCACGCAGCGAATCTATATCCTCCCTTAGTGTGGATATGTCGGCGGAGTGAGTCGTTGCTTGAAATTCCAAATCTCCAATTCTTTGACCCAGCTCCTTAATTTCTACGGAGAGGGAGTTGGTAATCTGGGTTGTGATGCTCGTCGCCCACTTTTCTAACGCTTTTTCCAACATTACTTCATATCTGTCGAGGGGGGGAGGATGTGATTTAGGGGGCGAGCCATGGAGGGACTCATCCATCCAGGCTGCCTGCGGAATCTTGGCCTCTGCCACTCCTCTTTTCACTTCCAGGCACTTGTCTGCCCGACATAGTCTAACTGGCGTGGTAGTAGCTGATATTTTAAGAACCCCCAGGCAGCGGTGGGTCTATATGAAACAGAATATAATGCACACCAAAAGTGAGCAGTAACACTCAGCCTCCAACAGGCCTGCCTAGTGTAAATAAGAGAGCTTCTTAGTGTAAAAAAAGAGGGGTATGCTATGTTACAGAATGGGATGCCCCAACAGCCAGCAGTGCACCTGGCAGCAGTAAGACTATGCACAGCAAAAGTGTCTTTATCAGGCCTAATTTCTATTAGAATAAGTGCAAATGGTTATTATGGTATTAAATAGAGGCTGGTGTAGTCACAGAATGGGATGCCACAAAAACCAGAGAGCATGCACAGCAAAAGTGTCTTTATCAGGCCTAATTTCTATGAGAATAAGTGCAAATGGTTATTATGGTATTAAATAGAGGCTGGTGTAGTCACAGAATGGGATGCCACAAAAACCAGAGAGCATGCACAGCAAAAGTGTCTTTATCAGGCCTGATTTCTATGAGAATAAGTGCAAATGGTTATTATGGTATTAAATAGAGGCTGGTGTAGTCACAGAATGGGATGCCACAAAAACCAGAGAGCATGCACAGCAAAAGTGTCTTTATCAGGCCTAATTTCTATGAGAATAAGTGCAAATGGTTATTATGGTATTAAATAGAGGCTGGTGTTGTCACAGAATGGGATGCCACAAAAACCAGAGAGCATGCACAGCAAAAGTGTCTTTATCAGGCCTGATTTCTATGAGAATAAGTGCAAATGGTTATTATGGTATTAAATAGAGGCGGTGTAGTCACAGAATGGGATGCCACAAAAACCAGAGAGCATGCACAGCAAAAGTGTCTTTATCAGGCCTAATTTCTATGAGAATAAGTGCAAATGGTTATTATGGTATTAAATAGAGGCTGTGTAGTCACAGAATGGGATGCCACAAAAACCAGAGAGCATGCACAGCAAAAGTGTCTTTATCAGGCCAAATTTCTATGAGAATAAGGGCAAATGGTTATTATGGTATTAAATAGAGGCTGGTGTAGTCACAGAATGGGATGCCACAAAAACCAGAGAGCATGCACAGCAAAAGTGTCTTTATCAGGCCTAATTTCTATGAGAATAAGTGCAAATGGTTATTATGGTATTAAATAGAGGCGGTGTAGTCACAGAATGGGATGCCACAAAAACCAGAGAGCATGCACAGCAAAAGTGTCTTTATCAGGCCTAATTTCTATGAGAATAAGTGCAAATGGTTATTATGGTATTAAATAGAGGCTGGTGTAGTCACAGAATGGGATGCCACAAAAACCAGAGAGCATGCACAGCAAAAGTGTCTTTATCAGGCCTAATTTCTATGAGAATAAGTGCAAATGGTTATTATGGTATTAAATAGAGGCGGTGTAGTCACAGAATGGGATGCCACAAAAACCAGAGAGCATGCACAGCAAAAGTGTCTTTATCAGGCCAAATTTCTATGAGAATAAGGGCAAATGGTTATTATGGTATTAAATAGAGGCTGGTGTAGTCACAGAATGGGATGCCACAAAAACCAGAGAGCATGCACAGCAAAAGTGTCTTTATCAGGCCTAATTTCTATGAGAATAAGTGCAAATGGTTATTATGGTATTAAATAGAGGCGGTGTAGTCACAGAATGGGATGCCACAAAAACCAGAGAGCATGCACAGCAAAAGTGTCTTTATCAGGCCTAATTTCTATGAGAATAAGTGCAAATGGTTATTATGGTATTAAATAGAGGCTGGTGTAGTCACAGAATGGGATGCCACAAAAACCAGAGAGCATGCACAGCAAAAGTGTCTTTATCAGGCCTAATTTCTATGAGAATAAGTGAAAATGGTTATTATGGTATTAAATAGAGGCTGGTGTAGCCACAGAATGGGATGCCACAAAAACCAGAGAGCATGCACAGCAAAAGTGTCTTTATCAGGCCTAATTTCTATGAGAATAAGTGCAAATGGTTATTATGGTATTAAATAGAGGCTGGTGTAGTCACAGAATGGGATGCCACAAAAACCAGAGAGCATGCACAGCAAAAGTGTCTTTATCAGGCCTAATTTCTATGAGAATAAGTGCAAATGGTTATTATGGTATTAAATAGAGGCTGGTGTAGTCACAGAATGGGATGCCACAAAAACCAGAGAGCATGCACAGCAAAAGTGTCTTTATCAGGCCTGATTTCTATGAGAATAAGTGCAAATGGTTATTATGGTATTAAATAGAGGCGGTGTAGTCACAGAATGGGATGCCACAAAAACCAGAGAGCATGCACAGCAAAAGTGTCTTTATCAGGCCTAATTTCTATGAGAATAAGTCCAAATGGTTATTATGGTATTAAATAGAGGTTGGTGTAGTCACAGAATGGGATGCCACAAAAACCAGAGAGCATGCACAGCAAAAGTGTCTTTATCAGGCCTGATTTCTATGAGAATAAGTGCAAATGGTTATTATGGTATTAAATAGAGGCTGGTGTAGTCACAGAATGGGATGCCACAAAAACCAGAGAGCATGCACAGCAAAAGTGTCTTTATCAGACCTAATTTCTATGAGAATAAGTGCAAATGGTTATTATGGTATTAAATAGAGGCTGGTGTAGTCACAGAATGGGATGCCACAAAAACCAGAGAGCATGCACAGCAAAAGTGTCTTTATCAGGCCTAATTTCTATGAGAATAAGTGCAAATGGTTATTATGGTATTAAACAGAGGCTGGTGTTGTCACAGAATGGGATGCCACAAAAACCAGAGAGCATGCACAGCAAAAGTGTCTTTATCAGGCCTAATTTCTATGAGAATAAGTGCAAATGGTTATTATGGTATTAAATAGAGGCTGGTGTAGTCACAGAATGGGATGCCACAAAAACCAGAGAGCATGCACAGCAAAAGTGTCTTTATCAGGCCTGATTTCTATGAGAATAAGTGCAAATGGTTATTATGGTATTAAATAGAGGCTGGTGTAGTCACAGAATGGGATGCCACAAAAACCAGAGAGCATGCACAGCAAAAGTGTCTTTATCAGGCCTAATTTCTATGAGAATAAGTGCAAATGGTTATTATGGTATTAAATAGAGGCTGGTGTAGTCACAGAATGGGATGCCACAAAAACCAGAGAGCATGCACAGCAAAAGTGTCTTTATCAGGCCTAATTTCTATGAGAATAAGTGCAAATGTTTATTATGGTATTAAATAGGGGCTGGTGTAGTCACAGAATGGGATGCCACAAAAACCAGAGAGCATGCACAGCAAAAGTGTCTTTATCAGGCCTAATTTCTATGAGAATAAGTGCAAATGGTTATTATGGTATTAAATAGAGGCTGGTGTAGTCACAGAATGGGATGCCACAAAAACCAGAGAGCATGCACAGCAAAAGTGTCTTTATCAGGCCTAATTTCTATGAGAATAAGTGCAAATGGTTATTATGGTATTAAATAGAGGCTGGTGTAGTCACAGAATGGGATGCCACAAAAACCAGAGAGCATGCACAGCAAAAGTGTCTTTATCAGGCCTGATTTCTATGAGAATAAGTGCAAATGGTTATTATGGTATTAAATAGAGGCTGGTGTAGTCACAGAATGGGATGCCACAAAAACCAGAGAGCATGCACAGCAAAAGTGTCTTTATCAGGCCTAATTTCTATGAGAATAAGTGCAAATGGTTATTATGGTATTAAATAGAGGCTGGTGTAGTCACAGAATGGGATGCCACAAAAACCAGAGAGCATGCACAGCAAAAGTGTCTTTATCAGGCCTGATTTCTATGAGAATAAGTGCAAATGGTTATTATGGTATTAAATAGAGGCTGGTGTAGTCACAGAATGGGATGCCACAAAAACCAGAGAGCATGCACAGCAAAAGTGTCTTTATCAGGCCTAATTTCTATGAGAATAAGTGCAAATGGTTATTATGGTATTAAATAGAGGCTGGTGTAGTCACAGAATGGGATGCCACAAAAACCAGAGAGCATGCACAGCAAAAGTGTCTTTATCAGGCCTAATTTCTATGAGAATAAGTGCAAATGGTTATTATGGTATTAAATAGAGGCTGGTGTTGTCACAGAATGGGATGCCACAAAAACCAGAGAGCATGCACAGCAAAAGTGTCTTTATCAGGCCTAATTTCTATGAGAATAAGTGCAAATGGTTATTATGGTATTAAATAGAGGCTGGTGTAGTCACAGAATGGGATGCCACAAAAACCAGAGAGCATGCACAGCAAAAGTGTCTTTATCAGGCCTAATTTCTATGAGAATAAGTGCAAATGGTTATTATGGTATTAAATAGAGGCTGGTGTAGTCACAGAATGGGATGCCACAAAAACCAGAGAGCATGCACAGCAAAAGTGTCTTTATCAGGCCTGATTTCTATGAGAATAAGTGCAAATGGTTACTATGGTATTAAATAGAGGCTGGTGTAGTCACAGAATGGGATGCCACAAAAACCAGAGAGCATGCACAGCAAAAGTGTCTTTATCAGGCCTAATTTCTATGAGAATAAGTGCAAATGGTTATTATGGTATTAAATAGAGGCTGGTGTAGTCACAGAATGGGATGCCACAAAAACCAGAGAGCATGCACAGCAAAAGTGTCTTTATCAGGCCTAATTTCTATGAGAATAAGTGCAAATGGTTATTATGGTATTAAATAGAGGCTGGTGTAGTCACAGAATGGGATGCCACAAAAACCAGAGAGCATGCACAGCAAAAGTGTCTTTATCAGGCCTAATTTCTATGAGAATAAGTGCAAATGGTTATTATGGTATTAAATAGAGGCTGGTGTAGTCACAGAATGGGATGCCACAAAAACCAGAGAGCATGCACAGCAAAAGTGTCTTTATCAGGCCTGATTTCTATGAGAATAAGTGCAAATGGTTATTATGGTATTAAATAGAGGCTGGTGTAGTCACAGAATGGGATGCCACAAAAACCAGAGAGTATGCACAGCAAAAGTGTCTTTATCAAGCCTAATTTCTATGAGAATAAGTGCAAATGGTTATATGGTCTTAAACAGAGGCTGCTGTAGTCACAGAATGGGATGCCTCACAGCAGACTTAAGATCAGTTCAGTATATATGCACAGTTAGTTAGTATAAGCAGCCTGAAAACGCTAACAAAGCCTGTCAGGCTGGATGAAAAAAAAAAAAAAAAACTCCCTGTGACAGGCTGACAGCCTCTGATTTTTCTACCTTTCCCTGTTTTTCGCTGACTTTCTGTCTGTCTCCTGTCTGTCTCCTGCCTGTTTCCAGCCTGTCCCTGTCTGTCCCTGCCTATCTAACTGTCTCTCTCCCTGCCTACAGCAGCGTCCTGTCTCTCACGAATGCAATAGAGAAATGAGGAAAAGCAAGATGGCCGGCCTTAAATAGCGCTGTGACGTCACCGGGCTTGCTGGCTGCTGATAGGCTGCATGTGACTGTCCCAGCTTGCACTGGCGCGGGGTTGATGTCTGGACATGTCCCGTCCGCCATCTTAGAATGCCTGTAATGTAAATGAATGGATGTTAAAGGAAAACTTCGAGCGATCGAATCGCGGGGAAATTCGGATTCGATCCGAATCGAATTTTTCCTGAAATTCGGATCGAATCCGGGTTCGTCCGGATCGATTCGCTCATCCCTACTAGATGGAATAAAGTGATACTTAATAAAGGTGAAAATTCACACATGGACAGTTGCAAATTAAATTCATACAAAACCCCACAAACAATAAATTGTGCAAATATTCCTATTTATAAAGCAATAACCATGTTATCTCCCCAAACAACAATACTATACCAGTAATCCCTACACATTCCCATGTATAAATCAGTCCTGCCCCAAAAAAGGTGCAAATGAGGTATCCTCATTTAATCCTAATCCTAGTTCTCGCTGTTGTAATTTCCTCTTGATGTTGCCTCCCCGGCCTCCCATATTTACCTTGTCTACAAAATAGACTTTTAGGTCCTTGGTTAGACCTCCATGGACCTGTAGGAAGTGTGTTGCTACTGGGGTGAGTGTTTTTCCTAGGTTTTGGTCCCTTCGTGCCAGTTTAATGTTGGATAAATGCGCCTGAATCCTTATTTTCGCCATGTTTTTAGTTTCCCCAACATATTGCTTGGGGCAATTGCATTCGATGACATATATGATTCCTTGTGAGTGACAGGTGAGGTTTTCTCTGATTCTAAACTCCTTACCTGAGCCAATATTGGTGACTTTGTTGCTGATTTTCACATGTTCACATATATTACATCGGCCACATGGTCTACTTTGGCCTCTACTCTGTGTAGACCCCAGCCACATTTTAGGTCTCCGGTAGTGGCTGCTACATAGTATGTCACGGAGAAACTGCATCTGAAATTCTCTACAATTGCCAACTGGCACCCCAAACTGGCGCCTGCAACTTTCCAGAGTGAATTTCCTCCAGCAAAAAGCTGACTAACAGGCTTAATTCATTCCCAAAACACATATTGGCAGCATTGAGGCATGTCTTTTAGCAATGAAGGTGTCAGTCGCAAGTTTATTTTAGTAGTGTTTCACTTTTTGGGGTGTTTTGGTGAGAAAAAATTAGTAAAGCTAATAATTAGTAAAGTTAGTAATTTGACAAATCTCAAAATGTTTAGTGATAAAAACACCAAAAAGGTTGACACTGAGCCCCAAAAATTAAATAAAATAATAAAAAAAAAACATAAGTAGCACAATTGTTAAGCACTAATACACAAAATGGGGCAGGGATGGAGGGGTAAATAGAACATCTGGGACTAAACATTTGGAAAACCAACACTGGAGGTGACCTGGAATCAGGATATCCCCATTAAAACACTACACCTAAAAATAAGGAGAAATAAGCACCCATAAATAAATGACAGATAAATATTTCTCCCCTTTCTTTACTGTTTCTCATTTGCAAATATGTCTCTCCAGCTTCGTGTTTTAGGCAAATCCCTGTTCTCCATTTCCAAGTGTATTCCCTGTCACTTGAGTAACCTGACATTAAATTCACTCCAGAATGCAGAAAAAAAGATTCACCTAAAACACAGAAGCTGGTGAGACAAAATCACAATTGTGAAACAGTAAAGAAAAGGAAGAAACATGGGGGACCATCAGAAGGCATCGGAAGAGGAATTTTGTGCTCACTGGAAGCGCGTGCCATTTGGTGCAATCTGCATGTGCACCCGGAATGTGCCCTCATGTGTTATGGTGTGGATGGTGTGTTCAGGGTGATGGGCAGGGTTCACTTTCCTCCATACATAGCATTTGACATTTAGGTCAAAAAGTTCAACTTTGATCTAATCTGAGCAGATCACCTTCTTCCACATCCTTGCCTTTCCCCTACATAGCTTGAGGAAAACTACAGGTGTAGGCCTTCTTATTAGCTTTCTTCTTGTCACTCTCCAACAAGGACAAATTTGTGGAGGACACAACTAATAGTTGTCCTGTGGAAAGATTGTCCCATCTAAGGTGTGGGTCTCTGCATCTCTTCCAAAGTGACCCTGGGCTCTTTGCTGCTTTTTTACCTCATGCTGTCCTTGCCTAATCTGTCAGTGGATGGTAGGTGGCCATGTCTTGGTAGGTTTGCAGTTGTGCCATGGATGATGGATGGAGCAGGGATCTATTAGATGTTCAGAGCTTGGCTATATCACTAATATCACTAATCTATCAGGTTTGCTCCTTGGGTTTCATGATGATGTTTGTTCATTAATGTAGTCTAACAAACCTCTGAGGCCTTCACAGAACTGTTGTGAACATTCTGAGAATAAATTACAGAACAGATCGGCCCTGTAGGGCTAAATCGGCTCTGTGAGAATTTTTTCTCAAATTTTTAGTGAGAAAACATTTTAATAATTATTTTTTTCCTTAGTCCAATTCAGCACAATTTTTTGTAGAGATGAGTGAACTTTTGAAAAATTCGATTCGGCCGATTCGCCGAATTTTCTGGGAAAAATTGTTTCGGTCCAAATTTATTCGCGACGAATTAGTCGCTATTAAAAATGGCTATTTCTGGTCGTCCGAGAGCCTCCATAGGGTTGCAGAACGTTTTGCTTGGCTGTAACATGCATAGGATGCATGCTGGGTTAGTGAAATTATATTGTAAAGAAGTATGACATGCAGATCAGAGGCGTCGCTTTTAGATTTGCTGTTGCAGAGCGGCACAATTACAGAGCCTTGAGGTGGCATCAGCATGATGAGCCCATATATTGCCTGAAAGACACACTCTGGACTTGGCAGCAGCATAGGGAGCCCATATATTGCCTGAAAGACACACTCTGGACTTGGCAGCAGCATAGGGAGCCCATATATTGCCTGAAAGACACACCCAGGAGTTGGCAGCAGCATTAGGAGCCCATATATTGCCTGAAAGACACACTCTGGACTTGACAGCAGCATTAGGAGCCCATATATTGCCTGAAAGACACACTCTGGACTTGGCAGCAGCATAGGGAGCCCATATATTGCCTGAAAAACACATTGGAGTTGACAGCAGCATAGGGAGCTCATATATTGCCTGAAAGACACACCCAGGAGTTGGCAGCAGCAGAAGAAGCTCATATATTGCCTGAAAGACACACCCAGGAGTTGGCAGCAGCAGAAGGAGCCCATATATTGCCTGAAAGACACACCCAGGAGTTGGCAGCAGCATAGGGAGCTCATATCTTGCCTGGAAGACACACCCAGGAGTTGGCAGCAGCAGAAGGAGCCCATATATTGCCTGAAAAAACACACCCAGGATTTGGCAGCAAGATTAGGAGCCCATATATTGCCTGATATATAGAGGCAGGTACTCTTAAAAGATAAGTGCTAGCACTGACAATGGCCCCCGGTGAAAGGCAATGGGTGCTTTAAACTTTAAAACCAGACTTTTTTATACAAAACGTAAAAGGTTAGTAGGCAGGTACTCTTAAAAGATAAGTGCTAGCACTGACAATGGCCCCTGGTGAAAGGCAATGGGTGCTTTAAACTTTAAAACCAGACTTTTTTATACAAAACGCAAAAGGTTAGTAGGCAGGTACTCTTAAAAGATAAGTGCTGGGGGCATGGCCAAGCACCGAGGAAGATGGCTGCTTCCTCTTAGTGCTCGGCACATCGGAACGCAGAACTCACCCCATAGCAGCATCCACACCGCTTTGGCAGGCATCAAATTCTGTGTCTAGCAGCCCTGCGATCCCCCCGCCTCCCGGATGGGTAAAAGCGGGGTTAAAGCAAGAGACGGGCAGAGAGCGGAAGGGCGCCACGTGTCCTCGACAGCCCGACATCATGGCGGAGCTCCGGCGTCAGACGGCCTCGCGTGAGGATCCCGGGCGAGACCTGCGGGGCGGGTGCCCGCCAATCCCGCTGAATTCGCCGCTGCCTGTACCAGGGGAGATGGACCCGCCATCGGTGAGGGAGGTAGGAGCCGCCGTGGGCCCCAACCATGTGCACGGAGGGCGGCCATCCACGTCACCACCGCTGCCTCTATTACGCCAGGAGGCTGGCGATAGTCCTCTGCCGCTCGGGCCGTTATGCTGCCCCCCGACTCAGAGTCCTGATGCAGCCCGAGAGGGGGGGGCACAGAGATCTCATCCTCCCCATTTCACGCCGCAGATGCTGGGGTCCCCCCCACGCGTCCACGCTGTATCTCTAG
This sequence comes from Gastrophryne carolinensis, assembly GCA_027917425.1. Taxonomy (NCBI): domain Eukaryota; kingdom Metazoa; phylum Chordata; class Amphibia; order Anura; family Microhylidae; genus Gastrophryne; species Gastrophryne carolinensis. The sequence continues at coordinate 89,887,703 of CM051243.1, forward strand.
ACGCGGCGGAGAAGTCCCCCTCGGGATGGCCGTGGTGAGGCCCTCAGGGGGGTGCGGGGGGTGGCAACCCCCGATCCCCATATCATGGCTCCCGCACGCCTGAAACCCATGGGGAAAGTCGGGCCCTACAAGCAAGCCCACCCTCCGGCAACAACCATAAGCAGGACGCCTCACCCCCGTACATCTCGGATAACCGAGGGTTCCCGCAAATCTTTGAAGAAACCCCTTTATCGGGTTCTAGTGATGTGTCTCAGCCATTGGTGGAGGATGCCCTGGAGGGGGACCTGCGTAGCCTACAAGGGACCCCACACCCAGCTGACCCAATTGAGCACTTATTAGCAAAATTTAAACTCCTGCTGCAACAAGAATTGGCCGCTGCAGTGTCCCAGCTTACCGCCAGCTTTGCCAGCGACATCAGATATCTCGGAGATCGGACCAAAACTCTGGAGGAGAGGGTGGATGAGATCATGACGGTCCTGGATTCTGGCGAATCTGCTACAGGGGCCATGCGTGATGAGGTGACCCTATTACAACAAAAATTAGAAGATCTTGAAAACAGATCCAGGAGAGAAAACGTCCGGATCCGGGGTCTCCCGGAATATATGGAAGATGTTTCCGCCACGGTCACAGCGCTACTTCAGGAACTGCTTCCCTCCATGCCGAATGACCGCTTGGAATTGGATAGAGCGCATAGGGCCCTGGGCCCAAAGAGATCGGATGGTCGCCCAAGTGACATCGTCATTAGGCCTACTTTTTACCGCACGAAAGAGGCCATTTTGCAGGCCTCTAGAGGTGAAGCCAATCTGTCTTTTCAAAACCATAAGATATACCCTGATGTTGCTCCCCAGACACTCCAGCGTCGGCGGGAGATGAAACCAGGGCTGGACGTTTTGAAATCGCATAATATCAGGTACCGCTGGGGATTCCCCTTTAAGTTGATGTTCTCTCATGCGGGTCACCAATGCGCCGCTGGCTCCCTGGATGAGCTGCGGGGCCTCATGCGGGAGCTTCATCTGCCCCTAATTGAGCCGCTCGCTGCGTCGCCCGGCCGGGCGGCCCAGCGGGAGCCCAAGCGCCAGCCTTTGGGGCCCATATGGGAGAAAGTTCGCCCGCGGAGGAAGCGGGACCGGGGGGTGGATCGCCCTCCCGATCCCGGCTCTGACCCGGGTTGAGGCCGCTCGGCCTCGATTTGGGTTTAGGTTTGATGTTGAGGCGCCCTCACCCCCTTGTTATAAGGGGAATTAACGGGCGTGAATCGGCTGCCTGTGTTAACCTCACTAAGAGGCTGATTTATTAATAGCGACATGTAGCGACAGTTGAGCGACTGTAGAGATATTTTCACAGCGCCCGCTAGTAGTCGCTGTGCTTGGTCGTTGTTCGGTTGTTGACAGCGACTCAGTCGGTGTGGCTAAATGTTCAATACAAGGTTAAGAGTCGCTATTTGACAGGTTCCGCGATGTATGGGTGCGCATGATAGCGACTGGTCAGAGCGACCGGCTTCCACCATATTCATCAAAAAATCACGCTCAGAAAATTCAAGCGCTGTGAAATGCATGTTCAATTCCCAGAGCGCTGGAGGCGATGTGTTAAAAGTAGTTTTTTAACCCATAAACCACCATATTTTTGGAAACCAAAAAAAAAAAGGATTTTAATTAATTTAGTAATACATTAATATCAGACCTGTAATATCAATTCTGTACAATTTTTTTTTTTTTTAATTTTTTTCCCAAATCTAAAATGGCAGAAGTGGTCACAGAATTTTTCACATTTAAAAAAAAATAATAAACATTAATAACAATTAATTATTAATATTTAAAGATTGTTCCATTGAAATGCATTGGAGTGCGCCAGGTAGCGAGAGGTCATACCTGTCGCTGTTCAAGGTCGCTGTGGGTTGAGGCTGGAATAATTATGAATGAGTCACTATATGGCGCTATCTCAGTCGCAAAGCAGGATTGGCTTGATAAATGTGTGATTGTGGTGGGGAGCCGGCGTTCTCGTGCCGGGGCCCGTCATTACCGGCCGCTCACCAGTCGCTACCTGTCGCCATTCCTTCATAAATAAGGGCCTAAGCTTCCCTTCCCCCTGCACTGTTGTTGGTTACTTATATTATGCAGTTAACTCCTGTATTTTGAAAACAATAAGGTTAATGTTGTTCTCTTTTGTGTTTGCACCGGGCCTTGTGTGTGTCGGGTTATGGGGGAGCCGGCGCATTCCGGCCCCTGGGGTGCTGGTGGCGCCTTGGGTTGGGGCCTGTGGTTGGGGGAGTGATCCCCTCGCTGGGTCAGTGCGTGAACGTCTCTCCACCATGGGCCCGTGGGATGTTGCAGCTTTGGGCTCTTGGTCCTGGGGGGCCCTTGATGGCGGGACGTGGATCCGTTTGGGTTCCTGCGGCTGGCCCCCCGCCCCTCGGGGGTGAGCCGACACATTCAGTGCCCGGTCACTTCTCCCTTCTTCCTTAGTTAATGTGCTGGTATTCTCCAATTTGCGTTACCCGCCACTTTGAAGTGTGGTGATAGTCTAATTAAGTTTCCTTTTGTTTATCATAAATGTCCCCCCTTCTTCCCCTCCCCCACCTACCACCCCCCTCTTCCCTAGTCCCCTCGCGTCTAGCCCGCCTTTTCTCTCTAATCCTGGAGCAACTCTATCCCGATGGTGGGGCTAGCGGTTAAATTAATTTCCCATAATGTCCAGGGTTTCAACATTCCTGTTAAGAGGAACAAGGCCTTTCACTACTACAAATCATGCAAGACAGATATACTTTTCCTTCAGGAAACCAGGTTCTCAACTCACTCTAAACCAAAGTTTCTGAGTCATTACTACCCTGTGTCTCATATGGCGTGTGCTAGAGAAAAGAAAAGGGGGTCCTGATAGCTTTTAGTAAAAATCTTCCCTTTGTCTGTTCTAAGGAAATCAGTGACCCGACCGGTAGGTTTGTTTTGCTTCAGGGGTCTCTCTATGATATCGATATCACTCTAGTGATGTACTATACGCCTAATTCCTTCCAGACACACTTTTTTAAACACCTGCTGACAGTTGTCCGGAATAACACCAAGGGCATTCTGATAATGGGCGTGGATTCAAATATGGTGGTGAACCCTAAGGTAGACAGACAGAGGACGGGCCATCCCGCAAACGTGATGCAGGGATCAGATCGTCATTCTGTTGCCTTTGGTGATCTTCTGGACACTCATGGTCTTTGCGATGTCAGGAGGGAAAAAAACCCCACCACCAAAGACTTCACATTCTATTCTAACCCTCACGGGTCCTTCTGCAGGATAGATCATATTTTCGTCCCCCAGGCTATTCTCCCAGCTGTTATTAACTCCAGAATCTACAACTCAACCTGGTCTGACCATAAGCCGGTGATGGCGGCCGTTGATCTGCTGGTCCCAACTAGGCGCTCCTTTAATTGGAGACTCAATGTCAAATTCCCTCCTTTTCTCTCAAGACACTTGCTCAAAAATCCATGAGGCCCTTAAAGAATACTTCACACTGAATGTCAAATCCATCCGCTCCCCGATTACCCTCTGGGAGGCCCAAAAAGTTGTCATGCGAGGTAATATCATAGGCATAGCTTCCCTCAAGAAAAGGGAGAGGCAGAAGCGACTGAGGGAGCTGACGCTGAGATATGAGCAGGCTGAGTTGCACTGGAAGAGAGCCCCAAATTCTAGAAATAAGAAAACTGTAGATAGGCTCAGGAACGGAGCTCAACATGCTTCTGGATGATCAGGCTGAGAAAAGGCTCCTTTGGGCCAGGCAAAAATTTTACACTAGGGTCAATAAGCCTGACCATGATGGCCCGAAAGCTGCGAGCGACTGTTCTCGATAGGAGGCAGCCAATAAGGCTTAAGCTTAATTCGGGTTCCACTACGGCCAATCCGGACAAGATTGTTGGTGCCTTGTGAGAATTCCTTTCGGCATTGTACTCGGCCCCTCCAAGAGCCGACAATGCTGATCTCGAGAGATTCTTTGAGCATGTTGAGTTACCAACCATCGCCCCGGATCATATAGATCTGATGGACTCCCCTATTACATCCCACGAGATACTAGTGGCCATTAAGTCTACCAAAACCTCTAAAACCCCAGGGTCTGATGGGTTCAGTGGCCTTTACTACAAAAAATTTGCACCTCTCCTGACTTGGCCAACCTCTTCAATGCCATGTGCGCAGAGTCAGCCTTGGGCCCGAGCTCACTACTGGCAGATATTTGTATGATACCTAAACCCGACAAAGATAGTCTGCTAATCCCCAATTACAGACTGATATCATTAATCAACACTGATGTGAAGTTGTTGGCCAAGGTGCTGGCTGCTAGACTGAATACATTTTTAGAGGGTATTATACATAGAGACCAGGTGGGCTTGTACCGTCTCGCCAGGCAGGAGACAATGTCAGGAGGGTCGCCCATCTGGTTCATCATGCCCGGACAAGGAACATCCCGGCCTTCCTGTTGTCCCTGGATATACAGAAGGCTTTTGATACCATCTCATCGGATTACTTGCTCTGGGTTTTGCAGAAATGGGGTTTTGGGCAGCGATTTTTGGACTGGATCAAGGCCCTCTATGACACCCCGACAGCATGGGTAAGGTACCTGGGCTTTACATCCAAGTCGTTCCGTATTTTTAGAGGTACTAGGCAAGGTTGCCCCCTCTCCCCGATTCTCTTCATATTGGCCCTGGAGCCCCTGGGTATAGCAATACGGCAAAACCCCAATGTCTAGGGACTGGAGGTTTCGGGAGTCCATCACAAGGCCCTCTTTTTTGCGGATGATGCCATGCCACGCAGCCTATCACCTCCCTTCCAAATCTATACACTATTTTGGATCACTTTGCCCGCATCTCTGGCCTGACTATAAATAGTGACAAATCTGAGGCACTTAATATATCCCTGACACCTGCGTTGGTGGCTCAAATTAAAGTGAGTTTTCCCTTTAGATGGTCGACGGAACCGCTTCTATACCTGGGGGTTCGTATCCCGGCGAGATATGAGGACCTCTATGGGGCTAATTACTCACTCCTATTTGGATCCCTGACGTGGTTGTTTGAAGTCTGGATGCCTTATCCACTCTCTTGGCTGGGCCGTATCAACGCAGTTAAAATTTCTATCCTCCCCAAACTTATATACTTTTTTAGAACGCTGCCAGTATTGATCCCATCTTATAGGCTACGTGCAATGCAGAAGAGAATATCAACCTTTGTTTGGGCTGGTGCATGCCCGCGAGTACCTAAGCGTACAATGCTCTGCCGCAAGTCTCTAGGAGGGCTTGGTGTCCCTAACATTAGTATGTATTATACGGCATCCCAGATAGCCCAGCTAATCCCCATGCATTCCCTCTCAAAGCCTCCCCTCTGGACCTTCTTGGAACTCCTAGACTGCTTGCCGGCCCCTATAGATGGTCTGCTTTGGATGGACCCTGCACTTAGGCCCAAGACACTTAGCCCCCTGATGAGGCATTCACTCTCGGTGTGGGACTCGGTAAAATATTCCGCCTCCTTGATGTCTCCCCACGCCCCTCTAGCACATCTTTGGGGTAATCCGACCTTCTGCCCGGGCTTGGAAAATAGAATAACCTTCAAGTGGTGGATGGATCACGAGATAACTAGGGTGCTGCACCTTCTCTCAGAGGACGGGTTTATACCTTTCGGTTCTCTGAGAGAACAGTGTGATGCCCCCCAAGGCGTCTTTTTCCAATATTTACAATTAAGACACGGGTTACCTTCCTTAACTAGATTGGGCCCGCCCTTCCGGAGATGTACCCCCTTTGAGGAGGTCTGCAGTGTGGATCCATTTCGCAGGGGGTCAATATCCATGTTATATTCTATGCTGTATGCCATAGGGACAGGTACACATGTGCACGTGGAAAGGTGGGAGCGAGATTTGGGCCCATGCCGCTCAGAGAGGGGGGTGGACGGAAATTTGGAATGCCGCTTCCTTATGCTCCATAAATGTTTTGACAACTGAGACGGCCTATAAAGTTTTATACCGCTGGTACCTGGTACCAATTCGCCTCTGCAAAATGTTTTCGGGGCAGGCCAAAACTTGCTTCAGGGGTTGCAGTGTAGAGGGTTCTTTTTTACACACTTGGTGGACATGTCCCATGCTGACCCGTTTCTGGTCTCAAGTATATAAGATAGCCGGAAAAGTATTCCGGACGACCATCAAAAAGGATCCCTGGGTAGCCCTCCTCCACTGTAGACCCCCAGAGCTCACCAAAAAACAGAATAAGCTATTTGTATACTTGCCTTTGGCGGCTAAGCAAACCATTGCCAGAGCGTGGAAGAAGCAGATCATCCTGCTGTCAGAGGTGTCGTCTAGGATGAATGGGTTTTTGGTTAATGAGAGGCTCTCAAGCATCCTGGCCGACACCCAGGACAAGTTCCTCTCCATTTGGGAGCCCTGGATACAATATGCCTGGCCTAATGCGTCAGCGGGTATGCTAAATTAGGTGACCCATGCGGGCTAGGTCACGAGGACCCCTCCCCCTCCCCTGATCCCCTCCCTTTTTCCTCCATCCTCCATCCTACCCTCCCTTCTTTTTCCTAAACTAACCCACCCACCCTCACCCTTTGTGTCTCCCTCCCTATTTGTTCTTTGTTTTTTGCTGCTTGCTCGATGGCTCACCCCTCGCCGGTCTGCTGGGCCACGGACCCTGGATGTGGATGCGCCTCGCGGCTGCTGGCGTGTCCTGGCTTGATAAAGTTCGGGCTGAGCGGCGGGGGGTGTGCTGAGGTGAGATGCCAGGTGTTAGGGCGAGCGCTGCACGCCCGTCTCACAGCAAGTCACTTACCTCCATGGCTGCATGCAGCCGTCATCCATCTTGCAGCACTTCCTCATGGCTGCATCCAGCTGCCGCCCTTCCCCCCCATGCTTCCTCCTCACATGCTCAGGTGCACGCACGTCTCTGTCCACTAGAGGGCGAGCGCACTGGTATCCTGAGATTTAAAGGGCCTGTACAGCACTGATTGGTGCCTGCTCATCCAATCCTGCATCCACTTCCCCTATTTAAAGAGGCACTTCCTTTCCTTCAGTGCCAGATCTTGGTCTCTCCATGCTTGTTGAAAGTCAGACATTCTTGGATTGCTCACCCGTGTACCGACCTCTGCCTGTCCCCGACTCTGAACCTTTGCTGCCTGCCCCGACCTCGGCTACTCACCTTTACCGCGAACCTGTGCTGCCAGCCCCGATCTCTGCCTGTACTTACTACGCCTTTTTGCCTGCCACTTGTGTACCTCACTGGACCTCGGCTGACTGTGGGACTGGGCCGCTGTTAGGGGGTAGCGACCTGGGAGTCACTCGCCGCACAAGACCAACCTGCCTTGTGGTGGGCTCTGGTGAATACCGGTGGCCCCTTAGACTCCGCTCCCCTGACACGGTACCCGCCATCGGTTCCACAGTTAAAGCGGATCCACACCCGAGTCCGCTCCACCCGGTCCGTGACACCAGGATTGTCTGCTTGAGATTGCTTCCCCCGACGCAGGAGGCAATATAAATAAAAACACAATACTGGCAGACATTAATGCACTAATTGTTTATTTATGCCATAGTTACATTGTAATTGTACTGCTATTTACCATCTGAAAGGCAAAAGTTGCTGCGTCCCTCTTTAGTTAAGAAAATGGTGTATTGTTGCATGCTCTGTGGCGTTTGCCTCCCCTGCGCGGGATGGATTCCTGCCCGGCTGATCATCTGTATCTGTACCGATTTCTTTTTTTCCTAAATAAAAATAAAAATATTGCTAAATAAAAGTTAAGTGCTAGCACTGACAATGGCCCCCGGTGAAAGGCAATGGGTGCTTTAAACTTTAAAACCAGACTTTTTTATACAAAATGCAAAAGGTAAGTAGGCAGGTACTCTTAAAAGATAAGTGCTAGCACTGACAATGGCCCCCGGTGAAAGGCAATGGGTGCTTTAAACTTTAAAACCAGACTTTTTTATACAAAATGCAAAAGGTTAGAAGGCAGGTACTCTTAAAAGATAAGTGCTAGCACTGACAATGGCCCCCGGTGAAAGGCAATGGGTGCTTTAAACTTTAAAACCAGACTTTTTTATACAAAACGCAAAAGGTTAGTAGGCAGGTACTCTTAAAAGATAAGTGCTAGCACTGACAATGGCCCCTGGTGAAAGGCAATGGGTGCTTTAAACTTTAAAACCAGACTTTTTTATACAAAATGCAAAAGGTTAGTAGGCAGGTACACTTAAAAGATAAGTGCTAGCACTGACAATGGCCCCTGGTGAAAGGCAATAGGTGCTTTAAGCTTTAAAACCAGACTTTTTGATACAAAAGGCAAAAGGTTAGTAGGCAGGTACACTTAAAAGACACATGCTAGTATTTGGGATGCCCCTTCTTCAAATACACAGGTTGCCTGCCTTGATAGTGGAAAAGTGACTTTGCTTATAAAATGCAACCAGTTAATAGACAGGTACTCTAGAAATATTAATGCTAGTGTTTTGGATGCCCCCCCCCAGCGAAATTAATAAACAGGTAGTCTTGAAATATTAATGCTAGCATGCTTTTTAAAGAATGACACCAGGAAAAGGAAAAGCTAAATAGGCAGGTGTTTTATTAACACTAAATAGGCTTGAAAGCTAATGCAAACACTTTAAACTGTCCCTGTCTTTCTCTATCACTGTCACAGCCTCTCTCCTTCTCTATCTGTCCCTCGCTCGGCTTCATCTATCTATCTATCTATCTATCTATCTATCTATCTCTCCCTCGCTGTATCTATCTATCTATCTATCTATCTATCTATCTATCTATCTATCTATCTGTCTGTTTATCTGTCCCTCGCTCTCTCCCTGCCTGATCTGCTCTGGACACAATACACTGTCAGAATGATCTTCCGCAAAATGGCCACCACTTATATAGGTCTGTGACATCATCGGTAAGCCTGTCTGCTAATAGGTAGCATGTGAAGCCTACCCAGGATTCCTTGTCCTGACATGTGGATCCACCATTTTAGGTGGACTGTATAGCAGTAAATGGAGTGTTAAAGAAGTGATTCGAGCGTTCAAATCGCTGTGATATTTGGAATCGTAACAAATCGAATATTTCCTGAAATTCGTAATTAATTTGGGTTCATCAGAATCGATTTGCTCATCTCTAATTTTTAGCTGTACACACTTTTTAACAATTCGCACAACTAAAATGATGCTGAATTGCCACAGAAAGGAAAAAAAAATCATTATAAACATTTTTTCTCACACATAAAAGTGAGAAAATAAATTCTCATGTTGCAGCCCTAAATTTCTAGTTAGCTGACTTTTGAAGGCAATTGGTCACACTGAATTTAATTTAGAGTGTATCAGACTACAGAGGGCCCAATACAAATAGACTACATTCTTTTTTTTCTTTACACTTCACAAATACTAACTAATTTGTGCCGCTCTATTATATAAAATCTGGGAAAAATGTATTTGTGTTTGTGGCTTTAAGTTAACGTTTAGAAATTTGGAAAAGTTATAGGGGTACGAATACCTTCTCAAGACACTGTACACTCAATTGTCCCTGGTCCTGCAGCACATGCATTGGCTTTCACCCAATCAGAGCCATTTGCTGAGCAAATTTGAAGCTTGCCAAATGGCTCTGTTTATGGCAATCGTGAGTGCAAGTGGCCACATCCCCAGCAGCGGGCGTGCTTCCTATCTAAATGGCTGGGGGCGGGAGAACGTCACATCCCAAAGATGCTGCTGCCAATATTTACATTGGAGAGAGAGCCAGGAAGAAGGTGAGTTTGCATACAGCAGGACATCCTGATTTAGGATGTTCCTGGGAAAGGCCAGTGACACGCTCTGTAATCTTGGTGTTGGCTTTTGTTACACTTTCAAAAATGTTCACATGCTCTATTTCACAAAGTATTCTCCTAAGATCCTTTGCAGTAGATGGGATGCTGAAGATAAATTTCTTTTCACCTCAAGCTTTTTAATATCTTTGATCCCTTTATACTGCCTAACTCCTTTCTCCTTTAAATGGCTTGTGACAATGTGTTGGCAGTTTACCTAACTCACCCCTAATACAGTTACAGTTGCAGAATTTAATCCTCAACTTATCTTGAAATCTTCAATGCTTTTTCATAGCTTCCGTGCTGGAATAATCCAATTAGTTGAGCTGCGACCTCTTGGTTTATAATTGCTACATATGTATCTACCACCAGCCTTGTGCTGATGAGGGTCCAAAGGCCTGAAACTTGTGTCCACAAGTGAAGTATATACGCTGTGTAAAATGTAGCTTAACCAAAGCATTGCACACCCTGGCTGGCTTTACCAGGAGCTATTGGGCATAGCCTAAAAGTGATTTGATTTGCATCGATCTTCCTACTGAAAGGGATCTTGGGAGAAATTATATTATTCTTTGTGGTATGCAGGACTTTTTTATGTGTTTTATATGAATAGCATGTAAACATTCTACTATAGAACAATTGTAGAAGAGGAGGGCAAAAAGCTCCCTTCAATACCAGTGGTGATACCTTTCTTTCTCTTTTACTTATGGTCATACAAGCATGGGAGTGGTTTAGTCCCAACTGGATGGGTAATCAATATTATATTGTATTAGAAAGTAGAATAAACCTCACAGCCTTTGCATTTATACTATGCTTAAATATTTTAGTATGACGCAAATGAAGAGTAAATAATCCCTAAAGACATGTAAAAATGTTAAAAATTGGAAAGGTTATCAAAACAGATGTAGATAATATGTCTGAGATATATACAGAATTTACATTTATGGAGTTTTTGTGTCTTCATTTGGTTATTCTTTTTCTTTGTTGGTGTGGTTTTACAATGTTTTTAATTTTTTCCATCAATGGAAATAAACATGAAAATGTTCTGTAAATAATTATTTTTATAATATTATAGAGGTGGAATAGAGGAAGATAATTTGGGTGAAACGCACTGGAGGAATCTGACACGAATAAGTACATCAGCCTAAAAATACCATACATTGAAACGTTTACATTTTGTGTAATGGATTGTCTGGAGAAATAATTTGTGCAATAATTAAATATACATTGAATGAACATACGTAAAATATTTTGAAATATTACATAGTAGTAGAAGGTTCAATCTCTGACTAATGAGGTGTATGGGGGTATCCTACTTTCTAATACAACAGAATGTAGCAAATGCAGATTATTTTACCTGGAAGTTGTGGCACACTGAAGAAACAGCTAGGGAAATGCCATTCCTTTAATGTGTTTAACTTTATGGAGTCAGCATTCTAGAGCAGCATATGTCAGTTCATCTGGGGGATTTAAAAGTTACTGGAGAAGCACAATTCACTTAATCTTTAGATAATCGCGTCGGCAAATTAGATGTGTGTCTTGTAGGTAGTGGAGACAACCAGAGTAGATTTAAAGGTCTGTTTTATGTTGTTTTCGGGAGTTATGTGCAAGGCCTAATTAACATCTTTAAGTAATTGCTCTGCAACAAGTCCATAATTTAATGCACAAGACGCTGGCACACCGAGATCCTCGGGCAAGACATCGTAATGGCCTGTGCTGAGATTGGTTACGCTGTGTTCTCTAAAAGCAGGATCATGAGCTGGGTTTTCCAAAGAGATTTGTTAATTTCGAGCCAAGAGGAGAGTAGCGGGATTTAATCTTTCTGCTGCCTTTAGATATAAAATGAGATAAATCACAAGAGCTTTTTTTTGCCAGCTGAATAGAGCGATCATTAACTAGCATGTACTTGAGACTAATTGCTGAGCTTTGCATGGGCTACCACCTGCGCAATACGATGTTTTTGAAATTCATGTTCTGAAGAACATGACAAGCAAATACTTTATATCTGTACCTTCAAATGGAAAAACATATCGCGGAGGTGGTAGCTGTCCTAACATGAAATCATTTGAATTATTGTTGCTCATATGCACTGGGTAGTTGGTGGCGTGGCGGAAAGAAGGTTCTTCTGGGACCCTAAGTGGAGATATTCCTGATTACACAGGGAAGAAAAACATCTATACAAGCTGTATGAGTATTTGTGTATGTCATGGTTTTGTCTTTCATATATTTTTATTTAATTTTATATAGAAATGCAGTACAAACATTAATAAAACTAAGTACAAAATAGCTCTCAAAGTGGACCAAAAACTCACCCTGGAGTCTATGAGACTTCAGGGCAGGTATACTCACTCCACCCCGATTGGGGGTGCCCCGCTGTATGAAACACTGAATGAAGGGACTCGAGTGGATCCGAGTGCGCTGATTGGATGAGCCAGCCCGGGAAGAGGAGAGTTCATTCAGGCGAACTGGGAGGTTTCACACAGCGGGGCACTCCGATCAGGGGCAAGGACCGAAACCCAGGATAATCAAAATCCTGTGCTTTGGTCCACTTTAAAGTGATTGCACAGGTAAATCAAATTGTTAGCCTATTCGAGCTACGTGTGACAGTGTCCAAAACAGTTTTCCGTTCAAAAACCAAAGAGGAATGGCTGAGATATCAAATTTAACCTTATGATTTCTGTTCTGAAGCATATGGGAGTGACCTGGGCACTGTGATACTGCATAATAATCAGCTGGCAGATGGGGAGCAAGAGCAAGCAGGAGGCTGGGAGGAAGCAGGAGTAAGCTGGGCTTGAATGAGTGCAATTCAAGCCATCAATGAAGACAGAGGGCATGGTCTGGACTAGCTCCTCACCCCTTGTATTGATGATCCGCATCAGCAGGGAGGAAGGGAATTTTCCCATTCATGGCGCTGAGCAGAGTAGGTGGACACTGCTGGATCAACTCATAGCAAGGTAATCTGCTATTTATTTCTTTTTCACTTTAGCATGGCCAATCCCTTTAATTACTTTAGCTATCATGTATCCTTCTGTCTGTCTGTCTGTCTGTCATGGCTTTAAACAGCCTGTGTATGTGATTTATAAACAAAGGGAGTAAATCATTTTAGTGGGCAAATGAAAATGCTTTTTTGTAGTGAAGGGAAGACGAAAAAGGAGGAATAGAGCGAAGCTCATAAAGCTCATAAGTAGTAGTGAGGCTACTGTTCATCTTTTGGTGTAAATACCAAGGCGATAAATCTCACAGTGAGAGTTTAAAAAATCAGGATGCATTATCTGTGCCTCCTGCTGTGACTAGTAGTAATGAAGGATACAGTAAAAACGTTCAAAAGTGGCCTGGATGCCTTCCTGGCATGTAATAACATTTCCAGCTATGGCTACCAGACCACTGGAAGGAGATACACAGGCTGAACTGGATGGACAAAAGTCTTTATTCAGCCTTACATACTATGTTACTATGTTACTATATTATAATTAACAAGATGAGTCATTCTGAAAAGCCTACCAGCTCCCTGGTGAGTGCTACATTCCATTGTATTACATTGTGTTTTAGCCAAGAAGCAGTTGATGTATCATTATTGTTTCTTTTATAATCAGCTGTGATACATAGGGTAAATAGAGATGAGCGAATCAAATTATTCGAACTGGAATTCAGTCTGAATTTCAGGAAAAAAAACAATTCGGCATGAATCCAAATTTCTTGGGACTGTTAGTCTTTCACATTGATTGAACTAGGTAAGAAAAAAACAACTCACCTGCAGCATCGTAATCCATGCCACCATGATCTGCAGTTCAATCACTAGCACCTCTGTGTCCTCATTACTCCCCATCACTCACAGTAAAACCTTGCCCCGGAAGCCGAAGTTCCGCGTACATCTACCCAGCTAGAAGCTGGCCAAAGTGTGTCTACCCACCGAGAAGCAGGTAGGAGGCAAACCCACCGAGAAGACAACTGGAGGAAGCCCTTCCCCCACCACGTGCTGAAAAGCTGACACCCACCTCAGAAGCTGGCTGAGGCAGCCAACTTGCCCTTTGAGATGTGGGCTGGATTCTGCCTTCCTAGGTTCTGGACCCAAGTTTTCCATAGCTTGGGTCCTGTGACTGCTTACAATGAGAGAAAATGTAAGTACAGATGTGTCAGAACCTCTAGGTTCTGAAAATGTATTTAACCTATAACAAAGGTTCATGACAACCTCAGGATTTCTTATGAAGCACTGGCTCTCGGTGTCTGAGAGAAATTCTATGAATGAACCTGGACAGTGTGCATGAGCCGCAGGGAGTTTCCTGGTGGTAAGGGGGGGGGGGGGGGTTGGAGCAGGTCGGGCCTGTCCCCTGTTTGTGGAAGGGGGAGGGGAGAAACCTCTTAGAGTGAGGGAGTTTAGACCTAGGAGAGGACGTCCCTTGATTTTCCTCTCTATAATTGTGTCCGTAGTGTGCAAAAAAGATTATTTGCGATATACTTGGTTAACATATGGTAAAAATACATTTATTTTCCTTCACAAATTACATTTAGCTATATACACAAGCAGTGTGTCACAGGTATACATATTCACACAGGTAGAGTTGAGATCCTTGAATGGTTGATGATCAATTTGTAGTAAGTATGCAGTTTGAAGCAAGTAGACAGTTTGTAGCAAGTATGCCGTTTGTAGCAAGTGAGAAGTATTCAAAATGACTGTTTGCAAACGCGTTTCGCGGTACATCGCTTGATCAGTGTAAATTGCCGTTAAAATTTATGATATAGCATATATAATAATCAGTGTTGGAAATAGGTCTGCTGTTTGTAGTGAAATTTACAATGCTATAATAAAATGTATTTTGTACTTGTGAGTATTATCCTGGTGGCCCCTCCAGTCCATCCTAGGTGTGACCGGGACACACAGCATCCTGTGGGGCAGTGTATTTAGTCACACTCCTCCCATCCAAATATGGTTGTTCCTGTCCCTGTGAAATCTTATATTAATGCGGCCTTTTGTGAGAGAGCCTGGGCATATCTGAGATGGGGAATATAACATTTCTTATCATATTCCTCACACCACGTTTAAACAGAGGGGTGTGCTTATTCATTAACTGTTTCTTCTCAATGTAGGCATATGTATCCTTGACACCAAGGGGACTGTGTCTCCACCTCAAAAAGGATGTTTTTGGGATCAACCTCAAAAAAATGTCCAGTTGGGTCAACTGTTTCCTTCCCAACTATACTGAACTGCCATTAGGATGAGTGGCAATATACACATCATTGTGTATTACCCCCAGAAGGTTGCTTCCTGAACTCTTTGCCTGATAATATAATGTAAATTAAGTTGCGTTTGGGGGTTACAGAGTGTTTTTGATCCCAACTTTTCCACGCCCTCATGATTGCTTGTAGAAAATGTTTTTTCAGCCTAACAACCAGGCTTTGTTTTATTGATTTTCAGGCTGTAGTTTCCACCATATTAGGCCTAAGATAAATTACTTAAAAGCAAAACACCTCCGAGCAGATTCCTAATGGCTGGCTGAGCTGGGCCCCTTAGGAAAAGCATGTTTGATGCACACACTGTAAGGACTGCTTCTTCTAATTAAATAGATATTATTGATTCCACAAACCCCACTTGTTATTTACATCTAATGATAATGACTCGGCTGTTGTGCAGTAGTTTTCTGTTTTCAAATAATTTAGAATCTTTCCTTAGCGGCTTTGTTAATTAAGTTGATACTGGACAAAATGACTTGAAACAAATATATTTAAATTAAAATTGTCATAATGAGATGCAAGAGTTTTTAATTTGATTTCTTGCAAACAGGAAAGTTTCACCCTTTGCGTTGAGCATATGTTCATTTTATAACCCATGGAATCGTGGTCATGGAATCTGGTGGTCCTTTCTATGGGCTGGTGCGTCCCCTATTGATCATCATTCAGATGGGTATATTTTGTTTAGGCTTAACATTTGCAATATGTGTATTATTTCTTTCAAAATATTAGTGCTCTGAATAACATTTAACCTTAAATGAATGGGGTGGTGAACGAAGATATCCTCTTTTTATTACAACGGCAGGATGTGGGGCACACTCTTTCCACTGCAGCGCTAGGTCTGTTTCCCATTTTCAAGAAAGTCTCAGCATTGTCTGTTCCCTTTTCTTTGACTATCTGGGATTTTACTTCCTTTGCAGGTCCCAGAGGCAGCTGTCTCGTCTTAAAGGCTCATTTCAGCCCCTTCTTTCAAAATAAACATAACCCCTACATTGCCCCCTCAAAATAGTGCTCATTCTCATGTAGTAAAAGAAAAAGACACTTACCTTCACGCCAAATTTAGCTCCCAAAGTCGGCAGTGCCGCCTTCATCCCTGAAGTCCTGGCAAGCTAATTGGAGCAGAGTTTTTTGCATCGCACACACTCCTGCCCACCCACCCATTCACGTGAATGGGTAGGTGGGATTGAGCTCGATGCAGAGCACGTCTTCTCCCAGCGACGACCAGGAAATCAGGAAGATGAACCGAACATCCACCGCCTTCATCACTGACGTTTCGGACAGCTTCTTGGAGCACCGTTTTTCACATCGCACACACTCCCTTCCACCAGGCGGGATGGCGGAAAAGAAAAAGAGGAGCTTTCTTTGAACAGCCAGAAACATCCGCCCTAGTGCTGACGAGAGCCTAAAGCTTGAAACACGTGTCCACTAACTGGATGTGTATGGCTGTGTAAATTTAAAGCTTATCCTTGGCATTGCATCCTTAGCGTTTCTAAGGGCCTTGGATGGCACAGAGACAAAAACAGATGATTTGCATAGCTCCGCCTGCTGCAAGGATAGATGGGTAATGCTATCTGCCCTTGTATTGGGTACTGTGCAAATTCTTTCCGTTCTAGGAAAGCTCCGCTTTTCCTTTACCTAAGTAGAGGTTTTTTTGTCTCTTTAGCTCCCCTATATTAAGCCTAACATGGGTTTTTCCACATACTGGCTTGCAACTGTTTTGGTACTCGCAAAGTCTCACTCCCCATACAGCCAGAAACATCTGCTCTAGTGCTGATAAGAGCTTAAAGCTTGAAACATGTGTCCACTAGTTGGATGTGTATGGCTGTGTAAATTGAAATCTAATCCTTGGCATTGGATGGCACAGAGACAAAAAGAGATGATATTGGCTTGCGATTTGCTTTCCAAAGCTTACCAAAAATGTCCCTGCTTACCCAACCTCTGCCCTCTTTCACCATACATCCTACTTGCTAGAAAGCAGGTAATAGATAAACTTGAGGAAAACCAAAATAACCCTGTGTCCCCCCCAAGGCCAAACAGGCTGGAGCGAGACCTTAGCAGAGGGATCAAGCCCACCCCTAACCAACAACCTTCAAAGAGGACTGAAGTAGGAAGACCAATTGAAGATTAAATAAATTCTATCCAGAATATTAGATAACAAAAAGAAAAATAGATGCATGGAGCATCTTGTCCTTTAATAGAGGCACTAGAAAATGAGGGGGATTGCTGTGTCTATGAAGAGCTTCCTGATTCATTGTATAATCATGTAGGTGGATATTATATCACATCACATGCCTGAAACCATCACCCAAAAAGGCTTACCAAATTCATGAAATAGTCAAGCTTATCAGCAGTCCAGATATATCTCCAATCAAAATTCACCTACATTCTCCAAATTCCACCATATTAGCATAAAAACTCTGGTCAGCATCCAGATTGCTTTAGCCCACCCATGCATAGACCCTCCAACTCCCTGCAATCCTTACCTGAACCTTAATCCACCAAGCCTAATGCAGTCCCGCGATTGGCTGCTGATATAGGCCAGCCCGTGTGGAAAATGGGTGACCACTGAAATAAATAAAAAGTATTCCTCTTACATTTCTTAGAAATTAAAAAGTGATTACAAAATCCTCAAACAAGTATATCCAGGACAGTGTTCTACTCACAAAGCCTCCCCTCTCATGGCCGTCAAGTTATGGCAAAGTGGAAAATGTCCAATTCAACTGACCTGCCCATTTATATACAGTCTCTACAGTATTGTTTTGCTTCTCTTACAGAAGCCAGCAACCCTAAGCCCTCATTCAGACCTGCCAGGTACTGCATGCGTTTATGCATTTGTGGCAGACGCAGTGGTACTGCAAAATAAACCCAACAATGGCACCTCTATGGCCGCTTTCATACCTCTTCAGTGCAGAAGATAAAGAGAAAACATGGCCGCAAAAAGTCCTGCTAACTGTGTCTGGGCCACAAATGCACCCTATGAAAGTCTATAGTGCCACAAATGCAAATGAGAACGCATGTTCATATTTAATGCGGTACTGCATTCATTTTGCATTTGCAGAATAAGTGGTTTTAAAGAGGAACATCGTGGGAGGATAAACCCCCCCATGCCTCACCATTGTGCTGCCCCCCCCCCCCCGGTTTAACCTTTGGGCAATATTTACTCACCTCACCAAGGGATTTCCCGGGCAACCTTTCGACAGAAGGCACCATCTTGCATCCTATAAGGCACTGCGCACGCCCCCCCCCCCCCCCATCTCGAGCATGCGCAGTGGATGCAATGGAGTCACCCGAAATCCGGCGAGACTTCGCTAAGCTGCGAGATCACTGTGGAACATTGACAAGCACGACTAAGGCTGTGCTTGTCATTAACAGATGGCTAGGGTAAGGATCGTGCCCCGAAACAGCCGGATTTAACCGCAGCAGGCAGCAGCAGCATCCAAAAGGTAAGTAGGGGCCGATGGGGGGGGGGGGGGGGGATCGGCCCTATTTTTATTTTAGGTCCGATGTTCCTCTTTAATAGAATTCAGTAGACAGGAAGGCAAGGCATATGACCTAGAAACAGGGATTGTATATAATTGTTAATAAAGGAAACTCAAACAAAATAAACAAAAATGCAAAATTGAATTTCTACCACAAACTTCTGCATAAACGCATGCTGCAAATACAAGCCAGATAGGTGTGATAGTAGCCTAGGTGCACCTACACCTCACACCGCACCTCACAGACCAGGATGCCCCATGGTCTAAAGAACCCCCCCGCGCTCCTCATTCATTGCCATAGTCATGGGGTTCCAGTGTTTTTTTTTTTGAACGACAGAAGCCATGCAGGGCTGTGCTTTGTAATTACACAGGCATTGAATCCCATGTTTATTCCACACAAGCGACATTTCAGTTGTGATTTTTATTAAGCAAAGGTGCACAGAAATGTTGTTTGTATGAAATTGTACTCTTATTTTTACTCCACAAATACATACAAATGAAATACTGTAAGTTTTATTTTTTACTTTAATCAGTGCAATTTGTGTAGAAACAATCACAAGTAGACAAGAAGCTGCAGGCTAAATTTTGGAACTGCATTTCCCTGTGTCCTTAAAACCGGGATTCTTGGAACACTCTGCATATGCTGTAGCTTGCGATGACGAAGCAAATGTGTTTAAACACAAGGGTAGATCATCATTAAAGGTTCTCTGACATAACCACAAGCCTTGCAGACTGCTCACTCTTTGTTGTGATGTTTTCACATCAGCTCAGGGCCGGGATGTCTGTCGGTATAAAGCAGCTCCAGACAAGTAAGCATTTTCCCTTGCAGGTCTGGTGAATGCATAATGGAAGACGCATTGCTTTGTTTTACCTTGTCTGACCAGAATAACAAAGTGACTATTTGCATTTTATTTGGGGAAAAAGCTGAAGTTTTAGGAATGTGAATTAGTTATAAAATACTGTTTCAAAAAGAAGATTATAGCAAATTGAGAAATAGTCTTTGAAATGCATCTTGAAGTCGCTCATTGCTGGTTGGTCAGCTGTTTTCTGTAGTGTCACACAAGAAAATTTCTAGGCAAAATAACGTCCATTGTGGTAAGGAAAAAAAATGTGTCCTCTCATTACCCAACTGATTCCATACTGGTACCGGTAGCGAGGGGGGGACTCACAACACCCACCCCAAAAAAGCCATGAGGACAAAATATCCAATAGGGTCAAAAACTCACCCTATGGATCCCTGCTCTAGACTCATATATTACAAATTTGCCTGTGAGCCCAGGTCAGTATTGGATATTGTAAGTCATTGGCACCTTAATATGACTGACTGGTTGGGTAGCTTCTGTTACATGTGAACCCTTCCATTATCTCTATTGTACAAGCAACCTTCTACTTCTATGGGTTCCTCAGATTGGCCAATTTATCCACTTTTTGGGGCCCTGGACACCATGTGGCTCCTTGATATGGCTGACTAGATGCAGAGTACCTGGTAAATGCAGAACCCCCTCCCTTCTCTCTACAAATAGCCTTCTGTGGGTTGCCTTAAATTGCCTGATTGGGTATCTTCTGTTACATGAGAACCCTTCCATTATATCTATTGTACAAGCAACCTTCTACTTCTATGGGTTCCTCAGATTGGCCCATTTACCCACTTTTTGGGGTCCTGGACACCATGTGGCTCCTTGGTATGGCTGACTAGATGCAGAGTATCTGGTAAAAATAACCTTCTGTGGGTTGCCTTAAATTGCCCTGTTTACTAATTTTTTATGTACCCTGACTTCCTTCATGCAACAATTTGAGATGTATGTCTGGGTGGATAGCTCTTGATGAAAGGAGAACATTTCTATTCTCTCTGCCAGCACCTTCGGTTTGTTATCCAAATTTGCATACATTTTCCTGGACCAGGACTATATGTGGCATCATGGTATGGCTGGTTGCCTGCCTAAGAGCCTTTCAATTCTCTCCACTCACCCTCAACCTTCTGTGCATTTCTTAAACTAGAATATATACTCACACTTCATGTAGCTCCTTGATAGGACTGCATGAACAAGTCACTCGTACTACAGTGCGTCAAGGCTGAGCACAAAATATGGGTCAGCAACAGGTAAGCAGGTGAAGAGCTATTGCAAAGGCATAACCAGTTGGGCACCATTACGGATAAGGAACAGATGAGCAGATCAGTGAGAAGGCAGGCGAGATTGGACATGGTTCTGAGTCACCAATAGATGAGCGGGTTACATGTTATTGTAAAAGCAGCACTACAATGCAGTTGGTCAGGGTGAAAAACTTTACTGCTCTGCAGCCAGATGGAGGACAGAGATACTCTTTGTAGTTTGGCATTGGGCTGCAGGGGCTACCTGCAGCAGGAAGCAAGCACCAGTGGGCAAGCTGGCAAGGATGAGAACCTGTGTCTCTCTGTCATCCTTCCCCATCTGCAGAGCAGGGGGGGGGGGGGGACAATGGAGCTGGAGGATAGCGAGAAAGGAAGTGAGTTTTTTTTTTTTTTAGCATTTTGTTAAAAATTAATTTCAGGTGATTTTTTTGAGAAATCATCCAAATTAAATTTTTAACACTTTTGCTCATCTCTAATAGTACAAAGCTCATAGAGCCATATATTGGGATGGTAAAAAATTGAGATGACATTAGGTCAGCAACAGGCGAGCAGGTGCTATTGCAAAGGCATAACCAGATGGGCACTATTACAGGTAAGGAACAGATTAGCTAACAGCAGGCAGAGAGAAGCAACAGATGAGATGAGGGGTTGTGTGTCATTGTAAAAGCCACAGAATCACTTGGAGAATTTTGGCAAATCATCCAAAAATAATTTTTAAAACGTTTGCTCGTCTATATTGGGATGGGAGGTAAAACCTTGGGATGACCTATCGCTCCTTCGTGCTGTAACAAACATGATGAGTCATTCTGAAAAGGTTCATCATGTTACATTATTTAAGCCAAATAGCGATTAATTTATCTTAATTGTTCCTATTGTAATAAGCTGTTTCTAAAGCAGTCATGAGCCTTTTATTGAAATTTGGATAGCTTACAGTGCAATGTGATGTGCGCATTGCACTGTGGTATGGAAAATACTCTCAAAGATTGTCTGCTCTGTAGTTCTGAGTCAACCACAGGTAAACTGGTCAAGAATCATGGCTAAGGCAATAGACTGGCATAGTCAGTAAGGCACAGGTCCGTGTAAGTAGAGAATAAGCAGATCATGCACCATAGTAAAGGAAGCAGGCAGGCAAAGTGAGGCACAGTTTTGAGTCAGTAACAGGTGAGCAGATCAGGAATCACGAAGAAGGAAGCAATCAAGCATACAGCTTCCAGTCAGGTACAGTTTCCGGTGCTCATTGTGGTGTGGATTGTAACCTGCATCCCAGTGAGCTTCTTATCCAAGTTTATTTGGCCTGTGAACTGTGTATTTGACTTGTGGGTTGATTCAGAGCCCCTTTCTCAACATTTTTAGCGTGAGAATTTCCGTTCTCATCCATTTTCCCCCTCGTCTAATTCAGCAGATCCTTTTTTTATGCGAGAATTTTTGTGTGAAATGTTTTAATTTTTGCACGATGGTGAGAAAGGGGCTCTGAATCAACCCTATGGATTAAAGCATTAAACCTTTGCCATTGATTGTCTGTTTGCTGTGATACCATCTTGTCAGCTCCCCATGCTGCGGTCCCATTAACCCTTAGCCTTACCTGTGTGCTGTGACATTGCCTGAGATACAGTAAGTGGCACCATGATATACTGTACTTGGAATTGCAGTTAAAGCTGGCCATGATTACTACTGATTAACCCCAATACTGCCATTACATCATGAAGCAGAAAGCAGGCAAGACGTAGCCAAGCACAGTCAAGGACCCAATCAGTGCTCCTGGATCAGTTTGTTTTTTTAAATGCTGTTTTCTATGATGCACACCATCAATGCTTTAAAACTAATCAAATAGATTTCTATTCTGACAGGCAAAGGTAGATTTAGGCACACAAAAATCATTGTTATAGCTGAACCTTGAAAAGAAGGTATTTTTCAGACATTTTGTAAAAACCTATAGTTGTATTATGATGCATAGAACAATTGGGCACAAAAATCTTTATTCTGTGCGTAGAGGGAAATTATATCAGCCAGTTTTACTGTCAAAGAACAAAGCATAGATATTGGAAATAGAAGTTGCTTGATAAACAAAGGATGTGACTTTGGATGAATGACATCCATTATGTTCTTTCCGTGGTTTGAGATCAAGTTGTGGCTTAGACTTATTACCTTCAATTTGCGTTTGTGGTTTCTGCAGCATTCACAGTACAATGCTATTGTTGCTTGAGATGTTTTTACATAAGCAGGAACCTTGAAAATGTCAAGTAACAAAAACTATCATAAAGCAGACGTAGATCCATTATCTCGCATGTATCCTCTGAATATGCTTCTGGTCTGCGGAATAATTTAAGTCCATGATAAAAGTTAATCATCAGGAAAAAAAAGGGGTATCCATGCAATGCTTCTCCTTACCTATGTAACACAATGCACCTTGATCACTGCACAGGTGATTGGCATAATAGTTTTATGGATGAAAGTGGAGCTATACTCTCCCTGGCAGGTATTGTATCTATTAAATTAACCCAAAGCCCATAGTAAGGAGTTGGTCCAAAATTCAATTTGGGATGCTCCACAGTGTGAAAACCTCTGATTTCCCTGTAGCCAAACAAAGTCTCCAGTCTGAGTTTTGGTCCACTTTAAAGACTAATGGGTCACTGCATCCGGGGACATAGCAATTGTTGACCCCATCCAGGCATAGACAATGCTAAAATCCCCCCCCCCGAAGGAGAATACAGCCTGAATTATACTTCTAGGACGCCGTCCTTCCTGGCGGCTGGGACCCGATATCACATAGCATCTGGCAAGCAAATGGGTTGACCAGACAGACAGGTTAACACTTATGTGCTAGCCCATATTGGATAACCTTAAAGTCGACTTAAACTCGGTGCCAACAAGGGTCATGCTTTATAGAGACACAAAGCTAACCTAACCTACCCCCTCAGTGAGCCCCAGGGATTAAAGGCAGGACCTTAAAGGCTCATGCCCAGGGGCTTCCACCATTTTATATAGCCAAAGGGCCGCCACCACTAGTACCAGAAGTTTACAACATTCTTGCAATAGCAGCATGCATACAATACACCAGTTAAAGTTGCAGAATTCCATGGGCTATGGCAAGAAGTCTAGCTTTAATCTTCACTCAAATGGATGGGCGGGTGTGTGCCGGGCATGCAGCTCTGTGCACCCTTTGTGCAGCCCCTCCTCTCCGTGTGCCAGTGATAGCAATGTATCCAGAGCGAGGAAAGGCATTTTTTTGTTATAACCCCCGTCCACCAGGGAAAGAATAGAGGTCAGAGAGATGTTGGACATTACAGTATATCAGACTTTCTGCCCAGGGCTTCCACCACACTTAATATGGCCCTGGTGAGCCCTGCATTAGAGAGAAAATCATGCATAATCTTTACTGTGGCCATTCCTCATTTATCTGCCCCAGGAACCAGTAGGACAAATTCAGCTATCCTAGTCCGGGTGGATCACACATAGATATTCATTGATACATACGGTATGCAGTCTCCAAACCTCGAGCTACTCCCACCAATCAAGTGATTTACTGGATTATGCTCCAGCTTCCTTAGGGTTCTTAGTGTTCAAGCTTCTACTGTATTTTCCAGGTTGACTACAGTACAATAAGGAAGACCCCTGTATTACAGGGAGGGGTTTTTGGTGGATGGGGATAGACCTTTGTGAGGTCACTTGATAACAAAGATGATCCAACATCACACTCCACTTGGAAGCCTGGAGTCTAAGACCAACTCATACTGGAGCTCCCTACAAGGGAGAACAGGCTGAGCTGCAGGGAGGGTCCTAAGTGTGCAACAAGAGAATTAAGCACTTAATCACTAGGCAGAGGCTACATGGTTATGTAGGTGCTGCTGAGGTGAGCTGAAGTTGGTATGTTGTAAGCAGAAATACAGAATAGGTAGAATAGGAAATGCTGGCTAATGGTCAGTGCTGGCAGCTGAGGTTTAACCCTTTAACTACCAGCCATGTAAAATGTACCTCTTCTCTACTTAAATGCCAGCCACTTAAATTCAATGTGCCTGATTTTCCCCCTACTAGCGCCCCTACCAAAAAAAAACATTCACCTGACCCCTCTATCAATCTGTCCGGGTCTCCTTTTCAATTGGGGGGCCTCTGATCCCCTCCGGGGCTCCTCTGGCTTCAAGAGAGTGCCTGGAATAGGGTGCCTCCCTGTTTCACCCACTGCTGCCATCTTCTGTTAAAAAAAAGATATACAATTGACATTTACTCACCTCCATGTGTGATCACTCCCGCCTGGTCTCCTCTTCCACGGGGGGCCTCCGATCCTTCTCCCCCCCCGGGCTCCCCCTGCTTCTTTCGTGGGCGCCGCCATCTTAATAGCTGGCCGGCTTCCAGCCTGACAGGTGTCAGATGCAATGATTGCTGGGACCTGAAATCCTCTGATCCCCTGCCCCCACCCCCTCCAGTGATCACCACATTTTTATTATTATTATTATATATATATTATATAAATATTAACATATTAATAAAAATAAAAGCTCCTGAGCATCCGATTACCCTATTTTTCACCCTATGAGATGCACTATTTTTTCCCCAAAAGTGGGGGAAAAATGTCAATGTAAACAAAAAAAAATGAAAAAAGTATACTTACATGTGTCTTGCGCCCACGCTGCGGCCACCGGGAGGCCAGCCAAGCAGTGGGCGGATGGGCAGGGTAAATAAACGCTGGTCACTGTTTCCGTTCTACCTTCTGCCGCTGCCACTGCCTCTCGGGTGTCACAAACACTCGGGTGTCAGCGCGTGCAGTGTAATGTAAGTTTACCTTTTTTTTTCTGGGGGTTGGTGGTAATTCTGCCAGGTTGCTTATGGGAATGGGATGGGGGGATGCCACACTGAATAAGGGGATGGGGGGAAATGCCACACTGCCTATATGGGGAATGGGATGGGGAATGCCACAGTGCCTATAGGAATGGGATGGGGGGAATGCCACACTGCCTATGGGAATGGGGGGATGTCACACTCCATATGGGAAATGGGAGGTGGAATGCCACACTATTTATGGTGAATGGGAAGGGGGGATGCCATACTGCCTATGTTGGATGGGAAGCGTGATTTGCACACTGCCCAAGGGGAATGGGATGGGAGAATGCTACACAGCCTATGGCGGATGGGTTGGGGGAATGCCACACTATTTATGGTGAATGGGAAGGGGGGATGCCATACTGCCTATGTGGGATGGGAAGCGGGAATTGCACACTGCCCAAGGGGAATGGGATGGGAGAATGCTACACAGCCTATGGCGGATGGGTTGGGGGAATACCACACTGCCCATGAGGAATGGGATGGGGGGAATGCCACACTGCCCATGGAGAATTGAGTGGGGGGGATGCCACACTGCCTGTAAATGGGTGTTTTAGCACATTTGGTTCAGAATATATTTTTCTTTTTTTCCCCCTGTAAATCCTAGGTGAGTCTTATGGGCAGGTGCTTCTAATAAGGCAAAAAATATAGTATTTTGCCTATCGTCTATAAAACTGTGGCTTGGCTTTTTATTTGTGGATTCTTGTCTGGTAGCAGCTGCCTCTCTAGTTCTCAGGGAGGTAGATTCTCTGTTTCAGGGAAAATCCATGAGTACTGACAGCACTGTGATTGTGTGACACCGGGGTCAGGCTGGAGGTATTGAAGATGTGAGTTCTCACAATCCCGAGCTGTTAGAGACACAAACGCTAGATTGATGTTCTGAGCCTCACGTCTGTGTCAAGAGAGGTAGACAGCAGGAAGACTGTTGATTTTATATCGTCTGGCTCACTGGCTTTATTTAGCAGAACTTTTAGAACTGACTGTAGAACAGGGATCCTTATTTTAAAAGTACTCAATCGGAAATTCTTAATTTTAAGGTCAAGAGTTAGGAGCAGATCAATATTACTTTAATCTATGTAGACAATTGCATCACATTAAGGCGAGTCGTGGAACTCTGGTTTTGAATATTTGCCATAGTCTTGTTTTTGGCCTGATTATATTGCCGAATTTTGTCCTTGTTAAAGCAAATAAAAAAAAAACTGTACTAGAGATGAGCAAAAACATAAAATATTTCAATCCAAGGATATACGGATTTCCCCCAGAATCCTTTGCAGTAGGCCCGTTCTTACCAATTCAGGGCCCTACTCATTCCAATACTTAAAGCGTGGCCAGCCCTGCCACTGGCCTTCCCACAGGGCATCCTAGATTGGGATGAACCCCCCCAGTGCGCCGCAGAACTCACCTGCTTCCTGGCTCCCTCCCCATTGTAAACATCAGGTGGCCGCATCCTGGAATATTTGAGCTGTGACCACGTTCCTGCCCCCTCAATAGGCTGGGGGAAGGAGCATGTCTGATGCTGGCCCTGGCCCTGGCCCTAACCATTCAAATTGGCTAGGTGCAGGAACGTGCCTCATGCTGGGGGTGGCCCTTCTCGCTCCTCATTGCTGTAGACAGAGCAGTTTGCCAAACATTAAATATGCATTGCAAACTGCTCGAATCTGATTGGCGAGAGCCTGTGAATGTGCCGTAGGATCGGGAAGAGGTGACTTTTACTGGGTGACCTGGGGGGTTTCACCCGGGGCGGGGGGAAGAAACAAAACCCAGAATAGTCAGGTAGACAGGTGAAACCCTGCAGCCTTGCAGTAGTTAAAGGGAGCTCTATTCATTGGTCACAAGTGTTGCATCAGATCCCGAATATACGTTTCAGATGAATTTTTGGAAAATTCAGAACTAATTCCAAAATCTACAAACCAGTTCACTAATGTTATGTCCAAAACTATTTGGCTGATTTTGCCAACTTAGTATCAGATAAAATGAGTTTTGTAAAAAGAAATCTGATTGTAAGATTTTTTTTCAGATGATTCGGCCAATGAAGTTTAGAAATATATATCATAAAGGGAGCTTGTCTCTATTCATTGCCCACAACTGTTGCATTTGATTTGTACAGAATACATTTATTTACATTTATTTTAAACCCCCACTTTTATAAAATTCTAAATGAATTTCATAATTTCTTAACCATTTTGCTCATCTGTAGTTTGAAACTAGTTAAACAATTGATGATGATTAAGTAAGTAATAAAAAAAAAAAAACAAATCTGACTGATTTGTTGAAGATCCTAATCGATTCGGATGAGTCGGACGACTTACAGGAATATAAAAATATATCTTTTTGTCTGAAATAAATCTCTAACATTTAGAGATTTTTTTGGACCTATACTTTTGTGAGATCCAGACCAAAATTTCCATTTTAACCGATTTTGATTTTTTTTTCTTTTTGTGCATATATGGCCTTTAACTCATTCGTGCAGTAAGACAAACACAAGTGCTCACATGCTGGACCAGTGGGCTGCCTAAACCATGAGGCCCAGGAGCAGTTGGGGGTTAGGTGCTTTTCTCAAGGGCACTTCAATCATGTCCTGGCAGGGAACTGAACCTGCAACCCAGCCAACGTGGCTGTCCAACTGCTCATCCCTAGTTGGTAGTAGGTTTGCTATTCATAAGTGGCTTAAAGGGTTACTAACTTACTAACCCCCCCAAAAAAACAATCACTCACCTTAGCTCCCACGCAGCAGCTATAGCCCTGTTCACCAGTTTCCGAGAATGGCGGCTGGGGGCAGTGGTGGGGGGCTCTCCGCTCCCCAACTAACAGCAGGCAGCGTTGGCTGTGTATTTTTTAATGCACAGCTGTAGCCAATTTTGAAAATCCTGCATTTCAAACTTTAAAAACAATTGAATATTAATTTTGCTGCAGTTATTACTTGACTTGACTTATGACATTATCTTTCATGTCAATCCCTCTCTAAAGACACCAAAAGAGTATCCAGGAACAACAGATTTTTAATATAACCTGAAGTCATTGAATGAAGTATGAAACAATTAAAATAAAGCTTTACCTTACACTAACGCGGTTTGGCTCCAGGACAATAACCTCGATTCAAAGACACATTCGTCCGGACTTCCGTAGCTGTCTGTGAAAGTTTTGGTGCTTGTTGCTTTTTTTCGTCCATTTTTTACTCGCACGAACGTTCGAACTAATACGTATATGCTCTTTCGATGATCCAAAGGAAATCGGAGGTTTTACGGAATTTTGGGACCTTTTCCACTCCAAATCTGAAATGTTCCGATCGTTCAGAACACTTAAGTTATTGCAATGGGCTGCCGATTAATTCAGAGAGCTGATTGCCGAGGGGCCAACACCCAATAAATCAGTTTCATTTTCGATCCCCTTACGGGACCATTTTGACCTCGGGAACTAGCAGCTATGGACGACTCAAGTGCATTTGAGGAGCATGAGGATCTGCAGCTCATGGGCATTGAGATCGTCCGGAGGTCAGAGGCCAGATTGCACCAGCGGTGACGCATGGACATCAATGGCATGCATGACGTTGAGCTGTTCGAGCTCACCCGGCTTAATCGCGCTTCCCTACATAAATTGTATAGTGAGCTGCGGCCATGGTTAGCCCGCACCACAAGGAAGGGGCAAGCAATTTCAGGTATGACCAAGATGCTTGGCTGCCTGCAATTTTTGGCGAATGGCTCGTTCCAGAGGCTGGGTGCCCTCTCCGTGGGGATCTCACAGCCTACGCTGAGCCGCGCCCTATCCAAGTTTTTGGAAGGCATGGCTACCCTAACTCGAAAATATATATTTTTTCCAGAGGATATGGTAGCCAGAAACGCCAGAACGCCAGAAAAGCTGGCATTTTATAATATCGCTGATATGCCCAACGTCATGGGTGCCATTGACTGTACCTACGTAGCCCTGGTGCCTCCGGCTGCCGACGAGTACATGTACAGGCAAGTTCAGTCTTTCATGTTGAGCTTTTTTTTTTCATATTTTCTGTTGTATTTTCATTTTTTGGTCCGTCCTTGGAAATAATCCCTCCTTGCTAAATATTCCCTCATTGTAACTAGTCCCTCCTTGTAATTATTCCCTCATGTTAATTTGTCCTTCATAGCAAACAGTCCCTCCTTGTAAATTTTCACTCATTGTAACTAGTCCTCCTTGTAAATGTTCCCTCATTGTAAATAGTCCTTCCTTGTAATTATTCCCTCATTGTAACTAGTCCCTCCTTGTAATTATTCCCTCATGTTAATTTGTCCATCATAGCAAATAGTCCCTCCTTGTAAATTTTCCCTTATTGTAACTAGTCCCTCCTTGTAATTATTCCCTCATTGTAACTAGTCCCTCCTTGTAATTATTCCCTCATGTTAATTTGTCCTTCATAGCAAATAGTCCCTCCTTGTAAATTTTCACTCATTGTAACTAGTCCCTTCTTGTAAATATTCCCTCATTGTAACTAGTCCCTCCTTGTAAATATTCCCTCATTGTAACTAGTCCCTCCTTGTAATTATCCCCTCATTGTAACTAGTCCCTCCTTGTAATTATTCCCTCATTGTAACTAGTCCCTCCTTGAAATATTTCCTTCATTGAAACTAGTCCCTCCTTGTAATTAGTCCCTCATGTTAATTTGTCCTTCATTGTAATTAGGCCGTCCATTTTTAAAGCCTTGCAAACAGTCACTCCTTGCCAAGACTACCTCCTTGCAAAGAGTGCATGTTAACCAATGGCCCGTATTTTTGGCTTTAAATGTTTGTCATGTTGTGCAAAGGCAAACATTTTAAAGTGTACTTAAAATTGAACAAGTAAATCAAAACTTTAAAGGGTCTAACATGCATATCCTTTTTGTGGGCACTAAAATTTAATGTAGTTGTTTTGTGTTATTCGTATTGCCATCCACGTTTTACTTAGGGTGTTATAAGTTAGTGTTGAAATAGTTTGCCAAGCGTTACTGATGTTTTTTTATCTTTTTTTTCCCAGGAACCGCAAAATGGGCCACTCACTGAATGTGTAAGCAGTGGTGGCCCAGGACATGCGGTTCCTTAGCGTCCTCGCCGGCTACCCAGGCTCATCCCATGACGCCTACATCCTTAGAAGATCTGGATTGTTCCGTTGGTTTGAGTCTGGGGAATTTTCCAGTGCATGGCTCCTTGGTAAGTTGAGTCCAATAACATCATTTTCTTTTCTATGTATGGCTATGGTTTTTGTTTGGTTCCCCTTTCTTAAACTATGCCTTTTTCCTCACCTTGGTAACATGTGAAACACTAAAATAAAATCAAATACAGGAAAACACCGCGCTTAATCTCAATAATGATGGTACAATTACATATGAAGATAACTTTATGTCTTTAAAAATGCTCAAACGTGCTGGACCACTTATCCCACCAGTCCTCAATAGAATGTAACCAAATAAGCACAGAGCAAAAACAGTTCAGTGTTTCAACTAATACGCAGCTCCTCGGTATGATCCAAAAGAAGCTGTAATCCCAGTGCGCATGCACAAAGTCCACAATGTGCCCGTCACCCTTAGGAAATATTCTTACCAGAAGGTTCAAGATTAGCAGGCAGAAACATATGTCATACACTCTCCTATTATGCAGAGGTCGTCTTTCCAAAATATATGCTTGTAGGTCCTCTTTCAGTCTTTATACACCATTGGACTCAATGTAGTCCAAAAACCAAAAAAGGAAAAGAAAAGATATCTAGTGCAACTCTGTCAGTTAATGATTCAGGCTTTAATAAAACTCATATGCACTTACACAGTAATGTAGATTAATAGCATAAAAGGATTTCCCGTCTGAGAGGTGTTCCCCCAAGTTCCCACACGCGGCCGTCGTTGGGAAATAGAGAAAATCACTCCAATCAACAAGGAATAACAAGAGAGCCCACACTCCCCTACCTAACGCGTTTCATTGGTAAATCCAACTTTATCAAAGGCAGAGAGTGGATAGAGTGGGGCCAATATATAGAAAAATTAAAACACACTCACCCCTCCATTTCCTGGTGTAAGAAAGGTAGCAAAGCTTGGTTCAGAGTGTGCTGCAAGCATCATGCACAATGGCCAGTGCAGTGAATGGATGCTCGATCACATCCATTGCTAATGACGTCCAGCAAACAGAGACAGACAGCATAATCGAGCGCCGAGCAATAGCAAACAGCGCTCCAGCAAATCTGCACAATGGTAGTCGGCAAGGAATAACATACAATAAAACACAAGGGAATTACCCTAGCGATTATTAATTGGGACATAGAAGAAACATATTCAGGCCACCAAACTACAGGGAATCGCAATGGATTATGCATCACTAGTAAAAGCAGCTCGTATAAATAGAGCTGCTACAGCAGAGATAAACATAGGTCAAAGATTACTAAAACTACAAAAAGGGATTAAAAACAGATTAAAAAAACAGTGGGGATCTCAGGGAAACACCACCCAGTCACAATGCAACAATAAGAGCACAAATTAGCTTGTTATGCCCAAATAAACATATATACATATAACAAAATATCCATGTAAAAATACAATAAAAAATGTATTTAAAATTTGAAATGGTGCACAGTATATTAATCAAGCACTATCTATGAAACAATTCAAATCCAGTTCAACATTTAAGCCCTTAGGAGATAGGGTGTCCAATAGGAAAATCCATTTGGTCTCCCGTTGGGAAACCTCTCGCACTAAATGGGAACCTCTCCAATGTTTCTCCACCCTATCTATCCCCACAAAGGTTAATCCCTTGGGGTCACAATTATGTTTTTCTTTAAAGTGTGCCGATAGACTATGTTGGGTGAAACCCCTTCGGATGTTATACAAATGTTCCCTAATGCGGACCTTTAGTTCTCTTGTGGTCCTACCCACATAGTACAACCCACAGGGACAAATTAATAGATAAACCACAAAAGTGGAATTACAGGAGATAAACTTATTAATCCGAAACTCCTTCAAACCCTGATGGGAAATGAAGGTTTTCACTGATTTCGGTTGCCCACAAAGTAGTTTACAACCCATACAGGACCCACAACGGAAAAACCCTTCCATGGTTGCTAAAGTCCCTCCCAATTTTTTGGGGGGATCCGTAAAACTTTTGGTAATTAAATCTTTTAAATTGGGTGCTTTCCTGAAAATTAATTTAGGACGATCAGGCAGAAGTGGCCCTAGGCTTGGATCACTTCTCAAAATGTGCCAATGTTTAGAAAAAAGTTGCCCCAAGACTTTGTGCTGTGCACTAAATGAGGTAATAAATGCAAAATCAAGGGAAGAAGAATGGTTGTTCCTAGTAGTGGAGCTAAATAAGGAGGACCTATCGACAGCCCTAATTTGATTCCTCTGTGTCAAGGTCTCATTGGCATTATAGCCTTTATCCAGAAACCGTTGCGTCAGGAGTGAAGATTGTAAATCATAATCCTCCAAGGAAGTGCAATTCCGTCGCAACCGAGTAAATTGACTCCTAGGGATAGCATCCAACCACTTAGGATGGTGACAGCTATCCCTAGGGACATAACCATTCCTATCGGTGGCCTTAAAGTATGTACAGGTGACCAGAGCAGAGCCTGATTTCTTGATCGTTAGATCAAGAAAGTTTACAGATAGCTCACTGCTTTCTGTGGAGAACTCTAGATTGAAATCATTCCCATTCACCCCATGGAAAAAGGAATCCAAATCAGATTGTGACCCCTTCCAGATGACGAAAACATCATCTATGTATCGTTTCCATACAACTAGATTGGACCAATCTTTGGAGTGTAAAAATTGTGCCTCCCACCATCCTACATACAAATTTGCCATACTGGGCGCAAATTTAGCCCCCATGGCTACGCCCGTTTTTTGTAGGTAAAATGAATTACCAAACCAAAAATAGTTGTGCTTAAGGGCGAACGTTAGGCATTCTATCAGGAAATCAACCTGGGCAGTTTGTAAAGTAGAGCCTTGACTCAAAAAATGTTTAACCGCAAGAATGCCTTTCTCATGGGGGATTACGGTATAGAGAGAGGTGACATCTGAAGTTGCCAGAATATAGTCATCCCCAACTCTTATGGTGCTACATAACTCTAGCACCTGGCTCGAATCCTTCAAATAGGACGGCAATGTGACAACCAATTCTTGGAGAAAAGAGTCAACATACTCTCCCAGGCGGCAGGTTAAAGAACCCACCCCACTGACAATTGGACGGCCCGGAGGTTTAACCAGCGATTTATGTATCTTAGGTAATTGATAGATGGTGGGGATTTTAGGCACTTTGGGGGAAAGGTAATCCCACTCTTTCTGAGTCAAAATTCCTTGCTCTAACCCTCTAGCCAGCAATCCATCCAAGGCCCGTTTATATTGATCAGTGGGATCAGTAGGTAAAATTTCATAGGTTTCCCCATCAGATAAAAGTCTGGCCATTTCCGCTAGATAATCAGACTTGTTCATCACCACTAACCCTCCCCCTTTATCAGCTGGCTTAATAACCAGATCATGTTTCTGCTCCAGTCCTCGAAAACCCCTAAAGCAATTCGTTGGCCACCGTTTTCTATTCACATCCAACTTTTTTAGATCCCTAATCACCACATTCTTAAAAGTGTCCACAGAGGAATTGGATAGATTAGGCGGATTAAACAGGGATTTATTCCTCAAGGATGTGTGTTTAAAAAGGGGTGGAGTCATCTGTGGTGCAACATGTTTATCAGTCTGGTTATTGATCTGATTCACAAAAAATTTTTTTATATTCAATTTCCTTATATATTTGTGAATATCAATGAATGTGGAAAACTTGTTTAGATTCCTCGGGGGTGCATACTTAAGGCCTTTATCTAATATGGCCAACTTCTTCTTCTCTGTTTCTTCTATGTCCCAATTAATAATCGCTAGGGTAATTCCCTTGTGTTTTATTGTATGTTATTCCTTGCCGACTACCATTGTGCAGATTTGCTGGAGCGCTGTTTGCTATTGCTCGGCGCTCGATTATGCTGTCTGTCTCTGTTTGCTGGACGTCATTAGCAATGGATGTGATCGAGCATCCATTCACTGCACTGGCCATTGTGCATGATGCTTGCAGCACACTCTGAACCAAGCTTTGCTACCTTTCTTACACCAGGAAATGGAGGGGTGAGTGTGTTTTAATTTTTCTATATATTGGCCCCACTCTATCCACTCTCTGCCTTTGATAAAGTTGGATTTACCAATGAAACGCGTTAGGTAGGGGAGTGTGGGCTCTCTTGTTATTCCTTGTTGATTGGAGTGATTTTCTCTATTTCCCAACGACGGCCGCGTGTGGGAACTTGGGGGAACACCTCTCAGACGGGAAATCCTTTTATGCTATTAATCTACATTACTGTGTAAGTGCATATGAGTTTTATTAAAGCCTGAATCATTAACTGACAGAGTTGCACTAGATATCTTTTCTTTTCCTTTTTTGGTTTTTGGACTACATTGAGTCCAATGGTGTATAAAGACTGAAAGAGGACCTACAAGCATATATTTTGGAAAGACGACCTCTGCATAATAGGAGAGTGTATGACATATGTTTCTGCCTGCTAATCTTGAACCTTCTGGTAAGAATATTTCCTAAGGGTGACGGGCACATTGTGGACTTTGTGCATGCGCACTGGGATTACAGCTTCTTTTGGATCATACCGAGGAGCTGCGTATTAGTTGAAACACTGAACTGTTTTTGCTCTGTGCTTATTTGGTTACAACATGTGAAACACGACTGTACCCATGACATTAGCAAAACAACAAAGCCAGGCAAAATGTTTGTCCTGCATTGTTAAAACTCTAAAGAGTAATTTGAACCAAATTAGTAATCAGTCTTCCCCACACTTTTCTGTAATTCTATTTTTGACTTTATCATAGGGTGTGCGCCATCTTTGCTTAGATGCATTACACTTACTGAGTAGAGGAGAGCGGGATAAAGTGCAGGGTCTAGCTTAGACCTGTTTTGTACTCAGACAAAGAAGATAATGGGTCATGCAAACTTAACCCATCCAAGATTGCTGAGCAGCACAGACCTAAACCAATAGCTCTTAACAGTCTGGCTGATTGGCCAGCATCCGCAATATTGGTTCTCTAATTTTGGCCCCCATCTATTAGATATGTTTCTTTGGCGATTTGCCCTGTGCAATATATATGCTCATTTTTTGGGACAATGTCACTTAGCCTCTTCTTCAGCTAGTTTTTGGGTTTTTTGCCTGTAATATATGCAGTATTTTTTTATTTATTTTTTCTTTAATGTTTCAAGGAGATTCTGGATATCCACTCCTCCCG
The DNA here is from genome assembly GCA_027917425.1 of Gastrophryne carolinensis. Lineage (NCBI taxonomy): Eukaryota > Metazoa > Chordata > Amphibia > Anura > Microhylidae > Gastrophryne > Gastrophryne carolinensis. The sequence goes on from CM051243.1 coordinate 89,923,357, forward strand.
TGGCTGTTGACGCCTTTACTACGCCCACAGAATGCCGCCCAAGAGGCCTATAATAGGGGGCACCGCAAAACCAGGGAAGTGGTGGAGAGGGCATTTGGCCTATTGAAGACGCGATTTAGATGTTTGGACCATACCGGGGGATCCCTTCAGTATGACCCAAAAAAGGTCATAGATATCATCATGGCCTGTGCTGCGCTGCATAATTTTGCCATTTTGCAGCGGGTCCCCCACTATGTGGATTTTCCACCCTCTCCACCCGCCGATGAGCCAGAGGACGCCTATGTTGGGCAGCACAGTGTGTCTGGCCAAGCCGTCCGTGCTAATCTAATAGCAACACATTTTGCTTAATTGTTTTCTCCTTTTTTTGTGTTTTTTTTACATTGTTTGTTGTTATTGCTTTGTGCCATTTGTTTTGGCTTTGTGTTTTAGTAATTACAAAACAGTGTTGAATTAATTTCCAAAAACATCAACAATGTATTTAGACTCTTTTTTGAATATTTTTGTGTGTTTGTTTGCGGGGCTACTTTAGGTCATATTTATTATCCAAAAACCGAAAGACAGTAACTTAGTCATAAACACGTTGGTTTTATTGTTTAAGGTATAAATTATTAAACATAACAATTGTAGCTGATGGTCACTCACATAGTTATGGGTAATACATGGACATGAAATTTATGCCAAAACATGCCACATAGCAATTGCACACAGCCTGGATTTACAAATAAGGCACTTCAGGACAAAGTTAACCTTCAAAAGAACCTAGTAACATATATGTGCCAAGCATTGTCAAGGGTATAAATCACAGATGTTACATTGTAAAAAGAGGCACAAAAACACACCCTCTCCTGCTTGGCCACATTTGCCACAGGCACAGGTTGTAAGCAGACAAACGTATGCCACATCTACACGTGTTACTTAGTGGCCCACCCAAACAAGAACACCCAGTCCCAATCCAAGTACAGTAAAATCTCAGCCAGGGTCCAAGGTAGTAGTTTTCCAGGCCAGAATGTCACACAATCATGCCTACAAACAGGAGGAGCCACAACCAATGTAATTAGGGCCAAGGCTGCAGCGCAACAGCTTGAGTGGCCGCTTCAGTGAGGCTTGACCTCCGGCATTGGCTAGTGGCCTACCTCAGGACTCTAATGAGCAATATGGGCGCAAATCCAAAACATACAAGCAAAGCCATACCAAAATGCTAGATTGGTAGGGCTCACCAGACAAGTCAATACAGTGGGGATGTAGAGCAAAGATGTAGAACAGATTCAGGCAAAATGCACCTTAATATGGGGAATGCCCATAGAACCCAGGTTGTGGCCCTTGGTGGTGGGTCCTAACCACGATGTGCAGGCAGCATGCAGCCAGCTTCCCTCTGCTGCTGAGGGTTTGTCAGAGAAACATTTTGGGACAGTTGCAGATTCGGGCCCAGGGGGAGATCTTCATAAGGTCCAATGAAGGTTCCATCCTCCTCCAGCTCCTGGATTTCCTCCATCAGTGTGTGGGTCTGTTGGGACATGTAAATAAAATATGTTCAGTGTGGGGAATACATATGTAATTCAGCCAAAAGAAACATGGCAAGGCACATGCATACACAACATCATAAAAAAACACTTACCGTAGATATCGGATCCTGGGTCCAAGGCAGCACGGAAGTAGACGGCATAATTAAACTGGCAGAGGATTCCCCACTAGCTGAGGGATGAGGCTGGACTGCATTAGAAGAAAACAAACAATGTAAACACACAACTATGCATTGGTGATGGTTAACAACACATATGCTTAAATCAAACACGTGGCCAAGCTGGAATGGCTACTACCACAACGGTGCAACTTGACCTTCACTATGAATGCCTTTATCTTGAAAATTGATTCACAAATAAGTATATACACATTGGTCACATGAAGCCAACCAAACATGCAAGTACTGCCTGTTGTGTGTGTTTAAACATCCCTTATAGCCCATTAAGTGAACACACTCAGCTGGCAAATAGCAGTTAAAATATGATTCTGGTGGTTACCATTGTATCTATTAAAACATTGCAATCACCCCATCTTAAGCCGTTGGGCCCCAAGCACAGCTCCAACCCAAGTGGCCAACAGAAAAAGATGTAAGTGTTGCATGTGATTGAATAGAAATACATATCACGCAGTCCTTTGCTAATCTCAATACTTTACTACTCTTCCTAACTGTTCAGAGACATCATGTATGGGCAAGCAAATTTGCAAATTATCTGTCGACACACCCTGGTCAAATTGATCACTCCACTACAAGGCACACCCTAGGGGCATGTGTTTAGATATGCCTTGCTGGCTAATTTCACTGGTTGGTCCATTTTTAGGGAAATTCTCACATTACTAACCTGCTGAAATTGGCGGGTTGTCCGTGTCCTGTTGTGCTGAGTGTCCCTCTAATGCAACAGGATGTAGCAGGCCCAGCACCATCTCCTCTGCCTGGGTAAATTTCAATTTAGTGGGGAATCCTCCACCAGTTGGTAAGCTGAAAAATATAGTTTCAAAAAATAAGCTCACTGATGTCTATACAAGAAGAATAAAACCCCCAAAAAAAGATATGTACCTGTAATGCCGCCTTTTATTCTCTTTCTTCCGTGCGGCATATTTGAGGTACAATATTTTCCGTTGAATCTGTTCTACATCTTTGAGCTCATCCCCCGCTGCATTGACTTGTCTGGTGAGTTCGGCCAAAATCTCCGCTTTGCGCTGCTTGCTAGTTGATTTGGATTTGCTCCCATATAGCTCATCATAATATAACGTTAGCCCACTAGCCAATGCCAGAGTTTGGGACTCACCAAAATGGCCACTCAAGTGGCCTCTGCGCAATTTGCGCCCTGTTTGTGGTGGTTGTGGCTCCTCATTGTTTCCAGGCAAATGGGGTGACATTCTGGCCTGGGTGTGTGTTGGAGACATCAAGGACTGGAGGCTGGCTGCTGATCGAACTGGACTGGGAAAGGGACTGGGTGTTCGTGGCTGGGTGGCCACAGAATTTTCAGGGGTTGATGTGGCATAGGGTGATTGCCTGCCCACCTGTGCCGGTGGGGAATGTGTGCGAGGAAGAGAGGGTCTGGAGGAGCTGGAACTTGTGCTTGGGGCCCTGTGGCTCTGTGGGCCCTTGGAAGGAGCATGGCCCTTGGAGGTACTTGGCTGGGGTTACCCAGAGCTTGTGGTTCTGCCACTCTTGCCCGTCGATAGGTAGCCACGTGCGGGTGGGGAGGGGGAGCTTTGCATTGTCTGCCTTTTAGGGCTTTTGCCCCTGCTGTGGCTTCTTTTGTGTCTGGGGCTTCTGGCCCTGCTGTGGCTTCTTTTTCGTCTGGGGCTTCTGGCCCTGCTGTGGCTTCTTTCTCGTCTGGGGCTTCTGGCCCTGCTGTGGCTTCTTTCTCGTCTGGGGCTTCTGGCCCTGCTGTGGCTTCTTTTGCGTCTGGGGCTTCTGGCCCTGCTGTGGCTTCTTTCTCGTCTGGGGCTTCTGGCCCTGCTGTGGCTTCTTTGTCATCTGGGGCTTCTGGCCCTGCTGTGGCTTCTTTGGCGTCTGGGGCTTCTTTGCCGGCTTGGGCTTCGTTCATGGTGTTTTTGCCCTTGGAACACTGCCTTGGTGGCACGGGGGGGATGTTGGTCCGGGGGGGCTGGGGCATCGCACCCTCTTACCAGGTTTGACCACCTCCCTTGGGGTAGGCTTGGTGGCCTGTGTCTTGCTCTTTGGTTGTACCTCCTTTTTTTTGGGAGTAGTGGTGGGTTGCTTGGCCGGAGCATTGTTTTTTTGCTGCAGTTTGGCTTTGGGCATTTGTGAGCGAGTTTTGGGCCCTTCTGATGCCTCCTGGTGCTTGGGTGCCTTTTTGCCGCTTGCTGCTGCTTGCTTTTTGGATGCCATTTTGCACGGACTCTGAAAGAGAATGAGCTGTGTGTCCAGGGACCTTTATATAAGATTTGCGGACCTTTATGCCTATGCGCTTGCGTACGCGTGCGTACGGCCGTTCGGTCGGCCGTGCGGAAACCGGAAACCGCTGGGGCATTACTTATCTGCTGCAGACAAGAGGCAAGATGGCGCCTCCCAATCTTCGCCCGCCAACAAGAAGAGATCATCATGCTTGTAAGTGTCTTTTACTGCCTTTGCTTTGCCATCTAAATGCATGCCTAGCCCTTAAGGAAGCGCATGACGAAAGGGTTTGTTTACAAAGTGTCTCAAACTCCGTGCCCAACCGAAGTGAGGGCCCACACGTGCGAACCAACACTGAGGGCAGCTTAAAGGATTAGGCTCCAAATGTGTATGTTAATGTCATTTAGTCAAATGATCGATTGTTGACAGATATTTGTATGCAGTTTTAACTAAAACCTAGCTTGATTTTGTGTTTTGCAGACCATGCTGGAGCGCAGGTACGACTACCTGCCCAACTCTTTTGAGAAGCGCACCGTTGCACTGGAGATCATTGCCAAAATACAACATGAGACGGACACCACCTTATCCCACACGCAGATCATGCAGCATTGGTCGGACCTGAAACGGCTGCACATGCCCCGGGTGCGGTGCTTTTTCGGAATCCATTTCCCTAGTAAGTACATAGCAATTGCATGCTAGATGTAACTGATGCAGAAGGTAGGCATTGATTACTAATTGTATTTCTTTTGTAGTGCTGGAAATGGATTACCGAATTCGCCGCACCCGGAGGCGCACGTGCCGACCAGTGCTGCATGAATCTGCAGCTGGAAGTGAAGGTGGTGGATCTCCAGGGCTATGGTCCTACGCCTCCTCTGTTGGTTCCTCAGACCAGCCCCTGGACCTTTCCACAGAGGAGGGGTGGCACGGTGTGGGCAGGGAGTCGTACCCAGTGACGCATGCGGGAGCCTCTGGTATGGGCCTCTTCATGTAACCGCACACACATATACATGCTATTTCCACCCAAGCTAATTCCCTTAATCTGTTTTTGTAGATGCTTCAGGAGCGGGTGAAGATGCGCAGGCTGCAGCAGATCTCGCCCAGGAGGCACAGGGAGAAGGTGAGGGATGTGACACACAAATTGAAAATGACATTTGATTACTGTTGACTAAGACATAATAAGTGACCCTATTTGCCATGTCTCGACAGCCTCTACTTCACAACAGTGGCAGGGCCCAGGACGTAGGGTTGTCCCCAATGAGGCATCCATCGGCCACCAACCAAGTAAGTTGTAATATCATTCTTTGCAGTATGTGTTAAGTGACATGATCACCCAGATTCATAAAGGGACAGTCAATGTCATTAGCAGAATGACCTCTGCCCACTTCCTTTAGGTAATGACTTAGCAGAATGACCTCTGCCCACTTCCTTTAGGTAATGACTTTGCAGAATGACCTCTGCCCACTAACTTAAAGTAATGACTTAGCAGACTGACATATGTCATGTTTATTTAGGTTGGCAACTAACAAACATTCCATCCGCAGGTGAGAAACATGTATTTGGCGCAGAATTATGTTTTTGTATCAATTTTATACAGGAACCACACGGGCAAGAGTGGAAGAAATGAATCGAAGGGTCCTTGAGTTGGTGGCCGATATGCAGCAGCTGGTTGACTCGTTGGGGACAACAGAAGAAGAATAGTGTTCTGGGTCCTGTCACTGTTTTTATTAATGTAAATAGTTTAAAATTTAAGAAGGTTTTACAGTTTTTAAATTTTATGGTGTTTTTAAATTTTTTAAATTTTGGAAAACTAAAATATTTTACAAATGGCACAAAAAATGGCCTTCAAAGTAAAAAAAAAAAAAAAACAAAACAAAAAAAATGTTTCAGTGTCATTTTTTTACACAAATACATTAACAACAAACAAAGGTTTCTATAATTATTTAGAGATGAAGATTCAGATGAACAGGAAGTGGTTTGGGTAAGTTTTAGGGGCCTTAAATGGAAGAAGAACATAACCGCGAAGTGGTTTGGGTAAGTTTTAGGGGCCTAAAATGGAAGAAGAACATAACCGCGAAGTGGTTTGGGTAAGTTTTAGGGGCCTAAAATGGAAGAAGAACATAACCGCGAAGTTGTTTGGGTAAGTTTTAGGGGCCTAAAATGGAAGAAGAACATAACCGCGAAGTGGTTTGGGTAAGTTTTAGGGGCCTAAAATGGAGGAAGAACATAACCAGGAAGTGGTTTGGGTACGTTTTAGGGGCCTAAAATGGAAGAAGAACATAACCGCGAAGTGGTTTGGGTAAGTTTTAGGGGCCTAAAATGGAAGAAGAACATAACCGCAAAGTTGTTTGGGTAAGTTTTTGGGGCATAAAATGGAAGAAGAACATAACCTCGAAGTGGTTTGGGTAAGTTTTAGGGGCCTAAAATGGTAGAAGAACATAACCGCGAAGTGGTTTGGGTAAGTTTTAGGGGCCTAAAATGGAAGAAGAACATAACCGCGAAGTTGTTTGGGTAAGTTTTAGGGGCCTAAAATGGAAGAAGAACATAACCGCGAAGTGGTTTGGGTAAGTTTTAGGGGCCTAAAATGGAAGAAGAACATAACCGCGAAGTGGTTTGGGTAAGTTTTAGGGGCCTAAAATGGAGGAAGAACATAACCAGGAAGTGGTTTGGGTACGTTTTAGGGGCCTAAAATGGAAGAAGAACATAACCGCGAAGTGGTTTGGGTAAGTTTTAGGGGCCTAAAATGGAAGAAGAACATAACCGCAAAGTTGTTTGAGTAAGTTTTTGGGGCATAAAATGGAAGAAGAACATAACTTCGAAGTGGTTTGGGTAAGTTTTAGGGGCCTAAAATGGAAGAAGAACATAACCGCGAAGTGGTTTGGGTAAGTTTTAGGGGCCTAAAATGGAAGAAGAACATAACCACGAAGTGGTTTGGGTAAGTTTTAGGGGCCTAAAATGGAAGAAGAACATAACCTCAAAGTGGTTTGGGTAAGTTTTAGGGGCATAAAATGGAAGAAGAACATAACCGCGAAGTGGTTTGGGTAAGTTGTAGGGGCCTAAAATGGAAGAAGAACATAACCGCAAAGTGGTTTGGGTAAGTTGTAAGGGTCCAAAAGGGAAGCTGGAGGATAGTGCGAAGGGGTTGGGGTGAGCTTTAAGGGTCCAAAAGGGAAGCTGGAGGATAGTGCCAAGGGGTTGGGGTGAGCTTTAAGGGTCCAAAAGGGAAAATGGAGGATAGTGCTAAGTGGTTTAGCTAAACATTGTAGTAGAAGTGAGAGTGTCAAATATGTAGCCTAGCACTTTAATGAGTTAAGTTTGTAGTGCGCAGGCGCAAGATCGTAAGGATTTCCGTCTGGACGATTATTTTTTGTAAAAGGGAAACAGAAACTTTCGGGAAACGTAAAGGATTCGTGCAAGGAGACGATGGGAAAGGGCCAAAAACGAAAGCCTACGTTGTTACCTGAGAAAATGAAACAGAAAAGTCACGATGGAAAATGGCATCCTCGTACTCGTACTCTGGCATACGAACGGACGAAACTTTAAAGAAGGTTTACAAAGAATGCATAGAATCGCTCGCACACTCATATGAGAGCGGGAACATTTGAAAATAATACGAAATTGGCACTAAAACTGAAGGTTTTTTTGTCTCTCTGAATCGAGCCTAATGTTTTGCTCTCGTCAGCAAAATTACTGGTAATATATCACTATATAAAACACAAGACAAACTGTTTACTGGAAAGTAGTAAAAATCATAGTAAAAACCTTGCAAGTGATACCATGAAACACTGCAAAGTACACAAAACACATACAAAAGTCACTTTATTTGACATTAAGGGCTTGATTTACTAAGCCTGCCATCACAGGGAGATAAAGCCGCCAAGGTAAAATCTAGTGAGGCTTGGGTCGGAATACAGAGCACATAAACCAGATTATAATAAATACCTCATTGATCACATTCAATAATGTATCTTTGCATAAGACGCATCCAACTATAAGACGCACCTAGGGTTTAGAGAAGAAAATACCATTTTGTGAGTACTCACCTGAAAAATGGATATTGTTGGTGTGCCACACACCCCGCTTCACCTTTAATATTCTTCACTTATTGGGGTTAACTCACCGCCAGGTGACGCTGTGCAGAGAGGAAGTATTGTAACGAGCCCCCTTCCGGCCTATATATACCTGGTACCTCCCATTTATCACCAGTATATTAAAAAGCAGAAAGACAAGGTACCAGTAAATTAACGGTAACCTCAAAATAAATCAATATAAATAAAAGCTTCACCATATAAAGGATTCGGAATACCGAAAAGGGTGGGAGTGAAGCGGGGTGTGTGGCACACCAACAATATCCATTTTTCAGGTGAGTACTCACAAAATGGTATTATTCTTGGTGCGCCACACACCCCGCTTCACCTTTAATATTCTTCACTTATTGGGACATCCAAAAGCAGTGTCCACAAGGGATGGGCAACTCAAGGCCAGGTGAAGCATAACTTAAATGACTGCAGTCTGCAGAACTTTGCGGCCAAAAACAGCATCCGCTGAGGCTCGCACATCAACTTTGTAAAACTTAGAAAAAGTATGAACAGAAGACCAAGTGGCGGCCTTACAAACTTGTTCAACAGAAGCTTGGCGCTGAAAAGCCCAAGACGCCCCAATGGCGCGAGTAGAATGAGCAGTGATACGAAAAGGGGGAACTTTCCCCTTAGCAGAATAGGCCGCAGTAACGGCCTGACGTATCCACTTGCTAATGGCAGATTTGCCTGGTGCCAAACCCTTCTTAGGCCCATAGGGCACAACAAAAAAGGAATCCGTCTTACGAAAAGGAGACGTGATAATCAAGTAGTACTTAACACAGCGTACTACATCCAAACAATGCAAAACCCTCTCTTTGTCATTCTTAGGATTAGGACACAAGGAGGGAAGAACAATATCTTGGTTCAAATGAAAAGCAGAAAACAACCTTAGGAAGAAAGTCTGGCTTGAACCGAAAAACCACTTTATCCTGATGCCTCTCAAAGTAGGGTGCCTGGATAGACAAGGCCGCCAATTCCGAGACACGCCGGACCGAAGTGATCGCTACCAAGAAGACAATCTTCTGAGTCAGGGTAGACAAAGCAATATCTTGCAAAGGCTCAAAAGGAGGAGCCTGAAGAGCAGAAAGAACCAAATTCAAATCCCAAACCGGGAGTAATGGTTTCCTGGGAGGCCGCACATGCGTAACCCCTTGGAAAAAAGTTTTAACTAAAGGCTGAAGCGCAACACGCTTCTGAAAAAAGATAGATAAGGCAGAAACTTGCCCTTTCAACGTACTTAGCTGAAGACCAGAGTCCAGCCCAGATTGTAAAAACTCCAGAATCCTGGAGACCGAAAAGACCCTACAAGGAAAAGATCTCATCTCACACCAAGTGATGTAGGCTTTCCAAGTCCTATAGTAGATGATCGAAGAAGACCTCTTCCGGGCACTGATCAGAGTCTTGACAACTGAGTCAGAAAGCCCCTCCTCCTTCAAGATGGAGGTTTCAGCAGCCAGGCCGTCAAACCCAGCGCTGGTAAATTGGGGTAACACAACCGACCCTGAGTGAGCAGATCGGGCCGAAGAGGCAGATCGAACTGGTCCACTGCCAGCCGAACGATGTCTGCGAACCACACTCGCCTCGGCCACCTTGGGGCCACGAGAATGGCGGACACCTTTTCCAGAGCCAACTTCCGAAGCACCCTGCCCAGCATGGGTATCGGAGGAAACAGGTATAGAAATCCCAGATCCCCCCAGCCCAGGGACATGGCGTCCACTGCCAGAGCCAGAGGATCCTGGGAGAGCGACATGAAGTTCGGGAGCCTGTGATTGTGACGAGAGGCAAACAGGTCCACCTTCGGTGTCCCCCATCAGAGACACAGTGAGCGAAAAACCTGAGGATGGAGAGCCCATTCTCCCAGACGGGGAGAGCCCATGCTCAACCGGTCCACTTCCTGGTTCTCCACTCCTGGAATGTATACCGCCGAGAGACAAGGAACATGGGCCTCTGCCCAGGTCAGGATCAGGGACACCTCTCTGAGAGCACTCAGACTGCAAGTCCCTCCCTGATGATTGATGTAAGCAACCGCTGTTCGATTGTCTGAACGCACCTGGACCGGAAGGCCCAGAACGTGCTGAGTCAGGAGAGCAAGCACCCGACGGATGGCTCTCAGTTCCAGAACATTGATGGGTAAGTGGGCCTCTTGAGGTCCCCACTGCCCCTGGAACTTCAGCTCCTTCCAAAATCCGCCCCAACCCGACAGACTGGCGTCCGTGGTGACAATTTCCCAAAGAGGGGTCAGGAAAGACCTGCCCTTCACAAGATTGGTCGAGACCAACCACCACTGGAGGGACTGCCGGACCCGGGAGGACAACTGGAAGGGCTGATCCAGCGACCAAGGCTGCCGGTCCCAGGACGCCAACAGATAAAGCTGGAGCGTCCTCGTGTGAAATTGAGCAAAAGGAACTGCCTCGAAAGAGGCGACCATCAACCCTATCAGCCTCATCCCCAGACGGATGGATGGCCGAGGATCGGAAAGTAGGACCCGAGCCAACTCCTGAATCAGATGAATTTTGGACTGGGGGAGAAACACTCTGTGTTGAAGAGAGTCCAACTGCATCCCCAGAAAGGACACCACCCTGGCCGGAGCGAGGGAGGACTTGGGGAAGTTGATCACCCAACCAAAGCTTTCCAGCGTGGAGACCACCAACCTGGTGTCTGTCTCCGATTGATTGAGCGACGGAGCCATGATGAGAAGGTCGTCCAAATAAGGTACGACACGAATGACCCGAGATCTGAAAATGGCCATGACCCCTGCCAGCACCTTGGTGAACACTCTTGGAGCTGAGGTAAGGCCAAACGGAAGCGCCACGAATTGATAACGTTGATGAGCGTGGCAGATGGGAACATGAAGATAAGCATCCTTGATGTCTATGGACGTCATGAAGTCCCCTTGCCGAAGGGGACCGATGGCTGTACGCAAGGTTTCCATGCGAAACTTCCGAACACGGATGAACCTGTTGAGTAATTTCAGGTCCAGGACGGGACGGACTGACCCGTCTTTCTTGGGGACTGCGAAAAGATTGGAATAAAACCCGAGGCCCATCTCTAAGCGCGGTACCAGCCGGATGACCGCCATCTCTAACATATTCTGTGCGGCCAAAGGATCGATGGGCACCCGAGACCGAAAGAACCGTGAAGGAGGGCGAGAGTCGAATTCCAGTTTGTAACCGGACGACACTACCTCCCAGATCCATCTGTCCGGAATCTCCTGGTCCCAAACCTGGGAGAAGTGTTGTAATCGTCCCCCCACCCGCACGGGTGAGGGCAGCCCCTCATTGCTGAGCGGGTTTACCAGCAGGCTTGGGCTTGGTGCCCCAGGATTGAGCGGGACGGCCATGGCCCCTCCCCCGAGTCCAACCTGCACCTCTGGTAGCGGGAAAGGAAGCCCCCCTACCCGCTCTGAATCCCCGAAAAGAAGGCCTACCAGCACTTGCCCCCATAACCCTTTAAGTGCCAGCCCACCTAGATTTTTTGTCACACTCTGTTGCCAGACTACTTTTCACGTTTTTGTGCTACACATGTTCAACCTTGATTTTTGAAGGGATTTCCAGGGATTTTCCAGGAAAATTATATATTGTTTTTTTCAACATGAAATGTCTTGTTTGGCCTTTTTTTTAGTGTATTCTCAATACTTTTGGGTGAAATATGATTTTTTTCTATTTACAATTTTTCTATTTTTTACAATTTGTAGTGTTTTTTTGTGATAAAAAATGCAAGTTTGTTGATATATTAGCCGCAGGTGATTGCCAGCCCCAGAGCCTTGTGAACTGGTCCATGAGACCCCTTACCAGTTCACAAATAGTTAAAAGTAAAAAAAGACACAGACACAAAATATTTTATGACGTCATCCCGCTCCTCCCACAAGTGGGCGGGGCTAGGGGCGGGGCCAGCGCCGGCCGAAGGGGACGGTCCTCACCCGAAGAGTGGTAAGTCCAGGGGGGGGGATCGGAGCCCCCCCTGTTGAGGAGAAGACCCAGAGAGAGCGATCGGGCTGCGAGGTGAGTTTGTGTCATTATTATTATTTTTTTTTTCTTTCAGATGGTGCGGGGGGGGCCTATTTTGGGCCCCCTCCTGAAGATCAGAGGCCCGGGGCGAAAATCAAGTTGCTGCTTATTGTAGGGAATCGCTGGCACTTTCAAACGAGGGGTCAGGTAAGTCTGTATCTTTTTTACTTTTTATTTTATGGGGCTCTAAATCAGCTACGTGAGTCTCACGTAGCTGGCACTTAACGGTTGGAGAGGCAGCTACGTGAGACTCACGTAGCTGGCACTAGAAGGGTTAAAGGGACGACGAGGCCTCTTGCGTTGTGGCATCTTACCACCCTTTGCGACTTACCACCCTTTGCAAAAAGGGAAGAGCTGTGAGCACCCTTTTAGAAGCTGAGTCCGCCGACCACTGACGCAGCCATACTGACCGACGAATAGCCACCAGCATTGCAGCTGTCTTGCTACTCATAGCCAGCGCATCGTCCTGAGCGGATAGAACATAGGAAACAAAAGATTCACACTGCTTGAGCGCAGTAAACTCTTTGCAAGTGGGATCTAGATCCTCATACAGCTCCTGAATTACAGACCTAACCGCCAATAGAAGGGCCGAAGCACACACACTGGGCGCATCGTTGACCCAGCATAAATAAAACCATGGCGAGCGTACAATCCGACGATCCTCCCCATCTTTAGGGACAGTGGTCTCAGCAGACTGTACCATAGCCGTGCTGGAGAGCCCTAGCACAGGGGTATCAACGTCAGGAGGGACGGACCAGAGCTTCACCAATTCTGGCGGAAAAGGATAACGCTTTTCCCAACTGGAAGGGATTCCAGATAACCGCGTGGGATGTTCCCATTCCTTAAGGACCACCCTCTCAAAGTGGTGTTGTCTGGGAAAAACCCAACGCGGCTGAGGCTCTTTAAACAACTGGCCCTTTGGCCGGGTGACAGCCTCAGGCGGATCTAAATTCAGAATTTCAAACATCTGAGCCAGAATGGAGGGGGTGTCAAGGGAAACACCCGCCGACCAATCGCCAATAGCATCAGCCTCAAGCTGATCTGCAGGCTCATCTGACTCCAACAGGAATTCTCCCTCGTCCGGGGAGCCATCGGACCATTCCACAGGCTCACATACCTGTGAAGCCGAAGGTATCGGAGTCAGGTGCTTCCGTTTTGCAGTGGCTTTTGACCCTGCTTTAACGGGCACTATTTTCCGGAGGCTGGCCAATCGCGCCGCCACCTCGGATTGCGAATCCCCACTCTTGACAGTGTCATGCGGGGTCCGGAACAGGGAGGGAGAGGTAGGAGATGATGGAAGATGCGACGGGCCAGCAGCCGAAGCGACGGACTGATGCGCAATACTCTGCCTTGCACAAGGAATGCATACAAAGACATCATCATCTGGGAGCGGAGTCCCACATCTTGCGCACCCCTTAGATGGCCCAGAAGAACCATTTCCGGTAATAACGGAAGCCTCCATATGGTGATTTATGGTATTCGCAATTTTTTGGGGATTTAAGGCATAAGCCGACCTGGGATGCCCCCTTATAGTAAATGTCCCGGAATTTTATTTATTTATTTTTTTTTTGGGAGGATTTAATTCAAAAAGAATAATATATATATAAATATAGATTGTATATATATATATATATATTTTTTTTTATGTCAATATATATATATATATATATATATATAAAAATGTCCCAATTTTCCTTTCCTTTTATTTTTTATTTTTAAAAAGAAAGACTAGCCAAGTAATATAGAGCCGGGAGGCCGCTTTAATCAGGGGTTCCCGGGATCTGTAGGAGAAGAAAAAACCAACAGTCAGGTCCCCAAACATGTGGCAACATGCAAACATACTAAAGCATGGCACCAAGGTGCCTTTAAATAAGCAAAGGAAAAACCCTTGCCCTCAATCATGATGAATCCCCTTATAGATCTCTCCCCCCATGTCTAAAAACACTATAAACAATATAGTTTAAAAAGACACTCAACGGCCCCACACAAGGTGGGGCCGCTTACCTGCAAGGAACCGAGGGCGGCCGCAGCAATAGTATGGACGATGCAGCAGCCAGCAGCAGCAGCAAAAGTAAACCAAACCATGTGTGGCAGCGAGCCCCCCCCCCCACGTGACTTCCTTTAAGCTAGGAAGGAGGGAAGTGAGGCTGGGGCCGGTCAACACAAAGGCAGGAGGAGGGGGGAGGAGGAGGGAGGGAAGGAAAGACCAACGGGGGAGGGGGGCTGCTATAGCAAAGGCTCAGGCAGCAAGCCAGCCTGCAATCAGCGCAGCCAAGCCCCAGCTGCCCCCTAAAGCAGACCTAAACGCTGGCCAAGCCGGCCAGTACTTATCTGCAAGACCAAGGAAAGTCCTTTTAAGAGGAAAAATAAGAGGAACAATCAGACCGAGTGCACACTTGCGGTGCAGTCTGCTAAGTGCATGAAAGTAAAACACACATGTTACAAAAAGTCATACAGTGAAATACACACACACAATACACAACCCTCTAACCCCCCCCCCCCCCCCATAGTGAAGGGAGAAGGGACCGTAACGGGAGAGTAAGGGGCTAAGGGGACCCTCGGGACAGGGGCATCCCATTTCCGGATCACCATGCCTAATAGCCGCATTGCCCCCAAAAGAGGGGGTCGAGCGGAGGAGATAAGCTCCTAGGCACCTATAGTGCCGTCTACCAATTGCCCAGTGAGCAGCCTAGGCTGGGAGGCTTCCAATCCACCATAAAGGTATAAACAATCAAAACCGGGCAGAAATAGACCAAAAGGGGGTGCCGGGGTAAGACCCCGGCTACCTGTAAGCAGGAGACTTCAATCTTCTGTCTTCTCGTCAAGCAGAGAGAAAAATACTGGTGATGAATGGGAGGTACCAGGTATATATAGGCCGGAAGGGGGCTCGTTACAAGACTTCCTCTCTGCACAGCGTCACCTGGCGGTGAGTTAACCCCAATAAGTGAAGAATATTAAAGGTGAAGCGGGGTGTGTGGCACACCAAGAATAAATAAGAAAAAAAAAATCTGAACCAAACGGTGTTCTAAAATACACCCACCCCATGTGTGGAAAAATCAACCAAAAAATAGTGACAGCAGAAAAATTGGCCCAGCCGCAGCAGAAATGGCAGAGCACCTGTGACGCGTTTCAAGCCATCCGGCTCTTAGTCATTTATGTATGATGGCTTGAAACGCGTCACAGGTGCTCTGCCATTTCTGCTGCGGCTGGGCCAATTTTGCTGCTGCCACTATTTTTTGATTGATTTTTCCACACATGGGCTGATTTTAATTGTACACAATAAAAGCTAATTTTTAATGGAAAGCTGGACGAAACACTGAAAAAGTGTGCAGAACCCCCCAAATCAACCCCATAACAGGTGGTGTGTAGAATTCCTTCCCCCCCCCCCAAATCACCATACAACAGGCAGCGTGCAGAGCCCCCAACAACCCTATAACAGGTAGTGTGCAGAATCCCCCCCAATCACTCCATAACAGGCAGCATGCTGAACCCCACCCCCAATCACCTTATAACAGGCAGTGTGTAACCCCCCCCTCCCATCCCACTATAACAGGCAGTGGTGCAGAAACCTCCACATAAAAGACAGTGTGTAGAATTCCCCCCATTACCCACTTAACAGGCAGTGTGCAGAAACCCCCTCAATCCCCTTATATCAGACAGCATGGAAAATCGCCCAAATCCCTCTATAACAGGCAGTGTTGCAAAATCCCCCCCCCCCCCCATTTATTGTGGTAAGGCTAGGCAGAGGATTACAGAAAAACACCTTACCTCACCCCTGGGACTCAGGGATGACAGTGCTGCATGGGCAGCTGCAGAGACACTGTGCACAGATAGATTCCCCCAGCTTTGTGTGGGTGCGGGGGATACAACTCTATGCATGGTCCCTGCCTCCACCTGCACTGCTGTCATCGCTGGATCAGGGGTGAGGTAAGGAGATTTTAAAACACCAGAGACTTCAAACACAGGGCTTCCCAAAGGAGGTGGGGGGGGGGGGGAACTAGAATAGTGAATTGTTTTTTGGACTGCCCATTTTGAAATTCCCCCCACCATTTTCTAGCACTGAGGTAGAGTGTTACATTAAAAAAAATTACCCCAGCTGCAATCCAGCGCCAATGATCTGAGGACCACAGCGCTGAGCTCCGCCATCTTTCCTCCAGCTGCTAATGCCGCAGAGAGAGAGACGCACAGAGAACACACTGGCTGTACCCATCACAGAAGTTGTCTGATCATTTTGGATTGCGGCTGAGGTGTTTTCTGTCACAGATTTTTCAACTGAGAATTCCCGTTAGTAGGAAATTACCAGAAATTGAGGCTGTGAGACAGCGGCAACCATGTTTAATAGTGTCAAACAGTGCACAGACCAATCAGTCTGCTGTACATATTTACATAAGTGTACATATATCAAACACGTGCTGCAATAACTATACAGGAATAAAGGTGATCACTGAGTGCTAAGGCTGCTGTGCAGAAATGCAGGCAAACATAAAAACACTCTGGCTACTGAATGAGTACACAGGAGGCATCAAGAAACATACATGACTAGAGATCCAATAAAAGTCCAAAGATGGATTCAAGACTGATCCATGGCTGAATGGGTGGTTCAGCTTATATAGAGCAGGAAGTCCCACAGGTGCTGGCTGATTACCTACACCTCTGCTGGACAGAGCCTTCTGCTGGTGGAGTGACCCAGAAAGAGAGCCAGCTGAAAGCAGAACTGAAGAGAGGCTTGCTTCCAAGCTTTGGAGGAACTCCAGACCTGCCATTTTCTTTAATGTAACCCCCCCCCCCCTCCATCTCAACACTAGGGAAGAGTGACAGTACAGGGTACTTTCAAAATGGGCAATCTGACAGGACTGGAGCTTTTAGCATTAGGGTATCCTAAATCAATGTTCTGTAAAGTCCAGGTATCTGCCACAATCAAGATAGCTGCAACTCCCCTGGATCGCCTGCTGGCTTTGCTTCTCTGGACTCCAGGTGCACATACCTGGGTGTCTACCTGGGTGTCTTGCCTCGGCTTGAGAGTCTTAGGCACTGAGCCAGCACCTGGGCTTTTCAAGGCTAAGCCTATATAAGCTGGCCAGAGCAGGTCTACAAGCATAGTTGTCATCTATATGGGTGAAGGCTGTGTAGGCTACTCCCAGAACTCAATCTGTTGCCTTGAAAGCAGATTTGAAAGTGGAACCCTTGAGGGACCAAGAAGACATTACTCCCCCCACCTTTGGTATCACACGCCAGGCACATATGTATAAAACCAGGGTGTTTGGAGTCAACTTTTTCTGTCAAAACCATAAATGCTAAATGAGAATTCTGAATCTACAGAATTTCCCTTTACCTAAGCAGTTTCTGCAAACCCCAGCAACACATACCCATTTTTCCTTTGAATCACCCACCCCTGAGAAATATTGTTCCCTGCAGAGCATCTCATTATTGCTGAGCAAGTGAGGGTGCATTTCAGTAATATATAGCGATTTCTCTAATGTGTGTATAATGTTTTATACCTATCACGTTTCTGACAAGCTAAATAGTATAGTCAATAATTTTCCATGTAGCCTCCACATTTTCCAATTGGTAGCCCTGAGATAGCTGGCTGGAAATTACTCCTCAGTAAGCAAACCTTGTTCCTTTGATTGAAAATGACAATATTCCCTGTGGAGGTAATTAAGGAGAAACATCGGCTACAAGACCAGCAACCTCACTTGAGTTTCCAAACATGTACAGTTTCTGCTAATTATATAATCCCCTTACTACAGAATACAAAGAGTTTGTGTGTAATACTGCTAGGAAGCCAATATTGCGGGAGTAGAAGAGGTTTAAGTTTTTATAATGACATAGAGTATCAGCCAAATATTTATTTTAAGAATTTATATTTGCCCCTGGCTGTCTATTCTATTTCTGTGAAACCTGTCCTTAGTTGTCCTTAAAAGCGTACCCTTCCTAGAAACTGAACAATGTTCTTTCTAACGCCTCTTACAACCATCTTGGGACTAACACCAAGCTTCGGACCATTTCAAATATCTGAAACTTTTATGAACTTGGCTTTAGTTAATGGCAGGGAAAAGGATCAAGCAATGATAAAAATTAGTTATTTTGAGAAACCTTTCGACTGCACCCCAGTAATTTCAGAGAAACCAGAAAGGCTAAATCTTTTGGGGGGATTTTGGACATAGGTACGCTTGTTTTATTTTCTTCTGCATGTAACCTATTCGTGTAGGTAGATAAACACAAGAAGTGCACACTTATCCGAGTTGGTGGGCTTCCCTAGCAGCAGCACCTGGGGAGCAGTTGGGGGGTGAGCCGAGTTGCCCAAAAGCACTTCAGTCATGTGCCAGCTGGGTATCAAAGCTGCCACTCTCCACCAAAAGGACGCCTGCTTACTTCTAGGTAATTTCTGCCTTAATCCCTAATTATTTCACACCCTTTAATCTTTGTACACCTATCCTGTAACTAGGACTTTAATTAGGACCGTCAATATCAATTGATATTGGTGAATTGGTGAATCAATCATTGGTGAAGTCTAGGAACCAGGGTTGTACATACCATAGGAGCTATGTAGGCACATGCCCTTAAGCTCAGGTATCCAGGGAGCATGGTGCAGGCTAATCATGTTTTCATATTGTTGTTATTGTCATATGATTCACCAAACAGTGCCTAAATCACCAGCAGCATGAATAAGAGGAATCGTCCCCAAAAATGTCACCAGGTCGGGGGATATGGACCTTCCCTGCATAGACTATTTTCTTCATTTTAAATGAACCATAAAAAACTAATATTATTCATTTTTTATTACTGCAATGGATTAGTTGGGTACTGGACTTGACCTGCCTGACTATGACCTGCCAAAATCACCACCCCTCATTCCCTAAGAGTCACACATTCTCATTTTAGAACTGACCAATGGGAGTCCAGGGATCCTTGTGGTTTAATATCTAGTCAAAACCACTAGCTCATGCTTTTGTTTCAGACATATCATGACAGCTCCAATGGTGAGGTCAAAAACAGTTCTTTTGGTGCAGATGTAGAGAGATTTGCATATGTAAACACTAGGTCAGTGGTGGCAGACCTATGGCATTCTTGCCAGAGGCAGCACTCGCGTCATCTGTCTAGTACATGCATTTTGTTGTTTTTTCATCTTGGCACTTAAATAAAGTTTTGTTTTGCAGTTTGGGCACTCGGTCCCAAAAAGGTTACCATCACTGCACTAGGTCGTGCCTAAGACCCCGGGGGAGGCTTCTGTTGTGGTTCTGTACACCAAAGATATTTATTTATTGCAGTCCAGGACGGCTAAACAAGCCCCTGAATTTAATTGCCTTTTAACCACATGAGGCCTCGGATAACAGGTGTTATTCACATCAAGGGAGATGGACTGCAACTGTCCAATGCAAAAAGTCATGGCCCGGTTGTTTCCCAGATCTACATTGTGCACTGTCATGTTTCTTGGCACTTAAGCTGCTCTATTTTGCTTTCCCCTGCACTTTGAGTGTAGCAGTTGGCTTCCCCTTGTGCCCGGAAGCGCCCACCACACACCACTAATGACACCAGCGGGACTACCCGATTTGTGAGTGAGAGCCTGCCACTTGCCAACCTTTATTGTTTTGGGTCTTTTAAGTGAGGTTCTTTTCTTTTCTCTCTTTGCTTTTCTTGGTGAAGGTTCTATTTGTCCTGCTGCATTCTATTTAAAGTGGACCAACACCCAGCAGGATCGGCTCAGGAATCTATAAGATTCCCAAGCCGATCCAATCCCTCCCCACGGGGCAACCAAAATCGAGAAGCCCCGCTGTGGGAAACCCCCCAGGACGACGGCTCGCAAACCTTACCTGAATCCCGGTCCAATGGCGCATGCGCGGGCCGCGGAGTTCCTCTCTAGCAGGGCGCGTGCCCTCGCCGGCCATTCACAAATCCCTGTTAGAGGGAAGGGTGAGAAGCGGCCGCCAGTGTGCTCGGAGCCGCTGAGCTAAGACGTTGCTTTGACGCGCATAGCTCAGCGGCTCCGAGCGCACTGATTGGACGAGCGGCCGCGCATGCGCCGTAGGATAACCCAGGATAGTCAAAATCTACTTTTTTTATGAACTATGGCTTATTTTTGGTGTAGGGCTTATATTACAAGCATCCTCACCAATCCAGAAAATCCAACCTAGGTTTTATTTTTGGGGTAGATCTTTATTTCGGGGATTTCAGGGATCTTCAATTTTACTATCTTAAATTTTAAACTTGCAAGATGCAGGTTCTGGGAAAACCACTGTTGGTTGATGGCAAAAGCAAGTATCAAGCAAGGGGCCACAAAGCAGTTTAGATATCCTTAAAGACCATTGACCATTGGGCTACCCCATGAGCATGCACTAGTTTACACTTCTAAAGGCCCCATGACAGAAAGAACCTCCTAATCCACTTTTTACAAAGGTTCTGTGGCTTCCTAAATGTTAATATAGCTGGCATTGCCTGGGCAATCTAAACAAAACTACAGTACGAATGTCTTTGTCCAGCATGAACAAAGTACCAAGGTGTACCTTAATTTTAAAGAGCACAGGTCAAGAACACCATTAAGTAAAGATGTATAGCTTTGTCAAGGAATGAAAATCAAAACTGATAATCTTAAGACTAAGGAGCAAATGTAATACAGACAGACAAGGCCGACAATTTGAACATGAGGCTCGATTCAAAATCCAAATTGTCTGTGTTTTCGAATCTTCCAGCGAAAGTTTTGGTGGGTGTTTGTCATTTTTTCCTTTTTTTCGTCCATTTTTTACTTGCATAAACGTATATGCTCTTTCGATTGTCGAAAGTAAATCTTTGGTTTTACGCTAGTTCGGGCCCTTTTTCCTTCGAAATCGAGAATGTTTCAATCGTTCCAAACATTTACGTTATTGCAATGGGCTGGCGATTAATTCAGAGAGCTGATTGCCAAGTGTGCCGAAGCCCATATAGCCGTTTCCTTTACGATCTCCTTACGGCACCTTTTTGACCTCGGGACCAGGCAGCCAAGCGTGATGGAGAGTGATTTTGAAGAGCATCAGGATCTGCTTCTCCTTGGCATTGATGTCATCCGGAGGTCAGAGGCCAGATTTCACCCGCGGCGATGCATGGACATCAATCGCATGCATGACGTTGAGCTGTTCGAGCTCACTAGGCTTAATCGCGCTTCCCTCCATAAATTGTATAGTGAGCTGCGGCCATGGTTAGCCCGCACCACAAGGAAGGGGCAAGCAATTTCAGGTATGACCAATATGCTTGGCTGCCTGCAATTTTTGGCAAACGGCTCGTTCCAGAGTCTGGGTGCCCTCTCCGTGGGGATCTCACAGCCTACGCTGAGCCACGCTCTATCCAAGTTTTTGGAAGGCATGGCTACCATAACCAACAAATATATTTCTTTTCCTGAAGATATGGTAGCCAGAAACGCCATTAAGCTTGGGTTTTATAATATCGACGACCTGCCTAACGTCATGGGTGCAATTGACTGTACCCACATTGCCCTTGTCCCTCCGGCTGCCAACGAGTACATATACAGGTATTTTTGGGGGGGTTTTGATTAGCAAAATTATCCCTCTTTTCTTAAAATTCCCTCATTGTAAAAAATCCCTCCTTGTAAATATCCATCCTTGTAAATATCCCTCATTGGAATTATCCCTCCTTGTAATTAACCCTCAAAGCCAATATTCCCTGATTGTAGTGTTCTAAATCATAGTTAAAGATCCCTCCTTGGAAAAAGTCCCTCCTTGTTAGTTATCCCTCCTTGCAAAGAAAACATCTTGAAAAAGTATACCTCCTTGAAATTGAATCCTCATTATAATTTGTCCCTCCTTGTGTTAAGAAATCCTGGAACTAATTCCACCCTTGGAAAGATTCCCACCTCAAAAACAGTCCCTCCTATCAAAGAGTGCCAGTGAAAGAATGGTCCGTTATTTAGTTGTTCCGCAATTGACATGTGCTCCCAAGTCAAACACTTAAAAGTGATCTTTAAATACACACTTAAAGTGTATTTTGATCTTCTGCAAACACACATATCCTTTGTGTGTGCTCTAAATCCTTATGTACTTGGTTATTGTAAGTTGTTGGTTCACGTTTGCCTTATATGCTCTTAGAAATGAGTGTTTAAAGTGGACCAACACCCACGGGTGATCTATAAGATTCCCGGGCCGATCACCTCCCTCCCCGCGGGACATCCGAGATCGGGATGTCCCGCGGGGTGAAACCCCCCCAAACACCCCAAACCCCTTACCTCATATGTGAATGGCCGGCGCGGGCACGCGCGCGGCAAGAGTGACGCGCGGGAGGCGGCGGCGGAGGAGCCGCTTGTCCGCGGCTTGTCCGTCGGCGCTGGGATCGGGGAGAGGTGAGTTTTTCGGGGGGTTCGGGGAGGTTTCACACAGTGGGGCACCCCGATCCGGGGTGCCCCACCGAAGTGGACCAAGACCCAGGATAGTCAAAATCCTGGGTGTTGGTCCACTTTAACTTTTATCCAAAGCCTTACTGATGTTTTTTTTTTTTTGTCTTTTTCCCAGGAACCGCAAAATGGGCCACTCACTGAATGTTCAGGCAGTGGTGGCCCCAGACATGCGGTTCCTTAGCGTCCTCGCCGGCTACCCAGGCTCATCACATGATGCGTACATCCTTAGACGATCTGGATTGTACCGTTGGTTTGAGACCCCTTGGTAAGTTAACGGCAATAACATCAGTTTATGTTGGATGTTTGGGTAGGCTTTGCATTTTGTTGTTATGTCTGAAAAAATTTTAAGTTCAACAACCTTCTTGCCATGTGAAACCCCACTTTAATTTTAGATTGGAAACAACCAAGCTTTGCCAAATGTTTGTCCTGCATTAGCCAAATTCTAACTTGTTATTTGGTACTAATTAGGAATCACTCTTCCCCACCCTCATCTGGAATAGTGCACTTAACTTTATCATAGTGTCTGCCCCATCTTTGCTTAGATGCATTTCACTTCCAGAGGAGAGGAGAGCAGGATAAAATGCATGTTGCGGGTTTCTGCTGTTTGGGCCTCAGACCAAGCAGATAAGGGGTCATCCAAACCTAAAACCTCAAAGCTTCTTGGGCAGCACACTTCGAAAACAATAGCTGGGATCAGTTCCCACATCTAGGACATATGTTTATTCAACGACTTTGACTGTGCCAGATGTCTGCTCATCTTGATCAGACAATTGTCACATGGGCTCTTATTGATGTTGCTGGTGTGTTTATTGCCTTACACTTATGGAGTTATGTTTATGTTTTTTTTATTTTTGTTTTCTAAGGTGATTCCGGATATCCTCTACTCCCGTGGTTCTTGACACCCGTACTCCGGCCCCAGGATGCCTCCCAGGATGCATATAACCGTGCGCACCGCAAGACCAGGGCAGTGGTGGAGAGGGCTTTTGGGCTTTTGAAAACAAGGTTTCGCTGTTTGGACCATACCGGGGGCTCCCTTCAATTTGACCCAAAAAAGGTCATAGATATTATAATGGCATGTGCTGTTTTGCATAATTTCGCGATTTTCCAACGGGTCCCCCGGTATGTTGATTTGGCTCCCTCTCCACCCACCGAAGACCAAGAAGAGCCATTTCGGGGCACACACAGTGTGTCGGGCCAAGCTGTGCGGGCCAATTTGATTTCTACCTAATTTTCCCTCGTGTATATTTTTTGGGCACTTGATACATAGTAATGAAGTAATTACTCCCAACATCCATAATGCTTAACGCCTCATTTTTTGGTATGTGTGAAATGTGTGAATGTAATTGTTAATTAATCTTTCTGACCCAAAAAATGAAAGAAACGAAATTAGTGAGCCACAGGTGTGTTTAACTTTAGTTTTCTAAAGTAACATAGAAACCTTGCAGTTGATGGTCACTGCAATTTTTGGGCCAAAGATATGGCCAATGACAACACAAAAATGATGAGCAACCATGCCACATAACAATTGCACACTGGCAGGAGTTTTGAAGTAACTTCCTCCTGGCTGACGTTAATGTAAATTAAACATATAAAGATATAATAGGCAAACATTTTGCAACAAATATCTCGCATTTTTACAAGTTAAGAAATCACATCACACCTTCTCCTGCTTGGCCACATTTGGCACAGGCACAGGTGGAAAGCAGACATACCTAGGCCACATCTACACCTGTTACTCAGTGGCACACCCAAACCAGAACACCCAGTCTCAAGGCCAGTCCATTGAAATCTTAGCCAGGAGTCAAGGTAGTAGTTTGGCAGGCCAGAATGTCACCCAATCATGTCTCGAAACAGGAGGAGCCACAACCAATGTAATTAAGCACAAGGCGGAAGGCCCACACCTTGAGTGGCAGGTTCAGTGAGCATTGAGCTATGGCATTGGCTAGTGGCCTACCTCAGCACTCTAATGAGCTATATGCAAATCAAAACCATTCTGTCCCAGGGGAAGATCTTCAGAAGTGCCCATCAAGGATCCATCCTCCTCCAGCTCCTGGCTTTCCTCCATGAGTGTGGGGGTCTGTAGGGACATGTTCAAAATTAGGTTTTTCTTTGGCACTACATATGTCAATATGTTAATATTAACACATGGCTAAACGACATTTGTTTAATAAATTTACCGAAAATATTGGATCCTGGGTCCTAGGCTGCACGGAAGTTTGCATCATGGACAAACTGGATGAGGATTCCCCAGTAGCTGAGGGATGAGGCTGGTCTGCATGAGAAGAAAACAAACTAGTTAAACACACAACTATGCGTTGTTGATGGGTAACAAGACATATGCTTAATTAATTCACGTGGCCAAGCTGTAATGGGCACTACACCAACGGTGACACTTGACCTTCACTTCGCATTACATTATATGTTAAATTGATAATTACACAAGTACTTAAACATTGGTCCCCTGAACTATCTCAAACAGTCAAGTACTGGCTGTTCTGTGGCTGCCAACATCCCTTATAGGGCATTAAATGTACACACTCAGCGTGCAACTAGCAGTTACAAGAAGTTGAGGCTGAATAGCATTGTATATTGGCAAACTTGTTAAGAAGCATGTTTGGTGCTTTGGACCCAACCACAGCTCACACACAAGTAGACAACAGATCAACATTGAAGTGTGGGATGTGATGGACCTAACTGGCAGTTTAAGGCTAATCTCACTACTTTCTTACTCTGGTTAACTGCTCTGGAACGTCATGTATGGCCAAACTAACTATGAATGTAACTGTCCACACACATGACACACCCTGTTCAAAGACTGAAAACCACGACAAGGCACACCCTAGGGACATGGGTTAACATATGTCTTACTGGCTAATTGTGCATGTTCCCAAATTTAGAATGTCACATCAAGCTTTCTCACCTGTAGGAATGGCCGGGTTGTCTGTGTCCCTTAGGGCCGCGTGTCCCTTGACCGCAACAGGATGGAGCAGGCCCAGCACCATCTCCTCAGCCGCTGTAAATTGTAATTTGTTTGGAAATCCTCCTCCAGTTTGAAAGCTGAAAAACATAGGCTAATTAAGACCAATGTGGCCAATACAAGAAGAAGGAAAATCCAAAAGCAAACATATTTACCTATAATGCCGCCTTTTATTCTCTTTCTTCCGTGCAGCATATTTGAGGTCCAATATCTTCCGCTGAATCTGTTCGACAACTCTTCCCCCGCTGCATTGACTTGTCTGGTTAGGTCGGCCAATATCTCTGCTCTGCGCTGCTTGCTGGTGTTTTTAGATTTGAGCCCATATAGCTCATCATAAACTAAGGTAAGGCCACTAGCCAAGGCCATAGATGGGCATCACCAAAACGGCCACTCAACTGCCCTCTGCGCAATGTGCGCCCTGTTGTTTGTGGTTGTGGCTCCTCCGTGTTTCCAGACAAATGTGGTGACATTCTGGCCTGGGTCTGTGGGGGGTCCTGCACGGACTGGTGGCTGGATGCTGATTGTACTGGACTGGGCAAGGGACTGGGTGTTCGTGGCTGGCCACAGAAGTTACAGGTGTGGATGTGGAATAGGTAGATTTCCTGCCCACCTGTGCCGGTGGCGATTGTGGCCGAGGAGGAGAGGTTCTGGCAGAGGATGAACTTGTGCTTGGTGCACGGTGCCTGTGTGTGCCCTTTGAAAGTGGCTGCCCCTTGGAGGTACTTGGGCGGACCAAGGGTGAGGGCGATCTTGGTGTACCGGCCCTCTTCTGCTTGGCTTGGTAGCCCCGTGCGGGTGGGGATGGGGAGCTTGCAAATTTGGCCCTTTTGCTGCGACTTCTGCCCCTTTTTGCTGCGGTTTCGGGCCCTGCTGCGACTTCTGCCCCTTTTTGGCTTCTGGCCCTGCTGCGGCTTCTGGCCCTGCTGCGGCTTCTTGGCCTGTGTTTTTGGCCGATGCCAAGTGCCTTGGTGCCACGTGGGGGGGTGTGGGGCAGGGGGGGTGGGGCTTCGTACCCTCTTACCCGTTTTTTGGCTAGTAGAGGTTGTAGGCTTTGGGGCTTGTGTTTTTCCTTTGCCTGCTGCCGCCTCCTTTTTTTTGGCATAGCTGGTAGTTGGCTTTGGCGGAGCCTTGGTAGTAGGCCGTAACTTGGCTTTGGCCTGTTGAGACCTGGTTTGGGGCCCTTCTGCATGCTCCTGCCACTTTGCTGCCTTCTTCCCCGTTGTATCCTTGCCAGTTTTGGCTGCTGATTTTTTTCTAAATGCTGCTCTACATGTTAAGGATGCGCAGGAAGTAAGGGATTTATTTCAAAATGTGTTAAACTACATGAACAACCAAAGGCACGGGACACACGTGCCAAACAACAGTGCGGCCAGATTCAAAAATTGCCTTAGCCCAGAAATGTGTGTGTGTTAATGGCATTTCCTAAAATAATGTATTGTTGCCACATATTGATAGGCATTTATAAGTAATCGGTATGTTTTCTTTCTGTTTTGTAGACCATGCTGGAGCGCAGGTACGACTACCTGCCCAACTCTTTTGAAAAACGCAACGTCGCCCTTGAGATCATCTCGGAAATCCAACACCAGACCAACACCCCCTTCACCCACACGCAGATCATGCAGCATTGGTCAGACCTGAAACGACTGCACATGCCCCGGGTGCGGAGGTTTTTCGGAATCCATTTCCCAAGTAAGTGCATAGCGATTGCATGCAAGATGTAACTAAGACAGAAGGTAGGCCTTTAGTTATAGTGCCTTTTCTTTGGTAGTGTTGGAAATGGATTACCGCATTCGCCGCACCCGGAGGCGCACAGGCCGACCAGTGCTGCATGATTCTGCAGCTGGAAGTGAAGGTGGTGGATCTCCAGGGCAACAGTCCTACCCCTCTGTTGGGTCCTCTGACCAGCCCCTGGACCTTACCACAGAGGAGGGGCGGCACAGCGTGGGCAGGCAGTCGTACCCTGCCAGGCATGCGGGAGCCTCTGGTATGTCACTCTTCATGTATACGCACACACATATACATGCTATCATCTAACAAACTGATTCCTTTCATCTGTTTTTCTAGATGCTTCGGGAGCGGGTGAGGTGGGGGAAGAGACAGCAGATCTGCTACAAGCAGAACCTGGAGAAGGTGAGTGATGTGACCCAGACTTTGCAAGAGACATTTGATGACTGTGGAATAAGACATTAAAACTGACCGTATTTCCCATGTTTCTACAGGCACTTCTTCACAGCAGAGCCAGGACCCAGGACATCATCGTGTCGTCCCCAACGAGCCATCTCTCGGCCACCAACCAAGTAAGTAGTCATGCATTATTTGCATTTATGTGGTACTTGACATGAACACACAGATACATCAGTCAATGGCAATATAAGACTGACCTGTGGCCACTTCCTTACCTTAATTACTTGACAGACTGACCTGTGGCCTCTTCCTTAGCTTAATGCCTTGACAGACTGACCTGTGGCCACTTCCTTAGCTTAATGACTTGACAGAATTACATATGTCGCCTTTATTTAATTTGTTAACTTAAAAACATTCAATCCACAGGTGGCAAACATTTATTGGTCTCAAACTAATGAGTTTTTCTCTATTTGTTACAGGGACCACATGCCAAAAAATTTTGGAAATTAATCAGAGGGTCCTTGCGTTGGTGGCCGATATGAAGGTGATGGTTGGCTCGTTGGGGACAACAGAAGAAGACGAAGAGGATCAGAGTCCTGGGTCCTGGCCCTGTTCTGCTGAGCAACTTTTTAAAATTTGTTATAAAAAAAAATAATTTTAATAACCAAGTTTTAATTCAAAAATAAAAAGTTTCTTACCAAAGTTTTAATAAAAAAAATAATTTTATAAGATTATACAAATAATTTATATTAAAAAAAAAAGAAACCAACGTTTCAGTGTCATTTCTTTAAACACATACATTTCCACCAAGTGTTTTGGGTAAGTTTTAGGATGATGAAAATGAAGAAGAAACTTACCGGGAAGTGGTTTGAGTAAGTTTTAGTATGATGAAAATGAAGAAGAAACTAACCGGGAAGTGGTTTGGGTAAGTTTTAGTATGATGAAAATGAAGAAGAAACTTACCGGGAAGTGGTTTGGGTAAGTTTTAGGATGATGAAAATGAAGAAGAAACTAACCGGAAGTGGTTTGGGTACGTTTTAGGGGTCCTAAATGTAAGTGTTAGACTAGCGCCAAGTGGTTTGGGTAAGTTTTAGGGGTCCTAAATGTAAGTGTTAGACTAGCGCCAAGTGGTTTGGGTGAGTTTTAGGGGTCCTAAATGTAAGTGTTAGACTAGCGCCAAGTGGTTGGGGTGAGCTTGTAATATATGGGGACACATTTGTTGACGAGTTAAGTTTGTAGTGCGCAGGCGCAAGATAGTAAATATTTTCGCTCGGACGAGTATTTTTGGAACAATACAATTAGAATTGATCGGGAAACGTAATGGATTCGTTGAGGTAGAAGATGGGAAATGGGTAAAAACGAATGCTGCCCTTGCAACCAGAGAAAAGGAAACAGAAAATTAACGCGGGAAAATGACATACTCGAACTTGTACTCTAGCATACGAACGGACGGGCACTTTACAGAAGGAAAAGGAATGAATTCATAGATTCGATCGCATACTCATACGAGAGCGGGAACTTATGCGAAATAAAAGATGATCGGCACTAAAACAATTTTTTTTAAAGTCTCTCTGAATCAACCCTATGGTCTTAAAGCGTATATTGGAAGGTATGTGCAAATCAGCATTTTTCTAAGAGCCATTTGACCTTAATATGACTGAAGTAGGTCAGAGGTTTGACAGCGAATACATTTTAAAACAATACAGTCAAATGGCCTTGACCTTTGAATTACAGTGGGGCTCTAATATACTTCTATCAAGTCATTCAAAGAGCTTAACAGAAATGACTTTGAGGTCGGTGGAGAAGCTGACATAGACTAAATTATTGGTTTCTGTCTTAGATTAAATAATGAATGGTACTCATTATCTCAAATATTTATTTCTGCAATAAGGACGTGAGGAGTATGAACCACACATTTATTAAACGGCCATGCTTATTAGTTCAAGCACTTTAGATAAATGAAGAATTAAACACAAGGATTCCTGGGAAAGTATCTGCGTTATCTGTCTTAAGAGCTGCTGTTTATATGAGGATTAGAGGGATCAATGAACACCACAAAAAATAAAAAATAATCGACTATACCCCAAGAAGTCTCATTACTTTGGGATAACATTTTTCTACATTTTATCTAATAGTATGGGAGCCATTTGATTTTATAAAATGTCCAAAAGGAAGCACAGAGCATGTAGAAAATTTCAAGGGCGCTTCAGTGATTACAATAAACCTGTGACGCATGCAGCTCAAAAGCAAACTTGCCCTCCACCAGTATTTGTAAACTCTTACCAAATGGATCAAGAAATAGGACATCAAAAGATCATTTCCAACTTAGTAATACAAATCAGAATCCAACTGGTTAATGCCACAATGTCAAGAGGGCACTTTCACTTTAAGAACCCATAGCTTTGTTTTCAGCAATGTTTAAACGTTACCAAGTTCTCAATTGTAATTGCATGCAAAAAAAACATAGAAAACATCTAGTGCGATAACTTCTAAAAGTCAGCTCTTTATTGAAAAGTAGAATCAAACTCACAAAGGTAGGTAAAATGCCAGCATGTAAACAATAGTAAAAGATCTAGACAGGTAGCCACCAGTGCCACGCACCTGGCGCGTTTGGTCACTATGTGCAACTTTAACTAGGCCTTAGTTAAAATTGCATATAGCAACGAAACGCGCCAGGCAAGTGGCAGTGCCGGCGACCTGCAGGGTATTTTTAAAGTAAGCTTTATCGAGCGCCACCATTCCTTACTGCCTACGAGTGGTCTTAAAAAAATGAAGGAAATACACACATAAATAGAAAAAAATAAATATTAGTTTTCAATGGTGTTGGAGGCAAAATTGGAGGGAGGGCACTGGGGCGATTGCCCTGCAGAAAAAAATTAGGGAAAATTGGGTCAGGGAAAGTACTCAAAATAATAACAGAAAGCTAAAGAATGAAAGAATTACATACATAAAAAACATGTCATCCATCATGTGAGTCAAAGTCTGTCTCCTGGTACTATGGACCATATCGGATGGTGGTGGATGTGGTGGACAATGGAATAAGTTGTTCCACATTGTGGCCATGCTCACCCTCCCCTGTAAGGTGGTGCCAGTGCCCCTGCTGTGTTGGCGACCTGCTGCTCCTCCTCCTTGGCCTCGGGACCCACTGAGCCCTAAAATTGAGATGGGAACTCTGCCAATAGTGCATCCACCAGAGTGTGTTGATACTCTCTCATTTTGCAATCCCAATCCAGTGCTGGTATCAAGGATGTGATCTTGTCCTTATAGTGGGTATCCAGCAGGGTGGCCACCCAGTAATCGGCACTGGTGACTATGTGGCCAACTCTGCAATTAATGCAAAGGCACTAGGGCAGGTAGTAGCTCATGTGAGCCAGGCTACCCTGAGTCAAGGAGAAGCTGTCCTCAGTGTCAGGTGTCTCCTCCTCCTGCTTCTCCCTCCAGCTATGCTACAATAACACCTGTGAGCAGTGGCAGACTGAGGCCAAAAATCAGCTCTGGGTTTTACCAGCCTCTGGCCGGCTTGAAAAATCTTTACTGAGCCCCCCTCCAACTATGATGCTGGGTCTATAGCATTGGGTGCTGGCGTTCCTTGGCTTGTGGGTTCAGTGGGGCTGTGTACAGGAGACTGAGAGGGAGACTAAGGGGGCAGGTATTGAATGTGGGTGTTAAAATCAGCAACCCAACTGGCTCCAAAACAGTGTGTCCCACACGGCATTGTCCGGGGTCTGCCTATGGCCAGTCCGCCCCTGCCCAGGATCTGCGCTGGGTGCCACCCTGCTGTGAGAGAATGTCCTCTTCCTCCTCTCCCTCCTATGAATCCTTTGAAACTATCCACTGACTGAAGTGTGGTGTACCTGACAACTAGTAGAAAATGGACCTTCTTCCTTCTCCTCCTCTGCTTCCATCACATCCTCTATCATGACCTGAAAGGTTTTTATCCAGCAGGCAAAGGATGAGGACGGTAGCGCTGATGATAGTTTCAGCAGTGCTGACCATATTGGTGGCATAGTGGAAGCACTGCAGCACCACACAGATGTCCCTCATGTAGGCTCACTCATTGGTGTTGAAATGCTGTTGGCCTATGCTTCGACTCACCCAGGCATTTTGGAGCTTAAGCTCCACGATTTCCTGTTGTGGCTTACACACTCTTTCCAGCATATGCAACTTGGAATTCCACCTGGGGGGGCAAGTCACATATGAGGCGGTGGGTGAGGATTCCAAAAGTTCCTCTGCAGTGCAGTCAGGTGAGCGGCAGCATGGTGGGAACGCTGAAAGTGCGTGCACATGCTATGCACTTTATGCAGCAGCTCCGGCATGTCTGGATAATGGGCCAGGAAGGCCAGCAATGCTCGCATTCAGGGCCAGGGCCAGGGCTCATGGGTGAGATAGGCCAGCTTTTGCTTTCTCTCCAAAGTTTGTGGGTTGGAAAGCTGAATGCTTCCCTGGGATGGCGTGGACATGCCCTTTGGGGGGAAAACATGTGACCTTGGGGAGGCAACTGAAGCAGCAGAGGAAACCTCATGCATTTGCATGTTTTTTGGGTGTTTCTGCCATTGCAGCTCATGTTTGGATTGCATATGTCTATTCATCGTTGTTAAGAATATTCCCTTGCTTCAGGTACTGGTGGCACAGCTTGCAAATTACCTGTGTCTTGTCCTCTTGCCCTGCCTAGAAAAATGCCACACTGGTGAGATGGGCAGTGGCAGAAACAGGGCTGTTTGCTGGCACTTTTCTACCACTTCTGCTGGCTGCCTGGGTCTGTATGACCACCACCTATTCCTTCGAACTCTGATGACCTTCAGTCCACATTGGGTCTAAGACCTCATCATTATCCGCAGCATCCTCTTCCACCCAGTCCTCCCTGCTAGCCTCCCTCTCAGCCTCAACATTGCAGAAAGCTTAAGCAGTCGGCACTAGGGTTTCATCATCATCAAGGGTGTCCTGTGATGGCTTGCTGGCCACATCCTCATCCTCCAACATAAGTTGTTGGGCCTCTGGGAACCCTAGGTCTGCAACTGGAGCAGGTGAATGGCCCACGGTATCTCAGCAAAGAATGTCATCATAGAGTATTAGTGACTCATGACTTGTGACTGGGATGGCCTTGCTGATTTTAAGGGGGGTGAGGTAGAGGGCTTAGCACTCTCTGTGCTCCAAACCAAGGATGACACACATCCTCTTCCTGCAGCACCAGCTCTGTTACCAGCAGCAGAAGCAGCAACAGGGCCTTGTCCCTGTCCCTTAATTGTTGCTATCCACATTGTTTGACACCTGCAGAGACAGAGGCCCAAAATGGACAATTAGAAAAGGAAATTAACAGGAAAATTACCCTTAAGTGCCCTGAACAAGTGGATACTTCAGTAACAATTGGTATTAAAAATCAGTGACCCCCCAAGTGGCCTGAACACTTGGTATTAAACAGTTGTAACACACATGTGCCCTGAACCAGTGGATACTTCACTAATAATTAGTATTAAAAAGCAGTGACACTCAAGTGGTCTGAACAACTGTTATTAGTAGTGACACCCAAGTTTTTTCAGCAAGGAGTATTAAAGAATTGTGACACCCAAGTGGTTTCAGCAAGTAGTATTAAGAAGTAATGGCACACAAGTGTCCTGAACCAGTGGATACTCCGCTAACAACTGGTATTAAAAAGTAGTGACACCCAAGGGGTTTGAGCAAGTGATATTAACCCTTATAACAGCAGCTATGTAAAATGTTTGTACCTGGCTTTACCCTTTGCTAGCAGCCCCCCCCCCAAAAAAAGCCACTCACCTGACCCCTCAATCAATCCAGCCAGGTCTCCTCTTTAGGAGGTCTCCAATTCCCCCCCCCCCCCCCCCCCCGGGCTCTTCTGGCTTCAAGAGAGGGACCAGAATAAGGCTTCTCCCCGCTTCAGCTGCTGCCACATTTACTGTAAAAAATATTGCTAACCTCCATGCGCGATCCCTCCCACTGGGTTGCCTCTTCACCTGGGGGGGGGCTCCAAATCCCCACCAGGCTCCTCCACCGAGAGGAGAGGGCTTGAAATGGGCCCTCTTCTCTGCTTCTGTCATTTCGCCTCTAGCCCTGCTTTTTATAAAAAGCGGGGCAGATGATGTCACGGCCACAGAAGATTGCCCCTGCACCCTGTTCTACAAGTCTCTATAGGCTGGTTGTGCTGGGAATTTTTTTAATTTTTAAGGTTTTTTAACTCATACAGTTCCCGCAGAAAATTGGATCTCCCCATTGTAAGGTGTGCACTTTGTCTGCAGAGCTGAAATTTTCACATAAAATTACCCTTATGCACATGCTTTACATTGGGGTGTTTGGCAACTCTTCCCTTGACAGTACCTATGCATGTTGGACATTGTTCTGTTCAGGGGACCTTGCTTTCTCAGATTTAACTTGATTTTTCTTGTTTGCATATTTTTTTTAAACATGGCTGATTCTGCATTTTTATTATTTTCTAAGGGAAACCCTGTGCAACCAAATAATTCATTAAGGGATTACTTCCAGAAAACCCACATCAACAAGCCTGGCGTGCCTAGAAAGCTTGAAGTGTGTACTTCCAGAGAATAAAGCCAGTGAAAAACGGTCCAAAATGGCAAAGTTTGGTACAAACCCGAAATTTGCGGCTCAGTTCCGGCCATCCCTGCTTACAAACATTTACATTGGTTTTGGTCCCAATGCACAAAGACATTTTTCAAGACACTCCTACAAAACACTACTGTATAGTAGTTTCTTTTTGGTGTGATAATATTGATACACTTTGACAGAAGACCTCTTTACTCACAACATGCCTAATGAACAAATTGACCACTGGGTTCTAATGTGTTTCAAGAGTGGTAAAGGCAATATTTCGGCCCAGTTTCAGGCTTCCTAGGTGTCATTTGGTGGGGGAGAGCTACAGTGGGTCTTTAGATATTTTTGACAGCAAGTCCTCTATAAAGCATGTAAATGGAATGAGCCTTTCAATGCAAATGAGAAAACCCCCTTAAGAAGACCATTGACACAGTGTACGTTTTAGTGCATCATTCCCGCATAACCTATACTCAAATCTTCTATTATTTATTATATACTTTTCAGTTTATTTTCCGCTTTATAGACAATTTACCGCTCCTACATAACATTTTTGAATTACTGCTTTCAAAGCAACTCCGTGGCCATGTTGGCATGTTTAGATTAAATATTGACGACTTGATTACTGAAAATGTCTTTTGGAGAATGCACCATTCATTATGGGTGAAAGACCCGCACAGGGAATTGTGCCAATATGGAATCCAGACTGCACATCTGCAAACAGAAGAATGGCTTCTACAAATATGCACAGTATTAGAGGATCATTTACTAAAGAGGTCATCGTCTGACTCTTGGGGGTCGATTCAGAGCGAGGTGAGAATTTTCACTCCTTTTTTCAAGAGGGAAAACTGCCATTCACTTTCATTGTCTACCTTGGGGCTAAATAAGAGCCAGCTGAAAATGTACACCCAGTAGACAATGAAAGAGAATGACAGTTTTCTCTCCTAAAAAGGAGTGAGAATTCACACTAGGCTCTGAATCTACCCTTTGGTAAAGTGGGCCTATGTTTTTACCAGACAAACAATCATGTTCATCAAAAAGCGTTTGGTCCACTTTAAGAATAACCTGAACCCTGTTCCAAGTTTCCCAATTTAGGATGCCCCTTTGGCTTTGAAGAGGAATGAAACCCAGTTTTTTTACTATCACATGTTTTGCTCCTTGTCCTCGGGCCAGTTGAGATGACCCACCGTGTGGACCCCATGGCTCATAGCTCCTGCCTGCCTCTTCTGTGATCGGATGGTGGATGTATGTGCTCTCCTCCAATCCTCTAATGAGCAACTTATAATACTGAATAAAAGAAGAGCAGCAAACATCTCTTCAGATGCTTTACTCCAGTCGGGCATATCCATACCAACCATACAGATAGCTTTGGTTGGGGCGTGTGCATGCAATTGTGATACAACCATGACTTGTGCATGTGCCGTAGGATCGAGAAACTGGGAGTTTCATATTTTAGGGTATCCAAAACGGAGGGAGGCCACCTAAAGTCCTAAAGTCATATAGGCTCTAGGACAGTGGTTGCTTCTCTTTAGTACACACCTTTGTTAGTTTTCTGGCATGCATGAATTGTGTCTATGCACCACCTTCTCCAATCAAGTGGCACATATTTGGGTTTTCCAGGGATTGTTACATTGAGTTGCATTGCAAAAGGAGCAGTTGCAAATTAGTCATAGGGCAGACAGGGAGAATTCTTGGTGGGCCGCAATGTATAGGGGCCAGTTACAGAGGCTCTAATTTTTGAGGACCTGTCCAAATAAACCAAACATGTGGCCTGATTCAGAGCCTGCCTGTTTTCTTTTCAGGAACTGCTTTCGGTAACTTGGAAATTGCTTGTATCATTCACAGCCATGTTTCAAGAAAAGTTAGTTCAGAGAGCTTGCCTGTTTTGTTTTCAGGAACTGCTCTCGGTAACTTGGAAGTTGCTTGTATCATTCACAGCCATGTTCCAAGAAAAGTTAGTTCAAGCATTTACGGTATTTGCAGACGAGGTAGTTTCGGAAGCCAAGTTTTTACCTGTTTTCGGACGTAACATGCTGTGGAGATCATTGCTTGTTTTCTGTCCTTCTATGGCTTTCCGGCGCACATCTTTTTTTGCTGTAACCACCAGCCTTTTTTAATGTGCTTCCAGCCATCCCCCACCAGTGTACAGATGGTAGTTTGCATGTTGTAGCACATACTTACCTTTGTCCCCTCTGCTGGTATCTAGGACATCCCATGATAGTGTACATATCCATGCACATACTAGCCTTTGTCCCCCCTGCTGGTATCTAGGACATCCCATGGTAGTCTGCCTGTCCTTGTACATCCTTTTTTTTTGTAAATATATTAACATTAAAAATTAATAAACTCGGGGGCATGTCCCGACTATGGAAGAGAGCCGAGAAGTTCAAGCTGCCGGCAAAAGCTTGGTGAAGGAGGGAAGCAGCGCGACAGAGACCCCCAGGCAGACACTGGCGGGGGGGGGGGGGGCGCGGATCTCATAGATTGTGAAATCATGCCACATGACCAATACAGTGTAAAAACAGCACACTTCCCCCCCTCATCCCCTCAGGTGACACCAGCTAGCACACTGAAGTTGAATGACACTATTAACAATGCAGCACCCTCAGTGAATGCTGATACAATCAGTATTACAGCAACGGGGACAGAGAGGAGCAATCTGCCCATACTCCAGAGCCTGGGAAAATTTGCGTTTGAGCCCAGGAGAAGGGATACCCACGCATTACATAAACATGGAAGCCACTAGGGATGAGTGAATCGATCCGGACGAACCCGGATTCGATCCGAATTTCATGAAAAATTCGATTCGGATCGAATCCGAATTTCCCCGTGCTTCGACCGCTCGAGGTTTTCCTTTAACATCCATTCATTTACATTACAGGCATTCTAAGAAGGCGGACGGGACATGTCCAGACATCTACCCCGCGCCAGTGCAAGCTGGGGCAGTCACATGCAGCCTATCAGCAGCCAGCAAGCCCGGTGACGTCACAGCGCTATTTAAGTCGGCGGACATCTTGCTTTTCCTCATTTCTCTATTGCATTCGTGAGAGACAGGACGCTGCTGTAGTGAGGGAGAGACAGAGAGCCAGGGACAGACAGGGACAGGCAGGAGACAGGCAGAAAGTCAGCGAAAAGCAGGGAAAGTTAGGAAAAATCGGAGGCAGTCACAGGGAGATTTTTTTTTTTTTTTTTTCATCCAGCCTGAGTGTTACTGGCTGGCTGACTGGCTTTGTTAGCGTTTTCAGGCTGCTTATACACTTACTGTGCATATATACTGAACTGATCTCAAGTCTGCTGTGAGGCATCCCATTCTGTGACTACACCAGCCTCTATTTACTATAACCCTTTGCACTTATTCTAAAAGTAATTTGGCCTAATAAAGACACTTTTGCTGTGCATAGTAGTACTGCTCCCAGGTCCACTGCTGTTGTGGCATCCCGTTCTGTGACTACACCAGCCTCTATTTACTATAACCCTTTGCACTTATTCTAAAAGTAATTTGGCCTGATAAAGACACTTTTGCTGTGCATAGTAGTACTGCTGCCAGGTGCTCTCCGGTTGGGGCATACCATTCTGTGACTACAACAGCCTCTATTTACTATAACCCTTTGCACTTATTCTAAAAGTAATTTGGCCTGATAAAGACACTTTTGCTGTACATAGTAGTACTGCTGCCAGGTGCTCTCCGGTTGGGGCATCCCATTCTGTGACTACACCAGCCTCTATTTACTATAACCCTTTGCACTTATTCTAAAAGTAATTTGGCCTGATAAAGACACTTTTGCTGTGCATAGTAGTACTGCTGCCAGGTGCTCTCTGGTTGGGGCATCCCATTCTGTGACTACACCAGCCTCTGTTTACTATAACCCTTTGCACTTATTCTAAAAGTAATTTGGCCTGATAAAGACACTTTTGCTTTGCATAGGACTACTGCTGCCAGGTGCTCTCTGGTTGGGGAATCCCATTCTGTGACTACAACAGCCTCTATTTACTATAACCCTTTGCACTTATTCTAAAAGTAATTTGGCCTGATAAAGACACTTTTGCTGTGCATAGTAGTACTGCTGCCAGGTGCTCTCTGGTTGGGGCATCCCATTCGGTGACTACACCAGCCTCTAACCCTTTGCACTTATTCTAAAAGTAATTTGGCCTGATAAAGAAACTTTTGCTTTGCATAGAACTACTGCTGCCAGGTGCTCTCCGGTTAGGGCATCCCATTCTGTGACTACAACAGCCTCTATTTACTATAACCCTTTGCACTTATTCTAAAAGTAATTTGGCCTGATAAAGACACTTTTGCTTTGCATAGGACTACTGCTGCCAGGTGCTCTCCGGTTGGGGCATCCCATTCTGTGACTACAACAGCCTCTATTTACTATAACCCTTTGCACTTATTCTAAAAGTAATTTGGCCTGATAAAGACACTTTTGCTGTGCATAGTAGTACTGCTGCCAGGTGCTCTACGGTTGGGGCATCCCATTCTGTGACTACAACAGCCTCTATTTACTATAACCCTTTGCACTTATTCTAAAAGTAATTTAGCCTGATAAAGACACTTTTGCTTTACATAGGACTACTGCTGCCAGGTGCTCTCTGGTTGGGGCATCCCATTCTGTGACTACAACAGCCTCTATTTACTATAACCCTTTGCACTTATTCTAAAAGTAATTTGGCCTGATAAAGACACTTTTGCTTTGCATAGGACTACTGCTGCCAGATGCTCTCTGGTTGGGGCATCCCATTCTGTGACTACACCAGCATCTAACCCTTTGCACTTATTCTAAAAGTAATTTGGCCTGATAAAGACACTTTTGCTGTGCATAGTAGTACTGCTGCCAGGTGCTCTCCGGTTGGGGCATCCCATTCTGTGACTACAACAGCCTCTATTTACTATAACGCTTTGCACTTATTCTAAAAGTAATTTGGCCTGATAAAGACACTTTTGCTGTGCATAGTAGTACTGCTGCCAGGTGCTCTCTGGTTGGGGCATCCCATTCTGTGACTACACCAGCCTCTAACCCTTTGCACTTATTCTAAAAGTAATTTGGCCTGATAAAGACACTTTTGCTGTGCAT
Organism: Gastrophryne carolinensis; assembly: GCA_027917425.1. Lineage (NCBI taxonomy): Eukaryota > Metazoa > Chordata > Amphibia > Anura > Microhylidae > Gastrophryne > Gastrophryne carolinensis. The sequence goes on from CM051243.1 coordinate 89,962,441, forward strand.
AGTAGTACTGCTGCCAGGTGCTCTCCGGTTGGGGCATCCCATTCTGTGACTACAACAGCCTCTATTTACTATAACCCTTTGCACTTATTCTAAAAGTAATTTGGCCTGATAAAGACACTTTTGCTGTGCATAGTAGTACTGCTGCCAGGTGCTCTCCGGTTGGGGCATCCCATTCTGTGACTACAACAGCCTCTATTTACTATAACCCTTTGCACTTATTCTAAAAGTAATTTGGCCTGATAAAGACACTTTTGCTTTGCATAGGACTACTGCTGCCAGGTGCTCTCTGGTTGGGGCATCCCATTCTGTGACTACACCGGCCTCTAACCCTTTGTACTTATTCTAAAAGTAATTTGGCCTGATAAAGACACTTTTGCTGTGCATAGTAGTACTGCTGCCAGGTGCTCTCCGGTTGGGGCAACCCATTCTGTGACTACAACAGCCTCTATTTACTATAACCCTTTGCACTTATTCTAAAAGTAATTTGGCCTGATAAAGACACTTTTGCTTTGCATAGGACTACTGCTGCCAGGTGCTCTACGGTTGGGGCATCCCATTCTGTGACTACACCAGCCTCTAACCCTTTGCACTTATTCTAAAAGTAATTTGGCCTGATAAAGACACTTTTGCTTTGCATAGGACTACTGCTGCCAGGTGCTCTCTGGTTGGGGCATCCCATTCTGTCACTACAACAGCCTCAATTTACTATAACCCTTTGCACTTATTCTAAAAGTAATTTGACCTGATAAAGACACTTTTGCTGTGCATAGTAGTACTGCTGCCAGGTGCTCTCTGGTTGGGGCATCCCATTCTGTGACTACAACAGCCTCTATTTACTATAACCCTTTGCACTTATTCTAAAAGTAATTTGGCCTGATAAAGACACTTTTGCTGTGCATAGTAGTACTGCTGCCAGGTGCTCTCTGGTTGGGGCATCCCATTCTGTGACTACACCAGCCTCTAACCCTTTGCACTTATTCTAAAAGCAATTTGGCCTAATAAAGACACTTTTACTTTGCATAGGACTACTGCTGCCAGGTGCTCTCCGGTTGGGGCATCCCCTTCTGTGACTACAACAGCCTCTATTTACTATAACCCTTTGCACTTATTCTAAAAGTAATTTGGCCTGATAAAGACACTTTTGCTGTGCATAGTAGTACTGCTGCCAGGTGCTCTCTGGTTGGGGCATCCCATTCTGTGACTACACCAGCCTCTAACCCTTTGCACTTATTCTAAAAGTAATTTGGCCTGATAAAGACACTTTTGCTGTGCATAGTAGTACTGCTGCCAGGTGCTCTCTGGTTGGGGCATCCCATTCTGTGACCACAACAGCCTCTATTTACTATAACCCTTTGCACTTATTCTAAAAGTAATTTGGCCTGATAAAGACACTTTTGCTTTGCATAGGACTAATGCTGCCAGGTGCTCTCCGGTTGGGGCATCCCATTCTGTGACTACAACAGCCTCTATTTACTATAACCCTTTGCACTTATTCTAAAAGTAATTTGGCCTGATAAAGACACTTTTGCTGTGCATAGTAGTACTGCTGCCAGGTGCTCTCTGGTTGGGGCATCCCATTCTGTGACTACACCAACCTCTATTTACTATAACCCTTTGCACTTATTCTAAAAGTAATTTGGCCTGATAAAGACACTTTTGCTGTGCATAGTAGTAATGCTGCCAGGTGCTCTCCGGTTGGGGCATCCCATTCTGTGACTACAACAGCCTCTATTTACTATAACCCTTTGCACTTATTCTAAAAGTAATTTGGCCTGATAAAGACACTTTTGCTGTGCATAGTAGTACTGCTGCCAGGTGCTCTCCGGTTGGGGCATCCCATTCTGTGACTACAACAGCCTCTATTTACTATAACCCTTTGCACTTATTCTAAAAGTAATTTGGCCTGATAAAGACACTTTTGCTGTGCATAGTAGTACTGCTGCCAGGTGCTCTCTGGTTGGGGCAACCCATTCTGTGACTACACCAGCCTCTAACCCTTTGCACTTATTCTAAAAGTAATTTGGCCTGATAAAGACACTTTTGATGTGCATAGTAGTACTGCTGCCAGGTGCTCTCTGGTTGGGGCATCCCATTCTGTGACTACACCAGCCTCTAACCCTTTGCACTTATTCTAAAAGTAATTTGGCCTGATAAAGACACTTTTGCTTTGCATAGGACTACTGCTGCCAGGTGCTCTCCGGTTGGGGCATCCCATTCTGTGACTAAAACAGCCTCTATTTACCATAACCCTTTGCACTTATTCTAAAAGTAATTTGGCCTGATAAAGACACTTTTGCTGTGCATAGTAGTACTGCTGCCAGGTGCTCTCTGGTTAGGGCATCCCATTCTGTGACTACACCAGCCTCTAACCCTTTGCACTTATTCTAAAAGTAATTTGGCCTGATAAAGACACTTTTGCTGTGCATAGTAGTACTGCTGCCAGGTGCTCTCCGGTTGGGGCATCCCATTCTGTGACTACAACAGCCTCTATTTACTATAAACCTTTGCACTTATTCTAAAAGTAATTTGGCCTGATAAAGACACTTTTGCTTTGCATAGGACTAATGCTGCCAGGTGCTCTCCGGTTGGGGCATCCCATTCTGTGACTACAACAGCCTCTATTTACTATAATCCTTTGCACTTATTCTAAAAGTAATTTGGCCTGATAAAGACACTTTTGCTGTGCATAGTAGTACTGCTGCCAGGTGCTCTCTGGTTGGGGCATCCCATTCTGTGACTACACCAGCCTCTATTTACTATAACCCTTTGCACTTATTCTAAAAGTAATTTGGCCTGATAAAGACACTTTTGCTGTGCATAGTAGTACTGCTGCCAGGTGCTCTCCGGTTGGGGCATCCCATTCTGTGACTACAACAGCCTCTATTTACTATAACCCTTTGCACTTATTTTAAAAGTAATTTGGCCTGATAAAGACACTTTTGCTGTGCATAGTAGTACTGCTGCCAGGTGCTCTCTGGTTGGGGCATCCCATTCTGTGACTACAACAGCCTCTATTTACTATAACCCTTTGCACTTATTCTAAAAGTAATTTGGCCTGATAAAGACAATTTTGCTTTGCATAGGACTACTGCTGCCAGGTGCTCTCTGGTTGGGGCATCCCATTCTGTGACTACAACAGCCTCTATTTACTATAACCCTTTGCACTTATTCTAAAAGTAATTTGGCCTGATAAAGACACTTTTGCTGTGCATAGTAGTACTGCTGCCAGGTGCTCTCTGGTTGGGGCATCCCATTCTGTGACTACAACAGCCTCTATTTACTATAACCCTTTGCACTTATTCTAAAAGTAATTTGGCCTGATAAAGACACTTTTGCTTTGCATAGGACTACTGCTGCCAGGTGCTCTCCGGTTGGGGCATCCCATTCTGTGACTACACCAGCCTCTAACCCTTTGCACTTATTCTAAAAGTAATTTGGCCTGATAAAGACACTTTTGCTTTGCAGAGGACTACTGCTGCCAGGTGCTCTCTGGTTGGGGCATCCCATTCTGTGACTACAACAGCCTCTATTTACTATAAACCTTTGCACTTATTTTAAAAGTAATTTGGCCTGATAAAGACACTTTTGCTGTGCATAGTAGTACTGCTGCCAGGTGCTCTCTGGTTGGGGCAACCCATTCTGTGACTACAACAGCCTCTATTTACTATAAACCTTTGCACTTATTCTAAAAGTAATTTGGCCTGATAAAGACACTTTTGCTGTGCATAGTAGTACTGCTGCCAGGTGCTCTCTGGTTGGGGCATCCCATTCTGTGACTACAACAGCCTCTATTTACTATAACCCTTTGCACTTATTCTAAAAGTAATTTGGCCTGATAAAGACACTTTTGCTTTGCATAGGACTACTGCTGCCAGGTGCTCTCCGGTTGGGGCATCCCATTCTGTGACTACACCAGCCTCTAACCCTTTGCACTTATTCTAAAAGTAATTTGGCCTGATAAAGACACTTTTGCTTTGCAGAGGACTACTGCTGCCAGGTGCTCTCTGGTTGGGGCATCCCATTCTGTGACTACAACAGCCTCTATTTACTATAAACCTTTGCACTTATTCTAAAAGTAATTTGGCCTGATAAAGACACTTTTGCTGTGCATAGTAGTACTGCTGCCAGGTGCTCTCTGGTTGGGGCAACCCATTCTGTGACTACACCAGCCTCTAACCCTTTGCACTTATTCTAAAAGTAATTTGGCCTGATAAAGACACTTTTGATGTGCATAGTAGTACTGCTGCCAGGTGCTCTCTGGTTGGGGCATCCCATTCTGTGACTACACCAGCCTCTAACCCTTTGCACTTATTCTAAAAGTAATTTGGCCTGATAAAGACACTTTTGCTTTGCATAGGACTACTGCTGCCAGGTGCTCTCCGGTTGGGGCATCCCATTCTGTGACTAAAACAGCCTCTATTTACCATAACCCTTTGCACTTATTCTAAAAGTAATTTGGCCTGATAAAGACACTTTTGCTGTGCATAGTAGTACTGCTGCCAGGTGCTCTCTGGTTAGGGCATCCCATTCTGTGACTACACCAGCCTCTAACCCTTTGCACTTATTCTAAAAGTAATTTGGCCTGATAAAGACACTTTTGCTGTGCATAGTAGTACTGCTGCCAGGTGCTCTCCGGTTGGGGCATCCCATTCTGTGACTACAACAGCCTCTATTTACTATAACCCTTTGCACTTATTCTAAAAGTAATTTGGCCTGATAAAGACACTTTTGCTTTGCATAGGACTAATGCTGCCAGGTGCTCTCCGGTTGGGGCATCCCATTCTGTGACTACAACAGCCTCTATTTACTATAATCCTTTGCACTTATTCTAAAAGTAATTTGGCCTGATAAAGACACTTTTGCTGTGCATAGTAGTACTGCTGCCAGGTGCTCTCTGGTTGGGGCATCCCATTCTGTGACTACACCAGCCTCTATTTACTATAACCCTTTGCACTTATTCTAAAAGTAATTTGGCCTGATAAAGACACTTTTGCTGTGCATAGTAGTACTGCTGCCAGGTGCTCTCCGGTTGGGGCATCCCATTCTGTGACTACAACAGCCTCTATTTACTATAACCCTTTGCACTTATTCTAAAAGTAATTTGGCCTGATAAAGACACTTTTGCTGTGCATAGTAGTACTGCTGCCAGGTGCTCTCTGGTTGGGGCATCCCATTCTGTGACTACAACAGCCTCTATTTACTATAACCCTTTGCACTTATTCTAAAAGTAATTTGGCCTGATAAAGACAATTTTGCTTTGCATAGGACTACTGCTGCCAGGTGCTCTCTGGTTGGGGCATCCCATTCTGTGACTACAACAGCCTCTATTTACTATAACCCTTTGCACTTATTCTAAAAGTAATTTGGCCTGATAAAGACACTTTTGCTGTGCATAGTAGTACTGCTGCCAGGTGCTCTCTGGTTGGGGCATCCCATTCTGTGACTACAACAGCCTCTATTTACTATAACCCTTTGCACTTATTCTAAAAGTAATTTGGCCTGATAAAGACACTTTTGCTTTGCATAGGACTACTGCTGCCAGGTGCTCTCCGGTTGGGGCATCCCATTCTGTGACTACACCAGCCTCTAACCCTTTGCACTTATTCTAAAAGTAATTTGGCCTGATAAAGACACGTTTGCTTTGCAGAGGACTACTGCTGCCAGGTGCTCTCTGGTTGGGGCATCCCATTCTGTGACTACAACAGCCTCTATTTACTATAAACCTTTGCACTTATTCTAAAAGTAATTTGGCCTGATAAAGACACTTTTGCTGTGCATAGTAGTACTGCTGCCAGGTGCTCTCTGGTTGGGGCATCCCATTCTGTGACTACACCAGCCTCTATTTACTATAACCCTTTGCACTTATTCTAAAAGTAATTTGGCCTGATAAAGACACTTTTGCTGTGCATAGTAGTACTGCTGCCAGGTGCTCTCTGGTTGGGGCATCCCATTCTGTGACTACACCAGCCTCTAACCCTTTGCACTTATTCTAAAAGTAATTTGGCCTGATAAAGACACTTTTGCTTTGCATAGGACTACTGCTGCCAGCTGCTCTCCGGTTGGAGCATCCCATTGTGTGACTACAACAGCCTCTTTTTACTATAACCCTTTGCACTTATTCTAAAAGTAATTTGGCCTGATAAAGACACTTTTGCTGTGCATAGTAGTACTGCTGCCAGGTGCTCTCCGGTTGGGGCATCCCATTCTGTGACTACAACAGCCTCTATTTACTATAACCCTTTGCACTTATTCTAAAAGTAATTTGGCCTGATAAAGACACTTTTGCTGTGCATAGTAGTACTGCTGCCAGGTGCTCTCCGGTTGGGGCATCCCATTCTGTGACTACAACAGCCTCTATTTACTATAACCCTTTGCACTTATTCTAAAAGTAATTTGGCCTGATAAAGACACTTTTGCTGTGCATAGTAGTACTGCTGCCAGGTGCTCTCCGGTTGGGGCATCCCGTTCTGTGACTACACCAGCTTCTATTTACTATAACCCTTTGCACTTATTCTAAATGTAATTTGGCCTGATAAAGACACTTTTGCTGTGCATAGTAGTACTGCTGCCAGGTGCTCTCCGGTTGGGGCATCCCATTCTGTGAGTACACCAGCCTCTAACCCTTTGCACTTATTCTAAAAGTAATTTGGCCTGATAAAGACACTTTTGCTGTGCATAGTAGTACTGCTGCCAGGTGCTCTGCTGTTGGGCCATCCCATTCTGTAACATACCATACCCCTCTTTACACTAAGCAGCTCTCTTATTTACACTAAGCAGGCCTGTTGGAGGCTGAGTGTTACTGCTCACTTTTGGTGTGCATTATATTCTGTTTCATATAGTCCCACCGCTGCCTGGGGGTTCTTAAAATATCACCTACTACCACGCCAGTTAGACTGGCAGACAAGTGCCTGGAAGTGAAAAGAGGAGTGGCAGAGGCCAAGATTCCGCAGGCAGAGGTCGCAGCAGACTGGGGGCCAGTAGCAGCAGGAGTCACGCTGAGAGACCTAATCTGCCAGTATCTGCTAGCGGTCGGGTCTCCACCAGTAACACATCTGCCGTGGTAGATTGGTTAACGCGCTCATCAACAACATCATCACAACTTACGTCTGAGACCCCCAGTCTAGGGTCGGTAGGTTCCTCTGACACAACCCTGAGTTGGCATGCCCCAAGAGCAGTCCCTGTCCTCCCATTGCCTCTGTCCTACACCGTTCCCTCCCCCAGCGACGTATCCTATGCTTTGGGTTCAGCTCCACTCTTTAGTGAGGAGGACGATCAGATAGAGGACAGTCAGCAGCTACTGCCCAGCCAAGAAATGGAGGTGGCTTCTTTAGCTAATCAGACAAATAGTGATGTGGACAGTGTCGTGGGTGCTGCGAGCGTTCCAGCTCCTGCGCCAGACACTGTTGACGAATCCACGAACATCAGTGACGTACAGCCACAACTCGGTGATAATGATGATGACGATGAAGCCGATCGCACTTGGGAGCCGGGTGATGAAGGGGCTTCATCGTCATCATCAGGAGAAGAGGGGCGCAGGTTGCCCCGGAGTCAGCAGCTCAGGCAGCAAGGTGGTAGAAGTCAGCATGGGGGCACAATTCCAAAGGCTGGAGCCGGCCGGGGCCGGGGCCGGGGTAGAGCACCTGCTGTGCGGCAGTCTACCTTATCGGGAGGTAGTGGAGCAGGGGTTCCTGTAGTTGGCAACAGCAGCAGTGAATCAGTGAGGCCAGGGGATGGGAAAAGTAGCTACTCGGCAGTGTGGCAGTTTTTCCTGAAGCATCCGCAGGAGGGTAACATGGCCACATGCAAGATATGTAGGCAGAAGGTGAAGCGTGGCCAGGGTCCAAATGTTGGCACCACGGCCCTGCGTCAACATATGATGCGTCACCATAAAGCGACCTGGGAGAACCGAGGCTCCCCAGGGGTGGTCCAGTCTGCTTCCTCACCAAGTGGCACGCCGCTCCCAATTTCTGCCAGCCAGGGCTCCAGCACCTCAGCCGAAGGCAGCTGTGCGTCATACCCATCCTCTGTCGCTCCTGCTCCTCCTCCTCCTCCTCCAAGTCATGCATCCCGCCAGCAATCCATCAGCGAAGCCATGTCCAAGAGACAGCAGTATGCGCCCACTCATCCTACGGCACAGAAGCTGAATGTGCTCCTGTTCAAGTTGCTGGTGCTGCAGTCGCTCCCTTTTCAGGTGGTGGACTCTGCACCTTTCAGAGAACTGATGGCTTGTGCCGAGCCGAGGTGGAGAGTCCCAAGCCATCATTTCTTTGCCAAGAAGGCAGTACCAGCGCTGCACACTTTTGTTGAACAGAAGGTGGGCCAGTCCTTGAGCCTGTCGGTGTGTAGCAAAGTGCATGGCAGCGCCGACGTCTGGAGCTGTAACTACGGTCAGGGACAGTACATGTCGTTTACAGCCCACTGGGTGAATGTGGTCCCTTTGCAGCAGCAACTTGGACAGGTCACGCCGCTTCGGCCTCCGCGTTCCCTGCCCGTTGGGCCTGTGACACCGTGCGACTCGGCCTCCTCATCCTCCGCCATCTCCTCACCCTCCACTGTAGGCTCAAGTCTCAGTGCCCCTCCAGTCTACCATGTGTGCAGGGCACGGAGGTTTCACGCAGTGCTTCACATGGTTTGTCTTGGCGAACGGAGTCACACAGGGGAGGAACTGCTTAAATTTATTCATCAGGAAATCCAAACATGGCTTACTCCAAGAAAACTTAAAATGGGAATCATGGTTACCGACAATGGGAAGAACATTTTGTCTGCGCTGCGCCAAGGAAGCCTGACCCATGCCCCCTGCATGGCTCACGTCTTCAATCTGGTTGTCAAGCGGTTTCTGAAGTGGTCCCCCCATCTGCAAGACATCCTAACAACTTCAAGGAAACTTTGCATGCACTTCAGCCACTCATACACCGCCAAACACACCCTTTTTGAGCTACAGCGTCAGAACGGTATCCCCCAACATAGTCTGATTTGCGATGTTTCCACCCGTTGGAATTCCACCCTTCACATGTTGGACCGATTATATGAACAGAGAAAAGCCATCACGGATTTCCTGATGATCCAAGCAGATAGGGGGACTCCCCTGTGTAACTTTAATGTCAACCAGTGGCAGCTCATACGTGACACCTGCCGTTTGCTCAGGCCCTTTGAGGAAGCCACTTTATTTGTCAGTCGGCAGGATTACGGGATGAACGACGTGATTCCACTGCTTCATGTACTACAGCACATGTTGGAAACCATGACTGGTCAGGGCACTGGAGACATGGCGTTTACATCTTACGGCCACATGAACCCCGTTGGAGCTGAACTGGAGGAGGAGGAGGAAGAGGAGGAGGAAGAGGAGGAGGAGTTGCCCAGTGAAACACAGTTTAGGCTTGGCGAAATGGCTGGTTTATCTAGTCAGCGGACAGGAGAGGAGGAGCAGGAGCAGCCAGAGGAGCTAGAGGTTTTTGAGGCGAGACAGAGGACCCGGGCACACCGTGGCAGTATGCAGTGGAGATGGAGACAGGTAGTCCATCCGAGTCACTTGCGCAAATGGTACGAAGAATGCTCACGTGCTTGCGTAGTGACCCCAGAATTGTTTCCATCTGTCGGCGGGATGACTTCTGGCTGTCCACCTTATTGGACCCTCGCTTCCGGCACAAAATGGGGGCATTTTTTAAACCCACCGAGAGGGAGGACAAACTGAACTACTACAAAGACATTCTACGTAGGCAGTTGGCCGATGCCTATCTGCGCCATGGTCCATACTCTCGCAGGTCTGACTTGAGGGGACCTCTGCGCTCACCTTCCACTGCCATGGCTGCTGGGGGGGTTGGCAGGAGCAGCAGCAGCAGCTCCATCAGCAGCAGCCTCAGTCTTCAGTCGCTAATGAGTAGCTTTCTACACCCGCATAGTGAGGCTACTCATGAGCAGCAGGAAGACCTGGAGCAGGACCTGAACCAGCAGGTCATGTCATACTTTGACATGACCATGCCAACACACCTTGAGGATCCGCTGGACTTCTGGGCAGCCAAACTTGATTTGTGGCCGCAACTAGCAGAGTTTGCCCTGGAAAAGCTGTCCTGCCCGGCAAGTAGCGTGCCATCTGAGCGGGTGTTTAATGCGGCGGGGGCCATAGTTACGGCAAGGAGAACTCGTCTGTCAACTAAAAATGTGGAGAGACTCACCTTTGTCAAAATGAATCAGGGATGGATCAGCCAGGATTTCCACCCACCAATGGCTGATGCATGCGACTAGATTCAGCATGGTGCCACGTTTTACACTTTCCATATGGTGCAAAACATATTTATGTCTTTAGGCCAATTTTTGGGCTCCTGCTGCTGCCAACTCCAGGGTGTGAATCATCCAATTTTTGGGCTCCTGAAGCCTACCCCAGTGTCTCTTTAAAGTAATGTTTGGGCTCCTGCTGCTGCTGCTGCTGCTTGCAACTCCAGGGTGTGATTCATCCAATCTTTGGGCTCCTGCTGCCAACTCCAGTGTCTCTTTAAAGTAATGTTTGGGCTCCTGCTGCTGCTGCTGCCAACTCCAGGGTGTGATTCATCCAATTTTTGGGCTCCTGAAGCCAACTCCAGTGTCTCTTTAAAGTAATGTTTGGGCTCCTGCTGCTGCTGCTGCTGCCAACTCCAGTGGGTGATTCATCCAATCTTTGGGCTCCTGCTGCCAACTCCAGTGTCTCTTTAAAGTAATGTTTGTGCTCCTGCTGCTGCTGCTTCTGCCATCTCCAGGGTGTGATTCATCCAATTTTTGGGCTCCTGAAGCCAACCCCAGTGTCTCTTTAAAGTAATGTTTGTGCTCCTGCTGCTGCTACCAACTCCAGGGTGTGATTCATCCAATTTTTGGGCTCCTGCAGCCAACCCCAGTGTCTCTTTAAAGTAATGTTTGGGCTCCTGCTGCTGCTGCTGCCAACTCCAGGGTGTGATTCATCCAATTTTTGGGCTCCTGAAGCCAACCCCAGTGTCTCTTTAAAGTAATGTTTGGGCTCCTGCTGCTGCAAACTCCAGGGTGTGATTCATCCAATTTTTGGGCTCCTGAAGCCAACCCCAGTGTCTCTTTAAAGTAATGTTTGGGCTCCTGCTGCTGCTGCTGCTGCCAACTCCAGGGTGTGAATCATCCAATTTTTGGGCTCCTGAAGCCAACCCCAGTGTCTCTTTAAAGTAATGTGTGGGCTCCTGCTGCTGCTGCCAACTCCAGGGTGTGATTCATCCAATTTTTGGGCTCCTGAAGCCAACTCCAGTGTCTCCTTAAAGTAATATTTGGGCTCCTGCTGCTGCTGCCAACTCCAGGGTGTGCTTCATCCAATTTTTGGGCTCCTGAAGCCAACTCCAGTGTCTCTTTAAAGTAATATTTGGGCTCCTGCTGCTGCCAACTCCAGGGTGTGATTCATCCAATTTTTGGGCTTCTGAAGCCAACCCCATTGTCTCTTTAAAGTAATGTTTTGGCTCCTGCTGCTGCTGCTGCCAACTCCAGGGTGTGAATCATCCAATTTTTGGGCTCCTGAAGCCAACCCCAGTGTCTCTTTAAAGTAATGTTTGGGCTCCTTCTGCTGCTGCCAACTCCAGGGTGTGATTCATCCAATTTTTGGGCTCCTGAAGCCAACTCCAGTGTCTCTTTAAAGTAATATTTGGGCTCCTGCTGCTGCTGCTGCCAACTCCAGGGTGTGATTCATCCAATTTTTGGGCTCCTGAAGCCAACCCCAGTGTCTCTTTAAAGTAATGTTTTGGCTCCTGCTGCTGCTGCTGCCAACTCCAGGGTGTGATTCATCCAATTTTTGGGCTCCTGAAGCCAACCCCAGTGTCTCTTTAAGGTAATGTTTGGGCTCCTGCTGCTGCTGCCAACTCCAGGGTGTGATTCATCCAATTTTTGGGCTCCTGAAGCCAACTCCAGTGTCTCTTTAAAGTAATATTTGGGCTCCTGCTGCTGCTGCTGCCAACTCCAGGGTGTGCTTCATTCAATTTTTGGGCTCCTGAAGCCAACTCCAGTGTTTCTTTAAAGTAATGTTTGGGCTCCTGCTGCTGCTGCTGCTGCCAACTCCAGGGTGTGCTTCATCCAATTTTTGGGCTCCTGAAGCCAACTCCAGTATCTCTTTAAAGTAATATTTGGGCTCCTGCTGCTGCTGCTGCCAACTCCAGGGTGTGATTCATCCAATTTTTGGGCTCCTGAAGCCAACTCCAGTGTCTCTTTGAAGTAATATTTGGGCTCCTGCTCCTGCTGCTGCCAACTCCAGGGTGTGCTTCATCCAATTTTTGGGCTCCTGAAGCCAACTCCAGTATCTCTTTAAAGTAATATTTGGGCTCCTGCTGCTGCTGCTGCCATCTCCAGGGTGTGATTCATCCAATTTTTGGGCTCCTGAAGCCAACCCCAGTGTCTCTTTAAAGTAATGTTTTGGCTCCTGCTGCTGCCAACTCCAGGGTGTGAATCATCCAATTTTTGGGCTCCTGAAGCAAACTCCAGTGTCTCTTTAAAGTAATATTTGGGCTCCTGCTGCTGCCAACTCCAGGGTGTGAATCATCCAATTTTTGGGCTCCTGAAGCCAACTCCAGTGTCTCTTTAAAGTAATATTTGGGCTCCTGCTGCTGCTGCTGCTGCTGCCAACTCCAGGGTGTGATTCATCCAATTTTTGGGCTCCTGAAGCCAACCCCAGTGTCTCTTTAAAGTAATGTTTGGGCTCCTGCTGCTGCTGCCAACTCCAGGGTGTGCTTCATCCAATTTTTGGGCTCCTGAAGCCAACTCCAGTGTCTCTTTAAAGTAATATTTGGGCTCCTGCTGCTGCTGCTGCCAACTCCAGGGTGTGATCCATCCAATTTTTGGGCTCCTGAAGCCAACCCCAGTGTCTCTTTAAAGTAATGTTTGGGCTCCTGCTGCTGCTGCTGCCAACTCCAGGGTGTGAATCATCCAATTTTTGGGCTCCTGATGCCAACCCCAGTGTCTCTTTAAAGTAATGTTTGGGCTCCTGCTGCTGCTGCTGCCAACTCCAGGGTGTGATTCATCCAATTTTTGGGCTCCTGAAGCCAACCCCAGTGTCTCTTTAAAGTAATGTTTGGGCTCCTGCTGCTGCTGCTGCCAACTCCAGGGTGTGATTCATCCAATTTTTGGGCTCCTGAAGCCAACCCCAGTGTCTCTTTAAAGTAATGTTTGGGCTCCTGCTGCTGCTGCTGCCAACTCCAGGGTGTGATTCATCCAAAGTTTGGGCTCCTGAAGCCAACCCCAGTGTCTCTTTAAAGTAATGTTTGGGCTCCTGCTGCTGCTGCCAACTCCAGGGTGTGATTCATCCAATCTTTGGGCTCCTGCAGCCAACTCCAGTGTCTCTGTCAAGCTATGTTTGGGCTCCTGCTGCTGCTGCTGCTGCTTGAAACTCCAGGGTGTGTCAGTCAATTTTTGGGCTCCTGCTGCTTCCAACTCCAGTGTCTCTTTCAGCCAATGTTTGGGCTCCTGCTGCTGCTTGCAACTCCAGGGTGTGATTCATCCAATTTTTGGGCTCCTGCTGCTGCCAACTCCAGTGTCTCTTTAAAGCAATGTTTGGGCTCCTGCCCCTCATAGTGATGCCACTTCAACTCTCTGCAATTGTGCTTATCTGCGATTCTATTAGCGATGCCCCTGATCTGCATGTGATATTTATTCAAAGTATTATTTAAGTAACCCAGCACGCATCATGTGCGTGTTACAGCAAGGCAGAATGGTTTACAACCCTATTGAGGCTCTAGGAGGCTCAGAAATAGCTGTTTTTAATAGCGATTCGTCGCGAATAAATTCGGGTCGAAACGAATTTTGTCTGAAAATTCGGCGAATCGGTCGTATCGAACTTTTCAAAAGTTCGCTCATCTCTAGAAGCCACCCTGGCGTCGGCGGGTCCGCCCAGCATGAGGCGCTTCCCCAAAGGATCCCGAGATGTAGGGAATCCATGCAGGGAGTACGCTTATTGGAGTTTTGGGGCCCCCTTCTGTTGGGCTCTTCGTTGTCACCTCTGCTCCCATCCCCAGAGAAAATAAATGAGCAGACAGGAGAGGGGCTCTCACCTATATCTCCGGGGTCCTTCTCATCCCCACCTGCCCCTCATTCGTTATCTTTACCCGGACCACATGCTCCACCTTGCAGGGGTTATCCTGAAGTGCCTAAGTCCCATGCCAAAGAAATCCACTTAGAACCTATCTCGTTCCTAAAGGGGATCCCGTCGAGATCCGACATTGAAAGCCTTATTGCAAAATATGAAGCCACATTCAAACAGGAGCTGGCAACGGTTAAACACCAAGTTTTTGAAGTTGAAGCGAGAGTTAATATACTGGAGACAGAGGGTGCCACAGCATTCGACTGTATGCTGGCTCTGGAATCCAGATGCGATAGGCAAGAAGCAATGTTACAAACTTGTATTCTCCATCTGGATGACCTAGAAAATAGAAGCATCCCAGAAGCGACGGAGAGGGATGACTTGAAGCGCATTGTCTCTGACATCTTCAACACAGTCCTTGAACGTGACCCAGCTACATCCGTCGAATTAGACAGAGTGCACCGGGCCCTTGGCCCCAAAAGCCTGAACCCTAATTTTCCAAGAGATGTTGTGCGCAAGGTCCATATGTTCTCTCTGAAAGAAGAAATACTTCGGAAAGCATGGATTAAAGGTTTGGTCATATACAACGGGGCTGCTGTAAAAATTCTTCAGGACCTATCCAAGCGGACCTTGCAGATGCGGAAAGCTCTTAAACCCCTCCTTGAAGCTATTGTGAAAAATGGAGCCACATACAGATGGGGCTTTCCCTTTCATTTAATAGTAAAGAAAGAGCAGAGTACTACCAGGGGGACCAAGGTCTTCTCCCCGTCCTCTGGCATCCCTATCTGCAGCGGCAGAGAGAACACCGCCCCATAGTGCAGTGAGTCCCGAGAGAGGCGACTGGCATTAACACCTCTCATCTTATCGCCAATCTTCTACTTTGCATTTACGTTTGTCTAGCTTGCTCAGTTATATAAGAATCATTGGGGTTGTCTCATGGAGACATCCCTTTCAGGCCGGTTCCCAGTTGCTCGTTGATTACTGTTGGTCATTTTCCTCTGGTTCTCTTCTTCTTTGCTTTTTTGTTATTAATATATGTGGCAGCTTGGCTGGTGTACGGGTCCAAACAGGGGTCGGGGGATGGTGAGATACTTGCTCCTGAGTTCCGTCTTCCCTTTCGGACGCTACATCCCCAATAGGCTGGGCCCTCTGGCGCTCCGGTGCTTAAGGCCTATTGTTTTCCATATTTGAAATAATACTGTTAGTTCTAATTTGTTTTGTTGTAGTTATACCCACGGTTGCAGTACACTCCCACCCAAGGGGTTGGTCTGATTATCCGTTCCATCCCCTCCTCCCCTTCCCCCCCCCCCACCACCGGGTGTGGGCCCAATACACATTGATACAATGACCAAAGGAGGTAAACAAGTGGTACCGATCAGAGCAATTTCAGAGTTTAATATAGTTTCCCTGAACTTTAAAGGGCTTAACAGCCCCAAGAAAAGGTCTCTAACTTTGAGGAATCTAAAGGGAGAGGGAAAGGGAGACCCATTTCAAGGCTGGTGGTCCACCCTCTTTCAGGAACAGATCCTTCCAAAAATGTTACCATAGCTATTCCCTGGATTCACAATCCCGGGGGGTTAGTTTTTTGATTGATGTTGGAGGATAGCGTCCCATCCCTACATTTTTGCTAACCTTTACCTGCCGAACGCGGGTAAGACCACTTTCCTTGAAAGGATGCTGGAGACCCTTTCCACCTTTAGAGAGGGAGAGCTGATGATTGGGGGTGACTTTAACCTAGCATTGGACCCACTCATCGACACCTCCAGAGGCTCTCCCCATCTGTCCTATGCTAAACTGAATAGACTTAAAAAAGTACTCGCCCTACATCAGCTAATAGACCCATGGAGAATTCAGCATCCAATAGTCAAAGACTATACATTCTTCTCCACCCTCCACAACTCCTACTCTAGAATCGAACCTCTTTCTTATACCTCACGCCTCATTACCCAGGGTCTCTGCTACAGAAATTGGTAATATTACCATTTCAGACCACGCCCCAGTCACACTTACTGCGGTTCTACCGAGCCCAACCTTGAAAGGGTGGGCCTGGAGGCTTAACACTTCACTATTAGAGGATCAAATAGTCCTAGGGGAAATCCAAAAAGAGCTCCAAGTGTTCTTTGTCTTGAATGCCTCCCCTGAGATAAGCCCCGGGGTCTTATGGGACTCCCACAAATGCGTCATTCGGTGGGTGTTTATCAAAATTGGTTCTAGAATTAAAAAGGAGAAGGCAAAACGTACATTGGAACTCCTGGCGGAGATTAGGAAACTTGAAAGACTTCACAAACAGTCTCTGGCAGAGACTAAAGTGTTGAACCTAATCCGTGCGGCACATCAGAAGAACATGGCCTGAAAAGGCATTTGATAGGGTTAATTGGCTTTTTATGAAGGCCACCCTACAACACCTGGGTTTAGGCCCGAATGCACTAAGTTGGATCCTCAGCCTTTATGATGGCCCTTCGGCGTCAGTGCAATTGAATGGCATGTTTTCAGATTATTTTGTAATTTTCAATGGGACGAGACAGGGGTGCCCGTTGTCACCCTTGATTTTTATAATGACTCTTGAACCACTACTGTGCAGGGTTTGCAGACACCCATACATTAAAGGTCTGAGAGGTGCAGAAACAGAATACAAACTGGCTGCGTACGCAGATGACCTAATCTTCTGTCTCTCGGGCCCAGAAATCACATTACCCGACCTGATGGAGGAACTCAAGTATTATGGGGAACTTTCAGGCTACAAAATTAATTACTCAAAATCAAAAATACATAATATCAATATCCCAATGAAAAGGTTCACCCTCATACAGAACTCTTTCTCTTTCAAGTGGGCCAAAGAAAGCACTACTTATCTGGGAACCAAAATTGGAGGCGACCTCTCTAAAATATATAGCCTAAACTTTCCCTCCCTCCTGAAAAAAATTCAGGAAGACATCTCAAGATGGTCTTTGGGAAAATTGTCATGGTTTGGGCGCTGCAACGCTCTTAAGATGAACCTTCTTGCCAGGTTGCTATACCTTTTGCAGGCTCTCCCAATCTCGATCCCACAAGCCATTCTCTGAGGGGTTAGAACCCTCTTTGCCAAATTTGTCTGGGGAGGAAAAAGATGCAGGATTGACAGGGGCACGCTCACTAAGACTAAAGAGAACGGGGGGATATGGTTCCCAGACCCGGTGATATATCATTCCGCCGTCCCCGGGATGTGAGGGGCCAAAATCGAAAGAATGGAAAAGGGCAGGTATTTACAGGGTTAATCATTTCTGGGCAGATGAGGGATGAGCAGATCTATAAGCATTAGCTCAAGCCAAAGGGCTATCAAAATGGTCGAGCTGGCAAAGCATCCAACTTCGAAATTTTTTAAGATCCTTAGGAGACTTACCCTCCAGACACAGGCCTCTTACTCCCTTTGAAGAAATTTGCAGGAGCAATTGTACTGAAAAGCATGTCATCTCCCACATGTACAAGTTGCTGCTCTCCCCCACGGATGAGGAGGTGCCGCCCTTCGTGAGAAAATGGGAGCGAGACCTAAATATCTCCCTGTCCTCTGATCAGATGAGGAGGCTTCTCTCCGCAACGCACAAAACTTCCGTTTGTACCAAATTCCAGGAGTGCAACTATAAGATACTTACCCGCTGGTATGCGGTCCCCACTTTAGTCAGTAAATGGGTCCCTGGTTCCTCAGGGAATTGTTGGAGATGCGGCACGGAGAGGGGAGACCTTCTACACATTTTTTGGTCATGCCCCAAGATTCGGCCATTTTGGGACTCCGTTAGGATGATAGTCGACTCTATATCAGAATATCCCCTGCCTAACAACCCGGGTGCATGTCTACTCTACCTAACAAATGCCTCCCTTAAAGACTATAACAAATCTCTTCAGTGTCAGCTACTAAATGCATCCAAGGCTTGCATTCCTTTGATGTGGAAGCAGGAATGTGCCCCCTCGTTAGCGACGTGGGTCTCAAAGGTTAACGATATAATGCGCTTTGAGAGCCTCTTGCTGGCGAGGGACGGAAGGACTGAAAAGTTCACTACCACCTGGTATAATCGGATGGTGTTTTTAGACTCCAAGTGTAAGGTGATCTTGGAGTCGTCATAGGGTCCCACACCCCCTACACCCAGGACACATCGCTAACCCTCCCCTACGTGATGTCCCTTCTTTACCTCTCTCCCCCCCTTTGTAGAATTCCCAAGCACCCTCCCCCTTTTTCTGACCCTACCCCTCCCCTTTTTTCCTCCTTTCCTTATAAGTTTGCATCCATGACTAGCTCTGTATTTACCAACAGGTTAAACACTATCAAATATAAGAATCAAGAGGATGCTTTATCATGCTTGATATTATGATTTTTATTTTCTCTGTAAGCAATATACAATCTCATTATACGAATTGAAAAAGGAATAAATAAAGAATTTATAAAAAAAAAAAAAATTTAAACTCCATACAAAATGTTATAAAAAATGTTCCTGGTGAAGGTGTAAGGCGATGTCCCACTCACATGTGCTGCCACTTCCTCTGCCAACATCCTCTTTTCAGGGACAGCGCAAATACAGACGCATTTAGGCCAAAAGGCATGCCTAACTCCCCACTCCCTTACTACTGTCAGATAGGACTCGTTGACCGCGTCCAGCAACAGGGCACAGCCAGCTCAAGTACTGTGGGCCTGTGATGTTGGAAGACCAGGCCTCCACCACTACCATGTGCCTTTGCTCATATTTTGCGGCCACTATCACATTTGAGGCCACTGGACAGCCAACAGACTTACCCACAAGTCAACCGCCAGTCAACTCGCCACTGTCAAAACGGGTGTATAAACCAGAAATTATCAAGATAAATGCATCATGGGATGAGCCAGGGGAACAGGCCAAAACACTGAAAAAGTGGCCCCACGACACATTGGATGTTAAGAGAGTGGCCCATCTTGCGCTTTTGCTGAAAAGAAGTCACAAATAAAAAAGGGTCACTAGAATGGCAACAATAAATAATAATAGTAAAACAAGGGCCTAAACAGACTGAGACACAGGGAAGCTGTTTGGGGAGAGGGAAAGCTAGCCTAGCCTCAAGAGAGGAGAGTGGCCTACAGGGAGGAGCAATGTGGACCTAAGCATGCCGAAATATATACTCCTGAGTAGCTGGGGGCCACATGCGTACAATCGATAACACCCATGACACTTGGCATATTCGCAATGTTGAAAAATAACAATCTCACTGCATTCCAGGCCACATGCTGTCAGGGAAAAAGATGAATTTCTCTTGCAGGACAGCCATGCCATCATGAAATGCAGATTAGCAAAGGCTGAGACATACCAACTGACATTGCTCCTAGTGTCTGGAAGGAGCCATTCTAAAAATTGAAGACAGCCAAGCAATTTGGTCATACCTCCAGTTACATGCCCCTATCTCGTGGTGGGAGCAAACCATGATCGCAACTCTGAGTAAAGCTTCTCAAGAGAACTGCGGTTCAGTCTGATCAATTGGAAAACCTGTTGATCGATCATCTGATCAATATCCAGGCAACTACGGGTATGCCTAAGCTCTGGAAGGTACATGGATAACAGCCCCCGCTGCTGCAGACACTTGTTCTCTTCAAGGGGCTCCCTCATAGTGCAGAGGTTGGCATACTGTATTTTCCTGCACAAAGGACAACTCAGCCACAAAAAACAGGCTCTGAATCACCTGACACAGAAAATTGACCAAATGTGATCCTTTTACATCATTGCTGTGTACAAGAGATGCTCTGAATCAAGCCCATTATGTGCAGTCTCGCCAACTCAACGCACAAAATAGGACAAACTAAAATAATTGAAATAATTTTTGGGGAGTTTTTTAAGGGTTTTTTAACCTTAAAAAAACATGCCCCCAACAACCCCCCCCCCCCGGGGGGAACCTATGTCAATTGTTTTATTAACCCCTTATGTCTCATCACTCAGCAGGTAAAAAATGCTTCCAGCAGCAGCAGAAGAGAAACCAGAGTGATTGTGGGACACAGTGGATTGATGTGGGGTAAGTATTAAAAAATAAAACAATACGTTTTTTTCTGATGTGTGCCTTTTTTCACATTTAACCCTTTGTAAACTGGTAAGGGATCCACGAGACCCCTATAACCAGTTCACATGGATTGAGGTCTGGCAAGTCATCTGCGGCTAGTGGGTGACTTGCCATTAACTTAAAGCCCCCCCCCTTACCTGCCTTCCCAAAGCCAGGGGAGCTGAAGATCCCGGTGCCACGATGGCTATGTGGGCTTGTAGCTTCCAGGGCCAGGAGCCACCGAGGCTGGCATCCACTCCCTCTTCTACAAGCCCTGCATAGCTGGTCCCTGGGCTGTTTATGCTGGGAAGGGGAGACCCTGCGCATTTCTTTTTTAAGGCTACTAACCCTTATTGGTTGAAAAATCACGAAGTGTGCACATTGTCTGCAGAACTGAAATTTTCAAGTTAAATTATCCTTACGAGCTCAGATTCCCAGCAATTCTTACCTGTCCTTTGAGGCTCAGGTGGGAATGCAACCCAGCGATTGATCATGCAGGTGTGACTTTTCTGCTGCCAGAATCGAGGACTTGACACTGACCCATGTGACCGACGACGGCCAATAGCGGGGATGCATTCCCTGACGAGGTTTGAGGGACAGGTAAGAATTTGCGGGCGTTCTGGGGGGTGATGTGCGGGGGGGGGGCTCCAGAATTCTGGATGACCCCCAAGCCTGTCTTATTGCGGACCATTAGCGGTGTTGGTCCATTTTAAGTACAACCAATGGATCATGTATTATGGATCTCAACCACCACATCTGTGAGGATATCAACAAAACATGAAGTGTTGGGGATACTAAAGGATCATTTTAAGATACACTGCTCTAAAGCAACCAACATTGTCATCCGGACAATTCCACTGTGAAAGTGTTCCTACAAATCCTTACATGAACCGGTCATCAAAATATTCAACTATGTAAAAATAGTTTTACATTTGCAAAACCAAAAATGAGATCTCATTGTGCATGCAACCTGCTTTCCTTTTCCTAAAAAAATGCAACAAAGAAGAAAATCTTTAAGATCAGTATAAAGACAAGTAAAGGAGGCAAAAAGTTCTCCTAAAAAGAAATCTCCTGTCTGAAACTAAAACGAAGATGTGTTTTCTTAAAGGCCATTGCATGAATTAATGCTGCCTTCAGGCGCTGGTTGTACATGTGGGATTTGGTGTGACTTTATCTCTTTCTGTTTAATATAAAACTGTGCTTACCATAGCAACCAATGCTCTGATAGTATGCGTACGCTCATCCCTTCGGATTTAGAGAATTTGATCAAAAAAATCAGCACAAAACAGTATGTAAATTAACAGTCAGCAGTGTTTTCCGAGTTAACCTCTTCACTTCTGCTTTGTAAGCTGCTTAACCTATACTAAGAGGAGCAGAAGATGCCTATTAGGTTCAACCGCACAATTAATACTATTTATTTCTTTTAAATTCACTAGCTTGCTCTGAGGATTCAGCCTTTTGGTCTAGACCCCCCACCCACCAGGTTTTTCAACACCCCCCTTTGCTCATAATGATGGACTTGATGGTCCTTAAAAACTCTTCTTAGATTTGTGTTCACATAAGATATTTGATAAAAGGGACCGGATCAGGACTACTACTAAAGACTATGGCCATATTATAGAATGCACATAATGCTGTATTTAATATCAAGTAAAAAAAAAATATTAAAAATATTGTTCTGATCACTGTCTGATAGTTATGGAGCTCTCTGACCCAGGAATCCCAGATCATAAGATGAGTTGAATGAAACCCTTTTGTCCACCACAGCTGACTGCGCACCATCTCATAAAAGCCCAAATTTTTATTTACAGGAAAACACCTCCCTGAGAAATCAAGTGCCACCCTTTGGTTTGTCGATAAAGAAGTAATTAGAGTTCTTAAGGTGGAACAGTATTCAGGATTTTGACTATCCTAATTTTTGTTCCTTGCCCTGGGTTATCCCCCAGAATGCCCATACAAGCTCACCTTTTCCTGGTCATACAACACATGCACGGATTTTGGGCTCTGTTTATGGCAATTGGAATCAAAAGTGGCCACACGCACGCTGCTGTCCCCAGCTTATCTGAATGGCTGAGGGTGGGAGTGTGCGCACAGCCCAAAAATGCTAGGCAGCCAATATTCAGATTGGCAAAGAAGCCAGGAAGTAGGTATGTTTTGCTAAGACCATGAGGGGGGGTTCACACAGCAGGGCATGATATGGGATTCCCCAGGGGAAGGCCAGCAGGTGGCCCTGGAATCTTTTAAGATTCCAAGGCCAGCCCTTCTGTCAGCACTGAGAGGAAAAGTAAAGAAGGAATATCTAAATGGTTCCAAACACTGGAGGGATGGGAGCAGAGGCATAGTCTAACATTACATAGAGAACCTCTACAGGAAATACAGGAGACCAAAACTAAAATGAATGTTATTACCTCTTGCAAAACTAAATTAGTCCTGGCCAAAAGCATATTTTTTCACTGAATGCCAACAAAGCAGCAGCAATGCCCAGAAACCGGCCTCACCCTTCCGACAGATGCAAGGCCACCAATTGCACACAGAAGATGGGAAAACGACAACTAATCCCCATAAACTCTTAACTTTATTCCAAAACTTCACCCCAAGCTACAGTATATAAAGAGGAAGGGTTAGATAATAGGGAACAGACTGAGCAATTGTTGTCTACCTTGAATCTTCCTGAGGTTGCAAATTGTAACTTGGATGACTTGCATTGATACTTTACAGTAGAGGAGGTAAAACATACAATTAAAAAATTCCACAATACTAAGGCCCCAAATTCAGATGGGCTAAATGCATTGTATTACAACATTTTTGTATGTGTTATCTGCTGCCATCTTTTCAATAGTATCCTAAAGGGAGACCAAGCCCCACCAGAGATTTTTTCTAACTATATATCTATGATACTAAAGCAACAAGAAATAGCACCCACTGGCAAAATCACAGGCCTGTCTTGGTTGTTAACCAAGATTATCTTTTTCTTCACTTTTTTCATCACTTGTTTCCAGGGAACTGAGTGGCTCTGATAATGTATTTCTTGCCTTTTAACATAATCTAGAACGCAACCTAACTTTAAAGCGTAAAATGAATTTGCTCAGTTTTGACATAGAAAGGGCCTTTGTCGCAGTGCGTTGTGTTAAACATTTGGGCCAAGGGTTAAGTATCATGAGAGGTTATTATACAGGGTTGTCCCGTCCCCCCTATTGTTTCCAGTAGCCATAGAGCACGGGCAATAAAAGAAGATCCAAGCCCCATAAAAACATACTGAATATTTTAAGTTACATATTTATGCATAGAATTTTCTGCTTCACAAAGCCCCTGGTTACCCTCCTGAATGTTTTCTCCTTGTTCAAACGTTTTAGTAGTTTATCAGGTACATGTATATGCCTAAATGTCCTTTAAATGTCCTTTAAATTAAAGTATTGCCTATAAATATTTCACTCACAGACAACTTCTCAAAGCCCAATATTAATTAGACTTGGAGAACTGACTCACTCCCCTAAGTGGGCAGAAGGAGAAACCAGGGCCAGAGAAGCTACAGAGACCTCAAGCGCCTCAGGGGCCCGACCCAGGGGCCACCTGGTGAAGTTCGAGCGCCCTCCCGTTACGACGGTTATTCGGCTAGCGACTTTAAAATATCCCGGAGTCATGGGCGGCTACCTCCCCCCTCCCCCCCCCCCGTCTCCCCGTCTGAGGTGGGGGAGGGGACGGCGAATAGCCGATAATTGAAGATCTAGCTGATTGCCGGCTTCCCTGAAGTCAGGGATGTGGGACACCGCAACTGCCCCACACGAGAAACCCATTGCCTTTTCTCTGTGCTGTTCTAGTTGTTATAGTTGTCTTAGTTGTTTTGACAGTTACCGACATGCGTTCTGGAATGTTTGATTTAATATGTGA
Source organism: Gastrophryne carolinensis (assembly GCA_027917425.1). Lineage (NCBI taxonomy): Eukaryota > Metazoa > Chordata > Amphibia > Anura > Microhylidae > Gastrophryne > Gastrophryne carolinensis. The sequence goes on from CM051243.1 coordinate 89,986,400, forward strand.
GCTGGAGCCATGCACGAGAGGGATTTTACCTCTCGGGTAGAGCTCTTGAGAACGCCTGATGGATTGAATTAAAGTGTAAGTATGGGCTGGGTGAGAAATTGCGGAGATCCTAGTAGTGCCTCCCGAGAAACTTAAAATGTTGTGCTGTGATAGGGTTAAAGCCCAAATCAGCAACTGCCCTAGAATTTACTACGAGTCGGGGGATAAGTGTGGCAGGCTGTTTGCCAAAGCACTGAGGGCGGAGCGGGCAAAAACTTATATCCCCAAAATAACCAAGTCAGATGGACAGGTGACGCAACTATTTGGCGAAATAGGGGAAGCCTTCCGGAGGTTTTATGAACGTTTGTACAACCTCCCGGGGAAGCGGGGGCAGAAGAATAGGGATCCCATAGAGAAATATATAGCGGACTCCGGGCTTCCTAAATTGCAGAGGGAGATCTTAGAGGGATTGGAGGCACCTATCTCAATGACTGAACTGCATAAGGCAGTCATGGGGGCGGCAGGGGGTAAAGCCCTGGGCCCTGATGGCCTTAGTTTACCATATTATAAGAAATTCTTCCCTCTCTTGGCCCCGAAACTTCTGAACGCACTTAACTCGGTTGGGGATGGGGGGACTCTTCCCTTAGATACCCTTAGAGCTCATATTTCGGTCATCCCGAAGGAGGGCAAAGACCCAACCCAGTGTGCAAGTTATAGACCGATATCCCTTCTGAACGTGGACCTGAAATTATTTACCAAAGTCCTTGCCTCCAGACTGGCTCCTCATCTCCATCACATCATACATCTAGACCAAGTGGGGTTCATGCCGCACAGAGAGGCCAGGGACAATACCATCAAATTGTTGAACCTGGTTCATCTGGCACAACGGAGTGGGACCCCTGCCCTCCTGCTGGCAACGGACGCTGAAAAAGCTTTTGATCGGGTGAATTGGGAGTTCATGCTAGCCACGCTCAGACACATAGGGCTAGGCCCTAACGCCATGAGCTGGATTGGAAGCCTGTACTGCTCCCCGTCCGCTGCTGTCAGGGTTAATGGGGTTCTCTCCGACTCTTTTAAGATTACTAATGGCACAAGACAGGGATGCCCGCTGTCTCCCCAAATTTTCATACTCACACTAGAACCCTTCTTGTGTAGGATCCGAGGTAACCCTGATATTAGGGGACTATCCCAGAATTCAAAGCAGTATAAGGTTGCAGCGTATGCCGACGATCTAATCTTTCGTGTGTCCTGCCCTGAAGTGTCTCTTCCCAATCTAATATCGGAATTGAAGCAATACGGAGCGTTATCTGGATATAAAATTATCAAAAATCAGAGGCTCTTAATATAAATATCCCCCTGAGAGATTTGGCAAAATCCGAGATGCTTTTCCGTTTAAATGGGCCAGAGATAGCGTCACATATTTAGGGACAAAAATTGGGAACAACCTGTCCAAATTCTTTGACTTAAACTTCCCCCCGTTATTGAAGAAATTTGAGGAGGAAACAGCTAGATGGGCCCAAGGTAAAATATCTTGGTTTGTCCGCTGTAATGCGACTAAAATGACCTTGCTCCCCCGGTTGCTTTATTTAATGCAGGCTCTCCCTGTGACAGTCCCACAAAGTTATTTGCAAAAAGTCAGAGAAGTATTCACCAAATTCTTATGGGGAGGAAAGAGGCCAAGGTTAAAGAGGGCACTGCTCACTTGGACAAAAGAAAATGGGGGACTGGGCTTCTCAGATCCCACCCTTTACCATGGGGTGGTCCACCTTAGCAGAACGGTGGACTGGTGCTTACACGGGATGCACAAGCAGTGGGTGGGGTTGTAGCAGGTATTCGTAGAGGCCCCGATAGAAGGGATTACATGGTTGGCAGACGCGGACATCCCATTGGCTCTCAAACACCCCACAGTTGGAGCTACCGTTAGAGCCAGCCGGCGACACTTTAAGCTTCCAGAGATCTCCCCCGGCCCCTCACCGATGCTGCCGATATTGGGTAACCCACGTTTCCCCCCAGGCAGTGAGGGACCTGTCTCGAGAGAGTGGAGGAGAGGAAGGGTATTTAGGGCTGGACACTTCTGGACGGAAATGGGCTGGTCTGATTTGGGGACACTTGCCCAATCTAGGGGCCTAACGGCCTGGTCAGTATGGCAGAGCACCCAGCTGGTCCACTTTCTCCACTCTCTTAAAGACTTTAGTAAGGGAATGAGGAAAACAACCCCCTTTGAAAACCTCTGTGCCAGTAGGGAGGCAGTTAAACACACCCTATCATACATATATATGCTGCTCATTACTCCATGGGAAGATGAACGACCCCCTTTTTTGAGGAAGTGGGAAGAGGACTTGGGTCTTGCTTTTACCCCTGCGCAGGAGAGAAGGTTACTAGCCATGCCACATAAAACATCAATTTGTACCCGCTATCAAGAGTGTAATTACAAAATTCTCTCGCGGTGGTACATAGTGCCAGCCGGGGTGAACAAATGGTCACCGGACACCTCAGATAGGTGCTGGAGATGTGACGGGGCTAGAGGCGACCTGCTACACATCTTCTGGTCCTGCCCGGCACTGACCCGTTTTTGGGAGGACGTCAGAGAGATCGCAGGCAGGGTGACAGGAGAGGCAGTACCACCTGACCCAGCCTCTTGTCTCCTACACATGACTGGGCCCCCATTAAAAGCCTACAGGAAATCACTGTTGTGCTATCTGCTCGATGCAGCTAAGATGTGCATTCCCCTTGAATGGAGATCCAAGGATCCTCCCTCGACGCTGATGTGGATCCTAAAGGTGAATGAGCTGATGAGATTCGAAAGTGTGAAATTATCTAGAGAGAATAGATTTGAGAGCTTTACGATAACATGGTACAATTGGTTGCAATTTTCGGAGTCTGCGGAATGCAGGACCCTATTGAGGGGCGCCCAGGGCCCCGCACTTTAAACACTAAAGTTCCCGCCCTCCCCCTTCTTCCCCTTATTTGTTAACCCCCAGTGAGATGACACAGATTTGAACAATACATTGTGATAGAATCTTTATTGATTAAAAGTTTTAGATAGCGTGTGGATTATGATTATAAACATATCTGTAACTGTTGTATCTGTGGCTGTAAAAGTGTTTCATAAATGTATACTGTTCTTTTTCTTTTCTTCTCTGGAAAATATAAATAAAGAATTAAAAAAAAAAACATTTAATCTGGGGCAAATACAAGATTTCCTAGTTGGGTAGTTCAATAGCGGTACATATGTTAATTGCTGCGCACCCATCTCACAGCGCTCCCCAGTCCCTCTCCTTACCTGCTCCTGCCGGCGGGCCCGCGGCTTCCGGCGCGGTGGCTGGCCGTGCGCCGGCTGCTCCCAGCCGTTTTCCTCCTCCTCGTGCTGCTTCCTTGCATGGTTCGGTGCGCGCACGCCCCCGTCCACTAGAGGGTGCGCGCGCCGGATTCTTGAAATTTAAAGGGCCTGTACACCACTGATTGGTGCCTGGTCATCCAATCCTGCATCCACTTCCTTTTCCATCAGTGCCGGATCTTGGTCTTCCTTTGTATGCAGAAAGTCTGTTGTTTTCAGTATTGCTCACCCGTGTACCGACCTTTGCCTGTCCCCGACTCTGCTTGAACTTTTACAACGCCTTTTGCCTGCCTCCTTTGTACCACGCATTACCTCGGCTGACTGTGTGTCTGAGCCGCCGTTGGGGGGTAGCGACCTGGGGGTCACTCGCCGCTGCAAGACCAACCTGCTTTGCGGCGGGCTCTGGTGAATACCGGTGGCCTCTTAGACTCCGCTCCCTTGACGCGGCAATCGCTATCAGTAACACGGTCACAGAGGATCCACACCTGTGCCGCATCACCCGGTCCGTGACAGTGATATATACCCAACCTCTTTGCAGTTCCTTCTCTGGAATGAAAAACCCAGGCATGGTATCCCCAGAACATCAAACAAGATAATCATTTCACTTTATCTCAATGGCTTATAGGGACTCTGTAGGCAAAGTGCCTAAACTATAATTAAGCAGCTCACCTGCTAATGGCTGTCCTCTTCTTTCCTGTTAGAATGCAACTGCTAGTAGTGACACACCCCCTGAATGCCTTTGCCATAGACCACCAATAATAGGGCTCTCCTGGTGGTCTATCATGTGTGTTTGTCAGCTCAGCAAGACTGAGCACACTTGCATTCTGAAGCCGGTTTTCCATTTAGCCTTTCCCTCCTTGGCTGTGACCCGAAGCCCTCGACTTTCTAATACGTAGTTTAGACAACGAAACCAGAGGCTCGATTCAGAGAGACAAAAAAAGACTTTAGTTTTAGTGCCGATCTGTTTTTTTTTTTTATTTTCCCGCTCTCGTATGAGTGTGCGAGCGATTCTATGCATGCATTGCAAGCCTTCAGTAAAGTTTCCGTCCGTTCGTGCGGCAGAGTACGAGTGCGAGGATGTCATTTTCCAGCGTGACTTTTCAGTTTCATTTTCTCATGTTACAACGTAGCCTTTCGTTTTTGCCCTTTTCCCATCGTCTCCTCCCACGAAGCCTTTACGTTTCCCAATAGATTCTGTTTCCCTTTTTCAATAAATAATCGTCCAGACGGAAATCCTTACGATCTTGCGCCTGCGCACTACAAACTTAACTCATTAAAGTGCTCGCCTACATATTTGCCACCCTACTTCTACTACAATGTTTAGCTAAATCGCTTAGCGCTATCCTCCATCTTCCCTTTTGGACCCTTAAAGCTCACCCCAACCACTTAGCGCTATCCTCCATCTTCCCTTTTGGACCCTTAAAGCTCACCCCAATCACTTAACGCTATCCTCCATCTTCCCTTTTGGACCCATAAAGCTCACCCAAACCAGTTAGCGCTATCCTCCGTCTTCCCCTTTGGACCCTTAAAGCTCACCCCAACCACTTAGCGCTATCCTCCATCTTCCCTTTTGGACCCTTAAAACTTACCCAAACCACTTCCCGGTTAGGTTCTTCTTCCATTTTAGGCCCCTCAAACTTACCCAAACCACTTCCCGGTTAGGTTCTTCTTCCATTTTAGGCCCCTCAAACTTACCCAAACCACTTCCCGGTTAGGTTCTTCTTCCATTTTAGGCCCCTAAAACTTACCCAAACCACTTCCCGGTCATCTGAATCTTCATCTCTAAATATTTATTTCACCCTTCTTTTGGTGTTAATGTATTTGTGTTAAGAAATTACACTGAAACTTTGTTTTTGGTGCTTTTTTTTAGTTGAATGCCATTTTTTGGCCCATTAGATGTTTTTTTTTTACACATTTTTAACAAATTTGAAAATCAAATAAACTTAAAAAATATAAAAAATTTAAAATATTAAAAACTATTTACATAAATAAAAACAGTGACAGGACCCAGAACACTATTCTTCTTCTGTTGTCCCTAACGAGTCAACCAGCTGCTGCATATCGGCCACCAACGCAAGGACTCTTCGATTCATTTCTTCCACTCTTGCCCGTGTGGCCCCTGTATCAAATTTTTGAGACAAAATTACTTAGAGACAAATACATGTTTCTCACCTGTGGATGGAATGTTTTTTAGTTGGCAACATAAATCAGGACCACATATGCCAGTCTGCTAAGTAATTACTCTAACCAAGTGGGCACAGGTCAGTCTGCTAAGTAATTACTCTAAGCAAGTGGGCACAGGTCATTCAGCTAAGTAATTACTCTAAGCAAGTGGGCACAGGTCATTCAGCTAAGTAATTACTCTAAACAAGTGGGCACAGGTCATTCTGCTAAGTAATTTCTCTAAGCAAGTGGGCACAGGTCAGTCTGCTAATGCCATTGATTATGGCTTGATGTACCTGGGTGATCATGTCAATTAACACATACTGCAAAGAATGACATTACAACTTACTTGGTTGGTGGCCGACGGATGCCTCGTTGGGGACAACCCTACGTCCTGGGCCCTGCCACTGTTGTGAAGTAGAGGCTGTCGAGACATGGCAAATAGGGTCACTTATAATGTCTTAGTCAACAGTAATCAAAAGTCATTTTCAATGTGTGTGTCACATCACTCACCTTCTCCCTGTGCCTCCTGGACAAGATCTGTTGCAGCCTGCGCATCTTCACCCGCTCCAGAAGCATCTACAAAAACAGACTAAGGGAATCAGCTTGGGTGGAAATAGCATGTATATGTGTGTGCGGTTACATGAAGAGTCACATACCAGAGGCTCCCGCCTGCGTCGCTGGGTACGACCCCCTGCCCACGCCGTGCCGCCCCTCCTCTGTGGAAAGGTCCAGGGGCTGGTCTGAGGAACCAACAGAGGAGGGGTAGGACCGTCATCCTGGAGATCCACCACCTCCACTTCCTGCTGCAGATTCATGCAGCACTGGTCGGCCTGTGCGCCTCCGGGTGTGGAGGATTCGGTAATCCATTTCCAACACTAGAAAAGAAAAACAATTATAAATAAATGCCTACCTTCTGCATCAGTTACATCTGCCATGCAATCACTATGTACTTACTAGGGAAATGGATTCCGAAAAAGGGCCGCACCCGGGGCATGGGCAGCCGTTTCAGGTCCGACCACTGCTGCATGATCTGCGTGTGGGTGAAGGTGGTGTCCATCTGATGTTGGATTTGGGCAATGATCTCCAGGGCGACGGTGCGCTTCTCAAAAGAGTTGGGCAGGTAGTTGTACCTGCGCTCCAGCATGGTCTACAAAACACAAAATAAACCTAGGTTTTATTCCTTGTGGTGCGGGCTAACCATGGCCGCAGCTCACTATACAATTTATGGAGGGAAGCGCGATTAAGTCTGGTAAGCTCGAACAGCTCAACGTCATGCATGCCATCGATGTGCATGCGTCGCCAGTGCAATCTGGTCTCAGACCTCCGGACAATTTCAATGCCCATGAGCTGCAGATCCTTATGCTCCTCAAATACACTAGAGTCATCCATAGCTGCTAGTTTCGAGGTCCAAATGGTCCCGTAAGGGGATCGCAAAGGGAACAGATTTATTGGTGGTCCGTCGGCAATCAGCTCTCTGAATGAGACGCAAGCCCATGGCAATAACGTAGGTTATCTGAACGAACGGAAAATATCAGATTTGGTTTGGAAAATGACCCAAACTAACGCAAATGTTCTGCTTTGCTTTCGTTCATCGAAAGCGCATATACGCATTTGCCCGAACGTTCGTACGAATGAAAAATGAACGAAAAAAAGCAAAAAAATGACAAACACCCACTAAAACTTTCACAGACAGCTACGGAAGTGCAGACGAATGTACCTCTGAATCGAGCTTCAGTTACAAAAGACTTGCATTTACCTATTTACCCATCAAAAAAGAGTCTCAATCCTACTAATAACTCCCTCCCACACAAATGGAATTTATTCTCTTTATCCACTTTTTTCTCATTTGTTTTTGTTCGGTAGGCGTGCTATGAATGTTTAGTGTTAATGTATGGAACTACAAAAAAAATGTCTTTAATATCAAAAAGAGCAGCAACACAGGACAAAAACATACAGTAATAATGGAGCTCAAGTTTTGGCTCTCTGTAGACTCATCTTACATTGCAGCCATGCAGATACTGTAAAATGATTTTACTTGGACATGCATGTATACAACTTAAAGGCCAGAAGAAGTCCATAAATATACTATATCGGAAATCTTTAAAAAAATTATAAACTGATTAACTAGCAATAAGGAAAAATTTTGCCAGAATCCTCCATAATGCTGGCGATTTAGATATTCTATTTTACACAATTAAAATCACAATTGATCAAATGTTATCATTATTTTGTATTCTTCCTCAGGGCCTGGTATAACCAGATATTACCAGATGCTGATTCTTCAAATGTAAGATAAGGTATGAAAAATAAAATAAAAGAACAAACTATTTGAAGAGACTTATATTCACGGGGTCATTATTAAAACTGATAAACCAAATAATGACCCTAAGGAAGGTGCATGTTTGCATTGCAGCCAGGGGTGCACCTAAAATGAAACCAGATGAGATAGCCATATCAGGCAACACCATCCAGTGGTACCGTAGGTGGGGAGGGGGATGGTAATCGCTGCATTACTTTGATATACAGGTGGTTGAGAGGGGATCAGGGCACCGTCATGTTGTTTTTGTAATACCTTCAATAACTGGTGGCTCAGCAGCCCTGTCCCCACTCCCGACAGTGGCTTCTTCACTGGCTCACTAAAGTAAGTAGGGTCCAATGAGCCACCAATAATATTTGATATACAGACAGTTTAATATTTCACTGTGTGAACCCCCTCCCCCGGGTTGTTACAAAACTCACCTTTCCCCTGGCTCCCACAAAAATGTAAATAACGTCTGTTGTATTCTTAGCATCTCTGGGCTGAGGGTCCCATGTCCAGCCATTCAGATAGGCTGGAAGGTGGGATCACACCCTTTTCTGAAGGGATCTGAGGAGTTTCATATAGTGGGACATCACAAACAAACAGGCTGATTCATTACTAGTGCCAGGTATTGTCAGATGAGCGTCTGTAAAGAGACAGTAAGAGCGACCTCTAGTATACACTGTGATCGCTATTGGGCGCTGTAACACAGCATCTCATTCGCTGTAGTAACCTGGCCGGCATTGATGAATGAGATGTGTGTTGGGCGTTCTAACACCAGTACAGCGTTGCAGGGAGCAAAAGGTAGCACCAGCTCAGTGCGACCGACTCTCAGCGACTCACACCATACTTATCAAAAACACACACGGTCAATCATCCCCAGGCACTGGAAGTCCCCTCTTCCACCAAGTGTGGCGGAATGGATTGCTGAAATGGATCACATCTTGAGAATGGAAGAGTTGACAGTGGAGGATAGAGGAGGAACTGAAGCGCACTTGGCAACCTGGATGAGTTGGATTAGATTTAGAGAGTCGGACGTGGCAAAGGCCTTCGTGGCAGTGGATGTTGGCCGGGGATGAGGAGCCTCCCAGATGGGGCCAGGTATGAGGGACACCTCCCCGGTGCACCCAGCAGCAAACTATTGGTGCAGGGTCCCTCCAGTCATACTACCTCCTCCCCACCCCGTCTGTTACCCTCCCTTCTCCCCCGCCCCCCCCTCCCCCCTCTTTTTATTTTCTTCCTTTTTTCTTCTTTTCTCTTGTCTTCTTCTTGCATTTTCTTTCTGCATGACGGGTTCCTCCCCCTTCCTCAAGCTTGCCCCGGAACACTCTCCCTGGTCCTCCTCCCGCCCCGACCTGTGCCTTAAGGTGGGGCCGCTCCTGTAGCTCATGCTGACTTTTTGACTATCCTGGGTTTTGGTCCTTCCCAATCAGGGGTGGCCCGCTATGTGAAACCCACCAGATCTCCCACATCAACTCACCTCACCGCTGTCCTATGGCACATGTGCAGCCGCGCATCCAATTTAGCACGCTCAGAGCCACTGAGCTATGGATGTCTAAACCGACGTCTTAGCACAGCGGCTCCGAGCGCGCTGGCGGCCGCATCACATGCTTCCCTCTATCAAGGAGCGTGCCCGCGGATAGCGGGATACCTCTTGACTGACTTTCATAGTATGTGATCCCTGGACCATAACACTTAGGTGATGTTTTCTAGTTTGATTGTTGTCACATTGTTTTGCACTTTGCTCCTCTTGTCATTTTTTCATAGATTTTATTAACTGAAATTGCGCCTTTTTCGGCACAGCAAATGCACTAATGCACTTTAAAGATTAATTTGCGCAAATAGAGGAGATTTTGGTTATGATACTAATCACTACATTGATTTTGGTTATAATTAAATTGAGGGCCCGGGTAGGACACCGTGTTCTGATGTGCTTTTATATTTATATGTATGTCTAAGTGTAATGTGTAGTTTTTAGATAATAAAGATGAATTCTTGAAATATTATCTATGTAAAGTAGTTGATTTTTAGGTGCTGCAGTTTGCTGTTTTGCTAATGGTTGCTGGAGCCACATTAGAAAGTATTTATCCCTGCTAGAGGGATAGCGGGGATGCGGCCGCGGCCCGCGCATGCGTCTTTGGACCGGGAAGTAAGGTAAGTGTAGCGGGCTTCACACAGCAGGGCATCCTGATTTTGGATGCCCTGGGGGGAGGGAACAGATCAGCCCAGGAATCTTATAGATTCCAGAGCCGACCTGTCTCGGTTTCAGTCCACTTTAATTGCTTTATTAACTTACACCCTCATTCCAGTAATGGGCATGTCGTAGCACATTCCGAAGGCGTGAATCAGTTTTTAATAATAATCTGTTCCCAGCCTTAGAACTAACTTGCCCCTGCTTCCTTTGCTGCCTATATATCAACCTTGGATTGTTTGACTTTGCCTAATCACCTCTCTACTTATGATCCAAACCTGCCTTTTCACCAGGACACTGGGATGCCTGCACAACCTTGATCTGATCTCTTGTTTACAATCCAGTGCTGCCTGCACAGACTGCTCCCAAGCCTCACCTCGACTCCTCTTCTGCCCGATGCACCCAGTAATTGCTAGTAATTCTCTAGTACCAGTATTGCATGTATGGGGACACACTATGCAGCCAGAACCATCTCAAGTTGCACTGCAGTACATCAGATCACACCATATAGTGTATATTTATTGCTAATGGTCATTATTTGGCCAATATAATTTTACCAACCTGTCGCACATTTATTTTGTTTCTACAATCAGTGTACCCTAACTTTTTCAAAAGTAGTATAAATAGGTCGTACTCACTTTGCCACTGCTTTTTCAGCACTCTCCAGGCGGTCCCGAGTCAAACTCTAGTTTGCAGACCTCTAGTTGCAGACCTAGTTATCTCAGATCATCCCCATGTTAACTCTTTCTTTGTTTTGCTTTGTATGTCGGTTAGTATTCATAGCCTCCAAGTACCAACGTTTTTACTTCTATGTCCTGGGGGGGGCGTGTGTAGGTAAGAGAAATTGGGGGCTTGCTCTAGGTGAACTATTGGTGTTCCAGTGGGGGTTGACACCAGAACAAGTTCAGCTGAGCATTTCATGTGGAAAAAAGGTTTGGACATGCACATTGATTTTGCTTATACTCATCTGATCGGGATCTTGAGAAGGTATTGATCAAAAAGAGCTAATTGCTATTATAGATAGACTCCCTAAATGTTGGGGCCTCAGGTCTAGAGATGAGCGAACTTTTGAAAAATTTTATTTGGCTAATTCGCCGAATTTTCCAACAAAATTTGTTTCAACCCGAATTTTTTCGCGACAAATCGCTATTAAAAACTGCTATTTCTGAGCTTCCTAGAGCCTCAATAGGGTTGTAAACCATTCTGCCTTGCTGTAACATGCATAGGATGCGTGCTGGGTTAGTGAAATAATACTGTAAATAATTATGACATGCAGATCAGAGGCATCGCTATTAGAATCGCAGAGCAGCACTTTTTGCAGAGAGTTGAGGTGGCATCACTATAAGGGCCCCTATATTGCCTGAAAAACACACCATGGAGCTGGCAGCAGCAGGAGCCCAAATACTGGCTGAAAGACATCCTGGAGTTGGCAGCAGGAGCCCTAAAATTGGCCTGAAGACACACTGGAGTTGGCAGCAGGAGCCCAAAAATTGGCCGAAAGAGATACTGGAGTTGCCAGCAGCAGCAGGAGCCCAAACATTGGTGGAAAGAGACACTGGAGTTGGCAGCAGGAGCCCAAAAATTGGCCTAAAGACACACTGGAGTTGGCAGCAGCAGGATCCCAAACATTGGCTGAAAGAGACACTGGAGTTGGCAGCAGCAGCAGCAGGAGCCCAAAAAGTGTTTGAAAGACGCAACTCCAACCTGGAGTTGCAAGCAGCAGCAGCAGCAGGAGCCCAAACATTGCTTGAAGGAGACACTGGAGCTGGCAGCAGGAGCAGCAGCAGCCCAAACATTGGCTCAAAGAGACAATGGAGTTTGCAGCAGCAGCAGCAGGAGGCCAAAAATTGGCTGAATGACACCCTGGAGTTGCAAGCAGCAGCAGGAGCCAAAACATTGCTTGAAAGGCACTCTGGAGTTGGCAGCAGCAGCAGCCCAAACATTGCTTGAAAGAGACACTGCATTTGGCAGCAGGAGCCCAAAAATTGGACTAAATACACCCTGGAGTTGGCAGCAGCAGCAGCAGAAGCCCAAACATTGCTTGAAAGAGACACTGCAATTGGCAGCAGGAGCCAAAACATTGCCTCAAAGAGACACTGGGGTTGGCAGCAGCAGCAGCAGGAGGCCAAAAATTGGCTGAATGACACCCTGGAGTTGCAAGCAGCAGCAGCAGGAGCCCAAACATTGCTTGAAAGAGACACTGGAGTTGGCAGCAGGAGCAGCAGGAGCCCAAACATTGATTGAAAGAGACACTGGATTTGGCAGCAGGAGCAGCAGGAACAGGATCCCAAACATTGCTTGAAGGAGACACTGGAGTTGGCAGCAGGTGCCCAAAAATTGGCAGAATGACACCCTGGAGTTGCAAGCAGCAGCAGGAGCCCAAACATTGCTTGAAAGACCCACTGGAGTTGGCAGCAGGAGCCCAAACATTGGCTCAAAGAGATACTGGAGTTGGCAGCAGCAGCAGCAGGAGCCCAAACATTGGCTCAAAGAGACACTGGGGTTGGCAGCAACAGGAGCCCAAACATTGCTTGAAAGAGATACTGCATTTGGCAGCAGGAGCCCAAAAATTGGCCGAATGACACCCTGGAGTTGGTAGCAGCAGGAGCAGGAGCCCAAACATTACTTGAAAGAGACACTGGAGTTGGCAGCAGGAGCAGCAGGAGCCCAAACATTGGCTCAAAGAGACACTGGGGTTGGCAGCAGGAGCGGCAGGAGCCCAAACATTGGCTCAAAGAGACACTGGAGTTGGCAGCAACAGGAGCCCAAACATTGCTTGAAAGAGATACTGCATTTGGCAGCAGTAGTCCAAAAATTGGCCGAATGACACCTTGGAGTTGGCAGCAGCAGGAGCAGGAGCCCAAACATTGTTTGAAAGAGACACTGGAGTTGGCAGCAGGAGCAGCAGCAGCCCAAACATTGATTGAAAGAGACACTGGATTTGGCAACAGGAGCAGCAAGAGCAGGAACCCAAACATTGCTTGAAAGAGACACTGGAGTTGGCAGCAGGAGCCCAAACATTGATTGAAAGAGACACTGGATTTGGCAGCAGGAGCCCAAACATTGCTTGAAAGAGACACTGGAGTTGGCAGCCGGAGCCCAAAATTGGACTAAAGACACACTGGAGTTGCAAGCAGCAGCAGCAGCAGGAGCCCAAACATTGCTTGAAAGAGACACTGGAGTTGGCAGCAAGAGCACAAACATTGGCTGAATGACACCCTGTAGTTGCAAGCAGCAGCAGCAGGAGCCCAGAAATTGCTTGAAAGACACACTGGAGTTGGCAGCAGGAGCAGCAAGAGCCCAAACATTGGCTCAAAGAGACACTGGAGTTGGCAGCAGCAGCCCAAACATTGCTTGAAAGAGACACTGCATTTGGCAGCAAGAGCCCGAAATTGGCCGAATGACACCTTGGAGTTGGCAGCAGCAGGAGCAGGAGCCCAAACATTGCTTGAAAGAGACACTGGAGTTGACAGCAGGAGCAGCAGGAGCCCAAACTTTGATTGAAAGAGACACTGGATCTGGCAGCAGGAGCAGCAGGAGCAGGAGCCAAAACATTGCTTGAAAAAGACACTGGAGTTGGCAGCAGGAGCCCAAAAATTGGACTTAAGACACACTGGAGTTGCAAGCAGCAGCAGGAGTCCAAACATTGCTTGAAAGAGACACTGGAGTTGGCAGCAGGAGCCCAAACATTGGCTGAATGACATTCTGGATTTGCAAGCAGCAGCAGGAGCCCAAACATTGCTTGAAAGACACACTGTAGTTGGCAGCAGCAGCAGCCCAAACATTGCTTGAAAGAGAGACTGCATTTGGCAGCAGGAGACCAAAAATTGGACTAAATACACCCTGGAGTTGGCAGCAGCAGGAGCCCAAACATTGCTTGAAAGAGACACTGGAGTTGGCAGCAGGAGCCAAAACATTGCCTCAAAGAGACACTGGGGTTGGCAGCAGCAGCAGCAGGAGGCCAAAAATTGGCTGAATGACACCCTGAAGTTGCAAGCAGCAGCAGCAGGAGTCCAAACATTGCTTGAAAGAGACAATGGAGTTGGCAGCAGGAGCAGCAGGAGCCCAAACATTGATTGAAAGAGACACTGGATTTGGCAGCAGGAGTAGCAGGAACAGGATCCCAAACATTGCTTGAAAGAGACACTGGAGTTGGCAGCAGGTGCCCAAAAATTGGCAGAATGACACCCTGGAGTTGCAAGCAGCAGCAGGAGCCCAAACATTGCTTGAAAGACCCACTGGAGTTGGCAGCAGGAGCCCAAACATTGGCTCAAAGAGACACTGGAGTTGGCAGCAGCAGCAGCAGGAGCCCAAACATTGCTTGAAATAGACACTGCATTTGGCAGCAGAAGCCCAAAAATTGGCCGAATGACACCCTGGAGTTGGTAGCAGCAGGAGCAGGAGCCCAAACATTACTTGAAAGAGACACTGGAGTTGGCAGCAGGAGCAGCAGGAGTCCAAACATTGCTTGAAAGAGACACTGGAGTTTGCAGCAGGAGCCCAAACATTGGCTGAATGACATCCTGGATTTGCAAGCAGCAACAGGAGCCCAAACATTGCTTGAAAGACACACTGGAGTTGGCAGCAGGAGCCCAAACATTGCTTGAAAGAGAGACTGCATTTGGCAGCAGGAGCCCAAACATTGGACTAAATACACCCTGGAGTTGGCAGCAGCAGCAGCAGCAGGAGCCCAAACATTGCTTGAAAGAGACACTGGAGTTGGCAGCAGGAGCCAAAACATTGCCTCAAAGAGACACTGGGGCTGGCAGCAGCAGCAGCAGGAGGCCAAAAATTGGCTGAATGACACCCTGGAGTTGCAAGCAGCAGCAGCATGAGCCCAAACATTGCTTGAAAGAGACACTGGATTTGGCAGCAGGAGCAGCAGGAACAGGATCCCAAACATTGCTTGAAAGAGACACTGGAGTTGGCAGCAGGTGCCCAAAAATTGGCAGAATGACACCCTGGAGTTGCAAGCAGCAGCAGGAGCCCAAACATTGCTTGAAATAGACACTGCATTTGGCAGCAGGAGCTCAAAAATTGGCCGAATGACACCCTGGAGTTGGTAGCAGCAGGAGCAGGAGCCCAAACATTAATTGAAAGAGACACTGGAGTTGGCAGCAGGAGCAGCAGGAGCCCAAACATTGGCTCTAAGAGACACTGGAGTTGGCAGCAGCAGGAGTCCAAACATTGCTTGAAAGAGATACTGCATTTGGCAGCAGTAGCCCAAAAATTGGCCGAATGACACCTTGGAGTTGGCAGCAGCAGGAGCAGGAGCCCAAACATTGTTTGAAAGAGACACTGGAGTTGGCAGCAGGAGCAGCAGCAGCCCAACCATTGATTGAAAGAGACGCTGGATTTGGCAGCAGGAGCAGCAGGAGCAGGAGCCCAAACATTGCTTGAAAGAGACACTGGAGTTGGAAGCAGGAGCAGCAGGAGCCCAAACATTGATTGAAAGAGACACTGGATTTGGCAGCCAGAGCCCAAAAATTGGACTAAAGACACACTGGAGTTGCAAGCAGCAGGAGCCCAAACATTGCTTGAAAGAGACACTGGAGTTGGCAGCAGGAGCAGCAGGAGCCCAAACATTGATTGAAAGAGACACTGGATTTGGCAGCAGGAGCAGCAGGAGCAGGAGCCCAAACATTGCTTGAAAGAGACACTGGAGTTGGCAGCAGGAGCAGCAGGAGCCCAAACATTGATTGAAAGAGACACTGGATTTGGCAGCCGGAGCCCAAAAATTGGACTAAAGACACACTGGAGTTGCAAGCAGCAGGAGCCCAAACATTGCTTGAAAGAGACACTGGAGTTGGCAGCAGGAGCAGCAGGAGCCCAAACATTGATTGAAAGAGACACTGGATTTGGCAGCAGAAGCAGCAGGAGCAGGAGCCCAAACATTGCTTGAAAGAGACACTGGAGTTGGCAGCCGGAGCCCAAAAATTGGACTAAAGACACACTGGAGTTGTAAGCAGCAGCAGGAGCCCAAACATTGATTGAAAGAGACACTGGAGTTGGCAGCAGCAGCAGCAGGAGCCAAAACATTGATTGAAAGAGACACTGGATTTGGCAGCCGGAGCCCAAAAATTGGACTAAAGACACACTGGAGTTGCAAGCAGCAGGAGCCCAAACATTGATTGAAAGAGACACTGGAGTTGGCAGCAGCAGCAGCCAAAACATTGATTGAAAGAGACACTGGATTTGGCAGCAGCAGCAGCAGGAGCCAAAACATTGATTGAAAGAGACACTGGATTTGGCAGCCGGAGCCCAAAAATTGGACTAAAGACACACTGGAGTTGCAAGTAGCAGGAGCCCAAACATTGCTTGAAAGAGACACTGGAGTTGGCAGCAGGAGCCCAAACATTGCTTGAAAGAGACACTGGAGTTGGCAGCAGGAGCAGCAGGAGCCCAAACATTGATTGAAAGAGACACTGGAGTTGGCAGCAGCAGCAGCAGGAGCCAAAACATTGATTGAAAGAGACACTGGATTTGGCAGCCGGAGCCCAAAAATTGGACTAAAGACACACTGGAGTTGCAAGCAGCAGGAGCCCAAACATTGATTGAAAGAGACACTGGAGTTGGCAGCAGCAGCAGCAGGAGCCAAAACATTGATTGAAAGAGACACTGGATTTGGCAGCAGCAGCAGCAGGAGCCAAAACATTGATTGAAAGAGACACTGGATTTGGCAGCCGGAGCCCAAAAATTGGACTAAAGACACACTGGAGTTGCAAGCAGCAGGAGCCCAAACATTGCTTGAAAGAGACACTGGAGTTGGCAGCAGGAGCAGCAGGAGCCCAAACATTGCTTGAAAGAGACACTGGAGTTGGCAGCAGGAGCAGCAGGAGCCCAAACATTGATTGAAAGAGACACTGGATTTGGCAGCCGGAGCCCAAAAATTGGACTAAAGACACACTGGAGTTGCAAGCAGCAGGAGCCCAAACATTGCTTGAAAGAGACACTGGAGTTGGCAGCAGGAGCAGCAGGAGCCCAAACATTGATTGAAAGAGACACTGGATTTGGCAGCAGGAGCAGCAGGAGCAGCAGGAGCCAAAACATTGATTGAAAGAGACACTGGATTTGGCAGCCGGAGCCCAAAAATTGGACTAAAGACACACTGGAGTTGCAAGCAGCAGGAGCCCAAACATTGCTTGAAAGAGACACTGGAGTTGGCAGCAGGAGCCCAAACATTGATTGAAAGAGACACTGGATTTGGCAGCAGGAGCAGCAGGATCAGGAGCCCAAACATTGCTTGAAAGACACACTGGAGTTTGCAGCCGGAGCTCAAAAATTGGACTAAAGACACACTGGAGTTGTAAGCAGCAACAGAAGCCCAAACATTGCTTGAAAGAGACACTGGAGTTGGCAGCAGCAGCAGCAGGAGCCCAAACATTGATTGAAAGAGACACTGAATTTGGCAGCAGGAGCCCAAAAATTGGACTAAAGACACACTGGAGTTGCAAGCAGCAGCAGCAGCAGGAGCCCAAACATTGCTTGAAAGAGACACTGGAGTTGGCAGCAAGAGCACAAACATTGGCTGAATGACACCCTGAAGTTGCAAGCAGCAGCAGGAGCCCAGAAATTGCTTGAAACACACACTGGAGTTGGCAGCAGGAGCAGCAGGAGCCCAAACATTGGCTCAAAGAGACACTGGAGTTGGCAGCAGCAGCCCAAACATTGCTTGAAAGAGACACTGCATTTGGCAGCAGGAGCCCGAAATTGGCCGAATGACACCTTGGAGTTGGCAGCAGCAGGAGCAGGAGCCCAAACATTGCTTGAAAGAGACACTGGAGTTGACAGCAGGAGCAGCATGAGCCCAGACTTTGATTGAAAGAGACACTGGATCTGGCAGTAGGAGTCCAAACATTGCTTGAAAGAGACACTGGAGTTGGCAGCAGGAGCCCAAAAATTGGACTTAAGACACACTGGAGTTGCAAGCAGCAGCAGCAGGAGTCCAAACATTGCTTGAAAGAGACACTGGAATTGGCAGCAGGAGCCCAAACATTGGCTGGATGACATCCTGGATTTGCAAGCAGCAGCAGGAGCCCAAACATTGCTTGAAAGACACACTGGAGTTGGCAGCAGGAGCCCAAACATTGCTTGAAAGAGAGAATGCATTTGGCAGCAGAAGCCCAAAAATTGGACTAAAGACACCCTGGAGTTGGCAGCAGCAGGAGCCCAAACATTGCTTGAAAGAGACACTGGAGTTGGCAGCAGGAGCCCAAACATTGGCTGAATGACACCCTGGAGTTGGCAGCAGCAGCAGCAGGAGCCCAAACATTGCTTGAAAGAGACACTGGAGTTTGCAGCAGGATCCCAAACATTGGCTCAAAGAGACACTGGAGTTGGCAGCAGCAGCAGCAGCAGGAGCCCAAAAATTGGCTGAAAGGCACACCCTGAAGTTGGCATCAGCAGGAGCCCAAAAATTGGCCTAAAGACATAAATATGTTTTGCACCATTTGGAAAGTGTAAAACGTGGCACCATGCAGAATCTAGTCGCATGCATCAGCCATTGGTGGGTGGAAATCCTGGCTGATCCATCCCTGATTCATTTTGACAAAGGTGAGTCTCTCCACATTTTTAGTTGACAGACGAGTTCTCCTCACCGTAACTATGGCCCACACCGCACTAAACACCCGCTCAGATGGCACGCTACTTGCCGGGCAGGACAGCTTTTCCAGGGCAAACTCAGCTAGTTGCGGCCACAAGTCAAGTTTGGCTGCCCAGAAGTCTAGCGGATCCTCAAGGTGTGTTGGCATGGTCATGTCAAGGTTTGACAAGACCTGCTGGTTCAGGTCCTGCTCCAGGTCTTCCTGCTCATGAGTAGCCTCACTATGCGGGTGTAGAAAGCTACTCATTAGCGACTGAAGACTGAGGCTGCTGCTGATGGAGCTGCTGTTGCTGCTCCTGCCAACCCCCCTGCAGCCATGGCAGTGGAAGGTGAGCGCAGAGGTCCCCCCGAGTCAGACCTGCGAGAGTATGGACCATGGCGCAGATAGGCATCGGCCAACTGACTACGTAGAATGTCTTTGTAGTAGGTCAGTTTGTCCTCCCTCTCGGCGGGTTTAAAAAATTCCACCATTTTGTGCCGGAAGCGCAGGTCCAATAAGGTGGAGAGCCAGAAGTCATCCTGCTGACAAATGGAAACAATTCTGGGGTCACTACGCAAGCACGTGAGCATGCTTCCTGCCATTTGCGCAAATGACTCGGAGGGACTACCTGTCTCCATCTCCACTGCATACTGCCACGGTGTGTCTGGGTCCTCTGTCTCGCCTTCCTCACAATCCTCTAGCTCCTCTGGCTGCTCCTGCTCCTCATCTCCTGTCAGCTGACTAGATAAACCAGCCATTTCGCCAAGCCTAAACTGTGCACTGTGCCACTCCTCCTCCTCTTCCTCCTCCTCCTCCAGTTCAGCTCCAACGGGGTTCATGTGGCCGTAAGATGTAGACGGCATGTCTCCAGTGCCCTGACAAGCCATGGTTTCCAACATGTGCTGTGGTACATGAAGCAGTGGAATCACGTCGTTCATCCCGTAATCCTGGCGTCTCACAAATAAAGAGGCTTCCTCAAAGGGCCTGAGCAAACGGCAGGTGTCACGTAGGAGCTGCCACTGGTTGACATTGAAGTTACACAGGGGAGTCCCCCTATCCGCTTGGATCATCAAGAAATCCGTGATGGCTTTTCTCTGTTCGTATAGTCTGTCCAACATATGCAGGGTGGAATTCCAACGGGTGGAAACATCGCAAATCAGACTACCGTTCTGACGCTGTAGCTCAAGAAGGGTGTGCTTGGCGGTGTATGAGTGGCTGAAGTGCATGCAAAGTTTCCTTGAAGTTGTTAGGATGTCTTGCAGATGGGGGGAAGACTTCAGACTTCAGAAACTGCTTCACAACCAGATTGAAGACGTGAGCCATGCAGGGCGCATGGGTCAGCCTTCCTTGTCGCAGAGCAGACAAAATGTTCTTCCCATTGTCGGTAACCATGGTTCCCATTTTCAGTTTTCTTGGAGTAAGCCATGTTTGGATTTCTTGATTAATAAATTTAAGCAGTTCCTCCCCTGTGTGACTCCGTTCACCAAGACAAGCCATGTGAAGCACAACGTGACACTGAGACTTGAGCCTACAGTGGAGGGTGAGGAAAAGGCGGAGGATGAGGAGGCCGAGTCGCACGGTGTCACAGGCACAATAGCCAGGGAGCGCGGAGGCCGAAGCGGCGTGACCTGTCCAAGTTGCTGCTGCTGCAAAGGGACCACATTCACCCAGTGGGCTGTAAACGACATGTACAGTCCCTGACCGTAGTTACAGCTCCAGACGTCGGCGCTGCCATGCACTTTTCTACATACCGGCAGGCTCAAGGACTGGCCCACCTTCTGTTCAACAAAGTTGTGCAGCGCTGGTACTGCCTTCTTGGCAAAGAAATGACGGCTTGGCACTCTCCACCTTGGCTCGGCACAAGCCATCAGTTTTCTGAAAGGTGCAGAGTCCACCACCTGAAAAGGGAGCGACTGCAGCACCAGCAACTTGGACAGGAGCACATTCAGCTTCTGCGCCGCAGGATGAGTGGGCGCATGCTGCTGTCTCTTGGACATGGCTTCACTGATGGATTGCTGGCGGGATGCATGACTTGGAGGAGGAGGAGCAGGAGCATCAGGAGCATCAGAGGATGGGCATGACGCACAGCTGCCTTCGGCTGAGGTGCTGGAGCCTTGGCTGGCAGAAATTGGGAGCGGCGTGCCACTCGGTGAGGAAGCAGCCTGGACCACCTCTTCGGAGCCTCGGTTCTCCCAGGTCGCTTTATGGTGACGCATCATATGTTGACGCAGGGCCGTGGTGCCAACATTTGGGCCCTGGCCACGCTTCACCTTCTGCCTACATATCTTGCATGTGGCCATGTTACTCTCCTGCGGAAGCTTCAGGAAAAACTGCCACACTGCCCAGTAGCTACTTTTGCCACCAACAGCCCGCAGTGATTCACTGCTACTGTCGCCAACTCCAGGAACCCCTGCTCCGCTACCTCCTGATAAGGTAGCCTGCCACGCAGCAGGTGCTCTACCCCAGCCCCGGCCCCGTTTGGCTCCAGGCTTTACAATTCTGCCCCCATGCTGACTGCCAACCATGCTGCTAACACCTTGCTGCCTCAGCTGCACCTGCGCCCCTCTTCTCCTGATGATGATGATGAAACCCCTTCTGCACCCGGCTCCCAAGTGCGATCGGCTTCATCATCATCATCATCGAGTTGTGGCTGCACGTCACTGATGTTCTCGGTTTCCTCAACAGTGTCTGGTGCAGGAGCTAAAATTTGAAATGCGCAATAGGCACTTTAAAAAATGTGTTTACTTTAAAAACCAGAAGCTAAATAGACTTAGGAAATGTTTCTCTGTAACAGATACTATGAAAATTGCCAATATGGGATGCCCTGTGGGCAGGGCTGTTTACAGCAGACACAGAAACAATTGAAACTGCAATATATTTATGAGGAATAGCCTTTAAAAGCTGATTTAGTGTAACAGATAGGGTCAAATGTGCAGCTTTGGGATACCCTGCGGCCTGCTGTTTTTACAGCACACACAAAAACAATTCAAACTGCAATATATTTATGAGAAATAGCCTTTAAAAGTTGCTTTTGTATAACAGATAGGGTCAAATGTGCAGGTTTGGGATACCCTCCGGCCTGGTGTTTTTACAGCACACACAAAAACAATTCAAACTGCGATATATTCATGAGAAATAGCCTTTAAAAGCTGCTTTAGTGTAACAGATAGGGTCAAATGTGCTGGTTTGGGATACCCTGCGGCCTGTTGTTTTTACAGCACACACAAAACAATTCAAACTGCGATATATTTATGAGAAATAGCCTTTACAAGCTGCTTTAGTGTAACAGATAGGGTCAAATGTGCTGGTTTGGGATACCCTGAGACCTGTTTTTTTTACAGCACACACAAAAACAATTCAAACTGTGA
Organism: Gastrophryne carolinensis; assembly: GCA_027917425.1. Lineage (NCBI taxonomy): Eukaryota > Metazoa > Chordata > Amphibia > Anura > Microhylidae > Gastrophryne > Gastrophryne carolinensis. The sequence goes on from CM051243.1 coordinate 90,008,322, forward strand.
TATATTTATGAGAAATAGCCTTTGAAAGCCGCTTTAGTGTAAGAAATAGGGTCAAATGTGCAGGTTTGGGATACCCTGCGGCCTGCTGTTTTTACACCACACACAATAACAATTCAAACTCCAATATATTTATGAGGAATAGCCTTTAAAAGCTGATTTAGTGTAACAGATAGGGTCAAATGTGCAGCTTTGGGATACCCTGCGGCCTGCTGTTTTTACAGCACACGCAAAAACAATTCAAACTGCGATATATTTATGAGAAATAGCCTTTAAAAGCTGCTTTAGTGTAACAGATAGGGTCAAATGTGCTGGTTTGGGATGCCCATGTGGGCTGGGGTTTTTACAGCACACTCAAAAACAATTCAAACTGCTATATATTTATGAGAAATAGCCTTTAAAAGCTGCTTTAGTGTAACAGATAGGGTCAGATGTGCAGGTTTGGGATACCCTGCGGCCTGCTGTTTTTACAGCACACACAAAAACAATTCAAACTGCAATATATTTATGAGAAATAGCCTTTAAAAGCTGATTAAGTGTAACAGATAGGGTCAAATGTGCAGGTTTGGGATACCCTGCGGCCTGCTGTTTTTACAGCATACACAAGAACAATTCAAACTGCAATACAATTATGAGAAATAGCCTTTAAAAGCTGCTTTAGTGTAACAGATAGGGTCAAATGTGCAGGTTTGGGATACCCTGTGGCCTGCTGTTTTTACAGCACACACAAAAACAATTCAAACTGCAATATATTTATGAAAAATAGCCTTTACAAGCTGATTTAGTGTAACAGATAGGGTCAAATGTGCAGCTTTGGGATACCCTGCGGCCTGCTGTTTTTACAGCACGCACAAAAACAATTCAAACTGCAATATATTTATGAGAAATAGCCTTTAAAAGTTGCTTTTGTATAACAGATAGGGTCAAATGTGCAGGTTTGGGATACCCTCCGGCCTGGTGTTTTTACAGCACACACAAAAACAATTCAAACTGCGATATATTCATGAGAAATAGCCTTTAAAAGCTGCTTTAGTGTAACAGATAGGGTCAAATGTGCTGGTTTGGGATACCCTGCGGCCTGTTGTTTTTACAGCACACACAAAACAATTCAAACTGCGATATATTTATGAGAAATAGCCTTTACAAGCTGCTTTAGTGTAACAGATAGGGTAAAATGTGCTGGTTTGGGATACCCTGAGACCTGTTTTTTTTACAGCACACACAAAAACAATTCAAACTGTGATATATTTATGAGAAATAGCCTTTGAAAGCCGCTTTAGTGTAAGAAATAGGGTCAAATGTGCAGGTTTGGGATACCCTGCGGCCTGCTGTTTTTACACCACACACAATAACAATTCAAACTCCAATATATTTATGAGGAATAGCCTTTAAAAGCTGATTTAGTGTAACAGATAGGGTCAAATGTGCAGCTTTGGGATACCCTGTGGCCTGCTGTTTTTACAGCACACGCAAAAACAATTCAAACTGCGATATATTTATGAGAAATAGCCTTTAAAAGCTGCTTTAGTGTAACAGATAGGGTCAAATGTGCTGGTTTGGGATGCCCATGTGGGCTGGGGTTTTTACAGCACACGCAAAAACAATTCAAACTGCGATATATTTATGAGAAATAGCCTTTAAAAGCTGCTTTAGTGTAACAGATAGGGTCAGATGTGCAGGTTTGGGATACCCTGCGGCCTGCTGTTTTTACAGCACACACAAAAACAATTCAAACTGCAATATATTTATGAGAAATAGCCTTTAAAAGCTGATTAAGTGTAACAGATAGGGTCAAATGTGCAGGTTTGGGATACCCTGCGGCCTGCTGTTTTTACAGCATACACAAGAACAATTCAAACTGCAATACAATTATGAGAAATAGCCTTTAAAAGCTGCTTTAGTGTAACAGATAGGGTCAAATGTGCAGGTTTGGGATACCCTGTGGCCTGCTGTTTTTACAGCACACACAAAAACAATTCAAACTGCAATATATTTATGAAAAATAGCCTTTACAAGCTGCTTTAGTGTAACAGATTTGGGATACCCTGCGGCCTGCTGTTTTTACAGCACACACAAAAACAATTCAAACTGCAATATATTTATGAGAAATAGCCTTTCAAAGCTGCTTTAGTGTAACAGATAGGGTCAAATGTGCTGAAATGGGATGCCCATGTGGGCTGGGGTTTTTACAGCAGACACCAAAAAAATTAAATGCTTGTGTGTAACAGATAGGGTTAAATATGCCACTGCCAAGATGGGATGCACAGTGGCCAGGAATTTTTACAGCACAAACAAAAGCAATTTAAAACTGATCTGGCAAATTAAGTGAAATGAAAATAAAAAAAAAGTTTCCTGTCACTTTCTCTGCTGTCCCTGCCTGGATCGTTCGTTTAACTAAGTTTTGCAAGAAAATTATGCAGTGTGGTGGTGTGTTTAGGATATCCAACATGCCTAATGCAGGATGCAGAAGGGAAAGCTAGGGTGGGGAAAGGTGGCAGCAACCACTAGGGGAAAGCAGGTAAGAAAAAGGAAGAATAAGGTGAGTCACACCGGGGGGGGGGGGAACACTACATGGTAACCCCCAAAAGTAACTGGGAGGGAAAAGGTGAGTCACACTGCGGGGATGACCAGAAACATGTCCCAAAGGGGAGATTCAGCTAGGGAAAAAAAACAGCAAACCTGTACGAGTATGCCGGCATGCAAGAAAGATGGACACAGAAAAACAAAGGACTCTGCGGCAACATACAGCGGAAAAAAGTACAAATGCTCGTTCATCAGCTAAATACGTAACTGCTCGGGTAAAGCGAAAACCTATGCAAAACACTTACTGTACGCACGTACAAATCTCGGACGCAGCTGAGAATAATTTGAATAAATGGAAAGACTCGCTCTACAGCTGTATCAAACGGTAACAGATCAGGTGCCTGACCTGGTTAGTCCACAACCAAGATAAATCCAAAATATGATGCCGGTCTGCATAAAAAATCCCTTTATTGTCAAAAATTATTAAAAGCAGCCCATCAATGCAAATCCAAGGATAAAATCAAACGCATTTCAGGCATGACCGCATCCTTTTTCAAATGTAACAAGGGGCTATCAAGCCCTCACTATAAAGTTACTTCAATTTAGGTTAATTATGATCACCTGAACATAATACAAAAAGCATGTAAGCATATTGCCACTCACCCTCCAAGTGCTGCACCCGACATTACAAGCAGGAAGGGGAAAAAAAAACAACAGGAGGACTTTAAAAATCAATTAAATTGTATCTCAAATCGGTTATGTGAGGGTGGATATCCCTCCTGGATGTTGAAACAGGCCAGGAATATAGCATCCAATAGACAGAGGGAGGATACATATAGAAAGAGAATCGTGCAGAGGAGGTCACAGAATACAGTACAGGGGACAGTATACCCCTATTCACTACAACCTTCTCTGTAGATTTCCCAGAGGTACGCAGGATTATTTTGGAATATATTCCAGTGCTATCTTCTGATCCAAAGTTGAGGGACATAATATCAAGGGGGTGCGTGTGGTCAGTAAGAGAGCCCCAAACTTGGGGTCGATTCTGTCTCTGAGCCTTTTTCTATCTCTGAGATGCAGGGAGGGAATAGGTTGGACACCAAAGGCTTTTTCCCGTGTGGTGGGTCCAGGTGCAAAATGTGTCCCTTTTGTAGATAAGGGCCCTCGAATACTGTCATATTCGGATAATTGTAGATTTGAGCTTGGTGACTTGTATACTAAGAGCATTATGTATGTGATTTATGTAAATCATGTAAGGTCCATTATGTGGGGTGTACGACCTGCCCACTAAAAAGAAGGTTTGGCGAACACCTGTATAGGGTTAAATCGAGGGACCTTTCAAGACGGACGGTGTTGTTTTTTTCCCCTCTGCTTGTGATGTTGAGTGCAGCACTTGGAGGTAAAAGTGTTTTGTTTTTATTTTGAGTGGTGCAATGATAAAGCATTCCTCTAAAATCCTGGATGCAGGAAATCTGCATGGAACTGTTTTGCTAAAAAATTAAGGGGGGTCACATTTGCCAGACTGTGACAGTTAAGAGCACTTTGAGGAACAGCCATTAACAGTATTGGTGCTTTTATGTGAGTCTGTTTCCCTGGATCATGCAGTGATGGATGAAAGATAATTAAATATTCACTGCTTCAACGTCCTCTCTCTTACTTGCTGAAAGGTTTTCTTGTTTGAAAGTGAATGTCATTAAAGCCTAGGCAATGCCTTCAAGGAACGTGGTGGTTGTCTTCATAAACACATTCAACGACACTGGAAGCTGAAATGAATTGGAGCGTTCTGTCGTCTTGTCTTATGTTTGTTGATGTAGTGCCTATTTAAAATGTGACTATGCTGCCATTTCTAAATTGGAGAAAGCAGTGCCATCCCTGAAAGTAGAGTTGGAATTCCAACTAGAAACTGTGATTTAGGGTTACAAAGCAAGGAATGGACAACACAAGTGGGGGCTTATGGGCAAGCCACATATGACATAAAGCAGTGAGACATAAACAGTAAAATAAAAGGGCAATTCATCCACCCATAGCTTCTGGTTTGCCACAGCATCACCCGAAGGCCAGGAAGTGGCAAAAAACATCTTGGTAGTTGCCTTATATTAGTTATCCTTAGTTATCAATAAAGGGAATTACTTAGAGAGTGCTTAGCATATTACTATGTGTGCACTTGCAAGAGCAGGTAACAGGATGGGGGTATCAGCAACCCACCTACCCAGGGGCAGACTGGCCATAGGGTGAAGGAGAATTTCCAATGGATTGCATTGCTTTAAGGTTGACTGGGCTAAGTGTAGCCCCTAGAATGCAGCCCATTTCACCTAACCCTGTGTCACTTTCTCCTGCTCTTAACAGCTTCCTCCACACCCGGCCTACCACATCATCCCTCAAATGATTCCCTGCATTGTTTTTAAAAAATAAAATAAAAATAAACTTACCACAGACATCTTGCCCTATCCATTTCCAGCAGTTGAATTGATGACTTCTCTCCATCTAGCAGCTTTTTTGAAGACTCCTCCCCTTCTGACATCCTATATAAAGATCTGCTGGCATCTTTTAGCATGACCTAATGTCTGGGTTTTATTGCCTTTGGACATGATTACAAATAAAAGAAGATGGCTAGGGGGGCGTGGCCAGGCACCGAGGAAGATGGCTGCTTCCTCTTAGTGCTCGGCACCTCGGAGCACAAAACCCACCCCATAGCAGCTTCAAAAGCACCCAGGCAGCTCCCATTTGTGCAGCCAGAACCCTGCTTACCTTTCCCGGCCCGCGGATGGGCAAGAGTGGGGCCAAGTCCAGGGAGAGGAGGACGGGCAGGGAGAGGAAGAGCGCCACATGCCCTCGTCAGCCCGACATCATGGCGGGGCTCCGACGCCAAGCCAAGACCGCCCAGCACTTGAACCCCGAACGGGATCTACAGCGCGGGTCCCCACCGAACGCACAGCAGCCACAGCTCCCGCAATCATCTGAGCTGGAGGAGGCGGGTCGGCCGGCGAGACAGGAGGTAGGAGCTGCGGGGAGCCCTGATCACACGTGCGGGAGACGGCCGTCCCCGTCACTGCTGCCGCCTTCATCATCCGCCTTACCCCTGTCACCCGGCGCATCAAGCTGTCCCCCGCCCCCAGGGGCCGACATGGTCCGGGAGGGGGGAACGGGGGGATCATCATCACCTTCTCGCCCCGCACCACAGACCTCGGGGTCTCCTCCGCCTACCCATGATGCGCCCCAGAGTATAACGGAGCAGCCTCCCTCACGATGGTCACACTGCAGCCCTCAGCTGGGCATGGGGGCTGATGACCCCTGACCCCCATGCCATGGCTCTCAGGTGCTTGGGGGCCCTGGGGGGGACCGAGCCCTGCACGTGAGCCCACCTGGCCGCAGCAGCTGGGGTCCGGATAGCTCACCCCTGTCCCTTTCTGACGATAGAGAGTTCCCGCTGCTCTTCAGGGAAACCCCTGCATCGGACAATAATAATCTTTCCCAGCTCCTGATGGAAGATGTCCCAGAGGGGGGTCGGCTGAGTGCACAGAATACTCCCTGTCCAGTTGATCCAATTGTGCGAGATGAGCAATTGTTGGCTAAGTTTAAGCTCCTGCTGCAACAAGAATTGGCCGCTGCAGTAACTCAGCTTACCGCCAGCTTTGCCAGCAACATCAGGGAACTGGGTGATCGAACCAACACTTTGGAGGAGAGAGTGGATGAAATCGTGACGGTTTTGGAGTCCAGCGGGTCCGCTACCAAGGCCATGCGAGATGAGGTGGGCCTATTGCAGCAAAAGTTAGAAGATCTTGAGAATAGGTCCAGGAGAGAAAATGTCCGGATCCGGGGCCTCTCGGAATCTATGGAAGATGTACCCGCTACGGTCACAGCGCTACTTCAGGAACTGCTTCCTTCTCTGCCGATTGACCGCTTGGAACTGGACAGAGTGCACATGGCCTTGGGCCCAAAGCGATCGGACGGTCGCCCTAGGGATATCGTTGTTAGGCCTACATTCTATCGCACAAAAGAGGCCATCCTACAGGCATCTAGAGAAAAGGCCAACTTACCTTTTCAGAACCATGCCTACCAGATATTTCCTGACGTCGCTCCCCAGACACTTCAGCGTCGGCGGGAGATGAAACAGGGGCTGGACCTTTTGAAGTCGCATAACGTCAGGTACCGGTGGGGGTTCCCCTTCAGGCTGCTGTTCTCCCATGCGGGTCGGCAATGCTCAGCTGGCTCCCTCAGTGAGTTGCTGGGTCTTATACGTGAGCTTGGTCTGCCCATGGCTGACCCGCTAGCGGCCTTGCCTGACCAGGTGGCCCAGCGGACGCCCAAGCGCCGGCCCTTGCGGCCCTTATGGGAGAAGGTTCGCCCACAGAGGAGACGGGATCGGGGGGCTGGCCGCCCTCCCTCCCCGGGCTCTGGGCCGGGTTAAGGTTTCTTACACTCGGGCCGAGTTTGAGTCGCTTGATGGGGTGCCCATCCCCCCGATTTCAGGGAAAACTGGTGACCGTGGGTAGGTCGCCCCTTGCATTGTTGTTGGTTATATTTATTACTCAATTAACTTTTGCGTGTTACTAATGTAACACTAATGTACTAATGTAATACTGTTTTTGTCTACCCTGCTGGCCCCTGCTGCGGCTTAAGGCCTTGTGTCCTTGGGGGCTCATGGTGGTGAGATTTGGGCCCTTTGGGTCCATGTGGCTAATCCACCCCCCCCCCTTTTCCAGGGGTGGGTGGACGCATGCGATGCCCGGCCCCTCTCCTCCCCTTCTATAATTAGGGTTCTGGTATTTCTTAATCTGCTTCCCCTTGCCATTTCTTGTAGCGGGGTGGTAACCTGTGTCTCCGAGAGCTACCCCCACACATTACATGTCGACCCACACTGGGGTGCCCCTATCCCCAGTGCCTGAGTCATCTCCTGCTGCGGCAGGAATCTTTTGGGCCGCCTTGGGTCCAAAGCGCTGTGTTGGATTTTGGTCTATCTTATCTAGACTGTTTATTGTATTTAGATCGCTTAGTTTGTTAAGTTTCCTTTTGTTTCTCATTATAAATGTTTCCCTTTTTCCCCTCCCCTACCCAAGCCCCCTTTTCTTCCCCTGCCTCCTCGCGCCTGGTCTGCCCTTTTACTCAACTCGTGAACCAACTCAGTCCTGATGGTGGGGCTAAATATTAAACTAATTTCTCACAATGTCCAGGGCTTTAACAGCCCTGTTAAGAGGAATAAGGCTTTTCACTATTATAAATCCTGTAAGGCGGATATACTTTTTCTACAAGAGACAGTCTACTCTAGGCCGAGGTACCTGAGCCATCACTACCCTGTGTCCCATATGTCGTGTGCTAGAGAAAAGAAAATGGGGGTGTTGATAGCTTTTAGTAAAAATCTCCCCTTTATCTGTTGTAAAGAAATCGTTGATCTGACTGGTAGATATGTTGTCCTTCAGGGGTCTCTCTATGACATTGATATCACTCTGGTCACATACTACACGCCTAATTCCTTCCAGACGCGCTTTTTTAAGCACCTGCTGTCGGTAGTCCAGAACAACACTAAGGGCATTTTGATAATGGGTGGGGATTCTAATATGGTGGTGAATCCTAAGGTGGACAGACAGAGGACGGGCCAACCCGCAAGTGTGACGCAGGGTTCGGACCCCCACTCTATTGTCTTTGGTGATCTCCTGGACACTCACAGTCTTTGTGATGTCTGGAGGGAAAAAAAACCCACCACCAGGGATTTCACGTTCTATTCTAATCCCCATGGGTCCTTCTGTCGGATAGACCATATCTTTGTCCCTCAGGCTATACTCCCGGCAATCATTAGCTCCAAAATCTATAACTCGACCTGGTCGGATCATAATCCTGTAATGGCGGCGGTTGACTTGTTGGTCCCAACTAAGCGCTCCTATAATTGGAGACTAAATGACTCCCTCTTGTGCTCTCAGGACACATGCCTGAAGATTCAAGACGCCCTTAAGGACTATTTTACCCTGAATGTCGATTCGGTCCGCTCCCCGATTACCCTCTGGGAGGCCCAGAAAGTTGTCATGCGGGGTAATATCATAAGCATAGCTTCCCTTAGGAAAAGGGAGAGACAGAAGCGACTTAAGGAATTGACGTTAAAATATGAGCAGTGGAAGAGAGCCCCGAACCCTAGACACAAAAAGACCGTCGATAGGCTTAGGACGGAGCTCAACGTGCTCCTGGATGATCAGGCTGAGAAGCGGCTTCGTTGGGCCAGGCAAAAATTTTACGCTAGGGGCAACAAGCCCGATACTATGATGACCCGGAAGCTGAAAGCCACCGTCCTAGACAGACGGCAGCCGGTAAAGCTTAAGCTCAATTCGGGTTCCATTACGGCTAATCCGGACAAAATTGTAGCCGCATTTCAGGGGTTCCTATCTACATTGTACTCGCCCCCCCGAGAGCTGATGACGCTGACCTAAAGAGATTCTTTGAGCGCTTTGAGCCACCGCCTATTACCCCAGACCACATTTCCCTGATGGACTCTCCTATCACACCCCAGGAGATATTAGCGGCCATTAAGTCTACCAAAGCCTCCAAAACCCCGGAGCCTGATGGCTTCAGTGGCCTTTATTACAAAAGGTTTGCACCCCTCCTGGCGCCTCACCTGGCCAACCTCTTCAATGCCATGTGTGCGGAGGCTTCCTTGGGCCCAAGCTCCCTACTAGCGGACATTTGTATGATACCTAAGCCCGACAAGGATAGCCTGTTAATCCCCAACTACAGGCCCATATCGTTAATCAACACCGATGTGAAGCTGTTAGCCAAGGTGTTGGCAACTAGATTGAATACGTTCCTGGAGGGCCTTGTACACAGAGATCAGGTGGGTTTTGTACCATCCCGCCAGGCTGGAGACAATGTGGGGAGGGCTGCTCACTTGGTTCACCATGCCCGGGCGAGAGGCACCCCAGCCTTCCTGCTGTCCCTTGATATACAGAAGGCTTTTGACACTATCCCCTCGATTCAAAGAGCAAAAGTTAAGTGATTTCGTATCGAGAATCGTAAGTTTGGGTGGGTGTTTGTCATTTTTTCTTGTTTTTTTGGCCATTTCGTATTCGCACGATCGTTCGCGCATAGACGTATATGAACATACGCATTTCGTACGAGAATCGTATAATTAGCGTTAGTTCGTGTGTTTTTCCCGTCCAAATCGTATTATTTGCGTCCGATCCTATTTTTTACGTCCTTCACATGGGCTTGCGCCCAATTCAGAGAGGTGATTGCTAATTGTTTTGAAGCCCATTAAAGAGCTGCTTTACGAAATGTTTGCCGGCAGCTATTTGGCCTCGGGAGTAGGATGGAGCGGAGCGAGTTTGTGGCACATCAAGGGCTTATGCTTTTTGGCATTGAGTTGATCGAGATGTCTGAGAGCAGATTGCCCCTGCGTCGTCGCATGAACATCGATAGCATGAATGATGTTGAGCTGTTCGAGCTGACCAGGCTTAATCGCGCTTCCCTCCATAAATTATATAGTGAGCTGCGGCCATGGTTAGCCCGCACCACAAGGAAGGGGCATGCAATTTCAGGTATGACCAAGATGCTTGGCTGCCTGCAATTTTTGGCGAACGGCTCGTTCCAGAGGCTGGGTGCCCTCTCTGTGGGGATGTCACAGCCTACGCTGAGCCGCGCACTGTCTAAATTTTTGGAAGGCATGGCTGCCATAACTCCAAAATATATTTTTTTTCCAGATGATATGGCAGCCAGAAACGCCATTAAGCTTGGTTTTTATAATGTGGCCGACATGCCCAACGTTATTGGTGCAATTGACTGCACACATGTGGCACTCGTACCTAGGGCAGCCGACGAGTATATATATAGGTATTGAGATTGGTTATTATGTTGCCAAACGTGTCATGTAACCTGTTTTCCTTTGCGGCAGCATATTTGTTTATCCCTCATTTGTGTAGCTGCTTTATCTCGGCTTTTCATTAGTCTTTCCCAATAGAGTGCAGACATGTTTTGTGGTTAATTTATTAGTTTGGGTCCAATATTAATTACCCTTTTTGTATGTTTTTTCCTTAAGGAATCGTAAAATGGGACACTCACTTAATGTCCAGGCCGTGGTTAGTCCGGATATGCGGTTTATGAGTGTCCTTGCCGGCTACCCCGGATCGTCCCACGACTCCTATATCCTCCGGCGATCTGGGTTGTTTCGGAGATTTGAGGCAGGTGAATTTTCGGGGGCATGGCTGCTTGGTAAGTGTGTCCTATTTGTGTGTTATTAAATGTGGCATTAATCTTGTATTTGTTGATATGTTTGTTTTGGAAAACTTTACAGAAGCGTACAACTGCCTTTTTCTTGGCTCATATATTAGGAACTTACCCAAAAAATCCTTGTCTCGCTGTGGCCTTCAGAATGTTTTCCCTTTAGTTAGGATGTCTGTAAGTTCCTTGTGCCTAAATATATTGGTTTGGAGTTTATACCCAAGGATCTTTGACCTTTGGCTCCTTTGGGACTATTGGTCTTTAAATGTCAAAGTGGACTTAAACTGCATACATTGTATTTTCCAGTGAAATGTGGATAGGGATCTTTGACCTTTGGCTCCTTTGGGACTATTGGTCGTTAAATGTCAAAGTGGACTTAAACTGCATACATTGTAGTTTCCAGAGAAATGTGGATTGGCCCTCCGCAGCATCCTAATTGTAACATGTCTGAAAACTACAAATATATATAAAATACAAATACCCTTGGCCGTGCAGATGTTTGTTAATTAATTGGTATATAGAAGTGCCATTTTAATTTAGGTTATACCTTAGTGCAATTTTTGGGGGCCCTAATGTGCCGTGTTTTTTTTTGGGAACACTTTACCTTACATCATTATGCTATCTGTGAAATTTTTGGTGTTGGTTGTGTTGCCTTTTTAATTTTGATTACATTTAATTCTCTGTTTAAGGTGATTCCGGGTACCCACTTCTACCCTGGCTCATGACGCCTGTGCTGCGGCCCCAGGATGCCTCTCAGGAAGCGTATAACCGTGCGCATCGCAAGACCCGGGCTGTTGTGGAGAGGGCCTTTGGTCTGCTGAAGACACGTTTTCGTTGCCTTGACCATACTGGGGGGGCCCTGCAATATGATCCCAAGAAAGTGATCGACATTATAATGGCATGTGCTGTTTTGCACAATTTTGCCATCATGGAACGTGTCCCACGTTATGTGGACAGCCTGCCCTCTTCAGCCGTCGAGGATGAAGCCGAGAATTTTGAGGGGCCCCCCAGTGAGTCTGGCCAATCTGTTCGAGCCAACCTGATCAGCCAGCATTTTAGTTAACTTTTTTCCCTGTCTCACCATTCTGTATGTCTGTGTTATCCTTTTTGTGACATATGTTGTTTGGCCGTAATGTGCCATTACCTCTAAGTAAAACATTTAGACCTTAATTGTTGCCTAATGTATTTCATGTAGTTTCCTTAGCTTTAGCTTTGCATTGTTACACCTCTTCAAACCAAAATTATCTGGTTTAGCCCAAGCTGTTAAAAATGTCTTCCCACTAAAAACGCCACAAGTATTGGTAGTGAATTTTTTGTTTTACTTTGAAAATGAAAAATTATAGTGGTTAACAGAAATCAGTCCACATACATCTGTGGTAACAAATGGATAACATTCCAAAAAAAACATCGAGCACATCTACACCTGGAAGTGAGTGGCACAACCAAACAAGGACACCCATTCCAAAGGCCAGCCTAGTCCAGTCATTAATATTGCCTGTGCCCAGGGATATTTGGGCATGGCCATAATGTCACACAAACATGTCTGCAAACAGGAGGAGCACCAACCAAATACATAGGTAAAGCCATAAGTGGCCAGATAAACTCCACATAGACCTATGGCATTGGCTAGTGGCCTTAAGCATTACTCTAAGGAGCTATATGGGAGCAAATACAAAACACAACCTGCCAGAGCAACACAAAATGGATTGTTTGAAACCTCAAAGGACAAGTAAATACAGTAGGGGTTAAGAGAAAAGATGTCCCACACACCCATGGCTTAATAGGGTGGCTGCCCATAATACCCAGGTGGAGGTCCAGGTGGAGGTCCATGGGAATGGGACCTAGCCTGGGCCATGGCAGCATTGTGAATTTGAAACTGCTCCACAATGTTTCTCTGCATATTGGTCATCTCAGCCATGGCTGACTGGATGCCATTACTTGCATTGGCCACGTTGCTGTTGAGGGTACGCAACTCCGCGAGGATGCCCTGTAGACTGGTATGGATGTTCACCATGTCGGCATGCCTTTGCTCACGCTCTGTAACGAGCTGGGCGTCATAAGAGTCCCTTTGTTGGGTCCATAATTGAAGCAGGGCACTCTGCCTCCCCTGGGAAATTGTGGGGCGGCGTAATGGCGTCCGCCGCACAATTACCCTGGCTCTTGGGCGTGCCCTGCCGCGTGGTGTCGTACCCTCAACAGCAACCGGCCTGCTTTGCAAATCCTCAGCAGCAGAGTGAACACTGGGGACTGTAGTGTCAGTCTCCCCATGTGCAAGCACAATGGATGGAGATTCACTCTGCTGCTGAGGATTGGCCAGAGAAACATTATGGAGCAGTTCCAAATTGGGACCCAGGGGGAGTTCATCCGACGTGCCCTGTACGGAGACATCATCATCTTCCTCCATGTCCTGGATCTCTTCCATGAGTGTGCGGGTCTGTAGGGACATATCAAAAAAAAAAGGCTAAGTTTGCGTCCAAATTTTGGATTTCAACAGTTTAACACATTCTTAAGCACTTGTTAGTATTTATGCTACTAAATTAACTTACCGAAAATCTCTGATCTGGGCTCCTATGCTGTACGGACCTGGTAGGCATAACCAAACTGGGGGGTGAGTTTACCCTTGCTGAGGGATCATGCTGGGCTGAAGAAGAGAAAAACAAACCACGTAAACACACACACATAACCTTTTTTAGGATAGGTAATCAAATATAGCTCTATTTGTAATATTATTCAACTCTAGAGCAATGGTGACCTTTGTTCAAACACACGCAAGTTTACATAGGTGCAATGGCTCTGACAAACTGCTAAGTGACCTCAGTTCTAAGTCATGAAGTGTACCCAGTCAGCATACAACTTTCAAGGCACATTTTTGGCTTTAGCCTACCATTCGCTCGGTCCGGGGTACTCAAACAATTGTTTGAAACGCCCATTTAAAGGTATGTGGTGAGAGGTGAATGTCTGGCCATGGTGCTGACGCAGGGGGTGTCTAGTTAAAAATTAAGACACTGGTGGAGGGGCTGGAGATTTCAAAGTGCCAACTAATAAAGGCTGCTTGCCCTTGCTGGGCTGGATGGGCCAGAGCTGAGGGGACAGGGATTGGATGGCTAAAGGGGGGAGTTAACGTATTGATGGTGATGGGATGGATGGAGCCAATCTGTTACAAATGTATGTGGCTTATGTGGGGGGGGGCATGGGGGGACTGTGGCAGATGGGCCAGAGCAGGGGCAGCGGGACACGATTGTGGCCAGAGAAAATTAAAATAAGTTACTGTGTACCTTGCAATGCCACTTCCTGGCCAGTACTTCATATTGCAATGCTATGTTTCACGGAGCAATGACATTGGGCAGGAGACCAACCACTACATGGCCGATCAAGGGGGCAGCTCTGAGCACGTCAACACAGAAGTAACTGAGTGCAGGGCTGTCTGGGCAGGGGTCCTTGAATGTGGTGGCAAGGTCCGCATTGGGACCCCGGGCCGCCAGTTGAGTCTCGCTGCTCTAGGTCACATATGTTTGTGGGTGGCTAATTAAATTGTTAACTCAAACACAACTCACACAACCAAAAGGCAACCCATACATAATGATGTGTGTTTTGTGCTTGATTCCAAATATCTCACTTATCTTGCGAAACTTCATGACTTTAACAATACAATTGGACATTAGAACTTTGCCAGAATGGCTGTGGGCCTAAATGTGTGATTCCCAGGGACAAAAAGAGGACACAAACAGCCACAGTAGTGCGAGGCCAAGCAAGGCAAACCATAGGGGCATCCCGTTAGCTTGTTACTAGTCAACTGTCGATTATTTAGCAAACAGGCAAACATGCAGATTTAAGAGTACTCACCGTGGGTACGGGTCGGTGAGTCTGTGTCCCTTAGACCAGCATGTCCACCGACCGCGACCGGATGGAGAAGTCCAAGCACAATCTCCTCAGCAGGGGTAAACTCCAATTTAGATGGAAAGCCACCGCCAGTTTTCAGGCTGAAAAGAGAAAATCGTTTGGTACTCAGAAAAGGTGCATACAGTACATCCAAAACATTAGATTTAGCGTAAACAGTTAGTTACCTGTAATTATGCCTTTTAATTTCTTTTTGCCGTACAGCATACTTCAGATCAGAGATTTTCTTCTGAATTTGGGACACATCTTTCCTCTCTTCCCCCGCTGCATTTACTTGTCGGAGGATGGTTTCAAACAATTCCATCTTGCGCTGCTTGGTGGTGTGTTTGGATTTGCTCCCATATAGCTCGTCATAGTATAATGTAAGGCCACTAGCCAATGCCATATTTTGGTCATGGGAGAATCTCCCACTCAACTGGCCGCGGCGCAATGTGCGGCCAGATGGTTGGCTTGGCTGCTCCTCCATGTGTGCAGACACATGTGGTGACATTATGGCCTGGGGCTGGGTAGGGGAATGGCCGGATTGGTGGCTTCCCAATGACTGGACTGGACTGGCCAAGGGACTGGGTGTTCTTGCGTGGCTGGCCACCGAACTTCCAGGTGTAGATGTGGTCATGGGGGCAATTCGGGGCCCTCTTGGGGGGCTAGGTTCCCGGCTGGTGCCAGGTCGTGGGCTCTGTTCCCGGCTGGTGCCAGGTCGGGGGCTTCTGGCCCTGGATTGGGTTCGTCGGGCCCTGTAGGGGCTTCTGGCCCTGGATTGTGTTCTTCTGGGCCTGTCGGGGCTTCTGGCCCTGGATTGGGATCTGCGGGCCATGTAGGGGCTTCTGGCCCTGGATTGTGTTCTTCTGGGCCTGTAGGGGCTTCTGGCCCTGGTTTTGGATCTGCGGGCCCTGTAGGGGCTTCGGGCCCTGGATTGGGTTCTTCTGGGCCTGTCGGGGCTTCTGGCCCTGGATTGGGATCTGCGGGCCCTGTAGGGGCTTCTGGCCCTGGTTTGGGATCTGCGGGCCCTGTAGGGGCTTCTGGCCCTGGATTGTGTTCTTCTGGGCCTGTCGGGGCTTCTGGCCCTGGATTGGGATCTGCGGGCCCTGTAGGGGCTTCTGGCCCTGGTTTGGGATCTGCGGGCCCTGTAGGGGCTTCTGGCCCTGGTTTGGGATCTGCGGCCTCTGGATGGGCTTCGGGGCCTGGATGGGGTTCGGGCCCTGGATGGGGTTCGGGCCCTGGATGGGGTTCGTGCCCTGGATTGGGTTCTTCGCCCTCTGGCTGTGCTTCGGGGCCTGGATGGGGTTCGGGCCCTGGATGGGGTTCGGGCCCTGGCTGGGCTTCGTGCCCTGGATTGGGTTCTTCGCCCTCTGGCTGTGCTTCGGGCCCTGGATGGGGTTCGGGCCCTGGATGGGGTTCGGGCCCTGGCTGGGCTTCGTGCCCTGGATTGGGTTCTTCGCCCTCTGGCTGTGCTTCGGGCCCTGGATGGGGTTCGGGCCCTGCTGCGGGGCATGGGTTTCCGAACTGCCCTACTTGAAGGCATGGCCGGTGTGGGCTCACTGGTGCTGCCTGTTCTGGGGGCAGAGGTGGTGGCTGCTGCAGTTGCCAGCTTTTTGGCTGCAGGAGGGGCACGAGGCTTGGGGCCCCTTTTTTGGGTACCTGAGGGTCCAGGGTCCCTTGGTGGGGCCGAGGTGGGAGTCTTGGATCTCAGTTTTCGGCCAGCTTGCTGGGACCTTGTGGTGGGGCCCTCCGCGGTCTTGCTTGCCTGGGGTCGCTTGCTCATCGCCTTTTTTGGTGCCATCGTACACAAATGCTCAAAGAGAATGAGCTTTGGGTGCAGGGACCTTTAAATAATGAGCCCAGCGTGTGACGCCTATGCGCACGACTACGCGCTCGTACGAACGTACGTTCGAGCGGAACCAGGAAACCGCTGGGGTTTCACTTATCTGCTGCCTGGAAGAAGCCTAAAGATGGCGCCCACTATCTTCACCCGTCAACAGGAAGAGATCCTCATGCTGGTAAGTGGCTGCCTGTGCATTTTAATAGAATAGACAATGATGGCCTAAATGTAAATGATGCGTTGGGAACTAGTTTGGGGTCTCTTAATGTTTAATCACTGGCTCCTCACACTTCATCCTCAAGGGCCGAGCCTGGCCACGTTTTCACCTGTCTATGCTGATGTCCTAATTCGGCCAATTGCTCCGGCTTAGCAACAGTTAATTAACCTGTGGAGTAGCGGGGCGAGCTGTCAAACCTGGCCTGTCTCGGACCTTGATGCGGATGTTTGAGGAACACTGTTTTCCTAAGCCATAAAAACACAACGGGAAGCCACACACGTGGTCCAAAAGCCTAAGCATTAGGCTACATCTTGGATGTTTAAACCATCCTAACATGCCATAGATGCAGGTGGCCTGATTCTTGATGTTGGCTATTATCTGTATGTACATGGTGTGTGATACATATAACATAAGACCAGACTGTCAATCACAGTCAACGTCCTCTTTAAGGCACTCCCCAAAAATGGCGGCCAATCGAAATGTGTGTGTTAATGACATTAAATTCTCAACTTGTGATGCAACACATATGGGTCTGTGTGTAAAAGTAAAAGCTCTGTGTCCATTATGTTTTTCAGATCATGCTTCAGCGCCGGTATGACTTCGCGCCCAATGTGTGCGAGAAAAGGGACATCGCCCGGGAGATCATCGCCGAGATCCACCGTGTGACCAGCACCACCTTCACTCACACCCAGATAATGCAGCATTGGTCGGACCTGAAGCGTCTGCACATGCCCCGGGTGCGGAGGTTTTTTGGGATCCATTTCCCAAGTAAGTACAAAGCAATTGCATGGTATATGTTCCAAATGTCTAAGTTATGCCTTTATTTATAATGACTTTTCTTTGGTAGTGTTGGAAATGGATTTCAGAATTCGCCGCACCCGGAGACGTACAGGCCGACCAGTGCTGCATGACTCTGCATCTGTGAGTGAAGGTGGTGGATCTCCCGGGCGACGGACCTACCCCTCCTCTGTGGCCTCCTCAGACCAGCCCCTGGACCTTACCACAGAGGAGGGGCCAAGGCGCGTGGGCGTGGAGTCATACCTGGCCACGCATGGGGAAGGCTCTGGTATGTCACTCTTCATGTATAGGCACAAAGATATACATGGCAGGCCAAAAACTAAGTTATCCTTTATTATGTATTTGTAGAAGCTTCAGGAGCGGGTGAGATAGTGGAGGAGGAGGCAGCAGAGATGCTTGAAGTCGATCCTGGCGAAGGTGAGTGATGTCAGCCAGACTGGGAGCCAGATATGTTGGGGATAGTGACTCTCTACAAGTACTAACCAAATGTCACATGTTTCTTCAGGGACTTCTTCACAGCAGAGCCAGGACCAAGGGCAGCCTGTTGGCCCCAACCAGCCATCTGTCGGCCACCAACTCCGTAAGTCTCCATGCCATTATTCATATTAATGTTTGGTTAGCTAATAACACACACATAACTAAAGGCGTAGCCAATGTGTAGTTCACACTTTAATGTGGGCACTTCGTTAGCTTAAAGAGGACCCTAACTAGTATTAAGAACCAAAGACTTAGCCATCACACTGTACCTACAGATTAGAAACATGGAAAAACACCCTTCACCCATCTAATGCATGTTATTAGACAGAACAAAACCAATATTGGGGAATATGGAATGCACAATATTTACAGGCAGCATGGGATACAGATTGAAAAAAGGAAGGTGCTGCCATGCATTGTGTGAGTGATGACCTTTCCCTCAACCCAGCTATGCTCTGGATTCCCAACGCACCACTGTAACCTACTCCCCTGTACTTTATCCAACTCTCCACTCCTCATTAAGTGTTATGCTTCAGAGTCCAGATGGCGGCGCTGTAATCCCCAAAAAACCCTAACTAACTTTGAGGTGGTGCAGAATCATTTGTGAATAGTTTTTGGTTTTCATTAAATAATGTTGAAGGTCCGGTTTAAGGAGTTTAAACACTTACCTGTGGGAAATGCATTAACTGTATCCCTTTGAAGAAGGACATATGTCATGCATTTACATGTATTTGATTAACCCTAAATCTATTTCCAGCATACAAACCGGTCTGGGACTCCTATTTATGTTTCTTTCTCTATTGGTTACAGGGATGATCCCCCAAACCTTGGCGGGAAAAAAAAAAAGAATGAAGGAGTTGGTGGCCGAGCTGCTGGCCATACAGGCGACGTTGGGGCCAACAGATGAAGAAGACGAGGAGGATTAGTGCCCTTGGTCCTGGCTCATTTCTTAAAGTTGTTTTAAATTTTTTACACATTTTAACGCTTGTTTGCTGTTTTTGGTTAAAAGCCAAAAAAGATGTTTTTTTACCCAAAAAAAAAAAAAAAAAAAAAAAAAGGTGTTTTACTGTTAAAACAATCAAAAATATTTATATTTGTTTTTCGTTTCCAAAAAAAAAAAAAAAGTTTTCCAAAAAAAAACCCAAAAAAATCAAAGTTTTTACTATTAATCCCAAAAAAACAATGACAATATTTTAAATAAATTATATTTTAATCCTTCCGAAATGTGTCTTTTCTAATATGCACACAACCAAAAAATTACACAAACCAGAAACAACACACTTAGAAACATATAGACACATGTAAATTATGTGAGATTCTAACGTTTTCTGGACCGAGAAATGAAGTTGGATGCAGCCGCTAAGGGGTTTAGGTAAGTTTGAGGGACCGAGAAATGAAGTTGGATGCAGCCGCTAAGGGGTTTAGGTAAGTTTGAGGGACCGAGAAATGAAGTTGGATGCAGCCGCTAAGGGGTTTAGGTAAGTTTGAGGGACCGAGAAATGAAGTTGGATGCAGCCGCTAAGGGGTTTAGGTAAGTTTGAGGGACCGAGAAATGAGAGTTGTATGCAGGCGCTAAGGGGTTTAGGTAAGTTTGAGGGACCGAGAAATGAAGTTGGATGCAGCCGCTAAGGGGTTTAGGTAAGTTTCTGGTTGAGGGTGCGCATGCGCAAGATCTTATAAACATACGAACGCACGAATCTAAGAGGCCAAAAACCAATGAAAACCAGAGGCAAACGCAAGTAATTGGAAGAGCTTGACGATGGAAGCAGCCGAAAAAACAGGCTGCCGCCGCAACAGGTGAGCACATGAACGTGATTTTTACGATTGGCAACTGACTGAGGCAAGTTCGGGAGAGATCATACGAACGGACGTATCTTTTAGGATAGAAACGTATTTGCTTATTGAATCACTCGCAAGTTCATACGAACGCACGAGCGGACGTGAAAAATAGGATGATCGTGAGCCAAATCCAAGCTGTTACATGTTTCTTTGAATCAACCCTTATCTCTTGGGATTACCTACTCTGGGTTCTGGGGAAATGGGGTTTCGGACAATGATTTTTGGACTGGATCAAAGCCCTCTATGATGATCCGACAGCACGGGTGCGGTACTCAGGCTTTACTTCTGAGACCTTCCGGATCTCTAGAGGTACAAGGCAGGGGTGCCCCCTCTCCCTGAGTCTCTTTATACTAGCTTTGGAGCCTCTGGGTATAGCGATAAGGCGAAACCCGAATGTTAGGGGACTGGAAGTGGCGGGAATCCACCACAAGGCCCTCTTCTTTGCGGACAACGTTATGCTGGCGGTCTCGCAGCCCCTTACCTCCCTCCCAAACGTATACGCCATTCTGGATCACTTCGCCCGCATCTCCGGCTTGACCATAAATAGTGATAAATCTCAGGCCCTCAATATATTCCTGACTTCGGAGGTGGTGACGCAAATTAAAGCTAATTTTCCCTTTAAATGGGCGACAGAGCCGCTCTTATACCTGGGGGTACGTATTACGGCGGCATATGAAGACCTTTATGGGGCTAATTACCCACCCTTGTTTGGATCCCTGGCACGGTTGCTTGATACTTGGATGCCATATTCGCTCTCTTGGCTGGGCCGTATAAATGCAGTTAAAATGTCCATCCTCCCCAAACTCCTATACTTTTTTAGAACGTTGCCAGTACCAATCCCATCGTATAGGCTTTGTGTGATGCAGAGGAGAATATCGGTTTTTATTTGGTCTGGTGCACGTCCGCGAGTACCCAAGCGCACTATGTTCTGTCACAAGTCTCTAGGTGGGCTTGGTGTCCCTAATATTAGTATGTATTACAAGGCCTCCCAAATAGCCCAGCTGGCCCCCATGCATTCCTCTTTAAAGCCTCCCCTCTGGACGTTTCTGGAACTTCCGGACTGCTCGCCGACCCCGGTTGATGGCTTGCTATGGATGGACCCGGCGTCCAGACCTGGGACGCTTAGCCCCCTAATGAAGCACTCACTTTCGGTGTGGGACTCGGTGAAATACTCCGCCTCCCTGATGTCTCCTCACACTCCTCTAGCGCATCTCTGGGGTAACCCGTCCTTCCCTCCGGGGATGGATAATAGACCAACTTATAAATGGTGGATGGAGCACGGGATAACTAGGGTGCTGCACCTTCTTTCAGAGGATGGGTTTTTGTCCTATAGTTCCCTGAGAGAAAAATTTGATGTTCCCCAGAGGGCCTTTTTTCAGTATCTGCAGTTGAGACACTGGTTATCACCCTTAACTAGATTGGGGCAACCCTTTCGGAGATGCACCCCCTTTGAGGAGGTCTGTAGTTCAGACCCGTTCCGCAGGGGGTTAATATCCATGTTGTACTCTATGTTGAACAACATAGGGGCGGGTACACACGTCCACGTGGAAAAATGGGAACAAGATCTGGGCCCCTGTTGTTCAGATAGGGGGTGGGCGGAAATTTGGAATGCTGCCTCTTCATTCTCCATGAACTGAAACTCCAACTGAAACTGCTTACAAAGTTCTGTTTCGTTGGTACCTGATGCCCAGTCGCCTCGGTAAAATGTTCCCAGGGCAGGCCAATACATGCTTCAGGGGTTGTAGTGTTGAGGGAAACTTTATGCATATCTGGTGGACCTGCCCTATGTTGACCCGTTTTTGGTCCCAAGTATACAGGATGGCCGGTAAAATGTTTGGAACAAGTATCAGAAGGGATCCCTGGGTGGCCCTCCTTCACCGTAGACCTCCAGAGCTTACCAAAAAACAGAACAAACTATTCATTTACTTGCTCCTGGCGGCGAAGCAAACCATTGCCAGGGCCTGGAGGAAACAGATTGTCCCACTGTCGGAGGTGTCGTCTAGGATGAATGGGTTTTTAGTCAATGAGAGGCTCTCAAGCATCCTAGCCGACACCCAAGATAGGTTCCTCTCCATTTGGGAACCATGGATACAATATGCCTGGCCTAATGCACCATCGGGAATGCTCAGTTAGGCGATCGGTGTGGACCAGGTTGCGAGGACCCCCTCCCCTCCGTCCCCCTCCTTCGTCCCTCCCTTCCTTCCCCCATCTTGCTCTCCCCCCTTTTCTTTTTCTTTTTTTTTTTCTTTTTACTTTGGGTCTATCCCCACACCCACTGTGTCTCTCTCCACTTCTTGTTCTGCGGCCCGCCTCTCGTCGGTCTCCTGGGCCATGGGCCGGGCTGAGCGGCGGGGGGTGGGCTGTGGTGAGATGCTAATACGGTTTGCTTAAAACTGCTGTTAACTGACGCGAGAGGCAATGTGATTGATGACACAATACTGACAGATCCTGGTGTATTAATTGTTTATTCATATTCTTGCCACGCAGTAATTTCATTGCCATTCACTTTCTTGATGATCTGAATTGCTGTGTCTTGCTCTCTTGCTCAGACTACGGTAACTTGCTGTAATAATTAGAGATGAGCGAACTTTTGAAAAGTTCGATTCGGCCGATTCGCCGAATTTCACAAAGAAATTCGGGTTCGGCCGAATCGAACTTTTACGAAGTTCCCCATCATAAATGCCGGCATGGTGGGAGCCGGCCGGCGGGCCGGTAAAGCCGGCCGGCCCGCTCCCACCATGCCGGCATTTAAAAAACAAAAAAAAAAAGCATTTTTGCCGGCATGGTGGGAGCGGGCCGGCCCGCTCCGCTGTCAGCGGAACCGGCCGGCCCGCTCCCACCATGCCGGCATTTCAAAAAAAAGCAAACACTTACCTGCAGGTCCGGAGCGTGGAGGCCGGCGCCGCTCTCAGCTGTCATCTGAGGGCGCGTCATCAGAGGGGTGAGGTTTGTTGCGGGTGAGGTCAAATCCTTTGCCCTATGAAGGTGATGGAGGCATCTGCTCTTCATGCTCCACCTGCTATTCATGCTGAAACTGTGGCTCTAGCTGCTAATGCACAGGGATTAATGCAACATTGGCATATATTGCTGCTGCAGTGGCATATGTTTCTGCTGCTGCAGTGACATATGTTGCTGCTGCTGCTGCAGTGGCATATGTTGCTGCTGCTGTTGTAGTGATATCTGTTGATGGCATCTGTAGTGGCATCTCTTGATGCTGTAGTGGCATCTGCAGTGGCAACTGGTGCTGCAGAAGCTGTTAATGCTGCTCCTCAAGATCTTGTATGGCAGCCAGTAGTGGGGGTGCCTGTTGGGCCAGACAAATCAATTATATTGTTGTTATTATATCTACGCATTCAAGTTTTTAATGAAATATGCATGTTGTAGCATGCATCACCAGTTTGGCCACTTTAGACTTACTATATCCAAATCATCATTTGCTCCACTCCTTGAATAGACATTCCTTGAAGTACTTGCACCAGTACTTGGTAGTTGTAGTTTCTGGGCGGTCATGTGTGTTTGTTGTTTTGCTGCAATGATAAGATGACTTAGGCCCTTATTTAACAAGGGATAGCGACAGGTAGCGACTGGTGAGCGGCCGGTAATAACGGGCCCCGCCACGAGAACGCCGGCTCCCCACCACAATCACACATTTATCAAGCCAATCCTGCATAGCGACTGAGATAGCGCCATATAGCGACATCATTATTCCAGCCTCAGCCCACAGCGCCAGCGTCCGACCTTGAACAGCGACAGGTATGACCTCTCGCTACCTGGCGCGCTCCAATGCATTTCAATGGAACAATATTTAAATATTCATAATTAATTGTTATTTTTTTTTTTTTTTTTTAAATGTGAAAAATTCTTTGACCACTTCTGCCATTTTAAATAATTTTTTTAAGGTAAAAAAAAAGAAAAAGTACAGAATTGATATTACAGGTCTGATATTAATGTATTCATATTACACAATTATTTTAAAAACTTGTTTTTTTTGGTTTCCAAAATTATGGTTGTTTGGGGGTTAAAAAACTACTTTTAACCCATCGCCGCCAGCGCTCTGGGGTTTAAACATGCATTTTACAGCGCGAGAATTTTTTTGCGTGATTTGTTAATGAATATGGTGGAAGCCGGTCGCTCTGACCAGTCGCTATCATGTGCTCCCATACAGCGTGGAACCTGTCAAATAGCGACTCCTCACCCAATATTCAACATTGCGGGAAACCGACTGAGTCGCTATCAACTACCGAACAACGGCCAAGCCCAGCGACTACTAGCGGGCGCTCTGAAAATGCCGCTACAGTCGCTCAACTGTCGCTACCTGCCGCTGTTAATGAATCGGCCTCCCAATGTTCATCTAGACACATACCTTGTGTGCATAAGCAATGGGCAATCCATCTGCTTTCATGTTTGACAAGTTATGAATGTATTGGAATAGACACATAATAAAAAGTTCTTTAATTAACTATGAGTTGCCAGTTTTTTTGGTTTCTCTTATTTTGGCCTTTGATGGTCCACCAACAACACTTAGGCCATGATGAGATCAGGAACTAGACAATTGTAATGAGTCATATGGCCTAGAGGTGTTGCAGAGGAAGCAGAGTGGGTAGATAGCTGTGTAGCTATAGACTGCACGGGGCATGCTTGTAGGCTGGGTGTGTGGTCCTGATTGGCCCATGGTTGGGAATCTAACCTGCCACCTTCCAGTTACTTGCCTGTATCCTTACTTTTAGACCATAGCTGCCCCAATTTGATCTGTCCTGTTGGGCTCCAGTGGGAGAGGTTGTGGGGGGGCTGATGTGTCTTGCCCTAGTCGTCCCCTTTGCTTTTCTTCTTACCACTCCTGTTTGAGGTCTAGGGCAGCACTATGGCTAGGGCTACAAGTGCTTGCCCTAGTAGGCCTGCCTCTGCTTTCCTTTGCCTTGCCACTCTTGCTGGAGGAGCTCTTGGCTGAACGTCCACTATAACTGGGTCTACTAGTGTTTGCCCTAGTAGCTGGCCTCCCACTGCTCTGCTTTGCCTTCCCACACTTGGTGTAAGTGGACTTGGTTGGCCGAGCAGTATCGCTAGGGCTGCTTTGCCTTGTCCTGGTTGTTGGCCTGCCCCTGCTGGCTGGTGTTTGCTGGCGTGAACTTGTAGGTGAACTGTGGTGGTGGGACCCTTGGTGAGTGTTCCTGTCTGATTGCGGCTTTTGTCCCTGCCATTTTCACTTATGAGAAGGGAAATAGCTGTATGGGAGCGGAGCCAGCTCCACTTTAACAACTTATACTTCCCCAGTACGTGTGTATGCTCACGCACTGAGTTTTCGAAGCATTCCAACTTCCAAACTGCTGGGGCGCATCAGATTACGCATATAACATCCCCAAAATGGCATCTTCACTGTTCACCGCGCGACCAGCAGGATACCATCATGCTCATAAGTACAGGGTAAGTTACCCAGGATCACAAGTGCATAGTCAGACAGTCTGATCGGACATAGCTAGTTGGGGACCGAAGTGTCTAGGAGGGTAGGTTGAGAAGCACGCCGCCATTTTCTATGTACTAAAAGCGAAAGCTAGTGTATACATGGGCACCATGCGGGGACTGTTTTGGGCGGGGTGGATCTATTGGTGCCTAGCTGGGTGTGGCAGCAACATACCATGGGGCATCCCAAGTGGTAATAACAACGGTGACTAAGATCACAAAAACAAAGATGCAGAAATACATTAATAGAGATCTAAAGTGGTTGGGGAATGTTAATAACCTACTAGGCTTATTTTGAATATGTATATGATGTAGTTTATTGATTCCTATGTACTTGTTGTACATTTTAGATGATGATGACATACTGATATGACTTCCTGTCTGACATATATGCAAAGAGGTAATTGGCACTTGATGTGGTCACAAGGCTTGAGGAGGAGTCCTACATGTTCATGCCGATTTGGTTGGACCTGAAAAAGAGGAAGAAGCCCCAAGTAAGTGACAAGTCTTGCCAATACATTCACTACTCTAATCACATTAGGCAGGTCTGTGTTTAAAGGAATGCTATTCTCTTCCAGTGTCAGAATTCCGGAAAGAGTGTGGCCCACCCGAAGGCGACAAGGCTGGCCAAGGCTGCAAACGTGAACGTGGAGGTGGTGGCAGAGAAGTGCCAATGACCCTTGGCTTCTCTGCCCCAAGCTCACCTGCACCAATTTGCAGAGGAGGAGGCACAGATGAGGGGCAGGAAGTCTGAGGATGATGGAGGACAGGCGGAGTCAGGTATGAGCATCACACACAAACACACACAGGAACTCAGAGACAAAACACACACACATATGTGTTGTAATGTGTAATTTTGTGACATTTCCTTCTAGATGGCCAAAATGTCCCCGTGGGTGAACAGTGACGTAGTGGAGGTGAACCAATCCTACCAGAAGAAAAGGGGGTGATGTGCCACACACAAAAGAGAAGACAAGAAAAACCTCAATCACATTCAATAACTATTGTTTTTGTTTTCTTCTACAAACTCAAACCAAGAAGTGTGGCAGTTTCCAGTGAGAAGGGTGGCTCCCCAAACCCGAAACCCCCACCAGCCTAGTAAGTGACTATTTACTAACATGGCTTCTTCAACAGGTTGTCAGAAAGCAGAGGCTAGACCGTACACACATTAGAGATGCAGCAGCACCTGCAGGACAGTTGCTGTGAATTGGCTGGTGGGGGATATTGAGGAGCTGACAGCAGCCATGGGGAGCCACCCACCTTCTTTTAACCCGCAAAAAAACTTTGTAAATAGTTATTTTAAAAAAAGTACCTAGTTTTTTATATGCCTTTTTTATATTTTCATAATAAACATAAGAGTAATGTTTACATTATATCCATGTGGGTATCCCAAATTTACAACTAGGAAGAAGAAAAGAAGATGTGAAAGTGGTTAAGGTAAGCATTGGAAGGAATAAAAGAATTCATGCCAAAGTGGAAGGTGGTCAAGGCAAGCATTAGGAAGAGGAAGAAACGAAGATGCAGAAGTGGAATGTGGTTAAAGTAAGCATTAGGAAGAAGTAAAGAAGATTGCATGCCAATGTGGAAAGTGGTTAAGTTAAGCATTAGGAAGAAGTAAAGAAGAATGCATTCCAAAGTGGAAAGTGGTTAAGGTAAGCATTGGGAAGGAGAAGAAAAGAAGAATGCATGCCAAAGTGGAAACTGGTTATGATAAGCATTAGGAAGAGGAAGAAAAGAAGATTACAAAGTGGAAGGTAGTTAAGGTAAGCATTAGGAAGAAGTAAAGAAGAATACATGCCAACGTGGAAAGTGGTTAAGGTAAGCATTAGGAAGAGGAAGAAAAGTAGATGCCAAAGTGGAAAGTGTTTAAGGTAAGCATTAGTGACAAAAAAGGAGAATGCATAACAAGCATGGCATGCTAAGTACTTTGGAACAGAAGAGTACAGAAAAGTAAGTAAATAATGGGCTAGCACGGCCAGGGTATAGGAGACAGTTAAAAAAAAAAGGTTTGCATATGCGTTCAAGCCAGCAAATAAGCCAGAGTCTGTGTATACATTTCAGGAAAACTAAAGTAAAACAGAATTTAGGGGCTAAATGAAGGGTAAAAATACATAATTTTGCTAGGAGACAAGTGTTTCGATTTAATGTATACAAAAGCATTGTCTGTATGTCTGTATTGTCTGAAACAGGCCTTGAGAGTCGTACTCACTGCGTTCTTGATGGCTTACGCAGCTACTAAACTACCCAATGGAGGCTCTGAATCATGTGAACGCATGGAGGCTATGTGTAATATTCACACATACGAACAAAAATGAGATGAAACATAGAAGGCTCGGAATCAACCCTACTGACTGATATTCACTACTAAGTAATGTACGTTGTGCCCCCCTCGGTGGCGAACCTATTCCTGGGGTGGTGGGAGAAGGAGGTTGTCTTTTGTGAGGACATGTGTGGTTATCATCGGCACATGTTGGGTTGGCACAGGTATATTAACGATATACTGGTGTTGTGGCAGGGGACAAAGACACTTTTCAATGACTTTTTAAATTGTCTCAACACAAACAACTTTAACATCTTCCTTACCGCACAGGTTTCAGAAAACAGGTCAGTTTTCTTGACCTAATGATCACCATTACGGAGGATGGGACACTGCGTGCCAGTCTATATCGCAAGGAAACAGCAGTTAACTCCCTACTGCATTATGGCAGCTTTCACCTGGCTAGTCTAAAATTATTAGGATTCAGGCCAAGTATACTTTCTATCCTCATCGCAATCAATATTTGGTGTAATTAGGGGGAGGCCAGTGTGCATTCCCCAGCCCCATAGAACCTTAGGGCATTTTGCGGTCGCCGCTACCCATTCCCTCTTATACTTTTGTTATACATAACCTTCTTTGCACCCCCTTGTGACATGCTTGTTTAGGCCCCCTTACAGGCATATAGACACATGGGACTGTTAGCACTGTCCCTGATTTTTGACTGCAACCATAAGTTATCAATTTTCTTTATGTATTGCTCATTATGGTCATTGTAATAAAATGCTGGCCTCTTTTTCTTTATCAATTTATTCTTAATCTTTTTTCTATATAGCTCTGCTGAGCTTCTTTTACCTTTTTGATGGGCATTCGTGACAGCACCTTATGCACAGCAATTGTCTCCCAGACTCAGGTATGTAGGATTTGTTTCCTACAGAGAGTAATAAAATGTCTTTATCAATGGTACTCTAAGGAGCTTCATTCAATTAGTCTGAATGTCTATTGACAGCATGATTATATATTTTGTTAGATGGTGAAATAATCAGCAGTCCCAGCAGACACTGATGAAGCTCAATGAGAAGCGAAACTAGTCTGTACTGCAGGATTTTATCATGAATTTCATGGGATTGGAGACATGGTGATTCCAAGACCAACTATATGCTGTGAAACAAAATCCTTTTTTTCTTTTTTTAATCCACAAAAGTCACCCATTTTATATGTCTGTTGTACTATGTGTTTACTCCTTGTGAATAAAATGCTTCTAAATTTATAATACCCTATTATTTTTGCTCAATATATTGGCGAGGTCCTCCATGGAGCCCCGTATGACCTTTTAAGTTGGGGGATGGTCCTGTGAATCCCAACTTGTTTTCTCTTTTCTCTAGTCTAAAATGGGGAATACCGACAGGGCAGTTTCTGAGAATTCGCAGAAACTGCTCTAGTGAAGATAAATTTTTGCACCAGGCTAATGACCTTGCACATCGATTTAGTAAAAGAGGGTATCCCAAAGCAGTGGTTGACAGGGCTCTGGAGCGGGCTAAAATAACCCCCAGAACAAGATTACTTGTCCCAAAAAAGAGAGAACGAAGGATTTCTGAGGTAAGATACACGACGCAATACACTAGTGAGTGGCACAATCTTAGACGCATCTTCAAAAGTCATTGGGATATACTCAAGGCCGATCCACATCTAGCTAGATGGGTTCTGGGGAGTCCCCGCATGACAGCACAACAGGCCCCCAGTATCCGGGATAGGGTATGCAGTAGCCATTTTAGTGCACCTCCAAATTGGCTGCGGAACCAGAGAGAGGTAAGTGGAAATTACCCATGTAGAGGGTGTTCTATATGCCCACATATGAATAAGCTTAAATTTGTAAACAATTTACTGACGGGCAAGAACACACGCCAACTGATTAATTGCAAGTCCATGGGAGTAATTTATGCTTTGACATGTAGTTGTCCCAGGATGTATATAGGGGAAACAGCCTCAAAGCAAGAGTGCAAGCGCACTTTTCTAGCATCCGTCTGGCTGCTAGAAATGTTCAGTAGGGCAAAGTAGTTCCCCCGGTAGCCTTACATTTTCTCCATGACCATCAGAGTGATTTCAGTGGCCTAAAGGTTACTGGCATCGAGAAGGTAAATATAGGCCCACGTGGTGGGAAGATTAAGAAAGTGTTGCAACAGAAAGTGTTGCAACAGAAAGAGTTGCGGTGGATTTTTAATTTGGATTGTCAGGCCACCATTGGACTTAAAAAGGATTTGGCTTTTTTTGGGCACATAATTTACATTTTTGACGCACTGTTTGTATATATTTCACATTTATTTTATAGTGGTCAGTAGTATGTAGGTCACGTACACTTATAGTATACATTGCACTGGGGTGTGTTAGGATGTAGTTGTTGGGATTTTTATTCATTTTTTGTTGTTTGGTCTATTTTTAGCACGGAGTCAGGAATATATATGTGGGCCGATCCTGAAGTTGAAGTGAATTCTGGGGAACTGTGATCCTTATTGAAGAGAAGAAGCAATTGGGTCCACCGAGAAAGAAAGAAAAACCTGGATTGATCCTATGTGTAAAAAATTGGAGTGTTTCATCCAACTACCTCCTCTAGAGATGAGCGAACTTTTGAAAAGTTCGATTCGGCCGATTCGCCGAATTTCACAAAGAAATTCGGGTTCGGCCGAATCGAACTTTTACGAAGTTCCCCATCATAAATGCCGGCATGGTGGGAGCGGAGCCGGCCGGCGGGCCGGTAAAGCCGGCCGGCCCGCTCCCACCATGCCGGCATTTAAAAAACAAAAAACAATAAAAAAAAAGCATTTTTGCCGGCATGGGGGGAGCGGGCCGGCCCGCTCTGATGACGCGCCCTCAGATGACAGCTGAGAGCGGCGCCGGCCTCCACGCTCCGGACCTGCAGGTAAGTGTTTGCTTTTTTTTGAAATGCCGGCATGGTGGGAGCGGGCCGGCCGGTTCCGCCGACAGCGGAGCGGGCCGGCCGGTTCCGCTGACAGCGGAGCCGGCCGGCCCGCTCCCACCATGCCGGCAAAAATGCTTTTTTTTTTTTTTTTTTTTTTTTTTAAATGCCGGCATGGTGGGAGCGGGCCGGCCGGCTTTACCGGCCCGCCGGCCGGCTCCGCTGTCACCATGCCGGCATTTTTTTTTTTTTTTATTTCAGGAAAAATTCGATCGGCACGAACCACAAAATATTCGGGTTCGTGCCGAATCGAATATTTCCTGAAATTCGGAGCGAATTCCGGTTCGTCCGAACCGGTTCGCTCATCTCTAACCTCCTCCTTTCTTTTCTCTCCCTTTCTGTGAAGGTTGCGCACATATAGCTGATATATGCAGTTTGTTCTATTTATAAAGGATAGCTGTCTTATGTTCATCTGAATGCGTATACCTTGGACATTTTTGTCAGTACCATCATTAACAGCAGAGGTTGTTGAGGGCTATATTCCGGTCTTTGAATTACTATGCTTTTTGTAGTATAGCCATTTTATTATATTATATATAATATATATTTGTCCATTAGAAGCCTGTTCATGGTCTTGGAGGTGCTTCCCTTTTTGAGAGAAATAGAGCGTTTGGGTGGCAGTCTCCACAATATGGGTGATTTGTGAAGTTTGTTGATTGTGAGTTAGGGCCAATATTGTGTATATGTATGACTTATGCAGACTTATTGAGAGACCGTAGGGAAGTCAATTACTTAGATCCATTTAGGATTCTCAGTAGTTTGGTAGTAGAAACATAAAAACAACCAAAAGGTGTTCCATCTTTAATTTGGCTTATATATGTTCTGTATTATGGCACGATAGAATCTAACATAACATCAATCAGTTTATGGAATAGAGTATCTTTATTATGTAGCTATTATCTTACAATTGCAATGATGTCTTTTTTGTTTGTATGTTTGGCTGGTGGCTTTGCGCAAGGTCCTCATGAGTGTCCTCATACTTACCTGTCCTCGTTCCTGTGTCCATGCATTGCGGTCCCCTCGGGTTGCGCGCACACACCCAGCTCACTGACTGGGAGCGCACTCAGCGATTAGCGTTTCTGCGGCGTGGGGGCATGGGAACGGGGCGGGTGAGTACTTAAGGGGGCACATGCTGGGGCAGTGTGTGAGCCTTTCTGCCCTGAGGAAGTGACGCATTGACGTCACGCAACGTGTCGGCAGTGAGTGGGGGGATGCTGCATGGCCTCTGAGATATGTGAGATTTTTGTGTATTGATGGATTGTGTGTATTTGTTTGTCCTTACCCACTGGTCCTTATTTGTATAGTTTGGTATAGCACTTTAGCACATGGCACTTTTTATAGCAGGGAATATGTGGTACACATAGCATGATTTTAGTATAGTACACACTAGTATAGCATTATTGTGTTTCCAGCAGGGTTAAAGAGGGCCCACAGGCATATCTGATTTATATGGCAATCATTTTTGGCCTATAAGAGCAGCCGTTTGTCATAATTTCCCCCTTTCTCCTCTCAGGTTTTTGTCTTATGTATTTCAGATTGGTTTTAATATGTCTAAATGTATGTGTATGTATATGTATGTATGTATATGTATATGTACTAATAAAATATGATAATTTTGTGATATTAAGAGAGTGGTGCCACGTTTTGTTTGGGATAGGTTGAGGAGTAGTGGGACTTCTCTCTTTCTTTGAAGTTTGGTTGAGATACACTAACTGTGTTCTTATCCCATTGTGTGCACACAGTTTTTTAC
This sequence comes from Gastrophryne carolinensis, assembly GCA_027917425.1. Taxonomy (NCBI): domain Eukaryota; kingdom Metazoa; phylum Chordata; class Amphibia; order Anura; family Microhylidae; genus Gastrophryne; species Gastrophryne carolinensis. Next base: position 90,040,523 of record CM051243.1, read on the forward strand.
CATATTGCCAGTGCGGTCTCTCCTTCTCTTGTGTAAGTAAAGTAAGTAAAGACCATAAACCTGTTCAGTTCACAAATTGGTAGCTTAAGGTGTCACAGAAAGTTGGTTAGTGGTAGGGTAAAAACAATGCAGCATTGTAGGTAAGTATTTTGACCTATTGTTGCACATATATATTTTGATTGCCTTCAGGTGTTTCGCTTGATAGCGCATCCTTAGAAGATGTTAGATTGCTGCTGGTGCTAGAATCAAAATTAGATGTGTCATAGTAAAAGTCTTGAGGGATAGATGGGTGACTGGTATCGTGTGTCTTATTTACAAAAGTAGATGACAAAATAGTGATAGAAACTGGTAAGGCTCTATACAGTCGCTACAGTATATTTAGTACCAAATGAATATCTCTCTCGCTGTATTCATTCAATGTCCTTCTAAATCCTTTCATTTAAAAAAAAATAACAGTATAAATAGAGGTTAGCTCTATCTAGGTTATTCTAGGAGCCCCTAGAACCATGTTACAAGCCAAATGACATCTAATTATTTATATAATGGGCTATTAAATGAATCCTAGTACATAACAATCAAATACATTCAAGGCATCAAACACAAAGGTTAAAAGCTTTTACTGTAGTGGGAAAGAACATGTTTATATATCGCTTTACATTGAAAGCGCATCTTATAGAATTTTCACATTAGATCACTTGCTGGCTGCTTTCTGAGTCCTAAATGAATTAATATACAATGGTGAAAAACTGATAATGGGCAACATTTGTTATACAGTAGATTCTAAGTAAAGTATGCTTATATTCATAACTGTATTGCTGTATTATATGCAGTGTATACTGTAAAAGCTATTCCTCTGAGTCTTTCACTTGACAATGCAATTGTCAATACAATGACCAATAGAGTTGGTTACATAACTGTCTATATTTGCATCAAGCAAGCCAAATGTATGCTTTGCTATGCCTTGCACTCTCTATCTACCTATTTGTCCGTATTTGAAGGCACATTAAAAGCCTCTATCTCAGGCTCAGATCAACCACTACAGCTTTTAAGCTTTGTTTGCCCATAATATAAAGAAAAACCAATAACATTTCTTCGAGATAAGTTTCCTACTTACCTTATCTTCAGGGCATTTGCCTTTTTTGCAAGTCTTAAATTGAACATGAGCATAAAAATTGCATTTCTCATGTTGCAGAGTTAGCAAAGACCAGCAGAAATGCACAGCAGACAGTGGATTGTGGCATTAGAGCACTGGAGCCAAAATCAGGAAAATGACCTGGGGCTTATTGTTGAGTGTGTTTATGATGGCTACTGCTTCTTGACTTGAATATTCTCTGATCTGATGCACCAACATTTGTAACCTAGCTTGATCGGCCTTCATACAGTTTTCTCTTTTGGTTTTCAGCTTAATCCTAAATCTTTATTGTGTACAGGCTACATTTAGTCCCTGGACCCCATGTTAGCTTGATCTTGGGGCACCTTGCTTGTTTATCTGACCTGATGTCTTGACCTTTTTGAAGTGGATCTGGTGGACTATGAGAAAATGATCTCATCATCTCGGGCCTTGGGGAAAAATTTATGTATGGTCCTGCCAATTGATAAATACTGATTAATAATATACTACAGCTGGCCAACTGCAAAACAGTCTCAGACGTCATGTTAAGATTCCAGAGACAGAAGTCCTCTGCCACCATCCTTAAGGTGACCCCTCACATTCCATTTGTTTATACATTAAAGAGGTGGGTGCGGGGTTTTGTTGCAGCTTTTAGTCACACTTATCCACATCTCCCTGAATGATCTTTCATGTTTCTTAGCTTATGTCTGAGCAGAGGATCCATTTTTGAACACACAAAGGCCTGTATAGCTAACCAACAGATTCCAGTTACATTGGCTTTTGCTCTGCAGTCAGAACAGCAAGGTCAGTGCTGGAAGATGCTACACCACTGGAATTGGGATCAATGTTCTTATATGCACAGTTATGTATTATTACAGTTCAGTATTACTCAGTATTTGTTATCCTTCAGTATTTTCAGGATTCAGTATTTGTTATACCATTTGGTAGCTATTGTCAAATGCTGCAGTGACTCTTAAGGCAAAGTGATAGCACTATTGTCAAGCAAGAGCTACCCACAACTTGCAGAAGTGGCTAAGGACATATAAGAACCCAGTTGGGCCCACAGTGAAGGATTCTACTTACAGCTGAGTCCATCCCTAGCTTTGCTTGAATCTGGCTAAGCCTCCAATTTGACATCTATTCAGTACAATATCATGATATTAATCTCTAAGTTCTAACATTTATGTGAGGAAATCCATGTCACAGCCTACTGAATCTCACAATGTGTTTTTCTAATCCCGGTCTATTTATGTGAAATATCGGGTCCAAAACAAGCCCTGTAGCTTTAAATCTAACCAAAGCACATGGACATATGAGTTCCAATTAAGGCAAAAAAAACCTTTAGATTATATGCTTTAATGCAGTAAGCGCACACATACAGGTCTGAAGAGCAGGTTACAGGTAAGTAATGATAAACAGAATGCAGAGAAAATGATAGTACCTTAGTGCGATCAGAAGAGTTGTTGTGCAGTGCAACAACCAGGAGGTGTGTGGCAGCCTTGGACTCCTTCCACACATACACATGACCTTCCCAGAAGACAGACACCTGTCCTAGCCCTGACAACCTGGTTTATCCATAGGTTTTCCACTCCCTTCTCGTCTTTGGTAGGTGGGTAGTTCCCACCTTTCAGCCAATAGTTAGAATAAACTCCCGAAAATAACCTTTGATAGAAATTGCATACACTGCATACACTGGTTCCAGTGTTAAAAGATTTAGTCCCATGTGGGATATCTGGTGGATTCAAAGATGGTGGGCTGATATGGCTTTGAACCCGAGATCTCCATATCTCAGGTTATATGCTAGCTACAATGATGGGGAGCATAGCTAGCGGGGCTTCGGGACCTATCCGGTCCAATTAGGTATTTGGCTTGTGGCCAAAGGCAAGGTCAAAGTGGTGGCCCAAGTCAATGCAGACTGCACAGCTGTACAGTAAGGCCATTTCTCAGAGCCAGTCCAAAAAAAGGGGGTAAACTCAATATAAAGACAGGACAGAAAACAGGTGTAAATCATATGAATTATGTAATGTCATGTGTTAGGTCAAGCTGGACAAGTGTGCAAACCCATGCACATAGCCAAGCAGGCAATCAGGCTTGAAGCATTGTCAAGCCATCATGGTCATGAACAAACTATGTCCATTATGGGTAGAGGACACAAACAGCTTGGAAGTCAACAAATGAAAAGGTAGAACAGTAATGATTGATGGGAAATTGATCACTGAGGAAGTTATGGGGGCCTCAAATCCATTGATTCATACATCAACCCAGGCTCTGGTTTCTATGCATTGAGGTGGCAGCCGACGGGGAGACCATCATTATCACTATCATTATTATTATTTTTGGTGGTTTCAGCTGTTGCACACATTAGGATATCGCTTGATAGCATTTTGGGTTTTTGGCACGTACAGGTTTTTTACATATCTTCTATTAGTTTTGAGTTGATATGGTATGGAATAGTATGTAGATGGTTATATAGGCTTATACATATATATATATATATATATATATATATATATATATATCCGGATCATAGGCAGGGATTGGTTTAGAGAATTGGTTATTAACTTATCGTGATCAATAGACTTAAGTTTGGCATGGCTATTAACAATTAATAATATATATATAACTTTTCTTAGTATTTTGATTTCATTTCTATATTGATTCTCCCCTCAGCCTACACCTCTATTTATGTATGTCTTTCTTCTTGGAGTTTTGTATGCATATCTATGTATTTTAGAGGTTTGCATTGTCTTTTCTTGCTGTGGAATAAAGACAAATGTTTTTGCAGATTTTGGTGTGCCTCCCTATTAGTTTTTCATCCAATACATAGATTTGTGTTACAGAGTTGGGAGTGGCACCCAGATTGGATTTTGGGTTGTTCTTGTCTAGGGGGACAGTGCGGGCTGGTGACTATGTCATATTCTCATTTCTATGCATTTAACAAATAGAACTGCATATTTAGTGGAAAAATAGAAATAAATTATGAAAGCTAATGATAACAGCAGAATTATTCAAATCATTAAGTGGATGGTAAATTAATGGCATATGCTCTTACTCAAACATATTAGCAGAACTCTGTTTAAAAACAGAACAGAGAGCATGACTCACTAAGACAGCCTACATTCTAATGACTCTCAGATGATCGAGTGTTGACATCAAGCATCCACCTAAGTTTTACTCAATGAAGTCAGCACACTTCATTTCATTATAAATGAAGACTACTTGTAGGCTCCATACATTGATGAGCCGCCCTCCTACACAATGTGCTTAAGGCATGGGTTTTCATGGTGTAATTATTTTAAACTGAAAGAACAAACAGTAAGAGCGTCTGATGGAGATTTAAAAGGTCTGGAAACAAATGGGGATGCAGTTGGTATGCTTTGATGCATTAATTTACAAATGATGTGGCTCTTAAAGTCCACTAAACCCAACTTGCTGCAATCTGTAAGTAGACTTAATGCAATTTAGCAAATATAACTCTTAACTGTGAAGAAAAATATGCTTTATGGGTGAGCAAAGGCTTGATGATTTATATATACACTTAAAGCAGACTGAAACCCTAGAAATTCTGTATGTCCCCACCCAGTGCTGCAGGGAACAATATTCAACAATAATAATCATTCTGGTGGTGGATGCTGGCATGGTTCTTCCGGAAGCCGGGTGGCACAGCTAGTTGCTCACCACATGCTCTTTGCCCCTAAAAAATACTCCACAGACAGTACAACCTCTGGGGAACTGCCTGGGCCAATTAGCCCTTGTTTTGCTTTTGGGCCATATATCCCTTAAAGCAGCTAAGGGCCAATGAGACCATGGTTCCTGCCCCAGCCAGTGGTCACTCCGGTAGTACTCCTCTGTTGCCATTGCCTGTCCCCCAATAATAACTGTTCCAGTCCACATTGCCTAGGACAGTGCTCATACTTCTAAGGTGCACCTCTACTGTGTCTAATTGCTGACTACCACCTTTTTAACCTACCCATATTTTCTCCTGCATTGGCCTCTGCCTGACAGCTTTAGCTTTTTGGATACTTCACTTCTCTATCTGCCTGACCTCAGATCTTTGGCATATCTATAGCAAAAAGAAGCGTCTGTAGGCTGTGTAATGCTCAAGAGTTATATGTCTTGGATGGAAGATACATCTCACACTTTTTATTAGATCACTGGACCTTTAACGAGCATGGCTGGACCAATCTAGAGAGTATTTTTAGCAGAGAGAGGGTGGGAAGGAGAGGTTGCCTGTCCCCAGATTCTTAGCTTGCCTGTTCCTTTGGCAAACAGGGGCGTATCTATAGCCAAAAGAAGTGGCTGTAGGCTGTTTAATGGCCTCACACTTTTTTAGATCACTGGCCCTTTAAAGGCCAAGGCTGGATCAATCCAGAGAGTTTTTTTAGCAGAGGGGGGTCACCAAGAGTGGCTGCCTCTTCCCAGATTCTTAGCTTGCCTGTTCCTTTGGCAAACAGGGGCGTATCTATAGCCAAAAGAAGCGGTGGAGATTGAGGGTTGTCATCCAAATAAAGGACAGTGTCGTTCGGACATTATACTAGGAGGTCTACATCCTACAAGGCCAGGATTCAAAGGCTGTAGGCTGTGTATTGGTCAAGAGGCAAGTCTTGGCAAGGCTTGGCAAGGCTGGATCAATCCAGATAGTATTATGTGCAGAGAGGGTGTGGGCAGGAGAGGTTGTTTAACTAGAGAGCTCTGAAATGCTTGATGCATGGAGGAAAACTCCACTGTGATCTGAGACTTGTGGAGCCTCTGGAATTGGAGTTCTCTTAACGGCTATGCATCCCTGGCTGAAGTAAGTTGATAGGTTTGTGTTATAACTATAGGAACAGATTCTGATTGTGATTATTGAACTGATATAACATGACTGATATCAATTCCCCACTTGTTGTTACTGCTGTAAGCCATTTCAGTTGAATAAAATGACTTTGTACAATACAGTGCCTTGTGATCACATCCATCCCTTGAATGTCAGCAAATTTGTTGGGCTGAAGGGTATTCCTATTGGTCTGATGTATGTATTGGGTCTTGTTTATTTGACCAAAGTCTCTTTTACCAGAGGTAGTATTATTCTGCACTCAGGGATTACGGAAATATTCATTTGGCTAAACATTTGATAATGTAAATATATATAGATTCATTTTATAGATCAATTTGGATTACAGTGGATACTGTATGTGTTGAGGGGCATTGAACATCTTTATATTCATTCTTTGTTTCTCCATTTTAACAAAAGTGGCTTCTTTTCTATTGTCTTTCCCATATAGTGAAGCTTTAACACCTACCTCCACAACAGTTTCTATTAATATACCGTTATGATTAGGCACCTAGAAGGAAGATAACCCAATTTCCAGATGTAGTGTGGTTGGGTGATCAAAGTCAGGGCACCAGAGGAGCTGACCAAAGATAAAGGTCAGAGACACAGAAGAGTCAGATCAGATGCAGAGGTCAAAGGCAGACAGGACAGGTTTGTAGTAAGAAAATATCTGGGCTGGTAGCATAGATTCCAAGAGTATAAATATGAAGAGCCATCAGAGATCAGAGATCAGAGTTCAGAAATGACCAACTGCTACTCGGGTCTAGGCTTTATCTCTATGTACAGGCAGATTGCACACACTGCGTCGCAAGTTTTTGAATGTGAGGAATGCATGAGTAGATGTATACTATGGATGGTGATTATCCAATATGCAATGTCTAAGGGAGCTGGTACTTGTGTAGAGATCTTTTGCATACATAACTGACATTAAGATCTGGTGCAATCACATCATGGATGTACTGGAGAGTTGTTTTCCTGGGGTGGAGAGCTATCTATTTTATGACATATACAGTACACTACCCATGTCGAATATACAATCTCCATGAATTTACAACCTTATTCTGATTTGGATAAGAATTACATTCACATTCACAAACAGTATTTAAAGGACCAGTCTGGGCAAAAAACAGCAATATGAACATTTTCCCTGCAGCCAATGAATCATGGTCCTTCAGACACAGGTCCTTACAGAATATCCAGCTCGGCAATAAGAAATTGTCCCTGGCAGTTTTCTTGTGCCAATTGTCATTGTAGATATAACATTCCAATAGGAATGAGGACTTTCAAAGGCCTTTTAGTGGGCCATGTTGGTATCTGTAACTGTTCTTCTTGAGAACCGACTGTTTTTTGTTAAATCAAAGTAAGACTGTTCCTCACAGGCTTTTAATATCGAACTGATAGAACTGAAATCTTGGATTATCTACAGTTAATTTCTGAAAGAAATAATTAAATCCCGAGATTTCCAATGCCAAATAGTCATTTCTAATAATCCAGCAGAAATAATGAATAAAAGTTGGTTTACTAGTAATAGGGTGACAGCAGCACATTTATTAGAGTTAATTGAGAGGTTGTTTTTACATGAAAAATGTGTGTTCTTCGCATTCATTACTTCTGAGCTAATTTTTACGGCTTGCTCGTTTATGCATTGCGAGCGCCACACACTTCCCCCGTCCTTGTCATTTTTCAAAGCTGAAATCATGGGCTTTAAAACTGATGGACGATTAATCATTTTAAATGCTAAAGTTTGATGCCGCAAAATCATTTCCCTGATAGATGGATCAAAAGAGAACATTTTTCATTAACAAGGGGTGAGTTCATGTAATGGAACTCTAGAACATCTGTAACACGAACCGAGGCTATGTCAGGCATTTTTTTTGGCTTGTAAATTCCTCAGATAATGGATCTCTTGATTTTTTTTTACCTTAAAGTGAACCAGCCAGAAAAATACATTTATATTATAGGGGAATTACACAACCTCATGTGAAAGATGTAAAGATATTAGAAGACACCAAGTAGTTCAATAAATATACAGACATGTAAAGATGTCCACCCTTACCATAGATAAAATTTGTGTAATGACTTCTATTTCACAAGATATCTGTTAAACACCACGTCATGATACTGCAACTAAATCCCCTAAAGGTTACATTTGCAGAATGAAAAAAAGCTGGCCAAGCAACGGCCCACAATAGTATAAAATAGAAAAAAATCATATGTTTCTGTGCCTAGTTGCTTGGCATTGTTTGTTGAAGGTTTAGGCTTTGAATGCAGTTCTTACATGAAGACCATTTCTGTTGAAACATCTGATTGCTGCCATTTCTGAGCTGATGGCACTGTTGGACACTATACGTTTATGATTTGCTACAGTAAATACTCTCTGTTTTGTGGTTGAATAGTTTGAGTGTGAGAGACCGTTCAGATGTAGTGCAACTACCTTGTGCCTTGTTGTTGTGCTCAGTCTTGCCATAGTGTATGAACTATGACATTCACATCCTCACCTTCTTAGCAGAGTTTGTTTTTTCCTCACCCAATCAACACTTCTAGTTTTGCATCATTTTTCAACATGTGCCTAAAATGTTTGTCCCCCGGGGACACTCTTCTTCTTTGTGAGCCTACAACCCCCAATCTCCGCAGCCAGCTTTACCTTTAGCCAAGCCCCAGTTTGCTGGGATGCTTTAAACGCCTCGCCGGACACGGTTGCCCCCAGGACTTACTGGCTCAAAGGATGTAAGCTGACGGGGGGTGAAGAAGGGTGAACCAAAGCTCAGACTGGGCGTAACAGACAGTATTGAAAACAGTTTGGGTGCTCCGGCAGAGAATTCAAGCGAGGTCAAAGTCACGCCAAGGGTCAAACCAGGAGGTAAGAGAGCTTCACAGCACCAAGGATCAGACAGGTTCATAGTCATAATACAGGCTGAGGTTGGTACAGGCGGTGGTCAGGATAGTAAGACAAGCAAGGTCGACAACGGGAATCAACACTGAAAATCTCAGGATAACACACCCAGCTAAACGCTATCACAGGCACGTACACACTGAAGAGGTAATCCCTTTATAGGACTGAACTCGACAGGATTGGACAAAGGGAGTGTGTCAGTGACTGGTGCAGTCTTCAAACTTTGGGCTGATTGCCCAATTTGAACTTGGAAGGGTGTATCGGCCAGGACACAGTTTGAAGGGATTGGTTCCTTTAATTCAGCCGCCGTTGGCTGTGTGCAGGAAGCTGAGGATGCGGTAGCTGAGCAGAGGAGAGGGAGGCGGCAAGAGTCCCAGCCAGGCGGCCAGAGACACCGCGGGACTGGAGCCCAGGTAAGTTTACAGTGACATTTGCAATATATATATATATATATATATATATATATATATATATATATATATTGTATATACAGAGAGAGAGAGAAAGTAAAGTAGAAGATGTTACTCTAAGAAACTAGGTCAGTTCAGCGCACAAAGATGGAATATGATGCAGAGGCCAAACTGTGCTAGGTAAAATAGTGCAAGGGTGTCAAACTTATTTTCACCAAGGGCCACATAATCATTCAAGTTGCCTTCAAAGGGCTGTTAAAATAATGTGAAACTAAATGCAAACATAACCATTCGAATGTATGGTTACAGACATAGGATAGGATTAGGATGGTTTCAGATGCAAAATTATTTTGCCCAGAACAAATGCATGCATGGAACTGCACTTCTCAGGACAGATACAGACACAGAATTATTTTGATAAAATGACATTTAAAAAATTAATCTTCTTTTCTCAACGTCACTTGGCAATAGCTAGCAATAACCCCTGCAGCAGCTGTAGCAACCTCTCCTGTGGCAGTAAGTTGAGTGGGTTAAGTGGACCCCTCTTGTGTCTCAAACAGCTAGCTGCTAGTTGCAGAACAGTTGTAGGCACTACTCATCCCCCCCAGAACAGTAAATACTTTTGACTGTTTCTGAAAGGTCTGTCTTACCAGCACTAAATAGAGAGTTTGAAAAGATGTGTATTTATAGGCACTGGGTCTGGGGGCAGTAGTAAAGGGTATCAGGCCAGCTAGAAGGGGCACCGCCGCCATCTGGTAGCTGTCCGAGGGCCACATAAAAGGCTTAGAGGGCCACGTCTGGCCTCCGGACCTTGAGCTTGAAATAGTGGATAACCCATTAAATAACTGACGTGCCCTCAGATTTTCTCAAGGAGACACTCTACTGCAAATGTTTGCAAGAGCTAAAGCTGGACATTTTTTGGGTGAGGCAGAATGATTTATCCAATTCTTTATCACGGAAAGATTTTCTCTGCCTCCCAACTCACTGCAAAGATAGTTTTTACGGGACTTATGGGTCTAACATTATTATACTGTATAGTTGGGAAATTACCTGAGTTGGTGGATCAGATATGAAGAGGATTTTCTCAAAATATGTTGGGTCTTTCGTTACTATTGTCAAGTCTCGCAGAAAAGTAAATAAATAAGGCGATTAGTCTTTTAGAGGGATACACAGTTGCTCAGCAAATACGCTGGTGTAAGTGTATAGTGTTGGGTTGTGGATCATAAAGCTTTTACAGGTAGGAAGAAGATGTCACTGTAAAGCTGTGCTAGTTTTCTAAGCCGAGTTTTAAGTTCCATTCCTTTGCGGTACACTGCAGTATCTCCAGAGTTGCAAGCAGTATTGTATTGGACCTTGTTAGCCATTGCAAATATTAAAAAAGATGCCTTATTTCTACACTTTTCTACTATTAGCAATGGCAAACATGGTACAACACAATACTGCTTGCAAGTCTTCTTTGAAAAGGCTGTTGGTCCAGTTCAATGGTTGTCGATACCACAACATAAATTGCACGTGGCTGGGACTGACTGTTTTATCTGTAGGTGCCCTATGTATGGTGTCGTGCATACATAGCCGCACCTATAGTTTTGTGGTTTTCATTGAAAATATTCATACATTTACTACACATACAATTTTGGGAAGATTTTGTTTTGCAAATTATGCGTGCATGTATGTCCCGAAATAATTATAGTATTGTATAATTTTTAGTGCCAGTGCTGCATTTGCTTGTGGTCTTGCTTGAGGTGTTTTAATCTTTTTTAATTGGAGCTAATAAAGTATTTATACATTTTTCTAACATTATGCATTTGTGTAGCCTCTAATAAGCTTGGGGTCAGATTTAGTTTTTTTGTGTTTATTTTGTTGCCTAGACTGTTATATACTTGTGTTGCTGCCCATTGGGGGTTTCAGGTTTCAGCTTTCCCTAGCTAAATCTCACGCGGGAGCTGCTGCTTTAATGTCAATGCCATTTCTCTTAGCTCGGAAAACTGCAAGCTGCAATGCAATTATTGTAGAATAATCAGGCTTATTTGTACAGCACTTTATGTCAGGGCAATTTCATCTGCAGAACATTATGTACACATACACAAATGAAATCAAATAAAGCATGTTACCGTCACCTAGCAGAGCTCTGCAGCATTTCAATGATGCAGACAAACTATCAGGTAAAAAAATTACAATGCGTACTACAGATTTTGCGTACTCATGTTGTTTTCTTTACAGCAAGTATTGTTTAATAAAGCAGGTCTTTAGGGGGAAGAGACATAATCACAGCTGAAAATAGAGGAAAAAGATACATATAAGAGTGACATTGGACCTAGTCCCCTTTCCTCCTCTTATCATGGGCCGGGAAAAACCTTGAACTATTTTGGTATCGTCCTCATTTTGATGTGCCCATGTTCAGTGCACCGAGCTTGACAAAGAGTTTTGCTTACTTATGTTGTATTCTTTACAGCAAGTATTGTTTAATAAAACAAGGTCTTTACAGATAACCACCTCTGAAAACAGGCAAGGCCATAAATGACCTTTAGCTGTTTTGGTATCGTCCCCATTTTGCCCATGTTCAGTGCACCGAGCTTGACAAAGGTTTTCCAGGGTGAAAAGCAAGCCATGATTTTATGATGTTTATGATGTCCATCATAATGTAACAATGCCTATGATTTTGCTGCACCCTGGTTTTGGTTTGCATTCCAGGGGTATCCCGATCTAAGATGTCCCACTTTGCAAAACCCCTTGCTATGTCTGCTCTCTGGCCCGTGCACATCTGCCAATAGCCTGCCTTAGTCCTTGTCGGTCTGGCCCAGGAGCATGCCGCCAGAGGCCCCTTTATGTGTCATGGGATCAATGGGATGCTTTGAGGGCAAGGTTTAGCTCAGCCCTAGAATGATTTCTAATCTAGAGTTGGGTTACAAGGGTTCTGGTCCAATTTAAAGAACAACTTGTAACATTTTTAGTTCTAATAACCCCATTCAAGCTCTCCATTCTGTGCTAGTAAGGCAGTCCATTCAGTCCCTTTCAGAAACATCACCCGTAAGCAGGTGGAGATCTTGAAGCAATGCACTGAATAAGTAAGAGTCCTCTCGCAACAAGCCACACCGGTGAAGGGTTTAAAACTTTGTTTTGCTTATTTAATTAAAGTTTTTTATTATCAGGAGAGGTTGTGTTTTGTTGTATTCGTCACAATATTTGGGAATGGGTAAGGAGTCCCAAGGACCGCTTAATTCATTGAAAGGGTGGGAGGGGGAAGGCCATGTGGTGGGCGACTTGCCAAGCTCAGTTACCAATACTCACTCCTGACCACAGGTGGTGCAGAAGAGCCTGGTGTCCATTGGTCAGTATTGATGTTCTAGTGGTGCACCTGGAAGAGCACCAAGTCTGTACCAAAGGCATATGAGCTGATATGCCACCACTACTAATGACCATATTTGTGAAACTGCTATCTTTAGTCATAAACTACATCGTGCTAAACAGTGACTTACCAGCAAAGTCACTGCTCTGACAGCCTCATTAATAAAAGAAGGCGTTCAAATTATGCAGAAACCCAAGACATTCAATGCACACAAAGCACAACTGGATTACTCAGTTTTTGGTGATGTGACATAAAAGTAAAGAAATCGGCAGGTACAATGAACTACTTGCTGTCAGGACCTCTTTAGTGACTACATGTCTCCTTTAGCGACATTAGCGACTACATGTCTCCTTTAGTTTTCCTTCACAGATCAAGGTCATTCGAGCACCAGGTGCAAAGAAAGGCACTTTGAAGTGCAGTTTAGGTGAAAAATGAAATAGAAGTGCAGTTTTACACCTGATGTTGAATTGACTCCTAGGTAGAAAATCGAAGGGAATGGCGTGTTTTACTCTGAAAACAGTGCATTGTACTTTTTGCACCTGGTGCTGAATTGACCACAGATAAAATTGAATTTATCTGTGGCAACCTAACAGAAAGATTAAAGGGACTCTGTAGGCAAAGGCAATTGTTAGCGCAGTACGTTAGGCTACGTTTGACAGTGTTTTCCATCTGTATATTGAAGGAGAAATGGCCGAGATATTGAGGTTTGTGATTGCAGCCCCTCTGACTGATTTACTTAACCATTCCCTTTCAACTGGTGATGTTCCAGATGATTGGAGAATGGCCAATGTCGTACCAATCCATAAAAAGGGGAGTAGAGAAGCCAGTAATTACAGGCCAGTTAGTTTAACATCTATAGTGGTCAAATTAATAGAAACACTCTTAAAAAAACAGATAATTTCCCATCTAAAAATTAATGACCTATTGGACCCAAAACAGCACGGCTTTACTGAGGGCAGATCATGTCAGACCAATCTTATTGATTTCTTTGACAATGTCACTAAAGTGTTAGATGAAGGTGGTGCTGTGGATATCGCCTATCTGGATTTTAGCAAAGCCTTTGACACTGTACCACATAAGGAGCTCATAGATAAGTTATTGAAGGTAGGACTCAATCCCTGGATAGTTCAGTGGATTTCCAGTTGGCTGAGGGATCGGTATCAGAGTGTTGTTGTAAATGGTGTGCAATCTGAACAAAGGCGAGTTACAAGTGGTGTGCTGCAAGGCTCTGTCCTGGGCCCCATTCTTTTTAATATATTTGCAAGTGATATAGGAGAAGGCTTGGTAGGAAAAGTGTGTCTGTTTGCTGATGATACAAAGGTTAGTAATAGGGTGGATATTCCTGGAGGTGTCTGCAACATGGAAAATGATTTAGCTTTACTGGATAGATGGTCAAAACTGTGGAAACTAGAGTTTAATGTCTCTAAATGTAAAATCATGCACTTGGGTAGAAGGAATCCCTGCTCTGAGTACCGTATGGGCAGCACTGTGTTAGCCAGGACCTCGGAGGAGAGAGATTTAGGGGTACTGATTACTGATAGCTGCAAGATGAGTGGACAGTGTAGCCAGGCAATGGGCAAGCAGGATGCTTGGCTGCATAGCTCGAGGCATCACCAGTAGGAAGAGGGAGATTGTGATGCCGCTGTATAGAGCCCTGGTAAGGCCACATCTAGAATACTGTGTGCAGTTCTGGAGACCTTACCTGCAAAAAGACATTATTCAAATAGAATGTGTCCAAAGGCGGGCAACGAAAATGGTGGAAGGACTTAAACTTAAAACTTATCAGGAGAGACTTAAAGAACTTAATTTGTACAGTCTGGAGGAAAGAAGGGAGAGGGGGGACATGATTGAGACCTTTACATATGTGAAAGGATTGAATAAGGTTCAGGAGAGAAGTGTTTTTAAGAAGAAGCTTAATGATGGAACAAGGGGGCACAACCTGAAGCTAGTCGAGGGGAAGATCAGGAGCAATGTTAGAAAATATTATTTTACAGAAAGAGTAGTAGATGCTTGGAACAAGCTTCCAGCAGAGGTAGTTGAAAAATCAACAGTCACTGAATTTAAACACGCCTGGGATAAGCACACATCTATCCTAAGATAAAGAGCACATACAGTATACACATAAGGGCAGACTAGATGGACCGTATGGTCTCCTTCTGCCGTCAACCTTCTATGTTTCTATGTTTCTATATGCAGGTATAAACTAATCAGTGGCTCACAGAGGGGGGTGCAGGCTCTATTGTCTTGCAGCCACAGGCAGTTTCAGTGCTAATTAGATGTGACTGTGATTAAAATGCTAATCACAATTGCTATTCATATGCTAATTAGGGCACGTCTGAGCTGACAAGCAAGGGTGGAGCTATGGACCACCAGGACCAGGTAAGGCGTATGTTTGGTGGACTACGACAGTGGGAGTGCCACTGCTCTTTGCCTGGTTTTTAGTTCCAGGAGCAAATGCATCCTGCGAGAAAGTGTGAGGGTAGCATTTACATGTTTTCCCTAATTATGCTTTGTGTCCTTTTCTACAGCACCAATGGTAATCTGTGCTGTATCTATTTAGTGGTCTAAAGCAGATGCAAAATATAGCAGAAATTACAGTTTAGAGATTCCCTTTTCTTTACTTTTTTTTTTTTGAAAATAACTTACCACTTTGCTCATCACTGGCCATGCTGGTTCTCCACTCATTGCCAGTGGCTGTGGCTTCATCAAATGGTTGACTTTGGACACTGCATCGTTAGGACATGTGAGTACAATGTTGCTGTGTTGTGAAGGATCTGTCCAGACCAACAACAACAAAAACAAACTGTTATCACCTTCTCTCCCTGCAGCTGTTCTGTGTGTAAACTCTCAATGATTCATATGATCCAGGGCTAGCCTCCATTCATCAGTAATTTTTAGAGGAATGGCTGCCCAGGAACATCAGACCTAAAATAAACCCCCTACCCCCATTGGCCTCTACTTACCTTCCGGATGTCGCTGCTGCCTGCTGCAGTGACAAGTCCAGCTGCTTCAGGGCCCAATCCTCACCCCCGCCCACTTAGCAGTCACTAACTGACAAGCATGGCTTTAGCTCTTCAATGTCCCACACCGATCTCTCAGATCCTCAAAGTCTCACGGAATTTTGGGCAGCCCCATTACATCGCATCCATGGGCACTGTGCAGGTGCGAGATCAGGGGCTGTGCACAGTGCTTGATGGGATTCAAGATGGCGCCACCTGTCGTGAGGTTGCCCAGAATCCGAGGGACCCAGAAGATGGATCCCCCAGCGAGGTGAGTAAATACTGCAGGTTTGGGGGAGGTTTTAACCTCCCCCAATGTTTCCCTTTAAGATGGAAGACCACCCCCTGTGTCAGTCAAAGTGTCCAGAGAATCTCCAGGCCATTTATTGTAATGTAGGCATGTTGAGGCATCGCACATCCCGTCCATTGTATTGAATGGAGTGGGCATGCTTGAGTGACTGTGTATCCCTCAGCTGTCCCTCAAAGGGGCAGGACTTGATCTAGGAAACTGGTTCATTTTAAAACACTGTAGCAGGATGAAACAGCTTCAGGGGAAAATAGTTGAGCATCAGTTTGTTTTGTTCTTGCATTGCTAAACCCTTTAATTCTCAATACTCATGTTGCAATATTAAAAACCCCAGCCCATGGCTATCAGTGTTGGAAAAGCCTCATATGGTCATTCCGTATGTAGCTGGGGTGTAGAAAAAATGTAGGCTTCTCTTTGACAAACATCACATCCCTGTCTGCTTTAAACCTGGAAAAACATTTAGGCAACAGCTGGTTACCCCAAAAGCCCTAACACTGGAACACAAAAAGCAACATAGTGTATGAAGTGCAATGCAATGAGCAGTGCCCAGACAGGTATATGGGTGAATAAAAACAGCAATTACACCAGTGGATGGGGCAGAACAGAGGAACCAACTCCTCCATCCAGGACTCAGCTGCGTACCTACACCTGAAGGACACAGAGCATTTCTTTGATGACAATCAAGGGTCAAGTTTAGCTGAATGCTTTGTTAACTTCATAGGCAGCTACTAACACCCAGTACATTCAGTCATTCTAATGTATTCAGAACCTCACTTCCCTTCTATTTATGGTAGACATAAGATTTAGATTGGCGTCACCATGTATTGCTGCCAGATTCCTGTACTAGTCTTGTACTAAGAACCTTCCCAGATGTTAGCTTCCCATTGACTCAGACTGTACCTGGCTGGTCTTGATATTGGACTGACCTTTGGCTAGACTTTGGCTTATCACTCATGCACCTTCACTGCCCTCTGTGACTCCTTGCTATTATACTCATTAATGAATCATAGCTTCTCACCTCTGACTTTTATTTGTCTTCCTGAATTACTTCCCCATCTTGTTTTCTTAAGCTTGACTATTATCAACATCATGTGGACCACCCAGGTTCTTCCTGTACTACTGCCTATTCCCACAATCACTGGTGTGCTTTTTCTGCCTTACCCCAAGCTTGACACTTTGGTGGGCCCTTGCCTGAACTCTGATGCTTTAGAATGCTACCTCTAATACCTGGGTAAATGTGCAGCACAAGAGGTATGGGACAAATTCAGGTGACCTAGATCTAGACTAATATGTTGCCCTGCATTTCCTAAATGTGGGACTCTCATGGATAGGTCTGCACTACACATGGGCAGCTTGACATGGCATGCGGCTACCGGATGCAATTGCAACTGTTTGACGGCCAAGATTTTAGAAAAGGTGCTGGCTGACAGGGCTTGGCCTCCTTTATATGTTTCTTTTTGCCCCATGTCCAGTGATTGAGCAGCTTTTTTTCATTTGTATTCTGTGTACAGTGTGTGCGAGCACCTGAGATATGGGGTAACTCTGGTTAGCTAGCTCTATTACTATGTGTGTACCTTGACATTGCATGTGGCTCTTACACGCCTTTGCAAATGTGAGCAGCTGTTTTTAACCAGGCAGGTTAGAGGACTGGGTGCTGGGCCTCTCATAAGTGTTTTAAATGTCTATATGCCCATGCCCGAATATCAGTCTGGACAGTTGTAAAATAGTTTAGCAACCACCAGCTTTTTTAAAATTAGTTTTTAATGACAAAAAGGTACAAAGCTTTAGGATCATAAAAAGAACATGCAGTAGATTGATTCATAACTAGGCATACACGTAAAGCAATTGACCCATATATAACAAACTAAGCTAATAACTAATACCTACCCACACCCAACACATACAACTAAATGCACAGTATGGATTACATAAAGAATTCCATTACTTGGCCCTCCATGTATATACCAGTTGTCATATCATTCTTCAGCAATCACATATGAATATATTCTACAAGCCCCACTCGGACTGAAGATGGTACCCATGTATTAAAATATGATTAAAAACAGGAGAAAGAGGTATAGAGCACCATCAGGAAAGAATAACCACAAAGGACCAAGTAAAAAAAAGAAACAGAGAAGGAAAGGAGAGGAAGAGACAATCCACCCACAATCAGACCCAGAATCCATTACTATGAAATGCTTAGTAAGGGCCATATGTAAGAAATACTCAGTTTAGCATAATTTTTCTGACATTCAGCCCATTTTCCAGCGTTGGCATCTAATTCTATTTTGGCGCTGCAATTTGTACAGAACCGCAGTGCAGGTCACAATGCCCCGTGTCAAATAATCAGCATGGAGTGGCGAACTAGGTATTGGCTGGCACCTGTTGTACCCTTATGCCGATAATACCAGTGTCAATGGTCTGTCTGCTACTCTGTACCACTGTCTTGTAGGTGCTGCACACTATATTAATTCATTTTTGGCATGCTAAAAAGATGTATGTAACAGGTGCTGGTCGTTGTTTCATCATTACACTTGCAGGATATCATTGTTGGAGACAAACTTTACAGTACGTTTAGGCTACATATACACATCGGTAAGAAAAAGAAGCTTTGAAAAAACATTTACAAGGAAAAAAAAGAACTGCCAACATCTAGGTCCTGTGTCTACATTATTAACAAGTTACAATGCAAGTCATGTACAAGTAAATGTGTTGTATATTATTTATGAGCATAAAACACTTCAGAACAGTTTTGCCCATAGTGGTCTATGGGATCTTAAACTTCAGCGGCACAATAAAACAACTCACAAAACGCAAACTTTATGGCACTAGTTACAAATTAGATGCAGGCTGGCAGCCACATCGGCGCTGCCTGTTTTTTGTTTGTTAAATCGCACACTGAGTGCCCCTGAGACTAAAATATTTAGGGTGAGTGGTATTAACAGGCGCTGAAACTTGATCAATCAGGCTCTTTGTTTTTGTCCTTGTTTGCCCTTTTGAATGTATCAAAACCGGGATCCCAAACCTTTTGGAAGCGCTCCACCACCAACTTTTTCATTGGTAATTTGCTACAGATCAGATTCATCAGCTTGTTCTTAGCCCGGTCAATCTGATTGTGCCCTATCTTTTTTTGACTTGTTTTCGTTTACTTATTTAGTCCTAGCAGTTTTTAGCTTTTTACCCTCAGAAATGAGGCCTGAAGTATCAGCCTAAAATCCTAGTGACAACTGAATATTGGGAAGGCTAGGAGTATGCCCAAGTTTTGATTTTATAACAGACAGTTTGGCTTGTACATAAAAGAAACCGTGCACATCTGACTGCACCATTAAAGGACATGCCCGAGGCAAAGATCTCACCTTGCTTTCTGGCAGCAATGTCCCAGTCAATGGTTTAGGTGAGCAGAATATCAAAACTTGCAAGTATTTGTAAATGTGTCTCTAGCACTTCACCAATGGTATTACCTTATCGAAACATGACTGATTGCCCTGATTTATAGGCAGAGGCTATTCCCCTATTACGCCAGACCAATTTATTGTCTGTCCTGTCAACTGCTACAAGCCGCTTCACCGAATCCAGCCCCACACTCTGAAATAAATGTATTTTATTGTTTCCAGATAGAGTCTGTTTTTTTTAGCTGATATCACTTGTGTATCTTCGCGGTAAGGAGCTATTAATATTTATTAAGTCTGCAGACTCCGGCCGACCGCAGACATTTAAACATTACTTACGGGTTTTGTGCTAAAATTACGACACTACGCCAGATTCAGCAAAGCTGTAGCACATCAATTTGGCTGTTCCTCCTAGCAGGGGAAGGGATGTCGCAGTTGAAACTTGCAATGCTTCCTGGAGGAAGAGAAGATTATTTAGATAAGTAACAATTTCAAATTGACAGGTGGTCTATTATAAACAACTCTCCTTCAATAAAAAAAAAAACAGACATTCAGATTTTCCCCTTTTAGATTCTCAAGTTAGTAGATAGCTTTAAGAAAAAAATAGGGAAAGCCACAAGCTAATTACACAAGCAATATGCCAAAATACAATTCAAAGATTAAATAGGAAAGCTGTGCAGCTCAATGGGGAAGTAAGTATGAAAAGATGTGCACTAACAGGGAACCTTGAATCCACAAAATTGCCCACTGCTAATTCTGAAAAACAAACTTGAGTGCAAATGCCGGCACACGTGTTCAGACTCAGATGCACACCGTGGACATGCTGTTTTCTTGCCTGTCTGCACTCAGAAGGGCAACATGTTTTTGCGTACAATCTGCACCAATATGTGAGCTGTGTATTAGATATTAGGGTTGATTCAGAGCCCCTTTCTTTACATTTTTGTGTGTGAAAATGTCAGTTCTCGTCCATTTTTCACCCTTGTCTTTTTCACCCTTGTCATTTTGCACCCTCAGTGCAGCCTTTTTTCTGGGAGAAATTTTGTGTGAAATGTTTTCATTTTTGTGTGATTTTTCGTTTGGTAGCAAGACCTCAAACAAAATGACGAGAAAGGCGCTTTGAATCAACCCTATTAACTGTGTAGTTTTTGAGAGTTTGCTCTCGAAAATAGGCCGACATGTGAATGGCAATATGAACCTAGCAGCCAGAGGGTCATGTAGCCCTCACGTACCGGGGTGTCTGACACGTGATGGCAGGGAGCAGGTTCTTCTGGACCCAGGGTGTCCAGCGTGTGTGTTGTGAGTAGGTAAGGGTAAGAGTTTCAGAGAAAGGTAAGTACTCACTGTTGCTTGGGAAGATGTACAACAGTCCAACTGTTGAAAGCAGAGTTCCTCTTTATTTATTCCACAAGCAAACAGAAAACACGGAAAAAGTACACGTCTTCCAGTTACATCTCTGGTTCTGTCCATAATCAGGTACAACCATAAAGCATTGCTTCCCATAGAGAATAATGTCCTTTGCTAAAATCTTCCAGAACCTTCTATCACATGTTCGGCCTCGTGTCCGACATCTGATAGGATGGTTGGTAAACCCTCTGACCAATCACTACCTTTCAATAACTATGTTACTAGTCTATCTCCTGTTATGAATAACAACCCTTCTGACCTCTCCTTCTAGAATGTTCCCCATTTTAGCCTATGGTCCAATGTTAGTCTATGGCCTAAACCCTCTACTGCCATCTTGTGTCTGTTTAGGTTATGGCACTCCCAATGTACCTAAATGGGTAGAAACCATGAAAGAGCATAATGTATGGTTAACTCTATTTAAAGGATTCTTATTAGTTGTTTAACGTGTTCCTAGTTATAACCAGGCCCCTACAGTCATGCTACTTATTTGGTAAAGCATGGAACACCAGCAGTGTGCCTTGCAGTGATAATTGCACCCTGCATCTCGTAGGCTTTTTAATTTTAGCACACAGAAAAGTGCAAAGTATCCCCTGAATTCGTGATGGGGCATTTTTAAAGATGAGGAACATCATTTTTCCAATGAGCAGGGAGAATTCATTTTAAAGTTTGGAAATATGAGCACCCTATGGACTGGGCAAAATAATTTGACATTGTTTTTATGCTAACCCCATAGGACATTGTTGTTTCTAAGGTACCCTTAACTCATTGAAAAAATAATTTATCTCATCTGAAAAAATGATACAGGTGATTTTTTTAGGAAGAACTGGAACAAACTTTTTAATTGAATTTTCTTGTGTATTAACAAAAAAAGCTCACTTAGATGCAGGTTGCAATTCACACCATAAGACACACTGCTGGCGTTCCATGCTTCACCAAATAATTATTATGATCTCCCAAAAGTGGACCATAAAATAAAATTCCAGATGCTCTTGGAAGGAAAAGTTGGTGCACATGTTAATTTTCTGGTGCATTTTCTTTAGCATGCCCCTCATTGTTAACTTCTCTGTTTGTGCCAAAAAACATCACCTTCCTCCGTTTCCCTGGCCACGGGATTTGGCAGTAATCATCAGATTGAGGTACAAAGTCACGTGATACGCTGGCTCCGCCAGGCACGTTTTGTCACTTGAACCTGGGCTGATTGGAGCATATGTCAGCTCTCCTAAATAGCTAAGTTAAAACACGTGACATAGAGGATTAACTCTTTCAAACCCTTCTGGCTAATCCGCCTATCTATTCCTTATTACGACTCAGCAGAGAATAATGGAGAAACCAAGTGACGAAAAGTATCACGTGACTTTGTATCTCAATCTGATGATTACTGCCGAGTCCCGCGGCTCGGGGAAATGGTGGAAGGTGATGTTTTTTGGCATAAACAGTAGAGGACACAAGGCTTCAGCCCAACCTTTCCTCACTGATTTGAATTGGATTACGTGTTTGTTTTCATCTGTATCTGGCAAGAGGCTTTTAATTAAAGGTCAGGCTTGCTGTGCATTCAGGTCTCAATGGTATTACACTATTGCCGGTTTTATTTTTTTCTTTATGTCTGATCATCAATTAAAAATTAAACTTTTCCGAGTTTGATTAATTTTCTGGATCGGAGAAAGAGGATCTAAACGCCCCTGTGATCTGGTACATTATTTAATCTCACTGGGTGAAGGATTATAACTTAAAGGAGTGTTGAGCACTGGTGCTGGAATTTGAAAGAAATTACCTGGACTTTTAAGATTTTATAGCGGGGTATAATTTTATAGACGTATCTATAATTTATTGCCAATTGATGAACCAATGTGACTATGATTTTATACTTCTTGCGTTGTTAATGTTAATATAAATGTAAAGAATTTGATTATAATCATTTAAGAACAGTTTTAGAAATATTTTTTTTTCTGGTTTTGAGATAAAAGTTAGAGAGGACAAAGGACATCTTTTGCAATGCCAGTGTGGGTTACAAATTGTCTCCACAAGTAACTCCAGTACAGCCAAGTTCAAGTTATAATCTCCACTACTTGCAAAAGGGAAAGCCTGCCTTCATGTCTGTAAATAAAATTTGGGTTGTTTTCCTCCTTTCCCGTGGTCCAGAAGGATTCCTCCAGGCCACCTTCACAACCAATCAAGGTATTGGAGTGGAAGAGGAGTCTGGTCTCGGGAGGTCCAGGTCTCGGGAGGAAGAAAAGGACCTCCGCCCCTGGGGGAACAACCAACCAGGGGACTAGCAGGAAGTGCGGGGAACGGAAACCCCGCCCACCCTGCAGCACACGGCCCCGTATATCTGCAGACAGCACAGAGCCCTACACATACGGCTACAGCAACAGAAATAGACACACCGCTCACAGAGCAGGAAAGCAGACCCAGCGGGACACCAGCGCATAGACACAGCGATTACATACTGCAGAATTGCCCCCTGATGTGATACAGAAGGGGGTACTGGCTTTATGGCGAAAGTGACCAAAGGCAACTGATAAAAAGGTAAGCAACAATTTTTAAGGGGGCCTTCCACCCCTCACACGGAACCCGCCCAAACCAACAGGGCAATTACTTCTTAAGGGGGCACGGGAGACGCATAGCATAATAAGACATACCTTCGGTGGCACACACATATATACACACCCCACCCCTTCTCCAATATAGACCAAAAATACCATTGCACAGCAAATGACATCTGTACTCCCTATCTTATACCTATTTCAAAGGCAACACCTTGGGAGTCCGCATATACAAAAAAGCTGGGAGGAACCGCTGCAACCAAAGCTCTAAAGCCGCGACAACAGCCGTTTTTAGCTGCAAAAAAATTCAGCATCCATGTAGAAACAAAGATAAGGAATGGTAAGTGCTTCTTTTTATATATTGACCAATGCATTTATCTCCATGTTGCTATATACAACAAATATACATGACTGTTTAATACAAACTAACCATGTACTGATGCATCATAACTAGAACACAAGGACCCTCACACTGAAGAAGCAAAAGAGCGAAACGCGTCTGTGAAAGAGGTCCACATCAACAGACCACAATAAGCCTTGCTACAGGCTGAGGGCAAATACAAGCCCCTAATACATTTAAGGACTTTGTTTTCTAAACAAATGAACCTGCAGAAACAAGTATGAATATAATACTGTTTTTTTGTATCACACAAATGGAATGAGCATTAAACTAAGGTTTTACTACTGGCATATACTGAGCCTTTGCAATAATTGTTTGTGTGCTACGCTTAACCTAACTTCCCCAGGGAGTGACTTAGAGGGCCCCCCCTTTCTTCCTCCCGAGACCTGGACCTCCCGAGACCAGACTCCTCTTCCACTCCAATACCTTGATTGGTTGTGAAGGTGGCCTGGAGGAATCCTTCTGGACCACGGGAAAGGAGGAAAACAACCCAAATTTTGTCTACAGTGCCCAAGAGGCCAACCTCTACACCCCTGGGACACTACAAGAAGAGAGGCACCCAATCCACCAGTTCCCTCCCCTCACTTTTCCCCCCCCCCCCTCAATGTCTGTAAATACCAGCTCCTACCCAAACAAATCCTCTATTCAAGACACCACATTCTCTTACATTGCCTCCTCTCTGTGCAAATAAAAACCCCATAAACGATTATGCAAATTCTTCAGTGCTGAAGTTATCATTTTGGCCTTAGTTCAGTAACATTTTCTTTAATGAAAATAAGGACCATTTCATGTTCTAGTTCTGAATAAGGCATGACTTAAAATGTACAGTACCAACACCTTTACAAGGAACAGAGGAATATGCATTCCTCCTGTGGGGCAATTTATATTGCTGCAAAAATGAATTTACCTTTTTGAAACTCCTGCCATGGTTGATTTCCACCCCTCAACGGCATCCTATGGATCTGCCAGTGGCCTGCAAAGAGGAAGTCCCAATGGGTTTCATGGCACCTTGCATTGTGATATATGTTTGTTAAATCCAGAGAGCAATGTGGCTGGAATGCTGAGAAAGGAGGTAGCCTCCCACAAGCTTCAAGAGGGCCTTGACCATGACAAAATCGGTAAGCAGCACTTTGGCTTTAAAGTGGCTCGAAACCACGCCCCAGCGGCCCTGAAAATGTGTAAGATTCCAGGGCCACTGAATTTCCTCCCCCCAGGGCATCCAGAATTGGGATGCCCCACTGTGTGAAACCCCCCAGGTCGCCCGGAAACTCACCTTCTTTCCCGGTCCAACAGCGCATGTCCGAGCTGAGGCTGCATCCCCACTAATCCTTTAGCAGGGCACAGCATTTGTGAATGGCCGGCGCAACTACGCTCCCTGTTAGAGGGTAGCAGGGAATGCAGTTGGCAGCACACTCTGCTTGCCTTAGACGAGCTATTAGACGAAGGGGCGGGAGCGGATCCGAGCATGCTGATTGGACCAGAGGGCTGTGCGGCAGGACTGGAAAAGGGTGAGATTAGGTGACCTGGGGGCTTCACACAGCAGGCATCCCCAATCGGGGTGCCCCAAGGGGCAAGCGCCAGAACCCAGGATAGTCAAAATCCTGGATTTTGGTCCACTTTAAGTAGATGCAGGAGCAAATCTAAGTGCTGACAATTATTCCATATTTTCAGCTGTGCAAGGCTGTTGGTCTGGTTTAAATAAAGGTGCCACGCAATAAGGCATCAATTAAAAAGTGAGGAGGATAAGGTGTGATTCACACTAGGGGTTCCCAACCCTCTCCTCAAGGCCCACCAACATGCCAGGTTTTGCAGATCTCCACACAAATGCACCAGTGGAGTAATTAGTGCAGCAGCAGCAGCGCTAAAAAGCTGGCTATGTGTAGATTCACAAAACCTGCGCTGTTGATGGGCCTTGAGGACAGGGTTGGGGAAGACTTACACCCTAAATCTTTAATAAAGTAGTATTTCCCAACTGGTGGTACAAGTTTTTCTGCTGGTAGATTGGGGCAAAAATCAGCCCTGGATTTTACTGGAATGACCATCCCATGACTAGCCCGTGATACCCCTGCTGCACTAGAGTGTCCTCCTAGGCTAAGGCTATAACATTACAGGGATCAAGTCATGAGCAAATGAATGGTAATAAAGAATTGGTATTGTAGGGGAAGATAAATGTAGCAGGAGTTGGGTATACTGCCATGATTCTGAGGCTTTAGCATAGAAGGCTGGGGTTTCTTAACTGGAACATACAGTAAGGTCAGGTTAAGCTTGCTGGGAGAATTAGTGACTGCATTTGGGCCTATAAGATCGGGGGGGGCTATCACTGGGTTGCCTTCACCTTACATTTGCATTATGTACAGGAAAATGAAGCAATATTTGTCTCTCCTTTCACTCTTTAGCAGTCTATATGTATCCAACTCCATGATGGAGTCCCATTTAATTTTCGCACCAGGGCAGTCAAATTTAGTTACATACTGCATAGGTCGTCATAGTCCTGCATTGCATGCACAGCAGACAAAGTAGTATTCACTAAGCTATTTTTGTCTCATTATTTTACAGCCTGAAGTTGTTTTTGTTAGAGCTTACAAAACGGAATACTCATCTTTTTTGTGAAAAACAAAGTATATATTTTTAAATATATATACATTTTACCATGGTCTATTTTATATTTTTGCAACACTGAGAATATTCACACAGCTATATATATACTGAAATGTCAACACCAATTTTCCCTTTTTCTACATTTCTAGCTAGTCACGTGACAGAGAACACCATGCTCCCCAGTGGCGACTCAATGAGTCTCTTCTTCAGGACCCAGCAGAAAACCTTATATTGAAAAGGAATTAGACTCATACTCCAGCCTTAATGGAGGCCCAGAAATCAGCACCACCACTCTCTGGGAAGGGCATAAATTAGGGGCATGCCGCTTATCAAACATTGCTCCTGTATCAAAAGAGAGCTTTCCTCACAAATCTCTTCTTTGCTCTCCCAAGTCTCGAGTCTATACACAAACATTCATTACTTGCATCCTATGTGGCACAACTTGAAGTGCACATTTGGGGGCGCACGCGGCCACGAAGGTGATTGATGCGCTGGTCTTCACATGCTTAGGTGGACACTGAACCTAGCTCGTACTGTGCATAAGCACCATGATCCATGGAGTGTGCATGTCCAAGTTTCATTGGTAGGCGCTCCCTGGTGCCAAGAGGCCTTTTACAAATGAAAAAACACATATCTTTACCATGCGCCTGCATTGTCCTCCCTGTCTCCCATGGCCGCTACAGGTAAAGAAGCAAAGCCACATCCCCCGCAGCCAGGGAAAGTGGCTCTGTGTTTTCCAGTAAAGATGGCGCCATCCAGGATCTGGTGCGTGGCAAGAGCGGTGTGGGCACCTGGATAAGGTATAGATTTTTTTTATTTGTAACCCCCCCGTCCTGCCTCAGCACCAGGGTAATTCTGCTTTAAGGACTGTCTAGTGAAACCAGGCCTTCCCACACTCAACCTTGCAGTGGTCAAGAGTCTTGAAACTGCTCCATCTGGTTATGAGGTCACTCTGGCTATAAAGCCCAGCTCAACAGGGAAGGCTCCAGGGCCTGATGGTTTTACAATTTCTCATCATAAGGCATTCTCACAAAGCTAGTATAATACTTCAAAAAGGCATTTTTGCCTCATTAATACATATTTAAAAATGTATCACCAGAGCCGTCGGAATCTCGGTGTTTATTCTTAGGGGTCTTGCCCTTCACCCTAGCTAAGGCTGAATGGGGTGTTTTCTTGGGACTTTCTGTGAGAGAATTTGGGACTTTGTCGGCGGAGGTGGGACGAGGTTGTTCGATCTAGGGAGGGAAATTTAAGTTGCAAGTTTAAATGGTTCTAGTGTTGGGGTTGATTGGGGCTATTTAGCTTAGGCCTCTCAGATTACTGCAATGTTATGATGGTTCTTTTTTTATTTTTCTTTGTTAGAGGATCACTTAAATGTCGCTATTTATAAATATGTTAGTATGATATTAATTCATGCGGGGATCCCACAAATCCCCAAAGAACCACCCCCACAAAATCAGTGGCACCACTATTTGTATCAAAAAGAATATATGCAATTTTTATTAACATATCTATTTACACTAAACAGTTACGACACATTAAAAGCCATTAAAAAACATATGACAATATAACAGAGTGGGGGGGGGGGGATGTACACTGGGATGTAACAAATAGCAGCTAAATTTCCTGCTTCAAGCAATTAAATATGGATACAGACTCTGTCCATGTATCAGGCTGGTAATAAAGTGCACAATTCATAATCCAACAAAACCATATGAAGTGAATGTAATCTCTAATTTCCCTTTACAAAGTGTGCAACAAAATGCTCAATTATATAACTAATCTAATTAATACCTAATCCATCTTAATAGCCACCTTAATAAAGTGCAATGTGCCTGAATATATTATCAATATGTACAAATAAAGCTTATTAACAAAAATATATTAAGGACCAGCCAGGGTGAAAAAACAATACAGACATACAACACATATAAACAGAAATCTTACAGATCAAAGAGCAATGCCGCCACAGTGTCACCCCCCACCTCACTGCCTACGCGTTCCGTGATGTCACTGCGTCACTGCGGGCAAGTGAGGTTCTCAGGTGGCAGACACCCTTAAATACTCACCGCCCGCCCTGCGCTCCCATGCACCGCCGGCCACCGCCATAATGGGGAACCGCCGTCCGCGCTCCGGCCGGAAGTGCGTCAGCGGTCCCCACACGTGACCGCTGTAGAGGCCACCTGACGCATGGAACCCGGAAGGTGTCAGTGAGGCGCACTGCGTGTCAGAAGAGATGTAAGGCTCACGCGCGCATAGGGCAGGCAACCGACAGTGACAAGGGAGTGAGGATGGGTGAGTATCTCCACCATCCCTGAGCCAAAAGGCAACAACGTATATTACATACAAACATTAAACAATGACATAAATACCAAAGTACTTATCAAAAATCTATTTGCTAAACTTATCCATACTATCATACTTAAATTAAGCTAACCACCATGTACTAAAGTATATATAAGCCCAACAATCCCTAAATATCAAATATGGACAATATAATATGATATGTCAATATGTCACAATATACTGACATGACATTATGTGAACCCAGGACAAGATAAACGGACAATGCCATAAAAAATTATATTAAACTCACCCACAGCCACTTAGTTATGGATATGAATCTTAATCAAAGAAAAGGGGCCGTAATTGTTATGCCCACCATAATTCAGATCCTTAAACGGGGTTTACACTATACACAATTATACATCCTGAGTTACAGAGCCCCCGTTTGTTTACATGCTCTGTATATTGTATCATATAATCTTGTTGAACTGAAGTGAGCAATTCCTGTCCTCCTTCGCCTCACAAAGGGAGAAAAAGAGGGAAAGAGGAGAGACAAGGGGCAAACTGGGCATAGGGAGGAGCATACATACATAGGCATGTTTGTAAAATTGGATGCACATGTCCAGAGTCCAATTAGGACATCAAATTACTTTCAATATAATCAAGACTGTACTGTCCAAATCTTGCTGCATAATAAAGCCATCTGTAAATGGCTTCCAGTTTGATCCATAGGCCGCAATATAAATCCCAGAGGATCCAGAGAAAATCCACGCATCCATTTCTTCAATTAAAGGCCTCTAGATCGATCCAAGCCAGCTAGAGGCAATTTCTCCACAGGTCCTGGTGCAGTTCTACATATCACCTTCCTGGATGTCAGCTCTCAGGCGACCCACTCTAGAGTAAGGTCCACACCTCATAAGTGCTAAAACTGAGACCACAATTGGTATGCACAAAGTGCCAATAAATCAAGATTTAGAAACCCATCACCAACTATAACCAAGTGAAAAGACCACCCTGGATAGGGAGGAGAAAAAAAACAAAAATAATGGTTGTGACTGCTCAAAAAACAAATACTGAACCCATGGACCCCAAACCCCACCCATCCATTACCCTAGTGCCACCAATCTATGAAACTGTGAAACCCACTAACCCTAACCCATTCTAAACATTATATTACCAAAAAAGGAGTGAACGCAAGATCATCATTTAACCCAAAGGGGGCCTGGGAGTTCAAAATATATATCCAGCGTAGCTCTCGTTGTTGTAGAGCTCTTTTAAGGTCACCCCCCGTGAACCCATAGTATGATAGACGGATCGGGCGCCTGGGCATCAGACATATGCTCACTCCTTGCTCCCTTCTCCGCTGGGTTGGCAGCGGGAAAGGAAGCTTTAATGTCTTGCCCCCTCGGGGGGGCCAGTTATTAAACAACTGGGTTGTGGGGTCTTCTGTAGGAAGTCCCATTAGTTTGGTATGCAATTCTCAATGGGGCGGGGGGGGGGGTTCACTGCCTCTGTGAGAATTTAGAGTTTAGAAGGTGCTTTTACCTTTCAGGTATGGTTTTTGTAGTCCTTTTAAAAAGTTTTTCTTCTTCCTTCCTCTACTCTCTTCTAACTTCTCTTTGGGTTCCCGGGCCGCTTTCTGAGTAGTCTGTTGGCGGTGGGATGATGGCGGTTAAGTTAGTCTCTTTAAACGTACAGGGTATAAATGCCCCCCGGAAGAGGGTGAAAGCCATCAGGCAAATGAGGTTGTTACATGCTGATATTGTATGCTTGCAGGAGACTCATTTCAAATGCACCCCTAAGTCTCTTAGTGCAGACTATCCCTTGTTCTACACGGCTTCTGCGGACACCAAGCAGAAGGGAGTTCTTTTAAGCGATCGGTTCCTTTATCCCTGGAACAGGAAGTTAGTTACTCTGTAAGTCATTACCTGATTCTGGTGGGTATGATTCAGGACCTCTCGGTCACGGTCGCTACTTACTATGCCCCAAACCAAAACCAAAATGCTGAGAAGGGGGTCCTTGTTGTAACGGGAGACTCTAACCAGATTCTATACCCTACTCTGGACAGGCAAACCACTGGAGGAGTGTCTACTGAGGTCAAGAAGGGCAGCTCCTCGGGGAAAGCATTCTGTGCTCTTTTAAACCAATATCAGTTGGTTGATGCGTGGAGGGAGTCATACCCTACCAGGCGGGATTACACCCACTATTTGTGCCCTCATAAGGTTTTCACAAGCATAGTCCATGTCTTCCTGCAGCAATCTTCCTTGCCCCAGTTGCCCATGCGACTATCGTCCCAATTGCACAGCCGGACCATGATCTGGTTGCAGTAGAACTGGCGTCCCTGACCCAGAGACCCCCCAGAGGACATGGAAACTCTATGACCCCATGCTATCAGATGAGGACTTGCTAGAAAGAGTCCGTAAAGGGAGGGGAGATTTTTTTCTGCATAATGCGGGGTCTGTGGGTTTAAATGTTACTGTTTGGGAAGCCCATAAGACAGTAATTAGGGGGCTTTTGATACAGGAGTCTGCCCGGTGAAAGGCTAACTACAAGAAAAAACTGTTAGCCTTAACGGACGCTTACCAATTAGCCTTGACCGCTTTTAAGGATTGCCCATCTAAGCAGAATAGGATCCGACTCAGGCATGTGATTAGCTTAATCTGTGTTTATCTGGGGAAGCTGAGCGGCAAATAAACCGGTCCAGGTTTTAATAATTTAATAATAAGCCAAACACCCCCCTCACTAAAACACTCAGAGGGATTGCAAAGAGGTCTAAACTAGTGCGTATTAGGACTGTGGAGGGTACCCTATCTAGTAATCCAGCAAAGGTGGTGGCGACCTTTTGTAAATATCTGGAAGATTTGTATAAACCTAAAATGACACTGAATGAGCAGTTGGCGGAGAATCTATTTGGTCAGCTCAATCTTCCTCATCTCCCTCCTGATGCTAAATCGTGTATAGATAACCCCATTGTGCTGGCAGAAATCCAAGAAGCTATAAAAACTTTGAAGATTGGTAAGCAGCCTGGCCCTGGTGGCTTTTCTGCACTCTACTATACAGCAACTGGTGTTGGCCTTTAATGCCCTGAGAGAAGGAGCTTCTTGGAGCTCTGAGTCACTTACGGCAGCCGTGAGCATGATACCTAAGCCTAATGTTGATGACTCAGTCTGGTCCAATTACAGGCCCATCTCCCTGTTGAACATTGATGTAAAAATTCTGGCCATTCCACCATTCTAAGGTAGAAGGGCGGCAGGCCATGTTGTTAGCATTGGACGTTCGTAAAGCATTTGATACAGTGGCGTGGGATTATCTACAATTCATTCTGAGGAAGTGGGGCCTAGGTTCATCTTTTACTAACTGGGTATATTCCTTGTACTCAAACCCGGGGGCGTTCGTCAGATACTCTGGCTATGCCTCTGACCGGTTTACTCTGGGTAGAGGCATTAGGCAGGAATGTCCCCTTTCTCCTTTGTTATTTGCACTAGCAATCGAACCCCTATCAAGGCTACTCCAAAGTAATAGTAGTGTAGCTGATATCACGGTAGGGGGGTACAAGCATAAAATATTGTTGTTTGCCGATGATATCCTGATGGTGATTACAGATCCAATTACATCCCTACCGAATTTGTTTTAAACATTAGAAGACTTTACGAGGCTCTCTGGCCTTCAAATCAACTCAGTGAAGTCGCCAGTGCTCAGTGTTTCCCTCCCTGATAGTACACTGAGCACTATTAAAGCTTCCTTTGATTTTCAGTGGCAGGCTCGATACATTAAATACCTGGGGGTGTATGTGATGGCGGACTATAATTCTCTTTATGGGGTTAACTATCTTGGTTTGCTTAAAAACTCTCTTGGTCAACTAGGCTAAGTTGAACCTTTCTTGGCTGGGAAGGATTGCTGCAGTAAAGATGTCATGGCTCCCTAAATTGCTCTATCTCTTTCGGATATTGCAGAAGCCACGTGTAGACCGTATGACACTCTATCGGTCAAGCAGCAGGGTGGGCCGGGAGTCCCCAACTTGGCCTGCTATTATTGTGCGAGCCAGATTGCCCAATTGGCAGTGGTACATGGGTGGGAAATAGACCGCTGTGGGTTGATATCGAGGAGACATACTGCTCCCTGATTTCTATTTCAAACCTGCTGTGGCTACCCCCTGTCGGCGTCCAAAGGATGCGATAACCCTGTATTAAACCACTCCCTCAGAGTATGGACAGTGAATAAAGTGCGGGGGAATCTGGCTTCTCCCCTGTGTCTGCTATTGTCCATCTTGGCTAATCCAGAGTTTTCTCCAGGTTTCTCAAAGCCTGCAGCGTTTGGCTGGTGAAAGGCGCAGAACCTAACTAGGCTTAAAGATTTTTACACACCTCGAGGGAGGCTTACCTTCTCAGAGCTGAGGTCCTCCAGGAACATTCCTAGTAGGGAGTTCCTCCATTTCCTACAAATTTCACATTATGAGCGATCTAAAATTCAAACAGGTGCTATACTACCTAAACTCTCTGCATTCCAGAAAGTGTGTGGGGAACATCCCCTGGGGAAGGGTTTGATTGCGCAGGTCTACAGCCTGTTGTGCAAAGCCGAGGGGCGTCCCCTCCAAAATATGCAGCGAAATGGGAGGAGGATCTTAATTCGACCCTATCGGGAGGGGATTGAAGAGCGGCTTGGAGGCATTCCTTCTCAGGGTTCCTGAATGCAGGTGCCCAAGAGGTAAATACCAAAGTAGTGCTCAGGTGGTATTTAGTTCTGGAAAGGGTTCATCGATTTTGCCCTTCCTACTCTCCGGACTGTTTCAGGGGGTGTCACCTCCCTGGAATGTACATTCACATTTGGTGGGAGTGCAGGGTGGTTAGACAGTTCTGGGTCAAAGTATTTTATGTTATAAAGAAACATTGAAACATAGAAGGTTGAGGGCAGAAGGAGACCATACGGTCCATCTATTCTGCCCTTATGTGTATACTGTATGTTCTTTTTATCTTAGGATAGATGTATGTTTGTCCCAGGCATGTTTAAATTCAGTGACTGTTGATTCTTCCAGCTACCTCTGCTGGAAGTTTGTTCCAAGCATCTACTACTCTTTCTGTAAAATAATATTTTCTAACATTGCTCCTGATCTTCCCCCCGACTAGCTTCAGGTTGTGCCACCTTGTTCTATCATTAAGTTTCTTCTTAAAAACACTTCCCTCCTGAACCTTATTCCATCCTTTCACATATTTAAAGGTCTCAATCATGTCCTTCTTTCCTCCAGACTGTACAAATTT
This sequence comes from Gastrophryne carolinensis, assembly GCA_027917425.1. Taxonomy (NCBI): domain Eukaryota; kingdom Metazoa; phylum Chordata; class Amphibia; order Anura; family Microhylidae; genus Gastrophryne; species Gastrophryne carolinensis. The sequence continues at coordinate 90,074,277 of CM051243.1, forward strand.
AGTTCTTTAAGTCTCTCCTGATAAGTTTTAAGTTTAAGTCCTTCCACCATTTTTGTTGGCCCGCCTTTGGACACGTTCTATTTGAATAATGTCTTTTTGCAGGTAAAGTCTCCAGAACTGCACACAGTATTCTAGATGCGGCCTCACCAGGGCTCTATACAGCGGCATCACAACCTCCCTCTTCCTACTGGTGATGCCCCGAGCTATGCAGCCGAGCATCCTGCTTGCTTTTCCCACTGCCTGGCTACACTGTCCACTCATCTTGCAGCTATCAGTAATCAGTACCCCTAAATCTCTCTCCTCCGAGGTCCTGGCTTACACCGTACTGCCCATACGGTACTCAGAGCAGGGATTCCTTCTACCCAAGTGCATGATTTTATATTTAGAGACTTTAAACTCTAGTTTCCACAGTTTTGACCATCTATCCATTAACCCTTCTAGTGCCAGCTACGTGAGTCTCACGTAGCAGCCTCTACTCCACTTAAGTGCCAGCTATGTGAGACTCACGTAGTTGATTTAAACCCCCACAGTAAAAAAAATATAAAAGTAAAATACTCACCTGACCCCTCGTTGGATTCAGCCGGGTCTCCTCTTTAATTTGGTGCCATCCGATCCCCCGTGGGGGGTCGGATGGCTCCAGGAGAGCCCCCGGAATAGCACCCCCCCCCCCCCCCCGTTTGGCAGCAGCAGCTGCTAACTGTAAAAAAAAAAAAAAATACAAATGACATTTACTTACCTGCAGTCGCGCTGCCTCCCTCCGGGTCTCCTCTTCACTGGGGGGGCCTCCGATCGCCCCCCCCAGCCTCTTCAGCTTCAGGGGAGAGCCTGAAAGGGCTCTCCCCTTCCTCTCCCGACGGGCGCCGCCATCTTGCTGTTAAGCCCCGCCCCTTCGGGGGCGGGGCTAATGACGTCACCGCCGGGTGTCATGGGGCACCCGGCAGTTCTCTTCTCAGATGCCGGTGATGGCTGGGCGGAGAAGGAGGGAGGTAGGCGATCCTCCGATCGCCTGCCTCCCCCCTTCTCTGCCCAGCTGTCACCTGCATCAGATCGCCGCGGGACAATGCATATGAAGATCGGAGGTGAGTAAAGGTAAAATGTTTTTTTTTTTTTAATAAACATATTACAAAACCTGTGTCTGTCTTTTTTCTTATACTGTTAACCCTTTGTGAACTGGTAAGGGGTCCATGACCCCTATACCAGTTCACAAGGCTGTGGGGATGGCAAGCCACCTGCGCTAGCGGGTGGCTTGCCATTAACCCCTGGCACCCCCATTACCTGCCTCCCCAAAGGCCAGGGGGGGGCAGAAGAGCCCGGGCCCACATGGGCTATGTGGGCTCGTAGGCTGCAGGGTGGGGGGGGCACAAAAGCTGGCCCCCCCACTCTGTGCCTACAAGCCCCCATAGCTGGTCCCGGGCTGGTTACTGTGGGTAAGGGGGACCCCACGTCATTTTTTTTTTGATTTTTAAGGGTTTTTAACCCTTAAAAATCAAAAAAAAAATGGGGTCCGCCCCCCCCTGGGAGGGGGGACCCTATGTCATTTTTTTTTTTTATTAACCCTTTGTGTTCTGTCATCCAGCAGCTATAAAAGGCTTCTTGCAAGTGAGCAGAAGCCAGTGATCGCCGAGGGACAGAGTGCTCCAGGATGGATGGGAGGTGAGTACAGTGTAAAAAAAAAATAAAAATTAATAAAATATTTTTTTCTCTGCTTGTGTCTGTGTGATTATTTACTTTTAACCCCTTGTGAACTGGTAAGGGGTCCATGACCCCTATACCAGTTCACAAGGCTGGGGGGATGGCAAGCCACCTGCGCTAGCGGGTGGCTTGCCATTAACCCCCGGCACCCCCATTACCTGCCTCCCCAAAGGCCAGGGGGGGGCAGAAGAGCCCGGGCCCACATGGGCTATGTGGGCTCGTAGGCTGCAGGGTGGGGGGGCCACAAAAGCTGGCCCCCCCACTCTGTGCCTACAAGCCCCCATAGCTGGTCCCGGGCTGGTTACTTTGGGTAAGGGGGACCCCACGTCAATTTTTTTTTTTATTTTTAAGGGTTTTTAACCCTTAAAAATCAAAAAAAAAAATGGGGTCCCCCTCCCCTGGGAGGGGGGACCCTATGTCATTTTTTTTCTCGATTTAACCCTTTGTAGTGTGGATGGTATTTGTATTTTTTTTGTGAATGTTATAAAATACTTGTTTCAGTTAGAGGGGTCTCCTGGGCAGGAACAGGGGGCTACCGATAAATATGTGGTACCGTTCTAATCGGTAGAAATGGGGCTTTCTCATGCAATATGATTTTCCTTAATAAAATACATTTTTTATTTAAAATAAAGGAGTCAATTTTCAAAAAAATTTATTTATTTATTTATTTATTTTTTTTACTTAATAATATTGTAAAAAAAAAAAAAAAATGTACAAACAAGACATTTCATGTTAAAGCCTAAACTCTGCTGCAAAATATATATATATATAATTTTCCTGAAAGTTCCAGCAAAAATGGCGCAAAACATGGCGAAAACATGACGCAAAATGGGGAAAAATGGCCTGTCAACAGAGGGTGACAAAATCTCAAGTAGGCTGCCAATTAAAAGGGTTAATAGTACCTATGCATGTTGGGTATTGTTCTGTTCGGGAGACCTTGCGCTTTCAGACTTAGCTTGTTTTTTCTGGTTTGCATATTTAAATTTTAGGAAAAGGTGTTTTTTATTCAGCTTTTTTATAAATTTTTTAGGGAAACCCTGCGCAACCAAAGAATTCTTTTAGGTAATAATTCCAGAAAGATGAGCCCACTAGAACAAGTTGGGTACCCTTAGAAAGCTTAACGTGTGTACTTTCAGGGAATATATGGTTTATGGGGGATATTCTAAATGTCAAGGGTTGTTTTGGTTGAAAAATCGCAAGGTGCGCACTTTGTCTGCAGAGCTGAAATTTTCAAGTAAAATTACCGTTACGCACATGCTTTACTTTGGGGTGTTTGGCAGCTCTTCCCTTGACAGTAGCTATGCATGTTGGGTATCGTTCTGTTCGGAGGTTGTTGCGTTTTCAGATTAAACTTGTTTTTTCTTGTTTGTATGTAGTTTTTTAGGAAAATGTGGCTTTGATTCTGCTTTTTTAGCCTTTTTTTAGGGAAACTCTTTGCAACCAAAGAATCCATTGAGGGATTACTTCCAGAAAACTATGGCCACATCAACAAGCCTGGTACGCCTAGAAAGCCTGAGGTGTGTACTTCCAGAGAATATATAGTTTGTTGGGGGTATTTCAAATGTAAAGGGTTGTTTTTCTGGAAAAACTGCAAGGTGCGCATATTGCGTAGCATAGTTGTATTTTATCTGAAAATCCCCTAAAGCGCTGTTTCAGTTTGGGGGAGTCTCCTGGGCAGGAAAGGGTGTCTACCTATACATATGTGGTACCGCTGTAACCGGGAGAAATTGGGATTTCACACGCAATAAGATTTCATTGACAAACTTACATTTTTTATTACAAAAAAAACTACAATATGTAAAAATTTTTTTTTTTTTTTTTTTTTGCACATATTTCACCCAAAAATATTAAGAATACACCTAACAAATGACAAACAAGACATTTCATGTTAAAGCCCAGACTCTGCTGAAAAAAACAATATATCATTTTCCTGGGAAATCCCTGGAAATCCCTTCCAAAATCACATTTAAACGTGGGGAGCGCAAAATAGTGCAAAATGGTCTGGCAACAGAATGTGACAAAAACTCCAGGTAGGCTGGCACTTAAAGGGTTAAAGCTAAATCATTACCATGTTGCAGACACCTCCAGGAGTGTCCACCCTATTACTAACCTTTGTATCATCAGCAAACAGGCAAACTTTTCCTACCAGGCCTTCTCCTATGTCACTTACAAACATATTAAAAAGAATTGGTCCAGGACAGAGCCTTGCGGCACACCACTTGTAACTCGCCTTTGTTCAGATTGCACACCATTTACAACAACACTCTGATACCGATCCTTCAGCCAACTAGAAATCCACTGAACTTTCCAGGGATTAAGTCCTACCTTCAATAACTTATCTAGGAGCTCTTTATGTGGTATAGTGTCAAAGGCTTTGCTAAAATCCATATAGGTGATATCCACAGCACCACCTTCATCTAACACTTTAGTGACATGAAAGAAATCAATTAGATTGGTCTGACATGATCGGCTCTCAGTAAAGCCGTGCTGTTTTGGGTCCAACAGGTCATTAATTTTTAAATGGGAAATTATCTGTTTTTTTAAGAGTGTTTCCATTAATTTGACCACTATAGATGTTAAACTAACTGGCCTGTAATTACTGGCTTCTTCTCTACTCCCCTTCTTATGGATTGGTACGACATTGGCCATTCTCCAATCATCTGGAACCTCACCAGTTGAAAGGACATGGTTAAGTAAATCAGTCAGAGGGGCTGCAATCACAAATCTAAGTTCCCTTAGAACTCTGGGGTGGATTCCATCTGGACCCATCGCTTTACTTATCTTTAGATGTGCCAACTCGGCTAAGACATCAGCCTCCAGAAACTCTGGAGCTGTACCCTGCCAGCTGGATGCTGTGCTATGGTCATGCCTGCTACTATCTGAAAATACTGAGCAAAAGTAGCCTTTTAGATGGTCAGCCACAGCCTTATCTGCATCAATATATTTATTTTCCTAATTTCTAGAAGGCCACCGGGATCCAGATGCCTCTTTCCCTGCAGTTGGCCCTCCTTAATTTGAAGCCAACCGAGGGGTTTTCGATCGTGATTTCCTTACGATTTAGATTGCCTGCCTGACTGCTCTTTTGGGTTGGGTGGAGGCCTGGTACCCATTTCTTTCTTTCTTTTTTTTTCTCTTTTCCTTTTCTAAGTCTCACCCCCTTTCTCATTTCTTTGGCTCTTCCCTCAGTGCTGCCCTCTGCTGGGTTCTTCTAGCTACAGGTTATATGTAAGGGTTATTGCACAGAGGCCCTTGGCTTTTGTACATCTGGCATACCTCGATGTTAACTTTTGCTGTATAATTTCACCAGAGCCATCGCACACCAGATTCATGGTCATTCATGTTCACCACATTGCAGCACATAGGTTTAGGCCATAAAATGCTCAGCTGTGTGGGCTGCCTCTCCTGCCTTTTTCCAATCTTCAACGGAGGGCAACAAGTCTCCCCCCATTTTATTGAACCCCTGCTATGCTCCATTAGATCCAACCCTAACATTTCAGGGTTTGCAGCCCCAGCTACCACCATAAAACAGCTGCATTCATGAATGACCTCTTTTTATTTGTATCAAAGCCAGAATTATCTCTCCCATATCTTTTTAGCAAACGTCAGCTATACAGTTCCCTTTCTAACTTTTAAATTAATAATCAAAAATCAGTGGCTCTAAATGTTTCTATTCCAAAGCACATACTATCAACCCCCAAGCCTAACTTTCCCTTACAGTGGGCTCTCACATAATGTACTTGGGAGTACTAATTTTAGCTGTTCATCTATTTCATACTCTTCCAGTTTGTATACCCAACGCCTTTCTCACAAGAGTCCGTAAAGAGTTCAGCATATTTGTCTGGTTGGGGAAAAACCCCAGGACAGGTAAACACACCTGACTTTACCCAAATCCTTGGGAGGGGTGGGTTTCTCAGACCCAGTAAATTATCAATCTGCGGTACACCTGTCTAAATAAACTCTGGGCTGGCCTTGAGCAAGACTATTCCAGTATTCTTCATATGTACTTATCACTGAATAACTCCAGTTCTCATCTGAAATCTCACCCCATGATAGGCCCCACAACTAAAAGGTGTGCTAGTCTCTAGGGTAAAATGCCACATATATCTTCCCCAATATCCCTCATGACACCAATTATGGGTAGCCCCTGTTTTCCCCCTCCCACTGGTCTTGAGGACGCTATCTTAGGTTGTATCTGATACACAAAAAAGCTTAGAGCAACACATTTCAGGTTTCTGAATGGATGAAAAAGACATTTTCTCTCCTCCCTCAAAGAGCCTGAAATATACTTACGTGATCTCACCCCTTTTGCACAGCTTTGTTAGGATACGGAACTGTTCTCTGTGTCCTTTCCCAACCCTGCTTCATTCTCGTTCATACTTCAACAATTGGGAATAAGATCTGGGCATGTTGTTTGTCACTAACAACCCTGCCCACTGTTTACAGCACCTCACCCCTATAAGAACTCTTTGGCAAACCATCTTCTGATGGCTGTGTGGTCTGTGTTCCAGCCATTTGGGAACAGACTATCCCATCCCCTATTCAGAGTCAATGGAATTCACTGTATGGAGGATCTTTCCTCTTCATTGCATACTCAAGATGCCAAATGTATCAATACTTGGAGAGAATGGATTACATTTTCTGTGAAAAAAACTCATATTTTTACTTTTGCCAAGTTCAAATGTATACTCATATAACGAATCCTGCTGTTATTTTACCTCCTTTTTTATGTCCGTTTGTATGTATCGCTGATTTTACTAAAACCCTGATATACAGAGGAGACACTTTTCACAGAGTCTAAGCCATCACATAGCACAATGCACACATATGTAAGCTGTTTACATTCCAATAGTAGACTCATGAATGCTTTACATTGTATAACAGCTGAATACAATAGAAACAGTTAAGATAAATCAGCTGCTTCTTGGCTGTAACAATGTAGAACAATGTAGCTCACACCAGGGAGCTGGCAGGGTTTTCAGAATGACTACTCTTGTTTGCTATAGTCTCAGCAGGGCATATAGCCCATCCCGATATATGTCTCTCTTGTCACTGCTGTACAGTATTTGATCCTAATTTGTCAATATGTAATTATGAAACAAATTTGATTATTTCAGTTTTTGGAGCCTCGTGGGAGGTGAAATGATATAAGGAGAGCTCATAACATGTTATCAGCTCAAGCAAGTTCTATAAATCTAAACCCCAATAACATTGTTTATTGTGTGGTATTGACTATGAGCCATCTAATGTGCACCTTGTGCTGACCTAAGGTTCAGATTTTACCTCGACAAAAGTGGGCTAGCTAGCCAAACGGTCTTATCTGTTCTGCGACACTTAGTAAATGAGATTGTAAATCAATGAAAATTTAAAAACGGTTTTATCCTTTGAATGCATGTAGGGAGGCCCTGGAAAGAATGCCACAACAGCACTTAACTTTCTAAAAAAAAAAATCAGTATGGTGAAAAAATGCTAAAAACATACAGTAACAAGAACATTGTTAGAAATACATTCTAACTTTTGGAGAAAGTTCTCAATTTAGATTTTCCTACAGCAAAGAGGCAACATTTTCTGAAATAAAAAAGACTTCACTCTGTGTGTCATTAACTTCCATTACACAAACATTATGTGTGACTGAATGAGCTGAGTAGATTTTGACAATCAAGTACCTAATCACTGAAGCGCAGTATCGAATGAGCGCAATGTAATAAGTGCATTTCATGACAGGCTGCTTTTATGTACTTATAACAAGGGTGAGCGCTTGTTTAAATCATTCACAGAATATGTTTGGATGGGGACGTTATTATGCCACATATTCAGACTTTGCTACTTGCACTGTTGGAAGACTGGAAGTCAGGAATTTGTTCATTTAGACTATTAGGCAAATCAGTGTTGTTTATTTCTTTCACTGTAAAACATAATTTGATAGGACAGTGTAGCTGCGATAGGCCATAGGATAATAGTTCCCCCAAAAAGGATAATTCCAAGGACTATGCAATGGTAAGACTAACCAACTGGCAGAATCAGCTGTGTGCAATTAAGCTATACCAAATCATTGCACACACTGGCCTGATTTTCCAGGAGCTTTGGACATAGCCAAAAGGTGAAGAAACATTTGTTTGCATGGTTCCACCTACTGCAAAGGACCTTGGGAGAAACTATTTTATTATCATTAAATTATTATTTTATATCAAATCATCACTTGCAAAATTCACTTGCCCCAAATGCACACATGATACTGAATCATTGCACCAGCATCAGCACCTACATTTGCTCCTGGATCTACTCAATGTATAAACACTGGGTCACCATTTTTTTCTGGGTCATGGCTTTCTTGGAGCACTCAGGATCCTTCTTTCTTTTATCAGCATCCCAGCTGTGCTGATGCCGACCCTAACTAACATAACCCACATTGTAAAGCATCCATAAACCCAGTGGTACTTTTGCTTTGCAGCCCACTGATGGAAATAAGATGCCACTGAGAAGGAAAAATCGACCATGGCAGGAATTACAAAAAGGTAAATACATTTTTATGTGCAACAATCTCAATTGTCCTGGGGAGCGATGTATATGAGAACTTCTCTTTCTAGTATTGCTGTTGGTTTGGTGTAAGGAAGAACCCCCTGCCTACCTTTAAATAAGGGGCTTTTTGGTCTTTTGAATTCCTTTGTATCGTCTAACATAGGTCCCCCCCTAACCTGGCTTGTGAGGATGAGGAGGAATATGGAAACTTTGGACTTGGGTTGTGTTCCAGAAATGTAAATATCAAGCTCAAAACAAGCCGATTTGATTTTTTACAAGTCGGAAGTGATTCAAATATTAGAATATATACTAAAACATTGCACGCCTGGCCTGCTCTTTCAAGGTGCTTAAAGGGGATCACAATCCACTGAACCTGTGAAATAAATTTAGGCAAAGCCCCAGCCGAGACTTCCCTATTGTTGTAGAGCTGGAAATTGCACGCCTCTCATGCCTCCGTACCATAGAGTTTGCTAAGTTCTGGTCGCTGGACAGATCTTGCACACTGCCATTGTGCCATTGTTTTACCGTGAGGAGGCTGGGTGAATTGCCCCAGAGGGCAAACTGCCATAAGATCTCTGCTGCTGCAGTTACGGAGATAGCAGGCAGTATGTCTTTGCAAAGCTTGAAGCAGAAGCTTCGAAAATTTCCAAATGTACTTTTCATGGGGGAGCAATTCAGGGGACTCTAGTTAAAAAAGAGGGTTTTGTTCTGTTTAAAAACACACACAAAGGCAGAATTACATGATATAAGAGGATTTGCATACCTACCAAATAATCAAGGGAAATTCCTGTTACTCTTGGTTAGTGATGTGCTTCAGATCCAGCTCAAAGCTACATTTAATCCAGATCTTGTTGATCCGCTCTGATTTATCCCATCTTGGCTTGAATGGAATGATTATCCAGTGGACCTCATCTACTGTGCCAGTGAGCCAGTTGCTCTGCTCTGTGCAGCCTTATTTACATCTAGCCTCAGGACCAGATCAATGGAAAGGGTGTGAAAGAATGGAGGGCAATTAGTGGCAGCTCAACAGGTGGCAAGCACCAGAGCATGATGGGCAGAAGCAGTGGACCCTTCAGACAGCAGAACTAGGTAGTGAGGATTGCTAGATGATCAGCAGTGGCAAAGTAGTAAGGACTGAAGGGCAACGGGTGGCAGTGGAAAAGGTGACAGGAGTCAATTTGTTGTTCGCCAAGTACATAATGAGATGAACAAGGAATTATTTTTGCATATACACAGTGCAACAGATAATAATTACAAAAAAAATCAAGGTCAGAATCAGTTTTAGCTAACTTTAAATTAATTAAAGGTTAAACAATTAGACCAGACACAGGGACATATGGGGAAATGTATACAAGTTTCAAAATGAACATAGAACACTTTTGTCTCCCTTACAGGCAAAATAAACGTGATCTGGATTTGTTGAGGTGTAAAAAACAAAAACAAAAAAACATTAACATAAATTATAACTCAGGTGTCATCTAAGCTATTTGTGTAATGTGGGTGGAAAAATACACTGCTACAGATAGTTTTAGAAACAATGGGGGTTAATAGCAGCATTGGAATGCTCAGACGCTGCATAGATGGAGGGAGAGCGCCTCTACAGCGCCCTCAAATATAAGTGGATACTACAGCGTCACTTGTCTGGCTGCTATGTTAGGTTATAGCTTCAGACACCCCGCTTGCTCACTAGCGGCCATTCAAAGACGCTCAAATGGTAAAATGTGGCACTAGTCTGAAATCAGCCTCTTAATTTTTTATTGTGTAATTTTTATTTCATATTGCATTATTTAAAATTTTAAGTAAAAAAAAAAATATACCTTATCAAAAAATAGGTCACATTTTATTCAAAAATATTTAAAAATGTTTATTTGGTTTTTTTTTAAAGAAGGTGACAGCCTCCCAGTGCCTTAAGAACTCCATTCTGTTTTCTCACACACCACAAAAGCACAATCTCACCAACAAATAGTGCCCGAAAGTGCCGTTGGAAATTTCCCGTTGTAAAGCCTTCTCTCACATGCTAAATCTGGGCTCTGAATCATGAGGAAGTCTCATTCATCACGAGTTTTACACATGAATGTGAAAAAAATACAAAGCAATTACACACAACGGAAAAGACTTTCACACACAACGAAAACGCTAATACAATGGAAAAAGCGAGAAACTCACAAATGGCTCAAACCCAATGGAAAAAATACACATACATATGCTTTTACATGTGAAAGTGCATGTGAAAGAGGCTTTGAATCAGCCCTATTGTCCCTAATGTCAGCAGATCTTCCCGCTATGACTCCTGCAATCTTATCAGCTGAGAACAATAGCAGTCGGTGAAGGAAACAAAAAACTGAACCTAATGCTTTTTCATGTGAAATTTCAGGTTTAAGAGGCTGTGAATCAAGGCCATTGTCTCTCTAGCTTTCCTGATTTCGACACCATTAATGGTTAGGGGTGCCATGGGCGCAGGATTCCTCCTGAAGTCCACTACCATCTCTAGAGTTTTTGGTGGGTTTATTAGCAGATTGTGTCTAGTGCACCAACTGACTAGCTCCTCCACTACTCCTAGGTAGATTTCCTCATTACAGTTCTTGACAAGACCTATAACTAATGTCTAAGTCTAACCATTTGGGATCTATCTGTTAGAAAGCTTTCTATCCACACGCAGATGTTTTGAGGAATGTTGAGTTTAGACATCTTTTCCACCAGCAGGTTGGCACTTGGACTAAAATCTACAAAGAGAACTCTGACATATGTGTCTGGGTTGTCCAGATGCTCATACATATAGTGGAGGGCCATTGTCGGATGATCTGTTTGCCTTGTAAGCAAATTGCATGGGGCTCATTAGGCGGCCAGAGGTTGTTTTCAGGTATTCTAACATGATCCTCTCAAAAGACTTCATGACCATGGATGTAAGTGCAACTGGTCTGAAATTATTCATTTCAGTAGCCGATGGTTTCTTCGGCACTGGGACAATGATGGACCTTTTAGGACAATGTGAAACTATGCCCATTTCCAGGGAGACAACAACAAAAGGACAATCAGCAGCAGCAAAGAAGCTAACAAAGACTCCAGGGCGACCAGTGGAATTAGGGAAGGCAGTGAGGATTATAGGGTGATCAGCAGCAAAACTGCACAAATCAGTGGTAGCGGGGCTCAAGGGTAGCATGACATGGGACACTGCAAAGGGGCCCATTTAGATTATCTTGCCCATGGGCCCATATAAATCATTATCAAACTTTGTGAGTACATCTACACCTGTTTAAGCCATAGGGCAGGGCACTTGCTGACACCCCTTCCTGATTAACTGCACCACCTCACAAGGTCTCGGGGCGTGAAAGAGGCCCTTGGCAATCAGCAAAAGCAGGTCCTAAACCAAAGGACATAAGGTCCAGTATGCCACCATGGCCAGAGCCAGCCTTTGAGCTATGGGGATGCCAGCCTTTTGCCTGGCGCTTTATGTTGGTGGCTTTGGAATAGCCACTTCACTCTTTTTTAAACAACAATACTAAAATATAGTCAGAAATGGCAGAATACACAACCCAAATATTTCCCCCATAAAATGTACATGTATTCCAGACACCTGCATCACAAAATCATGGGTAGAATTGGCTGTATTTTATTGATTTGTACAAATGTAAGGGTCAAAGGGAACCAGAAGTCACTTCATGAAAAGGAATTTAAGGTGAGTTCTATTGTAAATTTGCTTTCATTAGTGGAACATCCTAAAGCAGTAAGACTAGGAAAGGAGGCATTCTAATTAAAGCCAAACAAAGCTGAAACATCTAAAAAGGAACATCTAAACCAGTAACTTCTGAACCAACTTTAAAAGATCATATTCCTTTAAAAAGCGACCCACAAAACCTTGTGGCCAGACACAGTGTCTGCTTATGCGAAGGGACCCAACCTACAGAGTTGTGCTAACGTGTGGTTTACACATGCTGTTCAGGTTGTCTCTACTTTATTTATAGAACAAATAAGTCTTGTTTCCCATATATGATGACGAAGGGTTAATAGCTGGGCTATCATGCTCTGCACAGCCTATGTCCCAAATAAGGCTCCCCCCCCCCCCCCCCCAACAAACCTGAATGTCACAGTGTATGTCCATTTGTCACAATTCTGTGTTGCCTCTTCAAGGATATTCCAGGGTGCAACGGGTGGACTGGGACAAAATCAGCCTGGGAATTAACTAGTTCTGGCCAGCCCACAAGCACCTGTGCCCTGCCCGCAATGTATTTTGTTATCTGGTCAATGAGCGCATTCATCAGCAGAGGCTGTAGCATTGATGGGACAGACCATGGGCAGGGGCAGATTTGGCAGTTTTACATTTCTGTTACTGAAGGGACAGACCTGGAAAATGATTTAGCTTTACTGGATACAACTGCACTTATAAGGTGTGCACCACCTACACAATCCCATATATGGCAGGTGCCAATTAAAGGGACCTACTTATCACAACCTTCTTTGTCTGGTGCGACCCCAGGGCTGGCCCACCAATCGGTCCACAAATGCTAATTGCACACTGCTAAATCTAAATCCAATTTATTAGAGCATCAGAAATTCATACATAGTATCAAATACACATAACAACATATAAACACACAGTTAAAAAACACTTATTAAAACCCAAATAAAGTGGGGAGGAACTCCAGGGCTATATAACTATCAAAATAGGTAATCAATTAATCATGTACCCAAACATCAGTAATAATGACATACATCTCATAGTGCAATGGCGCTTATGGAAGGTGCTGAGTGCATAAAGTGCCTAGTGTCTACTTATAAAGTGCTCAATCTATTTGTGAAACAGTTGCACTGCTGAGAACTCGCAGTGCTTATAACGTCCAAACCCGTGCAATCATGCAATACCTATAGTACAAAGAAAGTGCCATGTGCAAGAATCAGTGCCTCTACTCTAAAACTAAGCCTAAATAGTGCTACTACAAATTCAAATAAGCGCCACTCACATATGGTGTAAGTAAATAAACAAATATATACACTCGCAGTGGACTAATAACACTGCGAAGTACCAAGCAAAGCCCCCTGTCCTCCCCACTTACCTCACCGGCGCGCTGCGTGGTCCTCCACCACTTCGCTCGGGTGTCTGGGTTGAGGACGCCGGCATGTTAAGTACTCCCTAGATCACGCAGGCGGAAATGGCGCACGACCCCAGATGCGCGTCACTTCCGGCCGATGGAGCGCACACACCAGGAAGCCCACATAGTGTGCTACCTCAGTGAGTGCGCTCCACCAGGCGGAACCGCCGCGCCCCGCACACCCGCCCACAGAAGCCAATAGAATGCTGGATGACGGGCGCCAGCGTGTGGCATATCCCTCCAATCACACAGGCGGACATGGCTTCCAGCCCCAGGCACGCGTCATCTCCGGCCGGTGGAGCGCACACACCAGGAAGCCCACATAGTGTGCTGTCACAGTGAGCGCGCTCCACCAGGCGGGCCCGCCGCGCCCCACATGTCCGCCCATCAAGCCATACCATCTGTGGGTCAGGCCACCCTGTCGCGCCCCCAGGCTCCTGCCCCAACCTGCGGACCTCCTAGGGCCTAACAAGTAAAGCCAGCAATAACCAGCGTTCTCACATCCATAATGAGTGACCTCAATCCAACAATAAACATAAAACCTGTTATAGTCCAAATCTAATACTAAGTGAAACGCCACTCCCATATCACTCAGTCTCTACCCAAAAAGGGGGTGAAGCTGAAATCAATATTCAAGCCTCCCGGGGACATACTGTTCAACCTGTAGATCCATTCTGCTTCTCGTTGAAGCAGCTTTCTCACCAGGTTGCCTCCTCTGTTATCTACGGCTATCTGGTCCACAAAGAAAACCTTTGTCCCCAGCCACTTGCCTCCATGTACGGTCAGGAAGTGTGCTGCTACTGGCGTCAGCACCTTCCCCATTTGTTCATCTCTTGATGCCAGTCTAACATTCGATATATGTTGCTGTATGCGCAACTTGGCCATGTTTTTAGTTTCCCCTACATAGTATTTATTGCAGGGGCACAGGATGGCATAGATCACACCTATTGCCCTGCATGTAAGATGTTGCCTAATCTTATATGCTTCCTGTGTTTGCAGATTCACAATCCTGTCTGTTTTCACAACCGCTGGACACACATTGCACCTCCCACATGGCTTGCATCCTCCCATCCTAGTCTTTCCAAGCCATGTGGTCGAGCGTCTGTAGTGACTTTTGCACAGTCTATCTCTGAGATTCGGCGCTCTCTTGGCCGTCATAGATGGTCCCCCCTGTGTCAATACCGCCAGGCGGGGGTCAGCCTGTAATACTCTCCAATGCGTCTTTAATATCCCCCTAAGCCTATTCCAGTCATTGTGATATGTGGACACATATCTCACCTTACTATCGTGTCTCCTCTCCCTGTACTTCAACAGATCTTCTCTCGGGGTGTCATACGCGCGTCGTGTTGCTTTATCAACAACCCTTCTTGGATAGCCTCGTCTTTTAAATCGATTTCTCATATTCTTCACCTCCTGGGTAAACTCCTCTTCCCTGGAGCAGTTGCGCCGAGCCTTCAGCATCTGCCCCACTGGTATGCCTTCTTTCAAACTTCTGGGGTGAAAGCTAGAAAAATGCAGGAGGTTATTGGTGGCTGTAGGTTTACGAAATAACTTGGTCGACAGGGAGCCATCCTCCTCCAACGTGATCCTAACATCCAAGAATTCCACCATGTTTTGCGACATGGTGTACGTGAGGTGTATGTTGTAAGGGTTCTGGTTCAGCCTGCCCACAAATTCCTCACATACTGATCTGGGCCCATGCCACACCACCAGGAGGTCATCAATGTACCTGTACCACCCCAGGATATGGGCGTGGTACAGGTCATTCGAATCCCCCCATACCACCTCCCACTCCCACCACCCCAGGAAGAGGTTCGCGACCGCGGGTGCACACCTAGCTCCCATCGCTATTCCTTTTACCTGCTTGTAATAACTGCCGTCAAACGTGAATGCATTGTGGGTTAAGACAAAGTTGAGTAGTTCTAATATAAAACCATGCATTGGTCTATTGTCAATCGATTCCGTTTCTAGGTAATACTTCACTGAGGCACCCGCCAATTCGTGGGTAATGTTTGTATACAGTGACTCAATGTCACATGTTACCAGAATCGTATTTTCTGGTACCACCATGGTGTTTAACCTATTCAAGATGTCTGTTGTGTCCCTTATATAGGAATCCAATGTGACGACATGGGGTTGCAGGGCATAGTCTATCAACACACATGCAAACTCAGTCAGGCTTCCCACCCCTGCAACAATGGGTCTACCCGGTGGTTTGTGCATATTTTTATGCACTTTCGGTCGAGTATAGAATGTGGGTATCCTAGGGTGGTCTACCCTAAGATATTCAAATAGACTGTTGCTAATGATGGCCCCTTCCCTAGCATCCTCAATGATCTTACTGTATTCCTCCTTATATTGTAGGGTGGGATTACCTGGTAATTTAACGTATGTCTTCTCGTCTTTCAGTTGTCTCCTAATCTCTTCTACATATTGTTCCTGCGTCTGGATTACAATATTGCCCCCCTTATCTGCCTCCTTGATTATAATCCCCTCCTTACTCTGCAACGACCGGAGGGCTTCCATCTCATCCTTAGATAGGTTCTGATCACATTTATTCGGAGTTAGGGCTTTTATATCCTGACTCACCAGTGAGTAGAACATCTGTAGTGCTGGAGTGTTAGACCATGACGGTACAAACGTCGACGGCCTCTTCAATTGTTTGATCTTAGACACATATTTCCCTGGTTCTTCCATTTCCTCAATGTCCAGTCCATAGTTATCTTGTTCCCTTGCCAGGGACTGCAGGTCAATCAACTCTTGTTCCTCTATTATGTCCCAGGAAGGTTCCTGTGAGTGTTGAGTGTTATCTGAAAACATACATTTCAAAGACAACCGTCTGCAAAATAGGTAAAGATCCTTTATGGCAGTGAATTTGTCAATGGGGTTGGTTGGAGAAAAACTTAATCCTTTAGATAGAACTCGTTCTTGAACCTCTGTAAGAGGCTCATCAGTTAAATTAATGATTTTCAATTCCGAGCCATCCGTCTGTGTCCCTGAGCTTGGGGTGATAATGGGCGCTTCCGCCTCATTTCCCGTGGTCTCAGGCGATGGTGTGCCCATGTGCTCTGATCTCTTCCTCTGCCCCCCTGATCTCCGGGGTCCCCTCTTTTTGTGTTTCCCCCTCCTCGTGCGTCTGTGTGGTTTGTCTCTAAAAAACTCACATCCGCTGAGGAGGTGTCAGATGTGTTATATGATGATGAAGATGGTGTGTTCGAGGGGGATCTATGTCTTCTATATTGCATCAGACCGTGCCTGTCACCATCCAGATAGTGTCTTCTCCGGTCGGATGATCTCTGGTCTGGAGATCTCCGAGGGTCTCTATACCTCCCTCCTCTACTGTTACCATGATGTCTCCAATTGAATACAAAGCCATTCACTACATCCAACCTATCTCTATGCAACTTCCTCTTTTTATTCTCCATTACTTCCTCCTCGTATTTGTCCAGTTCTTTCTGCAATGTGTCTTTAAATCTAATCAGCCTCTCTGTCTCTTGTACTGCATTAAACTCTGCATATAGCTCCTGCAACCGAGCCTTAATACCCTCTAGGATCTTTTTATCCTCTTTGATCAGCATGTCAATCAGGGCGAGTGAACAGGTTGTTAGCACTCCTTCCCACTCCTTCCTGAACTCCGGGGTGACCTCCCATGCTGGAAAAATCTGTATTCTAAGTCCCCTAGGCACCATCTTTTCTTCTCTGTATATCTCCAAACTACTAATATTCCACCACACCTTCAAATATTCCCGTCTAGTGCGTTTGATCAGATGTAATAAGTCATTTATGGAGTGTCCCTCCTTCCTCTGACTCTCCTCCTCCACAGTGTGTCCATTTTTTAAAAATACAAGTTTATCGGACCAACCACTTTCCATATGGTCAAAATTCATAGTGGGCAATAATAGTGTGCAACACCTCCAAGGTCCCCGAAGATGGACCTGCCCCAGCGTCCAAAATACAACTGCACTTATAAGGTGTGCACCACCTACACAATCCCATATATGGCAGGTGCCAATTAAAGGGACCTACTAATCACAACCTTCTTTGTCTGGTGTGACCCCAGGGCTGGCCCACCAATCGGTCCACAAATGCTAATTGCACACTGCTAAATCTAAATCCAATTTATTAGAGCATCAGAAATTCATACATAGTATCAAATACACATAACAACATATAAACACACAGTTAAAAAACACTTATTAAAACCCAAATAAAGTGGGGAGGAACTCCAGGGCTATATAACTATCAAAATAGGTAATCAATTAATCATGTACCCAAACATCAGTAATAATGACATACATCTCATAGTGCAATGGCGCTTATGGAAGGTGCTGAGTGCATAAAGTGCCTAGTGTCTACTTATAAAGTGCTCAATCTATTTGTGAAACAGTTGCACTGCTGAGAACTCGCAGTGCTTATAACGTCCAAACCCGTGCAATCATGCAATACCTATAGTACAAAGAAAGTGCCATGTGCAAGAATCAGTGCCTCTACTCTAAAACTAAGCCTAAATAGTGCTACTACAAATTCAAATAAGCGCCACTCACATATGGTGTAAGTAAATAAACAAATATATACACTCGCAGTGGACTAATAACACTGCGAAGTACCAAGCAAAGCCCCCTGTCCTCCCCACTTACCTCACCGGCGCGCTGCGTGGTCCTCCACCACTTCGCTCGGGTGTCTGGGTTGAGGACGCCGGCATGTTAAGTACTCCCTAGATCACGCAGGCGGAAATGGCGCACGACCCCAGATGCGCGTCACTTCCGGCCGATGGAGCGCACACACCAGGAAGCCCACATAGTGTGCTACCTCAGTGAGTGCGCTCCACCAGGCGGAACCGCCGCGCCCCGCACACCCGCCCACAGAAGCCAATAGAATGCTGGATGACGGGCGCCAGCATGTGGCATATCCCTCCAATCACACAGGCGGACATGGCTTCCAGCCCCAGGCACGCGTCATCTCCGGCCGGTGGAGCGCACACACCAGGAAGCCCACATAGTGTGCTGTCACAGTGAGCGCGCTCCACCCTGTGGGCCCGCCGCGCCCCACATGTCCGCCCATCAAGCCATACCATCTGTGGGTCAGGCCACCCTGTCGCGCCCCCAGGCTCCTGCCCCAACCTGCGGACCTCCTAGGGCCTAACAAGTAAAGCCAGCAATAACCAGCGTTCTCACATCCATAATGAGTGACCTCAATCCAACAATAAACATAAAACCTGTTATAGTCCAAATCTAATACTAAGTGAAACTCCAACCCTGCTCTCTAATAATCACTCTAACCATACACATATACCCATAATACAAATGGATCACTTTATTTGGGTTTTAATAAGTGTTTTTTAACTGTGTGTTTATATGTTGTTATGTGTATTTGATACTATGTATGAATTTCTGATGCTCTAATAAATTGGATTTAGATTTAGCAGTGTGCAATTAGCATTTGTGGACCGATTGGTGGGCCAGCCCTGGGGTCGCACCAGACAAAGAAGGTAGCTTTACTGGATAGATGGTCAAAACTGTGGAAGAGTTTAATGTCTCTAAATGTAAAATCATGCACTTGGGTAGAAGGAATCCCTGCTCTGAGTACCGTATGGGCAGCACTGTGTTAGCCAGGACCTCGGAGGAGAGAGATTTAGGGGTACTGATTACTGATAGCTGCAAGATGAGTGGACAGTGTAGCCAGGCAGTGGGAAAAGCAAGCAGGATGCTCGGCTGCATAGCTCAAGGCATCACCAGTAGGAATAGGTAGGTTGTGATGGCGCTGTATAGAGCCCTGGTAAGGCCACTGCTAGAATACTGTGTGCAGTTCTGGAGACCTTACCTGCAAAAAGACATTATTCAAATAGAACGTGTCCAAAGGCAGCCAACAAAAATGGTGGAAGGACTTAAACTTAAAACTTATCAGGAGAGACTTAAAGAACTTAATTTGTACAGTCTGGAGGAAAGAAGGGAGAGACCTTTAAATATGTGAAAGGTTCAGGAAGGAAGTGTTTTTAAGAAGAAACTTAATGATAGAACAAGGGGGCAAAACCTGAAGCTAGTCGGGGGGAAGATCAGGAGCAATGTTAGAAAATATTATTTTACAGAAAGAGTAGTAGATGCTTGGAACAAACTTCCAGCAGAGGTAGTTGAAAAATCAACAGTCACTGAATTTAAACATGCCTGGGATAAGCACAAATCTATCCTAAGATATAGAGTACATACAGTATACACATAAGGACAGACTAGATGGACCGTATGGTCTCCTTCTGCCGTCAACCTTCTATGTTTCTATGTTTCTATATGGTGGCAAGAATGAGCAGGACACCCAACAGCCATGGCACTGAAGCTGAAGTGTCTTGGCTGGGGGTGGGGGGGTACCGTGTGGTAAGGTACAGAGGGAGAGGTTTGTGGGAGACTTTGTTGCGCTTGTTTTGCTTCCCATAACCATATTTATTCACAATAGAACTAATAAGGAGATATCAGTGAAGGCAGGGGAGACTGGAGGATGATCAGCAGAAGTAGAAGAAGCATAAAGGAGATAAGCATGACTGACATCAGTGGGGAAGGTGACAAAGACAAGGACTAGAGGAGAACAGTAGTAGTAGCAGAGCTAATCAGTGACATTACATAACGTGACATGTGACTTGACACTTGTCAAAAAAATGCACTGAGACTTTTTCTCCCAAGTGCACACATAAATCTGGAGACAGCCATTGGTAAAAAAAAACTGCCAGATAATTTGACATACCTGGTCAATCTATTGGTGAACAGGATACATCCCTATCCAGATCATGACTAATATCTATTAGGCAATGTAGATTGACCAGATGGACTGAGTAACATTCTTTATAAAATGTAGGGACTGAAATGGGCTGAGATGGGAAGCCTTGGATCCAGATCCGCTCTAAAGTGACTGCTGCCCTATGCCATGTCTTTCCTCTTCCATGATCTACAGTATGTGAGTACAAAACCCAAGTGGCCTCACCCTCTGATCAGTGTGTATAGAGCTCTGGCAATGAGCTCTGATAATGTGGTTCATGTCAGGGCAGTAGTAGTGCTACATAATACAGTATGTAAAGCTAAAATAAAAGTTTTGATCAGGCATAGACATGGGGTATAGACAACAACATTCCAGTATAGCCGAGGTTAAAGTTTCTGAAAATAATTTTCCTGTCCCCTTGGAGTTTAGCTTTAAAGCTTTAAATTTTGTTTACGCTGAATTGTCATTTTAAATTATGATAGTTGTTATCATTACCATTTTGGTGATTCAGTAAACAACAAGAAATAGGCTTTGCACTAAAGCTGATAAAAAATTACAAGCATAGCGGGGAAAAGCATAGCGAGGTACCCAATTTCCAGCTTCCTAAGCAGAGCTATTACCGGCTTGCCTCTGGAGGATAAACTCATCGCAGCTGCATCTCAGGCGCTGGATGAAAACCAGTGTTGAAAAGTAGTTTGATAACCTTTCTTTGGTGCTGGAAAAAAATGTTCAAAATATTTACACCTCCTTATTCTATGTATGTGTTGCAATGCAAAGGTGACAACATGGTGACGTGCCCTCTTATCCCACTGATGGCCAAGGAACCTCCAAAAATAGTAAATTGGTGCTGTTTGTTCATGTTTCTTGGTGTGTTTTGCTCCACAATAGAATATGAATAAAATTATTCTCCAATATTTCAGCTGCTGACCTTTCCAGTAGACAGAATAGAATGATTTTCAGTCTCTTGACTTAGATTTAGAGACCTATTTTGAAGGTAAAAAGGCCAGCACTTTTAGGCAGCTCATTATTCCTCCTTCTAAGTCTATTTTGATAGATAACAAATTTGACCTTTCCCGGAGAAATTGGCTTCGTTATGAGATATAAGTTTGGCTTGAATGACACTTTAAAATGGAGATCTGTAACTAGAAACCTGAAGGGGCACAGGTACCAAAACTGATATTTTACAGAAAAGAGGAGGCTTATAGTCTTAAAGCAATCCTCCCAATTCTCGTTAGCATCCAGAAACCAGAGTCAGAATCTCTATTGTTCTCCAGGTGTGTATTTTACACACATTCATGGGATTCCTTATGGCATGCAGGCTTAATACATTAGCTATTGATAAGTATATTGGGTAGGGGTAGACTTATCAAAAAATGGAAAAAACCTGAAGCCTTCTACCCAAGCAGCTATTCCAGGGCACCATTTGTTGCTGACATGGAAAAGCAAGAGTAGGGCTAGTTTGGGTACCAACAGAAACCTGGATTTGAGGGGGAATTGAGAAGAACTTTCCATACCAGATGCAACCTACCAATGTAGCCATGCCCATAGACAGTTCCAGCTGTACTACATCTCCTCGATGTTCAAACGGCCATATCGCCCTGATCTTACAAAGCCGCAGAAGCGGCTGGCCCGCCGGCCACGCTACATCTATTCACCGCTAAAGCGGCCACACATCCCCCAGCACCTATTAAAGCCGCAGGAGCGGCAGACCCGCCGGCCACGCTACTTCGCCGTTTAAGCGGCCATACCCCCGGATCATATAAAGCCGTTGAAGCCCGCCGGCCACGCTACAACCCCTGACCACCAAGAGTGGCTACACACCGTCAGCACATATTAAAGCCCAATAGCGGCTGGCCCTCCGGCCACGCTACACCTCTTCACCGCCACAAGCGGCTACACTTCCTAGGAAATATCAAAGCAGTAGCATTAACTATCACCCTACCCACCTTGTTATATACAGGATACCCCGCTCTGTTTAATATACACATTGGGCTCATTTAAAAGCCCTGTAAAGCCAACAGCCCTACCAAGCCTGCACTGCTCTCTTGCAACAAACCCCAATAAGAAACACTACCATAAAGAACCCCAGTCCACTCTCAAGTATTGACCTAACAGCCAACCAGCACTTCAAGCACAGGAAAAACATCCAAAACATCAAAAACTCCAATCAACCTAAGAAGACAGGTGAGCCCAGCATTGTGCACCACCGGTAACTACATCACTTATCTTAATAAAATAACAATAAGCACCCAATAGAGCCATTTACGGCACTGGGTACTTATAGTCCAGGTAACCATTAACTTGGTCACCAGGTAGAGAAAAAATCCCCAGCAAACCTGGAGATTTTTGAGGACTAATCAGCCAGAGTTAATGAAACTTGTTATCGCTGGTGTGATTAATAGGTAGAAATACCAACCTCAAACACACATAAGCCTAACCAACCTTCTTTTTTCCAGCCTATAACAAACATAGTTTGAAGAATCACCTGCAACGTTAACCATCTCTCTCAACAGAAACAGTAAACAACCACTTCTATTTATCTAAAAGGACCGGTTCGCCTTACACTAGGTGCAGCTACCAGGTAACTCTGCGCTGAAACAAATACGAGTACCCCAGTTCCAGCTGTACTACTTGACAGGCAAAAATATTGTCACATAAACGCATCCTGGGTCCTGGATCTGCAAACAACTCTGATTTTCACAAGTTAAGGCCCTGATTGTGGGAATGATCATAAAGCAGACCTACCCAGGTTGAGCACTTGGAAAGCCAAGCTTGAAGGCAGGTATTGGCAGTTATCGGTTAAGATATGAGGTCTTTACAACAACATGGTCATGCGTGCCATGGTCAGCAACATACCTCGACAGTAGATGTGGTCATATGTTGCAAGGACAGCAACAAGTCTTGGCAGCAGATGTGGTCAGACATGGAATGATTGGCAACAGGGCTTTGGCAGAAGACATGGTCAGACAGGGCAGGGTCAGCAACAATACTTGGCAATAGGTCAAATCATTGAATCTTCATAGAGACTGAAACAGCACGCACTCTGAATAATACGACCACAGGCATACTAGTTCCTAAAGTGGGGGTTTAAATTATCCACCGGCCAGCAGATAAATTGCTTGTTGTTACAGTTTGATTGGCTAACTGGATTAATATGCATGGCCTAATCATTCTAAATCAAATATTTTCTCTTTTTTAATACAGGGGCTAAAGGCAAATGATTGAGGCACAAACTTTGCCTATTTCCAGTAGACAGGGATGCGCTGGGAATAAGATCAGACCGGCAAATCCAATTTGGCGCTCAGTCAAGACTATAGAGAACAGTGATCCATATTATTCCATTCTACTTTTATATAAATATTCCCCAAAGTTAAAAGAAGTAGTAATATAGGCCACATGCTAATAAAATGTAAATGAAAGCTATTAAATAGCAACTTTTTTACTTGGGGAGAGAAATCACATTAAGCAAGCTTATTATATATGCACCTCAAATGTACAGACATTTGCATAGATCTTTTCTCCTTGAAAATAATGAATACTTTAATAGTTTAAATAGAATGTATTTAAATATGGTCTTTGCTGGGGAATGAACACAAAAAAAGGGGCTTGGTATCCACAATAAAAGAACCTTTTACAGTCTACTGTGAAGTTCTTATATATTGATGCTAACTCTATTTATGCTCATTGATTAAATACAAATGCATTTTACTCACGTTAATTGATGGAATAAAAGAACAACGTGCGTTACATCATAAAAAGCATGTAAAGTGGATGCCTACAGGCTCAAAATTCCTTATATGTATCATCAGGACTTCCATCAGGAATTTCTATCATTTACAGCTATTCATAGACATGATGACAGCTTAGAATTGTTTTGCCTTACCAAGCATCAACACCATAACTGATTAAGGGTGATCGCACACCTAAGAGATACACTACGATAGCGATTATCACCATGGCAGAATGGTTGTGTCAGGCCCCATGGGACACCCGGCTTCAGAGTAAGCCCACAACCCCCAATCTCCGCTTCTAGCTTCACCTTTAGTCAAGCCCCCGTTTGCCCGGACGCTTTATATGCCTCGCTGGACGCGGTTTCCCCCAGGACTTAATAGCACAAAGGATGTGAGCTTACAGGGGTTGAAGGCGGATGAACCAGAGGCCAGACTGGGCAATGTCGGGTAAGTACTGGAAACAGTTCGGGTGCTTCGGAAACAGGTAATACTGGAAGCAATTCGGGTGCTCAGGAGAAATCAAGCAAAGTCAGACGTCAAGCCAGGGGTCACACCGGGAAGTCAGAGAGCTGCGCAGTACAGAGGGATGAGACGGAGACGTGGTTGAGATTCAAGCAGATGGTCAATAATGATATATACAGGAAATCACAGGAACAATAACAAAGCCAGCTAAACGCTATCACAGGCACTGACACACTGAAGTGGTAATCCCTTTATAGGACTGAACCCGGCTGGATTGGACAGGGAGGCAGTGACTGCGATTGGTGCACTTCGGATCAGTGTGCTGATTGGTGGACTTCGGATCTGTGGTTTGATTGGTGCACTTAGAGAGCTCTGGGCTGATTGCCCCAGCTGAACTCCAAAGGCATACTGCCCAGAACTGGACCTTCTAGGTTTAGCTCTTTTAAACAGCCTCCAGTGGCCACTCTGTGCGCAAGCACGAGTAGAATGACAGTGGACGAGGAAGAAGGGCGAGTTCGGCAAGATAGGCGCCGCTGGAGCTGGCATCTGAGGCAGAAGCGGCTGCTGGGCAGGAGAAACCCTGGCCAGTTGCCTAGGGACACCACGGGCACGGGCTGAAGGCAAGTCCTTCATAACAGTAACCGGGACAGATTGCCTGTTCCACAATTACTTGCAAGCATTTTAGCCACAACAGCGCTTGCAAACGCTACTTTCTATTGAGGGATTGCAATCATGGGCACAGCCTTCAAGGCTGTCGCAGGGCGATACTAATGTGAAGAAGCCCATACATAGCTATCTGACACCAAATGTAGGGTAACCAGGAATGCCCCCCTATCACAGCCAAGTCCTTAGGTATGAAAGGGGTGTGGTGGAGGCCCCTGGGCAAAAATTCATGTGGAGACCCCCTGTAACTGCAGACCATGTACTGCCCTGCAGCTGGAAACGCTCATTGTCAACAGGGCCTGATTTCTCTATATTCATTGGTGTGATCATGTGAGTCAGGAGTGTGGGGACTCGGATCCAGGAAGCTAATATAAAGTGTAAGCTTGTCTTTGACTCTGCATTTAACCCTTGTGCCCTCTCCCCCATTAAACACAGGCAAGCCTCATAGAAGGATCCGCACATACTGAATGTTAAATTGGGGGGACAGATGGATATCTGCCTGTGGGGGATAAGATAATAATTTAGACCTTTCATACTCTCGGATCATAACCTAAATGCCAGATACAGCCTAGATGTAGCTCGCTGTAGACACTGTGAGTACATAGCAATCTTCGGTACCACACAGTGTTCTGGGGCTCATGTATGTGTTAGCTGCCAGGGGATCCAACTTTGCCTGTTCACAGGTGAAAATTGTCAGAATCTTATGCTGATGACTGTATCTCCCTGACACGTATCCCCTGGGACTGTAACATTTACTATAGGCTTAGTTTTCTATATATGTCATATATATATATATATATATATATGACACATATACTGTCAATAGTTTCTCGAGCAGAGGTACTCTCAGTAAAGAGCCAGTACCAGGATCGGTAAAGTTCGGAGCTAGGTCCAGGGTGGTAGCTGGGCCCTAATTGGTGGTGGCCATTTAAAAAAGGTCATGCTGGGGACTGAGCTGTAGGTTCCACTGGGCAGAATTAAAAAAATAGCTGCAGATTTTAAATTGTTACGCTGTGGCATCTTGTGCTCTACCACTACCACTGACCATGTTAGCACTTACCTTGAGGCTGTTCTGAACTTGCGGACAATCTACCAAACTCACTGTACCCCCTAAAACTGTCACCCAGAGAAATACAGCTGACAAGGAGGAGAGTCAGGGAGGTTATTGTTCCAGCTGTACTACTTGACATGGATGTGCAAACAGACCCAGAATGTGGGAATGATCATAAAGCAGAGCTACCCAGGTTGAGCACTTGGAAAGGTTAAAGAGCCAGACAGATGGAGAGATCATTGTAATTCAAGCCAAGCTTGACAGTTCTTGGTTAGGGTATGAGCGAAGATCATTTGCATGCAGTCAATATCCTATAAAAGTAAAAAAATGTACAAAAAAGAAGCCCACCTCCAAGCGTCGAGCTTTAAATAGTACCATAGCTATAGCACTTCAAACCTGGCCCAAAGATAAAACTTACTATCTGATATAAAAGCACTTCTGGATAGAATGTGGTATATTGTATAACTCATGTAATGAGTTTCAGGCCACATGGACACTTAGTCTAGCAATAATCTCTGGGTTCCTAGACTAAGGTTTCCAAACTTACTTAAAGAGGAACATTGGAGGCCCTGGAGTCTTTTAGACTCCGAGGCTGTCCGAGTCCCACTCCCTGGGGTATCCTGATTGGTATGACCGGCTGTGTCATACCGCGTGGGTCACCCTAACTCCTTACCTCTTCCATTACCATCTAAGAGCCACAGGCACATTCCCAGCATACCTAAACCTTTGTGGCTTTAGTATTCACAACAGCAGAGCTGAATGAAGCTGAGCGAAAATGGGCAGGCTGATTGGCTGAGCAGCTCACGCCTACACCACAGGAACGGTGGCAAGGTGAGTTTACTTTCTGATCCATGTGAGATGCCCCCTCTGAGTGGAACAGCACGGGATCCCAGATGTTGTTCCTCTTTAAATGTCAGCCAAGTTAGGTTGAGAAATTATACAATAAGATGGCAAAAATCCATAAACTTGAGTAAACCAATCAAGTGAGACTTTCGTTAGTGACAGAGATGAATTTATTTTCCAAGGGGTAAAAGAGTTGTAATTATAAGTTACACTTATAAATGTGTTATAGAGGTGTACAGATTATATAGCAAAACTAGTATTCACTAATATTCAGTTATTACTCTGTATATAATCAATATAAAGTAGACCACGTCTTATGAAAATGTGAAATGTTGATCTAAAATAAAAGATGTTAATTTTTTTCATCCACTATTGTTCTGGAGATCCTGTTAATTATTTCCCAAGTAGGCTTAAGCCCATGATCGATTGTTTTGTAGCAATAAAGACAGAGGTCAATAGGGCACGATTTGGTTTATTCACTTTGTATATTTTCTTACCTAGCAGTGCCTCCCATAGATCAGGGTCTAATGTTAGACCAAAAAGTTTGTTTAGGTCTATGACCTGGCCTCAAAAGTTCCTTAGTATTGGGCAATCATCAAAAATTAGTGCCCTCATCTACCTATCCCATAAAGCAATAATATGTTGCAGAAGGATTACATTTCCAGAGCAAGAATATTTATCAAACACTTAGAGACTGGAAACACATTTTTGGGCCACTCTTCAAGTTTTTCCTTGGTCTAATTCTCATTTAGTTATACAGTATAGGGAAACTGTCCAATGTAGAGGACAAAGTAAGCAATAGATAAAAGATTAATTCTCAGGCTAGGGGGGCTTCCAAACATATCGCTTCAAAAGTGAATAGGGATCTAAGGTTAGTATTCCTCTAAATTACTGAATTAATATATTTTTTAATCCGAAGATATCTAGATTGGTCATGGTCAGGAATCCCGACTGCTTGACAGAAAAATGATCTTCAAGCTTTAGTAGAGACCAGAAAAGTGAGTTGGAGACATTCTCAAACTTGAATAAGTTGAAGAGGGTCTCTAAATTTTAGAAACTACCAGGCAGGGGTAAAGATGTTCTTTATTTAGACCAAGGGTCCCCAGCCTTTCGTACCTCCAACCTTTACCTAATCCTTCAAACACATTCAGTACTAAGAGACAGTCTTACAGATAGATGGTCTTCAGCCACATTTAGCACTGAGAGATGGTCTTCAGCCACATTCAGCACTGACAGATGGTCTTCAACCATATTCAGCACTGAGAAATTTTCCTTACCCACATTCAGCACTGAGAGACAGTCTTCAGGCCCATTCAGTGTGAAGAAATTGAATTCCCACCCCATGAAATACTTGCCTCTTCATTAGCAAATCCTCTATCTAAAAAAAGGTTAAATGGTGCCAGACAAGCAGAGAAGAGTGTTGGCTTACCTGCGATACTTAATAGGAGTCTGGGAATGTGCCACTGAAAGTTGCAAAAGACAGGTAGGCTGGCATGTGCTCAGCACTTGGGCATGCCTCCTATGTCACGATACTCAAGCTATTCTGGAAATGCCACCAAGACCACCACCACCATCATCGCATTGACTTTTACTTGGCTGGCAGCGCGGCCCCTTCTGAATTGTTTTATAGTGATGGTGGAGGAAGTGAGGGGGTTGACCCCACCCACTTCCTTTGACATTCCCCAAAGCGCTACTAAAGATGATGGCGCTATATAAATAAACAATAATAATAATAATTCCTGGAAGCTGCTGTAAATGACTACTACCAGGTGGTGTATGTAAGGAGCTAGTTCAGCACCATGGACAGCGTCCGCCTCCCACTATAGTGGCGCGCGCCATCCTCATGTTCTCACACTGAACAAAATATTTCAGAACCACGGACAGTGCTCACCTGTCACTGCAGCTGCAGCCGGCCCTGTGCTGTTCACTACCCAAGGCACCAGGGATTATGTTCAGAGCAGATCTCTAAACCTTTAATGGTCTCTTAAATAATCCATATATATTCATCTATACAGTAAAAGTTATCCATTGGCGCACAATAATCCATGTTGACACCAAACCATATTAATTAGATAGAAGTTGCTTAATCTGCTCCTCTTAAAGGTGTCCAAAGATGATACAATTAAAATAATTAGCTGACCCTAAAATATGATTCAATTCTTATTCGGGCAGATTTCCAATATTATGCAAGTAGGATAGTGTAATGATGCAAACATTGTGCAGTCCAGAATAATAATTCTTGTTAAGAAAACAATTTTTAAATAAATATATTGACATATATAATCAAATATCAGGACAACTATAAGTACATAATATTATACCTAAATCAGTACAAAAAAAGATAAAATGGTAAAAAAGTCCTGCAAAGATTAGATCAGGATGTGTCTATAACACAACTTAGATCAAAGTCTATATTTAGACCATGAGGGATAAGTGTATCCAACTCATACATCCACTTTGATTCTTTTTTGTTGAGACCTCCCTCTTCCAATGAGATCCTCTCCAGTTTCCTTCTACTCTACCTAGGTCCATATAGGACATTTCTTTTGGATCACAGGAATGGCTAACTTTAAAGTGGGTTGAGAGGCTATGAGCCTCAAAACCACGTTTGATATTATAAAGATGTTCGCATATGCGTACTTTCAATTCTCTAGTTTTCCTACCTACATAAAGTTTCTTGCAGGGGAACCAAATTAAATAGACCACAAATCTAGAAGAGCATGTAACCATAATGTCCAGTTTATAAGTTTTGCCCATTTTAAAAAGTTTTTTTAGGTTTTTCTACTGGCTTACACACCCTGCAACCCATACACTTGCTACATCTATAAAAACCGACCAATGAGTTTGTAGTCAAAGTAATTGGTCTTGGTGGATCAAGAAAACTTCTAACCAATTTATCTTTCAATCACGGGGCCCTCTTATATATGATCTTGGATCTATCTGGTATAACTGAACCCAGGTTCAGATCATTTTTTAGTTTTTCACTCTGGAGTGGAGGAACCTTTGCCATTTGAAGGAGTTATTTCTGCCTAAATTATTTTAAATCTGGTAAGAGTTTGAAAGAGTCAGTGGTGGGTTTACTGAAGAAGTGTGAAAATCCTTTTACTGTGGGAGAACTTAATTGATTCATGAGTGCTTTTATCTATGTTTTGTACATAGTGGACTTTTAAATAAATTGCTCTGTGTTTCATCTGGACATTATTACGTTAGAGACTATATTTGGAATAATAGTTTCAACATGTTGAGCAACGATTTAATTTGGATTCATTTATTAAGATAATAATTTTTAAGATTTTAGAGTGTGGTATTTTTATGTTGCTTTGTCTGTAATTATGCTGTTAGGCCCTGCTTGACACCCACCTTCTGGTGAGTCCACAACCCCCCAATCTCAGCTGCTATTTCAGCCTTTAGACAAGCCCCCATTTGCTGTGATGCTTTACATGCCTCACCGGACACGGTTGCCCCCAGGTCTTATATAGCACAAAGAATGTGAACTTATAGGTGGAGGCGGATGAGCCAGGAACCAGACTGAGTGATGCCAGGCAAGCCGGGGTCATACACAGAAGGACAGTCCTTTATGTGCTTTTGCTACACCAAAGGGAGTTGTGGGGGCAGTTGTGGCCTAGAGGTAAGGGGAGCCTTGTGACTGGAGGGTTGCAGGTTCGAATCCCGGTCCTGACTGACTGAA
This sequence comes from Gastrophryne carolinensis, assembly GCA_027917425.1. Lineage (NCBI taxonomy): Eukaryota > Metazoa > Chordata > Amphibia > Anura > Microhylidae > Gastrophryne > Gastrophryne carolinensis. Next base: position 90,104,751 of record CM051243.1, read on the forward strand.
GTGCTCTTGAGCAAGGCACCTAACCCCCCAACTGCTCCCCGGGTGCCGTAATTAGGGCAGCCCACCGCTCCGGGCATGTGTACACTCACTGCACAGATGGGTTAAATGCGGAGGACGAATTCCTATGTGTGCGCAAGCATACAATGGCCATCTATGCATTAAAGTGGACCAACACCCAGGGGTGATCGGCCCGGAAATCTATAAGATTCCCGGGCCGATCACCTCCCACCCCGCGGGACATCCGAGATCGGGATGTCCCGCCGGGTGAAACCCCCCAGAAACCCCAAAAAGATCTTACCTGATCCGCCGCCGCCGCCTCCCGCGCGCCCCTCCAGACATGCCCGCGCCGGCCCTCTGTGAATGGCCGGCGGGGGCGCGCGCGCCCTGAGAGTGACGCGCGGGAGGTGGCGGCGGCGGAAGCGGCTTGGACGTTCCTGTCCCCCCGCCTGGAAGTTGGCGGGGATTGGCTGCGGCGTTCACGTGGGAGCGGGGAGAGGTGATTTTTTGGGGGTTTCTGGGGGGTTTCACACAGCGGGGCACCCCCGAAGTGGACCAAAACCCAGGATAGTCAAAATCCTGGGTGTTGGTCCACTTTAAATTAAATTAATTAAATTAAATTAATTAACAGCAGGGTCAAGTCGAGTAGTCAGAGGGTGTGTGGTACAGAGGATGAGATGGGTATGAAGTCAGGCTGGAAGGAGTCGGTCCAGGCAGCAGTCAGCAGGAGTAGTTAGGGAAAGCAAGATCTGCTACGGATAGCAGTAACTTTCAGAGGAACTAGAGCACCCAGCAGCACACTATCACGGGCAATGAATGGGTGAACTGGAATTATCTATATATGGCTTAGGTTCTAGGGATTGGTTGGGGAACTTTGGGCTCATAGGCCCACAAACTATCTGCGGGCTTATTAGCCCTTATGGGCAACCTGCCCCAAATTGAACATTGGGTCTCATTGGCCCCTTCAACTTGGGGCTCATTGGCCCGTTCATCTGTGCCTGCAGCACCGCCGAGGGCATAAAGAAGACATATTCGCATGTGTTAGCATAAGCAGGGCAGATGGGGATGGAAGGTGAGGAGAGAGACAGAGCCGCTCAAGCTGGTGCCGTTTGAGCCACCTGGCTCGATGTTGCCCCAGTGGCCGCCAAGGATGCAGTGGTACTAGGGAGCAGGTGGGTGAACCATCGTGACATATGTTCCTTCATCTGTCCAACCTATTGACCCAAGGCACTCAGCAAGCCTGAAAGCAAGGGCTTGCAACCCCATGTGGCTCCCAAGCTACAGATCTTTATGCAGCTTATTGAAGAAGATAGCATTTTATATAAAAAAATAGAGCCTCTCAGCACTGTAAGTTAAAACTCATTGATGTGCTACTTTAAGTTCCTTCCACATGTATTACAAATAAAATATTCCCCCTTCACATTGGGAGCTGGGGTTAGAGAAGATTAGTATTTATCATGTATTCAATAAACAATATAAGGTATCCGAACGCAACTCTTTCAGAGCGCCAAGGAAGCGTAATTGTGTCACTGTTATTTTTCTCTTATAGATTTGCTTTTAAAACACATTTTTATTGATTAGAAACAAATGGCATCCTCCAGCCTCTCCGCTATACATCCCATCATATTACACTTCATCAGCATATGAATAATGCAACTGACAGCTGGAAGGGAACGACTGTTTGAATGACAACTAATTAACGTGAAATTAAACAAAACCGTAAGGCAGCAGAAAATCAAAATTGGATTTTGTGATTTCATTTAAACAATAAATTCTCTGAATACAAATGACAATGCAATGTAATTCGTAAAATTGAAGAGAACTTATCACCCTAAAATATAAATAAACCGATTGCCTCCTTAAAGCAGACCACCAGCCCTTTAACTTGCAGCAGCTCTCAGGGCCACAGCATTCACAGCCTTCCTAATCTCCTTAAAGCGGACCAAAACCCCCCTAAAACAACTCAATCTACTTTGTGCCCCCACCCCAGGCACCTTACCATTTGGGTGTATTCTGCCCCTAATGCTGTTTGTTATTCCTGTTATAGTGATTTTAAATTTCCTTTTCCCCAGGTATGCCATTGTATGCCATTGGTTTCTGATAGGATACCATTTCGCTGCTTAAGCCCCCTTCTTGCAATGCCATGCTTAGGGCAATTAGTAACTATTGAAAATAGCGCAAGAAGGAGGGAAGAGCCAAAAAAAAAGATTTAATTTCCCCTAATTTTTCCCCCAATTTTTCCTTTGAAGCCCAAATAGTTTGTGAGTATTTTTATCCAATGTAGTATCAGGACACTAAGGAGGATTTATACACTTTTTTTTAAATTAAACATTCCACAGGACATGGTTGGTCCACTTTACAATCTAGATAAGGGGTTACCAACCTTTTTTTGAAGTACCACTCTACATCTTCTAAATTATCTCAAGTACCACCTGGGTTGTCCATATGGGATATCAACCAACTAAAAACCATGGTAAAAATACATGTTAGCCATTTAAAGTGCATGAAACACACATAAAATATACAGACATGTTTTATCACCTTTTATATTGGAATGGGATGAACGGAATGCCATACTGCCTATGGGGTAATGGGGGGAGAATGCCACACTGCTTATGAGATGGGGGAATGCCACACAATAGGATGGGGGAATGTCACATTGCCTATGGGGGATGAAAGGGGGGAATGCCACACTGCCTATGAGATGGGGGGGAGAATGCCACACTGCCTATGAGATGGGGGAATGCCACACAATAGGATGGGGGAATGCCACATTGCCTATGGGGGATGGAAGGGGGGAATGCCACACTGCCTATGAGATGGGGGGGGGGGGAAATGCCACACTGCCTATGAGATGGGGGGGGGGGAAATGCCACACTGCCTATGAGAATGAGATAGGGGAATTCCACAATGCCCATGGGGAATGGGGTGGAGGATGCCACACTGGCTGTAATGGAGTGTTTTTGCACAACATTTTGCTTATAATATATATTTTTTTGATTTTCCTCCTCCAAATCCTAGGTGCATCTTATATGATGAAAAATACTGTAGTTCTCTAGATTATGTTTGACAAGGAGAACTGGGTGAACTGCAAAATGTATAGCCTTATTTATTCACTTTTCTACTTTTCATGGCACAACACATTACTGTATATAAGATGCAAATAATATATAGTTACATAGTTAGTAGGATTGAAAAAAATGGACGGGGTTGGAAAAAGTTAAAAGAGTTAAAAGGACTTTACAACGAACTGCACTTATAAGGCAGCAAGCAGCTTACCTGATGCCTGTTGCATGTACTTCTTCTCCACTTCCAGCGGTGTTGGGTAAAAGTCATAGTCAAAGTTTACTCTCCTTTCACTTTCATTCCTCCAGGATCACACAAAAGAGGGGTCTAATATCCACCCTATCCCTTGGTGCTCTCAGCAAACCACCATGCCAAGCCACAGTGATCCCAAAGCTGTCTTTGACCACAGCAGAGTGTGCGCAAGACTCATAAAGTTGCGTCATACCATATTCCTGTGGCACCTTTTTGCTCAAGTTGAAGTGGTTTTCCTTGCCTTGAGTAAAGCCCTTAGTATGGCTTTTTAGTATGTCAATAAATCCCAAAACTCCCCTCCCCTCATATAGCAGAGCTTGGAAAAATCTGGCAGCAGTAAAGAGAAATCCCGCCGCAGATGAGAACCCTGCCAGTAACCTTTTAGCTGCATAAACACACGGTTGTGATCTTCTCATCTGAGGAGGCTGAAATAGAGCAGGAGGGGGTTAAACCTGTAAGCTCACTGTTGCGGAGCATCATCTCTGCCTCAGCTAAGTCAGGAAGTCTCTGCTCTGTACACCAAACGCACCAGTTTGTTTAAAGTTGCTTAGGTAAACACATTGTCGCTAGAGATAAATGTTTTCTTTTATAGCACAGTTAAGTTTAGCACCTTGAGGACATCATTTTGGCTCACAATAATGGACTTTAAAAATGCCAACAAAAGTGGAATAACCCTTTAACTCATGGGTTCCCAACCTGTGGCTGGAGAGCCACATGTGATGCACAGGCCTGTTCATCACATAGGCTCCCAGTCTATCCCCTAGACTCTTTTTTGCAGATCAAACACATTGTTGAGGCTGGGTGTTACCTGGTGCCCAGGGCCGGTCCTGTGTGCAGGCAGGTAGGTAAGTATGCTGGCTTACATATCTTGGTGGCTTCCAGCTCCCCATTTGGTTTCTCAGCTTCCCCACATGGTGTCTAGGTTTCAATTCTGCCATTATGAAATCTACTCTGTTTGTTTAAAGTAGACCAAAACCCATGGAGATCGGCCCAGGAATCTATAAGCCTCCCGGGCCGATTGATTGCCCCCAACCCCGGGGCATACAAGATCGGGATGCCCCGCTGTGTTAAACCCCCCAGGTCATCCAATAACTTATTCCTGTTCCAATGGGGCATACAGCAGTGCCTGTATCCCAGCTATCCCTTTATCAGGGCACGTGCTTGCGCTAGGCATTTGTAAATGGCCAACACAGGCACGCTCCTTGTTAGAGGGTAGCGGGGGATGTGGCCGCCAGTGCACTCGGATCCACTTGATGAGAGGCCACGCATCTGCAGTAGGACCAGGAAGAGGTGAGTTTATTTGGGCAACCTGGGGGGTTTCACACAGTGGGGCAACCCCAATCGGGGTGCCCTGGGGTCAAAGACCAAAACCAAGGATAGTCCACTTTAATCTGTTGCAAAAGGTTTGTTTTTTTTGTAAAATATTACTTTATAAAATCAGTAAAACCATTACATTCGAAAACTGACATTAGCATTATGCGGGCTTTACTTCATTATAAAATCAGCAGGCACTTTGTTTCAATACTCACTAGATCATTGTGCAAGAAAAACCCAATTTTCTAAAGAAAAAAAACCTTTAGAATAAATGACTCCTAATTTCCATTATGTCAAACTGTAAGAATCCCTACTTTAGTCTATACCTGCATTGGAATGATGAGGGCACAGCCATTGACTTCACACTCTCAAACATTGAGAAGATGTATCTCGTTATTCTGGATTTTTATCTGCTGACATTCATAACTGCCTGGGACTTAGTGTCTTCTTTGTGGGTAGCCAAAGCCATCCTCATAAATCTTTCCTTTCCACGCTGCTGATAATAGCAGTAAATAGCTAATATCTACTACTGCAATTCTTATCAATGTAGGCTACTAAACAGAAACTCATAAATCTCCCCTTACTATAATGGATCCATCTCTACAAGTCAGGTAGACGAGATAACTATGGCTGACTAGAGTACTGTAAGATCCGGACTGGGTATTAAATTATGGGTTTTGGTGGTTGTAGCTCATATTTTTAAAGTTGGTGTGAAACAATGAACTCCACAGCTAGTAACCATCCATAGCTTGCATGCCAATATAACAAATCTACTACTAAGTCCAAGGTCTTTAAAGTGCAGCAATAGTCAAAAATGACCTAAACCGGACCAGCACACAACAAACTCAGTTCGCATTGCTGCACATAAAAAAAATTACCTTTTATTAACTCCTGCTGTGAAAAATGTTAAAAACAAAATGGTGGCAGATGCATCTTCAGGCTGCTGAGTTTCCTGTTATAGTGCATTGCCAGTTATGTCACTTGAATCCATTCAGCAGCATGGCTGAGATGCTGGGAGAGGAAGCTCCAAAATGGCCGCTACCACTAGAAAATCGATGAGGAGGCGTTTCAGCTTTGAGTGGATACAGAGTGCTGACAATGATTCAGCATCATGCATGTAGATGGGGTAAGTGAGGGGGAGTTTTCCTTTCCAACTGTGCCAGGCTGTTGGTCCAGTTTAAGCTCATGGTGATGGAGTTAGACTTACCTGGGTACTGATGACTAGTTGGACTTCTAGTAGTACTAAGGCATAGCTCTGTGTAGAGACTGGTGATAAGGAGACAAATAGAGTACACAAAGCTAATGGTTGCACAGTGAAGAGAAAAAGTGCATCAAATACATAAGGCCACGTAGTGCCAGATGAGTGTCAGGTGAATGCCAGGTCCCGGTGTAAAAGGAGTATGTAAAAAATCCAGAGCACCTGTGATAGTGCCGGTGCCGAGTTCCTTAAAGTGCCAGATAAGACCAGGCGCTCACCCTACACTGTGTGGCCTTATCCCAATACATTTCAATGGGCTTGAATGGCTAAAAAATTTGGGGGGGTGCATGTGCCATGGGATCTCTGGGCTGGTTGGGATTATTTTGAATGCATTTTTAGCACTGTGTTTGCGCTGCAAACTTGTGATTTGGGCCATCAGAAAGCCGTGTCATGTCTTATAAGTGTCCCCAATGCAATTCACAATTTAAAAAAATTGTATTTAAAAAAAGAATTCCATGACCCTAAAAAATTAAAAGATGGAATTCCAAGGGGCACTGTGTGCCTGGAATTCCGTTTTTTGAGCACCTCTGCAAGCACTGTTTTTTTTTTCTTTCAACTTGCAGCACTAGGTGTTGCTAGCCCATAGGTATATAAAAGCTATGCTTTTAAATTTGTCTCCCCCGCCAGCCACGTGTTCAGCAGGTGCTCACACCTCAGGCTAACAGTGAAAGTGACTCAAGGAGTAGGCAAATAAGTGTGTGTTTTTTTGTAAATATCAGAATTAGGCATGAGCGAATCGATCCGGACGAACCCGAATTTGTTCCGAATTTCCCCGCGATTCGATCGATCAAAGTTTTCCTTTAAACTCCATTTATTTCAATTACAGGCAGTTCCCTGGGGCAAGGTATCATGGGAAAGTCACATGCAGCCTATCAGCAGCCAGGAAGCCCGGTGACGTCACCGTACTATATAAACGGCGACCATCTTCCTTGTGCGCAGTTCAGCGTTATTGCGGTCAGAGCACAGCTTGTTACACACAGGGACAGAGTTAGATAGAGGTAGAGAGAGTCAGAGAGACCAACAGAGAGGCAGAAAGAGAGGTAGACAGAGCCAGGGAAAGATAGTGAAAGATAGGGAAAAACTGGAACGATCCAGGCAGGGACAGCATTGAAGTGACAGGGAAAATTGTTTTTATTTTCATTAGCCAGATCATTTTTCAATTCAATTTCCGTTCTTTGTGCTGTAAACCTGCCTTGCCACTGTGCATCCCATCTATGCATTGGCATATTTAACCCTATCTGTTACACACAAGCATTTCTCATAACTGGATTAGTTTTAATTTAGTTTTAATCTTTTTTTGTCTGCTTTAAATACACCAGCCCACATTGGCATCCCAAACCAGCACATGTCACCCTATCTGTTATACTAAATAAGCGTTGTTCAGCCTCATTTTAATTAAGCTATTGCATTTTGAATTGGTTTTTGTCTGGTTTAAATACACCAGCCCACATGGGCATCCCAAACCAGCACGTCACCCTATCTGTTATACTAAATAAGCGTTGTTCAGCCTCATTTTAATTAAGCTATTGCAATTTGAATTGGTTTTTGTCTGGTTTAAATACACCAGCCCACATGGGCATCCCAAACCAGCACATGTCACCCTATCTGTTATACTAAATAAGCGTTGTTCAGCCTCATTTTAATTAAGCTATTGCATTTTGAATTGGTTTTTGTCTGGTTTAGTCTGGTTTAAATACACCAGGCCACATGGGCATCCCAAACCAGCACATGTCACCCTATCTGTTATACTAAATAAGCGTTGTTCATCCTCAGCTTAATCAAGCTATTGCATTTTGAATTGGTTTTTGTCCTGCTGCCAAAACAGGCCGCAGGGTATCCCAAACCTGCACGTAGCACCCTATCTGTTATACTAAATACGCTTGTTCATCCTCAGCTTAATCAAGCTATTGCATTTTGAATTGTTTTTTGTCCTGCTTTTAAAAAAAACACCAGGCCGCACGGTATCCCAAACCTGCACGTAGCACCCTAGCTGTTATACTAAATACGCTTGTTCATCCTCAGCTTAATCAAGATATTGCATTTTGAATTGGTTTTTGTCCTGCTGCCAAAACACTAGGCCGCAGGGTATCCCAAACCTGCACGTAGCACCCTATCTGTTTGTCAGAGAACCAGGACTGTTCCCTCTGTAGTCCAGCAGAGGGCGCCTGTTCGTCTATGCCGGAGAACCAGGACTGTTCCTTCTGTAGTCCAGCAGAGGGCGCCTGTTCGTCTATGCCGGAGAACCAGGACTGTTCCTCCTGTTGACCAGCAGAGGCCGCCTGTGAGTCCTCACTACTGAGCTTGTGCAGGGGCCTATAAAAACAGACTAGGCCTGTCCTCAATTGCCAGTTGGTCTTTTCCTGCATGCTCCTGAGTTCCTGTGATTCCTTCCTGTGTACCGACCCGGCTTGCTTCTGACTACGATCCTGCTTTCCTGACGACTTCGGCTTTGTTTTGTTACCATGATCCTGATCTGCCTGCCCACGACCTCTGCTTGTTTCTCGACTTTGATCCAGATCTGCCAGCCCACAACTTCAGCCTGCCTCACACTCCCAGATCAGCTCTGGTCTGTCTCCTACCCGGAATTCTGCAAACCCACTCCTAGGTCGCCTGACCTGGGGCCTTCCTGCAGCCCAGTCTATCCTCACCATCAGAGGCTCTAGTGAATACCAGGTTGGTCCTTAGATTCCAGGCTTCCCGGTCGAGAGGTGAGCAGTGTTGCAGTCTCCGCAATCAGGGTTCACACCCGGTGTTCTGACAGTACCAACTGGCCCTGACTGATTCTGCCAAGGAACAGGATCTTCAAAGCTTACCTGAAGCCTATATGGACTTTAGGGATGTCTTTGACAAAAAGGGAGCTGACACTCTTCCTCCCCATCGGTCTTATGATTGCCCAATTGAACTTTTGCCTGGGGCATCCATCCCTTTTGGCAGGATTTACCCGCTATCCGATCCGGAGTTGTTAACCCTTCGTCAGTATCTGGATGAAAATTTGAAGAAGGGTTTTATTCGGCCTTCCACTTCCCCCGCAGGTGCTGGTATTTTCTTTGTAGGCAAGAAAGATGGTTCCTTACGGCCCTGTATCGACTACAGGGAACTGAACAAGGTCACTGTCAAGAATCGCTACCCTCTACCCTTGATTTCAGACCTCTTTCAGCGCCTTAAAACTGGACAGATTTTTACCAAGCTTGACCTTAGGGGGGCATACAACCTCGTCCGGATAAGAGAAGGGGATGAGTGGAAAACGGCATTTCGAACTCGTTACGGACACTTTGAATATCTTGTCATGCCTTTCGGTTTGTGCAATGCCCCGGCAACCTTCCAACACTTGGTCAATTACATTTTTAGGGACTTACTTGATATTTTTGTCATTGTGTACTTGGATGACATTCTCGTCTTTTCTGAAAACCTGGCCGAACATCGGGAACATGTGCGAACAGTACTCTCACGACTTCGGGCACATCAACTCTTTGCCAAGTTAGAGAAGTGCGAATTTGAAAAAGCATCCATCTCTTTTCTGGGGGTCCGAAAGGAGGTCCAGAGATTCATTGGATTCGCCAATTTTTATCGCCGGTTTATCCGTAACTTCTCTGCCATAGTCCGGCCTATCACGGATCTAACAAAGAAAGACAAGACCTTTGAATGGACTAAATCTGCTCAGCAAGCCTTTCAGACCTTAAAGGAATGCTTCACTTCTGCCCCTGTTCTCACGCACCCGGACTCTTCCTTACCATTCATCTTGGAGGTTGATGCCTCATCCATTGCTGTGGGGGCCGTCCTATCGCAACGTTCAGGGGAGAAGGCCGTTCTGCATCCGGTCGCCTTCTTTTCCCGCAAATTGTCAGCTACTGAACGCCTGTATGACGTAGGAGACCGAGAACTTCTATCCATTAAATTGGCTCTTGAGGAATGGCGGTACCTGTTAGAGGGAGCAGTTCATCCTATTCTGATCCTGACTGATCACAGAAACTTGGAATATCTACGTTCTGCCAAACAATTAAAACCTCGTCAGGCGCGTTGGTCCCTGTTTTTCTCCCGCTTTAATTTTCACGTTACCTATCGACTGGGAAGCCGTAACACCAAGCCTGACGCTCTGTCCCGATTGCCGCTTCCAGACACTTTGGATGAGACTGATTCCTCGGAACTACCAATCCTCCCAGAAGGACATTTCTTGGTATTAGAATCCGAACTCATCTCTCAGATCCGGAGAGCCTCCTTGGAATTACCACTTGAGGATTGTGAAGACCTGCCTTGCTCTGACGGTTTATTTATCCATCAAGGCAAGATATTTGTACCTAGGTCTACCAGAACTGCAGTTTTACAGACTTTTCATGACCACCCCTTGGCAGGGCACTTTGGACTACACAAGACCTTGGAGTTGATCCGTCGGCACTTTTGGTGGCCTTCCTTGAAGAGAGACTGTGTTTCCTTTATCAATCTCTGCCGGAATTGTGCCCGAAGTAAGGGTTCTTCTCACAAGCCTGTGGGGTTACTTCTTCCCCTGCCAGTGCCTGAAAGACCATGGTCCCACATCTCCATGGACTTCATCGTGGAATTACCTCCCTCTGAGGGATTTACCACCATCTTAATGGTGGTTGATAGATTTTCTAAAATGTCACATTTTATTCCCTTAGCGGGTATTCCGTCCTCGCCTATACTCGCTCAAGTGTTCATCAGGGAAGTGGTCCGGCTCCATGGTATACCCACCGAAATTGTCTCCGATCGAGGATCTCAGTTTACGTCACGGTTTTGGTCCCGTCTGTGTGAAGCGCTCCAAATTTCTCTGGCTCATTCATCTGCCTATCATCCTCAGTCGAATGGGCAATCAGAACATACCAACCAGACGCTTGAACAATACTTACGTTGTTATTCTTCTGCCCTGCAAGATGATTGGTATCGGCTCCTACCTCTGGCTGAGTTTGCATACAATAACTCCTGTCACAGTTCCACTGCCAGATCGCCATTCTTCGCAAATTTCGGTTTTCATCCCAATATCTTGCCAGACATGCCTAAAGAGGTGAACTTACCCGCTGCCCAGGACTTGGCCTCTTTCTTGGCAGAGACACATCGTGAGTTAAGGGAATGTCTTCTCAAAGCCCAGGAACAGTATAAAAGGAGTGCCGATCGTCATCGTCAGGTCTCCCCAGTATATGCTGTCGGTGACAAAGTCTGGCTGTCCACCCGAAACCTTAAGCTACGTTGTCCTTCTAAGAAGCTGGGCCCTAAATTTATTGGTCCATTTCTCGTTAAGAGGCTTATTAACGCAGTGGCCGTGGAACTTCGCTTACCGGCCTCCCTCCGCATCCACCCAGTGTTCCATGTCTCTTTACTTAAACCTGCACCAGTTTCCGAAACCTTAGATGACGGTTCTGAATCTCTGATTGAGGATGAATCAGAAGAATATGAGGTGGAGCAAATTTTGGATGCCCGTCGCAGAGGAATGGGTCTTCAATATTTAATTAAATGGAAGAATTATGGAATCGAAGAGAGTTCTTGGGAGCCGTCTAGGAATGTCCATGCTCCTCGTCTGATTAGGGACTTTCATAGGTCCCATCCCGAGAAACCTGGTCCTAGAGTCGGCCGTAGGCCTCCCTTAAGGGGGGGGCAATGTCAGAGAACCAGGACTGTTCCCTCTGTAGTCCAGCAGAGGGCGCCTGTTCGTCTATGCCGGAGAACCAGGACTGTTCCTTCTGTAGTCCAGCAGAGGGCGCCTGTTCGTCTATGCCGGAGAACCAGGACTGTTCCTCCTGTTGACCAGCAGAGGCCGCCTGTGAGTCCTCACTACTGAGCTTGTGCAGGGGCCTATAAAAACAGACTAGGCCTGTCCTCAATTGCCAGTTGGTCTTTTCCTGCATGCTCCTGAGTTCCTGTGATTCCTTCCTGTGTACCGACCCGGCTTGCTTCTGACTACGATCCTGCTTTCCTGACGACTTCGGCTTTGTTTTGTTACCATGATCCTGATCTGCCTGCCCACGACCTCTGCTTGTTTCTCGACTTTGATCCAGATCTGCCAGCCCACGACTTCAGCCTGCCTCACACTCCCAGATCAGCTCTGGTCTGTCTCCTACCCGGAATTCTGCAAACCCACTCCTAGGTCGCCTGACCTGGGGCCTTCCTGCAGCCCAGTCTATCCTCACCATCAGAGGCTCTAGTGAATACCAGGTTGGTCCTTAGATTCCAGGCTTCCCGGTCGAGAGGTGAGCAGTGTTGCAGTCTCCGCAATCAGGGTTCACACCCGGTGTTCTGACACTGTTATACTAAATACGTTTGTTCATCCTCAGCTAAATCAAGCTATTGCATTTTGAATTGGTTTTTGTCCTGCTGCCAAAACACTAGGCCGCAGGTTATCCCAAACCTGCACGTAGCACCCTATCTGTTATACTAAATACGCTTGTTCATCCTCAGCTTAATCAAGCTATTGCATTTTGAATTGGTTTTTGTCCTGCTTTTAAAAAAAAACACCAGGCCTCAGGGTATCCCAAACCTGCACGTAGCACCCTATATGTTATACTAAATACCCTTGTTCATCCTCAGCTTAATCAAGCTATTGCATTTTGAATTGTCTTTTGTCCTGCTGCCAAAAAACTAGGCCGCAGGGTAGCCCAAACCTGCACGTAGCACCCTATCTGTTATACTATATACGCTTGCTCATCTTCAACTTAATCAAGCTATTGCATTTTGAATTGGTTTTTGTCCTGCTGCCAAAACACTAGGCCACAGGGTATCCCAAACCTGCACGTAGCACCCTATCTGTTATACTAAATACGCTTGTTCATCCTCAGCTTAATCAATCTATTGCATTTTGAATTGTTTTTTGTCCTGCTGTCAAAACACTAGGCTGCAGGGTATCCTATTTTGCCAATTTTCATAGTATCTGGTGAAGAGAAGCAGTTCCTCACTGTATTTAGCTTCTGCTTTTTAAAGTAAACACATTTTTTAACGTACCTATTGCGCATTTCAAATACATAAAAATGTCAGGCAGACAAGTGCCAGGATGTTCAAAGAGGAGTGGCAGAGACCAAGATTCAGCAGGCAGAGGTTGCAGCAGACTAGGGGCGAGTGGCAGCAGGAGTCACAGTGAGAGACCTGATCTGCCAGTATCTGCTAGCGGTCGTGGTTAACGCGGTCATCCACATCATCACAAGTTACATCTGAGACCCCCAGTCTAGGGTTGGTAGGTTCCTCTGACACAACCCTGAGTTGGCATGCCCCGAGAGCAGTCCCTGTCCTCCCATTGCCTCTGTCCTACGCCGTTCCCTCCCCCAGCGACGTATCCTATGCTTTGGGTTCAGCTCCACTCTTTAGTGAGGAGGACGATCAGATAGAGGACAGTCAGCAGCTACTGCCCAGCCAAGAAATGGAGGTGGCTTCTTTAGCTAGGCAGGCAAATAGTGATGTGGAGAGTGTAGTGGGTGTTGCGAGCGTTCCAGCTCCTGCGCCAGACACTGTTGAGGAAACCGAGAACATCAGTGATGTGCAGCCACAACTCGGTGATGATGATGATGAAGAAGCCGATCGCACATGGGAGCCGGGTGCAGAAGGGGCTTCATCGTCATCATCAGGAGAAGAGGGGCACAGGGGCACGGGTTGCCCCGGAGTCAGCAGCTGAGGCAACAAGGTGTTAGCAGCATGGTTGGCAGTCAGCATGGGGGCACAATTGTAAGGCCTGGAGCCAAATGGGGCCAGGGCCGGGGTAGAGCACCTGCTGCTCGGCAGGCCACCTTATCGGGAGGTAGTGGAGCAGGGGTTCCTGGAGTTGGCGACAGTAGCAGTGAATCAGTGCGGCCTGTTGGTGGGAAAAGTAGCTACTCGGCAGTGTGGCAGTTTTTTCTGAAGCATCCGCAGGAGGTTAACATGGCCACATGCAAGATATGTAGGCAGAAGGTGAAGCATGGCCAGGGCCAAAATGTTGGCACCATGGCCCTGCGTCAACATATGATGCGTCACCATAAAGCAGCCTGGGAGAACCGAGGGGCCGAAGAGGTGGTCCAGCCTGCTTCCTCAGCAAGTGGCATGCCGCTCCCAATTTCTGCCAGCCAAGGCTCCAGCACCTCAGCCGAAGGCAGCTGTGCGTCATACCCATCCTCTGTCGCTCCTGATGCTCTTGCTCCTCCTCCTCCAAGTCATGCATCCCGCCAGCAATCCATCAGTGAAGCCATGTCCAAGAGACAGCAGTATGCGCCCACTCATCCTACGGCGCAGAAGCTGAATGTGCTCCTGTCCAAGTTGCTGGTGCTGCAGTCGCTCCCTTTTCAGGTGGTGGACTCTGCACCTTTCAGAGAACTGATGGCTTGTGCCGAGCCGAGGTGGAGAGTCCCAAGCCGTAATTTCTTTGCCACGAAGCCAGTACCAGCGCTGCACACTTTTGTTGAACAGAAGGTGGGCCAGTCCTTGAGCCTGTCGGTGTGTAGCAAAGTGCATGGCAGCGCCGACGTCTGGAGCTGTAACTACGGTCAGGGACAGTACATGTCGTTTACGGCCCACTGGGTGAATGTGGTCCCTTTGCAGCAGCAGCAACTTGGACAGGTCACGCCGCTTCGGCCTCCGCGCTCCCTGGCCGTTGTGCCTGTGACACCGTGCGACTCGGCCTCCTCATCCTCCGCCATCTCCTCACCCTCCACTGTAGGCTCAAGTCTCAGTGCCCCTCCAGTCTACCATGTGTGCAGGGCACGGAGGTGTCACGCTGTGCTTCACATGGTTTGTCTTGGCGAATGGAGTCACACAGGGGAGGAACTGCTTAAATTTATTCATCAGGAAATCCAAACATGGCTTACTCCAAGAAAACTTAAAATGGGAATCATGGTTACCGACAATGGGAAGAACATTTTGTCTGCGCTGCGACAAGGAAGCCTGACCCATGAGCCCTGCATTGCTCACGTCTTCAATCTGGTTGTCAAGCGGTTTCTGAAGTGTTCCCCTGATCTGCAAGACATCCTAACAACTTCAAGGAAACTTTTCATGCACTTCAGCCACTCATACATCGCCAAACACACCCTTCTTGAGCTACAGCGTCAGAATGGTAGCCCCCAACATAGTGTGATTTGCGATGTTCCACCCATTGGAATTCCACCCTTCACATGTTGGACCAATTATATGAACAGAGAAAAGCCATCACGGATTTCCTGATGATCCAAGCGGATAGGGGGACTCCCCTGTGTAACTTCAATGTCAACCAGTGGCAGCTCATACGTGACACCTGCCGTTTGCTCAGGCCCTTTGAGGAAGCCACTTTATTTGTCAGTCGGCAGGATAACGGGATGAACGGTGTGATTCCACTGCTTCATGTACTACAGCACATGTTGGAAACCATGGCTGGTCAGGGCACTGGAGACATGGCGTCTACATCTTACGGCCACATGAACCCCGTTGGAGCTGAACTGGAGGAGGAGGAGGAAGAGGAGGAGGAGTGGCCCAGTGAAGCACAGTTTAGGCTTTGCGAAATGGCTGGTTTATCTAGTCAGCGGACAGGAGAGGAGGAGCAGGAGCAGCCAGAGGAGCTAGAGGGTTGTGAGGAAGGCAGACAGAGAACCCGGACACACCGTGGCAGTATGCAGTGGAGATGGAGACAGGTAGTCCCTCCGAGTCACTTGCGCAAATGGCACGAAGCATGCTCACGTGCTTGCGTAGTGACCCCAGAATTGTTTCCATTTGTCGCCGGGATGACTTCTGGCTGTCCACCTTATTGGACCCTCGCTTCCGGCACAAAATGAGGGCATTTTTTAAGCCCGCCGAGAGGGAGGACAAACTGAACTACTACAAAGACATTCTACGTAGTCAGTTGGCCGATGCCTATCTGCGCCATGGTCCATACTCTCGCAGGTCTGAATCGGGGGGACCTCTGCGCTCACCTTCCACTGCCATGCCTGCTGGGGGGGTTGGCAGGAGCAGCAGCAGCAGCTCCATCAGCAGCAGCCTCAGTCTTCAGTCGCTAATGAGTAGCTATCTACACCCGCATAGTGAGGCTAATCATGAGCAGCAGGAAGACCTGGAGCAGGACCTCAACCACCAGGTCATGTCATACTTTGACATGACCATGCCAACACACCTTGAGGATCCGCTGGACTTCTGGGCAGCCAAACTTGGCTTGTGGCCGCAACTAGCAGAGTTTGCCCTGGAAAAGCTGTCCTGCCGGGCCAGTAGCGTGCCATCTGAGCGGGTGTTCAGTGCGGCGGGGGCCATAGTTACGGCGAGGAGAACTCGTCTGTCAACTAAAAATGTGGAGAGACTCACCTTTGTGAAAATGAATCAGGGATGGATCAGCCAGGATTTCCACCCACCAATGGCTGATGCATGCGACTAGATTCAGCATGGTGCCACGTTTTACACTTTCCAAATGGTGCAAAACGTATTTATGTCTTTAGGGCAATTTTTGGGCTCCTGCTGATGCCAACTTCAGGGTGTGCCTTTCAGCCAATTTTTGGCCTCCTGCTGATGCCAACTTCAGGGTGTGCCTTTCAGCCAATTGTTGGCCTCCTGCTGCTGCTGCTGCCAACTCCAGGGTGTCTTTCAAGCAATATTTGGGCTCTTGCTTCTGCTGCTGCCAACTCCAGGGTGTGCCTTCCAGCTAATGTTTGTGCTCCTGCTGCTGCCAACTTCAGGGTGTGATTCATTCAATTTTTGGCCTCCTGCAACCAACTCCAGTGTCTCTTTCAAGCTATATTTGGGCTCCTGCTGCTGCTGCTGCTTGCAACTCCAGGGTGTGATTCATCCAATTTTTGGGCTCCTGCAGCCAACTCCAGTGTCTCTTTAAAGTAATGTTTGGGCTTCTGTTGCTGCTTGCAACTCCAGGGTGTAATTCATCCAATTTTT
Organism: Gastrophryne carolinensis; assembly: GCA_027917425.1. Taxonomy (NCBI): domain Eukaryota; kingdom Metazoa; phylum Chordata; class Amphibia; order Anura; family Microhylidae; genus Gastrophryne; species Gastrophryne carolinensis. The sequence continues at coordinate 90,121,447 of CM051243.1, forward strand.
GGCATCCTGCAGCCAACTCCAGTGTCTCTTTAAAGCTATGTTTGTGCTCCTGCTGCTGCTTTCAACTCCAGGGTGTGATTCATCCAATTTGTGGGCTCCTGCAGCCAACTCCAGTGTCTCTTTCACGCAATGTTTGGGCTCCTGCTGCTGCTGCTTGCAACTCCAGGGTGTGATTCATCCAAGTTTTGGCCTCCTGCAGCCAACTCCAGTGTCTCTTTAAAGCAATGTTTGGGCTCCTGCAGCTGCTGCTGCTGCTTGCAACTCCAGGGTGTGATTCAGCTAATTTTTGGGCTCCTGCTGCTGCCAGCTCCAGGGTGTGTTTTTCAGGCACTATAGGGGCCCCTCATAGTGATGCCACTTCAACTCTCTGCAATTGTGCCGCTCTGCGATTCTATTAGTGATGCCTCTGATCTGCATGTGATAATTATTTACAGTATTATTTCACTAACCCAGCACGCATCCTATGCATGTTACAGCAAGGCAGAATGGTTTACAACCCTATTGAGGCTCTAGGAGGCTCAGAAACGATTTTTGTCGGAAAATTCGGCGAATTTTTCAAAAGTTCGCTCATCTCTAATCAGAATTATCGCTGGATGGGTTTAGGAAAAATTTTAGTGGACTTTAAAGACTAAAATGGGCTCCACTCACACCTGCGGTTAATGTTCCAAGGCTTAGGAATAGCTTGTTTATATCAAAAGGTATATTACTACCAGTATCTTGGTAATAAAAAAGACAGTATAACTATTGAGGGTGGAGAGGTAGTGACCCCACTGGGGCCCATAAAGTCAGCGGTCCCCATCACTAGGATAATTACTAGTCTTTGTCAGACTTGTTCTTATATGGCATCATGTACAGAATGTTTGGCTGTTTCCTTCTTTAGTTGTCTAGTTATATCTAATTCAATTTAAAACAACAGGAATAAGATTACCATGCACCACGTTGGGGTCTTAATGTTCACACCAGGGCCTGATCACATTCAGTTACGCCACCGATATCTACCGTAACTGGACTACAGTGTATAAGCCACATATCTTGATTGGAGCAGTGGAACTTCTGAAGCATACTGTAGCTAGGTGAGATGGCACCTAAGCAGCCTTTGGATAAGGCTGATCAATGATCATCTCCTAGGCTAGGCTATGGTAGTAGATGACCAGTAACCCCAGTAACCCCCAAAGATGTGTCAGGGGGTATAATCTGTGATGAAAGCCGGAGTGCAGATGTGGTCAGAGATATGGCAAGAGCTGGCAACAGTACTTGACACTGGAAATGGTAAGATGTGCACTGGGTCGGAAGCCGGAATGTGCATGGGAGGGTGTAATATGTAGTACTAGGTTGGCACCAGGACTGGGTACTGGGTGTGGTCAGACATGGCACTGGGTCAACAACTTGGCAGTGGATGTGGTCAGAAGTGGCACTGAGTCAGCTGAACCTAGTTGGACAAGACATGGAAAACAAAGGATTCAGCAAAGAAGAAGCAGCAGGCAACCCTTGGATGGTCAGATTATTTGATTTAGGAACCTGATGGCTTTTGGGAGGGAACTATCTGTGTTGGTTTTCGAAGAGTAGAGTCTTTTTCCAGATGGCAACAGAGTGAAGATTTAGCTATTGGGGGTCTGACATCTTTCTGGCTCTAGTTCAAAATCAGGTATTGTAGGTTGTCTGTTGGTCTGGGAGATCGGTATGCATCATCCTTTCGAAAGTTATCATTTTTAACATGCCCATTGTGTAATAGTAGTGACTAAGTGATCTAGTACAGAGGTACACAAGATTAGTGTTGGGCCAACCCGAACTGCAATGTTCTGGCTTGCACCTAACTTTTCGAGTTCAGGTTCCCAAACCTAAACACAGACTACAACCAGAAGTCAGTGTTCGAGTTCTGCTGAGCAGCCCATCAATCAGCCTAAACTAATGCAGAGTGTGCAGCAAAGTGGCTTTACAACTTACCTGAAACAGCGATCTGGTCCCTGGTCGGCTGTCGGCGATCCGGCTGTCAAATGGGCTACGACCGTGGCCACAGAATGATGGCCACCACTCCCATGAGTGAGGACAATAGCAGCTGTCTTTAGGAATGTCCTCACTCATGGGTGCTGTCGCCTTATCCCATTTGACAGCCGGAACACCAACTACTGACAGGGAACCAGATTGTGCGACTCCTGCTGCGAACTCTGTGCCCCCTCAAACTTACCCACCATCACAATTTATTTTTTTTTCAGCTCCAACTTTGCCTTTGGAGGCCTCTTCATAGGCTCCCCCCTCTGCCCGGGTGGGTGACACTACATAAGATCCTTGAAGATGGTATTAAGCAAGGCTGTAGACTTGTACCCAAACCTGATCTGCTGCCATTTATATTTTTCCAACAAAACTGCTCCAAAAGTTGCAAAAAAAAATGAATGTGCCATTTTGGTGTGTTTCCTATTCTTTAAATGTTTTTAGCTGATTGATAACCCATAAATACCCAAGTCACCCAATATCTATATACCCAGATAAAGTCCCCAGATGGACGAAACGCATTGGTGCTGAGAAGAATTACCCATTGAAGCCTGAAAGCGCGATCCACCTGTTGCTCCACAGGTTGGTTTCTGTGCTTTAACATCATAGGAGTGACAGTCACAGGGACGGGACACCACCTTTGTAAGACCACGCCGGCAGGGAAATTAACAGTGTTTGTTTACCTTCTATTCTTGTGAGTAGAATTGGGTTCCTATCTGGTTTTATAAAAAAAGAAGATTTTACACTATATAGAACCTTTTGGTTGTGTTTTACTTCTGATTGGTTGGAGGATGTCAAGTACTAGGAATAGCCGAAGGATCACTGTGTATTGGAAGGAAATCAATATCCAAACAAACAAAAAGGGAGGCACACCAATCTAAAATATTAAAACATATTAAAAACACTAAAAAACATATAACAGATAACTTACCAGACAGACAAACATAAAGGATGAGTAGATGGTGGGGAGAAAATTAAATAATTCATCTATAATCAATAAATCCAATATTAGCATACTCCAAATGCATACAAACAAAAAATAAAAAAAACATAAATAAATATAAAACTTTTTTTGTGCAAAAGTGTGCAAAGGATTGTGCAAACGTGCAATGTGCAAAGGTTCACTATAGAAATATATACTGTGAAAATAAGCTGTGCTGTCCAATCAAAGCACCATTATAGCAAACCACATATCACAACAGGTGAAAAGTATGCTTCTCTCAAAGGGAGCTCGCCGCACTGAACGGCCCCCCTTCAGTCACAAACAACCATCAACAAGATATATATATAAAATCCAATAACCGAAACAATCCAGTAATTCAATAACACTTCAAAAATTACAGATTAGTCACCAGGTCTCCCCACCACCTGCCAGAATCCAAAGTAGCCACGCGTTTCTTGGGCAACTCCCACTTCCTCAGGCTGAGGAACTCTATATATTCATAATATTGGGTGTGCCTGCCATTTTGTATGCTTTGGGAGGAAATCAAAGCACATACCTATGCAGATGAGGTGATTGTTGAAGATTTGATAGAAGGCTTTGTGGAGTGGAGTTGATGGAAATTGACTGATATTGATAAACTTATATAGCTATCCTTGAAAATAGCACATTTTGCTTGGTAAGGGTGTGCGCTGGTGGAGGGCTCACGTGTTACAGAGAAGCACTGATCAAGAGGAGTTGTATGATATGAAATGCATTGTCCCTAAAGGTTTTCTATGCAGAGGAGTGTTTATTGAAGTATTGAAAGAGAACTATATTGTTAACTGATACAGCTCTGACAAATCTTGAATTCATAAACTACATGTTCCTCTACGGAACGCAATAGATATTTCCATTTACAATTTTAACCCATAAATACCACCCTGAAGGCACTTAGAAAATGGAAAGTTTGGAAACCACTAATCGAGTGTCCAAGACAACTTGCTGATCTGATAAAACACACAGGAAATCAGGATAAGTCCATTTTAAATACTTCCATACACAGACTTTATCTCTCCAAAGGTGTCCTTTGACATTTCTGCAAAGTGCATATGCTGACTGACAAGAGATGTTTGCTGCTGCCATCGGAACAAAACTAGGATTTCTCTCTTCCAGAAACATCATACGTTAGAGGAAATCTGGGTCATATGATGTGACAAGCCGGTGACAAAGTTCCATAGTGATGAAATGTTTATCCATATGTCACCGGAGGATGCAAACTCTGGAGAAAACCACACGCTGGAATTGTGGTCATTTATTTGACAGGCAGGCGTGTAGGTGTCTCACAAGGTCATCAAAAATTCAACAAGTCACAAACACAAACTTATATAGTGGAATATAGAGGAATAACAAACGCTTTTACATTGAATTTAAATTGGATTAATATAATATAACTTTTCCAATACAGTCATGTTGCTTACTACCAACAAAACACAATTAGTTAAAATGGACCAACAGTAAACAGTAAAACATAACTTAAATCAGACCAACACAACAAACAGTGTTCATATGCATAGATTGCTGCACATTAAACATTAATTTACCTTTTTCTAACTCCTGCTTTTAGTTTTAAAAACAAAATGGCAGTTCATGAACTTGCAGGCCACCTGCAAACAGGAAGTGCTGCTGGGCTTCCTGTTACTGTGCATTGTCAGTTATGTCAGTTGAATCCAGGCAGCAGCATGGCTGAGATGCTGGAAGAGGAAGCTTCAAAATGTCCGCTACCTTTCTTTGCCATATGTGTTTGCCATACTCTTTGGTCCGGTTTAATCATGTTTTTTAGTTTCTGATTTGTTTGTGTTGATGTTGATCTCTTTGTTTGTCTACAAAGAATCAGAAATACATAGGCATTCCAACCAATCATAGCTGAATAGAAGGCATAGGTCTTGATTCAGAAAACCTTCCATAAAGGGACTGCCCAGTAGAAATGAGCGAACTTTTGAAAAATTCGATTCGACTGATTCGCCGAATTTTCCGACAAAAATCGTTTCGATGAATCGCTATTAAAAACGGCTATTTCTGAGCCTCCTAGAGCCTCAATAGGGTTGTAAACCATTCTGCCTTGCTGTAACACGCATAGGATGCGTGTTGGGTTAGTGAAATAATACTGTAAATAATTATCACATGCAGATCAGAGGCATCTCTTAATAGAATTGCAGAGCGGCACAATTGCAGAGAGTTGAAGTGGCATCACTATGAGGGGCCCCTATAGTGCCTGAAAAACACACCCTGGAGCTGGCAGCAGCAGGAGCCCAAAAGTTAGCTGATTCACACCCTGGAGTTGCAAGCAGCAGTAGCAGCAGCTGCAGGAGGCCAAACATTGCTTTGAAGAGACACTGCAGTTGGCTGCAGGAGGCCAAAAATTGGATGAATCACACCCTGGAGTTGCAAGCAGCAGCAGGAGCACAAACATTGCTTTAAAGAGACACTGGAGTTGGCTGCAGGAGCCCAAAAATTGGATGAATCACACCCTGGAGTTGCAAGCAGCAGCAGGGGCCCAAACATAGCTTGAAAGAGACAATGGGGTTGGCAGCAGGAGCCCAAGCATAGCTTGAAAGAGACACTGGAGTTGGCAGCAGGAGCCCAAACATAGCTTGAAAGAGACACTGCAGTTGGCAGCAGGAGCAGCAGGAGCCCAAACATTGCTTGAAAGAGACACTGGAGTTGGCAGCAGCAGCAACAGGAGTTCACACATTGCTTGAAAGAGACACTGGAGTTGGCAGCAGGAGCAGCAGGAGCCCAAACATTGCTTGAAAGACACAGTGGGTTATGTCTTATGCTTAGGCTTCAGCTCCACTATTCAGTGAGGACGATCTGATAATCAGAAAAATCAGCAGCTACTGCCCAGTCAAGAAGTGGAGGAGACACTCGCTGCTTCTTCCACTAGGCGGGCAAGTAGTGATGAGCAGAGTGGTGTGGGAGGTGGTGTTGCAAGCGTTTTGGCTTTTTAAGCAGACACTGTTGAGGAACCTGAGGAGGACATCAGTGAGTTTTGAGGGCACTTTTAAAGGCTTGGAGTGATGGAGAGTGACAGATTTAGTGGCCAGCATGGTGGCAGAAGGGGAAAGTATGGAGGCAAATGTGCTCGGGGTAGACCACTTGCGCGGCAGGCTATTTTCCCAGAAGGTAGTGGAAGAGGGTCCCTGGAGTTGGTGGCGGCGCAAGCAGCAGTGAATTATTGAGGACTGTTGGTAGAAAAAATCAGCTACAAGGCCATATGGCAGTTTTTCATCAAGCATCCGCAGGTGGTTAACATGGCTATATGAAAGATGTGTAGGCAGTAGGTGAAGTGTGGCCAGGGTCCCAATGTTGGACCCACAGACCTGCATCAACATTTGCAGCGTCACCATCAAGCGGCCTGGGAGAGTTGGCTCCAAAGTGGTGGTCCAGCCTGCTGCATTACCCAGTGGCACGCCGCTCTCTGTTCCAGCCAGCCAAGGCTCCACCACCTCCTGTGTGTCATACCCATCCTCTGTCGCTCCAGATGCTCCTCCTCCTCTTAATCCGAGTCAGTCATTCCGCCAGCAATCCATTGGCCAAGCCATGTCCAAGAGACAACAGTATGTGCCCACTCATCCAACGTGCAGAAGCTAAATGTGCTCCTATATAAGTTGCAGGTGCTGCAGTCCCTCCCTTTTGAGTTGGTGGACCTGTCAGAGAGCTGATGGCTTGTGCCGAGCCGAGGTGGAGAGTCCCATGCTGTCATTTCTTTGAGAAGAAGGCAGCACCAGCCCTGTACAATTTTGTTGAACAGAAGGTGGGCCAGTCCTTTAGCCTGTCAGTGTGTACCAAAGTGCACAGCAGTGCCTACATCTGGAGCTGTAACTACGGTCAGGGACAATACATATCCTTTAAGGCCCACTGGGTGATTGTGGTTCCTGCACAACCACAACAGCGACTTGGACATGTCCCTCCGCTGTGGCCTCCACACTCCTAGGCCTTTGTGCCTGTGACAGTGCACTTGCACTTAGCAATGGTGTCACAGAAAAAAGTGGCTAATTGTCAATTACATATTAATAGTTAACATTTATCTTATTTGAACATTTTTATAATAATAACATATAATAACATATAACATAGCAACAATAACATCTAACATAATAACAGTAACATAAAATGTATCAAAATTTTTTTTGGGGGGATATTTTTTTTTTTTCATATTTTTTGTAGTTTTTAAAAACATATTTTTTTATTTTTTTTTTTAAATTTTTTAAAATATTTTTTTCCATTGTCTTTTTTTAAATATTTTGTGAATTTTTGTAACATTATTTTTTTTCATTTGTAATTTTTTTTGTATTTTGTTTTTTCTAAATATTTTTTTTTCCCCAGTGCCTTTCCAGCCTACCATGTGTGCAGGAAACGGCGGTTTCATGCTGTTCTTCACATGGTTTGCCTTGAGCCACAGAGCCACACATAGGAGGAACTGCTAAAAATGAGAAATCAATAAATTAAATCATGGCTTACTCCACGAGAACTGCAAATGGGACCCATGGTGACTGACATGGCACACTTGTTCAGTCTAGTTGTCAAGCGTTTTCTGAAGTCTTCCCCCCATCTGCAAGACATCCTAACAATGGGAAGGAAACTTTGTATGCACTTCAGCCACTCCTACACTGCCAAGCACACCCTTCTTGAGCTTCAGCATCAGAACGGTATCCCCAAACATAGTCTGATTTGCGATGTTTCCACCCATTGGAATTCCACCCTCCATATGCAGGATCGACCATAGGAACAGAGAAAAGCCATCACTGATTTCTTGATGATCCAAACGGATAGGGGGACTCCCCTGTGTAACTTCAATGTAAACCAGTGGCAGCTCATACGTGACACCTGCCGTTTGCTCAGGCCCTTTGAGGAAGCTACTTTATTAGTCAGTCGCCAGGACTATGAGATGAACGATGTGATTCCACTGCTTCATGTACTTGTGTTCATGAACACATGTTGGAAACCATGGCTGGTCAGGGCACTGGAGACATACATTTCATAGCCACATGAAGCCTGTGGGGGCTGAAGTGGAGGAGGATTAGGGGGCACAGCGAAGCACAGTTTAGGTTTGACAAAATGGCCATTTTATCTAGTCATCTGACAGGAGAGGAGGAGCAGGAGCAGCCACAGGAGCTAGAGGGTTGTGAGGAAGGTGAGACAGAGGACCCAGACACACCGTGGCAGTTTGCAGTGAAGATGGAGACAGGTAGTCCCCCCGAGTCACTTGCACAAATGGCACGATGCATGCTCACGTGCTTGCGTAGTGACCGCAGAATTGTCTCCATTTGTCAGCGGGGTGACTTCTGGCTCTCCACCTTATTGGACCCTCGCTTCCGGCACAAAATGGGGGCATTTTTTACACCCACTGAGAGGGAGGACAAACTGACCTACTACAGAGACATCCTACGTAGTCAGTTGGGCGATGCCTATCTGCGCCATGGTCCATACTGTGATGCCCAGCGGGACACCAGCCTTCTGTAAGCAGGCAACCCCCAATCTTCACCGCTGCTTCTGCCTATAGTCAAGCCCCCGTTTGCCGGGACGCTAGGTACGCCTCACCGGACACGGTTGCCCCCAGGTATTAATAGGCGCAAAGGATGGCTGCTTACGTTGAAGGCCGATGAACCACAAGGGTATCCCGAAGCCGAGCTCGTTCACAGGTAGTCAATCCGGAGGGTGCGTCAGAGTACAGGGATGAGACAGGTGCGTAGTCAGGAGTAGGCAAAGGGTCAAGCCAGGAGGTCAGAGATCGCGGGGTGTCCAGAGGGGCAGGCAGCTTCGGGGTCAGACAAAGCAGAGGTCAGTACAGGCAGCAGACAGGAATGGTCGATCAAGCAGTGTCGGAACTGAACCGGCACAAAATGGGGGCATTTTTTAAACCCGCCGAGAGGGAGGACAAACTGACCTACTACAAAGACATTCTATGTAGTCAGTTCGCCGATGCCTATCTACGCCATGGTCCATACTCTCGCAGGTCTGACTCGGGGGGACCTTTGCGATTCCCTTCCACTGCCGTGGCTGCTGGGGGGGTGGAAGGAGAAGCAGCAGCAGCTCCATCAGCAGCAACCTCAGTCTTCAGTCGCTAATGAGTAGCTTTCTATACCCGCATAGTGAGTCTACTCATGAGCAGCATGAAGACCTGGAGCAGAACCTGAACCAGCAGGTCGTGTCATACCTTGACATGACCATGCCAACACACCTTGAGGATCCGCTGGACTTCTGGGCAGCCAAACTTGACTTGTGGCCGCAACTAGCAGAGTTTGCCCTGGAAAAGCTGTCCTGCCCAGCCAGTAGTGTGTCATCTGAGCAGGGGGTTTAGTGCAGCGTGGGCCATAGTCATGCCAAGGAAAAATTGTCTGTCCACGAAAAATGTGGAGAGACTCACCTTTGTGAAGATGAATCAGGCATGGTTCAACCAGGATTTCCAGCCAACAATGGCTGATCCATGGTAGTAGCTGATGCATGGTAGCTCCTTATGCTGCTGCCAACTCCAGGGTGTGTCTTTCAGGCAATATATGGGCTCCCTATGCTGCTGCCAACTCCTGGGTGTGTCTTTCAGACAATATATGGGCTCCCTATGCTGCTGCCAACTCCTGGGTGTGTCTTTCAGGCAATATATAGGCTCCCTATGCTGCTGCTGCCAGCTCATATGTGTGTCTTTCAGACACTATATGGGCTCCTAATGCTGCTGCTGCCATCTCCAATGTGAGCACTCTTAAAAGACGCATGCTAGCATATTTGGGATTCCCCCCGGTTAAAGGCAATGGCTGCTGGCAATTTGACAAAGTGACTTTCTTTACAAAATGCAACCAGTTAATAGACAGGTACTCTTGAAATATTACTGCTAGTGTTTGGGATGCCCCCTCCTCACATACAAAGGAGGCCTCCCTTGATTGTGGAAAAGTGACGTTAATTATAAAATGCAAGCAGTTATAAGACAGGTAGTCTTGAGAGATTTATGCTAGTGTTTGGGATGCCCATGTGGGCTGGGGTTTTTACAGCAGACACAGAAACAATTCAAACTGCGATATATTTAGGAGAAATAGCCTTTAAAAGCTGCTTTAGTGTAACAGATAGGGTCAAATGTGCTGGTTTGGGATACCCTGAGGCCTGGTGTTTTACAGCACACACAAAAACAATTCAAAGTGCAATATATTTATGATAAATAGCCTTTAAAAGCTGCTTTTGTGTAACAGATAGGGTCAAATGTGCAGGTTTGGGATACCCTGCGGCCTGGTGTTTTTACAGCAGGACAAAAACCAATTCAAAATGCGATAGCTTGATTAAGCTGAGGATGAACAAGCGAATTTAGTATAACAGATAGGGTGCTACGTGCAGGTTTGTGATACCCTGTGGTCTAGTGTTTTGGCAGCACGACAAAAACCAATTCAAAACGCAATAGCTTGATTCAGCTGAGGATGAACAACGCTTATTTAGTATAACAGATAGGGTGCTACATGAAGGTTTGGGATACCCTGCGGCCTAGTGTTTTGGCAGCAGGACAAAACCCAATTCAAAATGCAATAGCTTAATTAAAATGAGGCTGAACAACGCTTATTTAGTATAACAGATAGGGTGACGTGCTGGTTTGGGATGCTCATGTGGGCTGTTGTATTTAAAGCAGACAAAACCCAATTCAAAATGCAACAGCTTAATTAAAAGGAGGCTGAACAACACTTATTTAGTATAACAGATAGGGTGCTACATGCAGGTTTGGGATACCCTGCGGCCTGGTGTAATGACAGCAGTCACAAACCAATGCAAAATTAAATAACTTAGTACAGCTGAGGCTGAAACACGCTTATTTTCTATAACAGATATGGTGCTAGGTGCAAGTTTGGGATAACCTGCGCCCTGGTGTAATGACAGCAGACAGAAACCAATGCAAAATTAAATAACTTAGTACAGCTGTGGCTGAAACACGCTTATTTTGTATAACAGATAGGGTGCTAGCTGCAAGTTTGGGATACCCTGCGCCTGGTGTAATGACAGCAGTCAGTAACCAATGCAAAATTAAATAACTTAGTACAGCTGAGGCTGAAACACTCTTATTTTGTATAACAGATAGGGTGCAAGCTGCAAGTTTGGGATACCCTGCGCCCTGGTGTAATGACAGCAGACAGAAACCCATGCAAAATTAAATAACTTAGTAAAGCTGAGGCACGCTTATTTTGTATAACAGATAGGGTGCTAGGTGCAAGTTTGGGATACCCTGCGCCCTGGTGTAATAACACCAGACAGAAACCAATGCAAAATTAAATACCTTAGTACAGCTGAGGCTGAAGCACGCTTATTTTGTTTAACAGATAGGGTGCTAGGTGCAAGTTTGGGATACCCTGCGCCCTGGTGAAATGACAGCAGACAGAAACCAATGCAAAATGAAATAACTTATTAAAGCGGAGGCTGAAGCACGCCTAATTTTGTATAACAGATAGGGTGCTAGGTGCAAGTTTGGGATACCCTGTGCCCTGGTGTAATGACAGCAGACAGAAACCCATGCAAAATTAAATAACTTAGTAAAGCTGAGGCAGAAGCACGCTTATTTTGTATAACAGATAGGGTGCTAGGTGCAAGTTTGGGATACCCTGCGCCCTGGTGTAATGACAGCAGACAGAAACCCATGCAATATTAAATAACTTAGTAAAGCTGAGGCTGAAACACGCTTATTTTGTATAACAGATAGGGTGCTAGGTGCAAGTTTGGGATACCCTGAGCCCTGGTGTAATGACAGCAGTCAGAAACCAATGCAAAATTAAATACCTTAGTAAAGCTGAGGCAGAAGCACGCTTATTTTGTATAAAAGATAGGGTGCTAGGTGCAAGTTTGGGATACCCTGCGCCCTGGTGTAATGACAGCAGACAGAAACCAATGCAAAATTAAATACCTTAGTACAGCTGAGGATGAAGCACGCTTATTTTGTTTAACAGATAGGGTGCTAGGTGCAAGTTTGGGATACCCTGCGCCCTGGTGAAATGACAGCAGACAGAAACCAATGCAAAATGAAATAACTTATTAAAGCTGAGGCTGAAGCACGCCTAATTTTGTATAACAGATAGGGTGCTAGGTGCAAGTTTGAGATACCCTGTGCCCTGGTGTAATGACAGCAGACAGAAACCCATGCAAAATTAAATACCTTAGTACAGCTGAGGCTGAAGCACGCTTATTTTGTATAACAGATAGGGTGCTAGGTGCAAGTTTGGGATACCCTGCGCCCTGGTGTAATGACAGCAGACAGAAACCAATGCAAAATTAAATACCTTAGTACAGCTGAGGATGAAGCACGCTTATTTTGTTTAACAGATAGGGTGCTAGGTGCAAGTTTGGGATACCCTGGGCCCTGGTGAAATGACAGCAGACAGAAACCAATGCAAAATGAAATAACTTATTAAAGCTGAGGCTGAAGCACGCCTAATTTTGTATAACAGATAGGGTGCTAGGTGCAAGTTTGAGATACCCTGTGCCCTGGTGTAATGACAGCAGACAGAAACCCATGCAAAATTAAATACCTTAGTACAGCTGAGGCTGAAGCACGCTTATTTTGTATAACAGATAGGGTGCTAGGTGCAAGTTTGGGATACCCTGCGCCCTGGTGTAATGACAGCAGACAGAAACCAATGCAAAATTAAATACCTTAGTATAGCTGAGGCACGCTTATTTTGTTTAACAGATAGGGTGCTAGGTGCAAGTTTGGGATACCCTGCGCCCTGGTGAAATGACAGCAGACAGAAACCAATGCAAAATGAAATAACTTAGTAAAGCTGAGGCAGAAGCACGCTTATTTTGTATAAAAGATAGGGTGCTAGGTGCAAGTTTGGGATACCCTGCGCCCTGGTGTAATGACAGCAGTCAGAAACCAATGCAAAATTAAATAACTTAGTAAAGCTGAGGCTGAAGCACGCTTATTTTGTATAACAGATAGGGTGCTAGGTGCAAGTTTGGGATACCCTGTGCCCTGGTGTAATGACAGCAGACAGAAACCCATGCAAAATGAAATAACTTAGTACAGCTGAGGCAGAAGCACGCTTATTTTGTATAACAGATAGCGTGCTAGCTGCAAGTTTGGGATACCCTGCGCCCTGGTGTAATGACAGCAGACAGAAACCAATGCAAAAATAAATAACTTATTAAAGCTACGGCTGAAGCACGCTTATTTGGTATAACAGATAGGGTGCTAGGTGCAAGTTTGGAATACCCTGTGCCCTGGTGTAATGATAGCAGACAGAAACCCATGCAAAATTAAATACCTTAGTACAGCTGAGGCTGAAACACGCTTATTTTGTATAACAGATAGGGTGCTAGGTGCAAGTTTGGAATACCCTGCGCCCTGGTGTAATGATAGCAGACAGAAACCAATGCAAAACTAAATAACTTATTAAAGCTGAGGCTGAAGCACGCTTATTTTGTATAACAGATAGGGTGCTAGGTGCACGTTTGGGATACCCTGTGCCCTGGTGTAATGACAGCAGACAGAAACCAACGCAAAATTAAATAACTTAGTACAGCTGAGGCACGCTTATTTTGTATAACAGAGAGGGTGCTAGGTGCAAGTTTGGGATACCCTGCGCCCTGGTGTAATGACAGCAGACAGAAACCAATGCAAAATTAAATACCTTAGTACAGCTGAGGCTGAAACACGCTTATTTTGTATAACAGATAGGGTGCTAGGTGCAAGTTTGGGATACCCTGCGCCCTGGTGTAATGACAGCAGACAGAAACCAATGCAAAATTAAATAACTTAGTAAAGCTGAGGCAGAAGCACGCTTATTTTGTATAACAGATAGGGTGCAAGTTTGGGATACCCTGCGCCCTGGTGTAATGACAGCAGACAGAAACCAATGCAAAATTAAATAACTTAGTACAGCTGAGGCTGAAGCACGCTTATTTTGTATAACAGATAGCGTGCTAGCTGCAAGTTTGGGATACCCTGCGCCCTGGTGTAATGACAGCAGACAGAAACCAATGCAAAATTAAATAACTTATTAAAGCTGAGGCTGACGCACGCCTATTTTGTATAACAGATAGGGTGCTAGGTGCAAGTTTGGAATACCCTGCGCCCTGGTGTAATGACAGCAGACAGAAACCAATGCAAAATTAAATAACTTAGTACAGCTGAGGCTGAAGCAAGCTTATTTTGTATAACAGATAGGGTGCTATGTGCAAGTTTGGGACACCCTGCACCCTGGTGCAATGACAGCAGACAGAAACCCATGCAAAATTAAATAACTTAGTAAAGCTGAGGCTGAAGCACGCTTATTTTGTATAACAGATAGGGTGCTAGGTGCAAGTTTGGGATACCCTGTGCCCTGGTGTAATGACAGCAGACAGAAAACCATGCAAAATTAAATAACTTAGTAAAGCTGAGGCTGAAGCATGCTTATTTTGTATAACAGATAGGGTGCTAGGTGCAAGTTTGGGATACCCTGCGCCCTGGTGTAATGACAGCAGACAGAAACCAATGCAAAATTAAATAACTTAGTACACCTGAGGTTGAAGCACGCTTATTTTGTATAACAGATAGGGTGCTAGCTGCAAGTTTGGGATACCCTGCGCCCTGGTGTAATGACAGCAGACAGAAACCAATGCAAAATTAAATAACTTATTAAAGCCGCGGCTGAAGCACGCTTATTTTGTATAACAGATAGGGTGCTAGGTGCAAGTTTGGAATACCCTGCGCCCTGGTGTAATGACAGCAGACAGAAACCAATGCAAAATTAAATAACTTATTACAGCTGAGGCTGAAGCACGCTTATTTTGTATAACAGATAGGGTGCTAGGTGCAAGTTTGGGATACCCTGTGCCCTGGTGTAATGACAGCAGACAGAAACCCATGCAAAATTAAATAACTTAGTAAAGCTGAGGCAGAGGCACGCTTATTTTGTATAACAGATAGGGTGCTAGGTGCAAGTTTGGGATACCCTGCACCCTGGTGTAATGACAGCAGACAGAAACCAATGCAAAATTAAATATCTTAGTAAAGCTGAGGCAGAAGCACGCTTATTTTGTATAACAGATAGGGTGCTAGGTGCAGGTGTGGGATTTTATATAAAAGATAGGGTCACGTGCTGAAATGGAATGCCCATGTGGGCTGGGGTTTTTACAGCAGACCAAAAAAATTAAAACTAATCGAGCTATAAGAAATGTTAAATGTGCCACTGCCAACATGGGATGCACAGTGGCCAGGAATTTTTACAGCACAAAACACAGCAATTTAAAACTGATCTGACAAATGAAGTGAAATCAAAATAAAAAAAGCTTTCTTTCCCTGTCACTTTCTATGCTGTCCCTGCCTGGATCGTTCCCGATTTTTCACTATCTTTCCCTGGCTCTCCCTGACACTCTGTGGCTCTCCCTGCCTCTCTGTTACTCTCTCCCTGTCTAGCAACTTAGCAAGCTCCGTTGTCTGTGCACTGCAAGTCTCAAATGCGCACAAGCAAGATGGCCGCCGCTTTCTATAGCGCTGTGACGTCACCGGGGCTCCTGGCTGCTGATAGGCTGCATGTGACTGTCCCATCATACCTTGCCCCAGGGTACATGCCTGGACATATGCCGTCCACCATCTTAGAATGCCTGTCATTGAAATGAATGGAGTTAAAAGGAAAACTTCGTGGGGAAATTCGGATTCGTTCAGAATCAAATTTTTTATGAAATTCGGAAAGAATCCGGGTTCGTCCGGATCGATTCGCTCATCTCTACTGCCCAGGATACAAATAATAATAAGGTTCAAACTCACCTTTTTTGTCCCCCGAAGCTCCTCTGTGCAAGTCTGGTGTTTCTCCACAGTGTCTCTGATCAGAGGCAGCAACTGTATACTTACCATAGGCAGGGATTCAGCCATTCCATTTCACAGTGCAGCAGCCTTTCTCAGTGGTATCCCAGGGGAAACATTCCTGGGCTTTATAAATGGACATATTTTTCTTATTAACACCTAAAACGTTTAATTTCACAGCGACTGTGAAACTTCTGGTTTTACAAAGAAAATGAAATAACATTGATTTAAGGTGCGAATTATGCTTGAGAATCCCTTCTTTTTTGGTCAGTCAGCTTATGGTTCTCGTAAACTCAGATTAAATAGGCGTCATCACAAAGCTCCTTGCATTGCATCATGGTTTGCCTTTCGATATGATTATATTTTAAAGTTTTAAGTTGGGTTTTCTGCTGACCTTACCAAAGTGAAAAGTTTTCTATTATAATGTTTCTAACCCAGCTAATAAGCCGTATTCCCACCCTCTTCCCCCCAAAACCTTTGGTGATTATGATAACTTTGATAGTATTAATTAAAAAAATTACTTACTTTTTATTCTTTCCCCCACTGGTTAGCAACTCTGTTCAGCACTCTAGCATAGGAGCGCCACCATATTGCCTCAGAATCATCACATACTGAGGAGAGGGGTCAGAAGTGCAGAGGCGGGGTTATAGCTGTGCTTTGCAGACAGAACAGAGCTGGGGTCAGGAAAAGCAGCAATCCCAGAATGCAGAGCAGCACAGTCAGAAGACACAGAAGACAACATGTACACATTAATGCCAGACCTGTAATGTCAATTCTGCAGAAATATATAAAACATGAAAAATATTTTCAAAAATGGCATTTTCTATGCCAGGAGAGGTCACAACATTATTTGATAATAATTACAAAAAAATTAATAAAAAAACCCTGTTTATAGAGAAATAAAAGAACGTCCATTGAAATGTATGGGAGAGTGACAGGTAGCGAGAGGTTATACCTGGCGCTCTGCAAGGCTGAACACCGGCGCTGTACGCTGAGGCTGGGATAATGATGAATCGGACGCTACATGGCGTTATCCCAGTCGCTCAACAGAATCTGCTTGATAAATGTGTAATTGCGTGCCGTGTCCGGCGTTCACCTGCCGCTACCTGTCATTTACAAGGCACTACCTGACGCTAACCTTTCATAAATAAGGCCCTATATATTATTAACTATATATAACTCAATTATTATTTAATTTTTATCGAGGTGGCATATTAGTGCTTGATAAATCGGGCCCTAAATACATAATTTGTTTGCATTGCTTTAGTAAATGAACAGATATTTTCATACACAGCCGCAGTCCACGCGGCAGCAGGTAATGCACATGTAAAGCAGCCCCTAATTTATGTAAATTAAAAATATCATGCCCTGAAGGCCCCCGGATGTGATTTGTAGTGTTACTACATTTTAAAGGGCATGCTTCATTTACACAAATGGGGAATGATTTTTTTTTTATGAATGTGTAAAAACCTGTGTATATAATTAGTGACAAGCGACAATCTATTATCGGCACAGTAATCTAATGCGCTATAGGCTGTGTGATTTCTCTTCAGTGCATAATGTCACATATAATAAATGAGCAACACACAGAGACACAAAAAAATAAGCATTGCCGCAGCAACCAGAGAAATGGCACAATATGGGGATGATTTTTGACAGATTTTAAAGTGGACCAAAACCCACAGAGATCACCCCAGTCATCTATAAGATTCCAGGGCTGCTTGATTCCCTCCCCCCGGGCAAGCAGAATCCAGAAGCTTCACTGTGTGAAACCCCACAGATCATCCAGAAACTCACTCTCTTTCCAGTTCCAACAGCACATGCGCGAGCAGAAGCCACATCCCCGCTATCCCTGTAGACAAAGTCTTAGATGAAGGGGTGGGACTAGATCCAAGCGTGCTGATTGGACGAGAGGCTGTGCATACGATATAGTACCGGGGAGAGGTGAGTTAATTTGGACAACCTGGGGGGATTCACAAAGTGGGGAATCCCCGATCTAGGTGACCCGGGGCAAGTACCAAAACCCAGGAAAGTCAAAATCCTGTGCACTTTAAATCTGACCAAAACCCAGAAATTTCAGCCTTCTGGTTTTGGTCTTTTTTACCAGGACATCCTAGTTTGAGATGACCCACTGAATGAAATCCCTGGAATCGCCCAGAATTGTTCCTTGATCTCCTCCATTCTTTCATTGTCCAGGCACAAGTATTCCAGTTGGGTATGGCTACACATGGAAATGTACTCTTTTTGTTCCTTTTTTAAAACTGTAGCCACAGTATATTGCCAGAGTAACTATAAGTTACAGTGTGTATTGCATTGAAGTGATTGCTTCTAGCATTTCACTAACAGAGGGTGTGTCAACCTGACATAAGCTTCAGTATTGTATTGGTGGTCAGGATCTGGGGGAGAAGAAAAAAATCTTTCTTTTCTAGATCTAGAGCAAATGGACAGCAAATGATCTTAACGTTTTGACTGGTCAATCCCTTTAATGCCTGCCAATCTATAAATGAATGGATAGCCGGGGGACTACTACTGGGCACTCCCTCTGGCTGCACGTACCAGCCAATCAGATATGAAAGGGTAATCCAGGGGAATGAGGAATGAGAAAAGATGAGCAATCACGGGATTTCACACAGCAAGGCATCCCAAATCAGAATGACCCTGGGGAAGGCTTTCACCCGGCCCTGGAGCCTTGCAGTGCAGAGTGTAGAGGGGCATCCAAATCAGGATGTCCCCATGTTGCCACAATTAGCAAACTTATTTTATCTTTATTTTGGCTATGCAATATTGTTTAAAGTAAACAAAAAAACTAACATTCCTGATGCTCCCATGCCGCTGGCTTACCGGTCCCGGGCTTACCAGTGGCCGACTGCGACTGACAAACACACACATGCCCCAGTGTGTAGCGCTGGTTCCTGACCTTAGCTGGACGTAGCCTAGATAGGATCGGGTTCCATTGAAAACAATGAGCGCTGGCCCAAGTCAAGGCCATGCCCACCAGTTGCCCCAGAACCAGTGATACACTGGTTCAGAGGGTGGGTGGCAGATTGTATGGGGGGGTAATGCACACTGGCTGTAATAAGGCATACTGATCACTGGCTGTAATGGGGCATGCTGAACAATGGCTGTAATAGGGCATATTGCACAGTGGCTATAATGTAATTTGATGTCTGCTTGTTCTATCATTAAGTTTTTTCTTAAAAAAACTTCCCTCCCGAACCTTATTCAATCCTTTCACATATTTAAAGGTCTCAATCATGTCCCCCCTCTCCCTTCTTTCCTCCAGACTGCGCAAATTAAGTTCTTTAAGTCTCTCCTGTTGTTAAGTCCTTCCACCATTTTCGTTGCTCGCCTTTGGACACGTTCTATTTGAATAATGTCTTTTTGCAGGTAAGGTCTCTAGAACTGCACACAGTATTCTAGCTGTGGCCTTACCAGGGCTCTATACAGCGGCATCACAACCTCCCTCTTCCTACTGGTGATGCCTCGAGCTATGCAGCCGAGCATCCTGCTTGCTTTTCCCACTGCCTGGCTACACTGTCCACTCCCCTAAATCTCTCTCCTCCGAGGTCCTGGCTAACACAGTGCTGCCCATACAGTACTCAGAGCAGGGATTCCTTCTACCCAAGTGCATGATTTTACATTTAGAGACATTAAACTCAGTTTTGACCATCTATCCAGTAAAGCTAAATCATTTTCCATGTTGCAGACACCTCCAGGAATATCCACCCTATTACTAACCTTTGTATCATCAGCAAACAGACAAACTTTTCCTACCAAGCCTTCTCCTATGTCACTTACAAATATATTAAAAAGAATGGGGCCCAGGACAGAGCCCTGCGGCACACCACTTGTAACTCGCCTTTGTTCAGATTGCACACCATTTACAACAACGCTCTGATACCGATCCCTCAGCCAACTGGAAATCCACTGAACTATCCAGGGATTGAGTCCTACCTTCAATAACTTATCTATGAGCTCCTTATGTGGTACAGTGTCAAAGGCTTTGCTAAAATCCAGATAGGCGATATCCACAGCACCACCGTCATCTAACACTTTAGTGACATTGTCAAAGAAATCAATAAGATTGGTCTGACATGATCTGCCTGTAATGGGGCACACTACCTATAATGGGGCATGCTGCACACTGCCTGTAATGGGGCATGCTACACATTGCCTGTAATGGGGCATGCTGCACAGTGCCTGTAATGGGGCATGCTGCTCACTGCCTGCAATGGGGGAGCGATGCTGCACACTGCCTGTAATGGGGGAGCGATGCTGCACACTGCCTATAATGGGCATGCTGCACACTGCCTGTAATGGGACATGCTACACATTACCTGTAATGGGGCATGCTGCACACTGCCTGTAATGGGGAGCGATGCTGCACACTGCCTATAACGGGGCATGCTGCACACTGCCTGTAATGGGGCATGCTACACATTGCCTGTAATGGAGCATGCTACACACTGCCTGTAATGGGGGAGCGATGCTGCACACTACCTGTAATGGGGCATGCTGCACACTGCCTGTAATGGGGGAGGAATGCTGCACACTGCCTGTATTGGGGCATGCTGCACACTGCCTGTATTGGGGGAGTGATGCTGCACACTACCTGTATTGGGGCATGCTGCACACTGCCTGTAATGGGGCATGCTACACATTGCCTGTAATGGAGCATGCTGCACACTGCCTGTAATGGGGCATGCTGCACACTACCTGTAATGGGGCATGCTGCACACTACCTGTAATGGGGCATGCTGCACACTGCCTGTAATGGGGCATGCTGCACACTGCCTGTAATGGGGCATGCTGCACACTGCCTGTAATGGGGCATGCTGCACACTGCCTGTAATGGGGCATGCTGCACACTGCCTGTAATGGGGCATGCTGCACACTGCCTGTAATGGGGCATGCTGCACACTGCCTGTAATGGGGCATGCTGCACACTGCCTGTAATGGGGCATGCTGCACACTGCCTGTAATGGGGCATGCTGCACACTGCCTGTAATGGGGCATGCTGCACACTGCCTGTAATGGGGCATGCTGCACACTGCCTGTAATGGGGCATGCTGCACACTGTCTGTAATGGGGCATGCTGCACACTGCCTGTAATGGGGCATGCTGCACACTGCCTGTAATGGGGCATGCTGCACACTGCCTGTAATGGGGCATGCTGCACACTGCCTGTAATGGGGCATGCTGCACACTGCCTGTAATGGGGCATGCTGCACACTGCCTGTAATGGGGCATGCTGCACACTGCCTGTAATGGGGCATGCTGCACACTGCCTGTAATGGGGCATGCTGCACACTGCCTGTAATGGGGCATGCTGCACACTGCCTGTAATGGGGCATGCTGCACACTGCCTGTAATGGGACATGCTGCACACTGCCTGTAATGGGGCATGCTGCACACTGCCTGTAATGGGGCATGCTACACATTGCCTGTAATGGGGCCTGCTGCACACTGCCTGTAATGGGGCATGCTGCACACTGCCTGTAATGGGGCCTGCTGCACACTGCCTGTAATGGGGCCTGCTGCACACTGCCTGTAATGGGGCATGCTGCACACTGCCTGTAATGGGGCATGCTACACACTGCCTGTAATGGGGCATGCTGCACACTGCCTGTAATGGGGCATGCTACACATTGCCTGTAATGGGGCATGCTGCACACTGCCTGTAACTGAACCCAGAAAAGCTGGTTAATGAGCTGCTGAGTAGCACATCAGCCAGTTTCACCTAGGCAGAGTGTTGCAGCAGCAGTAAGCGGATGGACACTTACATGAGCCGACAATGCGGTACACAGTCCTGTTATAATATATATATAATATAATATTTGGCTACGGCCGGGGCTCCAGAAAGATGGTCGCGGCTCCCATGAGTGAGGACACTGGAAGTGCTAGAAGTGTTGCTAGCTGCTGCAAGTGTCCTCATACATGGGAGCAGTGGCCATCATGGACAGCAGGACGTGGACTGGATCTCTAGCTCACATAAGTGTTCAGCCTCTTCTTGCCGCACACTCTGCACTACTTTAGAACATCCACCCCCAATTTACAGTCCTGGTGGCAATTCTGCTTCTGGCGGCCCCTTGCCAGACAGGCCCCCTCTCCGCCTGGGTAGGTGAGTATTTAGAGGGGTAGCGGAGGAGCTCCCAGAGGCAGAATTACTCCCCAAAGATTGGGTCCCCATTGATTTCAATGGGGAATGGGTTTGGGTCCAGATAATGTTTGTGTACCCAAACTTTTGTTCAAATTTCAGCCGAACTTGCCGAACACTAATGAAAGGCTTGGTCATTTTTGAATTTAAAAAAGTGCCAGTCCAGTCGTAATGGGCATGAGAATTTTGCGCAGTATGTGTCTGCCCACAAAGATTTCAAGCACAGTGCTGAATCTTCAGACACAAACAACACAGTCCTTCACCGTCATAAGTGCCAGTTCTGTGCACACCAGTTAGAATGATTTCAGCAAGTTTTGTGACTTTCAAGTGGGAAAAAAGTACAGAAGGTGAGAGTATATTGGTGAAATGCTTGCCCTGCCTCCCGCGGTGATGTAAACATCGATAGGTGCATCTCTAGCATCTCTGGGCTGAGGCTCGTCATTTAGATACATTGGGGATACGAGTTATCACACTCACTATTCCCAAGCTCTGCCCCTAAACAGAGCTGTATTATTGTCATGCATGGCATACGGTGCTGATTGAGCGAGAGCCCGCGCATGCACTGTAGGAGTAGGGACATTTTTATGGGTGATCTGGGGGGTTTCACATAGCGGGACATCCCAAATCAGGATGCCCCCAGGGTGAGGAACCAAACCACGGATAAGGAAAATACTGGGATTTGTTCCGCTTTGACACACACTGCTTCTAGCATTCAGTATAGAATGAAACGGCAACAGGTCACAGGCTGGAAACAGTTCAGCAGCGTCACAAGCTGGGAACAGTTGAGCAGAGTCACAGGCTGGGAACAGGTGAGCAGAGTCACAGGCTGGGAACAGGTGAGCAGAGTCACAGGCTGGAAACAGTTCAGCAGCGTCACAAGCTGGGAACAGGTGAGCAGAGTCACAGGCTGGGAACAGGTGAGCAGAGTCACAGGCTGGGAACAGGTGAGCAGAGTCACAGGCTGGGAACAGGTGAGCAGAGTCACAGGCTGGGAACAGGTGAGCAGAGTCACAGGCTGGGAACAGGTGAGCAGAGTCACAGGCTGGGAACAGGTGAGCAGAGTCACAGGCTGGGAACAGGTGAGCAGAGTCACAGGCTGGAAACAGTTCAGCAGCGTCACAAGCTGGGAACAGGTGAGCAGAGTCACAGGCTGGGAACAGGTGAGCAGAGTCACAGGCTGGGAACAGGTGAGCAGAGTCACAGGCTGGGAACAGGTGAGCAGAGTCACAGGCTGGGAACAGGTGAGCAGAGTCACAGGCTGGGAACAGGTGAGCAGAGTCACAGGCTGGGAACAGGTGAGCAGAGTCACAGGCTGGAAACAGTTCAGCAGCGTCACAAGCTGGGAACAGGTGAGCAGAGTCACAGGCTGGGAACAGGTGAGCAGAGTCACAGGCTGGGAACAGGTGAGCAGAGTCACAGGCTGGGAACAGGTGAGCAGAGTCACAGGCTGGGAACAGGTGAGCAGAGGCACAGGCTGGGATCAGGTGAGCAGAGGCACAGGCTGGGATCAGGTGAGCAGAGTCACAGGCTGGGAACAGGTGAGCAGAGTCACAGGCTGGGAACAGGTTTGCAGAGTCACAGGCTGGGAACAGGTGAGCAGAGTCACAGGCTGGGAACAGGTGAGCAGAGTCACAGGCTGGGAACAGGTGAGCAGAGTCACAGGCTGGGAACAGGTGAGCAGAGTCACAGGCTGGGAACAGGTGAGCAGAGTCACAGGCTGGGAACAGGTGAGCAGAGTCACAGGCTGGGAACAGGTGAGCAGAGTCACAGGCTGGGAACAGGTGAGCAGAGTCACAGGCTGGGAACAGGTGAGCAGAGTCACAGGCTGGGAACAGGTGAGCAGAGTCACAGGCTGGGAACAGGTGAGCAGAGTCACAGGCTGGGAACAGGTGAGCAGAGTCACAGGCTGGGAACAGGTGAGCAGAGTCACAGGCTGGGATCAGGTGAGCAGAGTCACAGGCTGGGATCAGGTGAGCAGAGTCACATGTTGGGAACAGGTGAGCAGAGTCACAGGCTGGGAACAAGTGAGCAGAGTCACAGGCTGGGAACAGGTGAGCAGAGTCACAGGCTGGGAACAGGTGAGCAGAGTTACAGGCTGGGAACAGGTGAGCAGAGTCACAGGCTGGGAACAGGTGAGCAGAGTCACAGGCTGGGAACAGGTGAGCAGAGGCACAGGCTGGGAACAGGTGAGCAGAGGCACAGGCTGGGATCAGGTGAGCAGAGGTACAGGCTGGGAACAGGTGAGCAGAGTCACAGGCTGGGATCAGGTGAGCAGAGTCGCAGGCTGGGATCAGGTGAGCAGAGTCGCAGGCTGGGAACAGGTGAGCAGAGTCACAGGCTGGGAACAGGTGAGCAGGGCCACAGGCTGAGAACAGGTGAGCAGAGTCACAGGCTGGGATCAGGTGAGCAGAGTCACAGGCTGGGAACAGGTGAGCAGAGTCACAGGCTGGGATCAGGTGAGCAGAGTCACAGGCTAGAAACAAGTGAGCAGAGTCGCAGGCTGGGAACAGGTGAGCAGAGTCGCAGGCTGGGAACAGGTGAGCAGAGTCGCAGGCTGGGAACAGGTGAGCAGAGTCGCAGGCTGGGAACAGGTGAGCAGAGTCACAGGCTGGGAACAGGTGAGCAGAGTCACAGGCTGGGAACAGGTGAGCAGAGTCACAGGCTGGGAACAGGTGAGCAGAGTCACAGGCTGGGAACAGGTGAGCAGAGTCACAGGCTGGGATCAGGTGAGCAGAGTCACAGGCAGGGATCAGGTGAGCAGAGTCACAGGCTGGGAACAGGTGAGCAGAGTCACAGGCTGGGATCAGGTGAGCAGAGTCACAGGCTGGGAACAGGTGAGCAGAGTCACAGGCTGGGATCAGGTGAGCAGAGTCACAGGCTGGGAACAGGTGAGCAGAGTCACAGGCTGGGATCAGGTGAGCAGAGTCACAGGCTGAGAACAAGTGAGCAGAGTCACAGGCTGGGAACAGGTGAGCAGAGTCACAGGCTGGGATCAGGTGAGCAAAGTCACATGCTGGGAACAGGTGAGCAGAGTCACAGGCTGGGATCAGGTGAGCAGAGTCACAGGCTGGGAACAGGTGAGCAGAGTCACAGGCTGGGATCAGGTGAGCAGAGTCACAAGCTGGGAACAGGTGAGCAGAGTCACAAGCTGGGATCAGGTGAGCAGAGTCACAGGCTGGGTTCAGGTGAGCAGAGTCACAGGCTGGTAACAGTTGAGCAGAGTCACAGGCTGGGAACAGATGAGCAGAGTCACAGGCTGGGAACAGGTGAGCAGAGTCACATGCTGGGAACAGGTGAGCAGAGGCACAGGCTGGGAACAGGTGAGCAGAGTCATAGGCTGAGAACAAGTGAGCAGAGTCACAGGCTGAGAACAGATGAGCAGAGCCATAGGCTGGGATCAGGTGAGCAGAGTCACAGGCTGGGAACAGGTGAGCAGAGTCACAGGCTGGGAACAGGTGAGCAGAGTCACAGGCTGGGATCAGGTGAGCAGAGTCAAAGATTGGGAACAGGTGAGCAGAGTCACAGGCTGGTAACAGTTGAGCAGAGTCACAGGCTGGGAACAGATGAGCAGAGTCACAGGCTGGGAACAGATGAGCAGAGTCATAGGCTGAGAACAAGTGAGCAGAGTCACAGGCTGGGAACAGGTGAGCAGAGTCACAGGCTGGGATCAGGTGAGCAAAGTCACATGCTGGGAACAGGTGAGCAGAGTCACAGGCTGGGATCAGGTGAGCAGAGTCACAGGCTGGGAACAGGTGAGCAGAGTCACAGGCTGGGATCAGGTGAGCAGAGTCACAAGCTGGGAACAGGTGAGCAGAGTCACAGGCTGGTAACAGTTGAGCAGAGTCACAGGCTGGGAACAGGTGAGCAGAGGCACAGGCTGGGAACAGGTGAGCAGAGTCATAGGCTGGGAACAGTTCAGCAGCGTCACAAGCTGGGATCAGGTGAGCAGAGTCACAGGCTGGGAACAGGTGAGCAGAGTCACAGGCTGGGAACAGGTGAGCAGAGTCACAGGCTGGGAACAGGTGAGCAGAGTCACAGGCTGGGAACAGGTGAGCAGAGTCACAGGCTGGGAACAGGTGAGCAGAGTCACAGGCTGGGAACAGGTGAGCAGAGTCACAGGCTGGGAACAAGTGAGCAGAGTCACAGGCTGGGAACAAGTGAGCAGAGTCACAGGCTGGGAACAAGTGAGCAGAGTCACAGGCTGGGAACAGGTGAGCAGAGTCACAGGCTGGGATCAGGTGAGCAGAGTCGCAGGCTGGGAACAGGTGAGCAGAGTCGCAGGCTGGGAACAGCTGAGCAGAGTCGCAGGCTGGGAACAGGTGAGCAGAGTCGCAGGCTGGGAACAGGTGAGCAGAGTCGCAGGCTGGGAACAGGTGAGCAGAGTCGCAGGCTGGGAACAGGTGAGCAGAGTCGCAGGCTGGGAACAGGTGAGCAGAGTCGCAGGCTGGGAACAGGTGAGCAGAGTCACAGGCTGGGATCAGGTGAGCAGAGTCACAGGCTGGGATCAGGTGAGCAGAGTCACAGGCTGGGATCAGGTGAGCAGAGTCACAGGCTGGGAACAGGTGAGCAGAGTCACAGGCTGGGATCAGGTGAGCAGAGTCACAGGCTGGGAACAGGTGAGCAGAGTCACAGGCTGGGATCAGGTGAGCAGAGTCACAGGCTGGGAACAGGTGAGCAGAGTCACAGGCTGGGATCAGGTGAGCAGAGTCACAGGCTGAGAACAAGTGAGCAGAGTCACAGGCTGGGAACAGGTGAGCAGAGTCACAGGCTGAGAACAAGTGAGCAGAGTCACAGGCTGAGAACAAGTGAGCAGAGCCATAGGCTGGGATCAGGTGAGCAGAGTCACAGGCTGGGAACAGGTGAGCAGAGTCACAGGCTGGGAACAGGTGAGCAGAGTCACAGGCTGGGAACAGGTGAGCAGAGTCACAGGCTGGGATCAGGTGAGCAGAGTCACATGCTGGGAACAGGTGAGCAGAGTCACAGGCTGGGAACAGGTGAGCAGAGGCACAGGCTGGGATAAGGTGAGCAGAGTCACAGGCTGGGAAAAGGTGAGCAGAGTCACAGGCTGGGAACAGGTGAGCAGAGTCACAGGCTGGGAACAGGTGAGCAGAGTCACAGGCTGGGAACAGGTGAGCAGAGTCACAGGCTGGGAACAGGTGAGCAGAGTCACAGGCTGGGAACAGGTGAGCAGAGTCACAGGCTGGGAACAAGTGAGCAGAGTCACAGGCTGGGAACAGGTGAGCAGAGTCACAGGCTGGGAACAGGTGAGCAGAGTCACAGGCTGGGATCAGGTGAGCAGAGTCGCAGGCTGGGAACAGGTGAGCAGAGTCGCAGGCTGGGAACAGGTGAGCAGAGTCGCAGGCTGGGAACAGGTGAGCAGAGTCGCAGGCTGGGAACAGGTGAGCAGAGTCGCAGGCTGGGAACAGGTGAGCAGAGTCGCAGGCTGGGAACAGGTGAGCAGAGTCGCAGGCTGGGAACAGGTGAGCAGAGTCGCAGGCTGGGATCAGGTGAGCAGAGTCGCAGGCTGGGAACAGGTGAGCAGAGTCACAGGCTGGGAACAGGTGAGCAGAGCCATAGGCTGGGATCAGGTGAGCAGAGCCATAGGCTGAATCAGGTGAGCAGAGTCACAGGCTGGGAACAGGTGAGCAGAGTCACAGGCTGGGAACAGGTGAGCAGTGTGACAGGCTGGGAACAGGTGAGCAGAGTCACAGGCTGGGAACAGGTGAGCAGTGTGACAGGCTGGGAACAGGTGAGCAGTGTGACAGGCTGGGAACAGGTGAGCAGAGTCACAGGCTGGGATCAGGTGAGCAGAGTCACATGCTGGGAACAGGTGAGCAGAGTCACAGGCTGGGAACAGGTGAGCAGAGGCACAGGCTGGGATAAGGTGAGCAGAGTCACAGGCTGGGAAAAGGTGAGCAGAGTCACAGGCTGGGAACAGGTGAGCAGAGTCACAGGCTGGGAACAGGTGAGCAGAGTCACAGGCTGGGAACAGGTGAGCAGAGTCACAGGCTGGGAACAGGTGAGCAGAGTCACAGGCTGGGATCAGGTGTGCAGAGTCGCAGGCTGGGAACAGGTGAGCAGAGTCGCAGGCTGGGAACAGGTGAGCAGAGTCGCAGGCTGGGAACAGGTGAGCAGAGTCGCAGGCTGGGAACAGGTGAGCAGAGTCGCAGGCTGGGAACAGGTGAGCAGAGTCGCAGGCTGGGAACAGGTGAGCAGAGTCGCAGGCTGGGAACAGGTGAGCAGAGTCGCAGGCTGGGATCAGGTGAGCAGAGTCGCAGGCTGGGAACAGGTGAGCAGAGTCACAGGCTGGGAACAGGTGAGCAGAGCCATAGGCTGGGATCAGGTGAGCAGAGCCATAGGCTGAATCAGGTGAGCAGAGTCACAGGCTGGGAACAGGTGAGCAGAGGCACAGGCTGAGAACAGGTGAGCAGAGGCACAGGCTGAGAACAGGTGAGCAGAGTCATAGGCTGGGAACAGGTGAGCAGAGTCACAGGCTGAGAACAGGTGAGCAGAGTCACAGGCTGAGAACAGGTGAGCAGAGCCATAGGCTGGGAACAGGTGAGCAGAGTCATAGGCTGGGAACAGGTGAGCAGAGGCACAGGCTGGGAACAGGTGAGCAGAGGCACAGGCTGGGAACAGGTGAGCAGAGGCATAGGCTGGGAACAGGTGAGCAGAGTCACAGGCTGGGAACAGGTGAGCAGAGTCACAGGCTGGGAACAGGTGAGCAGAGTCACAGGCTGGGAACAGGTGAGCAGAGGCACAGGCTGGGAACAGGTGAGCAGAGTCACAGGCTGGGAACAGGTGAGCAGAGTCACAGGCTGGGAACAGGTGAGCAGAGTCACAGGCTGGGAACAGGTGAGCAGAGTCACAGGCTGGGAACAGGTGAGCAGAGTCACAGGCTGGGAACAGGTGAGCAGAGTCACAGGCTGGGATCAGGTGAGCAGAGTCACAGGCTGGGAACAAGTGAGCAGAGTCACAGGCTGGGAACAAGTGAGC
Source organism: Gastrophryne carolinensis (assembly GCA_027917425.1). NCBI lineage: Eukaryota > Metazoa > Chordata > Amphibia > Anura > Microhylidae > Gastrophryne > Gastrophryne carolinensis. Next base: position 90,150,319 of record CM051243.1, read on the forward strand.
AGAGTCACAGGCTGGGAACAGGTGAGCAGAGTCACAGGCTGGGAACAGGTGAGCAGAGTCACAGGCTGGGATCAGGTGAGCAGAGTCACAGGCTGAGAACAGGTGAGCAGAGCCATAGGCTGGGAACAGGTGAGCAGAGTCATAGGCTGGGAACAGGTGAGCAGAGGCACAGGCTGGGAACAGGTGAGCAGAGGCACAGGCTGGGAACAGGTGAGCAGAGGCATAGGCTGGGAACAGGTGAGCAGAGTCAAAGATTGGGAACAGGTGAGCAGTGTGACAGGCTGAGAACAGGTGAGCAGAGGCACAGGCTGGGAACAGGTGAGCAGAGGCACAGGCTGGGAACAGGTGAGCAGAGGCACAGGCTGGGAACAGGTGAGCAGAGCCATAGGCTGGGATCAGGTGAGCAGAGTCACAGTCTGGGAACAGGTGAGCAGAGTCACAGGCTGGGAACAGGTGAGCAGAGTCACAGGCTGGGAACAGGTGAGCAGAGTCACAGGCTGGGAACAGGTGAGCAGAGTCACAGGCTGGGAACAGGTGAGCAGGGTCACAGGCTGGGATCAGGTGAGCAGAGTCACAGGCTGGGAACAGTTCAGCAGCGTCACAAGCTGGGAACAGGTGTGCAGAGCTATAGGCTGGGATCAGGTGAGCAGAGTCACATGCTGGGAACAGGTGAGCAGAGTCACAGGCTGGGAACAGGTGAGCAGAGGCACAGGCTGGGAACAGGTGAGCAGAGTCACAGGCTGGGAACAGGTGAGCAGAGTCACAGGCTGGGAACAGGTGAGCAGAGTCACAGGCTGGGAACAGGTGAGCAGAGTCACAGGCTGGGAACAGGTGAGCAGAGTCACAGGCTGGGAACAGGTGAGCAGAGTCACAGGCTGGGAACAGGTGAGCAGAGTCACAGGCTGGGATCAGGTGAGCAGAGTCACAGGCTGGGAACAAGTGAGCAGAGTCACAGGCTGGGAACAGGTGAGCAGAGTCACAGGCTGGGAACAGGTGAGCAGAGTCGCAGGCTGGGAACAGGTGAGCAGAGTCGCAGGCTGGGAACAGGTGAGCAGAGTCGCAGGCTGGGAACAGGTGAGCAGAGTCGCAGGCTGGGAACAGGTGAGCAGAGTCGCAGGCTGGGAACAGGTGAGCAGAGTCGCAGGCTGGGAACAGGTGAGCAGAGTCGCAGGCTGGGATCAGGTGAGCAGAGTCGCAGGCTGAGTTCAGGTGAGCAGAGTCACAGGCTGAGAACAGGTGAGCAGAGTCACAGGCTGGGAACAGGTGAGCAGAGTCACAGGCTGAGAACAAGTGAGCAGAGTCACAGGCTGGGAACAGGTGAGCAGAGTCACAGGCTGAGAACAAGTGAGCAGAGTCACAGGCTGGGAACAGGTTAGCAGAGTCACAGGCTGGGATCAGGTGAGCAGAGTCATAGGCTGGGAACAGGTGAGCAGAGGCACAGGCTGAGAACAGGTGAGCAGAGTCATAGGCTGGGAACAGGTGAGCAGAGTCACAGGCTGAGAACAGGTGAGCAGAGCCATAGGCTGGGAACAGGTGAGCAGAGTCATAGGCTGGGAACAGGTGAGCAGAGGCACAGGCTGGGAACAGGTGAGCAGAGGCACAGGCTGGGAACAGGTGAGCAGAGGCATAGGCTGGGAACAGGTGAGCAGAGTCACAGGCTGGGAACAGGTGAGCAGAGTCACAGGCTGGGAACAGGTGAGCAGAGTCACAGGCTGGGAACAGGTGAGCAGAGTCACAGGCTGGGATCAGGTGAGCAGAGTCACAGGCTGGGAACAGTTCAGCAGCGTCACAAGCTGGGAACAGGTGTGCAGAGCTATAGGCTGGGATCAGGTGAGCAGAGTCACATGCTGGGAACAGGTGAGCAGAGTCACAGGCTGGGAACAGGTGAGCAGAGGCACAGGCTGGGAACAGGTGAGCAGAGTCACAGGCTGGGAACAGGTGAGCAGAGTCACAGGCTGGGAACAGGTGAGCAGAGTCACAGGCTGGGAACAGGTGAGCAGAGTCACAGGCTGGGAACAGGTGAGCAGAGTCACAGGCTGGGAACAGGTGAGCAGAGTCACAGGCTGGGATCAGGTGAGCAGAGTCACAGGCTGGGAACAAGTGAGCAGAGTCACAGGCTGGGAACAGGTGAGCAGAGTCACAGGCTGGGAACAGGTGAGCATTGTCACAGGCTGGGATCAGGTGAGCAGAGTCACAGGCTGAGAACAGGTGAGCAGAGCCATAGGCTGGGAACAGGTGAGCAGAGTCATAGGCTGGGAACAGGTGAGCAGAGGCACAGGCTGGGAACAGGTGAGCAGAGGCACAGGCTGGGAACAGGTGAGCAGAGGCATAGGCTGGGAACAGGTGAGCAGAGTCAAAGATTGGGAACAGGTGAGCAGTGTGACAGGCTGAGAACAGGTGAGCAGAGGCACAGGCTGGGAACAGGTGAGCAGAGGCACAGGCTGGGAACAGGTGAGCAGAGGCACAGGCTGGGAACAGGTGAGCAGAGCCATAGGCTGGGATCAGGTGAGCAGAGTCATAGGCTGGGAACAGGTGAGCAGAGTCACAGGCTGGGAACAGGTGAGCAGAGTCACAGGCTGGGAACAGGTGAGCAGAGTCACAGGCTGGGAACAGGTGAGCAGAGTCACAGGCTGGGAACAGGTGAGCAGGGTCACAGGCTGGGATCAGGTGAGCAGAGTCACAGGCTGGGAACAGTTCAGCAGCGTCACAAGCTGGGAACAGGTGTGCAGAGCTATAGGCTGGGATCAGGTGAGCAGAGTCACATGCTGGGAACAGGTGAGCAGAGTCACATGCTGGGAACAGGTGAGCAGAGTCACAGGCTGGGAACAGGTGAGCAGAGTCACAGGCTGGGAACAGGTGAGCAGAGTCACAGGCTGGGAACAGGTGAGCAGAGTCACAGGCTGGGAACAGGTGAGCAGAGTCACAGGCTGGGAACAGGTGAGCAGAGTCACAGGCTGGGATCAGGTGAGCAGAGTCACAGGCTGGGAACAGGTGAGCAGAGTCACAGGCTGGGAACTGGTGAGCAGAGTCACAGGCTGGGAATAGGTGAGCAGAGTCGCAGGCTGGGAACAGGTGAGCAGAGTCGCAGGCTGGGAACAGGTGAGCAGAGGCACAGGCTGGGAACAGGTGAGCAGAGTCGCAGGCTGAGAACAGGTGAGCAGAGTCACAGGCTGAGAACAGGTGAGCAGAGTCACAGGCTGGGAACAGGTGAGCAGAGTCACAGGCTGAGAACAGATGAGCAGAGTCACAGGCTGAGAACGGGTGAGCAGAGTCACAGGCTGAGAACGGGTAAGCAGAGTCACAGGCTGAGAACGGGTAAGCAGAGTCACAGGCTGGGAACAGGTGAGCAGAGTCACATGCTGGGAACAGGTGAGCAGAGTCACAGGCTGAGAACAGATGAGCAGAGTCACAGGCTGGGAACAGGTGAGCAGAGTCACAGGCTGGGAACAAGTGAGCAGAGTCACAGGCTGGGAACAAGTGAGCAGAGTCACAGGCTGGGAACAGGTGAGCAGAGTCACAGGCTGAGAACAGGTGAGCAGAGTCACAGGCTGGGAACAGATGAGCAGGGCCACAGGCTGGAAACAGGTGACAGGCTGAGAACAGGTGTGCAGAGCCATAGGCTGGGATCAGGTGAGCAGAGTCACAGGCTGGGAACAGGTGAGCAGAGTCACAGGCTGGGAACAGGTGAGCAGAGTCACAGGCTGGAAACAGGTGAGCAGAGTCACAGGCTGGAAACAGGTGAGCAGAGTCACAGGCTGGGAACAGGTGAGCAGAGTCACAGGCTGGGAACAGGTGAGCAGAGTCACAGGCTGGGAACAGGTGAGCAGAGTCACAGGCTGGGAACAGGTGAGCAGAGTCACAGGCTGGAAACAGGTGAGCAGAGTCACAGGCTGGAAACAGGTGAGCAGAGTCACAGGCTGAGAACAGATGAGCAGAGTCACAGGCTGGGAACAGGTGAGCAGAGTCACAGGCTGGGAACAGGTGAGCAGAGTCACAGGCTGGGAACAGGTGAGCAGAGTCACAGGCTGAGAACAGATGAGCAGAGTCACAGGCTGGGAACAGGTGAGCAGAGTCACAGGCTGTGATCAGAGTCACAGGCTGGGAACAGGTGAGCAGAGTCACAGGCTGGGATCAGGTGAACAGAGTCACAGGCTGGGAACAGATGAGCAGGGCCACAGGCTGGAAACAGGTGACAGGCTGAGAACAGGTGTGCAGAGCCATAGGCTGGGATCAGGTGAGCAGAGTCACAGGCTGGGAACAGGTGAGCAGAGTCACAGGCTGGGAACAGGTGAGCAGAGTCACAGGCTGGGAACAGGTGAGCAGAGTCACAGGCTGGGAACAGGTGAGCAGAGTCACAGGCTGGGAACAGGTGAGCAGAGTCACAGGCTGGGAACAGGTGAGCAGAGTCACAGGCTGGGAACAGGTGAGCAGAGTCACAGGCTGGGAACAGGTGAGCAGAGTCTCTGGCTGAGAACAGGTGAGCAGAGTCACAGGCTGGGAACAGGTGAGCAGAGTCACAGGCTGGGAACAGGTGAGCAGAGTCACAGGCTGGAAACAGGTGAGCAGAGTCACATGCTGGGAACAGGTGAGCAGAGTCACAGGCTGAGAACAGATGAGCAGAGTCACAGGCTGGGAACAGGTGAGCAGAGTCACAGGCTGGGAACAGGTGAGCAGAGTCACAGGCTGGGATCAGGTGAACAGAGTCACAGGCTGGGAACAGATGAGCAGGGCCACAGGCTGGAAACAGGTGACAGGCTGAGAACAGGTGTGCAGAGCCATAGGCTGGGATCAGGTGAGCAGAGTCACAGGCTGGGAACAGGTGAGCAGAGTCACAGGCTGGGAACAGGTGAGCAGAGTCACAGGCTGGGAACAGGTGAGCAGAGTCACAGGCTGGGAACAGGTGAGCAGAGTCACCGGCTAAGGCAGAAAATCATAGACTGGGAGCAGGTCGATAACTAGGAACATACAGCAGACATACAACTCGTCAGTGCCACCAGAGAGGCCACCCTGGTACCATAGTAGGTCTGCTACTCGACGGAGAGCCCCCCACCAACCCACTTCTTCAACTGAGCTCCCAATGGCAGTGGTTTGCATAAGGACCTGGGCAGTCCGGTGGTGGTTGCAGACTAAGGGAAAGGAAAACAGATGGACAGTGTACAGCAGACAGACTTACAACAGGTAGAGGTGGAGTCCATGTCCTCCTGTCCTTCGTTATTCTTATTTGTCCATCTTTGAGGTGTAACATGCAAATCTGCATCAATAAATGATTCAATATTGTTGCCACAACCTACCCCCTATCCATCCCTCAATGAGGGGTGTGGTTCAATTGAAAAATGTGCCTATTCCCACACTAAAATGTTGGAAGGTTTGGGACAGGCACTAGCCAGGAGGATAGCAGAAGACTTGAGCCCAGCAGTCCAATGAATGGCTTGGGGCCCAGAACCTCAAAAAAAAGACTAGGCCGGACATGGACAAATTAACAAGGATAACAGAGGATTTGATAGCTGGGCCTGAATAAATAACAAGGATAACAGAGGATTTGAGAGCACATGCACAAGTGATGCCATCATTCAGCAGGGAGGCGGGGTTACACACATACCTATATACATATAACTTTATAGGGAAAATAGAGAAGAGGATTACCAATGTGGGAAGCAAGGAGCTAAGAGGTTTGTTAATAGGTAAATGTCTGTTTGACGTGCCAGCCAATTTGGGCAAAGCAGTGCAACCCACCGTGAATTTCTACTCTATCCTGTATGCTCCCCCCCGGGCCTCCCTCCCTTCCCCAATAATACTGTAGTCCAAAAATCACTTTGTTTGTGCAGCACTGCTGGGCACTGATGGGGTGGGCAGGCCCTGCAGTACCAAAAGTCCACACCCGTCTCTCTGTGCCTCCCTGCCTGGATCAAGTTGCCATAGAAACAAACTTCTCTGCCACATGGCCATCAAAGAGTATTCATTCCATTGGGCCAGTATGTGGCAGGCTGTCAGTGGTCCACTAAAGACGACAGGAGCCCCAAAGTTTGCCCAGATATGCCTGGATCTGGCAACAGCCCCCACCTTAGGTTACCAGACTGTCCTGGTCCACAAGCATGAGGACTGGGCCATCCATTGAATCAGGGCAGGCGTCAGCACCTGGCGTACTCGGCCAGGTGCCGGGCCCCTGCACCTTGACGGGCCCACCTCATTTCCTTTATCTTGGGCGCCCCTACATGCAGGACACAGGGCTGCACAGTGACCAGGCTTGCCAGTTAAGGGTAGATTGACCATTGGGAGATTTCTTTATGTCAGTCCTTCTATTCTTTGCTTGTTTCCCACTACACTTTTCTTTTTTTCTTTCTTTCTATCTGTCGGTTGATTGTTTCTTTCATTTGTTCATTCTGCCATTCCTTTTCTCTTTCTTTTTTCCTCCTATTATTTTTTTTCTGCCATTCTTTTTTCTGTTCTTCTATTTCTTCCATTCCATCTTGTATTCTCCTTCTCCCTCTTTCCTGCTGTGTTTCTGTCATTCCTCTTATCCTTTTTTGCTTATTTCCTTTCCTTTTTTCCTCTTTCTTTGTTTCCATCATTCATTCTATGCTTTTGTTCTTTCTTTGTTTCTTTGCATTTATGTTTTATATTTATTTTGTTCCAACTATCTTTCTTTTTTGTCTTTGCATGTTGTTCTTTCTTTTTTTCCTTCTCTCCTTTCTGCATTTTTTCTATTCTTTTGTTCTTTATTTCTCTTTCTTTCTGTCATTCCTTCTATAATTTTTACCATACATGTAACTTAATCGCCATGTATTGGGTATAATATCACACCTCAAGGGGCCCATTGAGACTCTCGCGCCCAGGGGCCCACATAAACGTGGAGCCAGCCCTGCCTTGGATGGTGATATAACAAATTATCTCCTATCATTATGTCTCAAAATAGGGTTGGAATGGGGACCTCTTACATTTAATTTATGGGCTTATGGTGGTAACCCCGATATCCAAAAAGCCCTTAGAAGAATTGTTATTTTAAAGAAAATATCTGTCATGAATCAAGGAGGTTTTATGCCTTGATCCAGATCGGATTTTGATCGTACGGCCTACAACCGTTTACCCACACACACGGGTCTTTTGGACCACTAGCTCTTATTAGCCAGACCTCCCCTTATATAGTTAATATAACCAATCACACCATAAGGTCCTAGGCCCGACTATACAGCTATAAAGTCACACTTCGATTTACCGATTGTAAAGTGATCTCACACCCCCCAGACAAGCATTAGCAGCGATAGGCAAGCATACAGGGTACAAGATTCAGCACACATACAATGTCTCTTGTGAAGTTTAGTGGGTTAGCACACAGAAGACCACTTTATAGGATATAATTCACCCATAAGGGGCAGTGCATGTAAAACAATAAAAATAACAGACATACAATATACGGCAAGATGCTTATAAAATAAAAGGGAGAAATAAACAGAAATCCGTTAGTGAAGATAATGTCCTGCTGTGAGGGGCACACGGAAAGTAATGATAACAGCCTACTTATTAGAAGCAATACCCTGGCATGTCATTTCATCTGTGCTGGATGCAGCCAATTGTGTGTCAGGGGCGTTCCATTGTAAATGTTATGCTTTAATTTTCTATTGAAGAGACGTGCGCAGCAAATGTCTCATTCACTGCTTTGTAGTAAGTAGATGTCAATTACCACATACGGAGGTGTCACCAGGAGGCCTATTTAACACAGGCATTTAACACAGGCTTGTAAAATGGCTTGTTCTTCTGTCCTGTCATATGTAAATGGCTTTGTGTTGGTAACTCCAGACAAATGTACTAGCATGCTTTTAATTGACAAGGTATGTTTAACAACCATAGTTGTGGTCATATTTTTATCTGACCATATATTTTATATATCCTCACATCCCTTTATTTTCAAAATGACGCCTGGCTTAGCGTAAGACGCTGAGCCACGCGTCTACCTTTAATGTTCCCCTTAGCGGGAGAGACCATCTGCATTTTCTGACAGAGGCACTGCATCAGACGAGAGACAAACTGCGTTCCATGATCAGTGGGCATCTCACTGGGAAATCCTACTTGTGTAAAAATGCTCACTAATTCATCTGCCACCTTGTCTGCTCTGATGGAGCTTAGGACTACTGCCTCTTGGCGGGATCGCATGAGCATGAGCAACAGATGTTCCCGGTACTTGTGGGGTACTACCACCTGTCGGTCAGTCATTTCTTGGTCAGATGGTCCAGAGTGAATAGCCTCTCTGCACAATTTGCCTTGTTCTCAATAGACCCTCATCCTCCCATCTCCTTCTGGAGACCTATCCGCCAGATCCCTGAGCTCCTCCAGACTGGTATCCGTTTTAACAGCCTCAGAGAATTCAGAGCTATCTGTAACAGGCACCAGAGGGAAAACAGAGAGGCCGAGCTCCAGCCCTTCAGCTGTGGGTGGGTCCAGTCCATGTTCACTAGTATTATAAGAAGGCTGTGCCTTGGCAGTGGCGTGCAGTGGCCGATTGGAGGAGTAACGGTGTCTGCTGCGTGTCACCACTGCAGCAGAGAGCTTGCCCTCAGTGTAAATTGCATCACATACATTTGTCATATCCTGATCAACATACTTCTTAGTGAGACCTCGATCAGGCCTCAACTCATAGAACTCACTAGAGTCATGGCTCGGCACACAGTCAGTTATTTCGGAATTCCTCAAGGCCACCAGTTCTTTGGAGGGGTCCTGAGCCACAGGCATGGGCTCATAACCTGCCACCAATCGCCCCAGATCAGTGCCCAATAGTACATTGGTTGGGATGTTATCTGTGACCCCAACCTCTCTTATGCCTCGCCCCGCCCCCCAGTCCAGGAAGACACAGGCCGTGGGAACTGAAGGGTTCAAGCCTCCAACCCCCTTGACTGCCATGGTCCAGCCTAGAATCAGATCTTTGGGGACTGCCATGGTCCGGCCTAGAATCAGATCTTTGGGGCTTATCAGTTTAGGGTGGACCAATGTGACTTCAAACCCAGTGTCCCATAAACCCAGTGGTAACTGTGTTCCCCACGGTGACAGGTTGCAAGTTTTTGGCAAGGTTACCTGTTGTCCTGGAGGCACACAGAACTGAAGAGGCCCCACCATTGTCCTTATAGGTGGGGGCTGTTTTCTTGTTTTCTGGGCAAGTCATGCTGAGATGACCCACCTGGTTGCAAATATAACATCTCCGGGGGAATACAGCTGATGGCGGGTCTCCTGAAGACCTGGATACCTATCTACTTTGGCGGGCAGGGGCAGAAGGTCTAAGGGCTTTTGCCTCCTTCCAGCTAGGGGGAGCATTCCTGCTGGTCAGAGGGATCCTGTTGCCAACATAGGAATCTGCAATCGCGGCTGCTTCTGCCGCTGTCTTGGGGGCTCGATCCAAGACAAACTGTCTGACATCCACAGGACATGTGTGGAGAAACTGGTCCTTAAGCAATAAAGTCACCCTCCGATTTACTGATTGTAAAGTAATCTCAGACCCCCAGACCAGCACTGGTAGCGATAGGCAAGCACACAGGGCACAAGATTTAGCACATATACAATGTCCCTCCTGAAGTTTAGCGGGTTAGCACACAGAAGACCACTTTATAAATCTTTAGGATTTAATTCACCCATAAGGGGCAGTGCATGTAAAACAAAGATGTACAATAAAAATAAAAGACATAGAATATACGGCAAGATGCTTATAAAATAAAAGGGAGAAATAAACAGAAATCCGTTACCTTTTGTGAAGATAATGTCCTGCTGTGAGGGGCACACGGAAAGTAATGATAACAGCCTACTTATTAGAAGCAATACCCTGGCATGTCATCTCATCTGTGCCCATCTCTCTCATTTTTAAACTGGTTATTGGGGCGGGCAGCATGCTGGATGCAGCCAATTGTGTGTCAGGGGCGTTCCATTGTAAAAGTTATGCTTTAATTTTCTTTTGAAGAGAGGTGTGCAGCAAATGTCTCATTCACTGCTTTGTAGTAAGTAGATGTCAATTACCACATAGGGAGGTGTCACCAGGAAGCCTATTTAGCACAGGAATTTAGCACAGGCTTGTAAAATGGCTTGTTCTTCTGTCCTGTCATATGTAAATGGCTTCGTGTTGGTAACTCCAGACAACTGTACTAGCATGCTTTTAATTGACAACGTATGTTTAACAACCATAGTTGTGGTCATATTTTTATCTGGCCATATATTTTAAATATCCTCACAGTATCTTTCTCTTTTTATTCCAGTGAGGAACAGGACATGAGAAACAATGCAATGTTTAAACCCCCAGAAGTGCTTAGTCAAAATGTAAATATGCCGAGTGTTCTAAATGTCTGCTTTCATATTTGCAAGCTCCCAAGTGTTTGCATTTATATAAACAACTCCTACTCCTTGCCGACTTCTGTCCCCAAAAAACTATCCTGGATTTCACAGCTTGCAAATATTACCTTATTGAAGCCATTCATCAAAATTCACTGAAGATTCTGAGCCATAATTTAAAGCAATGCGCGTGGGGGCATGGCATTAATCTTTAATGACGCTTGATACAGCACCCCACTGCAAATTTTTAAATTACTCCTGTCTAAAGGAGCTGCAAAACTTTATAATGATATGAAATTTCTCTGTTTCCAGCTTTTCTCTAAAAACTAATCTCGTCCCTAAATGTCATCTGATGAGTGTAAGCAAGGTTGCCATCAGAAATGTCTGGGCCTCTCGCCAATAGCTATCCAAATATCTGACTCTATAATTGATAATGCCTCACTCCTATTAGTTATCCGTATCCACCTTTTGTCATTAAAAAAACCTGTATTTCTTTGGCCATTCACATAATCTTATCAAACTTTCAAGACCCCCTGTCCTCATCACACCCTTTCCTCCTCATTAGCCAAAAGGTCTGAATATACAACTTTTTACAACGATTTCAAGCCCAACACCCATGCCAAGAGGATGTTGGCATTGGAAGTGGCAGCCCTTCTGAGTGGGTAAGGGATGTCGGCTTACACTCACACACAAATTATGCAGCGCTGGTTGGACCTCAAATGATGAAAGTGGCCCCATGTGTGCCAGTTCTACAGCCAGAACTTCCGAGGTAAGTGGATGCCCAAGAGCACACATGCAGAACTGTGTAAGTGAATGTTCTTTTTTTTCTTCTAGCTGGGAAGTTCTGGCTGCAAATTAAGGCCACCCAGAGGAGAGGCGCCCGACCAGTGAGGCAAGGCAGACAGGGTGTGGGTGTAAGACATCGGCCCCAACTGCTGCCAACATCCTCCTCTTCCCCACCAACATTCCTGTAACCTGCTAAAGAGGAGGAGGCCCAGGTGTTGGGCTTGGAGTCGCATGCAGCCCTGAAACAGTAGGACACAAAACACAGGTTGGGGGAGGGAAATAATAAATGACTGCCTGGCACCTTGTTCTTCTCTTTTCCTACAGACTCGTTGGACCCAGGTGAATATGCCGGAATGGGGCCACCCAAGACAGGAATGGCGCCAGACTCAGGTGGCTGCAAAACAGTTCAAGCAGACCACTACAGGAGCAGAACACGCATCACACATGTTATTATTATTATTGTTTATTTATATAGCGCCATCATCTTCCGTAGCGCTTTACAAAGTAGTACATGTGCTGACATTTAACATCTGTTTGCATATTAGCCTCGATTCAGAGAGACATTCGTTCGGACTTCCGTAGCTGTCTGTGAAAGTTTTGGTGGGTGTTTGTCATTTTTTTTGCTTTTTTCCATTTTCTACTCGCACGAACGTTCGGGAATGCGCTTTCGATGAACGAAAGCCAATCGGAACATTTCCGTTAGTTCGGATCATTTTCCAAACAAAATCGGAAATTTTCCGTTCGTTCACAAAACTTCCGTTGCTGGGATGGGTTTCTGTCTGATTCAGAGAGCTGATTTCCGACGGATCACCACCCTATAAATCCGTTTCATTTCCGATCCACTTACGGGACCTTTGCGGGCTTGGATTGCTATTGTTGAACATGTTTTGCGGCTATGTGGAGGAGTCTGCGCGCCTTTAGCACCAAGGCATTGCATGTATCAGCATGGCCGAAGCCATAAATTGTATAGCAATGCATACCTGAATTAAGACATTTCATGTATGCCTTATAGATGCATTTTAATGCTGACTTTAATTAGTCCTTAGCATGTAAACATTTATTTTTCCACACATCCATATAACTGCTATATTTTTTTAGACTTATGTCCTTTGTGAATTATATTTGGATTGAACTTGAATCTTAATTTGTTGTAGGAGTTAGGAGGTAAGAATGAATGTGTGTGCGTGTTTGTGTGTATGAGAGCGGTGGCGGTGGCAGCGACGGCGGCAGTGACTGCGGCGACAGGAGCAGCAGGGACGGGCAGACCGGCCCTCCGACCATCGGTAAGTGTGTGAGCGGCGGGGCAGGGGGAGAAGGGAGTGGGGCCACTCGCTGGCTGTATTGAGGGATGCCCCCATGCCTGTACTGAGGGATTCCCCCATGCCTGTACTGAGGGATGCCCCCATGCCTGTACTGAGGGATGCCCCCATGCCTGTACTGAGGGATGCCCCCATGCCTGTACTGAGGGATGCCCCCATGCCTGTACTGAGGGATGCCCCCTTGCCTGTACTGAGGGATGCCCCAATGACTGTAAGAAGCCAGAAAGTATGACTGTAAGAAGCCACCCAGGGACTCTGGGGAAGGGAATTAACATGTTGAAATAAAATCTGATGTTCTTTTACGTTTTATTTGGTGTGCGGAAGAGGGAGTAGTCTTATACAGTGAGTATATAACAAACACTATATTTTGAGTGGAAATGTTGGGGGGTCGTCTTATACGCCGGCAAATATGGTATTTTATATTTGGGTGCAGGAACTGCAAGATGTGCCACTCGCCCTTGCTCCTGATGCCCGTTCTTTGCCTGCAGAATGCAGGCCAGGGGTTCTCTAATCGGGCACTATGCAAAACCTGGGCCATGGTGGCGAGGGCCCTCTGGCTTTTGAAGTCCAGATTTAGGTGTTTGGACCATACGGGGGGGGCACTGCAGTATGACCCCAACAAGGTTATACCAAAATTTTAATGTACGTTTTTTAACAGGGACCACACGTGCCAGAGTGGCACAACTGAGTGTCAGGGTCCTTCAGTTGGTGGGCGAGATGCAGGAGCTGCGCAACTCGTTGGGGACCACAGATGAAGAATAATGTTCAGTGGCCTGCCATTGCTATGTATTTTATTTTTTATAGTTGTAAAAATTTGAACTTTTCAAAATGTTTTTAAATATTATATTTTATGATGGTATAAAAAAAAATGTTACATTGTCATTTCATTTACAAAATACATTAACACAAAACTAATGGGCCCAGAAATATTTAAAGATGATTATTCACATGACCGAGAAGTGATTTGGGTAAGTTTTAGGGGGCTAAAATGGAAGAAGAACCTAACCAAGAAGTGGTTTGGGTGAGCTTTAAGGGTCAAAAAGGGAAGATGGAGGATAGTGCTAAGCGGTTAGGGTGAGCTTTAAGGGTTCAAAAGGGAAGCTGCAGGATAGTGCTAAGTGGTTTAGCTAAACATTGTAGTAGAAGTGATGGAGTCAAATATGTAGGCTAGCACTTTAATGAGTTAAGTTTGTAGTGCGCAGGCGCAAGATCGTAAGGATTTTCGTCCGGACGATTATTTAGTGAAAAAGGAAAACAGAATCTAACGGAAAACGTAAAGGATTCGTGCAAGGAGACGATGGAAAAAGGGCAAAAACGAAAGGCTAAGTTGTTACCTGAGAAAATGAATCTGAAAAGTCTCGATGGAAAATGACATCCTCGTACTCGTACTCTGGCATACGAGCGGACTGAAACTTTACAGAACGTTTACAATGCATGCATAGAATCGCTCGCACATTCATACGAGAGCGGGAACTTTTGAAAATTATACGACAACGGCACTAAAACTGAAGTTTTTTTGTGTCTCTCTGAATCGAGCCTATTATTACAGACCCAGACGAAGGGATGGTGCCAAGGGGAAGGGTGACACCCTAAAAGGGCAAATAACAGCTTGGTGGTAAGTAGCAAGCATTTGGGGGGCCTTGAACAGGGGGAACTGACACACAAGAGTTTCAGCAAATGTTGGTATGCATTTCTTTTGTCTTTATAGGTGCCATGTTGTTCGACAAGTTGCCTTTCAGAATGTTGGGTCCTTTGCCCAATTTTAGAATTTTATTTTTTTAAAACATAAACAAAACAAAAAATAGAACACAAAGAAAAACAATTATTGACAAAAAAAACAAGTTTCAACAGCTAAGGTTTTTGTAAATAAAAACATTGGATGCTCCAACAGGAACCAAGAGGGAAAGGGTAAGTCACACTACAGATATGCACACTACATGGGATGGCCCCCAGGTGGGGGCCAGTGAGGTTTTTAAAAAACAAACACCGTTGGCGTGTGCCGGAATGCCACCAAAACACAGAGATGGATGGACTCTGTGGCAACATACGGCTTATGAGATGAGTTCGTCAGCCAAAAACGTAAATGCTCGGCTATGCGAATGCCAAAAAATTATGATTGCGTACGCCTGACTGAGAATTTCTTGGGACGCAGCTGGGAATCATGCGAATGGTCGCAAATTCCCGGTTCCCGAGTTCACGTCCGATAAAAAAACTAGCATCCGCGCTGAGGCTAGGAATCGGGCTGCATGTGTTTTGTACCATGCTGTATTCATTTATGATGCCTGGAATTCTACTTTGGAAACCCATTATTATGAAACATTGCAACTTTCAAGGTGTGAACACTTATTAGAAGCCCAGAAAATACTGTGCTATCATTCAATCTATTGGAACAAAAAATTGTAAAATGTGGAAGCATTCTACTCCTCTACTGAAAATTGGAGAATGTAGGTAATCATTTCTCAGACCATGTCAGGTCACCGGGCTCCATTACATCAACTTGTAGTAAATATCATTTTCTGCTATTTGGAGCATGCACATTGTATGAAATGCCAAAGGTTTCCCATTCAATCTCGGAGGTAGCATCGGAAACAGAAGAGATGGAGTGTTGGACTTGTGCAAAATTATTACATTAAACGAAGCATTTATAGGGATTTCCCAAGGGAAAATGTGTCTAGAGATTAGGGATAATTCCTCAGATTATTAGGATAACACTATGACATCACAAATCAACAATTTCATTGAACAATTAAATAAAATACAGAAGAGATTTCCTAGTATCTGACTGTATCACGGGACAAACATCACCATAGCAACTGCACTTTGGCTTTGTTGCGACAGTACAATGTGTTTCTGAGTAATTGGACCCTGCTCAAGGGTAAGCAGTAGCCTGGGACTAATGGTAGAATATATATATATATATATATATATATATATATATTAAAAGTATATTCACTAAAGTTTTAGGTAGGTGTGGAAAAGTAATAGGAAGTAAGAAAGATTTGAAAAAATAAACCTATGCAACATCTGGTGTGACCAATGTTTGCCTTCAAAGCATCATGAATTATTCTAGATACCTGTCACGCTCTGGGTACTGCAACAATCCACTTAGGTAACTCCATCCCTCTCGGTAAGACCTCAACCCCCAATCTCCGCAGCCAGCTTCACCTATAGGAGCCCCCGCTTGCCGGGACGCAGAACACGCCTGCCCGGGATCGGTTGCCCCCAGGACTTCAATGGCTCAAAGATTGGAGTCTTACTGTTCAGAGGTCTGGAGAACCCTTGGCTGGAAGTGGTATTGAGTAGCCCAATAGCTGAGCGATTGACGGAAATCCAAGAACAGACTGGAGGTTGGCAACGGGAGGTCCGAGATGGCAGCAGTACAAAGGAGTAGGCAGTTCGTGGTCTAGGTTCGGGGCGATGGTCGGCAACAGGAACACAGATCGGGGATGGTCAAAAACAGGCGAAGGTCGGCAACAGGAACACAGATCGAGGATGGTCAAAAACAGGCGAAGGTCGGCAACAGGAACAACAATGATTCACAGGAGGTTAGCAACAAACTAGGATCAAGGCGCTATAACAGGCACTGGGCAACTGAAGGGGGAAACTTTATATAGGGACAGACAAGAAGGGAAGGTGTATGTGATTGGAGTACACAGGATCACAGTACTGATTGGGAGAGCAAGGAGTGCCCACCCCATCTATGGACTCATTGGCCCAGACAAGGAGGGGGGGCGTAAGCCCCACAGAACCTAGGGCTCATTGGCCCCCTTAATCCGAACCAGGGGGCGTGCCGATGCCCCCTGGCTAATCTACAGCCTCCGGCGGGCGCGCTGAGCACAGCGCCGCCGGAGGGAAAACACATCTCGGGCACGCGCGTGCGCCCGGGAACTGATGACGCGCGCGCGAGGAGGGAGAGAGGCCGTGCTCGGCGCCGCCTGAGCAGACGGCGCACGGCGCGGCTGCCAGGCCGGAGCTGCTGGGGCCGGCCGGGCGCCGACAACGCTGGACCGGGGCCCAGGTAAGTGCCGATTAGTGACACTACCCCCCCCTTCACGAGGGGCCTCCGGACCCTCACCCGGTTTTTCCGGATTATCACGGTGGAATTTCCGTACAAGAGCTTTGGCATGAACATCCCTCGCAGCCACCCAACATCTTTCTTCTGGACCATAGCCAACCCAGTCCACCAAGTATTGTAAAGAATTGCGCATCCTACGAGAATCCAAGATCTTATTTACATCATACTAGGGCTCATTATCCACAAGAATAGGTGCAGGACCAGCAAGAGGCGTATTCTTCGCCGGTTTTAACAGTGAAACGTGAAAAGAGTTGGGTATTCTCATAGTTGGCGGGAGTTGAACTTTAAAAGACACATTATTCAACTTTTTAATTATAGGAAAAGGGCCAATGAATTTTGGACCCAACTTGCAAGAAGGTTGACGTAGCGCAATATTTTTAGTGGAGACCCAAACTAAATCGCCTACTTGAAGAGTGGGCTCCCGTGATCTACGACGATCGGCAAATTTTTTATATCTTAAACTAGTAGTCTTAAGAATTTCCTGAACATGTGTCCAGATATTCTTCCGTTCTTGAAGCCACTCCTCCAACGCCGGCAAGTTGGAGGGTGACCCTGAAAGGGAAGAAGCTCTAGGATTTTTCCCAAAATTACAATAAAAAGGTGATATCTTGGTACTCTCACTAGGCGCGTTATTGTAAGCAAATTCGGCGAAATCAATAAAATCTGCCCATTGTTCTTGGGCATCAGAGACATAACAGCTTAAGTACTGTTCCAAAGTTTGATTAGTTCTTTCCGTCTGCCCATTGGACTGGGGATGGTAAGCAGACGAAAGAGAGATCTGTATACCCAACCGCGAACAGAAATGTTTCCAAAAACGTGAAGTAAATTGGACACCCCGATCAGAGACAATATTGGACGGAATACCATGAATACGAAAAATATGTGAAGTAAATAGTCGAGAAAGCTCTGGTGCAGAAGGAAGCTTGGCCAAAGGAACGAAATGTGCCATCTTACTGAAACGATCTACGACCACCCAAATAACAGTATTCCCGTGTGATAAAGGCAAATCTACAATAAAATCCATAGAAATATGAGTCCATGGTTCAGCAGGGATATCAAGTGGGACTAAACACCCACTAGGGCCTTGTGATCCCCCTTACTTCGCGCACAAACAGAACATGCGTCGATAAAGGCAGTAATATCGCGTCGCATAGTAGGCCACCAAACAAGGCGTCGGGCTAAAATGAAAGTTTTACGATTTCCTAGATGTCCAGCAGTTTTGGCATCGTGAAACTCGCGAATTACATCAGAACGCAGATGCGGTGGTACAAACTGACACCCTAAAGGTACATCTACAGGGGATTCATTTTGAAATGGCACCAAGGCATTCGAAAGATCAGGAAGCAAGGCCCCAATCACACAACCCACAGGCAAAATAGGTTCACCCATATCACCCCGATCCTTACAATCCCCAAACAAGCGGGACAGAGCATCCGCCTTAGAATTTTTTACTCCTGGTTTAAATGTAATTATAAAATTAAAGCGCGAGAAAAATAATGCCCAACGAGCCTGACGAGAGTTCAGTCTCTTAGCTGAGCTAATGTACTCGAGGTTTTTGTGATCAGTATAGACCGTGATCGGATACAATGACCCCTCCAACCAATGACGCCATTCATCAAAAGCCAGTTTAATCGCCAATAACTCCCTGTTTCCAACATCATAGTTCTGTTCCGCGGCACTAAATTTCCGTGAGAAGTAGGCGCAAGGATGCAAAAGTTCAGGATGACCAGAGTATTGCGACAACACCGCCCCCACACCCAACTCGGATGCATCTACTTCAATGGTAAAAGGTTTATTAACATCAGGGTGAACTAAAACTGGCGCCGAAGTAAAAGCCTGTTTTAGAGTCAGGAAGGCCTCATTGACCGAAGATGACCAGTTTACAGTGAAGGCGCCCTTGCGAGTAAGGTTGGTGAGAGGAGCAACAATATTGGAAAAACCCTTAATAAAGCTGTGACAGACGCTCTGTCTTTTGGATGTCATCACTATTCAGTTGCCCACCGGGTCATTCACTGGCCTTTTCTTAATTAGGTCATTGTAGTTTGGATTGTATTATAAACTGCCTTTGTGTTAATTGATTACGTCACAGGCAATGGCATTGTTCTGACTGAGTGTATTACAGACGCCTATTGTTTTGCTGATTGCGTCACCGGCAGAGTTGGTCTGTGTATTTGTCATGAGGTCCACGGGGGAGGTCCCATTGCATGGAGACTTGTGTATATAAGGCCTAGAGTGGCACTAATAAAAACTCTTCACCTTCACCCTCAATACGGAGTTCTGTCTCTTATTGGGGGAAACGCTATATTACAGTTCACTAGCCCTTGTAAGGGCTGTTCCTGTTTCCTCACGGACGACTCTGGAATTCCAGCAGCACCTCTTACGATTGGGAAAAGGACGTCTCGGGCGGTGAAGCCCTCCGGCGATAAGGGTTATCGCTACAATTGGTGGCAGCGGTGGGATGGTCCTTTGTACCCAGAGAGAGTGCTACCCTGATGGAGAGTCAGTAGGACAAGTTGAAAAGGCTGACCCTGAAGGATCTACTCGAGAGCCGGGGAAGGTCAGCTAGCAACCGCCCATGTCAGGAACTGATAGCCGAGCTGATCGAAATGGATCGTGCAGCAGTGAGGACCGAAACCAATATAGAGATCGATGAAGACGCTGCTCTCGTTCAAGCGGTTCGGAACAGATTGTCGGTCTATGGCCCGAATCCATCACAGGAACTGATCGACCGAGTCTTCGCCGCAGCGGAGGCAGAGGCCAGTAAGCGAAGGGAAGATCGGCGACTTTCAACCCAGCAGCCTCTCAGCCTCAGTTACACTGGGGGGAGAAAGATTCCATTTGCAGCATTTAAGTCCTTCCAGGAAAGTGACGAACAGATTGACGGATTTTTGGCCGATTTTGAACGCCAGTGTGCTTTACACCGGGTACCCACGGAGGAATGGGTCACCATATTATCAGGGAAACTATCTGGGAAAGCTTCCGATGCTTTCCGGGCAATCCCTGATGCGGACTTACCACACTACCATCTGGTAAAGGAGGCTTTGTTAGCCCGGTACGCTGTCACCCCGGAAGCCTACAGGCGACGATTTCGGGAATCCCAAAAGAAGGGAGGGGATTCTTACACGGAGTGGGCATGTCGCCTCCATCGTACAGCATCACACTGGGTCACTGGATGCAAAGCCACGACCGCTGAGGATGTACTACAGTTGTTTTTACTAGAACATTTTCTCAATGCCCTGCAACCAGAGCTAAGAGAGTGGGTACGTGACCGGAGGCCTCTAACGCTACCTGAGGCTGCTCGTCTAGCCGACGAGTACACTGATGCTCGCCGGACAGAACAGTCCGCTCCAAAACCACAACCTCCCATCAAATTTCAAGCACCTGTGGCTTCAGCGCCAACTCGTGACTCTGGGCCACATAGGCCAGCGCAGCAACCGAACCTCTCCACAGTTCAGTGCCATCGTTGCAAACAATGGGGACATTATCGCAGTGATTGCGCCCTAGAGCCTCCCCGAAACACGTGGGGGCAAAAGCAACCTTCCACCTCCCGTACTCCTGTGGCACACTGTTTGGAAGCTGAGAGCAGTTCGGAAGAGTATCTGGGGGTACTGTATGAAGCTGATCCCGTACAAGCGGCCATCCAAGACAACCGACAGCACCATTGCCAGGAGGTACGAGTCAATGGGCGCACCGCGCAAGGATTACGCGACACCGGAGCCACACTTACCTTGCTTCAACCTCATTTGGTCAAGAACAAAGACCGCACTGGACACACCGTTGCAGTAAGGGTGGCGGGAGGAGCTGTGTTTCGACTCCCCACCGCCCGAGTACATCTTGACTGGGGCGCTGGATCCGGCAGGGTACAGGTGGGACTTATGGACAACTTACCAGCAGAAGTACTATTGGGAAATGATCTAGGACCAATGACTTCTGCCTACGCTACCTCTGGACCAGCCAGCGTCAACCCTGTTACAACCCGGTCTCCAGCCCGAGCTGCCGACTCCAGCCCACTGGTCGGGGAGACCCAGGGGTTTCGTCTGCATCACGTCATGTCTGTTACAAGAAGCCAAGAAGAGGATCAGCCATCAGGTTACATCCTTCCAGAAGGGAAACGTATGCCAAACACTATTTTTGTTGGAGGCATTGGCCATCGGATTAATCAGCTTGAAATTAAGGATGTTTTTTCAAAGTATGGCGCTGTAAAGAGTGTCAAAATTATTAGGGATGCCTCTGGCGTTTCTAAGGGTTATGGTTTTGTCTACTTTTACGATGATGTAGATGTGCAGAAGATTGTGGATTCTCCGATCAGCTACCATGGAAAGAGATTGAAACTTGGACCAGCTATAAGAAAGCAAAGCACCTGTGTACACATCCAACCAAGGACTTTGGTGCTGAACTCACCAACGCCACAATATCTCAGTGTTTGGACCCCACCCATGACCGATTCCTATGTACAGCCCACGTCAATGTTTAGTCCGGTTACTCACTATGTGCAGACTTGTCCTTACACAGAACTCTGCCCATAACAAGAGTCCGGACAGCCCCACGTTAACCCGAACAGGGTCAATCCGGGTCTGCCGGGTGTTCCACAAAAAGGGGGCATTGTGACAGACGCTCTGTCTTTTGGATGTCATCACTATTCAGTTGCCCACCGGGTCATTCACTGGCCTTTTCTTAATTAGGTCATTGTAGTTTGGATTGTATTATAAACTGCCTTTGTGTTAATTGATTACGTCACAGGCAATGGCATTGTTCTGACTGAGTGTATTACAGACGCCTATTGTTTTGCTGATTGCGTCACCGGCAGAGTTGGTCTGTGTATTTGTCATGAGGTCCACGGGGGAGGTCCCATTGCATGGAGACTTGTGTATATAAGGCCTAGAGTGGCACTAATAAAAACTCTTCACCTTCACCCTCAATACGGAGTTCTGTCTCTTATTGGGGGAAACGCTATATTACAGTTCACTAGCCCTTGTAAGGGCTGTTCCTGTTTCCTCACGGACGACTCTGGAATTCCAGCAGCACCTCTTACGATTGGGAAAAGGACGTCTCGGGCGGTGAAGCCCTCCGGCGATAAGGGTTATCGCTACAAAAGCGTCGATAGAAATTAGCGAAACCTAAAAAACGCTGTAATTCTTTTAAAGACTTGGGTTGTACCCAATCCCGCACCGCGGAAACTTTCCCCGCATCCATCTCTAACCCCTGGCTAGAGATTATATAACCCAAAAAGGGAATGGTAGTGACCTCAAACATACATTTAGAAATCTTTGCATACAAGTTATTCTCTCTCAGTTTTTGAAGTACCATTTTCACATGTTGTCTATGTTCGGACAAAGACTTAGAGAAAATGAGGATATCATCCAAATCAATTACCATGAATCTGCCCAAATAGTCTCGGAAGACATCATTAACAAAGTCTTGGAAGACCGCAGGAGCATTACAAAGGCCAAAGGGCATGACTAGATATTCGTAATGACCATCTTTAACATTGAATGCAGTTTTCCACTCATCTCCTTGCCGAATACGAATCAGGTTGTAGGCCCCCTTTAAGTCTAACTTGGAGAACACCTGAGCACCTACTACTTGATTAAATAAATCCCCAATCAAGGGAAGGGGATACCGTTTTTTTACCGTGATCTTATTCAGGGCTCTGTAATCTATGCAAGGCCTTAAACCACCATCTTTTTTCTCCACAAAAAAGAAGCCAGCCCCCGCAGGCGAAGTAAAAGGATGGATGAACCCCTTGCTTAAATTCTCGGAGATGTACTCCTTCATTGCCTGTTCTTCCGGCCGGGTAAGATTATAAATCTTCCCTCTAGGAGGGATGGTCCCGGGGAGCAGGTCAATGGGGCAGTCATAGGGCCTATGTGGGGGAAGGGAATCTGCAGAACGTTCAGAAAAAACATCAGCCCAATCTGCGTTAGGCTGAGGCAATCCCTGTGGCAGCATCTGAAAACTTTTGAGGGCAGTGGAAAAACAATGTGTCTTGCAGTAATTACTCCACCTCACTAAATCCCCATTCTGCCAGTTTAAAATGGGGTTGTGGAGTTTTAACCAGGGATATCCCAGTACTACCGGGGTTTCCGGACAATCAAAAACCAAGAACTCGATATATTCAGAGTGGGAAGAGCCAACAATTAAATTGAGAGGTGGGGTCTTGGTACTCACCGGACCTCCCTGGATGGCCTTCCCATTTATGGCCAGAACCTGTAGAGATTTTCCATGGGGTACCAGCGGAATTCCCAGGACGGAGATCATGCTCCGATCCAGGAAATTACCCGCAGCTCCACTATCGATAAAGGCGGATACTGCCTGTTTGGAAGGACCCCAAGAAAGCTCTATGGGGATTAACATTTTATTCAAGTGAGAGTAATTAACGGACTCACCTAGATCAGTACTCTCCTCCTGATCTAGGCGAGGAAGTTTCCCGCCGGGTATCCCTTGTTAGGACAGGACCTAGCAAAATGTCCCGGATTCCCACAATATAAGCAGAGACCCATGGAGCGTCTACGCTGCTTCTCGTCCTGGGTAAGACGAGCTCTACCGACCTGCATGGGTTCTTCCAGTGAGGTAGAAGGTGTGTTTGCCCCAGGGGAAGTGGGTGGGTTGGGGGTCTGAGATGGCTTAAAGGACGAGGAAGTCCTAACCCTTTCCCTGGCTCTTTCCCTAAGACGCCGATCTATTTTGATGGAGACCTGCATTAGCTGGTCTAGATCTGCTGGTGTAGGGAAATTGACCAAAGCGTCCTTGATACCCTCTGATAGACCCATACGGAACTGGCTACACAGGGCTGGGTCATTCCATCTGGAGTCTACTGCCCACCGTTGGAATTCAGAACTGTAATCTTCGGCAGTATTCCGACCTTGCTTCAAGGCCCGAAGCCTGTTTTCGGCTGTGGACTGCTGGTCTGGGTCGGCATATAACACACCCATAGCCTGAAAAAAGGATGTAACGGAGTGCAGGGCAGCATCATCGGGAGGCAGGCTAAAAGCCCATGATTGGGGATCTCCCTGCAAAAGGGAGATAACTAACCCCACCCGTTGGGTCTCGGTGCCTGAGGATACGGGCCTCAATCTGAAGTACAGCTCGCAGGAATTTTTAAAATTGGAGAATTTGGCTCGGTCTCCAAAAAATGTCTCCGGTAACGGGACCTTCGGCTCCGACACGTGAGGTGGTACAGCGGATGCAGGAATTTTCCTGGTTTCTTGATTGGCCACTCTCTGGGCAAGTTGATTTATAGCTGTGGCCATAGCCTGTACTTGCTGTACCAGGTCATCCATGGTGGCCTGTTATAATGTCACGCTCTGGGTACTGCAACAATCCACTTAGGTAACTCCAGCCCTCTCGGTAAGACCTCAACCCCCAATCTCCGCAGCCAGCTTCACCTATAGGAGCCCCCGCTTGCTGGGACGCAGAACACGCCTGCCCGGGATCGGTTGCCCCCAGGACTTCAATGGCTCAAAGATTGGAGTCTTACTGTTCAGAGGTCTGGGGAACCCTTGGCTGGAAGTGGTATTGAGTAGCCCAATAGCTGAGCGATTGACGGAAGTCCAAGAACAGACTGGAGGTTGGCAACGGGAGGTCCGAGATGGCAGCAGTACAAAGGAGTAGGCAGTTCGTGGTCTAGGTTCGGGGCGATGGTCGGCAACAGGAACACAGATCGGGGATGGTCAAAAACAGGCGAAGGTCGGCAACAGGAACACAGATCGAGGATGGTCAAAAACAGGCGAAGGTCGGCAACAGGAACAACAATGATTCACAGGAGGCTAGCAACAAACTAGGATCAAGGCGCTATAACAGGCACTGGGCAACTGAAGGGGGAAACTTTATATAGGGACAGACAAGAAGGGAAGGTGTATGTGATTGGAGTACACAGGATCACAGTACTGATTGGGAGAGCAAGGAGTGCCCACCCCATCTATGGACTCATTGGCCCAGACAAGGAGGGGGGGCGTAAGCCCCACAGAACCTAGGGCTCGTTGGCCCCCTTAATCCGAACCAGGGGGCGTGCCGATGCCCCCTGGCTAATCTACAGCCTCCGGCGGGCGCGCTGAGCACAGCGCCGCCGGAGGGAAAACACATCTCGGGCACGCGCGCGCGCGCCCGGGAGATGATGACGCGCGCGCGAGGAGGGTGAGAGGCCGTGCTCGGCGCCGCCTGAGCAGACGCCGCACGGCGCGGCCGCCGGGCCGGAGCTGCTGGGGCCGGCCGAGTGCCGACAACGCTGGACCGGGGCCCAGGTAAGTGCCGATTAGTGACAATACCCTTGTACACAATCAGGGAGTGTATAAAGTTCTAACCAGATGTATGATTAACCAATTATACCAATAATGATCATCATTTTCATATGCACAAAAACAACAGAAGTGAGGGAAATATAATGTGCTGTACGATGTAGCAAGCAGGACAGAAGTCCTGTTTTTACCTTGTCAAAAGCCAACACAATATATGTGAATTACTTAGAACCCACAAGGAAAACAACCCACCCTAACGAGGTTCTGTGTAGGAAAACGCGAAGAAAACACGAAAGGGAGAAAAGGAGGGGGTCACTTGGGCCTCCCCACAAGTCCTTGAGAACGGGAGCCCTACCACCATCCAACCACGCCCAATAATTGATTAATTAAATATTAATAAAAACATCTTCATTTTATTCCTTATAAACATCATTAAAAAGAAAGTTGTTCGTACAAACATAATTTCCTTCTCACAGGTAGATACAAAATGTGATCAATACATGATAACTTTTGTGATTTATCTGTACATACAACATATCAAATTCATATGCTTAGGTTATTGCCTTGTTTTGACTTGAAATAGCTGGGTTTGTTGATTTATGGGCAAACTAGTTTTGCCTAACAATAGGCTTCATCAGTGCCCCACACAATAACCTGTGAATATATACGATCACAGCATTATCAATACACAGAGTATTACACATAACTATGTCATAGTATTAATTTGTACCTTATAGATACTGAATGACTGGTGTGGTTAAAGCGACCCCTGGTTCCTGGGTGCTGCTACTGGACATCAAATGGATTTCTAATATGTACATCCGGTGGTATGTGTATTATGCCCGGACAAACGAGGGACAGTGGCCCCTACAACAGATAAAGAGTATGCCTGCTTTAAAAACAATGGCAAAATCAATTTGATTCAAGTGGCATCTCAATATTGCGTTCTAGGAAAAGATTACCTCGTAAGTTGCTGTGCGAGTATACTGCGGATCAAGAGGGGACAGGAGGAAACATCCCCTCCCTCCTGTCAGCTGTTGTCCACCGGCGCCGTTGAGGTGCAGCCGCCTGAAAACATCACGCTACCTCGTGCGCGCCTGAACCCCGCCCAGTTTCCTCCTTTGCTATTGCAGGCGTTGGAGGTTGCCGGGGAAATAGAGGCGGCGCGCAAAACGGGGACGTCCTGTGATGTTCAGCCAGCCCCTCCTCCAGGCGGAGCACATGCCGTGCTCCTGCCTACTGCAGGGCCGTAATGCATTGGCGTCCCCTCTGGCGCCTGCGCGTAGCCTCGTGGGGGCGCCATTTTTGTGAAGACCTGGAACAAACGGCAGCTAGTGCCCATATAAAAGGACACCAAGAAGATGTTAGAAAATATAGCTATTATGCCTAACGATGGGGTGTATCTAAGTACTGGCGGTAACATACCTCCAAAGATGGAATGATTATGTATTGTAATAACATACCATTAACTATAAAAATACTGCACACATCCACTGCTGAAATAGCCCAGCGCCATTTTAATGTAGACCTGAGGTGATAAATAGCCACAATCCAAGTAAAGAACAAGTACCAAAAAATATGCCAAATAATATGCATACTACCCATAGCAGTAGAGTGTGTCCGAGTACCTACATATGACCAAGTTATAAAAATGTATAATAATATAATATGGTACCCTAGCCTGAGAGTCACTATTTAAAGGTGCTGCATATTGTGGTAAGGTGCAAGGGGCCGTTATTGACGGCAGGTATGTAGCACCAATGTACCTGGCATTGGTGCAGTAAAGCCGTATAGCTTGTTTTCCAGCATCAGCTGCTGGTGGCAGTTTGCTGCTGATGATTTAGAATAGCCGAAAGGCTAACCTGGGACGGCTTTACTGGGATGGAGTAGAGCAGGGTGGGACTCCATCCCACTACCCAGGTCCGGGTTTTGCGGGCTGTTTAAATAGCCTGGGGAATCAGCTGTGCCCTGCCCTTTGTCTAGAGCTCACATGGGAGTGAGACTCTGTGAGCCTGGCTGAAATCTCCTGTGGAGGCTGTTCATGCGGACCTGAGGCCTATTTGACTGTAAACAGGACCTTTGCTCCAGGACTAAAAGCTGTTTGCCTGACTGTATCATTTATGCTGCGGTTTCCTGAAAAGGTGATGTAACCTATATGGACATATGCTTTTGTGGATTTTTGTGTGAAATAAACACAGACTTTACTTTGAACTGTTTGTCTCCGCCTCTATACTGCTGACACCCGGTCGCCTACCAGAGCTAATCTCCACAATATATAGATGGCTAATCTAGCTATGTCAGGTCCCACACTATGTCGCCCTTACGAGGCACATGGATGCCACTGGAGTCGCCCCAGGCACGAAAAACTCACACCCTTAACCCGCTTCCCCTTTTGATACATAAGAGTAAGTTTCTCTGCATAATAAAAAATTGTTGAGAACTTACTTGGTACCTCAAGGGAATTTAGCAATATAGACCCTGCAGCTCCAGGTGTTTTACCACTGGTCGTTATTAGCCACACCAGTCATGTACAGAAGATGAAAAAAAGAGAATAAATAAAAAAAAAAAATAAAAACACAGCAAGTTCATATATATACAATATTATCAGAGATAAGGGACATAACTTATAGATTCATTCAACCCCGGATATCAGTGGGCCTTATAGTAGTATATCCACTGGATCTCCCATTGTAGGGTGATTTTTTCCAGGCCCCCCCCCCCCATGGGTTACAATGTACCCTATCAATCCCCACAAAGGTCATCTCTTTGGGATTTTGCCCATGATGGTCAAAAAAGTGCCTACCCACAGGGGTCTTTCTATTTCCAGTTTAAATATCATAGGAATGTTCATAGATTCTTTTGCGGAGCTCTCGGTTGGTTTTGCTTATATAGAATCTTTTGCAAGTACAAGTTAGAGCATAGATAATATTTGTACTCTTACAATTTATTAAATGTTTAAATCTGTGGGGTGGTAAATCCCCTAATGTCACCTTTTTCGTTTCTTGGATATATTTACACATATTACATGATTGGCACTTAGTTCCTACCGTTTTACAACATATTGATCGCTTCGTTTGAGACTAGTGGCTACGGACTGTCCTATCTTTGATGTTTTTTGACCTACGATATACAAATTTGGGTTTATTCATGCAAAGTATGGTTCCCAGAACAACCAAAACGCACCCTTAATGTAAACGCTGCACACTAAAGATAAAAAATCAACGTTTTTATTCTAATTAGCGCATACTAATTACATATAGGACATACGTTTAAAAGACACAATTAAAACTGGATATATCAGGCTCCTTGTAACAATTATCCATAAATATCAATGTTCCTTACGCCAGTTATTAAGTCTATAGAAAAGGTATCAATATAAGGTGCTACTATTATACAAATACAAGTCAAAATAAAGTGGCTGATGCATATAAAGTGATTAGTGCAATGCAGCATAAGCTAAATTCATAAACTTTTATCTAATAAATATTATAAGTGAAGGTCCTGTTGGGCCACATAAACATAACTATTAATCATTTTAGAAAAATAAATAAGTGTATGGAGAAAAGAGAAACAGGACAACACACTACAATGTGAACAATCTCTGCCCTACAGAGGGCCAATATGTGCAAGTGAAACACTGGTAACATGGGAACTAATAGGAAAAAAGATCAATAAGTCATATCACCAAATTCCATGGGGCCGATATCCACCTATCCCACCGACACGTTGCGTAGTGGCGAACACCACTACTTCATCAGGGCATACCCTATCAATCCCCACAAAGGTCATCTCTTTGGGATTTTGCCCATGATGGTCAAAAAAGTGCCTACCCACAGGGGTCTTTCTATTTCCAGTTTAAAATATCATAGGAATGTTCATAGATTCTTTTGCGGAGCTCTCGGTTGGTTTTGCTTATATAGAATCTTTTGCAAGTACAAGTTAGAGCATAGATAATATTTGTACAATTTATGAAATGTTTAAGTCTGTGGGGTGGTAAATCCCCTAATGTCACCTTTTTCGTTTCTTGGATATATTTACACATATTACATGATTGGCACTTAGTTCCTACCATTTTACAACATATTGATCGCTTCGTTTGAGACTAGTGGATACGGATTGTCCTATCTTTGATGTTTTTTGACCTACGATATACAAATTTGGGTTTACTCGGGAGGAACTTATTTAAGCCAGCATCATTCTGTAAAACATGCCAATGTCTCTGAATAATTTTTTTGATCATATTATGATGGGTTGAATATGTCATAATCATGGAAAGGGATAAATCATTTTTCTTCTTGGTTTGTACAGTAATTCATCTCTCGATCTATTTTTTGCTCGCTTATACGCCTGTCTTAAAATCGGTGTACTGTACCCCCTGTCGGTAAGTCTGAGAAATACATTATCAGCTGCCTTTTTAAAGTCCGCTTCAGAAGTACAATTACGGCGAGTTCTTACATCCTCGCCAAAAGGAATACTCTTAAGAAGGGGTTTGGGATGGGCGCAAGAAGCTCGAAGCATTGTATTGGCGGCCGTTGGTTTACGATAAAACCTCGTGGTCACTAATCCCTCTCGACTCAACATAACTGTGACTTCTCTGACTTAACTGATCGTATATATTCACAGGTTATACTCTACAGTTCCTTAGATGCATGTGTATTGATGTTGCTGTGATCGTATATATTCACAGGTTATTGTGTTGGGCACTGATGAAGCCTATTGTTAGGCGAAACTAGTTTGCACATAAATCAACAAACCCAGCTATTTCAAGTCAAGACAAGGCAATAACCTAAGCATATGAATTTGATATGTTGTATGTACAGTTATCTTTTGTGATTCATCATGTATTGATCACATTTTCTTCTCACAAACACGTTTCTTTTTAATGATGTTTATAAGGAATAAAATGAAGATGTTTTTATTCATATTTAATTAATCAATTATTGGGCGTGGTTGGATGGTGGTAGAGCTCCCGTTCTCAAGGACTTGAGGGGAGGCCCAAGTGACTCCCTCCTTTTCTCCTTTCGTGTTGTCAAAAGCCAGCCAGCTTCCGGCTGTGTTAAGGGGGGCCTTTGGCATACTATACACATATAATAAAGGTATTAATACTAGCCTGTATTTTTCTCATGTCTGTATTTTTCCCCTGCTGTCCTTGATTTTCTATTTTCAATGTGCATACACCAGTCCTGTCCTGCACAACAACATGTCCTCTCATGGGAAGCACAGCTGCTCATCTTGAAACTACTTTATGTGGCATTTGCAGAATACAGAGAGTAACATAACAGGCATTTGGCCTGATCAGCACTGAGGTAGTGTGGCCCACAGGGAATTTTCATGAAAGTGGTACAGAAACTTTTACCAGGTGAGAATTGGAGTGCCCGAAGAGCATTGGCCAAACACCCAGCCATCTCCAGAGTAGTATTTGACATCTCCACTAAGCCTTCAATGTGTATTCTGGCTGGTAAACACGTATATGTTTCAAGATTATAGCTCTGGGGTTTCTTGGCTGAAGGGTTACTGTGGGGATGAGTATGTGGGGGGCTGAAGGGGGAGACTAGAGTGGCAGGGATTGGATAACAGTTGTATAAGTAGCAGCCTAGCTTGCCCCAAATGGTACAGCCCACTGGTAATTCCCCCAGGTGAATTTATGGCCAGTCTGCCCCTGCTTAGGGGTTTGGGTGTTAATAGGGCTCTAGTCTATCTTGACTATGGGCCTACTCTAAAACAGAAATCACCATGTATTGTCCCCATATTCTAGCAACAGCTTCTGTTGAGAAGTTAGGACTTATGTTCCTTTGCCGGGTGCCAATAGGTAGGTGCAACAATGTCACCACTGCCTCTTTCTCCACAATAATCATCATAGAAAACTGCTACCCAAAACCTTTTTTACAGCTTTCTTTGTCTTCTCCCGTAGCAACCTGTGCTGAGAGTCTACCAATACTAGTAGGATCTTTATATATTTTGGCTTTTGAAAAATCATCCAAAAATTGATCCTTGCAGTCTTTTTCTACTTCAGGTAATTTCTTTTGGGGGATCCAAAACCACATTAAGTCATGTTGAGATGCAAATAAGGCTTTGGTGGGGGTGCAATAGATATTTTATAAGCCATTCACCATCATGTAGGAGGTTAAAAGTTAACACAATTTACTAAGCTGATTGATTCATTACACTGTATTTTCATAGCCACACAACCATAATGGAAGACTTGTGTGTTAAATCAAAAGCTTGTGTAAACACCTGTTAATGTCTAGCTGGCTCTTTATAGCAGAGGATTTTAATTCAAATAATAAAGATCATTTCTAAGAGGAGCAATACAATAACACAATGATATGGCTGAGCAATAACTTGTGTCGCCATCACAATGGGGAGACCCATCTGGCCCGAACAATCATTTAGTAATTACATTTACCTAACAAAACAGAACTGAGCAGCTGGTGGCAGAGCTGGAAGAGATCACAGCTATATATCTGTATGTGGTTTTCCTATTGAAAAGGACTACTGTATATAGAAATATATATATATAGTGGTAAAGTGTATGGAAATGTCATAAATAGTGTGTATTTCTCCCCTGCTAGGCTGCATCAGGCACAATCCATGCTGGGTTTTCAGGACCCAGGTCACTTTCCCCAGTCCTTTTCCGGTTTGTTCCCTGATCTCAGGTCTTGCACAGGTGATAAGGCTGATTGCAGGGGAAGCCTGAATAAAAAGGTGCCACTGAGCCTGTCAGTTGTCTGTTGACCAGCCTGAAGGAGGGAGCCCAGGCTGTACTGCACCGTGGTGAATAAAAGAACTGAAGTTAAGCTGAAGGACTTGGCTTCTGCGCCCCCTAACCTTGGACTTTTGGGGATGAGCAGCGGGGGGCTTGTATGCCTTGCAAAGTGGACCTGACTTACCCTGGAATTGCAGCTTGCTGGAGTAAACAGCCCTCGACCCTGTTGAACTGGTGAAGTAACCACTTTGATTTATTGCGTTGTTGCTGCAACCTCTGAAGTGAGAGATATTTTTGCTTTTGAAAACTTTGTTTCTCAATAAACCTGCTTTTGCTGTTGAAGAACTGTTGTCCATGTCACTGCCGTTCGCCCTAATCGCTCACAATTTATATATGTGTGTATGTGTGTGTGTGTGTGTATATGTATATAAATATGATTCTGACAAACTGGTCATAAGTAGTGATGGGCTCCAGAAATGAGTTGCAGCTAGATTTGGCCCGGAGCTGGGAAATTTTGTCTGGCTTGTGTCGATATTCTGGAAGGAAATTTGTGACTCCCAGAATACAGCTCTGCGTATATCAGCAAATCAGAAGCTGCCACATCATGCCCACAGGTCCCTAGCTTCCTGCATATTGCATTTGGGAAAGCATTTGATTGGATGCTGGGAAAGCATCATGTTGAAACACACTGTACATAAATTTAGTATATTAGGGTAAACCCAGAATTAGTAATAAAAGATCAGAAGGGGTTCAAATGTTCCACGGTACGTCCACTCTATGCGTACCAACACATATATCCAAAGGAGGAAAATTGAACACCTTATGCATTCAAAAAGGAAGGTTTAATGCTGGTGATGACTTAGAGGAAAGCCGACAATATTCAATAAGATGGCGGCGAGACCGCTGTTGTTTATAACCAGCAAGATGATGGTGTGCTGCATGATACGAGTGCAGGTGTCGTATCGGCTGTGTGGGACAAGAGCGGAGCTGGGTAACAAAGGTAGATACACCGCTGGAGATCACAATGAAGGCTTAACATTGGAGGAGCGGATGGCCCATTAAAAGGGTGACAAAAAATCAATGATGACATTGTTTCACTTGCAGTAGAATCCTCAGTAATATATGAAAAAAGTTCAGCACAGATTTTCCTCATACTTTATTATTCTACTGCCTACCTAAAATACACGGGCAGGCTGATTCATTACTAGCGCTAGGTATCGGCAGATGTGCGCCTGTACAGAGGCGCTAAGAGCAACCGCTAGTAGACGCTGTGATCTGCTATCGGGCGCTGTAACAGAGTGCCTCAGTTGCTGTAGTAACCTGGCCAGCATTGATGAATGAGATGTATGTTCAGCGTTCTAACACCAGTACAGCGTTGCAGGGAGTGAGAGGTAGCGCCAGCTCATTGCGACCGACTCACACCATCTTCAACAAAAAACAGACACACACAGCATCAGCGCTCTGGATCTGGTCTCTATAGCACAAAGCGCCAGACGCTGTGTGATTGAAGTCTGTTTTTTAACACATATCCACCAGTAACAAAGCGAAAACATGGGAATTACATTGTTGTAACATTGTGACATTAATACTTTAATGCCAGACCTGTAATGACAATTCTGCATATAAATATAAAAAAATAAAAAAGTTTTAAAAAATGATTCTTTCTAGGCCAGGAGAGGTGACCCAATTATTTGAGAGGAAAAAAAACCTCAAAAAACCCTGTTTAAACAGAAGAAAAGGAACGTCCATTAAAATGTATGGGAGAGTGACAGGTAGCAACAGGTAATACCTGGCTCTGATGAATCGTACGCTACATGGCGCTGTTAGAGTCACTCACCAGAATCGCCTTCATAAATGTGGTATTGCGTACAGCGCCCAGCGTTCACCAGACGCTGCCTGCCGTTTACAAGGCACTACCTGCCGCTATCCCTTGATGAATAAACCCCTAAATAACCCTCTGCGTGGCCCAATGGTTGTGAGAACCAACTCCTTATTTCAGAACCCGGAAATATTTATTGATCAATTATTTCAACCACTTGTCATTTCTACTCCATCTTACTTACAGGACACCACTGACTTCTTAAACCACATTACTGCCTTTGAACTCTTACTGACAATTGCATCTTGGTTACAATTGATGTTTCCAGTCTTTATACTTCCATTCCTCACTCCGCAGTCATTAATGTGGTCTCTCTTCCAGTGGGCATACAAAACCTGGCCATCAAACTTCTGATCATTATTTTAACAAAAAGCTACTTCTCTTTTGATGGCAATTTCTATTTCCAGGCATTTGACATTGTCCCTCATAGACGCTTATTGAAGTCTTCAGGATTTGAAAATGGACTGAAAACTAGCTGAAGAATTGTGTGCAGAGTGTTGTGGTTAATGATACCTATACTGAATGGTTACAGGTTGTAAGCTGTGTATCACATGGTTCAGTGCTGGGCCCATTATTATTCAACTTGTTTATAAGTGACATTGAAGATTGAATTAATGGCATTGTCTCATTTTTTACAGATGACACAAAGATAAGTAGCACAGTCAGGGCTGGTTCCAGGTTTATGTGGGTCCTTGGGTGGTATGGTTTCAGTGGGCCCCTTTGTAGCGAAGAGTTGCGTCACATCACAAAGAGACGTCCCAAATCTGGATGCCCCCTAAGGATCAAGCTATTTGGACCAAAACTCTAGTTTTGTTCTACTTTGAAGCACATCAAACCCCTTTAAACCTGACCTTGGAGTCTATACGAATCTAGATTCTCCTGATTTTGGATGCCCCTGTGCGTGACCCCCTCCCCCCTTTGTTCATTACTTTCCTGGAACTAGTGAATGCATTGTGGGATTGCCAGTTTGAGTTAATGGCCAAACCAGGAGGGTTCTTTCACAAACTCTCAAATTGAGATGCCCCTGTACAGCGGACCAAAACTTAGGGGTGGAATTGCTTGCATAGTGGGTATGTCAGCGATCCCAGGGGGTTTCACTTCACACAGTAGGGTATCACAGATTGTGATGCTCCAGGGATAGGAAATCAGCTGGGGTGAGCAACTTAAAAGCAGAACAAAACCTAGCACTCCCTCCCCTGTAATCTAAATCGAGATGCCCCGTTGTGTGGAACCCTGCCATTCAAGGAGATGTGGGCACCAGCTGTGGCGGGGCCCTCCCAGTACGACGCTGGTCATGGAGCGTCACACACCCCAAAGGCCGGACCTGTCAGTGGGCAAGGCAAGGCAAGCACAACCAAATTCCTAGGGGTGTGGGGGGCCAAAACTGGCCATATGGGCCGCATGTGTCCCCCAGGTTGCAGATTGCGAATCCTGTATGTTGGTCTCCGGCATGGAAAAGGAACATAAGTGACTCATTAATTAATTCATCAAATACTCTAGGTGGTCATGACTTCTGAAGTAAATTGCTGATCAAGAGATGACCTATAATCCCATGTGGTGACACTGTCAACCGGACTGAAAATACAGCCTCCCAATTGTAATGTAGAACCAAGAAGATAGTGGAGTCCGGTGAGTTACATTTTTTTAACCCCAAATCAAGCTTACTTATGAGAGGGTTGGTGGGGTTGAGTATTTTGAGGTCCACTTTAACAATATTTTGTTACAATATATATATACTAGTTATGACCAGTAAAAAAGAAAACATCATATCTGTATATCTGTAGTTTTCTTCCCATAAGACTTTATTCCAAATCATTTTTGGGAGTTGAGATTACCAATAATTCATTCGGCGCACATGATTTGTTACAGATCTCCATGCTGTCCATAAAGGATATTGTCCAATTCTTTCTAGTTCAAACTCAATTACTACTGCAATTTATCTTAGTCCCGCACTCGCTACTATCTGCAGACAGGTAAAATTGGAACAGAGCAGCATAATGACATGGATCTCAGTGACAAAGGCAACTCACAAAGTAAAACGAAGCCAGCCCTGGCTTACTTTGTTTCTGAGGAAATGGCGCAAATGTACGGATATTAAAGACGATCTATCACAAAAAAAATGTTGAAGATGAAAGACATAAAGAAACATGCTAGATGCCAAGAGGAGGCATTAGCTATCACTAGGGATGGGCAAACCCCAACTAGGGGTCCATATCGAACTTTGCGAGTTCGAGTTCCTGACCCCGAACATGGACAGTCAGAAGTCCGTGTCGGGGTTCGGCCCAACACTGCAGCTTATTGATGGCCTGCTGAGAAGCCCATCAACCAGCTTCTGGCCCTCCCACAGCCAATCAGGTCAGCCAGCAGGCCGACCATCTCGATGCCCCCACCCTGCCCACACCCCGCCCCCAGCCAGTCAGGCACAAGTCGTTGTTCCACAACACAGTCTTCTATGGGATGATGGGGGTTGTTCTTCCACACAGTCTGCTATGGAATGATGGGGGTTGTTTTGCAACACAGTCTGCTATGGGATGATGGGGGTGGGCTCTGTCACAATCTGCTATGGGAGGTGATGGGGGGGGCTCTGTTACAGTCTACTATAGGATGGTGGTGGTTGTTCTGCAACATAGTATGCTGTGGGATGATGGGGATTGTTCTGCAACACAGTTTGCTATGCAGGTAATGGGGGTCTGTCACAGTCTGCTGTGTGGTGTGGGATGATGGTGGGGGCTCTGTCACAGTCTGCTATGGGGGGATGAAGGGTTCTGTCACACAGCCTGTTGAAGGCTTATGGAGGGTACTTATTATTTTTTTAATAAAGGACACATCATTTTCGTACTGTCCCCACTCCATTTTGTGCAGGGCAATCTCCCTGGTGCCCCTTCCTTGCTACTCCTATTTTACAGTCCAGGTCCCCGTTGATTCCAAGGGGGTTCAGGTTCAGGGCAAGTTTGGCCGAACTTGTAGAACACGAAGTTCTATGGGTCCGCTGATCACTAGTTATCACTGGAAGACGTTTCGTCTGGTTTGCCCCATCACTGATACCTTGGAAAAAAATACAGTTTTAAAATAAAAAAGAGAACTTACCTTCATCATGTCTTCCTTCATCTGCCCCCCATAAGTTGGGGGGAACAGTCTTCCTCCTGGTCCAGCAGCTGTCATAGTCTTCTAGTGCAGCCACTCTGCTGGCATTTGTAGTGAGGGGGGATGCCGGTCCGAGGTGGGCCCTGCACTAACTTGGCAGGCCGCCAAGGAAGGAGGAGGGTGGACCTCACTACAGCTGCCAGTGGAGTGGCTGAAATGGTTTCTGGCATCGATGAGATGACAGCCACCGGACCCCAACCCCAGGACTTGCAAAGATGCCGGTGGCTAATGGGCAGGCAGATAAATGAAGAATCTGTGAGAGGGTGAGTATTTTTTACATTTAAAACTGAATTTTGTTTTTTTTTACCTGTTTGTTAACTGGCAAGGGGTCCATGGGATCCCTATATGAGTTTGCAGGGTAGTGGGAGTCGTAGCTATTTTATCTGGCAGGCATTCATGAGTACCGAATGCCAGGTACTGGGGTCTAGCTGGCTGTGTGGCTTGCGAACTGGATAGACCCCCCACTGCGGCTTAACTGTTGTCTATTAATGAGAACAGCCCATTAAATGCCAAAGGTAGCGGAATTAACCACTAGCTGATGAAGCACCAAGTGTACCTATCCCTAGTGCTGAATACACTTCCCTACATTCTAATACTATACGTCCCTATATACTGTATAATAGCTTTCTAATCATCATGAATTTCTATCAAACAATAGTTGCCTCTATAATTATTAACATTCAGAATATTTTATAAAAGGAGAAGGAAAAATCTCTTTTAAAATGTTTAATTTAAACTTGATTAGGAAAGATTGTGCTTTGTGACCCTCTTGAGAGTCTGAGACCCTATGACATCCTCTTAACAGTCCAATCAATGGAGATTAAGTAAATTAACAAATGTATTGACTGGCCATTCTTCGCTGAAAGATTAATTGTGATATCTTGTTACATGATAGGGCACGCAAATGGAAATGAGAGTGTCATTAGTCACGTAAGGCACATTGGCATATAGTGGTGAGGGTTTCTTGTTACATTAAAGTAGCCCTCCCCCCCAAAAAATGATATAATCTATCTATGACTATTATACAAGTACATCTTTAACTGATTGGAGGTACAAAACTTACAGCCAGGGATGCTGCTGCTGTGAATGTGTGCACTTAGGCAAGAGAGTCTTAGTGGACCCCCCTCATGTGTGATACTTTGTGACACATTATCCTTCAGCTTTACTGTCATTGGACGTCTTTTGATACTCACTGGAAATCACCTGCTGCCTCTATATCCAGAGCCAATCACTTTCCATCATCTGGTGTGGGTGTCCTCTCCCCACTCTACAGTCAAGCGTAATGCACAGATCCTCCATCTGGCCATCAGGACTGCCATTGCTCCCTGCTGCAGGGCAGGGATTTTTGTGGCTTTCATATATTTATTCTCACCTGTTCTCACTCCTTGTGGTGTCGTCACTGGACCATGTCATGTGATTTCTATGCTGATCTCTGTAGTCCATCTGGGCCCCCAGCAATTTCTAAAGCCCTTTCCAACTTCTAATTTTTGCTTCTTGCCCATATCCATAAGCTTCTATGATTTGCACCCACTACACTAACCAACACTTGCATTTACCCTTACTGTGTCTTACCAGTGTGTCTCAAATGGTTCAGATATAGCTGACGTCAGCAGCCAGCAAATCTAAGAAGGAGCCAGGGTCCATTGAGCCTTGATTAGATTTCCTCAAAGGAAGTAGCCGCGATCTCTGCCTTTTAGTTGAGGGTCTGGTGGTATATACTGTGCCATACATTAAAGCGGACCTTCACTCTAAATAAGAGTCTATCTTATATGTTTCCCACACCCTGTACATACAGATTGCTCACATTAAAAATCATCCTACCTGCATCTACTGCATTTTATAAGCCTTTAAACATCCAAGATGGCGGCTTATGGAAGCTGCCATTTTTGCAGGCAGCCTGCAAACAGGAAGTGCCTGCAAACAGGAAGTGACTGTGCTGCTCTGCATTCTGGGACCGCTGACCTTTCCCTGACCCCAGCTCTGCTCTGTCTGAGCAAAGCACAGCTATAACCCGCCCCCCTGTACCTTATCCCACTCTCCTCTCCTCAGTAAGTGTGATGCTTCTGAGTCAAAATGGCGGCGCCCGTATCCTAAATTCCCGAACAGAGTTGCAGCCCAGTGGGGGAAAGTATAATAAATTAGTGACTAAACATGTAAAATATATTAATTTTAGATGCTGAGGAATTGTTTTTTAAGAGTTTGGGCTTTTCATTAAATCATGGTGAAGGTCCGGTTTAAGTTGTATAGCTTATCACGTATAGGTGGAGTTATGACTGCAGGAAACCAGACTCTCAATGCAGGCTGCTGGCACCAGAGACTATTGCACAGAGCCCAAGAATTGACACAACAGCTCAAAATTTAAAGGCAATCCCATTCTTCATTAGAGCCCCTCTACAATCTAGTATAAGCTGGGATGCAAGGGGTGTCTGGCGCCATCCGCCGCTTGCTATTACTGACAGAACCGGAGAGATTATAGGATGCCAGGCATGTGTCCAGCATCTGCCAGTCTCTCTGGCTCTCAGAGACTGTCTGCTTCCCACCACAGAGCAAAGGTGTCGGGCGGCCACGTGAATCCTGCAAAGACCAGCACAGGACAGCACTGGGGATGAGGACATTGCCAGGCACTGGAAGGGGGGAAGAGGTAAGCTTTTTTTTTTTCACCTTTTTAAGCAGGTTCATTAAAAGTTTGTTTTCGGGTGGACGAATTTCTTGGGAAAAGAAGTGGCCCAAGATATTCCCTCATCTCTAGTAACTACCATGTCTGCCTACACATTAGAAAGTTTCACTTCTTCCTGCCCTGCACTTCTGTGTTGCATGAGTAATAAAAAGTAATTACATCTAAAGAAAGACTGGCACAATGTATAGTATAACAATTATTCATCAGTCTTCCATTTTAACATTAGGCAGACTTTACCCTTTTACAGCAAGTCCCATCTATGCAGCTGCTGTCTTTTTTTTTTGTATTAGAGAACAGGACACGGCCATTTTATATTTGTCATTCTTGACAATGAATGGATCAATATGGCTGCGGCAGATTGAGTTGCTCTTTTCGCACCCCTGAGTTCCAATTCTTTCAATAGCCGCAGAACCAAAGTGCTGCCTTCAAAAATAGAAGATAACACAGATGAAGGCAAAGAGATAGGACTTTCTAACAGATGGGCAGAAATGGTGAAATATCTGTTAGGATTCCTAATTCACTGCAGCCCAATAATAGTTTCATAGCTATGAATAACATTACAGAGCCAAAGAGAGAAAAATGGTGCTCAAGGATGTCATTTTTTTATGGCGCCGTATACTAGAGATGGATAGTCGCATTAAAGGGAATGTGTTTATGTGCCCAACGCATAAGGATTTGGAACAGTTAAAACCATTTTTTTACCCAACCCTGATATTTCAATTTGGGATAGATATCGGAGGGGCAGTTATTCACTCCCATCGAAATGGATCAAATACAAAAATTAGAGAAAACTTCCTCATACAGACAGTGGCGTGCTTAGCCACTATGCAGAGGATGCAATCTACGCACACTTTACACCCTTGCCACAGCCGCCCCCGAAAGTTCGGGTCCCCATTGATTTCAACGTTTATTTCAATCATTTATTCAATGTTCAGCCGAACTCACCGAAAGAAGCTTTCAGGGGTTAGCCCTATAAGTGAGGATACTGGCAGTGTAATAAACATGTTTTTTTACATTCAGTAGAATTTGATTAGGTTTTTTTGAAAAGTGCAGGTACAAAGTTATGCCACACCAAAAAGAGAAATAAGTTTTGCATGCAAAAAAATGATAATGTGAATTGAAAACATAAACACTTTCCTGTGTTGCTTAATTTCACGTATGCTGATTAAACCAACAATACCTAAAAGAAGATGATCTCAGCCAACAAGCCAGAGATTGAATCTGAGAAGGCCCCGGTTCCCACATCCCTACCCAAGAGTGGGGCCAGAAGACTAGCAACTACCCAGCCCCCATCCCAAACTTCCCACAAATGGCTTGCAATGAAAATTACTATAAAGGTCGTAGCATAAAACAATGTTCAGGAGATATAATATCCCAGAGATAAAAAAGAAAAAATGAGAGAGTTAGAAGGACCAGGAGGTTCCAGGGTTTAAGAGTTAGAGAAAGATGTGGGGGGACAGTTGTTCTAAATGGAAAGGCTGGAATAATTAGCTCATGGCAACCATATGTGGCCAGGGGGTCCCAGGGTTAAAGAGTTAGAGAGAAAAGAAAAGATGGAAAGGCCAGAATTATTAGCCCATGCCGATCATGGGGTTACATTTTATCATCTCATCCTTTGAGATGGCAGAGAGTTTCTCATTAACAAAAATCCAATTGAGTTACCTCTGCATCATCCCCATATCAATATTAGGCTGTGTCCAAGAGCATGCTATCGCAATTTTGGCTGCACTAAAACAAACCTGATTAGGGAAACTGTATGTTTGGGAATGTCCTGGATTGACCATTGACCAAGAAGTAAGATTAGGGGGAGTTTTGGGAGCTTTACACTAGAATTAGTTCTACCAGATCTATGACCTCATCCAACAATCAGACTATTATAGGACAAGACCACCAGAAGTGGCACATATCTCCAGGTCCCCCCCCAGTTTCTGAAGCATTTCCCCAACTGTCCAGGGAATGCCCTGGCAATTCTGTTGAGTATCAGATACCAGCGCTGTGACAGACTCTCTGCCCTTTGGACTTTACACAGGTTCATTACTTTCCTTTTCTTAAGCATGTTACAGACTGCCATTGTGTTGATTGATTACGTTATTCATTGTTCTGACTGCCATTGTATTGATTGATTACGTCACAGACAATGGCATTATTCTGACTGAGTGTATTACAGGCGTCTATTGTGTTGCTGATTGCGTCACCGGCAGAGTTGAGGGATTGTGTGCCCTGCTCCCATTGGTCCGTGTGTTTGTCATGCAGTCTTCCATCAGGTCCACGGGGGAGGTCCCCTTGCATGGAGCCTGGCATATAAGGCACAGTGTGGCACTAATAAAGTTGTCTTCACCTTCACCCTCAATAATGAAGTTCTGTCTCTTATTGGGGGAAACGCTATATTACAATTCACTAGCCCTTGTAAGAGCTGTTCCTGTTTCCTCACGGACGACTCTGGAATTCCAGCAGCACCTCTTACGATTGGGAAAAGGACGTCTCGGGCGGTGAAGCCCTCCGGCGATAAGGGTTATCGCTACAAGCGCATAAGCACCTTAAGATCTATTTGCATATAAGGGAGCTTGCCAGGGAGTTCACAGAGAGATTCATATATTAGCGAGATTCCACCAGGCGAGTTGAGGAAGTAACTCTCAAAAGGTTTTTTTAACAGAAACATTGGAGATCCCTCTCCTACGATTGGCCCAAAAGTGAAAAATGTGACTGGCTCTAAATATTTCTGGGGGGGAGAGGGATGTTTACCTTGCAAAAGAGCTTAAAATCTTCAGTTCCTGCATGTCTGAGTAGGTGTCCTATGCGATAGAGACCCTTATCGAGCCACCATTTAAAACTACCCTTGCTGAGTCCGGAGGTAAACATAGGGTTACTAAGTAAGGGTGCCAGGAGTAGAGAATCTTCAGGTTAGATACATACATTACCAAATCATCTGCGCATTTATGATCTCTATTTCCACATCGGATGCCTGATTTATCAAGATTCTGGTGTATGGCTGAGGCTAGGGGCTTCATAGCCAGAGCAAACAAAGCGGGTGACAGTGGACACTCCTGCCAAGTTCTGTGCAATGTTTCAAAGCTCTCTGACTAGAAGCCCTTAATTTAAATTGAGGCTGTGTCCCCCTGGTAGAATTTCCTAATGACCCCCCCCCCCAAATATTGGACAAAACCCCATCTCTTGTCGTGTGTACAACAGAAGGCCTCGTGAGAATGAGTCAAAAACTTTCTGTGTGTCAGGGGGCAGAAGAGATTATATCTATAGAGTGCCTGATCTGGTTGGGCCCCTGTCTACCTGGGATGAACCCAACTTGATCCAGATGTACATTCAAGGGCAGGAATGTATTCAATCTGGAAGCTAAGATCTTTTTAAACAATTTGATGTCACAGTTCATCAATGAGATAGGGCAAAAGTGGCTAGGCTCCAAGTTGGGCTTCACATTATTTTAAGCTATCTTTGTCTCCTCTAACAACCTGCCAGGTTTGGGATTAGAAGGGGAGCAAATTTTCTCTAATACTGCCAGGCAGTCCATCTGGACCTGGAGCTTTAGAGCTTTTAATCTGTGTGATACCTTTAGACCCCTCTTCAAGGGAAATCTCTGATTTCATAAACTTCTTCTGTACTGAAGATATGTGTTTGAGATCTTATCAAGCCATGTCTTGGCTTTAGGCTGATCGAGAGCCGAGGAGTTTGCATATAGCTTGGAATAGAATCTGTTAAAATCCATACAGACCCTCTCATGGTTTTTGCGAAAAGGACCCATCTGCTAGCCTAATTTTGGGGATAGTAGAAGTTTTGGTTCTAGGGGTCAACCTTCTTGCTAAAAGCATGCCTGGCTTGTCCCCCAGGGAGTAAAATGTATGGCTAGACAATGCAAGGTGTGAAGGTCTAATAACTAGGGCCACCTAGTTATTTTGAGGGGACATGTACCGGGCTTTGTTGTTTTCAAAATACTGGATAAGAGCCTCAGTAATCTCTTCCCAAACTACCGGATTAGAAAGTAATGAGAAAGTCTCCATCTGTAGGAGTGAGGTTTCTTCCACAAGTGTCTAACAGTTCTAGCAACCACAGCATAGTTTGACCAGGGAGCCTCGCTAATCTTGCTGAAGTGATATTGGTGAGGGCATGGGAGTGCACAAATATATGGTCAGTCCTGGAATAAGACTGGTGAGCCTGGGAGAAAAAAGTGTAATCCCTTCGCAGTGGGGTTCATTTGAAGATAGAGATAGCCAGCTGGATACAAAGATGGGGATAAGCGGCCACTGCTCAGCCAGATTTCCTCATCCATCTCTAGCAGTATTCCCAGGAGGTTTCTGGGAGAATTAGCTCTTGATGCAGGGGTCCATATCAGAGAGAGGAGTCTCAGCTCTTGAATAGCTGATCTTGAGAGGCATGGCGTGGTGGAGATATGATCCAATTTCAGTAATATCTCCTCCCCCTATTGGAGAGAGGAGAAGGAGTAGGATCTGTTTTTAAATGATAAGTGTTAGATTTTGGGAGTCCCCTCAACCTGAAAGTTTCACCTGCGAGACCTGTTCTCCAGGTCCTCCATTTTGTGATCAGAAGGGTCATTGTGGGAACATAAGTCTGAAATTCTGGCTGAGTTTTGATTCACCACCTTTATAGTGCTGTCAAGCTTAGACTTAAAGGTTTCCAACTTGGCCCCAAAGTCTTTAATGTCTGCCCTAATTTCCCTAATCTCTGATTTGATCTAGGAGGAGACAGAGGACATATGGGGATACTCCTACATAACATTGCACTGACATGGATGGCCCTCCATCTGGGCCATCACCTGGTATTTTTTATTTTCTGCCCACTGGCCTGGCGGTGCCGGTATTTGTTTTTTACTGGTAAATGTGGATGGAAAAAGTGTACCCACAATTTACAATTACCAGTAAAAAAACAAATAGCGGCAGCGCCAGGCCAGTGGCCAGTAAATAAAAAAAATACCGGCCAGGTAGCAATCCTAGCTGTGGGGGACCCAGAGTCTTATGTCCAGAGTGATGGAGTGAGCTCTCCCCTAATAAAACCCTTGCAGTGGGGTGGCTCGCAACCTGCCAGCACCCGGTAGAGTTACATATCCAGTACAAGTGTTCTATCCCAAGAGGGGACGTGCAAGTGACTATTGAACTGTGTGGAATATAGTTATTTACAGTTTGTAAAGAATCCTGTATGACTGTACTCCAACTACAAAATCTTAAAGTGACACCTCCACCGGGTACATGGATTACAGCAGCTGGCTGACTGGCTGGCTTGCTGGCTGCTGTTAGTGTCCTCACTCATGGGGGTGGCCATTTAGTTGAAGCCCGGCAGTGGACATTTTTTGAAAAGAAAGAACGCCGATTGGGTACATTTACAGCTGCTTCCTATGTGCTGCACACTCTGCATTAGTTTAGCTATAGGCTAAAAACTTTTCCAGGTTCGGTCTAACGCTGAAC
Organism: Gastrophryne carolinensis; assembly: GCA_027917425.1. Lineage (NCBI taxonomy): Eukaryota > Metazoa > Chordata > Amphibia > Anura > Microhylidae > Gastrophryne > Gastrophryne carolinensis. The sequence continues at coordinate 90,194,870 of CM051243.1, forward strand.
TCGAACGCGGACTTCTAGCTGAAGCTCGTTTTCAGATTTGGGAACCCGAAATTGCAAAGTTCAGTGCGATCCTGAACTTCACATTTCAGGTTTGCTCAACACTACTAGAGATGTATTCTTACCTCTAGCTGGGTGGTAGACAATTGCACACATAGGAAACATCCCCTAACTTGGGCTGCCCCTCAAACGTGCCTCTGATTGGATCAGAAGCCAAGTTCGGGATTTAGGTACATCTAGATTCCAATCTCAATAATGCCTATTGAGAAAACATTCAACTGAATACTAGGCTGCTATTCACTTTTTGATGTTTAAAAAGTACAATGGCATAGGGTCCCCTACTCAGGGCTCTAAGCTACACGCTGGACTGGTATCCCCAGAGCTTTGAGGTCTATTGTAGCATACCAGCCCCTATACCATAGGAGATCAACCCTCCTCCTCAAGGACCACCAACAGGCCAGGTATTGCAGATATCACATTGAGGCACATTGATGTTGTCTATAGCTCTGTCTGAGTACTAATGATGTCATCTGTGTGGAGATCTGTAAAACCTGGCCTGTTGGTGGCCCTTGAGGAGGAGGATGAGCACATGTGCCCTATACCAATTGGCATAGGTCAGGTGATTTGATGGGCGAAATCTGGTGAATAGAAAAGGATTTGGATGATCAGGTGGATGGCAGCTTAACTTTATATCTAGCTGGTTGTGGGGATAGAGGGCATTAATAATTGATTGCTTGTGATTGGGGGGTTAGTGTCAGGGATTGTCAGAAACAAGGACAAATGCAGCCTGCAATATTGGTCAGTCACCTGCTGGTGGTGCTATTTTATCATCTGGTTATGCTTGTATCTTCTAGCAGCCACCAGCAGGTGGCTCTCTCAAGCTCTTTCCAGGATAAATGGCCTTCACCTGAAGGCAATGATTCAATCTTATAAAATTAATGATTTTAATATGCTCTGCAGGCAAGTCATTCTGCTGCCACCTTGTCTTTCTCTGGATACTCTGGTTTCCCTGGTCCTTCAGTCCTATCCTGGGTTCCTGCTCCAGCCATCATCCCACATCCAGTTTCAGTTGTCACACGCCACCTTCAGGTAGCTATTCACTTCCTTGCCTCAGAGCCCTGTATTTGTTTGTATATTGAGCTTGTATATAGTGTATCATTCTGGAGTGCCTTGTATATAGTTGTTTGGTTTGTAGTGTGGTATGTATGAGGTTAATAGTGGTGTGTTTAGTTTTATTATTGTGGTTGCTGTGCTGTGCAGTGTTCACCCTCTTTACAATAAATCACCATTCAGTTATATTGGTTTCTGTCTTAGGCCCTTATTCATGAAGGGATAGCGTCAGGTAGTGCCTTGTAAATGACAAGTAGCGACAGGTGAACGCCGGACACGGCACGCAATTCCACATTTATCAAGCAGAATCTGTTGAGCGACTGGGATAACGCCATGTAGCGTCCGATTCATCATTATTCAGCCTCAGCGAACAGCGCCGGCGTTCAGCCTTGCAGAGCGCCACGTATTACCTCTCGCTACCTGTCACTCTCCCATACATTACAATGGACGTTCTTTCATTTCTTTTTAAACAGGGTTTTTTTTTTTTTTTTTTTTTTTAAATCTCAAATAATGTTGTGACCTCTTCTGGCCTAGAAAAAGCCATTTTTTCTAATATTTTTCATGTTTTATATATTTATGCAGAATTGACATTAGAGGTCTGGCATTAATGTGTTCATGTTACAATGTAATAACAATGTAATTCCATATGTTTTTGCTTTCTTACTGGTGGATACATGCTAAAAAACAGGCTTTAATCAAACAGCCTCCGGCGCTCTGGGCTTCAGAGAAGCATTTTTGAGCTCCGGAGTTGTGTGAGGCTGTTTTTTTGAAGAATATGTTGTGAGTCAGTCGCACTGACCAGTCGCTAACATGCGTTCCCATACATCGCTGTACTGGTCAAATAGCGACTCCTCACAATGTATTCATCATTGCTGCACAGCGACTGAGTCGCTATGAACTAGCGAACCCACGGCCGAGCACAGCGACTCTGAAATGCCTGCTACAGAGCTCATCTGTCGCTACCTGGCGCTAGTGATGAATCAGCCTGCCCGTGTCTATCACATGCTGGTCACACCTTGCACTTCATGACAGTTAGTAAATTATTGCTGGTTGGGGTTATTAATTGATTGGATTGGAGGAGGTCTAGTTTATTTTACCTTATATTTGATTCAACTCATGTTTTGTGTACATCAAAGATGGTCATAAAAACATTCAGTTTTAAAAAAGGCAATCCGATTTGGATATGGTGCACTAAATGAGACCAAGGGCAGGAAGGATACTACAGGACTCGGAGCCTCCTTGGTGAATATATTTTGATGGTCGATGGCACTTGGGAGAAGATAACCTATTGAATGCATTGTACTGTAGGTAAGTAGCCAGGTTGGCAATATGGTAATTAAAGCTTGCCATATGCAGGGGATTAACACCCCATAATGAGTACAGACTTTTTTTCTAGTTTAAGGATTTTACAGTGGCTATCTTATGATAATCTTTAAGTCCAAGCATAAACAATAAAACATCTACTCCTATCTTCTGTCCATCCAACTCCGGCTTTATTCAAGGATCTCAGTGATGGATATGTTTTAGAAAATTAAAACCGGATAAAAGAGCTGCAGGAGACAAAAAGTGAGTTTAGATGTTTTTATATTAATGTCTGTAGAGGGACTTTGTAAATTAACACTGAAAACTGAATGGTCCTTCATGTAATTTAAATCATCTATGTGAGTAGTTATGCAAAAAAAAAAAAAGATGTCCAATGCTTCAGGGGTCCAGTTAAACCTATTTATTCGCATCATTGATAAAATCAAAAACATAACCATGGCATTCCCCACCAAAAGTTCTGTAAACAGAGCTGGATCCTCATCCTGGATCCAGGCCCACCATCCTTGGGGCGCTGCACCAATAAGTGTGTCAGTGTGACTGGCCACCAGATAGAGTGGACCACTGGCCACACATGTTAGTGAGTGAGGGGCAGCGTGATGGGCATAGGTGGGCCACGGGTGAGAGGTGGTGGGCCGTTGGGGAGTGGTGGCAGAATGAGCAGCCACAGGCTATGGGTTAGGTGCAGCAGGCCGTGAGTGAGTGGTGGGGGGTGAGCAGCAGTGGGACGTAGGTTGGAGACACCAAGACTAGCAGTAAATGAGGGGCAGCGAGATGAGGGCGGGTGGCCATGGTGCTGTTAAATATTTTGAGCCTCTCATGGTGCGAATCTTAACTGCCGCTGCCCCTGGCTGTTCCTGCTCTTTGTTCCACCTCCATGTGATGTGCTGTCACATGTCAGGAAGTGGCAAGAGCTGAGCCAACGAAAAAAAGCAGCGGCAGCAATGATTGTTCATGCAGTAGGAAGCACTAACATATGTAAACAGTGCCAGCGCCATCCACCCTCGTCTCGCTGCTCTTCATGTCCTTTCTGGACCACACCAACAGGACCAGCAGTGGGGTCTATCATGTCCTTGTCCTGTTAGTGTGACCCAATGCCTCTTGAGACCTGGTGGATGGGTGATAATGGGGCCTCGCCATTAGTCCTGTTGCTGGGGCACATCACAGTAGCGTGCCCCAGTAACAGGACTATTGGTGGGCAGAGATGGGGAAGCAGCACAGCGGAGATGGAGGAGCAGCATGGCAGAGATCGGGAGCAGCATGGTGCTGGGTTTGGTTAATTATTTTTTATTGAAACAAAGGGGTAGTCATGTTTTTTTTAATAATACCCCTACACCAGTTAAAAAGGGGGGGTATACAGAAAGTGTCTTGCGGATATCCTTACCTGATTACCATACCCTCTCCTGGGTAGTACTCCTGGATGAGCACTAGACCAGTGTGAATAGGGGATGGAATGGAGATGACACCGCAGCAGGATGGAACAGAAGCTAAGGACAGAAGGTGAGTAATGCTTTTTTTATATTAGTGCCTGGACAGTTTCTTTTAATACCACTATCACAGTTGGAAAGAACTACATGGGAGCGGCCATCTTGTCACCCACATAAGCCATACCTCCCAACTGTCCCTCATTTGGAGGGACTGTCCCTCTTTTGAGTCCATGTCCCCCTGTCCCTCCTTGTTTCCATGTGTCCCTCTTTGAGGTGTAACATGCAGCTCTGCATCAATAAATGATTAATTTGCTTATTCAAAGTGTTTCTACTGTTACATCTCCTATCCATCCATCAATGAGGGGGTGTGGCCTAATTTACAAATCGTGCCTCTTTCCCACACTGAATAGTTGGGAGGTGTGTATAAGCATGAGAGGAGAGCTGTGCCAGACCAAACTTTGAGAGATAAATGCCTCAGAAACATGGGCAGCTTGTGTATTATATTTATTTATTTCTTTATATGTTTTTTTTTACAAACTGTCAGAAATTTGGTTGCTCGGCATCAGCATTGATGCTTCATTGCGACACTCCATCGTGAGCTTTTTCGCTTGCATCATCATTTGTAATTTTGTTTGCTGAATGGAATACACTCACTCTATGTGTCTGTACATACGTGCTCATAGACTGACATTTATACACACTTATACATATATACATACTCCTATATGTATATGCACCCCCGTACAACTGCCCACACATTAATATGCATGTATGTACGGTAGCATACGTACATATTCATACTTTTTGTTTTTTTTACAGCTTATGTATTATATAAACACACAAACTGAATAACCAGCTGCTAGAGGGGTTGTGTGTGTGTGTGAGGGGAAACCTGCAACAATGTTTCTTTATCACTGTTCATTGCAGACTCTGGATTTACAGCACACCATTCAGTCAATGTAAACAATATGTATCTTCTAAAGCGTTACAATTCTTTCAGCTGTGCAGCAGATTAATGAATCATCATGGATGATATGCTTTTTACTAGAAATAAAGGAGGATTACACTGATATGTGTGGCAATTTTGACTGTGGGACTGGGTTTTTCATAAGCTGGACTCTTGTATGTGACAAGATGGCCGCTCCCATGCAGTTATGCAGCATAGCATCTGCCTACTATTTCATAACATCTGCATGGTGTTAAGCCCTCTCAAGTATATGTCACTGATTGCCAGAGTGTGGATTTAGGGATGCAATTTACAGAACTTACTTTTTTATTTTTGGTCTGCTTTAAAGCAGTCCTACCTCAGTTTTTAACGTAATGAGTGGGACCACATTGTGACAGGCGCAGGGAGGGGCAACTAGATTGCGGGAGACCCCCGTGACTAGACCCTTGCAAGCCTTACCTGAACCTCAATGTACAGGAGAAATGCAGCACCATGTGGGCAACCACCACAGGGCCGCATTTCGCCAGCCAATCAAGGTTCAAGTGGGGGTTGCAGGGGTCTATGTGCAGGGAAGATCCAGCAATCTTGATGCCTCCCCGTGCCTGTCACAGTGCACCCCCACATCCATTATGTAGAAAATGTGAGACTGCTTTAACCCATGTAGAAGTTGTGGAATAGCAGACAGTTACTGTGCTTCTGATCTGCAAGTATACAGTCATATTGCTGAAGCTTCAAACACTGAGTGAGAAATATGATTTAGAAAATATTTGCCATGCTACACAGACACACACACACACTATATGAACAGCTGCTGGGGGAAAGGAAACTATGTAACTAGGTTAACTTTTATCTGCATGTATCTCAATAGTGGTGAAAGCTGCAATGGAAACAATGTATTTCAGGGCTTTCTGCTGTGAGCAGAGCAATTATAAGTAATTACAGCTAATTGCATTCTACTTCTGGCTGCTGATAAGAAATGCTTGTACAGAGATTTAAATTGATAGAACAGGCAAAGGCAAATTTAGACAATTGTGTCGGGCTATGGGTTAAGTTTGGCAATGCCCTAAACTGTTTTTTATTTTTAAATTGGAGGAGGAAATGAGCGATAGATCAAGGTTTACAGTTATGATTTATCTTCTGAAACATGTGGGCATGACCCTTGGAGCTGTAATGCATCATAATAATCAGCATAATGGCCAGGCTCTGCAAGAGCCCAAGATTATGCTTTAGACACAGCATTCCTAACACCCTGGATGTGTTTATAATGGTGCTTCAATGGCTCTGAGAGCACCATTGCCCACATTGTTGGGGTGGGGATGAAAGGGCAGATGAGGGAGTAAATTTCCTCATTCATGGCGCCGAGCTGAGAGGAAATGAGGAATGCCTGGCAAGGTTTCATAAAGTACAACTTTCCTTTTTATAATTATCTCAAGTACCATGTATATGTCTTGGTTGTGAGCCAAGTAAAGTACATAAAAGAGACAAAAAATCATATAAAAATGTATTCATTGTTAGAGCAGTTTTGTTATTCTGGAGCAAATCACGCTTGGGTAAAGCATAGGTAGGTGGCAAAAGATGTGGTTCGGGTACAGGTTAGTCTAAAGCTTTGTCAACAGGGGTGCACCTTTAATGATGCCATTTGAGGCAGCCACCTCAGCTCAGGCGACACTGCAGAGGGGGCGGCAATCACTGGACATGTTTTATTTCTCATTAGTGGTTTAATGGAGCTCTGGGGCACCACAGCACACTGTCATTTTAGTACTAGTAACACAATTTGGGAGCCAGCTAGACCTCTAAAATTGGAGCATAACCCTCAGTCTGGCAGCCTTGGAATCTATAACATTTCAGGGCCACTTAATTCATTCCCCTGGGGCATCTGAAATGGGGATGCCCTGCTGCGTGAAACCTCCAGGTCACCTGGAAACTCACCTTCTTCTTGGTCCAACGGCGAATGCGTGAGCAGCCACTGCATCCCCATCATCCCTTTAGCAAGGCACATGGCCATGCCAGGCATTTGTGAATGGCCTGCATAGGTACACTCTCTGTTAGAGGGAAGCAGGGGATGCGGTCGCCAGCGCGCTCAGATCCGCTCGCCTTTGACGATAACTTAGATGAAGGGGATGGGAATGAATCTGATTGTACGAGAGGTGAGGCACCGCAGGACTAGGAAAGGGTAATTCAGACCGGGGGGGGGGGTTACACAGCAGGGCACCCCCAGTTGGGCAAGGACCAAAACCCAGGATAGTCAAAATCCTGGGTTTTGGTCCACTATAAAAGTATGCAAATTTGAGAATACGGAATAAGCACCTTTTTTGGTTTAACTCTTTCACTATCACCTTGTAACAGTTAGTGTTGCTGTACCCTGGTATGAGGTTGCCTTGGCAACACAGCTGCAAAACAAAGCTTTTCTCAAAGTAACAACAAGATATTATTTGAATAGAACGGGTCCAAAGGCCGACAACAAAAATAGTAGAAGGACTTAAACTTAAAACTAACCAGGAGAGCCTTAAACCGGACCAACAACCTGGCATAGTTGGAAAATAAATGTAGCAGCCATCTTGGAGCTTCCTCTCCCAACTGAAATGCCCAGCACGACTTCCTGTTTGCAGGTGGCCTGCAAGCCCATGAGCGGCCATCTTGTCTTTAATATTTACCCCAGCAGACATTAGTAAAAGGTAAATTATTTTTTATGTGCAGCAATCTAAATTTCCCTGAAGATGGATGCATATGAGCACTGTTTGTTGTGTTGGTCTGATTTAATTTATTGTTGACTGTTTGTCCGCTTTAACTTAATTTGTACATTCTGGAAGGAAAGAAGGGAAAGAGGGGACATGATTGAGATCTTTAAATATGAAATGTGAAAGGATGGAATAAGGTTCAGGAGGAAAGTGTTTTTAAGAAACATAATGAAAGAACAAGGATCCACAACCTGAAGCTGTCCAATCACACACACACGGCCCGGGTGACGTCACTCGCTCTCTCCCTGGCCTCCGGCTTTGGCACGGCGCTGCGACGGGGAGACGGAGCACTACAGGGCGTCTATGCCTCGTAAGTTAAACTTTAAGAATTATATAAATAGATGGCCTCTTTACCTGGGCTTCTAAGTATGTTTAAGGGCAAGTTTATGCGCGAAACGCGTTACAGGGTCCCCGCTGTGGGGCGCACTCAAACAAGCTCTGGGTATTTATGCTGGATGATTTGATTTTGCACATGGACATAAGTACCTTATGTGGATTTTGGCATTTTTAAATTCTGGATTAAAAGCAATGTTTTAAATCAAGATTGAGGCTGGAAATCTCACTGTCCACAACCTGAAGCTAGTCGGAGGGAAAATCAGGAGCAATGTTAGAAAATATTATTTTACAGAAAGAGTAGTAGATGCTTGGAACAAACTTCCAGCAGAGGTAGTTGAAAAATCAACAGTAAGTGAATTTAAACATGCCTGGGATAAGCACACATCTATCCTAAGATAAAGAGAACATACAGTATACACATAAGGGAAGACTAGATGGTCAGTATGCGCTCCTTCTGCCGTCACCCTTCTATGTTTCTATGTTAAACAATGACAACTGACTAATTAACAGGCTAAAAACTACTTTGACTCACTGGAACCTGATTTTCTGATTCTATTTCTGATAATTGTTCAAGGACTTGTTTATGCAAAATGTTCTACGCTGTTACAAGCTTGCAAATGAAGTTTATATTTTTTTTATTTCTATTTGTCATTTGAAAACCTTGAATAAAAACACAGATATATCGGGGTTTGCAGGTTCAGCCAATGACATTCTCTTTTTCATCCCGTCCCCCTATCAGCTCAGCAGAGTGGGACTGGATTGCTGGCCCCTCCTTCCTCCTCTGGATTCATCACATTGCTGTCAGCACAGAGAGCTGATTATTATGCAGCATCACATATCCAAGGGCCACACCCACTTTTTTCAGAAGAAAAATCATAAGCTGAACCTGTGAACTCGAATATCTCGGCTATTTCTTCTTCAAGAAGAAAGATGGAAAACAGTTTAGGACAGTGCTAAACATAGCCCAACACAATGGTGTACTTGTTACCTTTACCTTTTGTTGCCTGCAGTAGCACTTTAAGTCCTGTGCACTAATGATTTGCTTTGCCTCTGTGTCAGTGTTTCATTTGATCAGGATCTTGTCCATCTGGTCCAGTATGGCCAGAGAAGGATAGTAGCAAGATCTGAGTCAAATTATCTGTCCCTTTAAATTAATTTTTTAAAATTCTTTTTACTTAAAAATCACATGGTATCTCCCACTGGGGCAATTAGTCAGGTGCGCCGGGTATAGGGGAATAGTGGCTATCAGCTCAGGACTAGAGGGCCGAGGAGCCAGCCTCTGCCCTTGCAAGTGTACCAGACCCTTTGCACTTTTGCTTTGATCTAGTGCTCTTAACCAGTCCTGCAACTTAGTGTCCACAGTGGTTTGTTTATGGATTTTCAATGGAGCTGACCTAGCAGGCATTGGCAGTGTGGCTTCTTGCAATTTTTCCATGCACAATGGGTGTTGTCCTCTATTTGACAGATACAGCGATCTTCAGAGTGGTCTCTCCATAGCATCATCAGATGAAGAGATGACTCACAAATCACAGTCAGCTGTGCATCCACTATAGGCTTTTTACATTGTGATAGCAGGCTCTTGACTGCTATACACCAGGGTGTGGAGCTTATTACATACTATAGCAGCCCCAAGCCAGGAAATTTACAACGTAACACATCAAGTAGCTGGCTGGCTATTTACAATGCAACAGAAAGGATTCAGACATGCTTGTTACATTGTACAGAATGAGAGGGAGAGGCAGTAGCAAAATTTAAACAGTTCCCAGCTCAAGTTTATTTACCCCCAACACTGCTCCCTCTCTATGAACTACTGGACATCCTCTCTGCACAAGTCATACTAGAACCTCTCTGTAACGCTCATCCACCAATCCCTGTGTACTAATCATTTCACATCTATGAGTGATGTGAAATAAGGGCAGAACTGTTGTCCTGGGTGCCAAGTCCATTGTGTATGTGTGGGCACCTTTATTCCAGCCTTCCTTTCTGCTGCAAATATATCAGAGCCACTATTAGCAGAGGTAGCATCCGTAACTGAATGTAAACATTTATGGAATAAGCACACATCTATCCTAAAATAAAGAGTACATACAGTATACACATAAGAAAATACTAGATGGACCATATGGTCTCATTCTTCCTTCACCCTTCTATGTTTCTATGGAGCCGACCATACACCAGGCCCTCATCCCTCCATATTGGGCTCAGTCATGGGGAGGGGGCACCACCACCTGCTATGAAGGAGGCATGGCATAGAACATACCAGTATGGGACAGCAGCAGCACCATGGGTTGCGTGAGCAGTGGGGCAAAAACTGCTTTTATTCTGCCACATTTGATTAAATCCACCTTCACCATAACTTTTTCCCTCATGTTGCCCAAAACCTTACATTTCATTCACTAATTTCCTTGGGGTGTGTTGGGCGGAAATGCCTGTGTGTTGACGCAGTCCCCTGTTGACGAGTCGAGAGTGTGACTGGCTTGTGCAAATGACCAGATTGCATAGATCAAAAATATACGTCACTACATGGGATGAGGTATTGAAATAAAGTATAGGGGCACCGTCTTCCCATGGAACCTGGGTCTCGACCCCAGTCCTAGGGCTCCTCTTATTCCTTCCAGGAACTGGGGTTCCTTTCCCTGGTAGGTGTCTGGGGGTGTCAACGGTCATGGGCAGGGGACTCATCCCTATTGGCTCACAGATTCCTTTAACTTCTCCTAGTGCGGGAGGGTCATACAAGCAATTACATACTATCCAAATAACAGACATTATAAGCCAACTAATAATCAAGCAGGTAAGCAAATGATTGGATCTCAGGAGCCAATGTGCTTGGCCCTTCTTCGGACCCTCCTTTAGCTGGGGGTCTGTTCCCAGCTTCCTCTTGTCCCCTTGGTGGGATGTCTGTCTGTGGCCCTGTAGGTAGGGCGTCTGTTCCTCTAACAGCTTCTTTTTCTCCATCTCCTGGGATGTTGAGGGTATGTAACTTTTTAACCCTTGACGCGTGTAACCAGTTAGGATATCCTTCTACTAGAATCGCTGTGCGAGTGACAGCCGTCACCTTAGTCGGTTCTTCAAAAGGGAACTCGGTCTTCGGATGGTCTCAATGCTTTTTCACTAGCTCTCGATCTCCCACTTTGAACTCATGGTATGGTTTCTGGAATAGAGAAGGAAATTTCTGACAATTTTTTGCCTCATTATGGGACATAACCTGTACTAGAGCCCTAGTGTGTTCCTCCTGCCTATCCCCTAAGGTGGCCCCTTTAGTTTCAGATCCCTCAATAGTTTTGTGCCAAGGTAATGGGAAGGGTCTTCCCATAATTAATTCATAAGGAAATAAACCGGTAATCCTGCTCTTCCTCCGAGGAAAAAATGTTTCCCGAATTCATCATATGTTGCTTGAGCGCCTCTGTGTCCTACTCCGTGTGCCTGCGCTATGAAGGGAGCCGCACTCCTAACGGGTATGCAAGGCTTTCCTTCTATGCTTCACAGTCCACTGTCTGGGGACTGGGTAGCACCAGCTGAAATAAGTCGGATATTTCTGCTGGCGTGGCATACTCCTGTAAGCAGCCTATAGTGTAGTCTAAAACTGGGTACAAAAAAGTGAACATGGCTGTATCCGTGACTGGCGGCGGCGGCTGGGTGCTAGGACCCAGCTAAAACTGTGCCGCGGCTTTGGCTGTTCTGTCTGCTAAATCATTTCCTGCGGCTATCTCCGTGGCCGTGCCCGTATGCACGCGGCAATGAATTATGGCGAGCTGAGCTGGCAGTAAAATGGCGCTTAACAGATTCCTTACTAAAGTGGCATGGGAAATGGGCTTTCCATCTGCAGAGACGAAGCCTCGTCTTTGCCAGATCATCCCGTGGTCCCAACAGACTCCGTGGGCGTACCGACTGTCAGTGTACACCGTTAGAGACTTACCTTCGAACAACTGACACGCGCGTGTAAGCGCAATGAGTTCTGCAGCTTGAGCGGATTTAAAAGGAATTTTCCTAGCTTCCAGTACTACATCTGGTAATTGGACAACCGCGTACCCCGTGAGAAAGATATCATCGTGGGGCCGGGAACAGGAGCTGTCAACGAAGACAACTTCAGAATTGGGTATTGGATTTGATTGCAAATCTGGGCGTGAAGATATTTCACTCTGGATTGCCGCATCACACTCATGAAGCGGAGGTATGTGATCCTCTTCCCCTTTTAACCCTAGCATAGCATTTAACATAGGGGCCGGTCCTTCAGTTAGGGGAGCATATTAAATTTCCAGGTGGGGGTTTGAGAGTAGAATTACTTCATAACCGCTGAGGCGCTGGGCGGTCATGTGCTGGGTATGTATGTTATTCAGGAGATGTTTAACATCATGGCCGGCATGAAGAACTGTGTGGTTGCCTAGAGTAACGGAGGTGGACTGCTCAACGACCATAGAACACGCGGCAAGCGTGCGTAGACAACCTGGCATACCTTGCACTTGTACGGGTAAAAGTTTAGAGAAAAATGCCACAGGTCTCAATTTGCCTCCATGCTCTTGGCATAACACGGAGGCGTAGCTGTACACATCAGCACGAACATACAAGTGAAAAGATTTTACATAGTCTGGCAAACCTAACCCAGGATTACATGACAGAGCCTCCTTCAATTTCACAAAAGCATTCAACATAGTGGGGGACCATTCTATGGTGTCAGGCTGATCTACATGTGTACATTCTCTCAGAATCTTGTCATAAAATGAACAATCTGGTATCCATTGGCGACAGTAGCCAATCGTGCCCAAGAAAGATAACATTTCTTTCCTTGTTCTCAGGTCCACTAAGCCCGAGATTATTGCCACTCTTTTAGGGCTAATCTTTCTCTGCCCTTCCGACAAAACAAAACCTAGGTAATCAACCTGATCCTGACACCATTGCATCTTATTCAGTGAAACCTTCAAACCATGAGTACATAAACATTTCAGTAGGAGAACGCTGTCTTCCTGGGCGGCTACCATGTTAGGGCTTGCTAGGAGCACGTCATCAGCGGACGCCAGCACAACCGAGCCACGCATAGGTGTAAACGCCTTGAGCACTTCTCTGAGGACAATGGCAAAAACTACCGGACTATTTACAAACCCCTGAGGTAAGCGGCTAAATGTCAGCTGAGTAGGGCCACCCTTAAGTCCGGGGTAGACAAATGCAAAAAGAGGTTGTGTCTCAGGATCTACAGGTATTCCAAAAAAGGCATTTTTTAAATCAAAGACGCTATAGACTGTAGCGTCGGCAGGTATGACCGTGAGCAAGGACACCACGTCTGGCACTACAGGTGCTAGGGGAACCACAAGTGCGTTAACCGCTCTGAGGTCCTGGACAAACCTATATGTGCCATCTGGTTTCCTTACCGGATTTATTGGAGAATTATAGGGTGACACTATAGGCACCAGCACTCCATTGGCTAGGAAACCCTCAATTAAAGGTCTTATACCCTCTTCTCTTTCTTGATTTAGCGGGTATTGTTTGATGTAACACGGGGGTAGTATCAGGCTTGAGACATGCCTGATACGGGGTGACGTTTTTAAGACCCACATTGTATTCTCCCTTTGCCCAAACATCCAAGGGGACCTCAGGGTCCTCCCAGGGCAGCATTGGGAAACACGCGGTGGGCTGGGGACCCATACGAGCCCCCTTTTTTCTTGTTGTGGGGGGCGTTAGTGTGAACAGGGCACTTGTAACCTGTACTCCTCCGTCCGGGGTCATACACAGTGAGATAGCCATTAGATCTCTGCCCAAAAGATTTATAGGACACGTCTCCATTACTTTAAACATGTGTTTGATTCTTGGACCACCCCTTGTATCACTAACTGTGAGGGGAGGTAATTCAAAGGTCCTAGTCAAGATCCCATTGATACCCATTGAAGGAGAGGCTTCCCTTTTCTGTCCCTTATACATGTTTCTTCCTAACACACTGCAGGTAGCACCAAGAAATTAAGTAGTTTTCCCTCTACCATTAAATCCACACAAGGCTGCTGAGAAAAATGTTGGGACACAATTGGGAAAATGGGTGTGCCTTCTCCTGGGCACCCCTATTGGGGACCCACGGATCTCCAGTTAACATTGATCTTGGGTCCCTTTGGAGGAGGGGCTCCCATCTCTCTCTATGGGGGTTGTTGGTATTGTCTCTGGTTGCCCTGATTCTGGTTCCTGGGATAGGGACACTCATTTTTCCAGTGGTCAGGACTGCCACAATTAAAACAGTATGACCCTGGAGGTAGTTGCTGGGGTATGGGTCTACCCTGCCAGAGCTTTTTAGGGTTGCTCCCTGGGTGGCGGTTCTGATAGCCTCGGTTCTGATAACCCTTGTTAACCTGATTCATGTGGTATCCTCTGCTTTTCTCCCTCTTCCATGGTTTGGGTCGCCAGTATTCGTTCTGCGGCATGGCAGGTAGTTGAACATCAACTCCTTGCATGACCGCATGGGTTATAGAGGACTTTGGGGTCTCAAAACATCCCGCGGCGTCTTTGGCCAGAAGAGCCTTCTCAAACTCACCTATGGTCTGTGAAGTCCAGTCGGAGATCTGCTGCCTGATCTGCAACCCAATACCTGGGAGACAGTTTGTCTGATAAGTCTGGACGCATAAGGTGTGCATCCCATCCCTGTCCCCCATCTGGCTCTCAGTCTCCCACACCTCCAGAAACCTCTTCCAAAACTCAGTGACTGACTCTCCCTTGCGTTGTTTGCAACCCAGGGAGGGGGCCATACTAGCGCGTGGTTTGAAGGATTCCTGTAGTTGTTGATAGACCTGTCTCCACATCATTTCCATATTGTCACCTTTGTATAATTTGATTTTCCCGGGTGGCGCTGACACATCAGTCTCATCCATGTGCTCTATCTGTGTCCAATCTATGAGGTGACCTTCCCCGGTGATGCGGTCTACAACTAACTTAATGTCTTCAGGTATGTAGTTCTTTCCTTGTAAAGCCCTGTTTAAATATTTAATAGTGGACCTGGAGGATTTGGAAGGATGGGGACAATTCTTTACAATGTGGTCAATCTCCTTGAAATCAGGTGGAGTTACCACCATGATTTCAGCTGCGGTGAGGAAGGGGTATTCCGCTGTACTATCCTCTATCACTTTGTCTACTTGTTTCTTTTCCCCCCTTGTCCTCTCGGCCATTATCGCGTTACTATCCAAGTGGTTCTTTTTGTAGATGTGACGGTAAAACTTATAGGGCTCGATTTGGGGCTAGGTTTAGGAGGGCTATGGGACTCCATTTTCGTCTCTTCTCTGTCCCTGTTACTGGCCTCCACCTGTCTCTTATGAGCCTCGTAGAATACCGTACTTGCTGCGGCTTCACTGAGTCCCGCAAGAGAGGGGTACGCTGTCGTCGTGACAGTTTCAACTGTTACAGTCTTAGGTTTTCTTTTGTCTTCATAAGGAGGGGGCGGTGCTCTGGCATTTTTAGACCCGTATCTGGTTCTCTCTTGATCATACTTCACTTTTAACTCCTTCTTATTCATCTTACTCCTAAAGCAATACAACAAATAATCTTAACACTCTATTTTCAGAGAGAAAAAGCTTTTAGTGGTCAGGTAAACTCACAGTAAACAGACAAATCTGTTCCCAAATCACAAATAACCTTAATTTATATAGCGCGCTTCAAATAACCTAGCGGCGGTTCCCTACGAACCCCGCAACGCCTCGCTAAGACCGCGAGAGGCACCTAGGGCAAGTCCTTTAACCTTCTCTCAGGGTTAGGTGTATAAATTACCTACCCCCTTCAAGGAGACATGCCCGCATTCTCCACCACTGAAAAACTGCCCCTATTGCCCCGGCAGATACTTGAGAGCGACTCCCGTTGAGTCCTCTACCTGGGATTACCTTATTTGTCTGTAGACCAGAGTTACCTTCACACTGCAGATGTCCAGAGCCCCCACCAAGCGCAAGAAAGACACGTAACAGCTATTCTCGGTGTGGACTGTTTATTACGTCGCGATTTTCAGTATATAAAGCATGATAAGGCATAGGCGGGGAAACAATAAGATGCTGCTCCAAATAAGGTTCTTTAGTGAACATTTGATTTTTAATTGGAGTAGCTGTATCAATACCTTGCTGTCCGGGGTGTGTGCTGGGCGTGGATATACATCAGCCCATTGTGTGTCATGGGACTTTCCAGACACCAACTTGCCCAGAGACATTTCTCAGAAAACAGGTTGTTATGTTCCGTGGTCAGAACATTCCAATCCCAGAGATAACGGTTACTCCATTATTCTCACTCTTGAATCTTAAAGCAATCCTCTTAAGCGTAAGCCATGCAGTAGCCATTTTGTTACTTTGTACCTACACACCCTTTCATGGAGCAAATGTTGTCCACTTACCTTCCCAGCACTCTATCATGGTTGATTGTCCTCCAGCATCTGATTGCCTTCCCACAGCCTTGTTTCTGGTGGGCTGCAGGGGGACTATCAAAAGCAACACAGGAATGCCAGGAAGGTGTGTGGTAGGGGAGGGCTGGCTGTCGAGAGTACCGGGAGTAAGCCGTAGCTTGTCTTGCACTGGTTGGTTCTTGATTACTGGGTGGGCTAGTCCAGGTCCTGCTGTGTGTCCCACAATGTGGGCAAGTGAATGGATGGCAGGTACTCTTGGCTGCAGCCTACGGTGGCTGGGCTGCAACACAGCATAGGTTCTGGCCATGTCAGCTCTTGGCATCTCTCAATGCTGAATGCCAACAGCTACATGCAGAACTGGAACTTTTGTATTACAGAGGCAGAACTGTAAAACCACCCTGCATGTTCACAACCTCTCCCCCCCCCCCCCCCTTTTCAGAGCCGTGGTCACTACTACACTACTAGTCTGTGCTTCTGCCTGACTGCTGACATGGCTGGAATGGCAGGCAAGGTAAGGAGAATGGGGGGGCAGCCACACTGTCTGTTAGGGGATTGGGGGTATTCTGCAAAATTGCCTGCATGGATTGGTGGGGGAGGGGATTCTGTGCACTGCCTGTTGTAGGGGATTGTGGGTATTCTGCCACACTGCCTGTAGGAATTGGGGGAAAGGGATTCTGTATACTGCCTTTTAAAGGGGATTGGAGGTATTCTGCCACTCTGCCTCTAGGGATTGGGGGTATTCTGCATACTACCTATTATAGGGGATTGGGAGTATTCTGCCACTCTCCCTGTAGGGATTGGTGGGGATTCTGCATACTGTCTATCATATGGGATTGGGGGTATTCTACCACTCTGCCTGTAGGGATTGGGAGGATTCTGCATACTGCCTTCTATAAGGGATAAGGGGTATTCTGCCGCTCTGCCTGTAGGGATTGGGAGGATTCTGCATACTGCCTTCTTTAGGGGATAAGGGGTATTCTACCACTCTGCCTGTAGGGATTGGGGATATTCTGCAACACTGCCTGTAGGGATGGGGGGAGATTCTGTGCACTGCCCATTATAGGCACGATTAGAAAAAAATATAATTTTAGGAAACTTCCTACTGGGAAATGGTGGCTCATTAATCGTCTCATTTTTTGACCTTCCCTTTATAATGCCCTTTATCATTTAATATTTAAAGCAGAGACGCCGCTCTAATATGTTCCCTGCGCGTTACACTAACGTTGCAAATGTCACCGTGACCCATGTAATTGATGAAGATGAGGGGAAATGAGATGGACAGAGCAAATGGAGATAATGTTTACCCATCCCAGATTACTGGTGTTTCATCACTGTGTCATTCATTTATGACTACAGATAAAATTCATGTCCCATTAAATGTCTCTACTTATGACGCTTTATTAATACATTTAATCACCAAATTAGCCTATCGAGTAACACAGACGGAATTTACAAAATGGATCTTGTATCTTTACATAATGTAGTGGATTAATTTAAAGATACCCACTGGCCAATATTCAGATCTGCATGTATACCCCCTTCTTATTTAGATCCATATTAGTTTAACTACAAGAAATCTCCTGTATAGATCTGACCCCACTCTTTTCTGTAACAGTTACCTTGCCTCCTCACAGTCCTGAATAAATCGCAGATTTGTTCATAACCCCCCCTCATGTGTCACAAGGCTACAGGGCAATCAAGTCAAAAAGTTCAGGAAAATTAGAGGAGCTTTACATTTCCCATCTCATTCCCAGTTAGGATGTTTGGGTGGCCCTTACTATCGTATTCACTATTTACCTGCAACGTTTTAGCTCTTCAACCTTTGGATTAATTGTTCTTGCTTCTGTCTGCATGTGTGTGTGTGTGTGTGTGTGTGTGTGTGTCAATGAAATAAACCTTCACACCAGCACTAACCTCAACAGGTGTAATCACTTAGGAACCTAAGCTACTGCGCCTCTACCAATCTCTGTCTAATCATACAGGAACCTATGCGGCCTCCCTCAACCTTGGCTTGTCTGATGGCTTGTCTCTTAGTAAGCTCTGCTACCTCCACTGACCTTGGCTTGCCTGATTATTTAAACCAAACCTTCAGCATCATATAATTAAAAGCTCAAACCCTTAAAAAACTATTCCCCAGCATGTACAATTAATATATTTTACGTTTTTATTTGCTTATTTTTCTGCTATGCTTCAACTCAGAAGCTCTAGGATAGAGGTGCCGCCATCATGCCTCAGAAGCATCACATATTGAGGAGAGGGGTGAAAAATACAGGGGGGTGGGTTATAGCTGTGCTTTGTACAGACAGAGCAATCCCAGAATGCAGAGAGGCACAGACAGAAGAAGCTTCCAGACTGAGACTCTACGGGCCACCATCTTGGATGTTAAAAGGCTCACAAAACCCAATAGGTGCAGGTGGGATGATTTTTAATGTGAACCACCTGTTTGTACAGGGTGGGGGAAACATACAAGATAGGCTCTTATTCAGGGTAAAGGTCTGGTTTAAGAACCTATACTCCCTCAACCAACCCCGGTTTTCTGATTTCTTAGGAACCCATGCTGCCTCCACCAATCTCTGCTAGTCTGATTGCCTAGTAACCTATGCTGCCTCCGCTTATCCAAGCTTGTCTGATTGCTTACTAATCTATGCTGCCTGCATTGACCTCAGCTTGTCTTATTGCTTAGAAACTGATGCTTCATCCACTGACCTGAGCTTGTCTGATTGCTTAGGGACCTACAGCATGCTGTCTACACCAACCTCAGCCTTTCAGATTTCTTAGTAATCTATGCTGGTACCATCAACCACAGCTTGTCTGATTAGAAACCTATGCTTCATTTACCTAGGAACCTAGGGAACCTAGGCTGCCTCCAGGGGCATAATTTGAGGGGGTGCAACTGCACCAGGGGCCTGAAGGTCAGGGACCGGGCCCATCATTGTTGTTCCTCTACCTTATTTATCATATTTGTGCTCACTTGGCATCATTTAGCTAACTGAAGCCGCATTTGTCTCTGATGTTTTAGTCTCTAGTTGGCTGCATCCAATTGAGTTAAAAGACAGAAAAAAGTTTACTGTTTGAGCCATTAAAGGGCCCCATTTAATGTTCACACCAGGGCCCCGTCACATTTAGTAATGGCACTGGCTGCCTCCATTGACCTCAGCTTGCCTCATTGTTTAGAACAAACTTCCTCCTCAAGGGCCGAGACAGGCCAGGTTTTGCAGCTCTCTATGCTGATGCACAGATGTATTAATTAGGGCTATAGCTCTGTCTGAGCACCAGTTAATTCACCTGTGGAGTAGCGTGGAGAGCTGCAAAACCTGGCCTGTCTCGGCCCTTGAGGAGGAACTTTGAGGACTACTGGTTTAGAAGCCTACAGTATGCTGCCTCCACCAACCTCAACTTGTCTGATTACTTAGGAACCTATGCTGCCTGCACTAACCTCAACTTGTCTAATAACTAGTGATGAGCTGGAGCAGGGTCTATCTAGCACAGAAGTCCACAGTATCCAGCATTTGGTACTCGCGAATGGCAAATACAATTACTCCAGCTTCCGCTACCCTGTTAACTGGTTCACAAACTGTTAAAAATATAAAAAAATACATTTGAAAAGACACTTTTTGAGTTCTGCTTATGGCATAGCTGTCACATGACCGCTGTGTCACATGGACAAGACACATAGAGACTCGTGCAGCAACGGGACTTGGGAGTATAAGTATGCTGCCCGTTCACATGCTTTGCACCCGGTCATGGCATGGCCAACGCCACGCCACATGTTAAATTGTAAACGATGTTACCACATGGTATATCGGGGGGGGGGGGCTTATGCACACTACCTTTTATGGGCTTCAAGGGGAATTTTGCACGCTGCCTACTATTGGGGTTCGGGGGTGGGGGATCTGCACACTACCTTTTAAGGGGGTTCTGTGAGGAAGGTATTTTAGCATGTGATTTGGTTCAGAATATTTCTTATTTTCCTCCTTTAAACCCTAGGCGTAATTTATGGTCAGGTGCATCCTATAATATAGAGTTTAATAAAATGCTTAAAAATGCTGTAAAGAGGAACAAATTTGACTTTCCTGTGTTCTGTTTCGTGCCCTGGGGAGCAGCAGCAGAAGCACTACTGTAACTTACCTGACCCCCGATACTCTTCTCCCTGTGGCAGCGGCTTGCCAAACTGGCGCCAGGCGGGGCACCAAAATAATGGCTGCTGGCTCCCATGAGTGAGGACACTCCTAGTGCTGACACTAGAAGTGTCCTCACTTATGGGAGCCGGCGGCCATCTGTTTGTAGCCCCGGCTGAGGCCAGTTTAGAACGCCACCGCCGTCACCACTGCCATTGCACTAACAGGAAGAGGATCGGAGTTCAAGTAGGTTGCAGCAGCGCTTCTGCTGCACACTCTGCCCAAAATTCGGGTTTTATTGATTATAGTGGACACAGGGTTAGGGTCCCTGAACATTTATTCAAAGTTCGTCCGAACTTGCCAAACTTTCTCTAATGACAACGTCATTCGGCAGGCAGCTCTAATGAGAGACGCAATGTCATAGCAGGTGTCTCTCACTGGACGAGAGCCTGTACATGCACCGCTGAAACAAGGTGGGTTTTGGGGGGTTTCCCACAGCAAGAAGATTCAGCAGCCGGCCCTGGAATCTTTTGTTCTACTTTAAAGGGTCATTCCAGGCAAAATATTAATTTGGCCTGCCTTTTGTTCTCCCCATGCTGGCTCCGAGTGGCTAAATCTTTCATTCAGTCATCATTTATATTTCCTCCTTGATAAGCCCTGGTGAATTTTTTCTCTTCTGCTAGGCCTTGCCATGCAGGCAGTCATCACTCGCTGCTGTATGACCATGAAGGTCCCTGATAAATAATATTCAATGAATATTTATAGGACATCACTAGCAGAGAAGAGCACACAACCAGTGCTGAGGCTATGTGGGATGAAACGTGCATAACCAAAGGCCCAATGCCACAGCTTACAAGCCATGAAGGTGTGAGAGCATATATGCTCGGTGTACTCGACAAGTAACTATGGAAAAGAGGAGCATGTCTGGCTGGGCAAAAACAACAAAGATACTTACCATAAGTCCTGCCCAGCTGATTGGCCCTATTCCGGTAGTTTGAAACTTACCTCCACCAGAGATCCAGACCGCTCATGAGCATGGCCCATAGTTGCCTTGCTGCCTCCTCTCTGTCCTCTTACATTGGTCACGGTGACTGACCACACCCACTGCATTTATTTCAGTGGGGGGAGGCGTACTAAGGGCTGGCATGTCCTTTCAATTGTAGTAAATGATGCAGAACTGTAGGTGAGTATTTTTTTTTTTTGTTTTTGCCAACACAAGGACTTTAAACAAAAATATGCTCTTAAAACCCACAGAACAGGTAAATAAAATAATCAGTGCATGGTGGTGGATTTTACTTTTTATGACTTCATAGAGCTGATGTAAAAAGTGATGCTGGTTTGTAAAAAACAGAGTAATTGTATTCCATCTGTTGACTAGAAATGAGCAGATCTTACAACTTATCCAAATCTGACTGGGAAAATCAGTTTGGACACATTAGCACCTTAGTATCTTGCCTATATATTAAATTGCCTATATATTATTTATTTACAGTAGGGTTTGCTCTATAAGACGCACCTCCATATAAGACACACCTAGTTTTTAAAAAAATATTCTGAAACAAATTTTGTGCTAAAACACCAATCAATGACCAAATAATAGGAAAGCAACATCCCCCAATTACAGGCAGTGTGGCATTCTTCCTCCTCCCATTCCTCATAAACAGTGTGGCATTCCCCCCATCCTATTTCCATAGGCAGTGTTGCATTGCCCCCATCCCATTCCCATAAGCAGTGTGGCATCCCCCATCACATTCCCATAGGCAATGTGGCATTCCCCCCTCCCGTTTCCATAGGCAGTGCTGCATTACCCCCATCCCATTCCCATAAGCAGTTTGGCATCCCCCATCACATTCCCATAGGCAGTGTGGCATTCCCCCATCCCATTCCCATAGGCAGTGTGGCATTCCCCCATCACATTCCCATAGGCAGTGTGACATTCCCCCATCCCATTCCCATAGGCAGTGTGGCATTCCCCCATCCTATTCCCATAGGCAGTGTGGCATTCCCCCATCACATTCCCATAGGCAGTGTGGCATTCCCCCATCCCATTCCCATAGGCAGTGTGGCATTCCCCCATCCCATTCCCATAGGCAGTGTGGCATTCCCCCATCCCATTCCCATAGGCAGTGTGGCATTCCCCCATCACATTCCCATAGGCAGTGTGGCATCCCCCATCACATTCCCATAGGCAGTGTGGCATTCCCCCATCCCATTCCCATAGGCAGTGTGGCATTCCCCCATCCCATTCCCATAGGCAGTGTGGCATCCCCCATCCCATTCCCATAGGCAGTGTGGCATTCCCTCATCACATTCCCATAGGCAGTGTGGCATTCCCCCATCCCATTCCCATAGGCAGTGTGGCATTCCCCCATCCCATTCCCATAGGCAGTGTGGCATTCCCCCATCCCATTCCCATAGGCAGTGTGGCATCCCCCATCACATTCCCACAGGCAGTGTGGCATTCCCCCATCACATTCCCATAGGCAGTGTGGCATTCCCCCCTCCCATTCCTATAGGCAGCATGGCATTCCTCCCACCCATTTCTTCTGGTGGCCGGAGTGTGTGGAGTTATTGTATCTGGCATTCGGGAGTACCAAATTCTGGATACTGGGGACTATCATGCCAAGGGCTTCCAAGCCTGATTGTCACCCTCTCCATCTCATTACTAATTATCACCTTATTGGGCATAATTGTCTTCTATAATTCTATGCAAGTGTACCTAGAAGAACTGATGCTGTTTTTAATGCAAAGTACACGTTTCTTCTGTTCACTCACTTGATTTACCGAGCAGACCTTTTGCTAATATATATATATATATATATATATATATATATATATATATTCAAAAATATTACTGGGAAAATCATTTAAAATAATACAATTGTGGTTTATTACCCAACAAATA
Source organism: Gastrophryne carolinensis (assembly GCA_027917425.1). Lineage (NCBI taxonomy): Eukaryota > Metazoa > Chordata > Amphibia > Anura > Microhylidae > Gastrophryne > Gastrophryne carolinensis. The sequence continues at coordinate 90,218,114 of CM051243.1, forward strand.
AAAGTGAGATTCAAACCCTGGACACCAACCTAAAGGTGAGCTATTCTGCGCTGCAAATTTTATCCTACATGCTGGCAATCACATCAGCACCCTGCCGTGCCCATTGGATGTGATACGCATATTCCTGTGCATTGTGATTTTCTCAGTGTGTAGCGGTGCACTACAATATGCATGGTAAGACATATTGAATCTGTACCACTCCAATATGTCATCACCACTACTGTAACTCCTGGGTTATTTAGCAACTTTGTAAATTTTAAAGGAGGATATGTTCATTGATGTTGTATCAGACTCTAGTGTGACCAGTTCTTATAATTCCTAAATTTGGAACAGAATATGATTCTATTCAAGTCTATGCATCTATGCTTGCTCATCTTTTAATCTAAAATAAAGCATGAATTTATCCTTAATTTCATGAGAAATATATTTTTATTGAATCACATCCATAATGTATTAGGGCTATGAATAATTATATTAGAATATCAACTTCTTATTTCCGTTCTGAAATATTGCCAAATTCTGGTATATTATATTTAAATACTGAAGTATATGCAGAGCTATTCATTTTGTCTAGTCTATTTTTTCATGTTCTATATTTACTTTTGAAAAAGGGTTATTGTAATTTGCTTAATTGTTAAAAAATATATATATATTATATATATAAAATATGAGTTTGCATCTCCTTTAAAAACTTTCATCATGATTACTTAAATTACGAGTCTGTGGGATGTCATTTTGGTAAATTCCTGCAATTTCTAAGAAGGGATTTGCGCTTTACCATGCTTGGTTTTATAGAGTTAATTAGCCCACAATTTTATATTCTATCTTTGGCATCTAGATGGAGGGGAACGAGCAGCAGATGGAATACAGAACATTTGTATATTCTTGTTAGGCGCCCTGCACCTACCTGAAGTGAATGCTAACTAGATGATGGCGACAATATCAAACACTGCACTCTCCATGTGGAGTGGAAAGCCGTGGATTTGAATCCTCTTTTTTTTTTTCTTCCGAGAGCCCCTAACTGGCTGCTTTTTTTTTTTTTTTTAAAGAAGCAAAAGATAACATAATTAACATGTGACGCCTGCCACAATAAAATATGAATAAATGTGACTCCTTCAACAATTATATAATAGGAATGAGATAACCAGGGAAGAAAGAAACCTAGAAATAGAGTTCATTCTGTAGAGAATCAGCACTGGTGCAGAAAATCTAAATGTGTTCTAATTTAAATTGTAAAGACAATGACTAACCAAATCAGTTATTTAAATAAAATAGACCCTGTACTGTATCTGGATGGTCAATTGTAGTGTTGCCATTCAGATGGGTATTGTATTATATTTAGACTTCCAGTTTAAACTACAATGATAGATTATTATATATACTATAATATAGACTATAATTTTGCTGATTAGATTTGGTTCACTAAGCACAGAATTTTGGTAAAACCAACCATGTAAATTCTAGAAAAAGAAATTTGTACGCCACTTACCTCCGAGAAAATATCCACAGTGTGGGGCTGCTGGGATGGAAAGGGTTGCTGGCCATTTTCCTGGAGTACGTGTAGGAATGTATTATGACGTTGAGCCCTCCCATGTTGTATTCTTCCTTAATATAGTATTCCCCCACCTATTACATTTGGAGGCTGATTCACTACTAATGCCAGGTATTGCCAGATGGGCATCTGTATAGCGGCGCTTAGAGCATCAGGTATAGGGCGCTGTAACAGAGCATCTCGGTCGCTGTAGTAACATGGCCGGCATTGATGAATATGATGTGTTTTGGGCGCTGTAACAACAGTATAGCGCTGCAGCGAGAGAGAGGTAGCGCCAGCTCAGTGCATCTGCCACTCGGCGCTCCACACCATATTTAACAAAACACTAGATGCACACAGCATCAGTGCACATGAAAACACTGAATGACATTGTTTTAACACTGTGACATTAACACTTTAGTGCCAGACCTGTAATGACAATACTGCATAAAAATATAAAAAGTCAAAAAAGTTTCTAAAAGTGTTTGTTTGCAGACAGGAGTGGTTACATAATGATTTGAGCATTAAAACAATATCTATACACAACTAATGAAGCCCCATGGAAATGTATGGGAAAGCGCTATGGAGCGACAGGTACTACATGACGCTCCTGAGCCTAGTGCTCCGGTGCTATACGCTGAGCCACCTGGATTAATACATGTGTCGCTACATGGCGCTGTTAGAGGCGCTCACCAGATTCGCTTTATTAAATGTGGTTTTGTGTACAGCGCCAGGCGCTGCCTGCCGCTACGTGGCACTACCTGGCGCTATCCCTTCTTAAATAACCCCCTAAGTTTTATAACATGATCGTCTAGATTTTCTCTTGTACCTTGTTTCCCCTAGTGCTACCTGTGGTTAACTATTTTTCAAGCTCAGCTTTCAGCTTATACTTTACACTAATTGTGTCCTAGCCATATACTGCAGCAGCTGCTGATTTTCAAGGAGAGGCCTTGTCACAACTACCAACCCATATGCTCGGGTTTTTATTCAATAACACCATCTACTTGTTACTTATTTGTTGCGGACATTGTGAGCGCATGAGCTATACCGATTGAGCTGTAGACATATATAGCAGCAGCTGCCGTCATTTCGTAAGAGGGCTCGTAGTAACTACAAAACGTCATTGGTTTTCATCACGTTAGGGGTGGGACCTGATGATGCCACTTCGATCTAGCCATGTGCTTATGTTCACTGTGTATCCACACCCTGCTGTTTAGGACTGGAAACTACCTTACCCAGCAGCACCTTATGCTTATTTGCTCTACTTGGTGGTTGACTGAATGCTTTCACCTGATCATCTGCTTTACTATATAGTCATTGCACCTGTAGATTCCAGACATTGGCTTGATACAGGGGATCTCCCCGAAACGAGTCGCCCTCACCCCCTTCACCCTTTGATGGACTTTTAATCATTTGGAATTGAAGACTAAGTTTTAATCTACTGCCTGGGAAGCAATGGTTTTTCAACCATGAAAATTGCTAGTACAATTTTGTATCTGTATTTGAAATTATACATTTTGTCCATCCCTACTTATACTTTTTTAAATAATGAAAGCTATTGAATTTCCAATAACGCCAAGGTACTCTTTACCGAGTTAATGCATTTTTACAGTCTTAAAGGTAGCCCACTTTAACATACTATAATTGTGGTATAAGTCTACATATATATAAGCATATAAGCATACAGTGGTCAAATAAGCATGTGACTATTAATTTCTATTAAATATTTACGTATTATATATTAATTTAATTGACACATAAGGCCAGCTGTTGCATTGTACAATATTAAAACAGTGATCAAATTATTGTAATGTTGGCAACAAATGTGTTACAGCTTTACATGGCTGGAACTGCCCAATTATTTAATAGAAAACCTGACCCAACACCTAATGCAGTCCTCAGGTACCTTAAATGGATCATCCAGGTTCAGTGTAAAAACAAATGATTGTATACTTACCTTTCATGCAGACATTCATCCTGGTGTTTTGCTGGACAAAACATTGATGAGATCTGGCCCCTTTTTTGTAGCCCAGACCCCAGATTTTATTTACTTTTGATTACCTTTTTTTTTTTAGCATAGAGAAGGTGATTTATCGCCACCACTCTTGCATCAAAGTTTATGTGTGCAGGGGAGGATAGCTGATCCTTGCTTCTTGTGAGTGCCAGCAAATATGATGGAATATATGCAAATCCTCCAACTATTTTCTTTCAAGAGACCAGACTGGCAGGTAATCTGCTGTCCAGGAGGAAAGACTGTGAGTTTAGGGAATGTCTGTAAAGTTACAGAATGACTAGGTCCTATAGTTAAAGGCAGGGCTGTAGAGTCGGAGTCGTAAAAAAGGGACCAACCCTGACTTTAGCATAAAAAAGAAAATCTCTTACTAATATTCTATAACTTTCATGGAAATTTTTGAAACTTTCAATCTAAGGCCCTACTAAATAACACAGAGGAGTAGCTAGGCTTTCTGGCACCCATGGAAAAGATTCAAAATGGTGCCCCCCACCTGTTCTCAGGCCCCCCTTTGGTGCCACCCTGACCTGCTGCACCCAGGGCAAGTGCCCCCCCCCCCCCCCCAGCTATGCCCCTGAATAACAATCAGTGATAAGCAGCAACAGATTGATCTAGTGGTCATAGATGAGTTCTCCAGTCTCCCCTGTCCCTTATACTTGGTATCCTCATGTTGTCCGAAGGCCCTTAGTTACAATGGCTGAAACTCCCAGGAATGTAAATGTATTGTCCAGGTAGAAACAAGTCTATACTTACCTTCAGCTCCAATGGCGGAGAGCCAGCATTTCTGTGTTTCCAGCATTGCTGGCCTCTCATGGGAGCATCCATGGAGCCTTGTTTACGACCCAACAAGCCTACTCCAATTGCAATGGAGGGAGCGTCCCAAACTGGGTTCATCACATCTGGCCTTGACATGCCCCCTCTATTGCAATAAATGGAGTAGGAGTGTTAGGAGATGTAAAGCCATAGTAATGGACGCCACCATGTCGGCCCAGTGATGGAGGATGTAATTGCTCGTTCTCTCTCATTTATAAGCATGAAGATGCCAGCACTGCACGGAGGAGCTGCAGGGGACAAAAGGTGAGTGTATAACTTTTCATGTTATTGCCTGGACAGGAACTTTAAAGGGGGCATGCCAGGCAAAGGATTAAATTAGGTTTTATTCAGCCTGCTTTATATTTCTTCTCCCTTTTATTGGGCCTCTTCAGCATCAGATGATGGCTTATACATGCATATTTCAGTGTAAAATTTCTCCCTGAAGTGCATTCATTTTGGGGACTGAGAAAGAGGAGTAAGCATGAAGGAGCAAGTTCAACAGGGTTCATCAGAGAAAGCAAAGTGCTGGTAAATGAAAGATTCAGCCCCTAACAGCCAGCATGGGGCAAGCAGAAATCAGCTAAATTAAACCTTTATATTTAGGAAGGCAGGTCAAATGTTCTTGAAGGGTAAGTCTAAACACCAGGCAGTGCACCTGGAGAGAGACACTTTAGAACAAATTAGGGATAAAAGCTGCCTTGTCGTCTAGCTATAGTTGTAGAGAAATGACGATTGCAATAGTGATAATGAAACAGAAATGTTATTTACATTTCAAGAATAGAGCAAAGGTGTGTGCAGAATTTTCATGTTATCATTCATTATTATGAGAACCCCTCATTACATTGTACAGAAGAAAAATAATAACTGGTTTAGTAGTACTCTCAAGGTAAGTCCAATGTTAGAGATGGGGGTCCATCTATCTGGACGTGCAAGCCTTCACATGAGATCCCTCCTCTCCTACCCCAATCTAAACAGACACTGATGCTCACCTAACTACAACATAGACATTTAAGGAGAACTCTAAGTTTTTACAAGATTATTGCCAAGCTGTTACCATCTTTGTCTGGCTTACACCTCAACCCCAGCATATGTTTTATTAAAGCTCCTTCTTGGTGCATTCATAAAAAACAATTATAGTCCAGGTGAGAGCAACTGGGTGCTTCATAACAGGGAGAAACATATCCCCAGTGAAGCAACTGAGGACCCCCCTCTCTAACACTGGACTTACCTTGGGAGTATTCCTAACCCAGTTGTGCAGGCTGATTTATTACTAGTGCCAGCTATTGGCAGATGAGCGTCTGTACAGAGGCAAACGCTAGTATACGCTGTGATCGTCTGTCGGGCACTGTAACAGAGCATCTCAGTCGCTGTAGTAACCTGGCTGGCATTGATGAATGAGATGTTGGGCTTTCTAACACCAGTACAGCGTTGCAGGGAGCGAAAGGTAGCACCAGCTCATTGCGACCGACTCTCAGTGACTCACACCATATTCAACAAAAAAACAGACTCACAGAACGTTGGCGCTCTGGATCTGGTCGCTATAGCATAGAGCGCCAGACGCTGTGTGATTAAAGTTTGTTTTTGAATACATATCCACCAGTAACAAAGCGAAAACACATGGAATTACATTGTTGTAACATTGTGACATTAATACCAGACCTGTAAGGACAATTCTACATAAAAATATAAAAAAATCAAAAAAGTTTTCAAAAATGACTTTTTCTAGGCCAGGGGAGGTGGCACAATTATTTGAGAGAAAAAAATGATAGGTAATACCTAGCGCTCTGGGAGCTAGAGCTCTGTTTAATTATAACTATTGCAATCAGCAATTTTTCTACAGCACATATAACCAGATGGAGAGGAAGGTATAATCATTCATTCATTTAACCCTTTGCCTGGAATGGCCCTTTAAAGTATTTGTTCAGTAATTTTATTCTAGTAAATAGGCTTTATGTTTTAAGTAGCCTGATTATATAATAGTGAGAGAAAGCTGGATGTTACCATTTTACTACAGTGAAATGTATTACTAATTACTGACTATATATGAAGGAGTCAGATTCAGAGTCGGAGTCAGGATTTGGCTTACGGACTCCACAGCCTCGGTTAAAGGTCATCTGCAGGCAATGTTAAAAAATACGCACATTACCCTCCTGCAGCTTCCGGACTGATGTTTCACAACTTTGCCACTTGTATTCTGGGTATGTTCATTAGTCTGTTTTCAGCTTGTAGGAAAAATGTTAAATTAAGAATCTGAGAAGAAGAGGTGGTGAAATGACCATGAGGGTGCCCAAGGGCACGGACATAACTGAGACCATGAGGTTAGAAATAAGCATGAAACTGGGCACAAGGGTAAGCAAAAGGAGCAAGAGGAAAAGATTATCCTGTGGACCAAAGTAGACCAAAAAGAGGCCATGGAGTATATGGGACTTCAGGACTGCCTAATTTCCTCTCCAAGGGCATCCATATTTGGGATACCTCGCTGTGTAAAATCCCCCAGGTCGACCAGTAAACACCAACGGCGCATGCGTAAGTTGTGGCTGTGGCTGTCGTCTGCTATTTCTTAAGCAGGAGGCACGCCTGTGCCAGGCATTTTTCAATCACGAACACGCACCCTGTTAGAGGGTAGCGGAGACTCGGCTCATCTTGGCCCTAAGCCAAGTCTTACATGATTAGATTTGATGTGAGCTTAGCTGAGAGCACTGACTGGATGAGAGCCGCACATCCAACGCAGGACCGGGGAAATTTGAGTTCCCTGGGTGACCAGGGGGCAAGGACCAAAACCTGTGATATTGAAAATTCCGAGTTTGGTGCACTTAGTGAGCAAGGACATGATGCCGACCAAGAGTAGGAGATTAGGAAACAACATCAAGCTAGACAACAACCTATAGTTAAGAAGAACCACAAGGAAAAGCAAAAGATTGAGGTTATGAAAGAGAAGAGAGTTTAAAGCAAGGCAAGGGTGTGAGGGAGCAAGAAGCAAGAGCATATGGACAAGAATAAGCAAAGGAATAAGACTGGCCAAAATCATGGGGTTATAAAGGAGCATGAGCAGGGACAAGAGATCTGAATCACTAAGATCATAAGGCTGACCAAGAGCTTTAGCTAGGCAAGAGCACTGATCAAGAGTTTGAAGGCAAGAATAAATGTGAGAGCAAGCAGAAGCATGGGGATAAGTACAGCATTAGGGTAAGAATAAACCGGACCTTCAGCATAATTTCATGAAAAGCCAAAACCCTTATAAATCTATTCCCCAACATCTAATATTGATAGATACATTTTTTAGATGTTTACTTTTTAATCTTACCCTCACTGGGCTGCAACTCTGTTCAGGAGGTAGGTCGGATATTTTTTAATGTGAGCAATCTGTATGTACAGGGTGGAGGAAACGTATAAGATAGGCTCTTATTTAGGGTGAAGGTCTGGTTTAAGAAGCAATATGAAGCAAGGGTTTGAAGGTAAGCAGCAACAAGAGAATGAAAATCGGCAGGAGCTTGAGACTGACCAAGAGCAAGAGGTTAGGAAAGAGAATGATGGAAGGCAAGAGTGTCAGTGTAGGCAGGAGCATGAGGGTGATTAGGGGCATGGGAGATAAACAGCAAGAGCATTATGCTGATCAATAGCATGTGGTTAACATCAAGCAGGGAAAAAGCAATATGGCTGAAGCAGGATCGTAAGAATAAATTAAAGCGTGTGGCTGTCTAAGAGCATGGGGTAAAAATGGAGCACAAATCTGGGAACAACGAAGCTTGGCAAGAGCATGAAAGTAAGTGGCAGCACAAAGATGACCAGAAATGGAAGGGTAAGCATGTTTTATCCTTCCATCCATCTTTGACTGATCTGGAATTAACATTTTAAGAGTTTTAAGTGGTTGTAATGTGCTTTTAAGTGACTGACCACCCAATCAAAAAACAAAAATGTACTCACCTTCTGTTCCCACAGCTGATCGTCCCTATTCCAAAGATCAGCACCCAATCCCTGGATTGCTTAGTACACCCTCTCCATTGCTGTGAATGGAGAGGGTGTGGCAGTGCTTATGTCAATTGTGACCCCTGTTCGGGCCCGAGGCTGCGGTTCAGGCTTGGATCCAGCTTTTGTTGTTGGACTAGAACCAATCAGCTGCGAGGACAAAAGGTACGCTTTTGATTTTTTGATCGAGTGGTCAATCACTTTAATAACAACTTAAGTTGAAATTGTTCTGCTTGGATTATATTTATAGATAACAATCTAAAATACATGTTAAAATAATAATAGTGAAAAATGAATCAACTGTGACAAAGAAAAGTTCACAGGACAAAGAAGGTGAATCGAGTAGAGGCGAGGAACATATTGTAAGATGTTCTTATCAATATTCCCAATTTCATTTTATGATCACATTAGCGGCAAAATGAGGTTATATTTTTCTTAAAGAGAATAAATGAGCTAATAATTCTGTTCTCTATTTCAAAATATAAAGGCAATTACCTCCCCTATTTTTTCAACACCCTATTTAGCTCAGGAATGACTAACAGATCCTCCCTTTATAGTTTTAACTGATTTGGTTTTAAGATACGTAATTGCAGAAACTGAGTCGGAGTCAAATTAATTTGGAGTTTAATCCTTTCTCCAACGTGACATTAGGAGACTTCAAATAACATGAATAAAAGTGAGAGGAGAGAAGGCGTTTGTTCTGATAAAAGCCTTTGAAGTCCAGGTAATAAAACCCGGAGTAACCAGAAGTGGAGAGCACGCACACAAACAGTGGGAGACTCGTCGCCGGTGAAGTTTTCGCTAATTAGGTTTTTGGAAGACATATTATATAGACTCCAAAAATAAACACCAGCCAAAGGAACCGTTAAGAATCACAATTAAAGGGAAACACCACCAATAGATTTTACTGTAAGTATTTATTTAGTGCCATAATCTTTCATAGCGCTGTTCATGCCAGCATCTAAAGAGTGAGTTTCTAACAGCCTGCCAAACACCCATAAAATAGGTATAAGGCCAACCCAAGCCAAATAGCTTGGTTTTGCACCAGCCGCAACGCTCAATGGGATTTTCCAAGCAACTACTGTACATAAATTATTCTAAAACGAACCACTAAAGGTAATAATGCTCAACGTGCTGAAACCTATATTCCACAAAAGTTCCCAATATACAAATGTCCAACAAATGCACAGAGCAAAATCAATAGGACCAGGTCCTCCAAATGGCTGATGGAAGTAATCACCCATAGTACAGGCACTTTACTCCTATGGTGTCCACCAACGACTTATAAGATAACAATTAGGGCCAAAAGATCAATCCAATACGCATAGTAGAAAAGAGCATTCTTCCATCATAAACATGATCTGTTTTCCTCATATGCTATAGCCTAGCCGCTTGCTGCAAATTCAGCCAGTCTTTTATACAGAGCTGCCAGCGACCTCCAGCAATCACCAGCAGCTCCCCTCCATGGGTCATCCGATTCCCCCCCTCCAGGACCTTCAGCGGGACAGAAAACACTCGTTGCCTGGCCTACAAGCCAGCTTCCGCCATCTCAGCGGCCACTGCAGGGCGAGACCTTTTAAAGGAGTAAGATGATGTCATCACTCATTATAGAAGCCAATAGTGACCTGTTCCCTTGCCCTTGCACACAGCTTTCACTACCAGCTGTAAAGGGCAGCGTGGCGTGGTGAGTGATAGGCACTGGATTGGAGATAAAGAAAAAAAGTGACATTTTAATACATTCTTTTTTTTTTTTTTTTTTTTTTTTACATTTAACTCTTTGTGAAATAGTTAGGGGTCCTATACCAGTTCACAAGGCACGAGGGGCTGACAAGTCACCTGTGGCAAGCGGGCTGGTAGCCTTCAGGGCCGGGGACTGGCCAGTTGGTCTCAGCGACATGGTCTACCATGTTAGGGCGAGTGCTGCGTTTTCCCCGCGCAGCACCCCCCTCCGTGCCTCTCCTCGGGCGAGCGCTGCGTCCCCTTCCTGCAGCGCTCCCCGCTCTACCACCATCTGGGCGTCCGCTGCTGGCCCCCCAGGCTGCGTTTCCCCCTTACCTGGTCCCCGCGCTTCCTCCTCTGACCGGCATGGCCGCCGGCTTCCTCCTACTGCTGCAGTTCCGCCTTCCTTGCGCGCACGTCCCCGGCCACTAGGGGGCACGCGCGTCAACCTTCACAGATTTAAAGGGCCAAGGTCCTGATAATTGGTGTCTGGCCATCCAATCCCTTTTCGGCTCTTCCCATAAATTGAACCCTGCCTTACTTCCTGTGCCGGATCTTCGGTGTTCTTCCGTGAATGACAGTCGCTGTATTGCTTGATTCTTCGTGTATGACCTCGGCTCTCCCATTGACCTTCGAACCTGTGCTGCCCGTCCCGACCTTGGCTTGTTTCTCCGCTATTGAACCCGCGCTGCCAGTCCTGACCTCGGCCTTCTCCTTCGACCACTGTTTGTCTCTACTGCACGTCACCTCAGCAGTTTGTGGAACTGTGCCGCTGTTGGGGGGTAGCGACCTGGGAGTCACCTGCCGCACAAGACCATCCCGCCTTGCGGTGGGCTCTGGTGAAAACCAGTGGCTCCTTAGACTCCGCTCCCCTGACGCGGTATCTGCCAAACAGTTCTGCAGATCCTGCGGGTCCACTTCTTCGCACGTTCAACCCGGTGCGTAACAGTAAGATCCGGCCATGGATCCCGCTGAGGTGCCCTTGCCGGAGACTTCCGAACTCCCAGCGCTGGTGGCTTTGCAGTCCCGGCAGATTAATCAGCTTACCGCTATGATGCAGCAACTCTTGACCCAGCAGCAGTCGCCTTCTCCACCGCCACCGGTGCCGCCACCGCAGTCTCCAGCAGCTTCCTCATCCAGAATCCGCCTCTCCTTGCCAGCAAAATATGAGGGGGACGCGAAGTTGTGCAGAGGCTTTCTAGCCCAGTGCTCTATGCACCTGGAATTATTGTTCGATCAATTCCCCACCGAACGCTCTAAAGTGGCCTTCATCATTAGTCTGCTCTCCGGAAAAGCCTTGGCTTGGGCCACTCCCTTGTGGGACCGTAATGATCCTCTCACCTTCACCGTCCAGGCCTTTGTTACAGAATTCCGTCAGGTTTTTGAAGAACCCGCTCGAGCCTCATCTGCCGAGTCCGCTCTATTGAATTTAACGCAAGGCGATCTTTCTGTTGGTGAATATGCTATTCGATTCCGTACTTTGGCCTCCGAGTTAGCATGGAATAATGAGGCTCTCTGCGCTTGTTTTAAGAAAGGTCTCTCTAGCAAGATCAAAGATGTTCTAGCGGCCCGAGAGATTCCTGACTCCCTTTCTGAACTCATACATCTCGTCACTCGCATTGACATACGCTTTGCTGAGAGGCGTGAAGAACTTCGCCTGGAGAGAGATTCCCAACGCGACAGGAGGATGTTTCGTTTGGCTCCTACCTTTCAGAAACCTTTGTCTGTACCATCATCTCCAGAGGTGGAAGCCATGCAGGTCGGCCGCTCTCGCCTAACCCCCGTGGAGAGGTCTCGCAGGAGGAATGAAAATCTCTGTCTGTATTGCGCCAGTCCTGATCATTTTCTAAGAGATTGCCCCATTCGTCCTTCTCGACTGGGAAACGGGCGCACCTAGACTCGTTGGGAGAGGCGTCTCTGGGTGTGTGTGCTTCCTCTCCAAGATTTACCGTACCTGCACAGCTTTGTCTCTCATCTGCCTCTGTGCTTAATTTGCCGGTCTTCCTGGACTCTGGTTCGGCGGGCAATTTCATAGAGGCCTCCCTGATCAAGAAACACGACATAGCAGTTAACCGCTTGGCCAAACCGTTATTCATCGCCTCAGTTAATGGAGATAGACTGAATTGTATGGTGCAGTACCGTACCAAGCCTTTGCTCCTTAAGATCGGCCTCTTTCACCAGGAATACTTGGAACTCTTTGTGTTACCCCATTGTACTTCCCCAATCCTATTGGGTCTTCCTTGGCTTCAACTCCATAATCCTACCCTAGACTGGGTCACAGGGGACATCAAGGTGTGGGGTACAACCTGCCTAAAGAATTGCTTGAAAGCCTTACCAGTTCGAACCGATCATCCTACCACATCTCTACCGGGCCTACCCGAAGTTTACCGGGCCTACGCTGACGTCTTCTGTAAGAAGCAAGCTGAGATCCTTCCGCCACATCGCCCTTATGATTGCCCGATCGATCTCCTGCCTGGAACCACTCCTCCTCGTGGCCGTATCTACCCACTATCCGTCCCCGAAACTCAAGCAATGGCTACTTACATACAAGAAAATTTGCAGAGGGGCTTCATCCGGAAGTCCTCTTCTCCCGCTGGGGCAGGCTTTTTTTTTGTACAGAAAAAAGACGGTTCTCTCCGACCCTGTATTGACTATCGGGGTCTTAACAAGATCACGGTAAAGAACCGATACCCCTTACCTTTAATTCCAGAACTCTTCGACCGTCTTCGTGGCTCCAGGATCTTTTCCAAACTAGATCTCCGAGGAGCCTACAATCTGATCCGCATCCGCAAGGGAGACGAATGGAAGACTGCCTTTAATACCCGTGACGGTCATTTCGAGTATTTGGTGATGCCCTTCGGGCTTTGTAATGCTCCTGCCGTATTTCAAGAGTTCGTCAAAGACATCTTCCGGGACTTGTTGTATTCCTGTGCCGTGGTCTATTTAGATGATATCCTCATCTTCTCTTCTTCCCTCGAAGAGCATCACCGGCACGTTCGTCTGGTACTATCCCGCCTTCGGCAGCATCATCTTTATGCCAAATTAGAAAAGTGTCTCTTTCACCAGACCGCTCTGCCTTTTTTGGGTTATACTGTTTCAGCCCAAGGACTACAAATGGACCCTAGCAAATTGAGAGCGGTATTAGACTGGCCTCGGCCTGTTGGTCTGCGTTCCATTCAACGATTTCTGGGCTTCGCCAACTATTACCGTCAATTCATACCCCATTTTTCCACTATCGTGGCCCCCATTGTGGCTCTCACCAAAAAGGGAGCCAACCCCAAGTCATGGCCTCCACAGGCGGAGGCAGCCTTTTTAGCATTGAAAAAGACATTCTCTATGGCCCCGGTGCTCTCCAAACCAGACCCTTCTCGTCCCTTTTCTCTGGAGGTTGACGCTTCTTCCTTTGGAGCAGGAGCTGTACTCACACAGAGGTCTCCATCAGGGAAAAATCATACTTGTGGGTTCTTTTCTAGGACCTTTTCTTCCGCGGAGCGAAATTATTCTTTGGGGATCGTGAACTTCTGGCTATCAAATTAGCTCTTGAGAGTGGAGACATCTACTAGAAGGGTTGCTTCACCCCATATCTATTTTTACCGACCATAAGAACCTTTTGTATCTACAAACTGCTCAGCGCTTGAATCCTCGCCAAGCTCGTTGGTCACTATTCTTCGCGCGGTTTAATTTCCGCATTCACTTTCGGCCTGCCTCTAAGAACATCAGGGCAGATGCTCTGTCTCGCTCCTCGGACTTCACTGACGTGGACACTGCTCCTCAGTTCATTATATCCCCTGATCATTTGATTCATTCTGCTCCTGCCTCCCTAGTGCAGGCTCCGCCTGGGAAGACCTTTGTCCCGGTTCGCCGACGCCTCCAAATATTGAAATGGGGTCATGCTTCCCGTTATTGCCGGGCATGCTGGTATCAAAAAGTCTAACGCAATTATTGCCAGATATTATTGGTGGCCCTCCATTGAGAAGGATGTGGCAGAATTCGTGCAAGCTTGTACCACCTGTGCACGTAATAAAACCCCTCGCCAAAGACCGGCGGGCCTTCTTCATCCTCTTCCTATTCCTGAAATCCCTTGGTCACACATCGCTATGGACTTTATCACGGATCTTCCTCCATCTCAAGGCAATACAGTGATCTGGGTTGTTGTGGATCGTTTTTCAAAAATGGCGCACTTCGTTCCGCTACCAGGACTCCCATCCGCTCCTCAGTTGGCTAAAAACTTTTTTAAGCATATTTTTCGGCTCCATGGACTTCCTTCCCACATTGTCTCCGACAGGGGAGTTCAGTTTGTTTCAAAATTCTGGAGGGCTCTCTGTACTCAGTTAAAAGTGAAATTAGATTTTTCCTCGGCTTACCACCCCCAGTCCAACGGCCAAGTGGAGAGGGTCAATCAGGTTCTAGGACAATATCTACGTCACTTCATTTCGGCCCGACAAGACGACTGGGTCGATCTCTTGCCATGGGCGGAGTTCTCTTATAATTTCAAAGATTCTGAAGCCACAAAAAAATCTCCATTTTTCATTGTTTATGGCCGCCAACCTTTGCCTCCTCTACCCTTACCTACACAGTCGGGGGTACCCGCCGTGGATGACTTAACACAGTTTTTTTCCTCTATCTGGCGTGAAACACGACATTCTCTTGTTCTAGCCTCTACCCGCATGAAGAACAGCGCTAATAAAAGAAGGAGAATCGCTCCTGTTTTCTTTCCTGGAGATAAAGTTTGGCTTTCTGCCAAGTACATTCGTTTCAAGATACCCAGTTATAAATTGGGTCCTCGCTATTTAGGGCCGTACAGGATCAAGCAACAAATTAATCCGGTCTGTTACAAACTTCATCTGCCAGCCTCCTTACGTATTCCCAACTCTTTTCATGTTTCATTATTAAAACCTCTGACGACTAATCGATTCTCTTCTAAAACGTTGGAGCCACTTCCGGTCGCGGGGTACCGAAGATGCCTTCTCGGTGAGAGAGATTCTGGCTTCCAAAACATCCAGAGGGAGACGATACTTTCTAGTGGATTGGGAGAATTGCGGTCCAGAAGAGAGGTCCTGGGAGCCTGAGGAGAATATCCTCGATCGGAGCCTTATTTCAAACTTCCTCGGTCCCAAAAAGAGGGGGAGACCTAAGGGGGGGGTACTGTTAGGGCGAGCGCTGCGTTTTCCCCGCGCAACGCCCCCCTCCGTGCCTCTCCTCGGGCGAGCGCTGCGTCCCCTTCCTGCAGCGCTCCCCGCTCTACCACCATCTGGGCGTCCGCTGCTGGCCCCCCAGGCTGCGTTTCCCCCTTACCTGGTCCCCGCGCTTCCTCCTCTGACCGGCATGGCCGCCGGCTTCCTCCTACTGCTGCAGTTCCACCTTCCTTGCGCGCACGTCCCCGGCCACTAGGGGGCGCGCGCGTCAACCTTCACAGATTTAAAGGGCCAAGGTCCTGATAATTGGTGTCTGGCCATCCAATCCCTTTTCGGCTCTTCCCATAAATTGAACCCTGCCTTACTTCCTGTGCCGGATCTTCGGTGTTCTTCCGTGAATGACAGTCGCTGTATTGCTTGATTCTTCGTGTATGACCTCGGCTCTCCCATTGACCTTCGAACCTGTGCTGCCCGTCCCGACCTTGGCTTGTTTCTCCGCTATTGAACCCGCGCTGCCAGTCCTGACCTCGGCCTTCTCCTTCGACCACTGTTTGTCTCTACTGCACGTCACCTCAGCAGTTTGTGGAACTGTGCCGCTGTTGGGGGGTAGCGACCTGGGAGTCACCTGCCGCACAAGACCATCCCGCCTTGCGGTGGGCTCTGGTGAAAACCAGTGGCTCCTTAGACTCCGCTCCCCTGACGCGGTATCTGCCAAACAGTTCTGCAGATCCTGCGGGTCCACTTCTTCGCACGTTCAACCCGGTGCGTAACATACCAGCCCCCATAGCTGGTGCCCAGGCTTGTTTTACTGGAGAGGAGGACCCTTGTGCCATTTTTTTAAAATGTAACCCTTGATTGGGTACATATTAGTTGTATTTCATTTGAAAATCATAAAGTGCTCTTTTAGGCAGTCTTCTGGGCAGCAACAGCAGGCTACTGATACATATGTGGTATCATTGTAATCAGCAGTAATGGGACTTTCACGTGCTATATCGCATTCTTGAAAGCATTACATTTTTTATTTTTAAAAAATGTGACAAATTTTAAATAATAAATCTTTTACATTACAAAAATCTTTTACAATATAAAAATGTACATTTTTTAGAAAGCACTGAATAAAATACTAACAAGACATTTCATTTTAAAGCCCAATGTCTGCCTAAATAAACTTCAGCAAAAATCACAGTTAAACATAGCTCAAAATAGTGATTTTTTTAGTTTTTTTTTGTTTAGGGAAACGCTGTGCAGCCAGTAAATTCCTCAAGGGTTTGTGTCCAGAAAACTGCACTCATGACAACATCACTTCTGGTAGAAGAACAACAACATGGGACAACAGTGATCGGCAATGGAAGGAGGGAAGTAGAAAGTAGAAAAAAATATAAAAAGACTTTAATACTGTGTGTGTGTTTCTACATTTAACCATTTGTGAACTGTTAAGGAATCCTTAAGACTATGCTTTGTATATATTGTTAGTACACCTATTACACCCGCATTCCATTTATTAATAGTTACCCTCCTTTAAACAATCTCCAGATCTGATAGGTCCTTCTTATTCACTGGTGCCCACTGTACACAATATTCAATTTGGCATCTGATCAGTGACTTAGAGGGGTAAAATAATGCTCAGGTCATGGGCCCCTCCTGATGCACCCCATGATCCTGATAGCCTTTGCAGCTGCTTCCTGTCATTGGACACCACAGTTGAGTTTATTGTTAACTAACCCCCCTAGTTCATTTTGTAGTTTGTAGTTTTACCCAGTATTTTCTAATTTAGTGTGTAATTATGCCAAATGCTCCTGTCCATGTGCATAATCTAACTTTTATCTGTATTAAACTTAAAGCAGACCAACACAACACACAGTGGTCATATGCACCCCACCCTTTGCACATAAACATTAATTTACCTTTTTCTAATTCCTGCTGTGTAAACAGGAAGTGCTGCTTGGCTTCTTTTTCCTGTGCAGTGTCAGTTATGTCAGTTGAATCCAGGCAGCATCATGACTGAGATGCTGGGTGGGCTCCAAAATGGCCGCTACCTTTCCTTTCCAACTGTGCCAGGATGTTGGTCTGGTTTAATTTGCCATTTTACTGCTTTTATCCAAAATTGTTGGTAGGGAGTTTATTTGCTGTCAATTTGAGTGAGGTTTATAAGCTAGATATGCAAGGGAGATCTTGCCCACACTACAAGCATAAAAATACATTCTTTATCTACATATACAGATACAGAGAATAGATGTATGCAAAGCCATCAGAAACAAGTCCTCAGGCCCGATGAAGATAACAGCAGAGCACATATATGCAGTAAATATATTAACAATACCATCCTCCTATAGCAATGCTCTGACATTGAATAAAATGTGAACTGAAACAAAGGGCTCCTGTGGTTATTCCCTAGACATAAAGGCAGTCTAAGACAAGGACAAGAGGGAGGGGGAGTATCAGGCCAACACATCTAGGAGGACATTAATGGATGATATCGTAAGAATAGGAAATAGGAATAAAATAAATAGAAAATGAAAGATGGGTAGATTATGAAAATCAGGTTAGAGAAGAGATTTAATTTTAAACCCGGTCTAAAATAATTTAGTTATTGTGATACAAGAGAGAGTTGGGGGGACGTGTTTGAATGCAGGATTCCTCTATTCTTTGCCTACATGAATTTATAGGTGTTATTTATAGCTGTATTTGGTGTTACACAGCATTGTAAGTTTCAGACAGGTGTTGCAGCCGCCTGACTGTATTTACTTTTTCTTTAGTTCCAGACAGAATTGAAGGCTCTGTCTCTTTGAAGACAGGGACTGGGTAGTGCTGAAGCACCACGTGTTAAAGGTTTTGAAACCCCAACTTGATGGTCCATTCCAGGTCTTTCTGACACTGTACAAACGTGATCAAGACAGAATCTACCAAAGATTGACGCATTTACTAAGAGGGTCGGCCTAGGGCGGAGCTTTCAGACAGGAGCGGGCTCAGGGCAAATATATTAGAATAATAGTAAAAAAAAAAGTTGAGCCTGCGGGGATGAACTTCAATACGATAAACTTCATTGGTGGCTCAGTGGGAACCCTCCCCTATCCCTCCCTCACCGCCCTGCACCACACTGCCCCGCCCCACCCCACCACCGCCGCCTGTCTGCTGGTGCGCCTCTCCTGGCGGCTGCGAGCAGGAGGGCAGGGCGAGGAGTGGGGCAGGGCTCATAAAATCAGCCCCGCCCCACTCCTCGCTCTTTCCCCTGCTCGGAGCCGCCGCCTGTCTTTGACTGGAGTAGCGCACCAGTGCGCCTCACTACTCATCCTGCCCCCCTCGCATCCTCCGCCTCACTACTCGCCCTGCCCCCCCTCGCATCCTCCGCCCCACTCCTCGCCCTGCCCCCCCTCGCAACCCCCATCCCACTCCTCGCCCTGCCCCCCCTCGCATCCCCCACCCCACTCCTCGCCCTGCCCCCTCTTGCATCCCCCACCCCACTCCTCGCCCTGCCCCCTCTCGCGTCCCCCACCCCACTCCTCACCCTGCCCCCTCCTCGCATCCCCCACCCCACTCCTTGCCCTGTCCCCCCTTGCATCCCCCACCCCACTCCTCGCCCTGCCCCCCTCGCATCCCCCACCCCACTCCTCGCCCTGCCCCCCCTCGCATCCCCCACCCCACTCCTCGCCCTGCCCCCCTCACATCCCCCACTCCTTGCCCTGCCCCCCTCGCATCCCCCACCCCACTCCTTGCCCTGCCCCCCCTCGCATCCCCCACCCAACTCCTCGCCCTGCCCCCCTCGCATCCCCCACCCCACTTCTCGCCCTGCCCCCCCTTGCAACCCCCACCCCACTCCTCGCCCTGCCCCCCTCGCATCCTCCAGCTTGTGCATGCGCAGTGGGATGAAGGAAGGTTAAAGTGGACCAAAACCCAGGATTTTTACTATCCTGCGTTTTGGTCCACTCCCCCCGGGGTGCCCCACTATGTGAAACCCCCAAATCTCCAGCATCACCTCACCTCGGTTCTAGGGCGCATGTGCGGTTGCTCATCCAATTAGCGCGCTCTGAGCCACTGAGCTATGCACGTCTGAGCGACGTCGTAGCTCAGCGGCTCTGAGCGCGCTGGAGGCCGCATCTCGCGCTTCCGTCTAACAGGGAGCGTGCCCGCGCTGGCCATTTACAAATGCCTGGCGCGTGTGCAGGTGCCCTGCTAGAGGGATAGCGGGATGCAGCCGTTGGACCGGGATTTAGGTAAGTGTAGCGGGCGACCTGGGGGTATCACACAGTGGGGCATCCCGATTTTGGATGCCCGCAGGGAGGGAATGGATCGGCTCGGGAATCTTATAGATTCCTGGCCGATCCAGCTGGGTTTTGGTCCACGTTAAGTCTTTGAGAGAACTGGGGGGTTTCATAGAGTGGGGCATCACAAATCTGGATGCCCCTGAGAATGTACCAAAACCCAGGATAGTGAAATTCCTGGGTTTTGGTCCACTTAAAGCGGAACAAAACTACAAGATGCTGGCCGCTGTTGGGTTTTGTTCTACTTTAAGTGGACCAAAACCTAGCATAGTAAAATTTCTGGGTAGTGGACCAAAACCCAGGATTTGACTATACTAGGTTTTGGTCCTTTCCCCCAGGGCACCGCAATCAGAGAACCCAAGCGCAACTCGCCTCTTCCCGGTCCTCTGGCACGGGCGCTCTTCCAATCAGAGCGCTCGGAGCCGCTGACGTCACGCTGTCTAAGTCCAGCGGCTCTGAGCGCACTGGAGGCCACATCCCCCGCTTCCCTCTAACAGGGAGCGTGCCCGCGCCAGCCATTCACAAATGCCTGCCGCAGGCATGCACCCTGCTAGAGAGATAGCGGGGATGCTGCTTGTGCATGCGCCGTTGGAACGTGAAACAAGGTAAGTGTATGTGACACGTAACAAAACTCTGGAAAGTCGAATTCCTGAGTTTTGTTACGCTTTAAAAGCTGGTAAACATGATTGATTCTCCTGTGTGTGAAACCTCAGGTAATGCCAAAAATCTTAATTTAAGTTAATAGTGTTATGTGGAACAAAACCCAGCCGGTCTAGTCCTGGAATCTAAAAGAAGCCGCTGGCCCACTGTGTGAATCCCCCCCGGGGTGCCGGCAATCACTTGCCTTTTCTGGGTGCTGCACATGTGTGGACTCTTGTTCAATGAGAGCCGTTTGCTGTGACGATGTCATATGGCAAATGGCTCTCATTGTTTTCAAAGAGATAGGCTGAGGCAAGAGCGCCCACGCTGCTGGAGATGAAGCCGCTTGCGCTACCCTTTGAAGTCAGTGAGACTTCAGTGGCTCTCATCCGGCCATGTGCCGTTGGACACGGTAGGTGAGTGAATACCGCCACCCTGGGGGGTTTCACACAACGGGGCATCCCCATTTGAGATGCCCTGGGGAATGGCACAAAAGGGGGAAAGTCAAATTCTCAGGCTTTGTTCCACTTTAACTGTATGTGTGGAAGGTTAAAACAGACCAAAACCTGGGTTTTGGCTCCCCTTTACTGATGCATGTGTCACCTGGCTATCTATTATCCTGCTGGCTGTTCCCCTCCTGTTGGCTCGTTCTGGCCATTTAGTTCCACCATGGGCCGCGTATGCACTGTGGGATGAATGGAAAGTGGGGCATCCTGAATCGGGATGCCTTGGGGAGAGGTAATTGGCTGACGCTGGGGGCTTTTAGACTACAGGGCTGGACAAAACTGGTTATGGTCTGGTTTAACAGGTGTAAGGGTTAGGTGTGGGGTTATAGTGTGCTTGTAGTGGAGGATAATAAATTGGGGGTATAATGGGGATAATGGTGTGCGTTTGTGGGTTAACTGATGTGTGGGGCTAATGGTGTGAGGGGTTGATGGGGTGTTTGCTCTTTGCTGATTCCTCTCCCTGATTGCAGGCCCATTTCTTACCTTATCCTTGCTCCCTTAGTAAAATGGAACCAAGATTGGCTACTAGCCACCACGTCGACTCTGGACCCAATGATCGCCGATCTACAATCACAGGGCCCCGGTTTTATTGAGGGAGTGAGAATCGGGTAAGAACAATTGGGCTTGCAGCACTTTGAGCGAATGTGATCAGTACCTATTTTTTAATAAAATTGTTGGATTGCTGTAAATGATGAATGTGGGTGGGTTAAATTGTATGTCTGGCCTCCTGGACACAGACCCCTGACAAATCACCAGGAATTTGATTATATTGGTGATTGGTACCTGTCCCTGGGGCATCATGATTTGAGATTCCTCGTTGTGTAAACCCCCCCTGATTGCCCACTCAACTCACCTTTCCGCCGTTCCCACATGTGGGCTCTTGTCCAATCAACGCTATGCTGTGCATACTAATGTCATTGTTTTGCACTGTGCATCAGCATCCTTAGCTTCCCTGCCAACTTTGTTTCAGTCTCCACCAGCTTTGCTGACCTGCCGCATCCCCCATGTACTCCACTGTACTGGGTCTTTGACCCACTTTACCTCTTCTACTTGGTTGGAGGGGTGAAACACAAATAGTGCCTAGGGCAGCATGAACCCTAAATACGGCCCTGGCTGCATGTACACTTGGTACTGTGCTTATCCCACTAGACCCTGAAGGCCTAAAATCTATCCTTTCTACGAATAAGTACAAATCTAAATAAGATGTTGGCCCCCTTATATGCTCTAGTAGAGAAATGAGAGGCTGCTGTTTCTGGAGTGGCTCCATACCCTCTGAACTACACCGGTACAACCAACGCTGGAAAGAATTTGGACAAGTTCCCACCTGCATACTTTGCCCATTTGCTTACCCTCAATCGGTCCAGCTCTGATGCTGACACTAGAGATGAGCGAACTTTTGAAAAGTTCGATTCGGCCGATTCGCCGAATTTCACAACGAACTTCCCCATCAAAAATGCCGGCATGGTGGGAGCGGGCCGGCAAAGCCGGCCGGCCCGCTCCCACCATGCCGGCATTTAAAAAAAAAAAAAAAAAGCATTTTTGCCGGCATGGTGGGAGCGGGCCGGCCGGTTCCGCGCTGACAGCGGGCCGGCCGGTTCCGCGCTGACAGCGGAACCGGCCGGCGGGCCGGTAAAGCCGGCCGGCCCGCTCCCACCATGCCGGCATTTAAAAAACAAAAACAAAAAAAAAGCATTTTTGCCGGCATGGTGGGAGCGGGCCGGCCGGCTCCGCTGTCAGCGGAACCGGCCGGCCCGCTCCGCCTCTGATGACGCGCCCTCAGATGACAGCTGAGAGCGGCGCCGGCCTCCACGCTCCGGACCTGCAGGTAAGTGTTTGCTTTTTTTTTAAATGCCGGCATGGTGGGAGCGGGCCGGCCGGTTCCGCTGACAGCGGAGCCGGCCGGCCCGCTCCCACCATGCCGGCAAAAATGCTTTTTTTTTTTTTTTTTTTTTTTAAATGCCGGCATGGTGGGAGCGGGCCGGCCGGCTTTACCGGCCCGCCGGCCGGCTCCGCTCCCACCATGCCGGCATTTTTTTTTTTTTAATTTCAGGAAAAATTTGATCGGCACGAACCACAAAATATTCGGGTTCGTGCCGAATCGAATATTTCCTGAAATTCGGAGCGAATTCCGGTTCGTCCGAACCGGTTCGCTCATCTCTAGCTGACACCTATCAAATATGTTCATTAATCAGATCTATGCCTGCTCTGACATCTGGTGGGTAAGTGGTGACATGAGACTGGAAAGGAGAAGGTGCCCTTGTGATTAGAGGCAGGATATTATAATATTATAGTGATTCAACAGACAAAAAACACCAGAAAGGCTACTTAGCTTTTGTCTCCCGCCGCTGATCGGTGCTAGTCAGGAGACCAGAAACTTACCTGATCGCTGACCTTGCTTCCCGCGCTTTCCTGGGCCTTGAACATCATCATTCACCGGCACTTCCATGCTGGACCAGCCCCCCCCACCCCCACCCCCATCACTCTCAGGGGCATGCCCATGCCCTCTCGATTCACTACAATGGAGCGGGGCCTTGGCCCATTACCTTCATTGCAATAAGTGGAGAGAGTGTGGCAGCATGCCTGTGAAACCGCAAACACGGAACGCCACCAATCCTGACCCCATGTTCGGATAGCATGGGATTGCTCTTTTCAGTGGAGTGAAGTTTTATTTGATTATGGGGTCGATTCAGAGCCTTCTGAAAAAAATCACTCTTTTTTAGGAGAGAAAACTACCATTCACTTTCGTTGTCTACTGGGTGTAAATTTCCAGCTGGCCCTGAATCAGCCCCAAGGTAGACAGTGAAAGTGAATGGCAATTTTCTCTCCTAAAAAAGGAGAGCGTTTTCTTCTCTGAATCAACCCCTTTATGTATATTTTGGGGGGACTATTCACACTAAAATACATCTACACATGCTTTTGGTGGTTTTGTGGGTTTTGGTCCTTGCCCCTAGGGCATCCCGATTTGGGATGCCCCGATGTGTGAAGCCCCCCATGTCACCTTTCCCCGTTCCTATGGTTGTCTAATCAGCGCACCCTGCTGCGCTTGTCAATTTCAGCTAAGAATGGGCTGCAGACTAAATCTAGCTGAGAGGAGCCGAGAGGTGCTGGCAGCCGCATCCCCGCTAGCCTCTAACAGGGCACGCGCTTGGATTGGAGAGAAGGTAGGTTTTACAGGGGGTTCACACAGCGGGGCATCCCGAATTGCGATGCCCCGGGGCAAGACATTAGGTAGCCACGTTTAGTCCACTTTAAAGACTGAGATGCTGACACTCCACCGCAATTAAAAAGCAGCTTTTACTTAAAGTGTACCTAAACCCACAGAGGTCGGCCCAGGAATCTACCAGGCCGCTTGATTCTGATGCCCCGCTGTGTGAAGCCCGGCAGGTCAGCCAGAAACTCGCCTTCTTTCTCAGTTGTGAATGGCTGGCACTGGCAGCCGGGAATGTGTCCACAAGTGCGCTCAGATCCACTCCCCTTAGATGAAAGGGCAGGAGCAGATCCGAGCGCGCTGATTGGACAAGAGTCCGCACATGCGCCATAGGACCAGGAAGAGGTTCCTTTGGGGGACCGGGGGGCTTCCCACAGTGGGGCAAGGACCAAAACCCAGGATAGTCAAAATCCTGTCCAAATGAAGCTGCTCCACCCACAAATGGAAAAGCACGTGCTCACTCACTAGCTCAAATTGTAGACAAAAGGAGATGAAAACTATTCTTCTACTCCTAAAAATAAGAATTCTAAGAATTGCACCACAAAGCATAAATATTAAAAATGAATTTTATCTAGGCAAAAACAATACACCATTTTAAAACCAACGCTCAACGCAAAAGCACAATAATAGAACCAAGCATCCCATTTCCCACATGTTTCATATCTATATTAGTGGAAAGTATATGGACGGAAGACCCCAAGAAATACTAAACCCTTCAAATATTTTGTGCCGGCACAAAACCCCTAATTTTAGAAAGTCCATTTAGCCCCAATAAATATACACATTCCCAGAAAAGTGAGAAGTGCATAAAAACCTATAAAGATTTTTTTATAAATGCGTGCCAAAAAACATAAGGATATATATATATATATGTAAAAATTCTAAAAATAAAAAATATGCGACGTGATTCAATGCACAAATATCATTCCTAAAAATGTAACATAGATCATGGATACAAATAGTAACAGATACAAAGAAGGAGCATAAAGCATTAGAAAATACCACCCAAGAAATACTGAAGGCTAGCGTCCACACGTCCAAACGCTAAAAGGGGAAGGGGAGAACGCTCAAACGCACCACCTGCACATACGGCTTCCCAATGCGCTTCAGCTGGGTAAGGGTGAGGGTCATAGTCAAAATCCTGGGTTTTGGTCCCCTTTAATGCAATAAAAGTCGATTGAAATCCAAAGTAATACACCCAATGCTCTTGAAAAAAGCTTATTTGAGCAACACGATTTTCAACTCAAAGGGTGTAGGTGCCTCCCTTCCTTTTCTAAGCCTAGGATGGTGGTTACATCCATAATTTACTAGAGTGTCTTCCTGACAGCCTTTGAAAATTTCCCCTAACCCCTAACAATCTTCAGTTTTGTAATGTCTACTCAACCCTTTAATCCTTCACATGGTCAGAATTATTTATGTACTCTTATCCTCCTCGTCGTGCATCAGTAAATGCCACAGTCCGTCAAAATGCCCTATATATCTTTACCACGAGTCCATAATTCATGAAGTGATACAGTAAAGCCAAGTCATAAAGTAATCTTGCTGGTCTTTAATCAATAAATGCTCATAAGCAGGGAATGTTCCACGGTCTGTTAGGCAAACGATTTTTCCTGCAGAACTTGATGTAAAACGGTTCACTATGGGGAATTCGATGACACTTTGGAGCTGTAGGAAATTTGTAGTAAGTAAGACGTGAATTTCAGGGGTCACCATCGTAATTCCCACTCCGCCAAAAGGCCGCCATCCTGCTCGTCTTTTTGTTACACCAAAAGAATACGTACAAGGCTTTGACAAATTGATGGAGATTTCTATGCTGGCCTCCTTTATTCACATGAGGATGAGGTGACTTTTTCTTAGAGAAAACATAAAATGAATAATTTAGGTGGAAGAATGCAATGACTGTAAATCAGTCAATCTGAAATCAGGCGCTATTTTTCTTACATTTTTCTTAGATTGGGGCCATACACTGAAAGGTATTTCTAGAACTGTATTTATCCAAAGATTACTTGAACAGGCCCATTTAGTTCCTGCATTCACTACACTGTCAAGACCAACTGTGGCCAATAATTCTGTAGGGGTCAGATTTGGAATACTGATTTGGCATCACAAGAAAAAGATGCTCTGATGGTCCCCACCAAGACCAGCTTCCTTACAGTAAGCGCAAAGCATATTGCCAATGGCAGTTCTTTTGCACAATCCGTAGTGACTTCTCTATTGTAAACGCATGATTTTTATGAACAGATAGACTCCTTGGCAGAGTAGTTCTGAAGTTCTGAGAAATGCCAAAAGGCTAAAACCGGACTTCACCCTGAATAAGAATCTTACATGTTTTCCTCACCCTGTACATACCGATTGCTCACAAAAAAAAAATTATCCTACTTGCATCTACTGCATTTTATGAACCTTTAAACATCCAAGATGACGATCTATGGAGTCTCAGACTGCTTACAAACAGGAAGTCTCTTCTGACTGTGCTGCTCTGAATTCTGGTATTGCTGCCCTTTTCCTGGCCCCAGGTCTGCTCTATCTGTGGAAAGCACAGCTATAACCCCACCCACCTGTACTTTTGCCCCCTCTCCTCTCCTCAGTATTTGATGCTTCAGAGGCAAGATGGCAGCACCCGTTCCTAAAGCCCTGAACAGAGTCCAGTGGGAAAAAGAATAATAAGTAAGTGACTAAAAACTTAAATATTTTCATTTTAGTGCTGCAGAATAGTTTTTTAAAGGTTTGGGTTTTTCATGAAATGACGTTGAAGGTCTGGTTTAAACATTTGTGTTCAGTTTTAGATTTTTCACCAGGTACATTGCATACATACCAAGAACTTGTTGCAGGGATGCTAGTACAGCAGATGAGCGGACTAAATGGTCACCATTTTTAAGCATCAGATGAAAAGGCATTAAAAGTGGCAAAGAAACAGGGATGAGGGTCAGAGAAATTGCCTTCGATGTCTTAGGAGCATTTGCCCAGATAGCCAATCAGGGGATCCCAGTTCCAGGAAGAGAATGATTACTTAGTGGATGTATTGAGGCTGAGGATCAAGTTTAGGAGAAGGGAGGAGCCTTGGCAGGGAACGGCGGGTCACGTGATCCAACTCGGCAGACCACTTTCCCAAAGCACCGTCCGTTCCCCCTCCTAGTAGGACCACGTACACACGGATTCTTGGCAAAAAGGCAAAAACATTTCTCAAGTTAAATATAGGTTTTAATTCAATAAGCACACTAGGCAGTGATTACAAATATTTGGCTATGATGGAATGAATATGAATTCTATTCTGAGAAACGGGTTACAGGTTACGATGAATTACAAGCAGAAATACAATAGTCAGAGTTACCTTAAAATGCAGAAGCAGAGTAGTGATGATTGGCTCTCACAAGGTGGTGTGTGAACAGCTTTTGGACGATTCGGGCACCTCCAGCACGCATGTGACGCCACCTCCCGCAGAAAGTGACAAAGGCTGGCCCAGGATTATTCCCCTTTATGCCTCGGGACCCTCTCACTCCCTCCCCTCTTTGGGGTGGACTGTTCCCTCCCTCCCTTGGGGAACTTTCTTTAGAACCTAAAAAACTTTTAGAAGTTATAACTTTGAGCAGGGGGGGGTCATATGGCTCTCGATATGGCACCAAACAATTGGGCTGGATCCCTGGCATCCAATGAGCCCAAAGATAAAATCCCTAGATGGGTCCAAAACCCAAACCTCCATTTCTTTGAGTTCCCGTGGTCGCATGGCTCTAAGAAACGTATGCCTACATGCAGTTTTGTGGGCCTATTCTGGTTCAGCATCTGACTTGGTGCTGGGGCACACTATGGTCCGATTTGTGTTGGTGCCGGATGTCTGAAGCACTGTTGTTTGATGAGAGGAAGTTATCTCCAGGGGTCACCTCTGCTTCAGACTCAGTGGAGCCTTCTCAGTCTGGTGGTGTGAGAGAATCCGCATTCAGTCTGTGATCTGAGCCAGGGCATTCAACCTGGAACTGATTTTTCTGAGTGTCAGAACCTCATGCCCATGTATGGACTTCCTTTTCTTGCTAGCCTTGTAAAGGTGTCTAAAAACAGAGACTCTTAAAGGGGGAGCTGGGCCTCAACAATAAAATGAAATATAATATTTGCTCTATTCCTCACATGCCTACAAAGGTAACTATTCCAGACTAGTTCAGTAGGACAAGAGCAGCATAATTAGGATAGACGTTAAAAGTAAAAATGAGCAGAACAATGCAGGGGCTTAAGGGTTTGGTTGTGATTCCAGTGTTGTATGTGACACAGAACATTCTGATTGCAATCACTTGCATTCTCGTAATATTATTTTAGAAATTATTTACGGACAGTTACAAACTTACAATAGGCATGAATAATATACTGCAAACAAAATATTATAGACACATAGGCCTTGATTCGCTAAGAGTTGAAAAAAATTCTCATGATAGTAAAAAAAAATCAGTTCATGAGAAAAAAGCCTGAGAATTTCACTTTTAGTGAATCATCACCTGATATGAAGACAATGAAAGCCAATGTCATGTTTTACTACAGAGTAAAAAGTAGCAAAAAGTTCAATACTTTTCTCAAGAGTTAAAAGTGCCATTGACTTTCATTGCATTCCTATCTGGTGACTCACTAAAATGAATATATCAGGCTTTTTTCTCATGAATTGAATTTTTTACTACCATGAGAATTGTTTTCAACTCTTAGTGAATCAAGGCCATTGTATCATTTTATACCCTAAATATTCTTGTACCTAGAGGTCATAAAAGGAGGGACTCTAAAATGTCCTCCAGACCTAGGGGGTGTGACTAACACATTTTCAGCATAACCGCTGTCAGAAAGTCCTTTCTTTACTATAGATATAGCCTTATCTCATAAGGCACCATTAAAGTTGGCATGACCCAGCTGTTCTTATTGTCTTATGCAGCCTTTCCCTATCTATATTGGTTGCACATTAGAACCAAGCAGTGATAGAAAAGCACATCACAGCATTGTAGAAAGCCCCTAACAGCTTTTTGGACAGGTCCACTCTCTCGAAAAAAAAGAATAGCCTTTCCTGGGCTTTCTTCAGGATGTTCTCAAGCTGTCAGAGATGGTGACACTAAGAAACGTATTTTATTTATCCCGATTTAATGGCAGCCTTGATGGGGCAAAATATTTTACCATCTTCTGGGCATGCTTAAAGAGGAAATTCAGAGGCCCTGGAGTCTAAAAGACACCTGGGCCATCCAAATTCCTGTCCTTGGGGCTTCCCGAATTGGGATGCCCCACGGTGTGAAATCTCCCCGATGCCCGGATCCACTCACATTCTCCGGAGCCCTTGTGGTGTCTCTGCACTGCGGCCGCATCTCTGCATATCTCTAGCTGTGTGTGCACCTGGCTTTTCTAAATGAGTGGTGCGGCACATCTCGGCTGCAAGGTGAGCAGGGGATGCAGCTGGAGGTGCACTCGACCTTCGCCGCCGCTGACAGCTGTCTGGACGGCTAAGCACCCCAGTGACTCCCTGGACTTTTTGGTCAGACTGACCCTGCTGTAATCTGCTATCCCCGGTAAAGTGAGTCAACGGCACATTAATATAAATATATATATATATTATATAATATATTATATATAATATATAAAACCGTGCATTCCCTCTCCCGGGGCATCCAAAATCGGAATGCCCGCTATGTGAAACCCTCCAGGTTGCCCGCTACACTTACCTTACTTCCCGGTCCAACGACGCATGCGTGGGCCACGGCCACATCCCCGCTATCCCTCTATCAGGGTGCGCGTGCCCGGGCTGGCCATTTGTGAATGGCCAGTGCGGGCACACTAACTGTTAGAGGGAAGCGGGGAATGCGGCTGCCAGCGCGCTCTGAGCCACTGTGCTAAGACGTCGGCTTAGACATCCATAGCTCAGCGGCCTCGAACGAGCTGATTGGACGAGCGGCCGCGCATGTGTCGTAGGACCAGGATGAAGTGAGATGATGTGGGAGATCTGGGGGGTTTCACGTAGCTGGGCACCGGGAAAGGACCAAAACCCAGGATAGTCAAAATCCTGGGTTTTGGTCCACTTTAAGGTAAGGATTTGTGGGCGCTATGGGGGTCGATGCATGGGCATGTACCAGCAATCCAGGTGCCCCTGAGCTTGCCACAATGCGATCCTGGCCTGGCCCACCCCACGCTCATTAGCGAGGAAAAGGGGTGTGAGCCCGCTTTAAAGTGGACCAAGACCCACCGCAATATAAGATTCTTGAGCCGAACGATTCCCTCCCCCCTGGGGCATCCAAAATCAGGATGCCCCACTGTGTGACACCCCCCAGGATGCCCAATACACTTACCTTGTTTCCTAGTCCAACGGTGCATGCGTGAGCAACAACCGCATCCCCGCTATCCCTCTAGCTGGGCGCATGTCCGCTCCAGGCATTTGTGAATGGCCGACACGGGCACACTCCCTGTTAGAGGGATGCGGCCGCGGCTCACGCATTCGCTGCTGCTCTTAGACGCTGGCTTAGACTACGTCAGTGGCTCCGAGTGCGCTCATTGGATGAGCGGCTGCACATGCGCCGTAGGACTGGGAAGAGATGAGTTGGCTTCAGCGATCTGGGGGGGTTTCACGCAGCGGGGCATCCTCGATTGGGGTGCCCGGGGGTTAAGGACCAAAACCCAGAATATTTAAATTCCTGGGTTTTGGTCCACTTCAAAGGGTTTTGGTCCATTTCTGTGGGGCGTTCTGATTTGGGATGCCCCATTTTTTGCAACCTCGCCCCAGATTGGCAGTTAAACTTGACCAGTAAAAACCTGACCGCTGATCCAGTGCCTCATGCATGGGTTCTCCTCGCTAAGGGCTGGATGGAGCCAAGCAGGCTGCCAGCCACATCCCGCCAGCCTGTAGCTGGTGCAAACACATGTTTGAACCACGCATGTGCTGTTTGATTAGTGGTCAGGTATTTTTACTGGGGATTTGGGGGAGTTTGTACATAATGGGGCATCCCAAATCAGGATGCCCCACAGAAAAGGACCAAAACTCTTTAAACTAGACCAAAACAGTTTGGGATGCCCTAGGGATAGGGAATCGGGTGACCCTGGTCACCAATCAAGCCAAACTCCAGGCAATTTACGACCCCCCCGTCAAAAAAAAATTAAATAAATAAATATTAAGCAGCTAGCAGCTTACCAATCCAGGCAGATCACAGACAGGGAAATACAGAACAGCGAGCCAATCTGCCCAGAATCTGGCTCTGGGCTGTCCCTCAGTGTAACAGAGCTGAGGGGGAAACTGCAGTGAGGTTTGACAGTTCTGCCTCAATGTCAGATGAAGGCAGAAGCAGCCGGCCGGAACTAATGACTAACTACTTGTATTGCAGCCTGGACATCAAAGGCTGCTGCAAAGAACACTCCGAGCCGACGAAAAGCCTGGCCTCTCTTGCTATCACCCGGCCCGCTGCAGAACTAGGAAGCCGACCAGAGCAGCCCCTAGAAGGTAAACTAGGAGCCAGTAATGCAGGACAAGCCACGGCCTACCGGGATTTGTCCCGGTATGCCCTGCGGCCAGCCCGCCCCTGTCCCCTACTCACCTGCTGAGTGACAGCAAGCTTTCAGCTTGAGCCTGCACTGCGGGAGTGACTGGAAGGTGAGTTGATTGGGTGACCCGGGGGAATACACACAGTGGAAAATCCCAATTCAGAATGCAGCGGCACGGAGGAACAACACACGGGAAAGTGACATTTCCCAGTGTTGTTCCTCTTTACCTGGTAAATCATTGTGTTTTGAAGGCCAACTACAAGAGAAAAGGACCTTCAACGACTTCAACTCAGTGAGTAAGCACAGAGAACGTGGGTGGGTCACTGAAAGGGCCAAAAAAGAAATTGTCAAAGGTAAAAAGGACCATAAAGTCCTTAGAGGTACCATCACACAGGGCCGGATTATGAGGGGGGACACAAGGGGGGTGCTCCCTGGGGCCTCCACCATTTGCCCTGCAATGGGGCCTCCACCAACATTTGAGTTAGGGTCTGGTCCAAGAGGCTTTTCAGTCTTTGGTCTGACGAGCCACAGGACCAGCAACAAAACTATCAGCAGCAGTGGGGCCCCCTTTTTTTTTTGTTTTTGCAAACAGGCATCCAAAGTCATAGGAAAGGGAATTTAGAGCAGCAAAGCCGATGTCAGCAATGCTACAGTGATGGGTGTGTGCAAAGCTGTCAATCGGTTGACACTCACTGCACATTAGCCACCAAGCAAAGCCGCTGGCAGCTCAATACAGGGAGCTGTTTTTTGCTGGGAGAATAAACTACCCCCCCCCCCCCCCCCAGAATGGCAAAGCAGGAGTTCCCGAGCAGCACAAGAGTGGCACAAGGGACTCGATGAAACGTTCCAGTAAGTAGGTGGGTGGCAGAAAACCACTAATCAATTGCTTGACTGGACTAATACTTGAAAGAAAAAAATACAATTCTGTGATTACTCACCTGTAGAATTGGTATTATATGTATACAGCACGTCCTGTTCCAGAAGATATTCCTTACTCTTGGGTTATACATCCAGTAGATGGCGCTGGACTGCAGAGACAGAAAAGTGGCTCCTCCTGGCCCCATATATACCAGGGACCTCCCACAAAATCCCCACTGTTGAAAAGCAGTTAAAATGAGACCGGGAGAACTATAACCAATATACAAAAATTTGAACATAAGAACAATCACCATAAAGAGGTAACTAAAGATAATGATAACAGGGGTGGGGTGGAACAGGACGTGCTGTATACATATAATACCAATTCTGCAGGTGAGTAATCACAGAATTGTATTATTCTAAGTATACAGCACGTCCTGTTCCAGAAGATATTCCTTACTCTTGGGACATCCAATAGCAGTGTCCGTAAGGTAGGGTGGGATCCCCAAAAGTAACAGCAGACAGTTTAAACCACTGCCACCTGCAGAACTTTGCGGTCAAAAGCAGCGTCAGCTGAGGCCTTAACATCAACCTTGTAAAACTTTGAAAAAGTCTGAACAGAAGACCAGGTAGCGGCCTTGCATACTTGTTCAACAGAAGCTTGGTGCTGAAAAGCCCGAGAGGCACCAATAGCACGAGTAGAATGAGCAGTAAGGCGGAAGGGAGGCTCCTTCCCCTTAGCAGAGTAGGCCTGTATCACAGCCTGACGGATCCACTTGCTGATAGTGGACTTAGCCGGAGCCAGACCCTTAGGTCCAGACGGGAGCACAAAGAGAGCGTCAGTCTTCCTGAAGGATTCAGTAGCCACCAGATAGAACTGACCACATCCAGAGAGTGCAAAACCCTCTCCTTAGAAGAACTAGGATTAGGACACAGAGAAGGCAAAACAATGTCCTGATTGAGATGAAAGGCAGAAACAACCTTAGGCAGAAAATCTGGCTTAAAACGAAACACCATCTTGTCCTGGTGTCTCTCAAAATAAGGAGGCTTGATAGAAAGTGCCACCAACTCAGAAACATGCCTCACAGAAGTGATACACAGAAGTGATAGCCACCAAATAGACCACCTTAAGCGTAAGAATTGACAAAGGGGCTCCTTGCAAGGGCTCAAAGGGAGACCCCTGCAGGGCAGATAAGACCAAGTTATAGTCCCAGACTGGTAACATAGGCTTACGTGGGGGACGCACGTGAGTAACCCCCTGGAAGAAGGTCTTGACCAGGGGATGCTGAGCAAAGGATCTTTGGAAAAAAATAGCCAAAGCAGAAACATGGCCTTTCAGAGTACTGAGCTGAAGACCCAGATCCAAACCATGTTGCAGAAACTCCAGAATCCTAGGAATGGAAAACACACGACAGGGAAGCGAGTTAGACTCGCACCAGTCAATGTAAGTACGCCAAACCCTGTAGTAGATGGAAGAAGAGGACCTCTTCCTAGCCCTGATCATGGTATTTACAACCGAGGCAGACAGCCCTTTCTCCATCATGATGGAGGTTTCAACAGCCAGGCCGTGAAAGCCAGCGTTTGTAAATTGGGGTGGCGTAGGTACCCCTGAGTGAGCAGATCTGGAACCCGGGGCAGGGCGTACTGATCTACTGCCAGCTGCACGATGTCTGCGAACCACACTCTTCTTGGCCAACAGGGGGCCACCAGTATGGCTGGCACCCTTTCCTGAGCTATCTTGCGCAGCACCCTGCCCAGCAGGGGAAAAGGGGGAAAAACATACAGAAGCTGAAACCCCTTCCAAGACATTGCCAGGGCATCCATGGCCAAGGCCAGAGGATCCTGGGACAGAGAGACAAAGACTGGAAGCTTGTGATTGTGACGGGACGCAAACAGATCCACATCCGGCTGACCCCAGCGGTGGCACAGAGAGCAAAACACCCTGCTGCTGAGGGACCATTCTCCCAGATGAGAAGTCCCCCTGCTGAGGGAGTCTGCCTCCAGATTCTCCACCCCCGGGATGTACACAGCTGAGATGCAGGGAACATTTGCCTCCGCCCAGGACAGTATCAGGGACACTTCCTTGAGGGCCCTCTTGCTCCGGGTCCCTCCCTGATGATTGATGTAGGCAACCGCCGTCTGGTTGTCCGAGCGGACCTGAACAGCCCGACCCCTCAGATGTGGGGTTAAGTGGGCCAGAACCAACCTGATTGCCCTCAATTCCAGAATGTTGATAGGGGCATGGGCCTCCTGAGGGCCCCACTGACCCTGGAATTTCAGGGACTTCCAAAAGCCCCCCCAACCTGTCAGACTGGCATCCGTAGTGACAGTCTCCCAGCAGGGGGCCAGAAAGGATCTGCCCACCAGCAGGTTCCTTGAGTCCAGCCACCACGATAGAGACCGCCTGACCAGAGGGGACAGGACAAACCCCTGATCCAAGGACACAGGGTTCCGATCCCAAACTGACAGGTGGTGAAGCTGAAGAGGCCTCATGTGAAACTGAGCATATGGAACCGCCTCGAAGCAGGACACCATCAGGCCCACCAGCTGCATTCCCTGCCTGATGGATGGATGAGGACAAGACAGCAGGGAAGATTTGGGGTGGTTGATCACCCAGCCCAATGACTCCAGTGTGGACACCACCCTCTGAGTGTCCAGCTCTGCCTGATGAAAGGACTGAGAAGCGATGAGCATGTCGTCCAATTAGGGAAGAATGCGAATGCCCTGAGATCTCAGCAGAGCCATAACTTCTGCCAGCACCTCGGTGAACACCCTGGGATCCGAGGTGAGACCGAAGGGCAAGGTCACAAATTGGCAGTGCTGATCCTCCAGAGCAAACCTGAGGAATCTCTGATGACCTGGAAAGATAGGTATATGAAGGTAAGCATCCCTGATATCTACAGATAAAGTGTCTGAATCTGACAAATTTGTTAAGGTGCTTCAAATCCAGGATGGGTCTGATGGACCCATCTTTTTTGGGGACGATGAAAAGATTGGAGTAATAGCCTTTGCCCCTTTCCCTCAAGGGCACCCGGCAGATGTCACCCAGTTCCAGAAGTCCTTGGACAGCCAGGGGCAGACCCTGAGCTGACAGGGGGTTTTGAGCTAACCGAGATTTGATGAATCTTGGGGGCGGCCAGGCTGCAAACTCTATCTTGTAACCGGAGGATACTACCTCCTGAATCCACCGGTCTGAGACATGACGCCTCCAGACATGAGCCAAGAGCCGAAGCCGTCCCCTCACCCAGATGGGTGAGGGCGCCCCTTCATGTCTGAGGGGGCTTGGGGGAGGACTTAGGCTTGGGACCCCAGGAGGGGCCTGGGCGGCTACGTCCTCTGCCCCTGCCCCAAAAATCTCCACGGGCTCCAGCAGAGGAAGCCCCCTGTCCAATTTTGGAGCCCCTGAAGGAAGGAGAAAGGGCACCTAAACCCCGAAAGGACCGGCGCTGCCTTCTACGCTGAGGTAACTTGCCTCCTTTAGCAAACAAGTCCAGATGTTCCCCAAAGAGGCACAGCCCCTTGAAGGGAAACCCAGTGAGAGCCTTCTTAGCAGCGCTGTCAGCTGCCCACTGGCGCAGCCAGACCGAGCGGCGTATAGCCACTAACAAGGCAGATGCCCTGCCACACATTCTAATGGTATCATCCATGGCAGAGAGGACATATGCAACAAATTCCTCACAACGCAGAAGAGCTCTATACTCTTCACTACCAGCATCATCAGAGACCCCATCTAGGAGACTCCTGAGCAGGCTTTTAATAGCAACAGCCGTAATGGCACAGACCGGACGCAGCGCAGTCCCCACACAGGCAAAGGCATGGCAAGCAAGCTGATCAATGCACCTGTCCTCCCCATCCCTCAGTGTAGTAGAGTCAGGGGAATGCATGACGGATGTGTTGGACAATCCCAGAACTGGTGTATCCACCTCGGGAGGACATGACCACCATTTAATCATTTCAGCAGGAAAGGGATACCCCGGGGAGCCGGCTAGGCAGTTCCCACTCCTTGAGCACTAAATTATTAAAATGAGTTTGTTCAGGAAACGCCAAGCGTGGTTTAACAGTATGAAACAGCTCCCCCTGCTGCCGCGGAGCCATGGCAGGAGAAGAGATACAGAGTACTTCAAAAATGTGAGCTAAAAGCCTGTCAGTATCATCTGAAGCCCATGGATCAGACTCAAAATCGGCACCATAAACCCTGGAATGTTCGTCAGATGATTCTGAATCAGAAAATAATTCCCCCTATTCCAGGGGGGTATAACCGGTAACGTCAAAAAATTCCTCAGCTTCCATAGAAAAGAGGGAAACACCAGGTGATAAATGCCGCTTCTTAGCAGAAGCCTTACATGGGCCAGAGCCAGCAATATGTCTCTCAATGCTGGCCACCCGTGCAGCCAAATCAGGTTGAGACTCCCCACTGATATGCACCTCACTAGGAGTCAGATGTAAGCGTGGGGGGGTAGGCGAAGCCCGAGGGGGCACAGGCCCAGCCACCGGTAACCCAGACTGCAGCACAAGCGTCTGCTGGGCGCAGGGAACACACACCCTGACATCATCACTTATAGGGGATACCCCACATGCCACACACAGCCGGGCTTGTCCCGAAGGAACCCCCGAGCACATTATCCTGAGAAGCCTCCATATGGTGATTATTGTGGCACAATAGTCCAATAGGGATTGACGCCAATAAGGCTACCCGGGATGCCCCAATAGCCCGCTAGGGAAGTGGGAGTGTAAGGGAATACAATAGCCCTCCAATAAGAGTTAACACTAAATAGAGGGGATAGGAACGGGAGAAACCACAAAAGTTTGACCCGCCTGCAAGACATAAGCAAAAAGATCCCATAAGCAATATGCAATACAGAGAAATACAAAATAAATCAGCCCGCAGGGGCACTTACGGACCGCGATAGGGAGACGCCAGACACACGCAGCAAAGAGCTAAAATGGCGCCCGCATATACCTCGAGGGGCGGGCCCCGGAGACAGCGATGCAAAACACGTCAGCCGCAAGGGCCCCCCCTCAAAGAGCGCGAAAAGTGCCCACATGACAAGACCAGCCAATGATGGTGCAACAACGCCTGAGGCGATGTCGCCACCGGCCGCGGAGCGGAGTACAAGCGTGCAGCACCGATAAATGAAACCAGTGAAACCAATTCAAAGGGATAATCACATAAATCATATATAAAAGACATGCACTCCCCCCCCCCCCCCCGAGATCTACCAGGGAGAAGTGACGGCCAGCCTAAAGGGAGCCAACTGCGGGGACAAGGGGCGAGGGGCATAAAACGCGGGAGGGGCATCCCATAAGGCTCACCATGGGCCTGTACCCTTTGGAGGGGGACTGCGGTAGGAGCAACGCTCCTTAGCACCTGACAGCGGTGCTGCCTACCTCCACCCAAACCAGTGCAGCCTAAGCTGGGAGGCAGTAAAAGGAAACGGGTAGGAATCGTCCTACAGGGCCGCAGGCTAATAGCCCCGCTCACCTGCGAGTAGAGAGAGCCATTTTCTAGTCATCGCAGCCCAGACTGCAGAGAAGAACTGGGGATTTTGTGGGAGGTCCCTGGTATATATGGGGCCGGGAGGAGCCACTTTTCTGTCTCTGCAGTCCAGCACCATCTACTGGATGTATAACCCAAGAGTAAGGAATATCTTCTGGAACAGGATGTGCTGTATACTTGTGCCCAGGAGCCTCCACCACACTTAATATGGCCCTGTCCTTACATGTGACATTGGTTATGGATTATTACAAGAAAAACAAGGGTGTAAGGGACTGGGACAAAGACATGTAGATGCCGATAAAAAGAATAACATTTTGTTATTTTTTGAAAAACAATTTAGAGGCTACGATGTGGTCGCAACAATCAACTTAGGAGAAGTCAGGAAGTCTTGTTTCTTGCTAAGATGGGACAACTGACCACTTTAGATATTTTGTGGCCATTTGGTCTAGAGGCAGAAATGTGGCTGAACCACCGCAATCTCATCATTTTGGACACATGTTCCCAAATGTGTTTTTGTCTAAGTCATTTCACAGGCTTCCTTGAGTGTCAGCTATCACCCTGGGTGAACCCTATCACCCTGGGGATACCATTGGAGAATTCCTACAGACACCTTCATACTGGATTTGATTGTTGCTGATTGTAAAGTTGTCTCTTTCTGCTCACAAGTGTTGACAACATTGGTAGTGTTGAAGAAGGTACCTACAGTATGTGCAATTTATTGCTTTTTCTGGAAAATAAAGACTCTCTGTGGAACTTTATTAAGCCAAGAAAACACAATATTAGTCTGCCAGCCACACAAAAGGAAGGGGTGACAGCCCAGCAATTGATGTCTACTATTGTAGATGGGCTTGTGAGATCTTGGTGTGAATATAAAAATAGAGACCAATTCTAAGCTTTTAGGAACTTTGTTCCGTTTAATCTTCAGCTTAATACAACTAGAGACCCTCTAATTTCTCACGGCCTAGGTTAATCTACTAGATGGACATGTTGTTCGCCACAGTTATAACTGTCATGAAATGCTATTATGGAGGGTAAAATGATGACCTAGAAGAACTTGAACTAAATAGAGTTAGAGACAATTTATCACTGCTTTCTCCAAGATATATAAAACCTCCATCAGTTATATAAACAATGCATTACGCGCTCCCCCATGACAGGTTAACCAACAGGCTTGTCAGTCTAATAACTAATGCAATACAACACTTCTCCATCACACTGCTGACCCACAGGATTGCCAATCAGAGAGCCAATGCATCAAGGACTGACGAGAAGCCATCATGAGGAGAACATTGGGCCATTTATTTTTCTGTTTTCCCTTCTTTTAAACACAGTGTAGCCCATTAAACAATGTTTTTTTTATTATAAAATAAAATTGGAAATGTGAATTCTATGGGGTGAGTTCTGTGTAACGTTTTTAGCTTGCTGCTGAACTGACCCCTAGGTAGAAAATGAATGGGAATGGCACTTTTTACTTTATTTTTATACCTGGTGTTGATTGGGAGCCCATTGGTTATATTTTTGCAGAGAAAGATGCACAGAGAGATTGTATCTCCAACAATCTTTTAGTTTAGCCCATTTAATTATTTAGTGAGGGGATTCAGTTAACGTTAGTTTCCACACAAGTCCTAAAGGTAGATACAGAGAACCAAATAAAAAATGAGTCAAAAATATCAGTAAAGCAACTCCGTAATTTATTTATTGAGGGATATGATCCAATTGCACATAAAATTACGTGAACCTTTTTAAGATAAGCCAATTTTTTTTTGGGGGGGGGGAAATACTTTGGATGCTGTGCATCCTCAATAGTCCACTTAAACCGGACCTTCACCTTCCTGAATAAGAGCCTATCTTTCGCCCCTCTTCCTCTCCTCAGTATGTGATACATCTAAAGCAAGATGGCGGTGCCTGTATCCTAGCGTCCTCTAACAGGGTTGAAGCCCAGTGGGGGAAAGAATAAAAACCTAAAATATATTAATTTTAGATGCTGGGAATAGATTTTTTTAAAGGTTTCGGTCTTTCATTAAATGATGTTGAAGTTCCAGTTTAAGGAAAAGGAAAGCCTTGTCTCTCGGTAAAATGGAATGATTTTCTGGCAGTAGCTCTTTCAAAGGCATTCACAGGTTTCACTGGTTTCCATCATTGTTAGCTATCACCCTGGTTGGATCTTGTGGCCTTGACACCACCTTTTTTCATTTTCGTTTTTTTAACCTGTAGATGCAGCCATGCGTCTGCCAACAGTCTGCTGAAGGAATTGGGAAGCTTTGTTTCTTGGTAAGATGGAACATATTGCCAGAAGTGGCCTGTTATAAGGCATGTACAGGTTGCACAGGCTTCTATCAGTGATAGTATCAATCTGGATGACGCCTGAGGATTTGACCCAACTTTTTGTTATTTATTGAGAAACAATTTAGATGCTACCATGCGGCTGCAACAATCCACTTAGGAGAAGTCGGGAAGTCTTGTTTCTTGGTAAGATGGGACAACTTACCACTTTAGATATTTTGTGGCCATTTAGTCTAGACGCAGAAATGTGGCTGAATGCAGACACAAGAAATCAGGTCACCTTGACCCTCCACCGCAATCCCATGATTTTGCACCCATTTTTATAGATGTTGCGTTTTCTAAGGCATGTACAAGTTTCACGGGCTTCCTTGAGTGTCCGCTATCACCCTGGGTGAATCCTATTGCCTTAAACCCACTTTTCTTGTTTGAAAAATACTGTAGATACTTCCATGAGGCGCCAGCAGTCTACTTAAGGCAGAACAAAACCTGGGAATTTGAATTTCCTGGATTTTGTTCTATGCCCCTTGGGCATGCCAAATTTGGATGCCCCACTGTGTGAAACCCCTCCAGTTCGCCCAGTAAAATGCACCTCTTCTCTGACCAATGGCGCATTCACAGGCTCTTGTCCAATCAGATGCCTTTGCCGTGTTTACATCCTTCAGCAAAGGGCACTGATTGCCCTCAATAGAGAGAGCATATTGCCACATCCTCTGCATCGCAGCTTCCCATTGTAAATAATTAGAGCCATTTGATGAAAGGTAAACTGCTCTGATGGACGATGCACCTTTGGACAAAGCTATTACTGGCACCCTGGGATGTTTCACAAAGTGGGGCATACTGATTCGGGATGCCCCGGGGGTAAAGCCAGCGATCGGCCCTGGGCACTTTTAGATTACAGGCTGGCCTCTGGTGGGTTTTGTTCCAATTTAAGTAATTGGGACACCTTGATTCTCTGTCAAAATGGACATGTTTCCTGAAGTGGTCCTTTCCAAGGCATGTAACTTGTTTTAAAGTCTTCCTTTATTGGCAGCTATCACTTGGGGCAATCCTGTCAACTTGACCCTACTTATTGGTCTTAATATACATTAACTGGTTTACTATATAATTGAATAAACTTAGTAAATTTATATAAATTCCATGTTTCTTTATTGGGATGTTCAATATTAACTAAAAAAAACATCCTGTACTGTCAGCGTGCTTGGCCACCTCTCAACCCATGCATTTGCATGGGGCCCCCACTTCTCAGGGGCCCCCCAGAACTCTGATGAGTGAACACTGAAATCGGCTGGCATCTTACTGTAA
This sequence comes from Gastrophryne carolinensis, assembly GCA_027917425.1. Classification (NCBI taxonomy): domain Eukaryota; kingdom Metazoa; phylum Chordata; class Amphibia; order Anura; family Microhylidae; genus Gastrophryne; species Gastrophryne carolinensis. Next base: position 90,259,323 of record CM051243.1, read on the forward strand.
TACTGATGATGCAGTCAGTGCTGTGGCTACATGAAAAAGCTTCTTCTCTGCATCATTTGTTCCTCTTTAATAATGTATTTTGTTATAGAAAATGCCTTTGATTAGGGCCATCAGACACAACTTTGCATGGGACCCCAAAAATTATAAGCCCACCCCTGTTTACTGTGTTAATAGTTAAAAACTGCCCATTCGGTGCCTTACTTGTGCTGACCCTAGGGATCTGTAGTAGGGTGATACTATACACACACCCTCCCCCATGGGCAAAGATTGTGCTCACACCCCTACCCCCCTTCCACTAGGGAGCTGTACAGGAAACAGTGACCCTTTGTCTTATAGTGCACAGGATGCCCACAATCCAGATAAATGTAAGTTTATGTCTTAGATTGTAAGCTTGCGAGCAGGGTCCTCATTTCTTTTGTTTCAATGGATATTTCTTTTTTTTGCTATGTAATTATCTATTCTGTTTGTACATGAGCCCTCTGATTGACTGAATTTAAAGCAATGCAGAATATGTTGGTGCTACAGTATAGAAATAAATATTATTATGCACATGGAAAGGAGCATTTTGTGCCCTGATTGCTCACTAAATAAGTAAACGCTGGGTAAAACAACAATGGAAAAGGACCTGGGGTTTTAGTAAATAATAAACTAAACTGTAGTGATCAATGTCAGGCAGTAGCTGCCAAAGCAAACAGGATCATGGGCATCAAGAGGGGCATAGGTGCCCATGATCAGAGCATCATTTTGCCCTCTATATGTCAATGGACAGACCCTATATGGAACATTGTGTACAGTTCTGGGCACCAGTGCATAAGAAGAAAATATTAGAACTTGAGCGTGTTCAAATGTGGACCACCAAATAAATAAATGGAGCGCGGGGACTAGAGTACCCTGAAAGATTGTTAGGTTTATTTAGTTCTGAAAAGTGACATCTGAGGGGTAATAAAAAAGTATAAATAACCTAATAAAGACCTATATATGGGGTCAATACAAAAATCTGCCCCACAACCTATAACCCAGGGCATCCACTGGGTTAGGTTGGAGGAAGGGCGTTTTCTGCACCGGCATAGGAGAGGATTCTTCTCTGCAAGAGCAGTGAAACTTTGGAACTCTATGCCAGAGGAGGTAGTCATGAGGAATACACTAAAAGAGTTCAAAAGTTGCTTGGATGCCTTCCTTGCATGTATTAACATTACCAGCTATGGCACCTAAACCCCTGGAAGGAGATCTTCTTTTCTATACAGGCTGAACTGGATGGACTAAGGTCTTTCTCAATCCTCAGAAGGCAATTAGAAGAAGGCTGGTTGTGGGTTAAGCATCTCACAGCCAGATCTCTAATCTAAACAGGTGCGCTTGAAATTAATATTGTTAATGTATGAGGGGATAATTCAGCAATACCACTGGTTGTTTAATCCTCTGACTAATTTTTGCTGGAAAAGAATTTTACTTTTTCAGCTCCCTAATGTTAACATGAAGAGGGTTCTAAAAAGTGCACAATCACATCCGCATAGAGAAAACTTAGAAATCTAAATACCAATAATAATGGTAGAAAAAAAAAACTGGTGGTTCTTGAACCACCTTGGGCCTCTGAAGATGTTGAGTGTTGTTAATCTAAAATGAACTGTTCACCGTTTTGTTAAATCAGCCAAGCCTCGTCTTTTATTGTGCAGATACCATACCATAGAAGGTTAGTAATCAAAATGGTAAAATATGTAGGTTTAGTAAGATAGATAAAAAAGGAGACTCAAAAAATAGTAAAAGATTGGCAAAGAGTTCAAACTGAATAATATCAGTCCGACAAGAATGTCCAGTTTTGACTGCAATGTTGGGGATTGTTTCCTGCCTTTATTTTTCTTGCTTTCTGCCTGGGTGCTACGTTGTTTCACAGAGCACTCTTGCTATGTCAGTGGTTGCTACACTGTTATGAAGGCGCTCTTGAAGCAGTAGAATCCACTCCTCTCTTTCTCAATCCTAACATACTATATTACTATGTTAGTTACAGGTATAATGGACAAGCAGTGTGTTTGCACCCAGATGATGCAAGGCAATAGCGATTATCGCTATTATTGCCTTTGATTAGAGCCCCTAGACACAACTTTGTATGAGGCCCCAGAAATGATAACTTCGCCCGTCTACTGTACATAACCCTGCTCACAAGCTTACAGTCTTAAACTGGGCATTATAGTTAAAAACTAGGCATTCGGTACCTGATAGGCAAAGGGTCACTGCTGGCAAATTGTGGGCATTTTTGCCATGATTGCCTTTGCAAGCGCTATTTCCTATTGAGCAATGACAAGGACGACAGAAACGTAGCTTGCAGGGCTCGCCCCACAATTGTCAAACACAGGTGAGAACCGTCCCATAGGTAGCTTGCGAGGCGATTAAGATCGCAATCAAGCGCTTTAGTGTGAAGGGGTTTTATTGTTAATAAATTGTTGTTAATAAAGAGTATACATGTTGTAATGATTAAAAATAAATAACATATAATAAAGTATACCAGTTAATATACAGTATGACTGATGGTGGTGGATCAAGTCTACCCAATCCCTTGTGTCTGCATTCAGGAACATTTCTACCTCTAGACCAAATGGCCACTAAGTAGCTGAAGTGGGACATTGTACAATCTTACTGTGAAACAAGGCTTCCCGATTCCTTTCTGAACCTCATAGGAGTCTTATATACTAAAGTGAACTGATACAGGGATAGTATTTACTATTAGTTGTTTTATGTGCACTGTGTGTCACTAAGCCTGTCCTAAACTAGCCAGCCGGCGGCTTTATCACTCGCACTATGTAAATCAGGCCCAGTATGTATAGTATCATTCCTGTACATTACTCCTTGGGTTGTCTCCTGTCACTCATAGAGAATTTCAGGCAAACATCACCCGGCATCACCTGCCAGGCAAATAGCAAACCCTCAATTTGTATCTTAGAAATTATAGGCGCTAAACCAGTAATCAAATTATGTTAACATAGCAGGGAAGCAATTCACAGCTTTGACATGTTAAGGCGACAACAGGTATTCTGTTTTCCGCCTGTTCGCTGACAAACAAAGGATCAGCATGATTGGTGTGAAATATCTTGAAAGGTTTAAATGCTATCAATGATTTTCCGTATTGTTCCGCTAGATATATCCCTCATTTCTATAATGCCGCATCTCCTCGGGAAATTGAAATGTTAATCCTCCTGGCAGCAAGGAGCAGGCTTATTGTTTTAAAATGTTTCACACGTTCTCTTATAATTAAAGAAGAACTCTAAAATATGTTTGGCCCAAAAGGAGAACCTGTGGTAGGTATGCTTTGGGAAGGCGTCATGCTGAAAGGTGACATACCTCTTCAGCTTTTTAGCAAAGGCCTAAAAGTTTTGTGCCAGAATTGACTGATATCTGGAACTGTTCTAATGCCCTCCACCCTGACTAATGCCCCACTGTGTCTATGGAGTTCTTTTGTGGGATGCACAGTGCTGGCTTCAGGGCTGGTGGAGGCCCCTGGGCACAAAATCTGGTGGAAGCCCCATATACAGAATTTGTTTCCAGCCAAGTAACTGATTGGTGGTTGTCTGGCACCCGCCTCCTTTCTGAATCGTCAGATCGAGTCCCTTGTGCCATCCTTGTGCGGGTGCGTGCTGCTCTGAAGCGCCTGCTTTGCCATTCTGGGTGGGGGGTAGTGTGGTCACCCAGCTGGTCCAGCAGAACACAGTTCTAACTTATAGGGGTACATGGGAGACTTTTAATTGGCTAATTTTATTTTAATATTATTTAACTTAATTTACATTTTTGACTGATAGAATGTGATCTCTTTGTACATTTCACACTGTGTTGAGACTGTCCTGTGATATGTTTACTGACCTAGGGGTTAATAGGACCATGTTTTTCTGTTCTAATTTTTTAAACAAAATTGTGTGCCCCCCCCCCCCCCCCTCCCGGGACAACCAGTCTGGCACACCAAGCATACGAGATGGTATCCACAGACCACTGAAACTCAGCAGTGGGGGTCCCACCTGATTGTCAGCCCCTATGTCCTTTAGCACTGGCCAGTGCCCTGCCATGGGATCCCAAAAACTGGACACCCAGGACACTCAGCTGCCCAGATGAAGGTGGGGTCAATGGCTTGACATTGGAGTTTCACAGCCAAATATAAATGTGTTTGACATTTTTTAATACGTTTATTTTGGGTCTGTTTTTCCTCTTGTAAAAAAAAAAAATTATGCTTCCCCCCCCCCCATCCAAGGTTACCAGGCGGCACATTAGGCCGGGGCAGGGGTTCCTAAATCAGCTGGCCTCTGGCCATTACAGAACTCCGACCCTATTTCCTTCTGCTCAGGTCTGGCCTGGGACTCCCCCGATGACAACATTGGCGGCAATGGGGTTGGGTGTGGGTAACACCAAGTACAGTTTAATTTTAGATCAATAAATTACATTTGTGCAGTGGACATTGGCGGCAATGGGGTTGGGTGTGGGTAACACCAAGTACAGTTTAATTTTAGATCAATAAATTACTTTTGTGCAGTGTTTCTTTTTTACTTTTTTTTACCTGTAAACTGTTAAGAGGTCCAAGGGACCCTTATACTAATTCAAAGGGTAGGGGGGCAGCAAGTTACTTGCTGGCATAGCGTCGGGTGACTTGCCATGATTTCGGCCCCATTACCTGTTTTTCACCCCTGGAGGAAACCAGACCTGAGCTGAAGGACATAGGGGTTTTGGCATGACTTGAGGCCTTCAACCCCAACTCCTATGCCTGGTGTGCCAGCAGGTAGCCTTAGGTAAGGAGACCTCACATCATTTTGGACTCCTTCCCCCACCAGAGTGGTGTGAAAGGGGCAATAGAGGAGCTACAGTCAGATTTTTTATTTCCGGCACTTATGTGTCTTCCACGATTACGGTCGAACGCATGCGGTACCGGGCAGGTGTGAATGTAGTGTTAGTCTTGCAATCCCCAGTAGGTTGTAAAGAAATTCTTATAATAAGCATGCTGGATCTACTTTACATAGATATCAACTTTCACTTACTTACAATAGCCTTACTAAATACCAAATTAAGTATAAGGGATTCAAAAAAATTACATTCATGCTTTGGCTTTAAGGGTTGAACTGAGAAAGCTTAGTAAAACAGCACTAACATTGCTTCCGATTAGATGTTCAGTTCTGTATGTTGCCAGATTTAATTACATGTAGTCAAACATGATTGGGCCCCATCAGAACAGCCTCTCAGTTTGGCTCCAGACAACCCTGGTAATTGTACCTAACCTGCTTTGATGCCAATCCAATGATAGGTTAAAGGTTACCACTTTACCGACAGCCTGTTTCAACTTAGCTTATTTGCTAACATACAGAATGATGGGAAACTGGGATACGCATGGCCAACCTTACTTTTCAGCCTCTCATAGCCAGACAGTTCTGGAGCAGTAAATTAGCTCCCATGATGCAACATACGTTTCTGTAAACCATACTGTCAGCATTATATTTGTTACAGGGAAAAAAATGATAGAGTGCAGCCTTACTACATACCAGCAAAGTTACTAATATAACATATATAACTAATATAGTAAGTGATTGAAGTCATATTGTTATATAATTATAATAAAACCTTATGATCACCAGTAATGCACAGTCAATTGGTGGCAGAGTCGGTAACAAGACGTGGTCAGACAAGCCATGGTCAGCTAGAAAATTTGGTGATGATCAAAAGGCTTCTCGGATTGCTAGAGAAACACACTTTCTGTGAATTATCCCTGTCCAATTAACTGTTATGCTGGCTGAGTTGCCCAGCAAGGCCAGACGGCAAAGGTTGAACTTCCAGAAAGAGACACCGCCTGTCAATTTCCAGGCAGCAGAGGTGCTGTCCAGGGCCTGAATTAAGGATCGACATGGGAGCTGGGGTTGGTTCATCTCTGTGACAGATATCGTCATGATTTCTTTATTCAGTTTTTTTTCCATATTTATCGCACATCCACATTTATTTTGCAATTATTATAAATAATTTAAAAAATATTGATATAACTAAGCAAATTTGAATATTTAGTCCATACCATTTACAAGAGCAGAAGCAGGCATTGATCACAGGCTAAACTTACAGAATTACCCATACTGACCCAGACATATCAACATGAGTATTTTTCTTTAGCGCCAATAATGAGGATAATCGGCTGCATAGCTCAAGGCATCACCAGTGGGAGGGAGGTTGTGATGCCGCTGTATAGAGCCCTGGTGAGACCACAGCTAGAATACTATGTGCAGTTCTGTAGACCTTACCTGCAAAAAGACATTAGCCTCGATTCAGAGACACATTCGTCCGGACTTCCGTAGCTGTCTGTAAAAGTTTTGGTGGGTGTTTGTCATTTTTTTGCTTTTTTTCGTCCATTTTCTACTCGCACGAACGTTCGGGAATGCGCTTCCGATGAACTGAAGCAAATCGGAACATTTCCGTTAGTTCGGATCATTTTCCAAACAAAATCGGAAATTTTCCGTTCCTTTAGAAAACTTCCGTTGATTCAGAGAGCTTCCGTCTGATTCAGAGAGCTGATTTCCAACGGATCACCACCCTATAAATCCGTTTTATTTCCGATCCACTTACGAGACCTTTGAGGGCTCGGATTGCTATTGTTGAACATGTTTTGTGGCTATGTGGAGGAGTCTGCGCGCCTTTAGCACCAAGGCATTGCATGTATCAGCATGGCTGAGGCCATAAATTGTATAGCAATGCATACCTAAATCAATACATTTCATGTATGCCTTATAGAAGCATTTTAATGCTGACCTTAATTAGTCCTTAGCATGTAAACATTTATTTTCCCACACATCCATATAATTGCTATTTTTTTTTAGACTTATGTCCTTTGTGAATTATATTTGGATTGTTGAACTTGAATCTTAATTTGTGGTAGGAGTTCTTGTTTTAGTTGGTTTAGATGTGCCACTCGCCCTTGCTCCTGATGCCCGTTCTTTGCCTGCAGAATGCGGGCCAGGGGTTCTCTAATCGGGCACTATGCAAAACCCGGGCCGTGGTGGCAAGGGCCCTCTGGCTTCTGAAGTCCAGATTTAGGTGTTTGGACCATACGGGGGGGGGGGGCACTGCAGTATGACCCCAACAAGGTTATACCAATATTTAAATTTACGTTTTTTAACAGGGACCACACGTGCCAGAGTGGCACAACTGAGTGTCAGGGTCCTTCAGTTGGTGGGCGAGATGCAGGAGCTGCGCAACTCGTTGGGGACCACAGATGAAGAATAATGTTCTGTGGCCTGCCATTGCTATGTATTTTGTTTTTTATAGTTGTAAAAATGTTAAATTTTCAAAATTTTGAAACATTTTATATTTTATGATGGCATTCCAAAAAAATGTTACATTGTCATTTCATTTACAAAATACATTAACACAAAACTAATGGGCCCAGAAATATTTAAAGATGAATATTCACATGACCGAGAAGTGGTTTGGGTGAGCTTTAAGGTTCCAAAAGGGAAGATGGAGGATAGTGCTAAGTGGTTTAGGTGAGCTTTAAGGGGCCAAAAGGGAAGATGGAGGATTGTGCTAAGTGGTTTGGGTGAGCTTTAAGGGGCCAAAAGGGAAGATGGAGGACAGTGCTAAGTGATTTAGCTAAACATTGTAGTAGAAGTGAGGGTGGCAAATATGTAGGCAAGCACTTTAATGAGTTAAGTTTGTAGTGCGCAGGCGCAAGATCGTAAGGATTCCGTCTGGACGATTATTTTTTGTAAAATGGAAACAGAATCTATCGGGAAACGTAAAGGATTCGTTGGAGGATGCGATGGGAAAAGGGCAAAAACGAAAGCCTACGTTGTAAGGTGGAAATGAAACGAAAAAGTCTGGATGGAAAATGACATCCACGTAATTTGTGAAAAAAAAAAAAAATCTTTACTATTTTTATGTTGATTAGGTAGAACCAATATACTAAGAATATACTAAGAACCAATTCAGATACAATGGCTCCAAGACATGACATTGTTGGGTGAAAGCATTGGAATTTGAGCCAGCCTAAACTGAAATCTAAACTGGGTGGGGCATCATTTGAAGGAGAACTAGACATAGAAGCTAATTTATTATAAAGGCAGCACTTGAGCGTCTCGTCTGAGACGCTTGGCAGGGCCAGCACCACAGAGCCAGCTTCATCTTGCCGGCACTTGTAGTTGTAGTGCTCCCGGCCAGACAGTCTTCGCAACATGCGGCTTTTATATGCCTATGCACTAGCATAACCTAGCGCTGGCCAGGAGCTCCGCAAGTTGAAAGTATTTAAGAAAATAAATAAATAAATAAGCTTAGCAAAATGATGACATCATTTGGCATGCAATAATGGAAACTTTTTAAAATGCCATTGAAAGTTACCCTTTAAAGCAGACCAACACCCATGCGGCGTGGGTGGGGGGCATCCAGAATGCTGAAGCCCCCTGGCACATAACTCTCCAGAACACCCATAAAGCTTAACTTAACCTCGGTCCTCTGCTGAGAATTCAGCACAGTGATTGGCTGCCTGGTGGGGTTATGTGCCGAGGGGGGCTCCAGCAGTCTGGATCCCCCCCAGCCTGTCTTATAGCGGTGGGGACCAACACCCACAACGTACGAATGTTGGTCTGCTTTAAAGTCAGCAACAGGTAATCAGCCCCACAGGTGTAATGCAGAAAAATTTAGGACAGAGCAAAGTCTAGAGCATTGGCAATAATTGGAGAACAAGCAGAAATATTAAAAAATCATGCAGGCAAAGGTCAGCTATAGGTTAATTAGAACACACATTATAAACAAACACCCCTGTGGGAGTGGACCACAGTGAGCTTTAAAAGAGCTCTGGCCAATCAGAGGGAGACAAAGTTGCCATTGGCTGCACAAAGAACATCATGGGTCCTAACCGCTAGCCATCCGACAGCTGTAAACCCATGTGTGTACTCCCACACTGCTACAAGGGTGCCAGGAACCCAGCACTGCATCTGAAGGGTCCCAAGTAGCCTGCACCCAGTACTGACTATCCAACATCAATGGCAAAGAGGAAATAGCAGGTAGGTGTTTTTTTTTATTAATTTAATTATTTTTTTCTCCAAATAATAAAATGTGGAAAGATCATTCAAGCAGCTTTATACTAAGCAGATGACTGGACTTCTTTAGTTAGATTTCCTGGGAGCATTTAGTTTTTGAAATGTAAAAAGCTCCATTGTACTTTGTTTCTTTTCAAAGAGAAATAAAATGAGAACAAGATTAGTCCGGCAATAGGGAAAAATAAATGGTCGGCTGGTTTTTCTCATTTAAGTTAACATCCTTGGAAAAGTCAAACATGTCACAAGACAAGGAGTGGTGAAAAACCGACGGAGGGAGAAATGTGATTTCTCATAAACCTCTGCACTGCTCAGTCTTCGGGCTTTATATATTCTTTTATCATAGGCGCATGCTGAGGACTGAAAGACAATACTTAACGTCGGCAGTCATGGCTGTGAGGGGTGAAACTGGCTTCTCAGAGAAGCAGATACTGATCAGTCCTCGGGGTGTGTGATCTGCCTAGTAAGAAACTTACCCTGTAAATCACAGGGCTCTTACCTGTAGCAAATGAAAGCAATGGGATGCACTCTGGTGAGAAAATATAGCCGCGGGTGCAACGACCGGGGTTTTCCTAGCCCCAACAGATAACCAATAACAGTAGATGGTCCGCACTCCTAAAAAGTAGCTTTTAATCTGGTCCTCTTAAAACGATACAAAAATTGGTGACAAGGCATAAAAACATGAAAGCGATACCAGCAGCCCTCTAACGCGTTTCGGGCGCCATACCGCCCTTAATCACAGATGGATTGTTAGTATTTTTTAAAAGTTATATATACATGCGATCTAGCAACAAATTTACCGCCCTTAATCACAGATGGATTGTTAGTATTTTTTAAAAGTTATATATACATGCGATCTAGCAACAAATTTACCCCCTCCCGACGGCGCGACAGACGACTTCTGGGTCCCCTCGGGTGACGTCACCACCAGCGACGGCAGCGCGCCGACCCATGATGGGCCAAAAGTCCTCCCTGATCAGCTGCGCCAGCCCAGCCACAGACGACGCGTCGCCATAGAGACGGCAGACGCCAAAGCAACACGGGGAACAGAAACCGCCGGCTGCAGTCCCGCAAAGGCCCCAATAGGGGTTGGCGCACCACTGCAGCCAGAAGGCCACCGCCCCGGGACGGGGACCAAAGAAGCGCCCCCCACTGTCAACGGGAGGGGACAAAATAAACAACAATTATAAAGAAAACATGGCACATAATATCATGGCACAATATCATGGTATATACTTCGCTAAAAATAAATGCCATATGCATGCACAAATACAAATGCAAACAAAAAAAGATACAAACATTTATATAAGTAGGCACAGCATAAATTAAGCGTGAATCTACTTGCATGGCATCAATTAAGCATGCATATAGTATGAATCATTGGAATAACCAACGTAGAAATTAATTAGGATGTCCAACAGTAAAAATAGGAATAGAAATAGAATTAGGATAAGAATGTACAAAAAGGAGAAATTTAACTATCTACATGAAGTCAGAAAATAATACTCCAACATGAAATAAGATGACAATGCCCCTACTATGTCATAAAATCATGCTTTTTAATGAAATACCAGGGACACTAATGGTTGCTGAGACAACAAACAGTATACCCGCATGGCAGATTAGATGCCAGCGTAACATCAGATCACATAACATCGGATCTAGATGAATTATCTATCCAAAATGAAGGAAATGTCCCACTTGTGATTGAGGCCCAAAGGGAGTCTAGTGCCTAGTGTAAAGATCCAATAAGCCTCCCTACATAAAAGTTTTTTGTAAACATCACCGCCCCTTGGACCCATGATAACCTTTTCTATCGCACATACATTAAACCGTGGGGTTAGGGTGCCGTGGGACATTCGTTATGATGTTGTGCTACGTTGGAATTCTTGATGGTGTTAGGACGACCTATGCCGTAAAAATGCTCACTAATACGGATTTTCAGTTTCCGTTTAGTGCACCCCACATATTGCGTACGACAATAGTCACACGTAATCAGGTATATTACCAGAGAAGAACATACTTGTCCAACATAGTGCGAAACGTGTCAAAATGGGTGTCTGGAACAAATGAGAGTCCTTTAGCTAATACAGATATTTCTGATTCTGACAGAATATAGTCTGATAAATTCAAAACATTGTTAGACTCTTCTATCTTCTCCGACGTGAATACTGCCTTGGACGCTCCATTTTGTTTCTTGCCTCCTCTCCTACACGTTTTTTTATTCGTGAGCATGTGGTCATCTGCCCTGGTAGTCTGTGGTCACCTAAAAAATCAACATTTTCACCATCTTGGCGTGGAATATTAGTGGGTGTAAGGCTATGTCCACTCCTCCTTGACTGACATCCAGGTTGAATAATAGGATCATATAATGAGGATTCAGATGAATCAGACTCTGATTCTGAGGTCAAAAAGGTAACACGTTTAAGTTGGCTAGGCCTCTTCAAGATAGGACGTGGACGGCGCTTATTGTGGTCATGTGTGCTCCAATCGTACACGCGATTCACCCCATAATCATCCGTATCTCTTTGATATTTGCGCTTTTTAGAGCTAATAACAGATAATTCCAGTTTCTCCTGTAAGTCCAACATTCTTTTTTGTAGAAAATCAAAATCCGGTAGGGATTTTTTGGCTTCCAAGTCGGCTGTTGATCTTTCCAGCTGTACTTGAAGCTCATCAAGCCGCTGGCCTTGATACTCCACCAATATCCCCATCAAGGAAAGTGATGTTTCTGATAAAACAGTGTCCCATCTGGTCTTGTAGGGGTCGGGGAGCTCAAATGTGGGAAATTTCTTAATTCGCTTTCATGTTTTTATGCCTTTTCACCAATTTTTGTATCGTTTTAAGAGGACCAGATTAAAAGCTACTTTTTAGGAGTGTGGACCATCTACTGTTATTGCTCTTACCTGTAGCATGCAGGGCACGTGTGACTCACGGACACACTGACTGCATAGGGTCAATGAAAAAGTTCAGAGCAGAAGCGTTCTGGTGCACCAGCCTCCTCGTGTAGCATGTGGGGGGCACGCAGGGCCGGATTAAGTGTGGTGGAGGTCCCTGGGCACAAAATCTGGTGTAGGCCCCAGAAACAGTTTTTTTCTCCTTTAAAATAATAGTCCAGCCAAGTAACTGATTGGTGGTTGTCTGGTACCCGTCTACTTACTGGAATGTCAGTGGGGGTGTGTGCTGCTCAGGAACTCCTGCTTTGCCATTCTGGGCAGGGGGGAGTGTAGTCGCCCAGCTGGTCCAGCAGAAAACAGTTCCCTGCATTGAGCTGCCAGTGGCTGTGATTGGTGGCTTATGTGCAGTGAGTGGCAGCCAATTGACAGCTCTGCACCCATCACTGTAGCGTTGCTGATGGTGGCTTTGCTGCTCTAGACTCTCCGTCCTGCCCTGTGGTGGCTTTGGATGCAGGTTTGCAAAAACAAAAAAAAAGCTTGCTCGGGAGAGGGGCCCCCAACGCCCGTGATAGCTTTGTTGCTGGCCCCGCGGCCCGTCAGACCATAGACTTAATAGTCTCCTGGACCAAACCATAACCCAAAGGTTGGTGGAGGCTCCCTTTGCAGGGCAAGTAGGGCCCCTCATAATCCGGCCCTGAGGGCATGTGGGGCTCACGAACACAAGCAAAAGCGTTCAGGTGCACCTGCCTCTTCAGATTTCATCGCTGTACTCCGCTTGCCAGCCCCCTCGTGTAGTGTCTTGCTTGACACTTGGTGCGTGCGGATGTACGAATGCCAGATGCACTTTTATTGGCTACATGCAAACACTTGATTCTAGACCATTTTCTGGAAGAACACCGGCCTCATTGGTGATCAAGAAGGGGGTGCAGGTAATTGGAGCGGGGTATTGACAGCCACCCACTGAATGCCTGGCCGGTGGTTTGCTAGCCTCCCTAATCTTTGAACTGGAATAAAGGTCCACTTATAAATTCACAAGTAAAAAAATAAAATAAAAAACAAAAGCCTGGGATTATTTCTTGAGATCCCATCTCCTGACTAGGGATCCAAACCAATGCTGGATTTATATACAGTTTTAAAAAAAACTTCCGGTGGCTTCAAGCTAGTTCTGGGTCCCTCTTAGAAGGAAACATTTATGCCACAGAGGTGGAATCCTCTTTTTGTGCCTAATGATGTCAACGGAGGGGGGGGGGGGGACAAGACTAATCACATGGGATGAATCTTTGGGATATAGGTGGTCATTGTATGCTTGCTCACATATAGGAATTTTTCCCCTGCATTTAACCTATCCGTGCAGTGAGTCTACACACCTGGAGTGGTCGGCTGCCCTAATTATTGCGCTTGGGGAGCAGTTGGGGGGTTATGTGTCTTTCTCAAGAGCACCTCAGTCATGTCCCAAGGCCAAGAATCAAACCTGCAACCCTCCAGTCACAAGGCCGCTTCCTTACTTCTAATCACTACTGCCCTAATATGAATTATAAATTAAATACTATAAAAGGTTCCCTCCGAGGCAGGCCTGGCAGTAGCTTGGCGGGCCACCAAGGAATGAGGAGGGAGGACCTGTTTCCCCCTTCACTACAGGTGCATAGGGATCAGCTGCAACAGCCTCTCTGTGGCAGGAAGCAGATGAATGGTGCGGGACCAGGAGGAAGCCCCAGAACCAGCAGACTTACAGAGGGGATGCCGACTGGTATGTGACAGATGAAGGAAGAGGTGGCAAAGGTTGAGTTTTTTTTTCATTTTATAACTGAAGTATTTTAACAGTTTGAGAACTGGTAAGGGGTCCAAGACAAATGCAGGATACTGGGGACCATCCACCCAGAGGGCTTCCGAAACTGATAGACCCCACTCCGGCTCAACACTGCTCCAGTACTTTCCATCTGGCTTCTGGCCTGAGCCATGCCAATGCCACGCCTTCATTGGTTAGTGCCCCTTGCATTATGTCTGGCATATCACCAGATGAATGATGGGCTACTGATTGGAGAGGCTTTTATACCTCTGGGGTATGTTCTCCAGTAATTCTCTTCTAGGGAATTGATGTCATTCTGCCAGAGTAATGCTAGGCCCTCTTTCTGGAGAAACTCCATATACCAAACATAACTAAACTGAGAGACATCTTAGCTGCAGTTGGATGGACAATAGATTTGGGTTTTTAAAGGATTCTTAATTATTTAATGTAAATAAAGTCAATGCCTGGCCATGGATTCCTTTTGTGAATATGCACATTTGGCTATTGTAAATAGTAATAGTAAATTTTAGGAATTGTTTCATGCAATTGCTGAGTCTCTGTGATACCTATACTGTCTTGGGGTTAATGTAACTGTTTACGCCCTTTTTAAATATATTTTGTAGTTTTTTTTTTCATATGTACAACTGCCCTGTATCATAAGTCTGTGTACAATATAATATTTGTATACACAATCATTGGTGTGATTCCTTTCATCACCCACAACCTAGAACCTACAGTGAGCAATTATTGTTATATTAATTAATTTGGGAATGTATTTTTTTTTTCTTTTTTACATTTGCCGGATAGATGTGCCGATGTGCCGACATCCACCCCACCCCCACACACACTTTTGGTGGGAAACAAGTGCGTCTTATATGACGAAAACCCATAATATATGCTGTTCTAGAAGAACAGGAAACTAAGCTTATTGACAGGTAGGCATGCAAGCTGTAAAATCTTATAATATAATAGTTTGGTTGTGCTAGGGCTGATGAGGAAATCAATTGCCAGCATCCCTGACTGCCCACATGATTACGTATGAAGTATGAAGTGGAGTACGAAATTTCGAATACTTTAGATTTAATTACATTATTAATAATGACAACAAAAAAGTTACAGCTAAAGGACCCCAGCCTTTATGGATGGATCGACTGTGTCACTACAAATAAGAATAATTCATATTTCATCAGAACTGTTCAAAATAAAAAGGCAAAATAAGTAAGCCAATAAAAACACTGTCTAATCTCTAAATATAGAATTATAGAAAGAAAAAAGCTCTGTACAAAAGCAATTCCAATTCTTTTTTTTTCTTTCTTGTTTTTTCTCTGTGGCATTCAGCTGTCAAACCTCCCGATAACTGAACACAGGTTGAGGGCTCGATAAACTCGCATATGGCATTATGGATGCGTTTCCCGGTTTTACACGGATAATTCTGCTGAAATTCCAGACGCTTAATAAAGTTGATTTAAAGTTATTTATTCGTCGCCGATACGTATATCATGGCAATCAAGCTGCGCTTACTCATCACATCATCGTCATAGCTGCTCTGTGTGGGACTGTGCATTTAAATGAAGAGGCCTGACTAATTTAAATATATGAATAGTTTATAAGAAAACATATGTTTTAGCATATGGCGCCATTAGCAAAACCATTTTACCTAACAATGAAAATAACAGTGGTATTTTTGCTGATTTCATGGGCAACATGATATTTAACTAATATCTGCCCTAAATTTTTTACCTTTGAAAATTCAGGGGTCCTGAGTAGTGATCATCCAGGCGGGCCGATTCGGTTCAAAAGCCCTTCGGCTGGATAGTCCCCAGTACAATAGCTCCCACTACAATGTGTAAACCAATACATTGATCACCATTTTATTTCACAGAAAATAAATACATTTTTAAAATACAAAATAGGAACTTACCACTGACGCTTCTTCCTTTAACATAAAGGGGTCCTTTAACATAAAGAAGGAGCCTCTGTTAAATCCCTAACCTAGTAGTGACTAATAACGTCACTGGAGGAGAGGAACATGGAGGAGATTCGCTTGGCAGGATGGGGGATATGTGTCCCCCACACTACAGATGCAGGTGAGATGGCTGCAACAGTGGCTCCCTGGCATCAAGTAAATCCAAGTCTGTCGGATCAAGAGGAAGCCCTCGACTTGGTGGACCAGAATAGAGGACGCTGACCGGTGGGGGACAGGGTAAGAAAGTAGCGGCAACTGCAAATACCGCTTTATTTATTAAATGTATGTTTTTTTCTTTGTTTGTGAACTGGTAAGGGGTCCAAGGGACTCCTAAACCAGTTCACAGGGTAGCAATGGCCGGCATGCCACTGTACCAGAGGATTTGCCAAAAAGAACAAAGTGGTTTGGGGTAGCGCTAGAGATGGCGCAGAGCTGCGACCTGTATAAGTGACCAATCTCAAAGGTATTGGTGGGAAGGATTAATGAATACAAGGTTGGCTAAAATATTCTTAAAGAAAGTCCAACTTCTGATATCCGAAAAGACAGGAGAGCTTATTTACTTTCTGTGTGTGAGAACATAGATAGCCTTAAGCAGATTAATTATGCTGAGGCTTTTTGTCCTCTTAGTATGTTATAGGCTGATCCAGTGAATTTAAAACCTCCTTTTCAGCCAGAGAAAATTGAATAACTGTGTACCCTGCACCCTGTGTACCAAATGCGTATGGTACAAGAAGGGCAGCCCGAGGGTTCTTAAACCTGCCTGGGCTCCTGAGGGTAAAAGGTTCCTGGTAGTTTTTTAGATGGTGCTTCTGACCGCCTCTCCCGAGCTGCTGCTGATTGCTTTTTGCTGTATGGTCAGGCTGGCGCAGTTGTAATTATGGCAAAGCCTGAAGATTGATTTTATTGAATAAAGGCACCTTTACAGGCCTTTACCCTCTTTTTTATATAAAACAAATAAAAGTCAAATTGTGCTAATGAACGTTTGGCCTCGTAGAGACACAAGTAGATTAAAATTCATGCAAAGCCACTCTTGTACGACACTGCAAAACCTGACGCACGTTTCATCGGGATGACGTCCTCAAGGTGCCTGCCTTTTCGGATATCAGCAGTTCTTTAAGAATCTTTGTACCAGAAGATTGACTGAGTGGCTGCTGATTGGTTGAAAGGCCGCACATGTGTCATAGGAACAGGGAAAACAAATGTTTTCACACAGTGAGTAACCAGAGTGTGAGTGTGTATGTGTGTGAACAGGAGGGGTGTGTGGCTCGCTTTTGTGTATGGGGGACCCCTGTGTTTTTAGCATAAGCAAAGTTGCTTTTTAATTCCTTGTTTATTGGGAATTGGGTGGTGTTTCATTCATTTGTGCCACATCTAAGTGCTTTATACTATTAAAAAACATTGTTTGAGCGGCAATAGGTGTCTCTAACTGTTCTTTGAGCCAGCCTCACACTTAACTTTGATCATATGTGCTTTAGTTATAATCAATAGTTGGTTAGTGAGGCCCCGTTTATGGGCTGGAGTGGCCCCAAGCAGTATATATTGTAAGTGGGATCTCCCAGGAGTTAAAATTTTGTTCTATCCTTTAACTCTAGACCAGTGTTATGTCTATCTCCTACCTGATCTGCTGCAATCTGTACTTTACACAAGTATGATTGTTCCCATAAGCGCAAATCTTGTTTATTATTTGTACTTTAATACCCTACATGTTTTCCCTTTGATAAAACTTACTGCCAGCTGACCCTGTGTGCCAGGACCCCACACTCACTGCTTCTTCTATTGGAGACACACTTTTGGATTTTAAGTAAGGCTTATAAATGTCTGTTTGGGTGTTTTATCATGGTTTTTGGTGATTTGACAACCCCCTACACCAGTGATGCACAACCTGCAGCATCGGGGGAGGTTACAACCTCCTCTAAACCTCACTGATCTGCTTCACCCCTCTGACTTCACAGTTGGGCATTATTTACTCACCTCACTGGGGCATCTTCTGAGTCCCTCGGATTCCGGGCAACCTTCCAACAGGCGATGCCATCTTGCATCCCATTAGGCACTGCACACGGCTTCTGATCTCGCACCTGCACAGTGCCCATAAATGTTATGCAATGGAGAGACCCGAAATCCCATGAGACCTCTGAGCGGGCGACAGGTGTAAGGACCAGGCCCCTAAGCTCCCCTAAGCTGCCGGATGTTGCTGCAGCAGCGACATCCAAAATTTAGTAGGGGTTGATGGGGGGCCTTTTTATTTTAGGTCCAATATTCCTTGTTAAGGTTACAGCTTTCGAGACATAAGCGACTGGCGTTTTCTCAGATTTTATTGCGGCCCCTTGAGGTAGAATGATTAGACAATGTGGCCCTTAGACCAAAAAGGTTTTGCACCCCTGCCCCACATAGTAATCAGGTGGTACTGTACTTGATGTAATTAAAAAAATGGAAAGTGCCACATGATAAAAATTGGTTGGGTGTCCCTGATCTAGTCTAACTCTAAATGCATAATAAAAATATATAATGTTCAAATTGTTAGCCTGGCTTGAAATAAAGACTTCATTTATGTTTCCATTGTGTGAATACGCAGAGCTTGGTCGGCCTAAACAGGTTATCATTTAGGCTTGAGGTGCGCCTGTTCTAGAAACAAAGATTGATGCCGCTTGTCACATCAAACTCAATTGATGACTTAAACTCTTGTTCTAAGTGGCTGTTTTTTTCTTTTTGGCAAGATTGTTTATGTCTTATGTTTTCTCTTTCTCAATTTTTTCTTTTTAATTTTCACAGTTTTGATACACTAGGAAAAACTGGTGGTGGAGCATGAACTATTAGAAGCATGTCATTATTTGATGTTTCAGACTGTTGAACCGATGGCTTATTTTTCCATATGCGACGCCATTTACTGATTCCGAGTGACATGATGTATTTGTTATTAGACGACGATGGTTACACACCAGGAAATTAAAGAAATTAAAAAAAAAAACTGAACAAAGTTAAAATGTTGGCTTTACAGGAGCTTATAAAGTTCGTAAAACTTTGTGCGACTTAATGCAATAAATTGTCACAGTAATGGCCTTACATGAACCTGAATTGTTTTAAAGGGACTGTAAACCCAAATAAAAAACAAACAGGCACTTACCGTATATACTCGAGTATAGGTCGACCCGAATATAAGCCGAGGCACCTAATTTTACCACAAAAAACTGGAAAAGTTATTGACTCGAGTATAAGCCTAGGGTGGGAAATGCAGGTTCTGGGGGGTTGAGAGTGTATAAGAGGTCACATATAGGCCATACTATGTGATCTAAGAGGCTCCTGCTGCATTCCTGGTAACTGGGATTACATTCCTCCTTAAATAAAAGGGTATAAGGGAGGATACAGGAGGAGAAGAGCTTACAATCTATTAGGGTATAAGGGAGGATACAGAGGGAGAAAAGCTTACAATCTATTAGGGTATAAGGGAGGATACAGGAGGAGAAGAGCTTACACTCTATTAGGGTATAAGGGAGGATACAGGAGGAGAAGAGCTTACACTCTATTAGGGTATAAGGGAGGATACAGGAGGAGAAAAGCTTACAATCTATTAGGGTATAAGGGATGATACAGGAGGAGAAGAGCTTACAATCTATTAGGGTATAAGGGAGGATACATAGGGAGAAAAGCTTACAATCTATTAGGGTATAAGGGAGGATACAGGAGGAGAAGAGCTTACAATCTATTAGGGTATAAGGAAGGATACAGAGGGAGAAAAGCTTACAATCTATTAGGGTATAAGGGGGCGGGTTGACAGGAGGGTTGGTTGGTGGGTATTTAGATGTGCGAGTGGGCAGGTGGTCAGGCAGGTAGGTAGGTGGGTGGGTGGCTGCCACCTCCACTTCAGAATCCGCTGATTCCGCCTGCACACCACTCCAGTCTGCTGCTGGTCCAGGGTCTGGGTAGGTAGGTAGGTGAGTGGCAGGTATATAGATAGGTGGGTGGATTAGGCAGTTGGATTAGTAGGTGGGTGAGTGAGCAGGTGGGTAGATGGGCAGGGTGGGTTAAGAGAAAAACATTGCACCATTAATTAGTATTAGCATTTAGTTTGAGGTGTATTGGAACACAGTTCAGCAACAGCATGGACTCACCTGGAGCCACTTCACTGCCAAGTTGGAGAATCTTTTCTGTTGTTGAGTTCTTCTCTCCTTCAATCAACATGGTGTCTGCAGGCTGCTAACTTGTCCTCGTGGGTGAGACACACGCACATCTCTCTCTCTCTCCCTTCCCCCTTCCTCTCCTCTATGGCTGCAGCCCTCACACTCACACACACACACACAGACGCTCTCTCCCCTCCCCACTTTTCCCCCTCACCGACCTCTGCTCCAGCCATCAATCACACTTTCTTATTGGGTTTGCAGATACTTTAGGGTATTCAAACGTGGCATTTTGAGAAATCTATCCCCATTTGCAAGCTCTCTAGAAGACCTCCATCAAGTTAAAATTCAAGGTCTGCTTTAATGTCCTTATCTAAATCTTAATAACAGTAACTAGTGATGAGTTTTGATTTTGGACTACCACAATTTGGCTTATTTGGTTAGGTTTAGCCAGACCCGAATAGGAGCAGTATTCAGCCTACAAGCCAGGCATGGGATCTGGTGTTCCCATGGTTTGGAGGCAGAATAGCCAGCCTCCAGTCATCACATTCTGCCAGCCAGTGGCAGATTGGGGTCAAAAATCAGTATGGAATTATACATGCCTGGACACCTCATGGCCATCCTATGATAAGGCAATACAACCCTTTCTTGGCTAGGAGTGCACAGTGAGGCCAGGTACAGGGGTGCTAGGAGGTAGACTTAGGGAGGCAAGAATTGGATATGTGGTGTAACAAGCATCAGCCCAACTGGCCCTAAAACCCTGCAGCCCACCCCTGTAACCCTGGAAATACCCTGGGTTTCCCTATGGCCAGTCTGTACCTGATGCCAATGTTCCTGGAAAAGCACTGGGCCCATGTTGATGGGCACTGGGCCCTTATGTGCTCAGTGGGGGGGGGGGGGGGCAACTTCTGCATGTCTCTGAATTTGATTTGTGACTTTTACTGGATTGACTGCAGTTTACAGTTATGACGAGTTATGAAGTAGGCAAAGTGGAGTAGATAGTGCACTTACCAATGATTATCTGTAGTTTCTCTATGCATTTTTCTGCTGTGTTGTATTTCCTGTATATTGAGCTCTAAACGCTTTCCTGTCTGTGTTAGCCACTATGTTAAGGTGACATCTATGTTCCAGCAAAGCCAGTTTCTGTTACACCACTAATGTCTATCTGGATTTGACTCCACTGCACCCAGCACTCGTACTCCGGACCAGTTTTTTCTATGTGCAATCTGTTGCTATTGGCAACATACACCAAGTGCAGACTTGCCGATAGCAACAGATTGCAGATAGTTTCACAGAACACTGCTGCTGGGCCTATGTAAGTTTGAGTGAGCTCCCTCACCTCAGCAGTGGCCATAGCAGCAGTGTTCTGTGTGTAGAGGACTCACTTCTTTCTTCTTGGTGTACAGATTTGTGTACACTGCCAGTAGCAAACAATTGCCGGCAGTTCATAAAACACACTTTTGCTAACATAGGAAAAAAAATTACTAGCTCAGCTAATCAACTTGAGCACCTCCTTTGGCACACAAATATACACTTTCGGAAATTCAGTTGAAAGTGGACCCTTTGAATTAGTCATATAAAATAGAAAAAAAACACAACCTCCATTTTATTAAAAACATAACCATGCTTACCAAAAGCTTCTTCTTTCCCCATCCTTTGCTGGCCTCAGCATTGCCACTTGGCTTCAATTGCAGCCCCTATCTCTAGAAGAGAGGGACTGCAAGGGAACAAGGGCCCCCCTCCTTCATCTCTGGCATCCCACCAGAAGAGTGACATTACTGCCTCAGGTGTAGGTGTGGATGTGTAGATTCTCTACAGGGTCAGATTTTTTCTTAGTAGGGGGATTATGTACACTGCCTGCTATGGAGTTATTAGGTGGGGGGGGGGGTTATTCTGTACACTGCCTGTCATGGAGTTCTTGGGTGGGGGGGGTGGGGATTCTGTACACTGCCTGTTATGGAGTTATTAGGTGGTGGTGGGGGGGGGGGATTCTGTACACTGTCTGTCATGGAGTTCTTGGGAAGGGGGATTCTGTACACAGCCTGTTATGGAGTTATTGGGGAGGGGGATTCTGTACACTGTCTGTTATGGAGTTCTTGGAAAGGGGGATTCTGTACACTGTCTGTTATGGAGTTCTTGGGAAGGGGGATTCTGTGCACTGTCTGTTATGGAGTTCTTGGGAAGGGGGATTCTGTGCACTGCCTGCTATGGGGATACTTGGGAAGGGGGATTCTGTACACTGTCTGTTATGGAGTTCTTGGGAAGGGGGATTCTGTACACTGTCTGCCATGGAGATTCTTGGGAAGGGGGATTCTGTGCACTGCTATGGAGATTCTTGGGAAGGGGGATTCTGTGCACTGTATGTTATGGAGTTCTTGGCAAGAGGGATTCTGTGCACTGTCTGTTATGGAGTTCTTAGGAAGGGGGATTCTGTACACTGTCTGTTATGAAGTTCTTGGGAAGGGGGATTCTGTGCACTGTCTGTTATGGAGTTCTTGGGAAGGGGGATTCTGTACACTGTCTGTTACGGAGTTCTTGGGAAGGGGGATTCTGTACACTGTCTGTTATGGAGTTCTTGGGAAGGGGAATTCTGTGCACTGTCTGCTATGGGGATTCTTGGGAAGGGGAATTCTGTGCACTGTCTGCTATGGGGATTCTTGGGAAGTGGGATTCTGTACACTGCCTGCTATGGGGTTCTTGGGAAGGGGGATTCTGTGCATTGTCTGCTATGGGGTTCTTGGGTGGATGGATTCTGTACAGTAGCCTCGATTCAGAGAGACACAAAAAACCTTCCGTTTTAGTGCCGATGTCGTATTATTTTCAAATGTTCCCGCTCTCGTATGAATGTGCGAGCGATTCTATGCATGCATTGTAAACCTTCTGTAAAGTTTCCATCCGCTCGTATGCCAGAGTACGAGTACGAGGATGTCATTTTCCATCGAGACTTTTCTGATTTATTTTCTCAGGTAACAACGTAGCCTTTCGTTTTTGCTCTTTTCCCATCGTATCCTCACACTAATCTTTTACGTTTCCCGATAGATTCGGTTTCCATATTACCAAAAATAATCGTCCAGATGGAATCCTTACGATCTTGCGCCTGCGCACTACAAACTTAACTCATTAAAGTGCTCGCATACATATTTGACTCCATCACTTCTACTACAACGTTTAGCTAAACCACTTAGCGCTATCCTGCAGCTTCCCTTTTGAACCCTTAAAGCTCACCCTAACCACTTAGCGCTATCCTGCAGCTTCCCTTTTGAACCCTTAAAGCTCACCCTAACCACTTAGCGGTTAGGTTCTTCTTCCATTTTAGGTCCCTAAAACTTACCCAAATCACTTCGCGGTTAGGTTCTTCTTCATTTCCCGCACCCTAAAACTTACCCAAATCACTTCGCGGTTAGGCTCTTCTTCCATTTTTGGTCCCTAAAACTTACCCAAATCACTTCGCGGTTAGGTTCTTCTTCCATTTTTGGTCCCTAAAACTTACCCAAATCACTTCGCAGTTAGGTTCTTCTTCCATTTTGGTCCCTAAAACGTACCCAAATCACTTCACGGTTAGGTTCTTCTTCATTTCCCGCACCCTAAAACTTACCCAAATCACTTCGCGGTTAGGTTCTTCTTTCATTTTTGGTCCCTAAAACTTACCCAAATCACTTCGCGGTTAGGCTCTTCTTCCATTTTTGGTCCCTAAAACTCACCCAAATCACTTCGCGGTTAGGTTCTTCTTTCATTTTTGGTCCCTAAAACCTACCCAAATCACTTCGCGGTTAGGTTCTTCTTCATTTCCCGCACCCTAAAACTTACCCAAATCACTTCGCGGTTAGGCTCTTCTTCCATTTTTGGTCCCTAAAACTTACCCAAATCACTTCGCGGTTAGGCTCTTCTTCATTTCCCACATCCTAAAACTTACCCAAATCACTTCGCGGTTAGGCTCTTCTTCCATTTTTGGTCCCTAAAACTTACCCAAATCACTTCGCGGTTAGGTTCTTCTTCCATTTTTGGTCCCTAAAACTTACCCAAATCACTTCGCCGTTAGGTTCTTCTTCCATTTTGGTCCCTAAAGCTTACCCAAATCACTTTGCGGTTAGGTTCTTCTTCATTTCCCACACCCTAAAACTTACCCAAATCACTTCGCGGTTAGGCTCTTCTTCCATTTTTGGTCCCTAAAACTCACCCAAATCACTTCGCGGTTAGGTTCTTCATTTCCCGCACCCTAAAACTTACCCAAATCACTTCGCAGTTAGGTTCTTCTTTCATTTTTGGTCCCTAAAACTTACCCAAATCACTTCGCGGTTAGGTTCTTCTTCATTTCCCGCACCCTAAAACTTACCCAAATCACTTCGCGGTTAGGCTGTTCTTCCATTTTTGATCCCTAAAACTTACCCAAATCACTTCGCGGTTAGGCTCTTCTTCATTTCCCGCACCCTAAAACTTACCCAAATCACTTCGCGGTTAGGCTCTTCTTCCATTTTTGGTCCCTAAAACTTACCCAAATCACTTCGCGGTTAAGCTCTTCTTCATTTCCCGCACCCTAAAGCTTACCCAAATCACTTCGTGGTTAGGTTCTTCTTCCATTTTTGGTCCCTAAAACTTACCCAAATCACTTCGTGGTTAGGTTCTTCTTCCATTTTTGTTCCCTAAAACTTACCCAAATCACTTCGCGGTTAGGTTCTTCTTCATTTCCCGCACCCTAAAACTTACCCAAATCACTTCGCGGTTAGGCTCTTCTTCCATTTTTGGTCCCTAAAACTTACCCAAATCACTTCGCGGTTAGGCTCTTCTTCATTTCCCACATCCTAAAACTTACCCAAATCACTTCGCGGTTAGGCTCTTCTTCCATTTTTGGTCCCTAAAACTTACCCAAATCACTTCGCGGTTAGGTTCTTCTTCCATTTTTGTTCCCTAAAACTTACCCAAATCACTTCGCGGTTAGGTTCTTCTTCATTTCCCGCACCCTAAAACTTACCCAAATCACTTCGCGGTTAGGCTCTTCTTCCATTTTTGGTCCCTAAAACTTACCCAAATCGCTTCGCCGTTAGGTTCTTCTTCCATTTTGGTCCCTAAAGCTTACCCAAATCACTTCGCGGTTAGGCTCTTCTTCATTTCCCACATCCTAAAACTTACCCAAATCACTTCGCGGTTAGGTTCTTCTTCCATTTATGGTCCCTAAAACTTACCCAAATCACTTCGCCGTTAGGTTCTTCTTCCATTTTGGTCCCTAAAGCTTACCCAAATCACTTCGCGGTTAGGTTCTTCTTCATTTCCCACACCCTAAAACGTACCCAAATCACTTCGCAGTTAGGCTCTTCTTCCATTTTTGGTCCCTAAAACTCACCCAAATCACTTCGCGGTTAGGTTCTTCATTTCCCGCACCCTAAAACTTACCCAAATCACTTCGCAGTTAGGTTCTTCTTTCATTTTTGGTCCCTAAAACTTACCCAAATCACTTCGCGGTTAGGTTCTTCTTCATTTCCCGCACCCTAAAACTTACCCAAATCACTTCGCGGTTAGGCTGTTCTTCCATTTTTGATCCCTAAAACTTACCCAAATCACTTTGCGGTTAGGCTCTTCTTCATTTCCCGCACCCTAAAACTTACCCAAATCACTTTGCGGTTAGGCTCTTCTTCCATTTTTGGTCCCTAAAACTTACCCAAATCACTTCGCGGTTAAGCTCTTCTTCATTTCCCGCACCCTAAAGCTTACCCAAATCACTTCGTGGTTAGGTTCTTCTTCCATTTTTGGTCCCTAAAACTTACCCAAATCACTTCGTGGTTAGGTTCTTCTTCCATTTTTGTTCCCTAAAACTTACCCAAATCACTTCGCGTTTAGGTTCTTCTTCATTTCCCGCACCCTAAAACTTACCCAAATCACTTTGCAGACAACTGAATCTTGCGCTCAAAATATGTATTTGCCCCTTTCTTTGGTGGGAATGTATGTGTTTCAAGAAACGACACTGAAACGTTGGTTTCTTTAATTTTTTTTTAATAATAAATATTTGTAGATTTAAAAATTTTTTTTTGGTAATTAAAAAATTTTTATTTTTTTGGGCCTTGGCTAATAAAACTTTGTTTATATTTTTTTGTTTCTAATAAAACAACTGTTAAAATTTCTTAAACATCTAAAATTTAAAAAAAAGTGCTCAGCAGAACAGGGCCAGGACCCAGGACTCTACTCCTCTTCCTCTTCTTCTGTTGTCCCCAACGAGTCAACCATTACCTTCATATCGGCCACCAACGCAAGGACCCTCCGATGCATTTCTACGATTTTTTGGCGTGTGGTCCCTGTAACAAATAGAGACAAAATCATTAGTTTGAGACCAATACATGTTTGCCACCTGTGGATTGAATGCTTGGTAGTTAACAAATTAAATAAAGGCGACATATGTAATTCTGGCAAGTCATTAAGCTAAGGAAGTGGCCACAGATCAGTCTGGCAAGTCATTAAGCTAAGGAAGTGGCCACAGATCAGTCTGGCAAGTCATTAAGCTAAGGAAGTGGCCACAGATCAGTCTGGCAAGTCATTAAGCTAAGGAAGTGGCCACAGGTCAGTCTTATATTGCCATTGACTAGGGCTTGATGTATCTGTGTGTTGATGTCAAGTACCACATAAATGCAAACTGTGCCATGACTACTTACTTGGTTGGTGGCTGAGAGCTGATGTCCTGGGTCCTGGCTCTGCTGTGAAGAAGTGCCTGTAGAAACATGTGAAATACGGTCAGTTTTCAGGTCAAATTCATCAGTAATAAAATGTCTATTGCAAAGTCTGGTTCACATCACTCACCTTCTCCAAGTTCCGCTTGGAGTAGATGTGCTGCCTCTTCCACTACCTCACCCGCTCCAGAAGCATCTAACCAAACAGATGAAAGGAATCAGTTTGGTAGAAGATAGCATGTATATGTGTGTGTGTATACATGAAGAGTGACATACCAGAGGCTCCCACATGCGTGGCAGGGTACGACTGCCTGCCCACGCTGTGCCGCCCCTCCTCTGTGGTAAGGTCCAGGGGCTGGTCTGAGGAGCCCACAGAGGAGGGGTAGGACCGTCGCCCTGGAGATCCACCACCTTCACTCCCAGCTGCAGAATCATGCAGCACTGGTCAGCCTGTGCGCCTCCGGGTGCGGCGAATGCGGTAATCCATTTCCAACACTATCAAAGAAAAGGCATTATAAATAAAAGGCCTACCTTCTGTCGTAGTTACATCTTGCATGCAATCGCTATGTACTTACTTGGGAAATGGATTCCGAAAAATCTCCGCACCCGGGGCATGTGCAGTCGTTTCAGGTCCGACCAATGCTGCATGATCTGTGTGTGGGTGAAGGTGGTGTCGGTCTGTTGTTGGATCTCCAAGATGATCTCCAGGGCGACGTTCGTTTTTCAAACGAGTTGGACAGGTAGTCGTACCTGCGCTCCAGAATGGTCTACAAAACATAAATCAAACATAGCAATAAATTATAAATGCCTATCAATAAGTGCCAACAAAACATTATTTGGTTCAATCACATTAACACACACACACACACACACTTCTAGGCTAAGTTAAATTTCGAATCTGCGTTTGGGTGTGCATGTAGTTTAACCAAATTGTTCCCAAATCTATTACTTCCTGCGCATCCTTAAAATGTAGAGCAGCATTTAGATGTCAATTGAAAGGCCTACAAATACACTTACGAGCATGATGATCTCTTCCTGTTGGCGGGTGAAGATAGTGGGCGCCATCTTTCTTCTTCTTCTCCTCTCGGCAGCAGATAAGTAATGCCCCAGCGGTTTCCGGGTTCTGCACGTCCATGCGAACGGCCGGACATACGCGTAGGTATCCGCCACCTTATTTAAAGGTCCCTGGACCCTGCAAAGGAGACCACGCTCAAGAAGGCAGCCAAGCGGCCTGAGCATGCAGAGGGCCCCAAAGCAAGATCTCAACAGGCCAAAGCTAAGTTAAGGCCTACAACAAAGGCTCCGCCAAAGCAGCATCCCAAGCCAACTATCAGCTATGGGCAAAAAAAGGAGGTGGCAGCAGCAAAAACCAAGATGAAGGCACCAAAGCCTACAGCAGCTCATGCCCTCCAAACGGGTAAGAGGGTACGAAGCCCCGCCCCACCCTGCCCCACATCCCCCCCTCACGTGGCACCAAGGCACTTGCCAAAGGGCCCAAACACAGGCCAAGAAGCCGCAGCAGGTCCAGAAGCCGCAGCAGGTGCAGAGGCCGCACCAGGGCCAGAAGCCGCACCAGGGCCAGAAGCCGCAGCAGTGCCAGAAGCCGCAGCAGGGCCAGAAGCCGCAGCAGGACCAGAAGCCGCAGCAGGGCCAGAAGGCCAAGAAGGCCAAGATCCAAAAGCAGCCACAGCAGGCCCAGAAGCCCGAAAAGGAAGGCAAGGCCAAGGTCCCCCTCCCCACCCGCACGTGGCGACCAAACCAAGGCCAAGACTGGGCGACCCACCAGCTCTGGCTCACCCCAGGCAAGTGCCTCCAAGGGCCCACAGAGCCACAGGCCACAAGCAGCAGTTCCAGCTCCTCCAGACCCTCTCTTCCTCGCCCACATCCCCCTCCGGCACAGGTTGTCAGACATTCACCCTATGCCACATCAACACCTGCAACTTCAGTGGCCACCCAGCCACGAACACCAAGTCCCTTTCCCAGTCCCAACAGCCAGCCTCCAGTCCTTGAGGTCTCCTACATACACCCAGGCCAGAATGTCACCCCATTTGCCACCAAACAATGAGAAGCCACAACCACCGCAAACAGGGCGCACATTGCGCAGAGGCCACTTGAGTGGCCGTTTTGGTGAGTCCCAAACTCTGGCATTGGCTAGTGGGCTAACATTATATTATGATGAGCTATATGGGAGCAAATCCAAAACAACTAGCAAGCAGCGTAAATCTGAGAAGTCAATGCAGCGGGGGATGAACTCAAAGATGTAGAACAGATTCAGCGGAAAATCTCGGACCTGAAATATGCCGTACAGAAGAAACAGAATAAAAGGCGGCAGTACAGGTACATATCTTATTTGTGGGTTTTTATTCTTCTTGTCTATCCATCAGTGAGCTTAATTATGATTACTATGTTTTTCAGCTTACAAACTGGCGGAGGATTCCCCACTAAATTGAAATTTACCCAGGCTGAGGAGATGGTGCTGGGCCTGCTACATCCTGTTGCGTTAGAGGGACACTCAGCACAACAGGACACGGACAACCCGCTAATTCCAGCAGGTTAGTAATTTGTGAATGACCATAAAAATGCGACCAAAAATCAAATTAGGCAGCAACACATGGCCCTAGGGTGTGGCTTGTAGTGGAGTGATCACTTTGACCAGGGTGTGTCATGTGTGTCGACAAGTAATGTACAAATGAGCACGACCATACATGACGTTTAAGAACATTTAGGAAGAGTAGGAAAGTATGGAGCTTAGAAAATGAATGCGTGCTATGTATTTTTTTACAATCACAGGCCACACTTACATCTTTTGCTGTTTGGCAATTTGCTATGTTTGAGGCCCAATGGCTTAAGATGGTGTGATTGAAATGTTTTACGAGATACAATGTTAACCACCAGAATCATATTGTAACTGCTATTTGCCAGCTTAGTGTGTTAACTTAATGGCCTATAAGGGATGTGGAAACACACACAACAGCCATTACTTGCATGTTTGTTTTTCTTCACGTGACCAATGTGTCTATTGTGGTTTAACAATCAATGCACAATCTAATGGCATTCATAGTGAAGGCCAAGTGGCACCGTTGTGGTAGTGGCCATTCCTGCTTGGGCACGTGTTTGTTTTAAGCATATGTGTTATTAACCATCACCAATGCATAGTTGTGTGTTTACATTGTTGTTTTTCTTCTAATGCAGCCCAGCCTCATCCCTCAGCTAGCCTAGGACCCAGGATCCGATATCTACGGTAAGTGTTTTTTGATGATGTTGCGTATGCATGTGGCTTGCCATGTTTTTTTTGGCTGATTTACATATGTATTCCCCACACTGAACCTTTTGTTTTACATGTCCCCAACAGAGCCACACACTGATGGAGGAATTCCAGGAGCTGGAGGAGGATGGAAGCTTCCTTGGCGCTTATGAAGATCTCCCCCTGGGCCAGAATCTGCAACTGTCCCCAAATGTTTCTCCGACAAATCCTCAGCAGCAGAGGGAAGCTGGCTGCATGCTGCCTGCACATCGTGGGCAGCATGCAGAGACTGACCCTCCAGTCCCCAGTTTCAGATCTGCTGTTGAGGATTTGCCCAGCATACCTGTGGCTGTTGGGGGTCCTATATCAACATCATCTGCACGCCCCACAACCCGGGGAATTGGGAGGCATACTCAGCAACGTCGCCCAGTTTCCCAGGGGAGGGGCGTGCAGATGATGGAGTCAGCATGGCACCATGAGAGGCGGCTGTTTCGGCGCCAAAATCAACAAAATCACGAAAATATTATTGGGCAATTAGATAACCTCAATAATACCTTAAGTGCCATGCTGACTGAATTTAGGACCCATAACAGCCACATGGCCAACTTGACCACAGAAATCAGGTCCAGCATGGCTGAATTGCAAAGTAACCAAAGAAACATTTTGGAACAGTTGCAGATTCTGAATGCCACACAGGCCCAGGTTATGGCCCACCCCCAAGGGCCACAACCTGGGTTCTATGGGCATTCCCCATATTAATGTGTATTTGGCATGAATCTGTTCTACATCTTTGATCGACATCCCCACTGTATTGACTTGTCTGGTGAGCCCGACAAATCTAGCATTTTGATCTGCCTTTGCTGGTATGTTTTGGATTTGCCCCCATATAGCTCATTAAAGTCCTGAGGTAGCCCACTAGCCAATGCCAGAGGACAAGCCTCACTGAAGCGGCCACTAAAGCTGTTGTGCTGCAGCCTTGGCCATAATTACATTTGTGGTGGCTCCTCATGTTTGTAGCCATGTTTGGGTGACATTCTGGCCTGGCAAACTAAGACCTCCGACCCTGACTGTGATTGTACTGTGCTTGGATTGGGACTGGGTGTTCTTGTTTGGGTGGGCCACTGAGTAATAGGTGTAGATGTTGCATAGGTATGTCTGCTTTCAACCTGTGCCAAATGTGGGCAAGCAGGAGAGGGCTTATTTGTGTGCATTTTTGTGTTATGGAACATGTTTTGACATTAATTTAATGTCCATGTCTTCCCCCTAAGTATGTGAGTGGCCATCACCTACCATTATGTTGTTAACAAATGAACCTTTAAAAAAGTAAACAAACCTGTTGCTGACCACTTCAAAATGAGTCCAAAAACATTGTGGTTGATTTGGGAAAATAATTCATTATTGTTTTGGTCATAATGAAGAAAAAAAAAAAAAAACAAATGTAACAAAACAATCACACCAAAGAAAGTACAAAGAAACAAAAAAAAAGAACAAAAATTAACCAAAATGTGTTTCTATTAAATTAGCACGGACGGCTTGGCCAGACGCACTGTGCTGCCCAACATAGGCGTCCTCAGGCTCATCGGCGGGTGGAGAGGGTGGGAAATCCACATAGCGGGGGACCCGCTGCAAGATCGCAAAATTATGCAGCGCTGCACAGGCCATAATTATTGGGGTCATACTGAAGGGAGCCCCCAGTGTGGTCCAAACAGCGAAATCGGGTCTTCAAGAGTCCAAAGGCCCTCTCCACCACTGCCCTGGTTTTTCTGTGCGCCCGATTGTAGGCCTCTTGTGCTGGAGTCTGTGGGCTCCATACATTTCAGCCCAAAAATCCAAAAAATACATGATTAAGAAGGTAGGTGACATTGTCCCCAAAACATGAGCATACATATTGCACAGGCAAAAGCAAGAAAGAAACATATCTGATAGATGGGGGACCAAAGTTGAGAAATAATATTTCGGATGCTGGGCAATCAGGCAGACTGTTAACAGCTATTGTTACCTGTCTGTGCTGCAGAACAATGTAGGATGGGTTAACTTTACATGACCCATTTTCTGCTTTGTCTGAGTCCCAAACAGGTCTAAGGCGGCCCCTGCACTTTATCCCGCTTACCTCTACTCAGTAAGTGTAATGCATGTAAGCAAAGATGGTGCAGACCCTCTGATAAAGTCAATAACAGATTTACAGAAAAGTGTGGGGAAGACAGATTAAGACTTTTGCTGTAATTACACTTTGGAGTAGAAACAATGCAGGACAAACATTTTGCCAGCCTTTGTTGTTTGGATAATGTAATGGGTCCAGTCGTGTTTCACATGTTCCCAAGGTGATGACAAAGCCATCGTTTAAGAAAGGTGAATCAAACCAAAATCCAAGCCATACATATAAAATATAATAATGTAATTGGACTCAACTTACCAAGGAGCCATGCACCCGCAAATTCCCCAGACTCAAACCGACGGAATAATCCTGATCTTCGAAGGATGTAGGCGTCATGAAATGAGCCTGGGTAGCCTGCGAGGACGCTAAGAAAGCGCATGTCCTGGGCCACCACTGCTTGCACATTCAGTGAGTGGCCCATTTTTCGGTTCCTGGGTAAAAAGATTTAAAAAATACATAATTAACGCTTGGGAAATTAGTCAAACGCTCACTTCTAACACCCTAAGTCAAACGTTTTTATCCAGACAACTAACGCTAAACAACTACCTTAAATTTAAGTGCCGAACAAAAGGAGATGTATGTTATAGCCTTTAAAAGGTTGAGTTACTTGTTCATTTTTAAGTAGACTTTCAAATGTTTGACTTGGAACAAACTGATATTTTTTATAAGGGAAAAATACAGGCCATTGGTTCACATACACTCTTTGCAAGGAGGGAGGATTAGCAAGGAGGGACTGATTACAATGAGGGAATATTTAACAGAAGGGACTACTAACAGAGGGCTTAATTAAAAGGAGGGACTAGTAACGTTGAGGGTAAAATTACAAGGAGGAACTAATAACAATGAGGGAATAATTACAAGGAGGGACTAGTAACAATGAGGGCTTAATTACAAGGAGGGTCTAGTAACAATGAGGGCTTAATTACAAGGAGGGACTAGTAACAATAAGGGTAAATTTACATGGAGGGACTACTTTCAAAGAGGGAATAATTTCTATGAGGGACAAGTAACAATGAGGGAATATTTTCAAGGAGGGACTACTAACATAGAGGGCTTAATTACAAGGAGGGACTAGTAACAATGAGGGATTTTTTTACAAGGAGGGACCAAAACAAATGAAGTTTTTGACCAAAGGAGGGACACACAAAAAAATAATTTAAAAAACCCCAAAAAATTTGCTCTACATGGAAGAATGAACTTGCCTGTATATGTACTTGTCGCAAGCAGGAGGGACAAGGGCAACGTGGGTACAGTCAATGGCACCCATGATGTTGGGCATATCAGCAATATTATAAAATGCCAACTTCATCGCGTTTCTGGCTACCATATCCACTGGAAAACAAATATATTTTCGAGTTAGGGTAGCCATGCCTTCCAAAAACTTCGATAGCGCGCGGCTCAGCGTAGGCTGTGAGATCCCCACGGAGAGGGCACCCAGCCTCTGGAACGAGCCGTTCGCCAAAAATTGCAGGCAGCCAAGCATCTTGGTCATACCTGAAATTGCTTGCCCCTTTCTTGTGGTGTGGGCTAACCATGGCCGCAGCTCACTATACAACTTATGGAGGGAAGCGCGATTAGGCCTGGTGAGCTCGAACAGCTCAACGTCATGCATGCCATTGATGTCCATGCGTCGCCGCCGGTGCAATCTGGTCTCTGACCTCTGGACAATCTCAATGCCCATGAGCTGCAGATCCTCATGCTCCTCAAATGCACTAGACTCGTCCATGCCTGCTAGTTCCGACGTCAAAATGGTCCCGTAAGGGGATCGACAATGAAACGGATTTATTGGGTGTTGGCCCCTCGGCAATCTGCTCTCTGAATTAATTGCAAGCCCATTGCAATAACGTAGGTTTTCTGAACGGTCAAAACATTTCAGATTTGGTGGAAAAAAGGTCCCGAAATAACGTAAATCTTTCATTTGGATCATCAAAAGAGCATATACGTATTAGTTCGAACATTCGTGCGAGTAGAAAATGGACGAAAAAAGCAAAAAAATGACACCCACCAAAACTTTCACAGACAGCTACGGAAGTCCAGACGAATGTGTCTCTGAATCGAGGATAATGTCTGTTATGGAGTTCTTGGGAAGGGGAATTCTGTACACTGTCTGCTATGGGGTTCTTGGGAAGGGGGATTCTGTACACTGTCTGGTATGGAGTTCTTGGGAAGGGGGATTCTGTGCATTGTCTGCTATGGGGATTCTGTGCACTCTCTGCTATGGGGTTCTTGGGAAGGGGGATTCTGTACGCTGCCTGCTATGGTGTTCTTGGGAAGGGGGATTCTGTGTACTGTCTGCTATGGGGATTCTTGGCAAGGGGGATTCTGTACGCTGCCTGCTATGGGGTTCTTGGGAAGGGGGATTCTGTGCACTGTCTGCTATGGAGATTCTTTGCTATGGGGATTCTTGGGAAGGAGGATTCTGTGCACTGTCTGCTATGGAGATTCTTAGAAAGGGGGATTCTGTACACTGTCTATTATGGAGTTCTTGGAAAGGGGGATTCTGTACACTGTCTGTTATGGAGTTCTTGGGAAGGGGTATTCTGTACACTGTCTGTTATGGAGTTCTTGGGAAGGGGGATTCTGTGCACTGTCTGCTATGGGGATTCTGTGCACTCTCTGCTATGGGGTTCTTGGGAAGGGGGATTCTGTACGCTGCCAGCTATGGTGTTCTTGGGAAGGGGGATTCTGTGTACTGTCTGCTATGGGGATTCTTGGCAAGGGGGATTCTGTACGCTGCCTGCTATGGGGTTCTTGGCAAGGGGGATTCTGTACACTGTCTGCTATGGAGATTCTTTGCCATGGGGATTCTTGGGAAGGAGGATTCTGTGCACTGTCTGCTATGGAGATTCTTGGAAAGGGGGATTCTGTACACTGTCTATTAGGGAGTTCTTGGAAAGGGGGATTCTGTGCACTGTCTGCTATGGGGTTCTTGGGAAGGGGGATTCTGTACGCTGCCTGCTATGGGGTTCTTGGGAA
This sequence comes from Gastrophryne carolinensis, assembly GCA_027917425.1. Lineage (NCBI taxonomy): Eukaryota > Metazoa > Chordata > Amphibia > Anura > Microhylidae > Gastrophryne > Gastrophryne carolinensis. The sequence goes on from CM051243.1 coordinate 90,294,147, forward strand.
GGGGGATTCTGTGCACTGTCTGCTTTGGGGATACTTGGGAAGGGGGATTCTGTACGCGCCCTGCTATGGGGTTCTTGGGAAGGGGGATTCTGTGCACTGTCTGCTATGGGGATTCTTGAGAAGGGGGATTCTGTGCACTGTCTGCTATGGGGATTCTTGGGAAGGGGGATTCTGTGCACTGTCTGCTATGGAGATTTTTGGAAAGGGGGATTCTGTACACTGTCTATTATGGAGTTCTTGGGAAGGGGGATTCTGTGCACTGTCTGCTATGGGGATTCTTGGGAAGGGGGATTCTGTGCACTGTCTGCTATGGGGTTCTTGGGAAGGGGGATACTGTACGCTGCCTGCTATGGGGTTCTTGGGAAGGGGGATTCTGTGCACTGTCTGCTATGGGGAAACTTGGGAAGGGGGATTCTGTACGCTGCCTGCTATGGGGTTCTTGGGAAGGGGGATTCTGTGCACTGTCTGCTATGGGGATTCTTGGGAAGGGGGATTCTGTGCACTGTCTGCTATGGGGTTCTTGGGAAGGGGGATTCTGTACGCTGCCTGCTATGGGGTTCTTGGAAAGGGGGATTCTGTGCACTGTCTGCTATGGGGATTCTTGGGAAGGGGGATTCTGTGCACTGTCTGCTATGGGGTTCTTGGGAAGGGGGATTCTGTGCACTGTCTGCTATGGAGATTCTTGGGAAGGGGGATTCTGTACACTGTCTGTTATGGAGTTCTTGGGACGGGGGATTCTGTGCACTGTCTGCTATGGGGATTCTTGGGAAGGGGGATTCTGTGCACTGTCTGCTATGGGGATTCTTGGGAAGGGGGATTCTGTGCACTGTCTGCTATGGAGATTTTTGGAAAGGGGGATTCTGTACACTGTCTATTATGGAGTTCTTGGGAAGGGGGATTCTGTGCACTGTCTGCTATGGGGATTCTTGGGAAGGGGGATTCTGTGCACTGTCTGCTATGGGGTTCTTGGGAAGGGGGATACTGTATGCTGCCTGCTATGGGGTTCTTGGGAAGGGGGATTCTGTGCACTGTCTGCTATGGGGAAACTTGGGAAGGGGGATTCTGTACGCTGCCTGCTATGGGGTTCTTGGGAAGGGGGATTCTGTGCACTGTCTGCTATGGAGATTCTTGGGAAGAGGGATTCTGTACACTGCCTGCTGTGGGGATGCTGTACACTGTCTGTTATGAGGATTCTTGGGGGCAGGGTTCTGCACACTGTCTGTTATGGGCTATTTAGGAAGGGGTTATTTTAGCACAACATTTAGATCAGAATTGTAGACATGTCACTGGAGAAGTGATCGAGGGGGTGTACATTTCACCTAGGTTACTACGCTGGGTGAGATGGTAAGTCCAGGATTGATTTGTTTCCCAGCAGTGATATGCTGCTGAGGTGTTGTTTAATTTTGCCGGGCCTGGATTTATATGGAATGGCAGGTAGGTTTGGTAGAGGGACCTGTCATTCCACACCTCCCCGATCCAGTTTGGGTTTTGAATCAGGTGAGCCCTGATCCTAATTAGCCTGGGAGGTAAAAGCTCTGCAGAGACTGCAGGCTATTGCTCTCTCAGCCTGAAATGAACAGCCTGTGTGTGTGTGTGAAGGAAGCTGCGAACGCAGCCACTGCTGGAGCTAAAAACTCACCCTGCGATGTCCAGGCGAACGCTGTGTTTTAAAAGTGTCAGCTAGGTGAGAAGAACCTGCTAGTAAGCGCCCAGACGGGCTAGGTCTTTATTTTGTTTTGTACACTAAAGAAGCACGCTGCTGCTGTATGTTTTGTTTACTGGACTGTTTATGCCATGAATAAACGCCAAGACCTGCTTTATAACACCTAAGTCTGTCGTGAACTGTGTCCAAACACACCATCCCCCGGGAAGATCCCTACAATTGGTGCTGCGGAGCGGGCAAAACGGTTGCTAGGGGCAACGGTGTGGACAGACTTGGCTACAGCTGCTTATGTCTTGGGTGAAAGCTGCAACTACACTCCAAGAACAGTCGGGCAACATGGAGGAGATGCTGAAGCAGTTTATGCAAGTAAGTTTGCAACAACAACAAGCTCAGATAGAGGCCAACAGACGACATGAACAGACCATGGCTGCCCAACAACAACTTATTGAACACCTGATAGCAAAACAAGAGGCGCCTGTGGTTGCCAACCCCCAGTCAGTGGTGCGAGCCGCTCCAGAGACTTTTGATGTGAAAAGAGCTGTGCAGCGAGCGCTGCAAAAGATGACTGCTGAGGACGATGTTGAGGCCTACCTAACTGTGTTTGAGCGTGTGGCTGAGCGAGAGAAGTTACCAGTCGCTGAGTGGGCAGAGGTAATTGCGCCCTATTTAACAGGGGAACCTCAAAAGGCCTACTATGACCTCAGTGAGCAAGAGGTTAAGGACTATACTCGGCTAAAAGCGGAGATACTTGCCCGACTAGGCGTTACTACTGCGGTCCGTGCCAGAAGGGTACGCAACTGGAGCTACAGTTTGGACAAATCGGCGAGGTCCCAGATGTATGACCTGATCCATTTGGCGAGGAAGTGGTTGGAGCCAGACACTTCTACTCCTGCACAGATCCTAGAGAGGGTTGTGATGGACCGCTACCTCCGAGCACTTCCTGCTGACCTGCAACGCTGGGTGGGACAAGGTGACCCTAAGAATGCAAACGAACTTGTCAACCTTGTGGAGAGATTCCAGGCGACTGAGGACTACCTCCGTGATGTTTCTGCAGCATCCTCACCTCCCCGGAGTGCCAGATCTGTGCCTTCAGCTGGTAAGAGACTTCCATCTATTGGGGGAGTGTGGAGGGGTGCTGAGGGAGGAAGAAGGGCTCAAGTGGTGTCTCAGGGGCAAAAGACTGGAGATGGTCCCGGGTGGCTAAGTAGCCCTAAAAAGGACTCCTTGCCAAGGAGAACAGGCTCTATCCAGTGCTGGAGATGCCATGAGACGGGACACGTGTCTGCCCATTGCCCTCTTACCACTGAGCCCATGGACTGTGAGGTTAGTCGGCGTCAGTCGCTATTTGCGGAACCATCTTGCGTTGCAGTTCCTGGACTAGAGACTGAACCGCAAATCTGCGACATTACAATTAATGACTTTCCTGTTAAGGCGTTGCTGGACTCAGGAAGCCTCGTAACCTTGGTGCATGCCAGCCTGGTGGCTGGGGACTTTGAGTGTAAAAAGCATATGAGTGTCGTCTGTATACATGGGGATACAAAAGTGTACCCTATAGTGCTGGCTGAAGTCGGGACTAAACAAGGCACCGTACAATATGAAGTGGGTGTGGTTAAAAATCTCATGCACAACGTAATACTGGGGCGCGATTTTCCACTATTCTGGGCTCTCTGGGGAAAAAGAAAATCCCCCGAAAGGAGTGAGGATACTCCCAAGGTTGTTGCGTTACCCCCTGTAAATGATAAAATTGTGCAGGATGAAAATAATTGTTTTCCTTTGCAGGTCCTGGCTGGAGAGGAGGAGGCTCCTCCCACTGAGCAAAATATACCAGACTTAGAGGTGTCTAGGGATAATTTTGGGACTGCACAGTTACAGGACCCCACTCTCAAAAATGCGAGAGAGCAGGTTGCTGTCATGAATGGGGTACCTCAGGAACCAGATGCTGAGAAAAGATTTCCACATTTTTCTGTGACTAATGATCTTTTCTACAGAGTCACTAAGGTTAAGGATGAGGTTGTGGAACAGCTTCTGGTGCCTAAGCCGTACCGGCGTCAGGTGCTGGACATGGCACATAACCATGTTCTTGGGGGACACTTGGGGACTGACAAAACGCAGGAGAGGGTTCTCCAGAGGTTCTACTGGCCGGCGATATATGGTGATATTAAAAAGTACTGCGAGTCGTGCCCCACATGTCAGCTTAGTGCCCCAGTGTCACATTTTCGCAGTCCTTTGGTTTCGCTCCCTATTATAGAGGTGCCTTTTGAGCGTATAGCCATGGATTTAGTGGGTCCCATTGTAAAATCCGCTAGAGGACACCAATATATTCTGGTGGTCATGGATTATGCGACCCGCTATCCTGAAGCTGTGCCCTTAAGAAACACCGCATCTAAAACAATTGCACGTGAGTTGTTTTATATGTTCTCTAGGACTGGAATCCCCAAAGAAATCCTAACTGACCAAGGTACACCCTTTATGTCAAAGGTGATGAAGGAGTTATGCAAACTATTTAAAATCTCACCCATCCGTACCTCTGTATACCACCCCCAGACGGACGGATTGGTGGAGAGATTTAACAAAACTTTGAAACATATGCTGAAAAAAGTGGTGGAAAAAGATGGCCGTGACTGGGATCATTTGTTACCCTACCTCATGTTTGCTATTAGGGAAGTGCCCCAAGCGTCCACAGGGTTCTCACCATTCGAGTTGGTCTATGGTCGTCACCCTAGGGGTCTACTGGACATTGCAAAAGAGACATGGGAGAGCGAGTCCACCCCATACAAGAGCGTTATTGAGCATGTAGCACAAATGCAGGACCGTATAGCCGCTGTAATGCCCCTAGTAAGGGAACACCTCCAGAGGGCGCAAGAGGCCCAAAGTAGAATTTATAACCGGTCTGCAAGAATCAGGACATTTAACCCAGGCGATAGGGTCCTTATACTAGTTCCCACTGTTGAGAGTAAATTCCTGGCGAAGTGGCAAGGTCCCTATGAAATTGTGGAAAAGGTCAGTGAGGTGAACTACAAGGTGCACCAACCAGGTAGAAGGAAGCCTTTCCAAGTTTACCACGTAAACTTGATTAAGCCCTGGAAAGACAGGGAATCCTTGGGGGCGACAAATACTGTTAGTAATTTGTCACAACCAATCCCTCCAGTCAAGGTTGGTGATACCCTATCAGTGTCACAGAAACAGGAGGCTCAGGAATTTTTACAGAAAAACAAAGACAAGTTTTCTGACCTCCCAGGGCGTACACACCTCATCTATCATCACATTGAAACTGAGCCTAGAAGCAGAGTAAACCTCAAGCCCTATAGGATCCCGGAAGCCCGTAGGGAAGCCGTATCTGCCGAGGTAAAGCGTATGCTTGATCTGGGAGTAATTGAGGTGTCACAGAGTGAATGGTCCAGCCCGATTGTATTAATCCCAAAGCCTAATGGAACTTGGAGGTTCTGTAACGATTTCAGAAAGTTGAATGAGATCTCAAAATTCGATGCCTATCCTATGCCCAGGGTAGATGAGTTGATTGAGAAGTTGGGTAATGCCAGATACATAACCACCCTCGATCTCACAAAGGGCTATTGGCAGATTCCACTTACTAATGAGGCTAAAGAGAAAACTGCATTCTCCACCCCTGATGGGCTATTCCAGTATGTAGTGATGCCGTTCGGGTTACATGGAGCACCTGCGACTTTCCAGAGGTTGATGGACTTGATTTTGCGACCACATCGTGATTACTCAGCTGCCTACCTCGATGATGTGGTCATTTTTAGCCCTGATTGGGAAAGTCACCTCTGTAAGGTACAGGCTGTATTGGATACCATAAGTGATGCGGGGTTGACCATAAATGCCGAGAAGTGTGCAATAGCCCTAGAAGAGGCCAAGTATCTGGGCTACATTATTGGAAGAGGGTTGATTAAGCCACAGCTTAATAAAGTGGAGGCAATACAGAATTGGCCTAGACCCCTGACAAAGAAACAGGTCAGAGCTTTCCTTGGTATTACGGGCTATTACCGTAGATTTGTGCCGAACTTCGCCTCAGTTGCTGCTCCCCTAACTGACTTGACCAAGGGCGGAAAGAGAGCCATGATCACGTGGACTCCAGAGGCCGAGAAGGCTTTCCAAAGCCTTAAGTCTGCCTTGTGCCAACAACCTGTGTTAGTTACCCCCGATTTCAGGCGAGAATTTCTGGTCCAGACAGATGCTTCTAACACAGGCTTAGGTGCAGTACTCTCACAAGTAGTAAATGGTGAGGAGCATCCGGTGATGTACTTGAGTAGAAAGCTAACCCCGGCCGAAAAAAAATATGCCATTGTGGAGCGAGAATGTTTGGCAGTGAAGTGGGCCCTCGAATCCCTAAAATATTACTTGCTAGGCAGGAAATTCAAGTTAGTGACAGACCATGCCCCCCTAACATGGATGAAGTTAAATAAGGAGAGAAACGCAAGAGTGACTAGATGGTTTCTGTCCCTACAAAACTTTAATTTCACTGTGGAACACAGGCCAGGGAAATTACAGGCAAATGCTGACGCATTGTCGAGGGTACATTGTCTGTGGGGACAAAATGCTCAGCCCTCCGGTCTGAAGAAGAGGGGGGGGATATGTAGACATGTCACTGGAGAAGTGATCGAGGGGGTGTACATTTCACCTAGGTTACTACGCTGGGTGAGATGGTAAGTCCAGGATTGATTTGTTTCCCAGCAGTGATATGCTGCTGAGGTGTTGTTTAATTTTGCCGGGCCTGGATTTATATGGAATGGCAGGTAGGTTTGGTAGAGGGACCTGTCATTCCACACCTCCCCGATCCAGTTTGGGTTTTGAATCAGGTGAGCCCTGATCCTAATTAGCCTGGGAGGTAAAAGCTCTGCAGAGACTGCAGGCTATTGCTCTCTCAGCCTGAAATGAACAGCCTGTGTGTGTGTGTGAAGGAAGCTGCGAACGCAGCCACTGCTGGAGCTAAAAACTCACCCTGCGATGTCCAGGCGAACGCTGTGTTTTAAAAGTGTCAGCTAGGTGAGAAGAACCTGCTAGTAAGCGCCCAGACGGGCTAGGTCTTTATTTTGTTTTGTACACTAAAGAAGCACGCTGCTGCTGTATGTTTTGTTTACTGGACTGTTTATGCCATGAATAAACGCCAAGACCTGCTTTATAACACCTAAGTCTGTCGTGAACTGTGTCCAAACACACCATCCCCCGGGAAGATCCCTACAAGAATATATACCATATTTTTCGCCCTATAAGACGCACTTTTTTTATCAGCGCGTTTCGGGGTGAATGTAAAAACAAACTTACATTCCATGGATCCCCCGACTCCTTAGTCTCCGCTGCTTGCCTTCTCCACTGCAAGTTCAGAGCCATCAGGTTTCGGCCCCTGGGTAGGGCGTGGCCTGTGACTCCTGCCAGCGCCCAATGACTCCAGCTGGAGTCACAGGCCACGGCCACCCAGAAGCTGGAACCGTTTCTCTGAACTTATGGCTCACTGCCGCTTCCATAGCTGCGGCTCTGTAGGAGGCAGTGGGAATCGGCAGTCAGTGAGTTCAGAGCGGGGCGATTCCAACCCGAACAATGCCTGTATTGGAGATGCCCGCACACTTCCTGTATTGGGGATGCCCGCACACTGCCTGTATTGGGGATGCCCGCACACTGCCTGTATTGGGGATGCCCGCACACTGCCTGCATTGGGGAAGCCAGCACACAGCTTGTAATTTGGGATGCCCCTCACTGCCTTTAATGTGGAATACTGCTTACTGGCTGTAATGTGGGGTCTGTAATGGTGGGGGGGATCAGGGGGTTCGGGGGGATATCTGCACACTGTCTAATGGGGTGACACCATTTTTTTCTAATTTTTCTCCTCCAAATCCAGGGTGCGTCTTGTAGGGTGAAAAATAAGGTAGTTGTAATATTTGTCTCCTCTAAATCCTCTGTGCATAGTGTGGAAATATACAGTAATTGTTTTGCGCAATCATTTAATGAAACTGTATGTTATTTATACAATATATGGCAGTGGTTTATTTTTTTGTTAAACCATCGGTCAGAAATAAAAGGTCATAAATAGGGAAAGCGAGCAACACATAATAAAGGGAAAATGAAGACTTTAAAGGCAGAAGTGATAGAACAGCAGCGGTGGAGAGAAGAAGTACTGATATCCGTGCATCTGATCTTGATAAGCTCCTCCAGTACAGACACGAAAGAAAAAGGTTCAGCTTGCTCCTTTATGTGCTGCAATGTAAAAGAAATAAATTCACCACTATCGGCTTCTTCCAGCTATAAGCGGAGCAGGGCTGTCCAGAGACGGCCGCATAAAAGCAAGCAATACATAGCCCAGCTGCTAGCTCCCTCCAGTAGTGGTCTGATTGATTTTATTGGCTGCCTGGAGTAGGTCTTTATCTGGAAATGTGGTGCACTGAGAACATCAAGAACACAGAACATTTCTGCCAAGTCTTGCATTTAAAAATCAGCAGTGTGTACCGCAAGAAAATCAGTAGTGGCTCTACTGGAGTCTGTCTGATCGGTCATAGAGACTCTTTTTTAAGGAGTGGGGCTGGCTAATTTTTTTAGGTTGACATTGGTCATACTGTACATAGTCGTTGGAGAGGTAGGGGGTTCTAAATGCAAATGGGTGATTAATGGGAAGTGGCTTGATAAATGCTGGAATGGGTAAATAAAAGTTGTGTCTTTGTGTCTTGCTAAAGGTAAGATCTGGCTGTTTCTAGGGGAGGGTGAGCAAGGCAATCGCTATTGGGGGCGACTTTATTTCAGCCACCCTGTTTTCTGCAAATGGATCAGTCATGGTGCAGTCCATAAGACAGGCCCATTATTACCCCCATATTGTGCTCTGCCTTGGGGCCTGCTGAGGTAGAGGCATAGCATGGCACATACCACTATGCGAAAGTAGCAGCACCATAGGATGTGTGAGAAGGGGGCAGAATTTTTTCTTTCCCACACTTCCGCTCAGTATTTTGCCTAGAAACTTCCCTGTCCAACCCTGCCGTATTATCTGTCCCCATATCCATCTTTGGACAAGCTAAACTGGCGAGTGACCAGATCAGTCCCAACAGAAATCCCTTCCACTAATGCTGCACACACATAATATATTAAAAAATCGCTACTTCAACCAACAAATACATATAAAACTGACAGATTAAAAAACATAAAGACTAATTCAATGATGGCAGACACAATAGGATCTAGTTCATGTCAAATTATTACAATAATATTCCCCTGAATAAATAAATATAATATATATTCAGAAGACTAAAACTGGAGAAAGTGCTAGTGCTTAAAAAAATTAATACAAATGCATAATATCTCCATGTGTTCACCAAAAGTTAATAATACACAAAATGAATGTGATCTGGCAGTCCCCAGTTTAGCTTGTCTAGTGCACTCCTTTGAGGTATCCCCCTTGCCAGCACCATAGTTATTTGGCTGTGCTTAGCCATTAGTTCTCTTGTTTTACATATCTTTGCTCATGATCTGCCCCTGCAATGCTATAGCCTCACCCTTGGAGCATGTTCATTGACCGGCATAGAAGCACAATGCAAGGGATCAACAGGGATGTTGAAGGCTGATCATGGACTGGCCAGGGGCTAGTAAAATCCTGGGTTGATATAAAGTCACAATCCGCCATAGGCTAATATTAGGTATATTTTTTTGTATAATCTGTTTTTATTTGAGACAAACAAGCAGAAACAATACATGGGGAACAGTCCCAGAATCAGTACAGTATAATATCATGACAAGATAATCCTGAGAGCATATAAACACAATAGAGTTCAAGACAGAAACCACATGAGTCACAGGACATATCAAGGACTCCCCTAGTGTCTAGCCACCAGTCCAACACTCCAGAACCGACACGCCAGAACCGGCGGATGCTTGGGTATTATGAGTGAAGGAGACTCTGCAAAAATATGATTTCTACTGTACCAAATAGGGACAGAAAGGGGAAAGAAGAGCAAAAGAAGGGAAAGATGGGGAAAGGGAAGGATAGATTACTCCATAAAATCCGGTTACCTAACCTGACAACGACCCAAGTACTGCGCCATGTCTCCCAGTCAAATACCCCGCCCCCGGGCGGGCTAGCTAAAAGTTACCCTGGCTGATTAAGCCTGGCCTCAAACCTATCTGAGTCCCGCAAAACCTCCCAGCAGGTCCAAGTTAGTGTGTATTTGTCTCTAAGCCCCTTGTCACCCAGGATAAGTTCCTCCGCTCGCCTAATCCGCTCCAGCTCTGTTATCCATTCCCGCAAGGAAGGTATCTCTTGAGTTTTCCAGTGCCTGGGAATCACAGCTTTTGCAGCCGACAAAAAGTGCCTGAGTATATCCATTCTGTATCGTGACGAGGGCCCCTCCCACAGGGAGAGAAGTGCCAACTGGGGGGGGGGGGGGTTCCTGCCTGGTAATCCGGTGGTGTTCGTATAGACACTCAATACTCTGTCCCAAAAAGAGCGGATAGCCGAGCAACCCCACTAAATATGAGTCAAATATTAGGTGTATTTTAGGTAAGCTTTTGGGAAAACTTAGTTCTGTTCATCAAACATGTAGCACAATGACGAAGAGAACCAAGTATACCCGTAAGCTTGCCCTAAGTACTGTATACAGTACTCTGTTAACCAATGGCATAGCTAAATGTGTAGGGGCCCTGGTGCAAACATTGAATGGGACCCTTTCACGACTCATACAGTAAACATTTTTCTGTCCTTTAACTTAATTGGATGCAGCTAGACAACTAAAGTGTGAAACAGCAGAAACAAATGGTGCTTCATTTCTCTAAATGATGCCAAGTGAGCACAAATATGATAAATAAGTTGGAGGAGCAACATTGACCTTCTGGGCCCTGGTGCGGTCTCACCCCCTGCACCTCCTCGAATTACACCCTGTTGTTAACCTTAAAAGTTATTGTTTTTTGTCTTTAGTTTCTAGTAAGAATTAGTAGTGAACCAAGGCCCATTTTACAGCATGGAGGGGGATGTCCCACTGCCCACCCAAAATTGTCTTGGATAAGACAGGCTTCTCAGACCAGGAAGCCCAGGGATGGAGGCTCCCAGTGCTGGTATGCAGATGTATACAGCTCCTCCTCCAGGCTACTCATTACAGTGTTCCATAGTCATTTTCAGAAAACCATTGGTCAAAAAAACACAGGTCACAGCTTACAGTTCCCAGCCACACTGGCCTCACTCCATCAACCCTATATATATATTCCCATATATTCTTCAAACCATTTCAGAATTATTATTGGGAACAGGATGGTTAAGAGACAGGCTGCATATAAAGCTGGGGTGCAGATCAATTTCTTGGATCAGGTTAGGATGCCACAGTCAATCTCTGCTAAATGCATCCTTTAACACTGAGGGGGTTACACAACCTAATTCCAAAGTGAACTGTTGCTGTAATAATATGCAAAACATACAATTAGCACATGGGCAAGATTATAGCCTACCCCTATGCTAATGTCAGCGCTATAGTCCTCAGGGTGTGGCCACACCCACCTCCCAGGATTTTTGGAAATAAAGCACCCCCTTTGGGTGCTCTGTTTTTTAAAATGTAAAAAACTGTCACATAAGGAGATTTGGGACAATCCACTCATTCATATAGTATTGATGCAGTTGGCCAGCTTAATCCATGAAAATTAGACCACCGAGGCTCTGGACGTTGCCACACAAAAGCTGCTCAAATTTCCCCAAAAAGTCCAGCTCTCAGGTGTGTCTAAAAATTTCCTTTTATTGAATCCATTAAAAGATCATGCTCATTGGTCCAGAAATATATTCAAAAGTTCTTACATTATGTACATGCTGCAGTGTCTTACGTGTTTCGGGCGGTTAGAATTCCATGCCCTTAGTCATATACCTTTGCTTATACACATCAGGCTTTATATATAGCAAATAACTAATAATCAAAATCAACTCACCTGTCCGGGCGGGAGAGCCTCCATCAGCTGCATGCTCTGGGACAAAGGCTGTGATGGAAGTCACCTCTCCACCAATGGCGAGCAGGAGGGGCGGGAGGAACACCCTCCCCCCGACTGCCAAACCAATTACAAGAAGGGACAGGTACACAGCGTGGCCACGTCCCGCCTGTCACTGGAGGCCAGCCGCTGCCCCATTCCCACCCTCCCCCAGCAGAGTGGCAGCGCCAAAATGCAAAAACAGCCTCGGGCGTGGGACTGGAAAAGTGAGGCAGTGGAGCACCCGGCGGGCACATAGTTCATCATGTCCCCAATCCACCCGGCCTGCAGACAGAAAAACCATCATGCACAGTCCGGGCAAAGTGGAGCAAAGTGGAGCAAAGACAAATAAAAAACAAGGCTGCGCACCGAGAGGGGACAATATGCCACCCCATAGGCACGCAGCGAACCATGGTCCCAAATCCACCCGGCAGTGCAGACACCCTATGGCCATAATGCACATAACGGGTGGAATGGTGTTAGGCACAAATTGGAAATGGCGGTCAGGAGAGGAAAAGGTTCACCCCACCCCCAAGCAAACAACATGGATGGAAGTCCCAGTATAGCAAAACGAAAAAAAGGAGGGGCATCCCATCCGGACAGTATGTGTATCATACATACATAAAAAGATTATTCAATAAAATTCTATATTACAACATGTGATAATGATAATATTTAGCAGATGCTAAATATCCATTGTTTTGTACAAATTACATGATATTCTAACCAAAAATTAGGTCATTATCGATCTATATATGCATATCAATTATAATCCTATACATAGAGTGACGTTGAACCTGAAATTTGAACCCATTGGAGTTCTGGTATTTAATATAAAGATCCATTTGAATTCCTTCATAAATAAAGTTTTTTTTCAGGTCACCTCCCCTTGGCCCTAGTCTGACTCTCTCTATCCCTTGTATTGTATTTATAAAGTAATCTTTTTATGTATGTATGATACACATACTCTCCAGACGGGATGCCCCTCCTTTTCTTTGTTTTGCTATACTGGGACTTCCATCCATGTTCTTTGCTTGGGGGGTGGGGGGAGCATTTTCCTCTCCCGACTGCCATTTTCAATTTGTGCCTACGCTGTGTACCTGTCCCTTCTTGTAATTGGTTTGGCAGTTGGAGGGAAGGGTGTTCCTCCCACCCCTCCTCGTTCACCATTGGTGGAGAGGCGACTTCCATCACAGCCTTTGTCCCAGTGCATGCAGCCGATGGAGGCTCTCCCGCCCGGACAGGTGAATTGATTTTGATAGTTATTTGCTACATATAAAGCCTGATGTGTATAAGCAAAGGTATATGACTAAGGGCACGGAATTCTAACGTCCCGAAACGCGTAAGACACTGCAGCATGTGCATACTGTAAGAACTTTGTATTATATTTCTGGACCAACGAGCATGATCTTTTAATGGATTCAATAAAAGGAAATTTTTAGAGACACTTGAGAGCCAGACTTTTTTGGGGAAATTTGAGCAGTTTAAATGTTATTACTTAGTTTATTTACCTGCCAGGACAATTCTTTGTGTGAGTGTATATATATATATATATATATATATATATTAACCTACCACACCACCAGACTTTATTAAGAGCTGTCTATTTAGTCACAAGCAAGCAAAAAAAAACAGCCACATGAAAACATGTAGGCAATACAATATATGTATTATGGAGCTTGACTGTGCTAGCGTTCCACACGCCTTCAGCTGACACCAACCCACCCACACTCCCAAATAATGGAGCCAACAACCACTTCTTCGGAATTGATGGAATTTTTTAATCGGCCACAGCATCAACATAAAAACAATAACAAACAACAATTAACAATGCACTCCCGATCTCCCCGATTCAGGTCCGAGATTCCACCGTACCATAACTACCAACAGGAGGGGAGGCGGCCCGAAGTCTCAACTACCTCCCGAATCTGAAACAGAAGCAGATTCGTGAGCCCGGCCGCATCCCTCCTAGGCCTGGTAGCTCAACGGGCTAACTGCCAAGATCCACCTTACCCCCTTTCCTTTGTCCCTCCCCTCCCCTTAAACTCAGTCACCTATCCTCCTGGCCCGTTTCCGCCGAAACAGCCGCTTCCTTGTAACCTACCCCCACTTTCCGTCCCATCTCAGACCCGAACCGAGCAGAGGAGACCGCCAAAGCTGGGCGGCGCTGAAACCTTAGCGCCGTCCAGCCCGCCACCTCTCCACTGCCAATTTGATCCGCTCCTTAAGGAGGAGATTAAACAGATTGATCCCCAAGCCGTTTAGATGTACCCCCATCGGCCCTGTAGAAACCCCTAATACCTTCCACCTCTACATGGCGCGCACTCAGCCCTCCATTTAGTCTAACGTACCGGGCAATCGCCTTATTCACCTTAATACGTACCCGGTCAATAGCCCTTGGATCCCTCGCATGCCTCCACTCGAAACGTGGAACTATCTCGGACCAAATCAAAACCACCCTAGGAAATTCCCCTAGAAAAAACAGTAAGTCCCTGGTGATCGATTTGATCAGCTGCCTCATCGGCACCTGGCCCAAATCGTTCCCCCCCGCGTGACACACCAACACCCCTGGAGGACTCCACTTCATCGCCGACTTCACAACGCGCTCTCTCATATCCTTCCACTTCAATCCCCTGACGCCGACCCAAACCAGCTTTGCTCGATCCCCCAGAATTCCGAGCTGCTCGCCGCTCCTTCTCAAACGCCGCTCTCTGCGCCGCCCAAAAAACAAATGAATGGCCGACCACCAGCACCGAGCACGCCGAGTCTAAAAGAAAATAATATTAATAACGGTACCGACACTCCCACCGCCCCCCCCCCCCCCCCTACCGTGCTGTTACACCTGCTCAATTCTCCCTGGACGAATATATGACATAAACCTTTTCGACTCCCATCTTCCCAGCTTTTTTACCAGGTCCACCGGCAAACCCAATCTCACCACTTCCGTCGCCGCTCCTATGCGAAACGAGTGAGTGCCATACTCCTTGCTAGACAGCCCCATCACCACTAAGCATTTCCGAAACACTGCTAAAAACTGGAAGCGCGACAAAAAACCCCATCCTCATGCATAAACAATGGCCCCCCCGTAAGTGGCCTAACGCCCAAAAAACCCCTTAGTGCTAGAACCGGGCATGAAACATTCGGACCCAGCTGACCCAAAAAAATACTCACCCCTCTACCTTCCTGGTCAGTCTTTGACACGCGAATCCGAATCCAAACCCCTTCCCCTGCAAAAAACACATCATCCACCTGAAGGCCATCTGGCTCCCGCTTATTCCAGCTAACTAACTCCCCCACCCGTAACGCCCCGAATAATGCCACCGAAAATGCCGCTTGGAAAAGCCGGACCTCAAATTCCGACGAACAAACCTGAGGAAGCAGACCCATGACTCCCTGTAAAATCTCCCAGGAGACCGGACGCCTTCTATCCACTATCTTATGCTCCCTGTGCCACCCCTTCAGCGCCTGCCTTACCCAAAACATTTTTGTAAAATCTTTCCACCCCGCCAACTTGCACAAAAAAGCAAGGGCCGCCAGTTTTTTGTCTATTACAGCCGGGGACTCCCCCCCTGCTAATAGCTCCCCCACATACCAGACGAACAGGTCCTGCCTCTCTCCCTCCGTGAGCGGAACACCAAACTCTCTTTCCAGCTCGAACCAGCGCTTCCACACCTTCGAGTAGCCCCCCCCACGTAGAGGGCGCGACCGACCTCTGAATCAGCTCGAACCACCGGCTCAAACGATCTCCCTCAACCACTCCGGGCACACTTCGCCGACCGCGCTCGCCTCGGGCGCCAAGCTCCGAAACCGATCCCACTGCAAACGAGAGAGAGCATCAGCCATCCCGTTCTCAACCCCCAGCATGTGAATCGCCCTGAACCATATGTTACACCGCAGACACGCCAGTACCAACTGGCGCAACAACACGACGACCGGGGGGGGGGCGATGGCGTTTGAGAATTAACCGCCGCCACTACCGCCGTGTTGTCTGAGCGGAAACACACTGCCTTGTTCCTTAAAGACTTCCCCCACAAGACCATCGCCACAACCAACGGGAACAACACCAAAACGGCCAGGTTCCTGATCAGCTCTGACTCCGCCCACCTCTTCGGCCATAATCCAGCACACCACCTCCCCTTCAAATAGGCCCCGAAACCTACCGAACCTGCCGCATCTGTAAATAGCTCCACCTCCTCGTTCGATCTCATGGGATCCAATGAGTACCCCAGCCCGTTGAACGATTTCAGGAAAGAAACCCACATCCTCTTCAGCTCCGCCGTTAGCTGAATAAAGTGATGCAACTCCCTGATCCCAACTGTCGCCAATGACAACCGGCGCTTAAAAACCCGTCCCATCGGCATAACCCTGCAGGCGAAATTCAGCTTGCCCAGTACTGACTGGAGCTGCTTCAGCCGAATCTTCCTAAGCCCAAGGATCCCTTCCAGCCCTGTTTCCAAATCCCGCACCTTGTCTGCCAGCAACCTGCAACCCGAGAGACTTGATGGACGTCGCCGGGCCCTCAGTTTTTTCGTGCGCCACCGGCAATCCGAACCCCCGAAACACCCCCAGCATGCATGCCAGGATGAGCTCGCACTCCCTTGATTCCGCCGCCCCCACACAAAGAAAATCATCCAAGTAATGCATTATGGGCGCCCCCCCGGCCCTTTTCCTTCATCACCCACTCCAAAAACGAGTTGAATGCCTCGAAGTATGAGCATGAGATTGAACATCCCATCGGGAGACAGCGGTCCACCTAATACCCCCCCTCAAATAAACACCCCAATAAGTACACACTCTCTGGGTGCACTGGCAACAACCTAAACGCCGATTCAATATCTGTTTTGGCCATGAGCGCCCCCGGGCCCGCTTCCCGCACCATTGCCAATGCAAAGTCGAATGACGTGTATATTTATTTAGCCACGGGAGCATCACCTCATCACCTTTCACCGGCGTTATCCCTCTTTGCAGGACCTTCCGGGAACCTCCTGAACCCCCCCGTCCTTTCCTGAAACAGCGCCCAACGGAGTGATTACCCCCGCAGGCTGAACATTCGTGACGGAATTTACATCCTGCACCGAATTTACACTGGGAATCATTAAATGGCCAGCACACTCCTTTCCTTGCTGCCTCCGCCACCCCTGGAGTGGATGAGGTGGCACCCCCTGAAAGGGCTACGAGCTGGTCGCAGCAGAATACACCCCCCCCCGGGAGTTCATAACTCGCAGCCACAGCCCGATGTCCCTATGGTCCCAACTGAGCTCGGCACACACCGACATCCGCTGCCGGAATTGCTCGTCATACCTCAGCCACGTCATCCCCCCATAAACCCGGTGTACCTCCCATATGTTGTCTAGGTAACAAAACAGCGGAGAACAATTCTCCGGGTTCTTTTCTCCCACTACACTCGCCAGGATCGCAAAAGCCTGTAGCCAGTTCTCGAACATCCTCGGGATCAACCTAAAAGCCCTTCTGTCCTCATCCTCTTCTTTAAAGTGCTCCCTTCCCCTCCCTCATCTATCAGTTCCGAAACGTTCAAGAGGGAGCAGTGTAAAAATATCTACTTACTCCCACCTCCAAATCTTTTCCTTCCGATGCCCACCTTTTTTCCACCTCTGGACCAGGTCCCTTATCCACCCCCACGTCTCGATCCGTTGGCGCTGCCCCCGTCTGCACCACCGCCACTCTACAACCTCCAACCATCTCCCTGGGCACTCCCCCCCTCGTCGACGCCGGGTCCCACACCCCCCGGGTCCCACACCCCCCTCGGGTCCACCGCCGACTCCGACCCCGTAGCCTCCCATCTATCCAATAACTCCAGCATACCTGTTATAACCCCCCAACCCGCCGGAGCCACCCCCCAGCGAGCCCCTCAAACCCCGTGTGCGACACGTTGTTGGATGCGCCGATCTGTAGAGGCTCACCTTGATGAATGGCCCCGCCGCTCGGGATGCCCTCCCCACGACCATCGTCCAGAGATCCAGAGCCCGACTGACCCCGAATCTCGCCTCCTGCCGGATGTCCTGACGCACTCTCCGACCCCGGTGCCGCCGCTGGAGCTCCGAATGAAGTTCTCGTCCCACCCGCGCAAGCCTGGCCGACTCAGCGCGGGCCTCTCCGGCCCATCGTCCTGATGCCCCGACCGCCATACCGCTCCGGATCCCTTCCTGATCGGCCATCGCCTGCTGGGAAAAAAGAAGAGGCAAGGAGCCTGTCCGTTCCATGCAATCCACCCCCGTGAGCTGGGACGCGGCACCAGATCATCCGTGGCGCGGGGCGCGCTAAAGGGGGTGGACGCCAGCCGCACCAGGCCTGGGAGCGGCGACTTTAGCTCAAACAGCCATACCTGCAGCTGGTTGGGGAAATGGGGGTGGGGTGGTTGCGCCCTGGACGCTGTGAGTGGGGGGGGGGGGCGGGGGGAGTGGTGAGTGCACGACCATAATATTAAGGGCATCCCGAGCTGGGATGCCCAAGGGGGCCGGGGGGTGTGCCGCTTGAGGGGCCCCCCACGCGTCACTTCAGGCGCTGGGAGCCCCCGCACCGTCCATTGTGGGGGCCCGACCAGCGTCCGAGAGGACCCCGGGGGGTCCCCGCCTTTGTCCCCCCCTGTGTGCTGCATTAGGGGCCCCGACGGCGCCAAAAAAGGCGCCCGGGGCTCCTGTACCTGCTGTTGAGGGAGCCCCCACAGCGTCAGTGATGACGCCAGGGGCTCCCCGGCTCTGACCCCCGTGTGGAGAATTAGGAGCCCCGGAGGCATCATAAAAGATGCCTGGGGCTCCTGACCATAATGTATAGGGAGCCCGGCCAGCGTCCGTGAGGACACTGGGGGCTCCCCCTCTTTGGCCCCCCAAAGTGTGGTGTTATAGGAACCCCCCCTGTACATAAAGAAGAGGGAGCCCTGCCAGCATCCAAGAGGACGCCGGGGGCTCCCCCCTCATGTCCCCCCCTGCTGCCTGATCCCGGAGCAGGCGGCAAGCGAGGCCGCCTGTGTGTGTCTTTGCCCCGGCCGGGTCAGAGCTCCGTCCCTCTCCTCTCCCTCCTCGCACTGGAGGGGGCGGAGCCTCTCCCCGCTGCCTAGCCCTACCCGGCGGGGAGGCAACAGAAGACCTCGGAGCCCGCACGAGGTAGGTGGAGAGGTGCAGACTCAGAGGAGGTGGGGGGCGGGAGTGGATTACGGGCCGCAGCAGCCCGCCGGGGGTGGGAGGGGCCTGGGCCCGCAGGTGAGGAGGGCCCGCCGGGCCCGACAGCTGCGCCCGGGAGACGGGCCCGCCAAACCCGTCCGGAGCGCAAGGGAGGAGGGGACGGCGAGGCGGGGGACGGAGACAGCAAACTCCTTACCCAGCCCTCGCCTCCACCTCCCGGCGCAAAACAGCCATTAGAGCTTCCATTTTTTTTTATTTTTTTTTTTGGGGGGGGGGGTCTGGACGGGCGTCAAACCTGCCAGCACGTTCCAGCGAAGAGATCAGGGGCCAAAGAGGAAGAGGAGGGGGGAACCAGCCCCTTTATACTCCCCCCTCCCCCTCCCCTAAGGTCACTTCCCCCGATCGCTCCCCCCAATCCCATGGCTGGTCAGCTTCCAGCAGGAAGCCCTTCTTTATGGGGAGGTTAATGGGGGTAATTTGTAATGCAGGATTTTCAGTAGACTTAATGGCTGCCTCTCACTCGCTTACATATAGAGCAACCAAAACCGTAACTCCCCTTAAGATGGAGATTTATTTTTTCCCTTATATCTGTTTCCTGATGCAGGGCACAGTATATCTGTAGCACTTCCGGATAAACAAGCATAGAGTATTTGGAAAAAGAATGACATTTTTATTGAGTGCAATTGCCAGAAATGAATTGAACTTGTATTGAAAACAGTCAGGGGGATGAATCTTGAGGAAAGCATATGCGCTTTATGGGGCCGAAATGAAGAGCGCCAATTTTCAGCTGCATCAATATATCAAAGCTATTTGCTTTGCTTGAGTGAATGGTTTGGAGAACTTCTGACCAACTTGGGTTGGAAGGTGCTCAAAGCAATTTTACAACAAAATGTACGTTCTGTATTTTAGTTCCTTGCTATCCTTGGACAAGCTGAGAAGATTATGTTTTGTTCCTGGAAAGATATAAAATTATATCTGCTTCAAACATTGCAGTTATGTACAGGCCAGCCACCACAGCAGTACATGGATTACTCCAGTATGGGGCCCAGCCTATTCCCTACTTTAAACGTGACCAAGACTGCACCTCAGCCAATAGTATTCATTTATTTAAAAAAAAAAAAAAAAAAAATATATATATATATATATATATACACACACACACAGAGGGGGGTGTTTGCAATGAGGTAGGGGTGGTGAATAGTGTTGGTTGAACCCATAGAATTTTAGGGCGGCAAGTTCTACCAAACTTTGAACAAAAGTTTGGTTCAGGTTCCCAATCTTGACCCAAAACTGGACCCCATTGAAGTTAATGGGGACCCGAACTTGGGGATCCAAAAATGGGGGTAATAGGGCAATTGCCCTGCAAAAAATGGGACAGGGACAGTGCTAATATTTTATTCTTTACTAAAAATAATAAGACCCCCCCCATAATCCTATAACAGGCTGTGTGGCAAAATCCCCCCATTGCAGACTGTGCGACAGAGTCCCCATCACTCCAAAGCAGATTGCGTGGCAGAGCCCCCCCCATCACCCCATAGCAAACTGTGTGGCAGAGCCCCCATCACTCCATAGCAGACAGTGTGGCAGAGCCCCCTATCACCCCATAGTAGACTGTGTGTCAGAGCCCCCCCATCACCCCATAGCAGACAGTGTGGCAGAGCCCCCTATCACCCCATAGTAGACTGTGTGTCAGAGCCCCCCCATCACCCCATAGCAGACAGTGTGGCAGAGCCCCCTACCACCCCATAGCAGACTGTGTGTCAGAGCCCCCTATCACCCCATAGTAGACTGTGTGGCAGAGCCCCCATCACTCCATAGTAGACTGTGTGGCAGAGCCCCCTATCACTCTATAGCAGACTGTTTGACAGAGTCCCCTATCACCCCATAACAGACTGTGTGGCAGAGCCCCCCATCACCCCATAGTAGACTGTGTGTCAGAGCCCCCATCACTCCATAGTAGACTGTGTGGCAGAGCCCCCTATCACTCTATAGCAGACTGTTTGACAGAGTCCCCTATCACCCCATAACAGACTGTATGGCAGAGCCCCCTATCACCCCATAGCAGACTGTGTGTCAGAGCCCCCCCATAGCAGACAGTGTGGCAGAGCCCCCTATCACCCCATAGCAGACTGTGTGTCAGAGCCCCCCATCACCCCATAGTAGACTGTGTGGCAAAGCCCCCATCACTCCATAGCAGACTGTGTGTCAGAGCCCCCCATCACCCCATAGCAGGCTGCGTTACAGAACCCCCCCCCATGACCCCATAGCAGAATGTGTGGCAGAGCCCCCCATGACCTTATAGCAGACTGTGACAGAACCCCCATCACTTCATAACAGACTGATTGACAGAGCCTTCCATCACCCCATAGCAGGCTGTGTGGCAGAACACCCACCTTCCATAACAGGTTGCATGGCTGAGTTCGCTGGCCAGGCTAGGCACTGTAGTCCATACCAATCTTGCTCCTGTACCCCGTTGTGGCCCACTTCTGTCTATGCCACGCCTACTCCCCTTCCTGATTGCGTGGGGGAGTGAGTTTGGAAGGGGTGTGTGCGGGTCTTGGCAGGGCGCAGCGGGATTGCTGGCCTGCTGGGGTAGGGACAGTACTAATATTATGTATACTTTATTAAAAATTATAAGAACCCCCATAACCCTATAACAGGTAGTGTGGCAAAATTCCCCAATCACCCCATAGCAGACTGTATGATAGATCACCCCCATCACTCCATAGCAGACTGTGCCAGATATGGAGGCTATTGGAGGATGGCACCCATATATATATATATGGGAGCTATACAATTGTTTGTGGACCCAGCTTGTAGGTTGCAGGGTTATAATATAGAGCCTTGGAAATGATAGTTTAGGGTGATATGGTTAGATTCAGGTGGTGTGAGGCTGGAGGATTCATTGTGTGGTGGCTTATGCCTGGGCCTCACAGTGCAAGCCACATGGTGGCTTTAATACCTTGAATGATATAGAGAAGAGCGGAGGATTGGGAGGGTTCCTTAGACAAAGCCTATCATGGTGCACAACAAGGCGGCAATGGAGACTGGAATGGAGGTCTTTCCTCTTTAGCGATGAGTCTTGCTTTTGTGCTCAGACACGATATCCAGAGATCGGACTTTGAGACCACGTGGGCACCATGGCCTTTATGAGGGATCACCACACTGGTGGCAACGGCATAATGTACCACAGCTGGAAACCTCTAGTCTTCATTTCAGATACAGTAACAGCTCATTGTTAAATTCAACACAAAACACCAGGCACCTGTGCTATTTTGAGGAGCCTGTTTGGCCAAAATGTTCTACCATGGGCTGCTGCATCATTGGACTTGTCTCTCATCAAGCAAAGCTGGGGCATCAGTGATCGTCAATTGCAACGTGAGCTGCCAACAGCCAATCCTATTGATTGATGAATAACTGGGTGACCAGAATGGTGGAACCAACTAGGTGCTGTAAGGACCTACCAGCCTCGGGTGAACCTCCTCGCTCCAGGAAGTCGGAGAGCAGGCAAGCCACCCTGGCTGCCTCCCTCGCTCCCCAGAAGTAGTGCGGATGCGCGCCCAGCTTTTGGACAGACCGGCTCTTAGGAGATGCCGCTCTGCTAAGTGACAGGTGCAGCCTGATCCACGGCTGAGTGTTTTAGGGGCTGGACGGCCTTACTGGTCAGGGCTGTCTAGCCCCTGGGATCTGTTTACCAATCTCGTTCAGGATCCTAGGGTCACCAATCACACAGTTACTCCCTTCAATGTTCCCATTGGCCAGCCATCCTTTAAATAGTGTATATCACTGACCTCATTGCCCGTTATAGCTAGTGTTGCTCATGGTTTTACTTTGTCCATACTTTGATCGACCATCCTAGTTTTCTGCGCAAACCAACCTTTTGCCTGCCCGACCTTGAACTTCACCTGACCCTCTTGGATACCGCCTTACCTCTGAACACGCGGCTTGACCTTCCTTTAGTGTTTGACTACTCTCCTGCTTCATCCCCGTGTATAGACGCACCCTTGGACTGTTAACTTGTTTACGACCTTGGCCATAGTTTACCCTTGTCGTAAGCTGGCATCCTTTGCGCCTTTTAAGACCTGGGGGCAACCGTGTCCAGTGAGGCGTATCGAGCGTCCCGGCAAACAGGGGTTTGACTATAGGCCTAAAGAGCGGTGGAGATTGGGGTTTGCTAGCTCACAGAAGGTGGAACACTCACGGGGTATTACAGGTACCTTGTAGAAAATCCCAGGTCAAAAGTTTTCAACCTGGGATTTTTCTAAAGTGCTCTTGGTAGGAAGGTGTCAACCTTGTTCAAAAGTGTTAATTCTCCTTGGTACTGGATTTATGTTCACCAATGTAAAGTTGAATTTCTCCAGCTAGGTCTCATTTCCATCCACTGGCTGACACGTTATTGTTTAGCAGAATACGTACATATATTTGTTTCAACTACTTGAAAGATGTTTTTTTTCTTATTCAGCCTATTCAAAGTGCTTTGTTCAATCTGCCATGAGGGTTTCTTTGAACACAAATGCCCCCAACCTTTTTTTTCCAATTTGATATTCTCTAACCACCCAGTGGTCTGTTAATAGTCTCCTTTACCAGCTCACTGATTTCACACACAGTAGTGACATCAAGCGTAGCTCCTGATATCCAACATTTTTCTTACTTACGTTTTTGTCAATATGTGTCCACAATTTCTCTTTACTTTGTTGGCAATTGCTGGATGCAGCCTGCGGCTTTATTTAGAAAGAACTTATTTCTCCCCCCCCCCCAAATGCTCCATACTAAGCAATTCTCTGTATTGTAATAAAACAAGATTATTTAAAGGACAACTAAAGACATAGAAAACTTGATTTGTATTTCAAGTGGACCAATGTGCAATGTGGGTATTTAATACTCATGGAAAGGGCACGCCCACAGACTTTGAAGTGGCCACTACTAACAATGTAAGGAACACACCCACAGACGGTGAAATGCTCCTAAAAGTTAGGGAGTCCACTAGGTGAGGTGCGGGGGATTCAAGAAGGATTAACAGGTCTTTTCTTTATTAGAGACACTCACAGAGAACCTGACACATAGACTTTTGTTGAGGTGCCGATCTTCACTGCTTGGCCCCCACCCAGTTCTCCTCCAACAGTCTGTCCATCTGGATGTTTCTCCATCGGGTCACCGCTAACTGCTCTGGCTTTGGCCAATTACAAGTGGTACTTATGTTCAGAGACCTCCAAGTCCCCTACAGGCAGCACTTCAGAGACCTCGTTCAAAATATGGCGACGCCTGTTTTTGACACTGCCATTGATGACTTCAGCAATGGCAAAGAAGACTTAGCGAAGGACCTTGTAGACCCTCCAAACCGAGAAGAGGATTCCACCCAGTGTGGGACAGAATGTAGAAAATGCAGACTGGTATGTAGTAACATTTAGAATATTCAATTTATTTTTGTGTGATGCCTTTTTTTAAACTAAAACTGGTGAACTGGTAAGGAGTCCAGGAGACCCCCTATACCCGGGTAGGAAAATACTTGCACAGATCTGATGATTCTTGCACGGCATTTTCACACGCTCTCACAAGTGTAATGGTGTTTTGAACGTTCCCCAGAATAAATCAAGGGACATTAGTAGAGATGGGCGAACCCGAATCACAAAGTTCGGGTTTGTATCAAACTTTGCAAGTCCAAACCCAAACATGGACTTCAGCCAGAAGTTTATGTTTGATATTGGCATCCGGCCCAAACACGGGAAAGCTGGTTGAAGGACTGATGAGCAGCCAATTAGCTTCACCTAAGGTTGCAGGAAGCTGTTGTAACTCACCTTTACCTGATTCTCTTCTGCCAGAGGAGTGGCGGCAGCTCCCATGAGTGAGAACATTGCTAGTGCTGGCATTAGAAGTGTCCTTACTCATGGTATCTTTCTGTAGCCCCACCCAGGCCAGTTGTAAATACTGCTGCTCCACTGCGCTAACAGAAAAGGATCGGGGGCAGAGGTGAGTTACAGCAGCGCGCTTCTGCTGCACACAAAGTCAATCCCTAGACATTAGCGATTTTGCACGGAAGGGAAAATTTTATGCAGAATTGACCCTAATATTGCAATGTGTAACAATTAAATATTTCAAGTAACGTATTGAATAAATATTAACTTATAGAACACTTTGGGCAAACCAAAAACACTGTGTTAGCCTTAATCCTCCTGTGCTGTCTTGATAGTGGTCTTAAATCAGATGACATTTTTAAAAGTTTCCATTATTGTGTGCCAATTTGACTCTTCAAGGAGATTATCTTTTTTTTTTCTCTAGTGTTTATGTTAGCAACATACCGTATATACTCGAGTATAGGTCGACCCGAATATAAGCCGAGGCACCTAATTTTACCACAAAAAACTGGAAAAGTTATTGACTCGAGTATAAGCCTAGGGTGGGAAATGCGAGAGACTGCACATGGAGTAAAGGAGAAATCTAGCAGCACTGGGGGCTTCACACACAGGGTAAATACCAAATCTGGGTGTTTCACCGCAGAACACATTGAATGTACTGCTTTTGTACTGGACCTCGGCTTGCCCATTTAGTTGCTGCCCTGAACTAGAGTCATGGTTAAACAATATGCTGGTAGGTGTGGGTTGCTCAGGGGTTAATAAGCCCCCTCTCCCTCACCCTCCTTCCTCCCCACACTCCTTGCTGACAGTGTTACCTCTCTCCAAGTAAACGAGCAGCCTCCGCTCCCGCCATCCACTGCCTGACAAGCAGCGCAGAGGCGGCTGGGAGAGGGTGACGTCACTCCCTGCAGCGCTGCTCGTGGAGACGGTAGATGGCAGAACCGGAAGCTGCTCGTTTACTTGGAGAGAAGTAAAGATTGTCAGCAAGGAGTGCCGGGAGGAAGGAGGGTGAGGAGGAGGGCTTATTAACCCCTGAGCTACCCATGCCTAGCAGCGTAGCGTTGTGACTGTCCTTCTGACTCGAGTATAAGCCGAGGCAGCTTTTTTCAGCCCAAAAAGTGGGCTGAAAAACTCGGCTTATACTCGAGTATATACGGTACACATCGTGCTGTGTTGGTTTACAGAGTGGTGACTTCTTGACTCTGGCCTGCTAATCATCTGATTGGCTGAAGCAGAGATGTCGCTTTACCTCCTGCTCGGATTCAGCCTCTTCAGATGAGGGGATTGTAATCTTGTATTCCAGTAGGTATAGGGTTATTGACATTGTTCTCACCTAGGAAGTTCATTACTTCTGCTTGATTTTGCCAATGCTGTTGATGAGCTCATTTGTTATGGTTGAAGGATTCTGGGATTTGTAGGCAAAAGCTATTCCCTAGCCATGAAAGCCGCCCTCACTTTTATAACACTGAGCCACAGGCAAAAAAACTTGGAAACAGCACACTGGTAAGTATATCACATGTGTCTGGGCACACTTCTAATTCAAATGTTTATTTTATATTCCAGAGGAAGAAAACTATAACACCAAAAACCTGACAAAAATCAGTCAGTGCCTGGGGACCCCTAGAGGATCCCCAGGTACCCTGGTGAGCCTGTCTGACACCACCAATTATGCAAATTACATCAACACCTTATCTCCATGAGGTCCTTGACTTCATTCTAATGATGATTATAAACTCTGCTGATTGGATCAACGGTAATTGATTGCCAGAGATTTTCATACAGGTCATTTTATACTGAAAAATCAAGTCGGATGAGTAGGAAAGCTTTTTTAAAGCAGAACAAAACCCTGGAAATGGCTGGCCCTGAAATCTAAAAGAATCCAGAGCTGGCTGCTGAGCACCCCCCGGGTATCCCTGCTTTGCAAAACCAAGTTGGTGGTAACAGTTTATCTTTCCCCTTGTGCAACGGCGAATGTGCGGGCTCTTGGCTGTCTGCAGTGTTAATGTTATTAAGGAAATGCCTCTGATTGTTCTGCAATTCTGATGGCTGGGGTGGGAGTGCACGCGCTGCTGCGGAAGCTCCCAATTGCAGACTAACAGAGCTGTTTGCGAAATGACATAAGCACAACAAATGGCTTTGATTGGATGAGCCCGCACATGTGCCATTGAACCCGGGAAAAGCTAAGCTGTTACTGCCGACCTGGGGGGTCTCACACAGCGGGGCATCCCAAATCAGGAGGCACAGAACAAAACCCGGAACAGTTACAATCTCTGATTTTGTTCTGCTTTCAAAAAAAAGGAGCCTATTCCCCCCCCCCCCCATCAGCCCCTACTTACCTTTTGAATGTCGCCGCTGCCTGCTGCTTCAGTGGCCGATCCTCACCCTGCAGTCCACTTAGCTGTCTGATAATGACAAGCGGGGCCTTAGCTGTGCTCGTTAATGTTCCGCGGTGATCTTGCAGTTCAGCAAAGTCTCGCAGGATTTTGGGTGGCCCCATTGCATCCCATTTATGGGTACTGCACAGGCGCGAGATCGGGGCCTGATGGGATGCAAGACAGAAACCGAGAAACCTAGAAGATGGTTCCTTTGGCGAGGTGAGTAAATAATGCCCTAAGGTAAAACAGGAGGGGACAGCAGATCGGTGAGGCTTGGGGGAGCTAACCTTCTCCTGATGTTCCTCTTTAAAGTGGACTAAAATACAGGATTTTGACTATCCTGGGTTTTGGTCCTTTCCCCCTGTGTGAAACCCTCCAGATCGCTGAGTGGAACTCACCTCTTCCTGATCCTACGGTGCATGCACGGCCGCTCGTCAAATCATCATGTCACGTCGTCTAACCTAGCGTCTAAGGCCAGCGGCTCCAAGCTCGCTGGTGACCACATCCCCTGCTTCAATCTAACAGGGAGTGTGCCCATGCCGGCTATTCACAAATGCCTGGCGCGGGCACAAGCCCCGCTAGAGGGACCGGGAAGGTACGTGTACGGGGGCGACCTGAGGGGTTTCACACAGCCATTTTCGATGCCCCAGGGGGAGGTAATCGATCGGCCCAGGAATCTTATAGATGGGTTTTGGTCCACTTTAAAGCACACCAAGTCCATTGCCTTGGCCTGTTATCACATTCATGCTAAGAGTAAAATTTTCTTCTTGAAAAAGGAACTAAGAACAAATAAAACTTTCAGAAGCACTAAATGGACAGAATAATCAAACCGTTAATTCCCTTTTCTTATTTTTTGTTTATTTTGTAAAATAAGTTTCACCCTCGCGGCTTTATTCTGGAAATAGATGTGCGCCAGCTTCACGCTCCCTAAAACATCCTCAGGTAATGAAATTTTACCTTTAGACGTACAGTGCAATTTAAAGCCTGATCTCTCTTTGTCACAAATCTCCGAATCCTTTACAAGTTGGAAAGCCAACAAGACAAGTTGCCTATCCAGAGTGACAGGCTGACATCCTGCTGAGTCACAGAAATCATTGTGCCAGATTAATGATTGCTCGGGGAGAGCAAACTTTTCAAAAAGACTCAGGCAAGTGGGGATATAATTGTTTTCCCCTCCAAATTAAGAAACTAAATCTGTTTTTCTGCAGAGCTGCAAAACTCGAGTCAGGCGGTTAATTTAGTGATTGGCTAAGGTCATATTTGAGCTTGCATAGCTGCCGGGGACAAATAGATATTTGCACACATCTTGTGGGAAAGAAAAATATTGATTCATGCAAAGGAAAACTCCTGGATGTGTTTGGCTGTGTAAATCTATAGATAATCCTTGACATTGCACACTCAGCTGTTCTGAGTGC
The DNA here is from genome assembly GCA_027917425.1 of Gastrophryne carolinensis. Classification (NCBI taxonomy): domain Eukaryota; kingdom Metazoa; phylum Chordata; class Amphibia; order Anura; family Microhylidae; genus Gastrophryne; species Gastrophryne carolinensis. The sequence goes on from CM051243.1 coordinate 90,322,527, forward strand.
CATGGATGGCTCAGAGATGTAAATAGATGATTTGCATAGCTCCGCCTACTGCGGAGGTGATGGGTAATTCTATTATTCCTTGTGTTGGGCGCTGTGCAAATACTTTATGTTCTAGAAAAACACCTCTTTCCAGGGGCTGTAGGGCGTACAGGGACAAATCCCGGTAGGCCGCTGCTTCCCATCTGGCCTCCGGGCCGCCACACCGAAGTCATTGCGGCTCGCCGGCCACTGCTGCAAAGTTCCAGCGGCCCCTCGGCCACCTCCTTGTCCCCGCGGCCCCTCGCCCGCCTCCTTTTCCCCCTGGCCGGACGCTTCCTGTGCTTGATGTGTGTGGTCTGTGTGCAATGTCTTTTCCCACACAGTAGAGGTGAGAAGGAGGCAAGAGGCGACTGCTGGAAGACTGATCATCTCTGTCTGGTTAAGTTTTTATTTAGCTGTGGCATTGGCATCTCTGGGCCCTGGCATGGTGGGGGGTATGTGCTCTCATTAACATAGACCGATCACCCCACGGCTGTGTAAGCCCTTCCAGATCATCCGGAAACCCCTTACCTTTCCATATTTCCCTTGCTTAATCCATGCAGCTGTGCACGCTCCTGCTCCTAGCCATTCAGATAGGCCGGGTGTGCAGGAGCACAACAACAGCCTAAAGCTCTGATTGGACAAATGCTGTGAACAAGCGAATGGCTGAAAGGTGAGTGAAGTAGGAGATCTGTGACCCCCCCTCCCCCCCCCCCCCCCCCCCCCCCGCCTGGGCAAGCCTTTTTTGTTTTTACAAACAAGTAAAGACGCAGAGCCTAGAGCAGCAAAGCCGCCGTCATCAACGCTACAGTGATGGGTGTGTGCAGAGCTGTCACTGCACATAAGCCACCAAGCACAGCCGCTGGCAGCTCAATGCAGGAAACTGTTTTCTGCTAGACCAGCTGGGAAACTACATTACCCCCTGCCCAGAATGGCAAAGCAGGAGTTCCCGAGCAGCACGCACCCACACAAGGGTGGCACAGGGACTTGATCTGACGTTTCAGTAAGTAGGCGGGTGCCAGACAACCACCAATTCGTTGTCACCTTTATCTGGGGCCTCCACCAGATTTTGTGCCCAGGGACTTCCACCACACTTAATCCAGCCCTGGTTGCATGTAATAAACATGTCATTTACTTCTCCCACTACAGATTGTATGTGCAGATGTAGCATTCTTCGGAGAGGTCTCTCTATCAGAACAGCACGATTTTGAGATCGCACAGAAAGTGATGAGTGAAAATTAAAGCGAGACAGCTGTGAGCTGATTACATTGTAATAGCAGGAGTGTGGCTGTCATACAATAGAGTTGATTCAGCACAAAGAGTATTTTTACTTATGATTTTTTAACTCTGTACAATTTACAGAAGCCACAGTTGGGCTGTGCTAGCTCTCCCTCCTGTGAGGGCTAGTCATTCTGAAAAGCCTGCCATCTCTGTGCTGAGAGATCCATTCTATCACACCCTACACCTTTACCCCTCCTACAGGGCAAGTGCGGGCACTCGTCCAACCAGAGCTCTTTGCCCTGCATATTTAATGTTTGTGGCAATGTTTGGACACATCCCCAGTGGCTAGGGGCGAGAGTGTGCGAAAAGCCCAAAGATGCTGGGGATGTGGCTGCTGGAGTTTACAATTTTCTAGATTCCAGGGATGGCCCCATTGGGGTTTGTCCTGCTTTAAAGCAGCCCAATACCCATGTTTTTCACTTTTTCACTCATCTGGGTCTTGGTCCTCTAAACAGTGGCATCAAGATTTGGGATGCCCTGCTACGTGTATCCCCACGGAAGTGTAATGGGGCTTATTATAACTAAGGCCTCTTCATTTTCCTACCCTACGGAGCTCTTCTTTAGTGCAGCCTCTTTTTTTTTGTCAGTGACTTTGTACCCTACAGAGTTCTTCTTTAGTGCAGCCTCTTTTTTTATGTCAGTGACTTTGTCGCTCTCCCAGGCTTTCCCCCATTTGATATTACAGTATGCTTTTTTATGCTCGCTGTAAAGACACAGTTTTAATAAAACATAAAGAGGCATTTGGAGAGCTGCTCATTCTCCAGTTATGTGTCAGATGAGAAAACGCCAATATTTGCCTTTGCTAAACAGCAGTCCCCAGATCACCGCGTAGAAATGAGCTGCTGTACTTTACCGCCGTCTTTTCAGCTACTTATACATCTGCTGCCTAAACAAAAATTCCCAGCGGTGTTATCAACGCAGACCAGCCGCCATAATCATGGCTTCCTCCCCGCAGAGCCATGTCACATCCTGAGGTATTAGTACTCATGGCTGCTGTAATAGGGGCTCTAACTCTAGTTGATGAGGTGTAGGATTGCCGCACGGCTTTCACCTCTCCTTACAAGGCCACTACATCTGAGGAACCGGCTCTGAAATGACTTTATTATATTCACAAATACTACAGGCCTTTGTAATGGTTATTTTGCATGAAAGCCATTGACTGACTGATGCAGCCTCTGGAGCCTTGATACGGTTTCGTTAGAATGGAACAAACAATGGAGTACACTCAGTTGTGTAATGTCTCTAAATACTCACACTATGCAATGATGGCCATCAAACACTCACTGGCCTTCAAGGCTGAGTAATATTTCTTATTTTGGACCCCAGCAGTGTCGGCCTTTGAGGTTTCTTTGTATTCGGAGCCTTTTTCAGGGGAGCACCAAGTAGCTGTTCCCACCCGCTATGCTGCATTGCACAGTTCAATTATATGAATTTAATGTATATATTTTTTACATGCTTAGAGGATTTAGGTAAAGGGGGAGGAAGTTGCTCCATTACTATTATTTATACAGGATCTATCAGGGCCTGGAAGCCAATCCACCGCCCAGTTTAACCCTATTATCACTGTATTATATCCAGCAAGCAGGCATATGAATCCTGTACAGAAACTAGGGGCCTTTGTTTGCATACAATTGCAATTGCATGTGTTAAACCCTACGCCGCATTAAGGCACCCCTTTTGGTGCCCAAAGTTGGGACATGCAATGCAATCAAATATTTCAGAGCTACTCACCTGGGAAGCTGCCAGCCTCCCTTTAGAACACTCCACAGGGAGAGATCCATATTGAGTGAATCTATGTGTGTGTGTTCATGGCAATTCAACTGTGTAAAGGGGGGGGGAAGTTGACCCATTACTATTATTCATACAGGATCTATCAGGGCCCGGGAACCAATCCACTGCCCAGTTATAAGAGGTAATTAGTGTTTTGGTCAATTGAGTTTGGTTTCTTGATACTTTTGCTCAGATGGGATGCCCCTGCTGTATGTATGTATGTTTTGAATGTTTAAATGTATGTTTCTATATGTTTTTTTAAATGAAATAAATATGAATTAATAAGATGATGGGATTGTTTAATTGAGTTATCAGGCGGGTCAGTGCTGATATTGTGTGTCACTCTTTCTGTGGTTGCTGGAGCCACACATGTTGGAGATTATATATTGGAGAGTATATATTGTTTGTGGCACCATTTGGGCCCACCACCTGGATTTATTGTTTATTCTTAATTATTTAGTATATTGTTTAATTGGAGGGGGGGGGTGCAGATAATTCTTATTTTGCTTAGTGTAGACGCTATGCTGTATTAATTATTAAGGTGGATCAAAACCCACGGCGATCGATTTCCTCCCTCTAGGGGATTCAAAATCATGATGTGAAGCACCCAGTTTGTCCATACATTTATCTTCTTTTACTGTTCAACGGCGCATGCGCGACACGCTTCCGCGCCCCCACTATCCCTCTAGCAGGGTGCGTGCCCGCGCCAGGCATTTCTGAATGGCCAGCGAAAGCACGCTCCCTATTAAAGGGAAGCGGGGGATGCGGGCATCAATGCGCTCTGAGCCACTCACCTTAGACAAAGGCTTAGACGAAGGAACATCAGCACGCTGATTGGACGAGCAGCCGTGCATGCGCCCTAGGACCAGGAAGAGGTGACCTTTTTTCGGCAACCTAGGGGGTTTCACACTGTGGGGCACCCCCCCCCCCCCCCCCATCTGGATGCCCCAGGGGCAAGGACCAAAACCCAGGATAGTCAAAATCCTGGGTTTTGGTCCACTTTAATGTGGAGAATTAGTGGAGAACTAGTTTTGCCCAAAGAGTCCAGCACAGAGCCCAGTCATCTGGCATTGTGCAAAGTACAAAGTGTTTTTCTCTATTTGTTCACAGAATATGTTGACAACTTTTTAATTCGTATATAACTCTATACTTCACCAGGGGATCTGTGAATATTATCTGTGAAAATATACATTATTAATTCTAATATAAATCTCATAAATGATACAAGGACAGTTTAATTACACATAGAAAAATTACAACAAAAAATGAAGATGAAATTACTCAAGCTCCAAATATAGTACTCACAGTGCCGTCACAGTTGTTAGTACGATGTACTGTGTAGAAGGTTTATTCAATGAGAAAAAAACCACCTGAATTTAAATATTAAACCAGAGAAAGAAAAGAGTGAGAAAGCACAGAAGTGTATTGGGGGGCACCATCCTGTAGTCTCCCACAGGGCACCTTCCACCCTAAGGCCGGCCCTGGACCCAGGAAATGGCATACCTAACTTTTGGGAATACCTATGTGATGGGTTGTAAGGGGTTGGAAACCCTTATAAACTGTTAGTTAGGAGGAATAAAATAGTTAGGAGGAATAAAATCAGGCTTTATGTCACTATAAAGAGAATGAGAGGGGAGAGCTGGTCCAGTTATATAAAGCCAATCAATTAGATACAGTATTTATTGTGAAAGCACACAAAAGGTTTACAGAAAGCAATTTTCACGAGAATATAAACAGTTGTTATCAAGCGTCAGGTTGATCAAAGCAAAGCATAACTAGACATAGCATATAATAAGTATATAGCAGTTATTTATAACCAGTATTGAGAGCAAAAATAGTTAATTGGTGTGTTGTTACAATATTAATAGCCCAGTTCCCTGATGCATTTCACAAGCTTGGGCTTCTCCCTCTCTTCTTTTCTCTTTCTCTATTTCTTTCACACATTTACTCCTTCCGTCTGGGTGTAAAATGGTGTCAATGGGTGGGAAGTGGTGTGGTTCAGGGTGGGACTGGAGGCGTGGCCATGGGTGTGGCTTAATCACAATAATTTTTTGTGGCGCATAGCGTGCCACTGCTTCTGTCACTCTTTCCAATCTTCAACGATTGGGAGGTATGTGACTACTGCTGATGTTGAAGTTGTGATTCAACTTATCTGCCCTGCTGATGTATGTGACATCTGACGTGTATGCTGAATTAAGACTGTCTGTGGTTTACGTCACTAAAGTTGTAAGGTCACCTGGAAGAGCAGCAAAGACTAAATGCACCTCACTTAATCCACATCTCAGCAAGTATCACCGAGCCCTAGGTCCAAAGAGCCCCCTTCGCTTCTCACACCCCCACCCAGTTTTCTTAAATTTCTTCAGCAAAAATATGAAGGGGTTATACCAGTCAAGCCTAGCAGCTTACCTGATGTAGTGTCAGTCATACGCTGCCTGTTTGCTCTTGACACTTAAAAGGAAGGGGGATTTCTTTTTTATACCTATGCCTCCAGAACCTTCCCCCTAATCCTGTTGACCAATACAATACAATCCTGAGGTTCATGTCAAAAAGCGGGTTGCCTCTTTAGGGTCTTGGAGGGGAGAGGGGTTGGAGATGCCTGTCATGGGAAAAAGGAGATTGAGTTACCAAAAGGAAACGGAATCTGGTTCCCTATCTAGAGGCATCCCCAAAAATAGTAATTGAGGTCCACTTACCGAGTAGGTGCAGGTAGATTCATGTGTGCATACACAGGAAAGCAGTAGACCCCTGGACATGGGTGATCCAGGCAGAAGGATGAGTAGCAGTCTTTCTGGGAGGCCCCCAGGCGCTGGATCTGGATTGTTTGGGGGTAGGTGGTTGGTGGCCTCATAGTTCTGTGGGGTCCCCTCTCACTGAGTGGCCATCCTGATGACCTGAAACTGCAAGGGCCTTGTGATGCCCAGCGCGGTTGGGTGCTGTCCAGTTGGTAGCTTTGTTCCTGGCTAGGAGAGCTGGGACCTGGTCCTTCCCATTTTGGGATCCCCCTCTGGGGTGTGTGGTCTGTGGTAGGTGATGGGTAGCTTTGCATGTGGAGTTTGCTCCAGCAGACAGCCCCCTCCCATCTCTGCCGCTGTCCTCGGTTGTGACTGATGGGTGAAAAGAAGGTGGAGGAGCTACCCCTAGAAAAAGGGACAAGTAGGCGGAGTTGTTTTATGTTAGGTAGGAAGGAGTTTGTCTTAAACCAGAGAGAAGTGGTGGGATTCCCCTTAATAAGAGAGCAGAAAGCGGGAAGGGGGGGAGTTCAGTCCTTAGCTAGGTAGGTGGAGTATCCATATATACCAGGGGTATAGAAGGTAGAGTTAATGGTGGGTTACTGGGTAGGTCACCCTTTAAAAGCTGGCTTTCACACCAGGTCTGAGATGGGGGAGGGGCAGCAAGCACAATGCAGGAGGATAGAAGCACAATGCAGGATGATAGACTGCTTCAGTGTGCAAGGGTTTCTGGACACCTTGACAGGAACCCTTTGGGAGAGAGAGAACCCATGGGGGTGCTTTTGGCGTGGAGTGTTGTTGGGAGTGTGCAAGGCCAAGAAAAGTGCCTGGAGGTACCTTAAAGCCCGGGGAAGTGTTGAACCCAGTTGGGGGAGTATCGTGATCAGTGTAATCCTCATGCCTAGATAGGGGACAAGAAACACAAAACTGCTGCACACAGGGCTGAGTGAAAGGCATGACCACACACTGGAGTACTCCAAAAACAAGTAAAGGCTTTATTTGAAATTCCTTACAGAAGCACCCCATAAAAACTTTTTAGTCACACATTCCAAGGGTAACTATGCAAACGGCAAGGCTAAACAAGCGTAACTTCAGGGTGCCGGCATGCCGCAGGCCACCCAACACGAAGCAGAAGGCGGACAGGTGAAAGGACTCAGCAGCAGCAGACAGACTGAAGTAACAGACTGAACTAGCCACAGAATAATAAAGAGCAAAAGGACTAATCAAAGCTATGAGAGGTGGATGGAAACAAGGAACTCACTAAGCACATGAAACTGGATATGGATTGGATAGGATGGGATTGCGCACACGGCCAGGGATGCGGGTTAAGTAGCAGCATGCGCTCCCTATTCAAGTCAATGCGAGCTGCCAGCCAAATGACGTAGTCACAGCAAGCGTCTCTAGTAGGACTACAAAACCCGGGAAAGTCGAAATCACAGGTTTTGTTCTGCTTCAAGCCAAAAACTGACCATTCAATTCTTATATAGTTAAAATTCTCCTCCCAACCAGCTTATATTGGGTGGGGGGGGGGGGGGGGGTGTCACTATAACAGCACATACAGTAGTCCCGGTATAAAAGAACATTTCTTTTAGAAAATGAACTCTCCATAGCTGTGTTGCAATAGAGAGATCACTCTGAAGAATGCTGTATATGTATCTGAGTGCCAAGGTAAGCCTTCTTTGCAGGTGTGGTGGAGGCCCCTGGGCACAATGTCTGGTAGAGGCCCCAGATCTAGTATTTTTTTTTTCTTTAAAATAATAGTCCAGCCAAGTAAGTGATTGGTGGTTGTCTGGCACCCGCCTACTTACTGGAACATCAGATCGAGTTTCCTGTGCCACCCTTGTGCGGGTGCGTGCTGCTCTGGAACTCCTGCTTTGCCATTCTGGGTGGGGGGGGGGGGGGGTAGTGTAGTCGCCCAGCAGGTCCAGCAGAAAACATTTCCCTGCATTAAGCTGCCAGTGGCTGTGATTGGTGGCTTATGTGCAGTGAGCGGCTGCTGATTGATAGCTCTGCACATCACTGTAGCGTTGCTGATGGTGGCTTTGCTGCTCTAGAATCTCCGTCCTGTCCTGTGGTGGCTTTGGCTGTGGAGGGGGGGGGAACTGCCACTGATAACTTGGTGGAGGTTGGTGGAGGACCCCTTAGTAGGGCAAGTGGTGGAGGCCCCAGGGTGTGTTCTCCTTGTGCCCACCTTATAATCCAAGCCTGCTTCTTTGACTTAACTGATGGCACATCTAAATCTTCCAGTTCTTGACACAAAAGGTGACTATAAGCTGGACAAATCCTTCAATGTGATACATAAAATGCGCTCTGAGCTAGTGGTGATGGAAAAAGAGACTCCCTAGAGAAATGATGCCTATCCAACCAAAACCAACCAAAGAAAATATCCATCTGGAGTGAAGTGGCCTTTATGAGAAGTCTTATTGATGCAAGCTATTTTATTGCTTATTTGAACATGGTGTATTTTGTTTCCATCCTAAATCCTCAGAAAGGTATTTCGACAAATGCCTAAGAAATAGTCCTGGGCATAAGCTTTACTACAGCAATCAGTGTTTGTCGGCCCACAGTATCAATAATTTATGAAGTCGGCTGTTTGAAATCCAATATCGTTTCTGATTTACCCGAGTGGGATTCATGTGACAGTAGAAATATTTAATGGGGAGGAAAACTTACAAAATTACTCTAACAATGTCACAGGAGGGAATGAATGAAAGATGGATGAACCTCAGCAAACGTGGAGTGGTTAAATTATTGTGCGCCCGGGTGGGAGGGTTAAACTCGCCAGGAAAGAAATGATGTTGCCTGTGGAGGTAAAGATAGAACTCTATATCAATTCTTCATGTTTTCCATGTATCAAAATGATCAATGAGGTGCAGGACGCTCCAATTACACCGAGGAAAAATATTGCAAAGTAGGGAAAAAGGGAGACCGGAGGCAGGAAAAAAGTTATTGGTGGGTAAAATGGTCATCAATAGTTATAGAGGAATGGAAAGTCAGCTAAAATGTTCCTTAGGTTCTTTGTATTGTGCCTTTAAATTTTAACTATTTTGATCACAAGAAAATTAACATGTGAAAATGACCTTTAGCATGATTTAATGAAAACCCCAAACCTTAAAAAACTATTTCCCAGCGTCTAAAATGAATATATTTTACATTTTTAGTTGCTTGCTTTTAATTCTTTCCCCCGCTGTGCTCTGTTCAGGACTCCAGTACATGGGCGCAGCCATCTTGTCTCAGAAGCATCACATACTGAAGAGAGCAGAGGGGTGAAAAGCACAGGAGGCCAGGTTATAAAGGGCAGAGCTGGGCTCAGGAAAAGGACAGCAATCCCAGAATGCAGAGCGACACAGTCAGAAAACACTTCCTGGCTGCAGGCAGCCCGAAACTCCATGGGCCGCCATCTTGGATATTTAGAGGCTCATAACATGCAGTAGATGCAGGTAGAGTGATTTTTTAATGTGGGCAATCTGTATGTACAGGGTAGAGGAAACATATAAGATAAGCTCTTATTCAGGGTGAAGGTTTGGTTTAAATAGCCTCTAGAGGAGACTTATGCCGATTGCACCAATGAGAGGTCCCCCGCATCCTGAATGAATGTAGTCTCAAATAAGATAAAAGTAGAGAAAAACAGCCAGAGCCAGGCCACAACAATTCCTGATCTCAGCAGATAACAAACAATGGTATGGCCAGCTCTTATATGTAAGACCCATGTTTAAAGTGATCCTATACCCAAGAAGAAAGCTTATGTCATCACCTTCTATCTCCAGCCCCGAGCCCCAAAACAGCCGGTGTTTCCTTTTTTACTAAAGCAAATATTTGCATAATATTCAAAAACCTTAACCGGGTGCAGCCTGCTATTAGTTACAAGCTAAACTGCCACATGCAGTTTAGCTTGTAGTACTTTCAGATTTATTTTAGTTATTATAAGATAAGACTGACCCAATGCTGAGCTGTGCTGTGTGTAACTGAATGTTTCATCACTGATCCAGGGGTCGGTGCACAGCCAGGGAGCCATATGACCACCATTCAAACATCAAACTGCATCTGATTCGTGTTTTTTATGAATAATGGGCAAAGGCTTTGTTAAAAAAAGAAACACAAGCTGTTTTAGGCACTGTGCTAGGGAAAGAAGGCGGCTATGTAAACGTATCAAAATAAATAACTATGAGTTGATTTAGGGCTAGCTAGCCAGCCTGTGCCAATGTAAAGTCTAGTTCAGGTATAGTGAAGTTTAGGTCAGCACACAGCACACATATGGTCGCTCATAGTTAACACCAGATAACGCTGATCACATTTAAAGGGCCAGTCCAGCCACCATGAGCGTTTCAAAGACCCCCCCCCCACCTTTCCTTAGCAGATTTTTTGGCTTTAACATGAGATGTCTTGTTTGGGGGGGCATGTAATGGGACCGGCAGCCATCTTTTGTAGCCCAGGTGGGCCAAATTAAAACACAGCTGCCACTCTGCCACTGCTGCCGAGTTAGAGGATCGGGGCTGAGGTGAGTTAGGCGGCATGCTTACTGCTGCACATTTTGCAACTCCCCACCGCCACACCCACCCCCGAAGTTTGGGTCTCCGTTGATTTTAATAGAGACCGGAACCCGCACCTAGACCGGAACATTTATTCAAAGTTCGACTGAACTTGGGGTTTACCCATCCCTACTCATCTTCTAATGGCAGTTATGGCCACAGGAAAGGTTACCTTTTGAAACAATCTCAAGATTGAAACAGAATCCAGCAGTTCAAAAGGAGCATGTTGAAGAGCCAACAGAACTAAGTTCAGGCTCAGTTGTTTACAACATGATTGGGCTAGCGCTCTATATGCCCTACCTCCCTTAAAACCACCACCACCAAATAACGACTTCGAACCACCATGTCTTTGGAAAGATTAATATTTAATCGGCCACAGCCAAACATATAAACAAGTTACACGCAAATAAAGGGCCCCCCTTTTTGTTCCAGGTCTGAGCAGCCTAAGATAAGACAACCATGGGAGGAGGGAGAGACAAACGCACCACAAAGCGGAACCCAATGTAAGCTCGGCCTGGGAGCTTAACTGAGCTAACCGCCAGAAGACAAAATTCCCCCTGTACCCCCCCTCCCTAATTGATCCACCAAATTCCTTATATTCTTAGTATACAGTACGTCCTGCTACAGATATAGTGCTTACACTTGGGTTATCCTCCGCCAGATGGCGCTGCACTGCAGAGACATGTAAAACAGGCTCCTCCCGGCCCCTCAAATACCCGGGGACCTCCCACAAATCCCCAGATTTCTCTGCAGTGCTAACTGCGAAGACATGAAGTATCACTCTCTCGCAGGTGAGCGGGGCTATTAAAGCCCGCGGCCCTGTCGGACTATTCCCACCCGTCCTCCTTGTGATGTGCCTCCCAGCCTGGGCTGCGCTGGTCGGGTGAAGGTAGGCAGCACCATGCGTGCTTATGGATCCATGCTCCACCGCAGTCCCCCACCAAAGGGTAGGCGGTTTAGGCTGATGATGAACCTCTAAGGGATGCCCCCCCCGCATTATTGCCCATGCCCCATGTAGCGGTGGGCCCTGTACAAAGGGTCGCCATCCTCCCTCGTTCCCCCCATAGCCCGGGGGGAAAGAAAGGGGGGGGGGGTGTATGTGGTCTCAGTGTATTGGATTACACGCTTTTGGCCTTTAGTAATGTCATGGACTTATATACTTGGTGTCAGACACCGCGCTGATTCGCAGCCTTATGTGTATATCTGCCGCCGCTGCGCACTTCACTGGATGTGCCGCCCCGGGCGGCGGCGGCGCCTCAGACACCGCGGCGATATCATTGGCAAATCATCTATTCTAAGTGTGTCATACACTTCGCTCCTCATGACAACCTTGTCTACTGTCTTAGAGCTTCGCGCTCTTTGGGGGGGTGGGGTCCTGGCTTGGCACGCTCCACGTCATGGGCCGCTCTGGCCCGCCCTTCGAGGTTCGCTTGGCGCCCTTTTGATGGTAGTCGCGCACACGCGTGGTGTCAGTACCCCTCCTTCCGCTGTCTGTAAGTGCCCTCACGGGCGATTTTCATGCTCCTTGCTTACTGTGCATGGTTCTGACACCCTTTATTCCCCGTATGTCTTTCAGACGGTTGAATCCAGTGGCTTCTCCCGGCCCAGCGTAATTGCCAGTTGGGCCTAGTATAATTACTCCCACTTTCCTTCGGGTCATTGGGGCATCCAGGGTAGCTTCAGCGTCAATCCCTACTGGCCTATTGGGCCTATTAATCACCATATGGAGGCATCCCAGGATATTGTGACCGGGGTTCCTTCGGGACATGCCCGGCTGTGTGTAGCTTGTGGGGTCTCACCTATCAGTGGTGACAATGCATGGGTCTGCGTTCCTTGTGCACAGCAGGCGCTAATGGTACTTCCCGCCCCTCCGGTGGCTGGGCCTGCACCTCGCCTCACTTCACCTACTCCCCCAAGCCTGAGTCTAACCCCCAATACAAGCAGGGATTCTCATCCTGATGTGGCTGCTAGACTGGTCAGTGTTGAAATATTGCTTGCTAATACCTTAGCGCGTAAGGCCACCGCAAAAAAACGGCACTTAGCCCCTGATGCCGCTCTTTTCCCTACGGAGTCTGATGAGTTCTTGCACCTATATGGCCATACCCCCTCGGACGAAGGGGAGCTCTTCTCCGACTCAGGGTCATCTGATGAGAAGTCAAGGGGTCATGATGATTCTGGCTCTGATCACTGGACCCCGGATGATACTGATAAGGCTTGATTGGAATTTCCTGAGCAAACCCATTTCAATAACCTCGTGCTTAAGGAGTGGGAACATCCCAGTAGACTTCCCGGGATTCCTAAGGTTTTGGACAGGAAGTATCCTTTTCCTGCTGACATGGTCAATTGCTGGTCATCGCCCCCCGAGGTCGATGCCCCTATTCTAGGGCTGTCTAATACCTCCATTATGCACTCCCCTGACACTACGACGTTGCAGGATTCTGAGGATCAGCGCATTGACCAATTGGCATGCCATGCCTTTGCATTTGGGGGGGGGGCGGCGCTGCGCCCGGTTTGCGCTTTGGCCATTACTGCGGTGGCACTCAGGGCCATGGTCAGGAATGCACTTGACGGCCCAGACGATTTGCCACCTGATACTATTAATGGCCTGGCTACCTATGATGTGTTTGTTAACTTTATCCTGTCTGCATCGGATGATGCAATTAGGATGTGTGCCAGATCTTCCGCCTTGGCAGTAGCTATACTCCGCGCAGTATGACTGCGCCAGTGGGCTGCTGACAATGCTGCTAAGAAAGCCCTTACTGGACTTCCATTTAAGGGGCTACGCCTGTTTGGGGACCGCCTAGACCTCTTTGCTAAAGGAGGTAAGTTACCCCAGCGCAGGCGGCAGCCTCTGCCCTTTCGGAGCCAGGGCCCCCCTTTAGTTCCCTACCGAGGCGCTAAGCAGGGGAAGGGGGTGTCCTTCGCAGGGACTCGCGCAGATTCCTGGCATAGGAGTAGAGGACGACGTCCGGGCTCCTCCTGGGAGTCCAAACCCAAAGCCCCTCCCAAGACCCCTCAGGCATGATGGGGTGCCCTCGCCCGCCAGGGTGGGGGGACGGCTACAGCACTTCGCGCCCGTCTGGAGGCGCCAAGTCTCACACCGGTGGATTCAGGAGGTAGTGTCTTCTGGTTACAAGATAGAGTTTGCTGTGCGGCCCCCCACAATATTCATCAGGTCCCGAATCCCCCAGGACCCTGTATCAGCTCAGGTCTTGCTACAGGCCGTGCAAGGTCTTCTGGATCTAGGGGTCATTTGCAGGGTCCCCTTAAGAGAATTGGGCAAGGGGTTCTATTCCAACCTTTTCACAGTGCCCAAAAAAGATGGGTCAGTCAGGTCCATTCTGGATTTAAAGATCCTCAACAGATTTGTCAAGAACAGACGCTTTCGCATGGAAACTCTGCGCTCGGCCATTGGCTCCCTGCGCCCAGGGGATTTTATGACGTCTGTGGACATCAAAGATGCTTACCTTCACATCCCTGTGTTCCCAGGACATCAAAGGTTTCTCAGATTTGCGTTGAAAGATCAACATTATCAGTTTGTGGCCCTACCATTTGGCATCACTTCAGCTCCCAGAGTGTTCACCAAGGTGCTGGCGGGGGTGATGTCTCTGATAAGGTCAGGGGGCATACGCGTGCTGCCCTACCTGGATGACATTCTCATCTCTTCACGGTCCCTACAGCAGGTGGAACTGGACACTCAGCTGGTGGTGTCCACCTTGGAGTCCTTCGGCTGGGTGATCAATCATCCCAAGTCCTCTCTGTCCCCTTCACCGGTGACCCCATTCCTGGGGATGATTCTGGATATGGTTCAGTCACGGATATTCCTTCCTCAACAAAAGGTGGAAGCTCTGACTGTGCAGGTGAGGTTCCTGCTCTTGTGCCCCTGGCCCTCCCTCAGGCAGGGAATGCAGCTGGTGGGCCTGATGGTGGCGAGCTTCGAGGCAGTGCCCTTTGCTCAGTTCCATTTGAGGCCTCTGCAGCTTCACCTTCTGTCAGTTTGAGACAAGGACCCCACGTCTTTGGACGGGGTTTGTGTGCTTCCCCCCTTGGTCCGAGAATCCCTCTCGTGGTGGCTGGACCACAAGAACCTGCTACAGGGCAGGTCCTTCCTGGCCCCCCCCGGGAGACAGTCACCAAGGATGCCAGTCTGTCAGGTTGGGGGGGATTCTGGAAGTCCCTGCGGTTCCAGGGGAGGTGGGGCCCTCAAGAGGCCCACCTGCCCATCAACATTCTGGAACTACGGGCGATCAGGTTGGTACTGGAGCAGCTCACCAATCACCTGAAGGGTCTGGCTGTGCAGGTGCTCTCAGACAACAGGACGGCGGTTGCCTACATCAACCATCAGGGAGGGACCCGGAGCAGAGGTGCCCTCCAGGAAGTGTTGCGGATTATGACATGGGCGGAGGCCAATGTTCACTGCATTTCGGCCGTGTATATCCCGGGGGTGGAGAATCTACTGGCAGACTCTCTGAGCAGGGGGACTTCCCAGCAGGGGGAGTGGTCCCTCTGCAACAGGGTATTCCAGTCCCTGTGTCACCGTTGGGGTCTACCGGATGCAGATCTGTTCGCATCCCGTCACAATCACAAGCTCCCGGTCTTTGTCTCCCTGTCTCAGGATCCTCTGGCCTTGGCCACGGATGCTCTGTCAATGTCATGGAAGGAATTTCGGCTCCTGTATGTCTTCGCAAGATTGCTCTGGAAAGGGTGCCAGTGATTCTGGTGGCCCCAAGGTGGCCAAGATGAGTGTGGTTTGCAGACGTGGTACAAATGGCAGTCGACCAGTATGTCCTGCCAGGGGCACCAGATCTGCTCACTCAGGGCTCCTTACGCCATCCCAATTTACAAACTCTGGCTTTGACGGCCTGGCTGCTGAAACCTCCATCTTGATGGAGAAAGGCTTGTCTGCCTCGGTGGTGGATACCATGGTGCAGGCTAGGAAGAAAACTTCTTCTGCCATCTATTATAGGGCATGGCGTACCTACATTGATTGGTGTGAGTCTAAGTCTCTTCCCTGTAGGGAGTTCTTACTCCCCAGGGTTCTGGAGTTTTTACAGCATGGTTTGGAGTTGGGTCTAAAACTCAGTACTCTGAAGGGTCAGGTTTCTGCCCTGTCTTTCTTCTTTCAGAAGTCTTTTGCTCAGCATCCCTTGGTTAAGACCTTCTTTCAGGGGGTCACTCATGTGCGTCCCCCACGTAAGCCTACGGTCCCTGTTTGGGATTTGAACTTAGTTTTGTCTGCCTTGCAGGGTGCTCCCTTTGAGCCTATTCAGGATGCTGCTTTGGCTGTGCTTACCCTCAAGGTTGTCTTTCTGGTGGCTATTCGGTCAGGCGTGTGTCTGAGCTGGCGGCTCTGTCTATTCAGCCCCCATATTATGAGAGACACCAGGACAAGGTGGTGTTCCGCTTTAAGCCAGACTTTCTGCCTAAGGTGGTGTCTCCTTTTCATTTGAATCAAGATATCGTTCTTCCCTCTTTGTGTCCTAATCCTAGCAACGCTAAGGAAAGGGTTCTGCATTCCTTGGATGTGGTCAGGTGTCTGAAGTATTACCTGGTAGTCACTGCGGCTTTCAGGAAGACTGATGCTCTTTTTGTGGGTCCTAGGAAGGGTTTGGCTCCTGCCAAGTCTACTATTAGCAAATGGATTCGTCAGGCTGTGATTCAGGCCTATTCTGCTAAGGGGAAGAATCCTCCCTTCCGCCTTACTGCTCATTCTACTCGTGCTATTGGTGCCTCTTGGGCCTTCCAGCACCAGGCTTCTGTTGAACAAGTTTGCAAGGCCGCTACTTGGTCTTCTGTTCATACCTTTTCAAAGTTTTACAAGGTTGATGTTAGGGCCTCAGCTGACGCTGTTTTTGGCCGCAAGGTTTTGCAGGCGGCAGTGGTCTAAATTGTCTGCTGTCACTTTTTTGTTGGGGATCCCACCCTACTTACGGACACTGCTATTGGATGTCCCAAGTGTAAGTACTATATCTGGATCCCCTGTATGGTGATTGTTATCATTGTTTTTCATTACCAGTTGTTTTAGGTGGTTAAATTCTCCCGGCTTCTTGTTCACTGCTTTTCAATGCTGGGGATTTGTGGGAGGTCCCCGGGTATTTGAGGGGCCGGGAGGAGCCTGTTTTGCATGTCTCTGCAGTGCAGCGCCATCTGGCGGAGGATAATCCAAGTGTAAGTACTATATCTGGAGCAGGACGTACTGTATACAAATAATATCAATTCTACAGGTGAGTACTTCACAGAATAGTATTTTTACCAACCTGAACCTTCCTGGCCGGTTTCCACTGGAAACAGCCACATGCCCAACCAAATTAAATCTGCTACCTCAGACCCTAAACCCGAGAGGAGACCCGCCACAGCCAGGCAGCACTGACACCTTAGCGCTGTCTGGCCCGCCACAACTCCACCGCCATCTCGATCCGCTCCTTCAATGACATGTTAAACAGATCAATCCCCGTGTCATGCAAGTGCACCCTATCCGATTTGAAAAAAGCCCCCGATATTCCCTCAACATCGACACAGCGCACAGTCAACTCCCCATTTAACCTCACTAACCGCACTATCACCTTGTTGACCTTCACCCAGACCTTCTCTCTGGCCAACAAGTCTCTAGCGTGCCGCCACACATACCGGGGGACAATTTGTGACCACACCAGAACCACCCCCGAAAACACAGCAAGAAAAACAACAAGTCCTGGGTTATGGACTTGATTAAATGCCTCATCGGCACCCTCCCCAAATCGTTCCCCCCCACATGGAATGCCAAACTCCTGGTGGCACCAACCTTGGTGCCATTCCCATGGTGTGCTCACGCCACTGCAGCCCTCTCACACCAGCCCAGCTCAATCGAGTCCACTCCTCCGGTATTCACAGCCGCGTCCCGCTCCTTCTCAACGCCACTCGCCGAGCCGACCAAAATGTAAAGAATGACCGATGATCAGGACCGAGCACACCGATTCCAAAACAAAAAGCAAGGGAAAAAGGGGAGGGGAGGAGGGTGGGATGTAGGTATATGTTAGAAACCGATCATCGCGATCACCTATGACCATTCGACTCTATCCGCCATCATACCGCCGATCATACCGCCGACTCCCACCTTCCCAGCCTCTTTATTATATCTTTATTATATCTTATTATATCTTTATTATATCTTCTGAGAGCCCCCGCCTAGCAGCCTCGATCGATGCCCCTACCGAAAACACTGCCTTGCTTTTAAGTACACCCCCACCCCACAGCGTTACCGCCACCATCTGTGGAAACAGTTTAAGAAAGGGCAAGTTCCTTATAAGCGCTGATTTTAGCCACCGCCTTGGCCAGGGGCCCGCAACGTTGACCCCCCAAATATGCCCCAAAACCACCCGAAGCTGCCGCCTCCATGAATCACTGGAGCCCATCGTTCACCTTCATCGGCTCTACTCAATATGCCAGACCATTAAAAGACTCCAGAAAAGTGACCCACATCCTGATGTCCTCCTTCATGGTCGCCGTCAGTCTGATGAAGTGATGTGGCTCCCTGACACCCACTGTTGCCAATGACAACCTCTTAGTGGACACCCGCCCCATAGGCAAGACCCGACACGCGAATTTCAGCTTCCCGAGCACTGTCTAAAGCTGCTGAAGCGTACTTTTTTTTCTTTTTTTAACCCCAGGGCCCCCACCAACCCGTCAACCAAATCCTCAACTTTGTTCCTCAGCAACCTGCAGACCCTCTCTACCGTGTCAATCCCTACAAATTTCGTAACTGTCGCCGGCCCCTCCGTCTTGTCGGCACCCCTAACACTTCCAACATGGTCCCCAACAACAACTCACCTGTTCTGGTGCCTGCTGGCCCCACGTACAGGGAGTCATCCAAGTAATGGGTGATGGACCCCACGCCTGCTCTCTACTTCACCACCCACTCCAGGAACGAACTAAAGGCTTCAAAATATGCACTCGAAATCGATCCACATAGTACCCTCCCTCAAACAAAACATCCCCAAGAGGTACAAACTATCCGGATGCACCGGTAGTGGCCAAAATGCAGACTCTATGTCAGTCTTAGGCATCAATGCCCCAGGGGCCCGCTTCCCCATCAAGGCTAGAGCGAAGTCCAACGACGTATAAGACACCGATGACAGCTCCTTGTCTATACCATAATTCACCGATGCTCCCCTCTCGAAAACAAGTGATGTATGTGGCAAAATTTGCCTCACTCCTTCTTGGGCACCACCCTCAAAGGGGACACCACCAGGTTTTCCAGCGGGGGGGGGGCGCTAAATGGGCCCGCCATCCGCCCCATGGACACCTACCTCCCCAGCTTTTCCCTTACTACCTCTTTCCTGCCTTTCCCGTGCCGAGGGAGAGCATGACCAGGAGGAGCCGTACATGGGATCACAAAACCCAGCTCACAACCCTCCGCCAACAACCGTGCCCCCCCTGGTCGGGATACTTATTTAGCCAGGGGAGCATCTCCACCCCTCTCACTAGCGTTACCCCTTTCTACAGGACCATCTGCACCCTTGCGGAACCCCCCTGCCCCTTCTTAAAGCATCGCCTCACCAAGTGACTCCCCCCGCATCCTGAACACTCGCGCCGGAATTTGCATGTGGGTCCCCACCTGCAAAAGAAATAATTGAAGGCCCAACACAACACTTTTTTGGCTGCTTCCGCCACCCCCGACCCCGCCTGAAAGGGAGAGTAACCACCCGCTACCGGGTCCCCCCCCTTTGCGTTCATACCCCTCAGCCACAACCCGACATCCCTGTGATCCCAACCCAAGCCTTCGCTTATTGCCATTCATTATCATACCCCCCGATATAACAAACTCTTGTAGCCAATTCCCAAAGATTCTTGGAATTAGCCGAAAGCACCGGTATCCTCATCCTTCTTCCTCCGATACTCCTTACCCTTCTCCCAACTCTGAACCCCGAAACATTCCAGCGGCAGCAACGTGAAGATGTCCACGTACTCCCTTTGCCATATTTTTTCCTTGACCTCCTGTTTAAGATGCCACCCAACGGACCCTTGAAACACACGTAGGTGTGCCCCTTTGCCAGGTCTGAGATTGGCATGGGCCCATCGCCCTCACCTACCCCACCCGACGCGGAGGACGGGGGGTGACAAGTGCGCCCCACCCTAAACTTCCCGCGTGTAAACTTCCGGGGTGCAGAAGGTGTGGTGCTTGACCGTCCCCCCAGGTCAGGGGGGATGCCGGAGGGTCCACTAGTGGAGCTGGAGGCGAAGGGCACGCTCCCAGCTCCATTTTCTGCTCCGCATGGAGCAGAGCTTTGACCCCCGTTATGGCAGCAGAGGGCGGGGAATGTGCCCCCTCCTCCGGCTTGTACGCGGGGAGGGGGAAGGGGCAGGAGCGCACCCTGATCGGCAGGGGGGGCGGAAGAGCTGACACTGCCCCAGCTCCCCGCCCGGCGAGACGGCGGGGAGATGCGGCTCTCTTGCGGCCCGACCTCCGATGCTCGGGCCGCGCTGAAGACACTGAGGGAGGCGGGGGTGACATCACCGCCTCTCCCCGCCCACCGAGACAGCGGGGAAAAGCGGCTCCCTGCTCTGGCCGCTCTGAAGACGGCGAGGGAGGTGGGGATGACGCTGCCGCCCCGCCCACCAATAGAGCGGGGAAAAGCGGCGCTGCTCGCAGGAGGTGAGAGCGAGGGGGGGCGGGGGATGGGACACTCTTGGCGGGGAGGTGAGGGACTGATCCGGGCGGAAGCCCGGCGTGTGCGGCGAGGGGGGGAGCGGCGAGGCAGGGGGGAGAGTGATAAATCTCCTTACCAGTCCTTGCCTCGCTGGTCGCCGCCCCCCGCACAACTCCGCCATCAGTGACTCCATGTCACTGGTACCTGATGGAAGGACGAGCGTCAGTCCTGACTGCTCGTCCATCCAAGCCGGGGGTCAAAGAGGAAGGGGAGGGGGGACGTCCCTTTATACTGCCCTTCCCTTTGATGTCACTTCCCCCCGTGACCATTACCACAAGGCTGGTCTGCTTTCGGGCAGAAACGCAGGCCAGTCATGTGGGCTGCCCTCCTTAATGGGACGGCGCCTTCTGGATGGTGAGATTTGCATTGCTCCCTGAACATCCTAACAGAATAGTCTTCACCTTCAAAAGAGAATAGTAAAGGCGTAGATCTGTCCTTTGTATTGACAACCCTTTATACGATGAAGGTATAGGAAATTGAGGCGATTAGGAATTGATAATTCAGAAGACAATCAATTAGCAATGATACAGCATCTCATAAAGGATCTCCTTTATCTATAATAAACCTTACAGGAGGAGGATTTGTGTGTGCTCAGGTTGAAATGATGGGCTGTGAAAAGTGTTTTTCTAGGAGTGACTTTTCAATAGCCACACCATCAAAGATACAGTAGGGACTTCAGGTTGGAATGTAAGGTTGGTTCCAGTGACAATAGGTCCACATGTAGCCGATGCAGAAGACGATGCATGAGCGGGAGAAGGGGAAATGCGTAAACTAGATGGCACTGAGACCTGAATCACCAGAGCATCCACATGGATCTCTTACCCTGCCCACAAAATTCTTGACTTTCTTGTTGGCTTTTTGCAGTCCATAATTAGAGATGAGCGAACTTTTGAAAAGTTCGATTCGGCCGATTCGCCGAATTTCACAAAGAAATTCGGGTTCGGCCGAATCGAACTTTTACGAAGTTCCCCATCATAAATGCCGGCATGGTGGGAGCCGGCCGGCGGGCCGGTAAAGCCGGCCGGCCCGCTCCCACCATGCCGGCATTTAAAAAAAAAAAATAAAAAAAAAAAAAAGCACTTTTGCCGGCATGGTGGGAGCGGGCCGGCCGGCTCCGCTGTCAGCGGAACCGGCCGGCCCGCTCCCACCATGCCGGCATTTAAAAAAAAAGCAAACACTTACCTGCAGGTCCGGAGCGTGGAGGCCGGCGCCGCTCTCAGCTGTCATCTGAGGGCGCGTCATCAGAGGGCGCTCTGATGACGCGCCCTCAGATGACAGCTGAGAGCGGCGCCGGCCTCCACGCTCCGGACCTGCAGGTAAGTGTTTGCTTTTTTTTGAAATGCCGGCATGGTGGGAGCGGGCCGGCCGGTTCCGCTGACAGCGGAGCGGGCCGGCAAAAATGCTTTTTTTTTTTTTTTTTTTGGTTTTTTAAATGCCGGCATGGTGGGAGCGGGCCGGCCGGCTTTACCGGCCCGCCGGCCGGCTCCCACCATGCCGGCATTTTTTTTTTTTAATTTCAGGAAAAATTCGATCGGCACGAACCACAAAATATTCGGGTTCGTGCCGAATCGAATATTTCCTGAAATTCGGAGCGAATTCCGGTTCGTCCGAACCGGTTCGCTCATCTCTATCCATAATGTTGTGCCTTGTGCTACTTTATACAGCAATGCCCTATCCTGCATCCACCCATGCTCTGTCTTCCATCAAGCCATGTTCTATCCTGTTTCTAGCCATGCCCTATCCTGCATCCAGCTGTTCCCTATCCTGCATCCAGCCATGCCCTATCCTGCACCCACCCATGCCCTATCCTGCATCCAGCCATGCCCTATCCTGCATCCAGCCATGCCCTATCCTGCATCCAGCCATGCCCTATCCTGCATCCAGCCATGCCCTATCCTGCATCCAGCCATGCCCTATCCTGCATCCAGCCATGCCCTATCCTGCATCCAGCCATGCCCTATCCTGCATCCAGCCATGCCCTATCCTACATCCAGCCATGCCCTATCCTGCATCCAGCTTAGCCCTATCCTGCATCCAGCTTAGCCCTATCCTGCATCCAGCCATGTTATCTCCTGCATCCAGCTATGTCCTATCCTGCATCCAGCCATGCTCTAACCTGCATCCAGCCATGTTATCTCCTGCATCCAGCTATGCCCTATCCTGCTTCCAACCATGCCCTATCCTGCATCCAGCCATGCCCTATCCTGCATCCAGCCATGTTATCTCCTGCATCCAGCCATGCCCTATCCTGCATCCAGCCATGTTATCTCCTGCATCCAGCTATGCCCTATCCTGCTTCCAGCCATGCCCTATCCTGCATCCAGCTATGCCCTATCCTGCATCCAGCTATGCCCTATCCTGCTTCCAGCCATGCCCTATCCTGCTTCCAGCCATTCCCTATCCTGCATCCAGCCATGCCCTATCCTGCATCCAGCTATGCCCTATCCTGCATCCAGCCATGCCCTATCCTGCATCCAGCCATGCTCTAACCTGCATCCAGCCATGTTATCTCCTGCATCCAGCTATGCCCTATCCTGCTTCCAGCTATGCCCTATCCTGCTTCCAGCCATGCCCTATCCTGCTTCCAGCCATGCCCTATCCTGCTTCCAGCCATGCCCTATCCTGCATCCAGTCATGCTCTAACCTGCATCCAGCCATGTTATCTCCTGCATCCAGCCATGTTATCTCCTGCATCCAGCTATGCCCTATCCTGCATCCAGCTATGCCCTATCCTGCTTCCAGACATGCCCTATCCTGCATCCAGCCATGCCCTATCCTGCATCCAGCCATGCCCTATCCTGCATCCAGCCATGCCCTATCCTGCATCCAGCCATGCCCTATCCTGCATCCAGCCATGCCCTATCCTGCATCCAGCCATGCCCTATCCTGCATCCAGCCATGCCCTATCCTGCATCCAGCCATGCTCTAACCAGCATCCAGCCATGTTATCTCCTGCATCCAACCATGTTCCCTCCTGCATTAACCCATGCTCTATCATGCAGCCTGCTATCCAGTCAGTCTTATCTCCTATTCATTCTTCAATGGGGGGCGTGTCCCTCTTTCACGCCCTGAAAGGTTGGTAAGTATGTTTATCATTCACCAAATGCTCTTAGAGACAAGGGTTGCATACAAACACACAATAATCCAGGGGTAGACCGGGCATATGGTGAGCATGGAAATTCCTGGTGGATCACATTGCTTTTGACCCAGCTGACTGCTGTTTCTAAACCATCCCCCTCAGCCAACGTTTTTCTTCCCTAGTCAATCTCACTTGCAGAAATGTGTATAGCTCTGATAGGACCCGATAGCAGGGCCCCCATTACAGGCCCCTATCAGCACGTGACACTCACTGGTGGGGTTTGCACCTCCCGTAAGTGAGGGAGAAGCATGGGAGATGCGCAGCAGCAAAGAAGGTGCACGCGCGGGGGAGAGCTGGGGTGCTTGCAAAGACCTGAAGTGCGGTGAGCCGGGAAGACCTGGGGTGCCCGAGCAGCGGAAACGGAGCAGTGAGGCCGGAGCCGTAAATGCAGCCAGCAGGAAAGAGATGGCATGGCTGGGTAGATATGCGCAGGGCAGGTACATACTACAGAGGTGGTGCAGGCAGTGTGTACCAGGCCTCCTTGTTCCACGGGCCCAGGGGCATGTGCCTGCACTGCCCCTATGATATGTACGCCCCTGCCCACTCGTAAACCAAGACCCAGTCAAGAAAGCCCAGCTAATGTTTTGTCTGTTTCTATAGCCTCAGAATCATTGTAGTGGGGGTCCATACCAAACCCTGCCACATTATCTGCCCCCTCAATACTAAAGCTTGGAGTGCACTTGTTGGCTGGCTCATTGGGGTCTCAGTGGGGATATCCTGGGCAGACCAGGGCATTTCAGTAATGTATAAAATGTAACATTCAGGTACATACCCATGTACTTTAGGTTATATATAGATTTGCATTTATGTTTTTAACTGGCTGTATTAATACAATTTTTATTATTGCTAGAATTATGAGTATAGTGTATAGGTTGTAGGATACAGAACAGGAAAAAGGGGGACAAGTCCTCAAGGACAAAAAGTGTTTTCTGTGGTTGAATTACCCCAACTTGATTCTAACCTCCCTATCTAGCATACCACTGTCTTTTGGTGAATAACAGAGGATTACCCCTTGGGGTTTTGGTTGGTTGGTTATTCTGATTTTTTACCCCAGCCCGCCACTGCCTTTACCAATTATTTTCTACCAAAATCAAACATTTATTTCTAAAATAAAAGCAAATTCTTTTTTTTTTTTTTACCAACGAGGGCTTTTTTTTCTGGTGGATCTGCTTTAAAAACAAATTCTGTTTTTAACTCCCGTCAGTATATCTTTTCCAGCACAAGGTTGATTTTTCCCCCCATCTCCACGTAAGAAATCGCAGCTCACATGCAGAGCTGAGTGCGCCAGGGGAGACATGTCTAACATGGTGGTGTCTTGGGATTTAAGGCAGCATCGTTGTCTGCTTAGAGCTGTGTCAGGGAAGATTGATGGCGGACTCGTGAATAGTGAATGTTTCTCGTTCATGCAGAGATTAGAACCTTCTAGCTCGAAGCTTTGCATTGATGGCCACCTCTCTGCTGAAGATAGGCTTTATCGTTTTACTGTCGAAAAACATAGAAAGGAAGCTGTTGGCCATTATCTGAGCCTTGGATGATGAAGGGCAGCTGCTATACGATATAACTGTGAGCACACACTGGGCTGAAATGCAACAAAGAAAAGAAAATATATATAAGCATTGTTGATCCACTTTAAGTCTCTGTCCAGGAAAACAAAGAAACTAGCTTTTGTACGGCGCAGCTCTTCTTCCTGGCTCCGATTGGAGGAATCAAGGAACTGGCTGTCTCTCACCGTTTTATTGAGGGTGGAATTACTGTATTTTTCACCCTATAAGACAAAAGTGGGGGAAAAATGTCAAAAAGGGACCCTAATATGGGAAGAATACACCTTCCTAACCAGTGCCTAAAACAATAATAAAGTGACAGTGCATACACAACACAAACAATCTCAATGCTGCTAGCAAATATATATATATAAATAAAGTGACAGTGCAAAGTGCTGAAATATTCTGAGTCTTAAATCCACACACTAATCAAGCTAAAATGCTATAATGAACAATAAATCTATTTTACTGTATTGTATACAAACATGAATGGCTATAAGTACCACGAAACTGTTTGCACCCGACGAAGCGGCACGGCGGCCGTGTGCACAGGTGTTCCCCCTGCTAGTCCCCAACACCATTTGGTGTGTCAGGACCTTGCTGCCAGGCTTATGGTTCTTATTTTGTTACCTATCTTTATGTCTTTTATGGTCACAGTTGTTTATGGTTTTGCACTCATAGTGGTTTAACCAGTTGGTTCATGGTACTTATAGCCATTCATGTTTGTATACAATACAGTAACTTTCAGCACTTCGCACTGTCACTTTATTTATATATATATATTTGCTAGCAGCATTGAGATTGTTTGTGTTGTGTATGCACTGTCACTTTATTATTGTTTTAGGCACTGGTATTCTTCCCATATTAGGGTCCCTTTTTGTGCCGGCAGAAAATAGAGCATGTATTGACGGTCCTACCACCAGTACATTCAGGGAGTTTCCCAGCCATATATTGCTTGGTTTATTATTATAAACATTGGACATGCAGTGTTTTTGATTTGTTGGTTTGTCTGTATTGTGTGTTATTTGTGTCATTCTAATAAAATGATGTATTACTTTTTACACCTTTGTTGATTCTTGGTGCTC
This sequence comes from Gastrophryne carolinensis, assembly GCA_027917425.1. Taxonomy (NCBI): domain Eukaryota; kingdom Metazoa; phylum Chordata; class Amphibia; order Anura; family Microhylidae; genus Gastrophryne; species Gastrophryne carolinensis. The sequence continues at coordinate 90,348,305 of CM051243.1, forward strand.
CTGTGGTTAGGGTGGAGTGGGCTTGTCAGCCCAAAGCCCTTGGTTTTGCTACGAGGCTCATGTAAGTATACTTTTTTTCCAGGGAGTTGGGGTGATTTTGCCACATTGCTTATGGGAAAGGGAGGGGGGAATGCCACACTGAATAAGGGGATGGGTGGATGCCACACTGCTCATGCTGAATGAGAGAGGGGAATGCCACACTGCCTATGGGAATGTGAGGGGGGATGCCACACTGCCTATGGGAATGAGAGGGGGGGAACGCCACACTGCCTATGGGAATGGGAGGGGGGATGCCACAATGCCTATATGGGGAATGGAAGGGGGAATACCACACTGCCAATGGTAATGAGAGAGGGGAATGCCACACTGCCTATGGTGAATGGGAAGTGGGATGCCACACTGCCTATAGGAATGGGAGGGGGAATGCCACACTGCCTATGGGAATGAAAGGGGGGAATGCCACACTGCCTATGGGAATGGGAGGGGGGTGCCATATTGTCTATGGGAATGGGAAGGAGGAATGCCACACTTCCTATGGGAATGAGAGGGGGGAATGTCCAACTGCCTATGAGATGGGGGACATGCCACACTGTCTATAGGCGATGGGATGGGAGGAATGCCACACTGCCCATGGATAATGGGGTGGGGGGAATGCCACACTGTCCATGGATACTGGGGTGGGGGGGATGCCACACTGCATGTAATCGGGTTTTTTACATATCCACACGCCAGTGCAATTCATGGCAATGGAGGGGGCTGAATTGAGTTTTCAATTTAGTTTATTAGGCACACCCCACCTAGTCAAGCCCCTCCATGTAAAGTAGGGGTCATGCCGAGTGGCATGATTTTTTCTTGATTGAAGCTGCCATATTTAACCATGTTGTTTTGGGTATAGATCTTTTTTGTTTATTGCTAGAGATGAGCGAACTTTTGAAAAATTCGATTCGACTGATTCGCCGAATTTTCCGACAAAAATCGTTTCGACCCGAATAAATTCGCGACGAATCGCTATTAAAAACGGCTATTTCTGAGCCTCCTACAGCCTCAATAGGGTTGTAAACCATTCAGCCTTGCTGTAACACGCACAGGATGCGTGCTGGGTTTGTTAAATAATACTTTGAAGAAATATCACATGCAGATCAGAGGCATCGCTAATAGAATCGCAGAGCGGCACAATTGCAGAGAGTTGAAGTGGCATCACTATGAGGGGCAGAAGGAGCCCAAATATACACTGGAGTTGGCCTCAGGAGCCCAAAAATTGGATGAATCACACCCTGGAGTTGGCAGAAGTTGGCAGCAGCAGCAGCAGCAGGAGCCCAAATATACACTGGAGTTGGCTTCAGGAGCCCAAAAATTGGATGAATCACACCCTGGAGTTGGCAGAAGTTGGCAGCAGCAGCAGCAGGAGCCCAAATATACACTGGAGTTGGCCTCAGGAGCCCAAAAATTGGATGAATCACACCCTGGAGTTGGCAGAAGTTGGCAGCAGCAGCAGCAGGAGCCCAAATATACACTGGAGTTGGCCTCAGGAGCCCAAAAATTGGATGAATCACACCCTGGAGTTGGCAGAAGTTGGCAGCAGCAGCAGCAGCAGGAGCCCAAATATACACTGGAGTTGGCTTCAGGAGCCCAAAAATTGGATGAATCACACCCTGGAGTTGGCAGAAGTTGGCAGCAGCAGCAGCAGCAGGAGCCCAAATATACACTGGAGTTGGCTTCAGGAGCCCAAAAATTGGATGAATCACACCCTGGAGTTGGCAGGAGTTGACAGTAGCAGCAGCAGGAGCCCAAATATACACTGGAGTTGGCTTCAGGAGCCCAAAAATTGGATGAATCACACCCTGGAGTTGGCAGAAGTTGACAGCAGCAGCAGCAGGAGCCCAAATATACACTGGAGTTGGCCTCAGGAGCCCAAAAATTGGATGAATCACACCCTGGAGTTGGCAGAAGTTGGCAGTAGTAGCAGCAGGAGCCCAAATATACACTGGAGTTGGCCTCAGGAGCCCAAAAATTGGATGAATCACACCCTGGAGTTGGCAGAAGTTGGCAGTAGTAGCAGCAGGAGCCCAAATATACACTGGAGTTGGCTTCAGGAGCCCAAAAATTGGATGAATCACACCCTGGAGTTGGCAGAAGTTGGCAGTAGCAGCAGCAGGAGCCCAAATATACACTGGAGTTGGCTTCAGGAGCCCAAAAATTGGATGAATCACACCCTGGAGTTGGCAGAAGTTGGCAGCAGCAGCAGCAGGAGCCCAAATATACACTGGAGTTGGCCTCAGGAGCCCAAAAATTGGATGAATCACACCCTGGAGTTGGCAGAAGTTGGCAGTAGTAGCAGCAGGAGCCCAAATATACACTGGAGTTGGCTTCAGGAGCCCAAAAATTGGATGAATCACACCCTGGAGTTGGCAGAAGTTGGCAGCAGCAGCAGCAGGAGCCCAAATATACACTGGAGTTGGCCTCAGGAGCCCAAAAATTGGATGAATCACACCCTGGAGTTGGCAGAAGTTGGCAGTAGTAGCAGCAGGAGCCCAAATATACACTGGAGTTGGCTTCAGGAGCCCAAAAATTGGATGAATCACACCCTGGAGTTGGCAGAAGTTGGCAGTAGCAGCAGCAGGAGCCCAAATATACACTGGAGTTGGCTTCAGGAGCCCAAAAATTGGATGAATCACACCCTGGAGTTGGCAGAAGTTGGCAGCAGCAGCAGCAGGAGCCCAAATATACACTGGAGTTGGCCTCAGGAGCCCAAAAATTGGATGAATCACACCCTGGAGTTGGCAGAAGTTGGCAGTAGTAGCAGCAGGAGCCCAAATATACACTGGAGTTGGCTTCAGGAGCCCAAAAATTGGATGAATCACACCCTGGAGTTGGCAGAAGTTGGCAGCAGCAGCAGCAGGAGCCCAAATATACACTGGAGTTGGCCTCAGGAGCCCAAAAATTGGATGAATCACACCCTGGAGTTGGCAGGAGTTGACAGTAGTAGCAGCAGGAGCCCAAATATACACTGGAGTTGGCTTCAGGAGCCCAAAAATTGGATGAATCACACCCTGGAGTTGGCAGAAGTTGGCAGCAGCAGCAGCAGGAGCCCAAATATACACTGGAGTTGGCCTCAGGAGCCCAAAAATTGGATGAATCACACCCTGGAGTTGGCAGAAGTTGGCAGTAGTAGCAGCAGGAGCCCAAATATACACTGGAGTTGGCTTCAGGAGCCCAAAAATTGGATGAATCACACCCTGGAGTTGGCAGAAGTTGGCAGTAGCAGCAGCAGGAGCCCAAATATACACTGGAGTTGGCCTCAGGAGCCCAAAAATTGGATGAATCACACCCTGGAGTTGGCAGGAGTTGACAGTAGCAGCAGCAGGAGCCCAAATATACACTGGAGTTGGCTTCAGGAGCCCAAAAATTGGATGAATCACACCCTGGAGTTGGCAGAAGTTGGCAGCAGCAGCAGCAGGAGCCCAAATATACACTGGAGTTGGCTTCAGGAGCCCAAAAATTGGATGAATCACACCCTGGAGTTGGCAGGAGTTGACAGTAGCAGCAGCAGGAGCCCAAATATACACTGGAGTTGGCCTCAGGAGCCCAAAAATTGGATGAATCACACCCTGGAGTTGGCAGAAGTTGGCAGTAGTAGCAGCAGGAGCCCAAATATACACTGGAGTTGGCTTCAGGAGCCCAAAAATTGGATGAATCACACCCTGGAGTTGGCAGAAGTTGGCAGTAGCAGCAGCAGGAGCCCAAATATACACTGGAGTTGGCCTCAGGAGCCCAAAAATTGGATGAATCACACCCTGGAGTTGGCAGGAGTTGACAGTAGCAGCAGCAGGAGCCCAAATATACACTGGAGTTGGCTTCAGGAGCCCAAAAATTGGATGAATCACACCCTGGAGTTGGCAGAAGTTGGCAGCAGCAGCAGCAGGAGCCCAAATATACACTGGAGTTGGCCTCAGGAGCCCAAAAATTGGATGAATCACACCCTGGAGTTGGCAGAAGTTGGCAGTAGTAGCAGCAGGAGCCCAAATATACACTGGAGTTGGCTTCAGGAGCCCAAAAATTGGATGAATCACACCCTGGAGTTGGCAGAAGTTGGCAGTAGCAGCAGCAGGAGCCCAAATATACACTGGAGTTGGCCTCAGGAGCCCAAAAATTGGATGAATCACACCCTGGAGTTGGCAGGAGTTGACAGTAGCAGCAGCAGGAGCCCAAATATACACTGGAGTTGGCTTCAGGAGCCCAAAAATTGGATGAATCACACCCTGGAGTTGGCAGGAGTTGACAGTAGCAGCAGCAGGAGCCCAAATATACACTGGAGTTGGCTTCAGGAGCCCAAAAATTGGATGAATCACACCCTGGAGTTGGCAGGAGTTGACAGTAGCAGCAGCAGGAGCCCAAATATACACTGGAGTTGGCCTCAGGAGCCCAAAAATTGGATGAATCACACCCTGGAGTTGGCAGGAGTTGACAGTAGCAGCAGCAGGAGCCCAAATATACACTGGAGTTGGCTTCAGGAGCCCAAAAATTGGATGAATCACACCCTGGAGTTGGCAGGAGTTGACAGTAGCAGCAGCAGGAGCCCAAATATACACTGGAGTTGGCCTCAGGAGCCCAAAAATTGGATGAATCACACCCTGGAGTTGGCAGGAGTTGACAGTAGTAGCAGCAGGAGCCCAAATATACACTGGAGTTGGCTTCAGGAGCCCAAAAATTGGATGAATCACACCCTGGAGTTGGCAGAAGTTGGCAGTAGCAGCAGCAGGAGCCCAAAAAATGGCCTAAAGACATAAATATGTTTTGCACCATTTGTAAAGTGTAAAACGTGGCACCATGCTGAATCTAGTCGCATGCATCAGGCATTGGTGGGTGGAAATCCTGGCTGATCCATCCCTGATTCATTTTGACAAAGGTGAGTCTCTCCACATTTTTAGTTGACAGACGAGTTCTCCTCGCCGTAACTATGGCCCCCGCCGCACTAAACACCCGCTCAGATGGCACGCTACTTGCCGGGCAGGACAGCTTTTCCAGGGCAAACTCTGCTAGTTGCGGCCACAAATCAAGTTTGGCTGCCCAGAAGTCCAGCGGATCCTCAAGGTGTGTTGGCATGGTCATGTCAAAGTATGACATGACCTGCTGGTTCAGGTCCTGCTCCAGGTCTTCCTGCTGCTCATGAGTAGCCTCACTATGCGGGTGTAGAAAGCTACTCATTAGCGACTGAAGACTGAGGCTGCTGCTGCTGATGGAGCTTCTGCTGCTGCTGCTGCCAACCCCCCCAGCGGCCATGGCAGTGGAAGGTGAGCGCAGAGGTCCCCTCGAGTCAGACCTGCGAGAGTATGGACCATGGCGCAGATAGGCATCGGCCAACTGCCTACGTAGAATGTCTTTGTAGTAGTTGAGTTTGTCCTCCCTCTCGGTGGGTTTAAAAAATGCCCCCATTTTGTGCCGGAAGCGAGGGTCCAATAAGGTGGACAGCCAGAAGTCATCCCGCCGACAGATGGAAACAATTCTGGGGTCACTACGCAAGCATGTGAGCATGCTTCGTGCCATTTGCGCAAGTGACTCGGATGGACTACCTGTCTCCATCTCCACTGCATACTGCCACGGTGTGCCCGGGTCCTCTGTCTCTCCTTCCTCAAAAACCTCTAGCTCCTCTGGCTGCTCCTGCTCCTCCTCTCCTGTCCGCTGACTAGATAAACCAGCCATTTCGCCAAGCCTAAACTGTGTTTCGCTGGGCAACTCCTCCTCCTCCTCTTCCTCCTCCTCCTCCTCCAGTTCAGCTCCAACGGGGTTCATGTGGCCGTAAGATGTAAACGCCATGTCTCCAGTGCCCTGACCAGCCATGGTTTCCAACATGTGCTGTAGTACATGAAGCAGTGGAATCACGTCGTTCATCCCGTAATCCTGCCGACTGACAAATAAAGTGGCTTCCTCAAAGGGCCTGAGCAAACGGCAGGTGTCACGTATGAGCTGCCACTGGTTGACATTGAAGTTACACAGGGGAGTCCCCCTATCTGCTTGGATCATCAGGAAATCCGTGATGGCTTTTCTCTGTTCATATAATCGGTCCAACATGTGAAGGGTGGAATTCCAACGGGTGGAAACATCGCAAATCAGACTATGTTGGGGGATACCATTCTGACGCTGTAGCTCAAGAAGGGTGTGTTTGGCGGTGTAGGAGTGGCTGAAGTGCATGCAAAGTTTCCGTGAAGCTGTTAGGATGTCCTGCAGATGGGGGGAACACTTCAGAAACTGCTTGACAACCAGATTGAAGACGTGAGCCATGCAGGGGGCATGGGTCAGGCTTCCTTGGCGCAGCGCAGACAAAATGTTCTTCCCATTGTCGGTAACCATGATTCCCATTTTAAGTTTTCTCGGAGTAAGCCATGTTTGGATTTCCTGATGAATACATTTAAGCAGTTCCTCCCCTGTGTGACTCCGTTCGCCAAGACAAACCATGTGAAGCACTGCGTGACACCTCCGTGCCCTGCACACATGGTAGACTGGAGGGGCACTGAGACTTGAGCCTACAGTGGAGGGTGAGGAGATGGCGGAGGATGAGGAGGCCGAGTCGCACGGTGTCACAGGCCCAATGGGCAGAGAGCGCGGAGGCCGAAGCGGCGTGACCTGTCCAAGTTGCTGCTGCAAAGGGACCACATTCACCCAGTGGGCCGTAAACGACATGTACTGCCCCTGACCGTAGTTACAGCTCCAGATGTCGGCGCTGCCATGTATTTTGCTACACACCGACAGGCTCAAGGACTGGCCCACCTTCTGTTCAACAAAAGTGTGCAGCGCTGGTACTGCCTTCTTGGCAAAGAAATGACGGCTTGGGACTCTCCACCTCGGCTCGGCACAAGCCATCAGTTCTCTGAAAGGTGCAGATTCCACCACCTGAAAAGGGAGCGACTGCAGCACCAGCAACTTGGACAGGAGCACATTCAGCTTCTGCGCCGTAGGATGAGTGGGCGCATACTGCTGTCTCTTGGACATGGCTTCGCTGATGGATTGCTGGCGGGATGCATGACTTGGAGGAGGAGGAGGAGGAGCAGGAGCGACAGAGGATGGGTGTGACGCACAGCTGCCTTCGGCTGAGGTGCTGGAGCCTTGGCTGGCAGAAATTGGGAGCTCACTTGGTGAGGAAGCAGACTGGACCACCCCTTGGGAGCCTCGGTTCTCCCAGGTCGTTTTATGGTGACGCATCATATGTTGACGCAGGGCCGTGGTGCCAACATTTGGACCCTGGCCACGCTTCACCTTTTGCCTACATATCTTGCATGTGGCCATGTTACCCTCCTGCGGATGCCTCAGGAAAAACTGCCACACTGCCGAGTAGCTACTTTTCCCACCCCCTGGCCTCACTGATTCACTGCTGCTGTTGCCAACTCCAGGAACCCCTGCTCCACTACCTCCCGATAAGGTAGACTGCCGCACAGCAGGTGCTCTACCCCGGCCCCGGCCCCGGCCGGCTCCAGCCTTTGGAATTGTGCCCCCATGCTGACTGCTACCACCTTGCTGCCTCAGCTGCTGACTCCGGGGCAACCTGCGCCCCTCTTCTCCTGATGATGACGATGAAGCCCCTTCATCACCCGGCTCCCAAGTGCGATCGGCTTCATCGTCATCATCATCACCGGGTTGTGGCTGTACGTCACTGATGTTCGTGGATTCGTCAACAGTGTCTGGCGCAGGAGCTGGAACGCTCGCAGCACCCACGACACTGTCCACATCACTATTTGTCTGCCTAGCTAAAGAAGCCACCTCCATTTCTTGGCTGGGCAGTAGCTGCTGACTGTCCTCCTGTATCTGATCGTCCTCCTCACTAAAGAGTGGAGCTGAACCCAAAGCATAGGATACGTCGCTGGGGGAGGGAACGGCGTAGGACAGAGGCAATGGGAGGACAGGGACTGCTCTCGGGGCATGCCAACTCAGGGTTGTGTCAGAGGAACCTACCGACCCTAGACTGGGGGTCTCAGATGTAAGTTGTGATGATGTTGTTGATGAGCGCGTCAGCCAATCTACCACGGCAGATGCGTTACTGGTGGAGACCCGACCGCTAGCAGATACTGGCAGATTAGGTCTCTCAGCGTGACTCCTGCTGCTACTGGCCCCCAGTCTGATGCGAGCTCTGCCTGCGGAATCTTGGCCTCTGCCACTCCTCTTTTCACTTCCAGGCACTTGTCTGCCCGACATAGTCTAACTGGCGTGGTAGTAGGTGATATTTTAAGAACCCCCAGGCAGCAGTGGGTCTATATAAAACAGAATATAATGCACACCAAAAGTGAGCAGTAACACTCAGCCTCCAACAGGCCTGCTTAGTGTAAATAAGAGAGCTGCTTAGTGTAAATAAAGAGGGGTATGCTATGTTACAGAATGGGATGCCTCAACAGAAGTGCACCTGGCAGGCAGCAGTAAGCCTATGCCCAGCAAAAGTGTCTTATAATATAAATATAATAAGAGCAAATGCTTATATGGTCTTAAACAGAGGCTGCTTTAGTCACAGAATGGGATGCCCTGGGCAGGAATGGACCTGGCAGGGTCCAGTAGGGCTTTGGCCAGCAAAAGTGTCTTTATCAGGCCTGATTTCTATGAGAATAAGTGCAAATGTTTATTATGCTATTAAATAGAGGCTGCTTTAGTCACAGAATGGGATGCCAGTGCCACAAAAACCAGAGAGCATGCACAGCAAAAGTGTCTTTATCAGGCCTGATTTCTATGAGAATAAGTGCAAATGTTTATTATGCTATTAAATAGAGGCTGCTTTAGTCACAGAATGGGATGCCAGTGCCACAAAAACCAGAGAGCATGCACAGCAAAAGTGTCTTTATCAGGCCTGATTTCTATGAGAATAAGTGCAAATGTTTATTATGCTATTAAATAGAGGCTGCTTTAGTCACAGAATGGGATGCCAGTGCCACAAAAACCAGAGAGCATGCACAGCAAAAGTGTCTTTATCAGGCCTGATTTCTATGAGAATAAGTGCAAATGTTTATTATGCTATTAAATAGAGGCTGCTTTAGTCACAGAATGGGATGCCAGTGCCACAAAAACCAGAGAGCATGCACAGCAAAAGTGTCTTTATCAGGCCTGATTTCTATGAGAATAAGTGCAAATGTTTATTATGCTATTAAATAGAGGCTGCTTTAGTCACAGAATGGGATGCCAGTGCCACAAAAACCAGAGAGCATGCACAGCAAAAGTGTCTTTATCAGGCCTGATTTCTATGAGAATAAGTGCAAATGTTTATTATGCTATTAAATAGAGGCTGCTTTAGTCACAGAATGGGATGCCAGTGCCACAAAAACCAGAGAGCATGCACAGCAAAAGTGTCTTTATCAGGCCTGATTTCTATGAGAATAAGTGCAAATGTTTATTGTGCTATTAAATAGAGGCTGCTTTAGTCACAGAATGGGATGCCAGTGCCACAAAAACCAGAGAGCATGCACAGCAAAAGTGTCTTTATCAGGCCTGATTTCTATGAGAATAAGTGCAAATGTTTATTATGCTATTAAATAGAGGCTGCTTTAGTCACAGAATGGGATGCCAGTGCCACAAAAACCAGAGAGCATGCACAGCAAAAGTGTCTTTATCAGGCCTGATTTCTATGAGAATAAGTGCAAATGTTTATTGTGCTATTAAATAGAGGCTGCTTTAGTCACAGAATGGGATGCCAGTGCCACAAAAACCAGAGAGCATGCACAGCAAAAGTGTCTTTATCAGGCCTGATTTCTATGAGAATAAGTGCAAATGTTTATTATGCTATTAAATAGAGGCTGCTTTAGTCACAGAATGGGATGCCAGTGCCACAAAAACCAGAGAGCATGCACAGCAAAAGTGTCTTTATCAGGCCTGATTTCTATGAGAATAAGTGCAAATGTTTATTATGCTATTAAATAGAGGCTGCTTTAGTCACAGAATGGGATGCCAGTGCCACAAAAACCAGAGAGCATGCACAGCAAAAGTGTCTTTATCAGGCCTGATTTCTATGAGAATAAGTGCAAATGTTTATTATGCTATTAAATAGAGGCTGCTTTAGTCACAGAATGGGATGCCAGTGCCACAAAAACCAGAGAGCATGCACAGCAAAAGTGTCTTTATCAGGCCTGATTTCTATGAGAATAAGTGCAAATGTTTATTATGCTATTAAATAGAGGCTGCTTTAGTCACAGAATGGGATGCCAGTGCCACAAAAACCAGAGAGCATGCACAGCAAAAGTGTCTTTATCAGGCCTGATTTCTATGAGAATAAGTGCAAATGTTTATTATGCTATTAAATAGAGGCTGCTTTAGTCACAGAATGGGATGCCAGTGCCACAAAAACCAGAGAGCATGCACAGCAAAAGTGTCTTTATCAGGCCTGATTTCTATGAGAATAAGTGCAAATGGTTATTATGCTATTAAATAGAGGCTGCTTTAGTCACAGAATGGGATGCCAGTGCCACAAAAACCAGAGAGCATGCACAGCAAAAGTGTCTTTGTCAGGCCTGATTTCTATGAGAATAAGTGCAAATGTTTATTATGCTATTAAATAGAGGCTGCTTTAGTCACAGAATGGGATGCCAGTGCCACAAAAACCAGAGAGCATGCACAGCAAAAGTGTCTTTATCAGGCCTGATTTCTATGAGAATAAGTGCAAATGTTTATTATGCTATTAAATAGAGGCTGCTTTAGTCACAGAATGGGATGCCAGTGTCACAAAAACCAGAGAGCATGCACAGCAAAAGTGTCTTTATCAGGCCTGATTTCTATGAGAATAAGTGCAAATGTTTATTATGCTATTAAATAGAGGCTGCTTTAGTCACAGAATGGGATGCCAGTGCCACAAAAACCAGAGAGCATGCACAGCAAAAGTGTCTTTATCAGGCCTGATTTCTATGAGAATAAGTGCAAATGTTTATTATGCTATTAAATAGAGGCTGCTTTAGTCACAGAATGGGATGCCAGTGCCACAAAAACCAGAGAGCATGCACAGCAAAAGTGTCTTTATCAGGCCTGATTTCTATGAGAATAAGTGCAAATGTTTATTATGCTATTAAATAGAGGCTGCTTTAGTCACAGAATGGGATGCCAGTGCCACAAAAACCAGAGAGCATGCACAGCAAAAGTGTCTTTATCAGGCCTGATTTCTATGAGAATAAGTGCAAATGTTTATTGTGCTATTAAATAGAGGCTGCTTTAGTCACAGAATGGGATGCCAGTGCCACAAAAACCAGAGAGCATGCACAGCAAAAGTGTCTTTATCAGGCCTGATTTCTATGAGAATAAGTGCAAATGTTTATTATGCTATTAAATAGAGGCTGCTTTAGTCACAGAATGGGATGCCAGTGCCACAAAAACCAGAGAGCATGCACAGCAAAAGTGTCTTTATCAGGCCTGATTTCTATGAGAATAAGTGCAAATGTTTATTGTGCTATTAAATAGAGGCTGCTTTAGTCACAGAATGGGATGCCAGTGCCACAAAAACCAGAGAGCATGCACAGCAAAAGTGTCTTTATCAGGCCTGATTTCTATGAGAATAAGTGCAAATGTTTATTATGCTATTAAATAGAGGCTGCTTTAGTCACAGAATGGGATGCCAGTGCCACAAAAACCAGAGAGCATGCACAGCAAAAGTGTCTTTATCAGGCCTGATTTCTATGAGAATAAGTGCAAATGTTTATTATGCTATTAAATAGAGGCTGCTTTAGTCACAGAATGGGATGCCAGTGCCACAAAAACCAGAGAGCATGCACAGCAAAAGTGTCTTTATCAGGCCTGATTTCTATGAGAATAAGTGCAAATGTTTATTATGCTATTAAATAGAGGCTGCTTTAGTCACAGAATGGGATGCCAGTGCCACAAAAACCAGAGAGCATGCACAGCAAAAGTGTCTTTATCAGGCCTGATTTCTATGAGAATAAGTGCAAATGGTTATTATGCTATTAAATAGAGGCTGCTTTAGTCACAGAATGGGATGCCAGTGCCACAAAAACCAGAGAGCATGCACAGCAAAAGTGTCTTTGTCAGGCCTGATTTCTATGAGAATAAGTGCAAATGTTTATTATGCTATTAAATAGAGGCTGCTTTAGTCACAGAATGGGATGCCAGTGCCACAAAAACCAGAGAGCATGCACAGCAAAAGTGTCTTTATCAGGCCTGATTTCTATGAGAATAAGTGCAAATGTTTATTATGCTATTAAATAGAGGCTGCTTTAGTCACAGAATGGGATGCCAGTGCCACAAAAACCAGAGAGCATGCACAGCAAAAGTGTCTTTATCAGGCCTGATTTCTATGAGAATAAGTGCAAATGTTTATTATGCTATTAAATAGAGGCTGCTTTAGTCACAGAATGGGATGCCAGTGCCACAAAAACCAGAGAGCATGCACAGCAAAAGTGTCTTTATCAGGCCTGATTTCTATGAGAATAAGTGCAAATGGTTATTATGCTATTAAATAGAGGCTGCTTTAGTCACAGAATGGGATGCCAGTGCCACAAAAACCAGAGAGCATGCACAGCAAAAGTGTCTTTATCAGGCCTGATTTCTATGAGAATAAGTGCAAATGTTTATTATGCTATTAAATAGAGGCTGCTTTAGTCACAGAATGGGATGCCAGTGCCACAAAAACCAGAGAGCATGCACAGCAAAAGTGTCTTTATCAGGCCTGATTTCTATGAGAATAAGTGCAAATGTTTATTATGCTATTAAATAGAGGCTGCTTTAGTCACAGAATGGGATGCCAGTGCCACAAAAACCAGAGAGCATGCACAGCAAAAGTGTCTTTATCAGGCCTGATTTCTATGAGAATAAGTGCAAATGGTTATTATGCTATTAAATAGAGGCTGCTTTAGTCACAGAATGGGATGCCAGTGCCACAAAAACCAGAGAGCATGCACAGCAAAAGTGTCTTTGTCAGGCCTGATTTCTATGAGAATAAGTGCAAATGTTTATTATGCTATTAAATAGAGGCTGCTTTAGTCACAGAATGGGATGCCAGTGCCACAAAAACCAGAGAGCATGCACAGCAAAAGTGTCTTTATCAGGCCTGATTTCTATGAGAATAAGTGCAAATGTTTATTATGCTATTAAATAGAGGCTGCTTTAGTCACAGAATGGGATGCCAGTGCCACAAAAACCAGAGAGCATGCACAGCAAAAGTGTCTTTATCAGGCCTGATTTCTATGAGAATAAGTGCAAATGTTTATTATGCTATTAAATAGAGGCTGCTTTAGTCACAGAATGGGATGCCAGTGCCACAAAAACCAGAGAGCATGCACAGCAAAAGTGTCTTTATCAGGCCTGATTTCTATGAGAATAAGTGCAAATGTTTATTATGCTATTAAATAGAGGCTGCTTTAGTCACAGAATGGGATGCCAGTGCCACAAAAACCAGAGAGCATGCACAGCAAAAGTGTCTTTATCAGGCCTGATTTCTATGAGAATAAGTGCAAATGTTTATTATGCTATTAAATAGAGGCTGCTTTAGTCACAGAATGGGATGCCAGTGCCACAAAAACCAGAGAGCATGCACAGCAAAAGTGTCTTTATCAGGCCTGATTTCTATGAGAATAAGTGCAAATGTTTATTATGCTATTAAATAGAGGCTGCTTTAGTCACAGAATGGGATGCCAGTGCCACAAAAACCAGAGAGCATGCACAGCAAAAGTGTCTTTATCAGGCCTGATTTCTATGAGAATAAGTGCAAATGTTTATTATGCTATTAAATAGAGGCTGCTTTAGTCACAGAATGGGATGCCAGTGCCACAAAAACCAGAGAGCATGCACAGCAAAAGTGTCTTTGTCAGGCCTGATTTCTATGAGAATAAGTGCAAATGTTTATTATGCTATTAAATAGAGGCTGCTTTAGTCACAGAATGGGATGCCAGTGCCACAAAAACCAGAGAGCATGCACAGCAAAAGTGTCTTTATCAGGCCTGATTTCTATGAGAATAAGTGCAAATGGTTATTATGCTATTAAATAGAGGCTGCTTTAGTCACAGAATGGGATGCCAGTGCCACAAAAACCAGAGAGCATGCACAGCAAAAGTGTCTTTGTCAGGCCTGATTTCTATGAGAATAAGTGCAAATGTTTATTATGCTATTAAATAGAGGCTGCTTTAGTCACAGAATGGGATGCCAGTGCCACAAAAACCAGAGAGCATGCACAGCAAAAGTGTCTTTGTCAGGCCTGATTTCTATGAGAATAAGTGCAAATGTTTATTATGCTATTAAATAGAGGCTGCTTTAGTCACAGAATGGGATGCCAGTGCCACAAAAACCAGAGAGCATGCACAGCAAAAGTGTCTTTATCAGGCCTGATTTCTATGAGAATAAGTGCAAATGGTTATTATGCTATTAAATAGAGGCTGCTTTAGTCACAGAATGGGATGCCAGTGCCACAAAAACCAGAGAGCATGCACAGCAAAAGTGTCTTTGTCAGGCCTGATTTCTATGAGAATAAGTGCAAATGTTTATTATGCTATTAAATAGAGGCTGCTTTAGTCACAGAATGGGATGCCTCACAGCAGACTTAAGATCAGTTCAGTATATATGCACAGTTAGTTACTATAAGCAGCCTGAAAACGCTAACAAAGGCTGGATGAAAAAAAAAAAATCTCCCTGTCACAGCCTCCGTTTTTCCTACCTTTCCCTGGCTTTCTGTCTGTCTCCTGTCTGTCTCCTGCCTGTCTCCTGCCTGTCTCCAGCCTGTCCCTGTCTGTCCCTGCCTGTCTAAGTGCCTCAGCTACACAGCGTTCTGTCTGTCACGAATGCAATAGAGAAATGAGGAAAAGCAAGATGGCCGCCGTTAAATACCGCTGTGTGACGTCACCGGGCTTGCTGGCTGCTGATAGGCTGCATGTGACTGCCCCAGCTTGCACTGGCGCGGGATACATGTCCAGACATGTCCCGCCCGCCATCTTAGAATGCCTGTAATGTAAATGAATGGATGTTAAAGGAAAACTTCGAGTGATCGAATCGCGGGGAAATTCGGATTCGATCCGAATCGAATTTTTCCTGAAATTCGGATCGAATCCGGGTTCGTCCGGATCGATTCGCTCATCCCTATTTATTGCCAAGACAATGGTATCGATTCAGGAGATGTTGAAAAAAAATCTCTTGGTATTAAAATATTCACGCCAGGTGAAAGAAAATGAGAATGTCACTGTTGCTTAATCCACAGATAAGAAGACAATGGAAGTGAATGGCCATTTTACTACAGTGTAAAAAAAATCATCAACAGTGAAATTCTCATCCTTTTTTTTAATTGAATGTTTTACTGCCAAGTGATTTTTTTCAACTCTTATTGAATTGAGGCCCTTGATTCAAATACCCTTGAAGCTCCTCCATGCAGTGCCATTATTTTCTCACTTACAAATTCTGGGGAAACAGTGATTCCATCCTCCAGTACAGCAACTTCAGTCAGACTGGCTTTACTCCCCCTCTCTACATTAATAGAAATGGAGGGGGCATGCCAAGGCAAACCCTTCTTGGCACGCCCCCTCTGTTGCAATGAATATAGTAGGCATGTGTGGGCAGAAACAAGCCCTCAGGAGGCCATTGTGCTTTGATATACCTGGATTCCTGGCCTCAGTAAGTACAAAAATGCCAGCCCTGGCCAAAGGAGCTATGCAGGTACACTGGACCTACACGGAGGAGCTGCAGAGGACAAAAGGTGAGTACAGGCTGTTGTTTTTTTTTTTTAGTCTGGACAATACGTTAACCATTGATTTTAATGGAGAAAAACAAAAACATAGGATTTGGGCACTAGAAAGAAATCAGTTGAGTATGGCACAGATGGCAATAGGTCCGGGGCAACAGTGTTGAATCTACAGTACCCTTTTACACTGGTATGGCGCTGCTAATGCTTAGACAGTACACAGTGCTAGCTGACTGTACATAAACTGCAGCATGGATCAAATACAAAGACTTTGATATGGATTACACGCAAGGATTGCAGCATGGATCATACAATGTAAAGCTGCTGGGATTATAAACAAGAATTACAGCATGCAGTGTATCTCAGAGGACTGAGAATTGAATTGAATCTAGGATTTTGTAGAGGTGTTGCACACCACTAAAGCGATGAACAGCACTATTCTTTGCTGTGCTGTGCCTGAATTTATTAGCCCATCTGTATCCTTCTGTTGCTGTTCCCAGCTGCGCATGCCTCTGTAAGTCCAGCCCTGCCTCCATCTATGAGTCCAGCCCTGCCTCCATCCATGAGTCCAGCCCTGCCCCCATCCATGAGTCCAGCCCTGCCCCCATCCATGAGTCCAGCCCTGCCTCTATCCATGAGTCCAGCCCTGCCTCCATCCATGAGTCCAGCCCTGCCCCCATCTATGAGTCCAGCCCTGCCTCCATCCATGAGTCCAGCCTTGCCTCCATCCACAAGTCCAGCCCTGTCTCCAACCACAAGTCTAGCCCTGCCTCCATCCATGAGTCCAGCCCTGCCTCCATCCATGAGTCCAGCCCTGCCTCTATCCATGAGTCCAGCCCTGCCTCCATACATGAGTCCAGCCTTGCCTCCATCCACAAGTCCAGCCCTGCCTCTATCCATGAGTCCAGCCCTGCCTCCATCCATGAGTCCAGCCCTGCCTCTATGCATGAGTCCAGCCCTGCCTCTATCCATGAATCCAGCCCTGCCTCTATCCATGAGTCCAGCCCTGCCTCCATCCATGAGTCCAGCCCTGCCTCCATCCATGAGTCCAGCCCTGCCTCTATGCATGAGTCCAGCCCTGCCTCTATCCATGAGTCCAGCCCTGCCTCTTTCCATGAGACCAGCCCTGCCTCCATCCATGAGTCCAGCCCTGCCTCGATCCATGAGTCCAGCCCTGCCTCTATGCATGAGTCCAGCCCTGCCTCTATGCATGAGTCCAGCCCCGCCTCTATCCATGAGTCCAGCCCTGCCTCTATCCATGAGTCCAGCCCTGCCTCCATCCATGAGTCCAGCCCTGCCTCCATCCCTGAGTCCAGCCCTGCCTCTATGCATGAGTCCAGCCCTGCCTCTATGCATGAGTCCAGCCCTGCCTCTATCCATGAGTCCAGCCCTGCCTCTATCTATGAATCCAGCCCTGCCTCTATCCATGAGTCCAGCCCTGCCTCTACCCATGAGTCCAGCCCTGCCTCTACCCATGAGTCCAGCCCTGCCTCTATCCATGAGTCCAGCCCTGCCTCCATCCATGAGTCCAGCCCTGCCTCCATCCACAAGTCCAGCCTTGCCTCCATCCACGAGTCCAGCCCTGTCTCCATACATGAGTCCAGCTCTGCCTCCATCCACAAGTCCAGCCCAGCCTCCATTCATGAGTCCAGCCCTGCCTCCATCCATGAGTCTAGCCCTGTATTGCATCCACGCTTCCAGCCATGCCTTGCATCCAAAAGTCCAGTCATGCCTTGCATCCATGAGTCCAGCATGCCTTTTATCCATGAGTCACACATTGCATCCATGAGTCAAGAGGTACCTTACATCCATAAGACCAGCCATGTGTTGCATCCATAATTCCAGCCATGCCTTTTATCTATCTGTACCATGGGTTTGCTATGCCAGCTATGTCTGCATCTGTCCTGCCTTGCATCCATGAGAACAACCACACACTGCATTCTCTATTACAGCCCTGCCTTGGACTCATGATTCCAGCATAAATCCAGCAATGACTTTCATCCAAGAGTTCATCTGTGCCCTGCTTTCACTGTGCCCAGCTGTGCCTGCATCTGTAAGTCCAGCTTTGCCTTGCCTCCATGCGTCCAGCCACGTATTGCATCTATCCAGTACCAGTACCTTTTATGCAAGACTCACGCCCTGCCTTGCATCTAAGATTCCAGCTGTACCCTTTATCTGTGAGTCCAGCTATGCCTTCCATCCATGAGTCCAGCCCTGCCTCCATCCATGAGTCCAGCCACGTATTGCATCCATGAGTCCAGTCATACCTTTTATGCAAGACTCACGCCCTGCCTTGCATCTAAGATTCCAGCTGTTCCCTTTATCTGTGAGTCAAGCTAGGCCTTCCATCCATAAGAAGAAAAAATATATATATATATAAATTTAAAAATAAATAAATAAATAAAAGCGGTCATCCTGATATCGGGCAGTCTTGGGCGGCAGACCGAGCTCAGGCCAAAAAAATGCCCCCAAGTAATAAGGAGGCTAGAAAAAAACAGAGGAGTACAGTAAATCCCCGGGATGGTCGAGCCTTGCGCGTAGGGGACATGGGGTCTGGGGTGAAAATCATGCCACGGGTAATAAAGAACCGCAGAAGAATTAAAGAAATCAACCAAATGCTGCACATGAAATCACTTAGGCTGCTTTTAGCCTTCACCTGCCTATCTACAATATGGAAAGCCGACAAATTAGATTCTGTACATACAATATCAGAGGGGCTAACTGCCCTCAAAAAAGAAGAGCCATCATTAGGGAGCTCCACAGGTTAAAAATAGACATTGCAATGTTGCAGGAAACTCACTTTAAAAAGGATAAAGAACCTTTTAAAGCCTTTGCAGATTTCGGACATATAATATCAAACCCATTCAGATCAAAAAAAGCACGAGGTGTAGCCATAATCATAAATAAGAATTGTCAATATCAGATTACATCATAATACACAGACGAACAAGCAAGGATCATAGTAATCACAATTAAAATTCATGGACAAAACTTCACGTTTGCAAACTCCTACGCACCAAATCAGGGACAGGCTAAGTACCTAATTAAAGTGGTCAAAAAAATCGAGCAGATAAAAAGAGGCATTTTAATCTGGGCTGGAGACTTTAACTTAATAGCGAACGGTGATCTTGACACAACTGGATCAAAAAGAAAATGTACTAACCTAATAACAAACCCGCAGATATGGGATTACTTCAAGGGTCTTAACTTAGTTGATACCTGGCGTATTTTTCACCCAATAGACAGAGACTACACATGTTATAACAGAGCAAAAAATACTTATTCCAGAATAGATTTCTGCTACATCAGGCAACAAAACTTACAATTGGTTACCCAATGCCAGATCGAGAATATCACCCTCTCAGACCATGCCCCAGTTACTATTACTCTGAACCTTTGTCATAAAACAGACCTGTGCTTTCAGTGGAAAATGAATACGAATATTCTAAATGCTGAAACTGATAAACAAAGATTAAGAAAAGACCTTAGAGAATTCTTTGAGACCAATAACAATGGCGAGGTTACAATAAGAAATATTTGGGAAGCTCACAAATGCTACATAAGAGGTACATGTATAGCCATATCAGCGAAAAATAAGAAAATCGCTACACAACAGATCAACAACTTAGTAAATCACCTAGACAAACTCGAAAAATCCCACAAACAGTTGGCAAGTGAAACCTTATACCAGGAGATTTTGAAGACGAGAATAGCTCTCAAAGATTTGCTGAACCCAAGAGAAAATAAAATAGATAAAATAAAAAGAAAACACGAGCAAAATAAAAATGGGAAATTTCTGTCAGACCTTGCCAAGGACAATAGGTCCGTGAATTTAATCACTATACAACGGAAGAAATTAAGAACTCTTTTTATTTATTTTACGAGAAGCTTTATAATATTCCAGATTCACGTAGCAGATACTTTGGCTCCTTTTTTAAAGGAATAAACATTCCAATAATCCCTGAAGATCTAAAAGACACACTAGATAACCCAATAAATATCAAGGAAGTTATATGGGCAATTGATAACCTAAAAATTCAGAAAGCAGTCGGAAGTGATGGTTTTCCTGCTGAATACTTTAAAGCTTTCAAGGATGAGTTGGCTCCTCACCTATCGGAACTATTCAACACTTTAGATGAATCTTATCCCTTGAGTCAACAGATGAACAATGCAATTATTAGACTAATCCTGAAACCAGGCAAATCCCCTTCTAACTGCGCACACTATAGACCTATATCCCTTATAAATATAGACTTAAAGATATATGCAAAAATTATCAGTAAACGCTTAGAGGAAGTTACAAAGTACATCATCTCTCCCTTTCAAGCAGGATTCATCCCCGCCAGAGGTATACACCAGAATATCTCATTAGCTATAACAGCACTGAATAAAAGAAATAAAAATAAAACTAAGGCAATCATAATAGCCCTCGACGCGGAAAAAGCGTTTGATAGGGTCTCATGGGATTTTTTAGAGGCTGTACTAAGGGAAAACGGAATAGGACCTACACTTGTAGCTAAAATTATGAGTCTATATAGGAACCAGTCCGCCCAAATAGATATAAATGGTTCTCTTACTAACCCCATTAAAATAGGAAATGGCACCAGACAAGGCTGTCCCCTATCACCCTCCCTGTTCAATACACATCTAAAACCTGTACTCCGTTCAATCAATGACGACCCTATGATTAAAGGCATAGGAATTGGTAACAACAAAATAAAAATCCTCGCTTATGCAGACGACATATTATTCACCTTAGAAGATCCCAGGGAATCACTTCCGCGATGTCTACACGCACTGGAAACATTTGGTCGATATTCCAATTTTAAACTGAACATAGAAAAATCATCAATTATGCCCTTAAATATTTCTCCAAAGGAACTCGTGGAACTCTGCAAAATGGCCAAATTTCACGTAGAAGAAGATCATATTAAATACCTTGGAATTAACATAACACGAAACCCTAAGCACCTGTTCAGGGTAAACTACACCCCTCTTCTCCCAAAGTTAAGGGAATCAACAAAAAAATGGAATACGTTACCCCTGAACATGTTAGGACGAATTTCTTTATTAAAAATGTTTTTCCTTCCCAAATTAATTTACCTCTACCAGGCTCTACCAATTAATATCCCAAGAAAGTACTTCTTAGAATTAAACAGTATCACTGCTGACTTTATATGGAGAGGGAGAAAACACAAGACTCGCAAATACGAGTATTTAAGTAGACCCATGGAACAAGGCGGTCTGGGCGCCCCCAACTTTAGACAATACTATCAAGCTGCCCAGCTCCAAAGGGTCTTCAACTGGAAATCCCCCCCAAAAAAGGAGGTCTGGCCGCAACTGGAACTACACCCTATTAAAGTTGATTAAAGTATTTTCATTAAACCCCAAAATCCTGACAGAAGCTCTGAGATGTACATCACACCCCCTGGTCAAGCCAACTCTCTCCATCTTAAAAAGTCTGATTCTTAACCAATCAAAATCCCCTCTCCCACAAAGATTACTAACAGTGGCAAAACGTAAAGATATTGAATATGTATTTGGCGAACACAGCATGAACGTACCATTTCCAAGGGAATATATCAGGGTTCAGGATATCTGGTTAAAAGAAATAGAGTTGTCCCAAATATTTCCTAAAGCTAAAGTAGAAAAGGAAGTGAATACCCTACTAAAATTCACCAAAGCTAACAACATCCTTCGCGGCAATAAACAACCGGCCTCTATCCCGCCCCTATCCAGTGTACAAGCATTATTTTTTTCAATAGATTCCCACCCAAGGCAACTAAGGCATTACTATAGAGCACTCGGTGGTCACAACAGGCCCAATCCCTACAAGAAAAAGTGGGAGGGAGATACTGAGACTCCACTACTCGACACAGATTGGCAGAATATCTACAAAGAAAATGCCCTCATACAGTCCACACACATAAGAATCTTTAGTTTCAAATACACCACTCGGTATTACCTAACCTCCGATTACAATAACAACATGACCCCATATTCTTGCTGGTGGTGTGGGCTTTACCCGTCCACAGTAAAACACATATGGTGGGAATGTGTACATATTAAGAATCTCTGGCAATTTATAATAACCTTCACAGAGAAAGAAGCTGGAATAAAGATCCCTCTGTGTAAGTCACAAATGCTTCTAAACCTCCCAACTACAGATCACCCAATAGCTGCAAGATTCCTAGTCAATCTCATTATAATGGGCACAAAACTCTACATAACCAAACACTGGCGCAGAACAAACCCCCCCACCTCCAAAAAATGGAAAGAAGAGATGTCAAAAACTGTAGAATTAGAATTAGCACTGACAGAACCGGGAGAGATCGGGTCTGTGCTTCAAGGGTTTGGGGAGATAATCCAAGAAAAGAGAGATAGAAAAGACGACAAATAAGTAAGAAGATGGGAGGAAGAGAGAGAGAGGCCTTCCTTCCATTTTCTATGTGCAGCAGAATGAGTGTATGGGTGTGCATGTACACGTACTAAACGTGCGTGTGTATGTATATATATACTTACTCAAGTATAGGTGTTGATGTATCCATAACTATCAACTTATATCCGTGGCAACCAGTTCGGATGGGGTGGCATACGGGGCTCATGGGGAGTAATTCACGGGTAAGAAGGTGTGGGGGGGGAGCGCAGAGGAAAAAGAAGAAGAAAAAAAAAAGCTCACTCACAAAACACAGGGCGAAATATACACTACACACAACCACAAGTAAGTAGTTTAACCCTGGCAATGATGTTAAAGTGATCTACCTCACTAGATGAACGACTTTGAAAACAGATTTGAAGATCCAAACTGAGCCAAATAAGAAAAAAAAAAAAAAAAAAAAATAGAACTGCTATGCCTCGCATCTATGAGTCTATCTGTACCCTGTGTCTGCTGTGCCATCTGTGCCTGCATCTGTAAATCCAGTCCTGCTTTGCATACATATGCCCTGCCTTGCCTTACAACCATAATTCCAGCCCTGCCTTGCATTCATAGGTCTAGCCATGGCATGCTTCATAAGTCCAGCTATGTCCATGACCATGAGTAAATCTGTGCCCTTCTTTCACTATGCCAGCATACATGACATGGCCTGGCATACATGAGCCCACCTTGGCCTTCAGCCAGACATTCAGCCATGCTCCTGCCATGTTTCCAGAGTCCAGTCATGCCCTTTATCCTTAAAGCTTTACTCTGATGCTTCTTTCTCTTGTGCATAACGAAGGCTAGCCACTTATTTTACTACATTGGTACATATCTCTAAAATAACACTGTTAATATTTTGTTATTACATTTCAAAATAATTATTACTGATGTGTAACTTGTATGTAAGCCAAGCAGATGTCTGTAACACCTCGCCCCCCCCCCCCATCTAATATTACGCACCATTTTTTCATCCCAGTGGCAGCTGTCGAGTATTCTTGGTATGAAGCCGATATACTGAGAAGCGTAATAATATCATTCTTGCCTGTTTGCTTCCAGATGGGATGAGTTTTGTTCAGAGAAAATTTAAATCTGCTGCCTACTGAAAGCAGAGCATTGAATGGGAGCCTTAATGGGCCAGGTAGGGGAAAGTAGCAGCTGAGATTTTTTGTGAAGAACTAGCACTTCAGTATATAGGTTTCATCAAAATTATATATTTGTAAATCCAACGAAATGCAAATGATGCGCAACAAACTTCCAAGTCCTATGTCGACGTTTCGGGGTGCGCAAGGGCCCCCTTCCTCAGGACCAACTTGTCTCCAGTCTAGTGCGGCGATGTTGACTTCGTCAACGCGGCCACTGGCAAGGCAAGAGGATCCTGCACACAATTCACAAACGTATATATTCAAGGGGACAGAGAGGAAAAGTGGGGGGGGGAAAGAGAGGGACAAAGATATGAACGGAAGAGGGATAAAGGGGGGAGTAAGGAAAGGAGGGACAATACTAGGGAAAGAGGGACAAAAGAAGGGTTCTCCAGTCTAGTGCGGCGGTGTTGACTTCGTCAACGCGCCCACTGGCAAGGCAAGAGGATCCTGCACACAATTCACAAACGTATATATTCAAGGGGACAGAGAGGAAAAGGGGGGGAAGGGGGGGGGAAAGAGAGGGACAAAGATATGAAAGGAAGAGGGATAAAGGGGAAAGTAAGGAAAGGAGGGACAAGACTAGGGAAAGAGGGACAAAAGAAGGGTTTTTCCTCCAGTCTAGTGCGGCGGTGTTGACTTCGTCAACGCGCCCACTGGCAAGGCAAGAGGACCCTGCACAGAATTCACAAACGTATATATTCAAGGGGACAGAGAGTAAAATTGGGGGGGAGAAAGGAGGGTAAAAGAGAGGGACAAAGATGTGAAAGGAAGATGGATAAAAGGGGGGGTAAGGAAAGGAGGGACAAGACTAGGGAAAGAGGGACAAAAGAAGGTTTTTTTTTTTTACTCCAGTCTAGTGCGGCGGTGTTGAGTCGGTCCTGAGGAAGGGGGCCCTCGCGCACCCCGAAACGTCGACATAGGACTTGGAAGTTTGTTGTGCATCATTTGCATTTCGTTGGATTTACAAATATATGATTTTGATGAAACCTATATACTGGAGTGCTGGTTCTTCACAAAAAAATTTGGACATTGCGGTGTCACCGCGAACCGTGCACCCACCCAGGAATATAGAGGTAAGAGTGCGGCACTCCCTCCCAGTAGCAGCTGAGAGTCTGAACTTGTATAGATGTCCTCGTCTGTTTCGTGTAAAGTCTGGATAAAAAGTTAAAACGGGCAACTCTGTCTGACCAACAATTGTGCAAATGCTTCCTACTGTACATTCCAAGGATGTTTAAAACATTTGAATGATAGAAAAAAGGAAGGAATAGAACTTTTTAAACAGTGAAAGAAGGAGCTAAAAAAAAAATTAAAAGTAAAAGATAAATGAAAGGGAGGGAAAGAGAAACAAGATGACATTAATGAAAAGAATAGCAAGAAATTGAAATTGTTTGAAAGGAAGCCAGGGGAAAAAAGGGAAAGGAAGGGAGTTAGAGTTAGAATGGGAAAGGAAGAGAAAGTTATGAAAATGTGAAGAGGAAGGGAAAATATATTAAGAGAAAGAAGGGAAAGGAAATTTAGTGAAATGAATGGGAGAAAAAATGAAAAGAACAGAAGGTAAATAAATGAAGAGAGGAAGGAAAAGGAGACAAAGAAAATGGATATTAAGTAAAAGGAAGGGCAGAGAAATGTAAGGAAGGTAAAGGATAGGGAAGTGCACAACAGGGGGGAGATTAAGAAAAGGGAATGGGAAATAAATGAAGAGGACAATAATGAATAGAACAGAATTGAAATAAGAGAGGGTAAATAAAATAAAAGGAATGGAATTAAGATAAAGGAAATAAAGTGATAGAATTACAGGGAAAAAGAGATGAAGGAAAGGAAAGTAAAGCTGTTTACCCAATCCTCAGCCATTGGGAATTCGAATTTTAATAAATCTAGAAGGGAGGTAAGGGAATGGAAGGGGGGTGCCACACTCCCTATATGAGGAATGGGAGGCGGAGACTGCCACACTGCCTATATGGGGAATACAAGGGGTAAAATGTCACACTGCCTATATGGGGAATACAAGGGGTAAAATGTCACACTGCCTATAGGGGAAATAGGAAGGGGAGACTGCCACACTGCCTATATGGGGAATACAAGGGGTAAAATGTCACACTGCCTATATGGGGAATACAAGGGGTAAAATGTCACACTGCCTATAGGGGAAATAGGAAGGGGAGACTGCCACACTGCCTATATGGGGAATACAAGGGGTAAAATGTCACACTGCCTATATGGGAAATAGGAAGGGGAGACTTCCACACTGCCTATATGGAGAATGGGATAGGGGAATACCTCACTGCCTTTGGGAATGGAAAGGGAAATGCCACACTGCCCATGGGGAATGAGGGGGATCCACTCTGCTGTAAGTGGGGGATTATAGACCTTGGCCCTTATTCATCAAGCGATAGCGCCAGGTAGTGTCTGACGAGCGCCAGGTAGCGGCAGCTAACAGCGACTACCGACTCAAGTACGCCCGGCGGCGGTCACAATGACGCATTTATCAAGCTAAATGAGGCTAGCGCCGGCGAGAGCGACGGCTAGCGCGGCATTCATCATGAAGCCGGCTGGCCCGAACAGCGCCGCTGCAAATTCCTTCACAGCGACACGTATTACCTGGCGCTACCTGCCGCTCTCCCATACATTTCAATGGCAGACGCTGCAATGATTGTTTTTAGTGGTTTTGGGGTTTTTTTCTTTGGTACAAAATTCAACACATGTTTATATTGATATGTTTTATGAATCTGGCTGGTTATTTATATGTATTAGAATTTTTTTTTATTTTTCACAATGTAATGTTGTGAGTGACATGGGAATTGCATCTCCTCCACCCAAACTCATTGGCATCAAAATCGCTGGTTTTCCACACAAATGGGGCTTGTAAAGCTATTTTGTAGCCTGTCAGGTTGGGCGGTCACGTTCGCTCTTAGAAATTGTCAGCGCCCAAGCTATTCGGCAGCCCTGTCCTTGATGAATCTGTGTTGGTCAGTGTTTGTGCAGTCGCTGTTTTAATTCGCTATGTGGCGGCGCGAGCGTCGCTGTGCCTCGCTGCGCTGCGTTGTGCGGCGCTGTGCTGTTCATACATGTGCCCTTCTGCCATTTGCAAGGAATTCACTTCCCGCGACCCCAGTCGTTGTTAATGAATACACTGTAGTTGTGAGCGTGCCTGGCCACATATTGCAGGATTAACATTCAGTCGTACCAGCTCATAACAACCCGTTATGCATTCTCATGTGTGCCACATTTTCAGGTAGTTGTCTAGTTTGATTGTGTGATGACTTTGTGAAGGAATAAGATCTGTATATTTAAGCACAACGGTGTATGCTTTAGAAGGACCTATGCATTACAGTATGTAGAATCCCCTGCTAAATCAAGCTAATAATTCGTGGCGCCTTTGGCCCTAGCTTGTTTGGCAGCGTCATTTTAATGTTTTTCCGCCACTTAGCGTGCACATAGCTGATATTAGCTTGTCCCTGTTGCGCGCATGTTTGTTTTTGAATTTTGAAGCACAGTTGCTTGCGTCATATCCGGTTCCGGGATCCTCCTTTGCGTTTCAACGCCACCTTAAGGTAAAAATGTCTAGCGCTTATGCCAATAGCTTGTTTTGCAGCGTCATTTTAAGGTTTTTCCGCCACTTAGCTTGCACATAGCTGATATTAGCTTGTCCCTGTTGCGCGCATGTTTGTTTTTGAATTTTGAAGCACAGTTGCTTGCGTCATATCCGGTTCCGGGATCCTCCTTTGCGTTTCAACGCCACCTTAAGGTAAAAATGTCTAGCGCTTATGCCAATAGCTTGTTTTGCAGCGTCATTTTAAGGTTTTTCCGCCACTTAGCTTGCACATAGCTGATATTAGCTTGTCCCTGTTGCGCGCATGTTTGTGTTTGAATTTTGAAGCACAGTTGCTAGCGTCATATCCGGTTCCGGGATCCTCCTTTGCGTTTCAACGCCACCTTAAGCTAAAACTGTCTTGCGCTTATGCCACTAGCTTGTTTTCAAGCGTCATTTTAGTTTTTCCGCCACTTAGCTTGCACATAGCTGAGAATAGCTTGTTGCTGGGGCGCGGAGCGTATTTTTGTTTGTTTTTTTTTTTTTTTTTTTTTTTTGGTCTAATGTCGCTTGCGTCATTTCCGGTTCCTGTTTCCTCCTTAGCGTTTCCAATATGGCTCCAAAACGCAGAGTAATGCGCCTCCCCAGCTCCTCCTCAGATTCCGGACCCACCACCCCTCCCCCACCTCCCCCACCTACCTCACCTTCCCCAAATACCACCCCTCCCACCCATTCCCCTCCTGGGCCAAGGAAACAAAGGCGCACCCGGGTGGATAGCCGTGTAAATGGCCAGGTGGTGAAAGTGAGTATTTTATTTAGGTATTTTTAGCTTAAAAATTGATAAACACACAGGGGGGATAGGGGCAGAATTTGTATTGTTTTCAGGCCAAAATTTAACACTCCACGTGGGGCATCCCCATTGTGGATGTCCTGCTGGGATGGCCCCCCCCCCCTGGAGGGCCATAAAAATTACCTCTGCCCCGTCCCATCTGTGCATGCGTGAGTTGCGGATGCCTATTGCGCTTACCTCTAGCAGGGTGTACCCCTGCGCCATACATATTTTCATTTTGTGTGCAGGCGCACTCCCTGTTAGAGTCAAACGCCACATGCGTACTTTGCCGTGCAGACACAGCTGAGCTGGTATGCACCTCCCAACGGCCTTGGATGCGCATACCACACCGGCGTGGAGCGCTGTGTTTGGCTTGCGGAGTGACGTGGGAGTGTCCTCAGCGGTGTATTTGTGGCCTTCCAAGGGGGTTGCAGACAGTGGGCCACCCACAATAGTTGTGGCCCACAAAAGTGCACCCAAACCCAGAATAATGTTAATCCTGGGTGTGGGTCCACTTTGATCTTGTCTCTGTATAACTGTTTATGACATTGTTCTGATGTCATGTATTTATTTTTTATTATTTTATTTTTTTTTTTCATAGGACTTCTGCCTGGGCGAATACGACTATGCCCGAGGAGCTAAAAAACGCCTTGCCATGGAGGTGAAGGCCACTGTGTCCCGGCGCTTCAAGACCGACCTGACCATCCGGGCCATACAACAAAAATGGTCTGATTTCAAGCGCCGGGACCCAGAAGGCGTGTACCGCCTATATGATGCCTACGCATCAGGTAAGTTAAAGCTTATGTTCTTTTTTGCCTTTGTGCAGAATCATCTGCTAAGCTGTGTCCTTTTTTGCTCGTTATATTAATTATTTGCTTTCACCCCCTCCACACAGATAAGCGTCCTCCCCTGGGGAAACGTGGGAAGGGATTCCTCCCCCGAACCAGGCAGGCGGACTCGGGGGAGTCATCGGGGGAGGGTCCCTCCCGCGGGTCCTATTTAGAGGACCCAGGGGAGGAAGGGGATGACGCCCCAGAGGAGTGTGCTGCTGGGGGGCAGGCTGGATCAAGCCTCAGCTCCTCACACTCTGAGTCTGAGGACTCTCACCAGGCAAGGGGCCACTCTCAAGCAGGGAGTGAGAGGGAGGAGGGTGGCCCTTTGCCTGGTGGATCTTCTGAGCAGAGTGTGAGGAGCCGAGGCTCCCCGCCTCCTCCTCAGAGCCCTCCCTGGGCTTCAAGTGGCGCTTCATCCCCTGGTGAGTTTACATGTTTTAATTGTTAGTCTGTGACAGGTTTCATCTGACCATTTGTGCTTAGCCCTTGCCATTCCTCTCTAATTTGCAGGGCATCATATAGGCGGCACCTCCATGGCATTTTGGCGTCAAATCCTCCTCGGGCATAGTCGTGGTAAGTGTATGTTGTTAGCCATCTCATTTTGGAATTTATGTCATTCCTTAAAGTGGACCAACAAACATTGATGATATTGCTTGGATTCTCGCGCCTTCCCTGCCCAATCACATCCCTCACCCAGGGCCACCCCCCAACAAAACACCACAAACTACTTCCCTCTTTGGGGGTGGCAGAAGCCATTGTCCCCGCCTCCTGTGTGGCACTCGAGATGTGTGTGCGCCTGCGCTCTGTTTCATACTGGCATGCGCGTGCGCACACACTGGAGGAGTGATGTGCGGAAGGCAGGGGCGGTGGCGGAATAAAATTGTGTTGCTCTGCCAAAGTAGACTAAAACACTGAATATTAACAATCCTGGGTCTTGGACCACTTTTAACAGACACGTTTCCTGGTCCATTGTCTCAGCTGGTTTGCTAATGTACATTAACATCACAAACCACACTACAGTGCTAGCCAACTGGCAACCACCCCTATGTTTCTGGCCACACCATGATGTGTGCTAGCAATAGTTAATTTACGTTAAGTAGTTAGGCCAAACACATGTTGCACACTGGTAACATTAGCCATTAAATTGGTAATGAGTCATTTACATTGCAATGTAAAGGTTAGTGCCAGATTTTCAGAACGGATACATGTGTCAACCATAAACACTTCACATTAACTAATGGACCAGGAATATAGTAAATATCGTTTAACATGTATGTAAACATGTCTGTTTTTTTTTAGGTAAGACTCAATAACCAGATGGATGTCAAATCTTCGGGTGTCATAGCTCCACTAAATGTTGTTTTGTATTTTGTTTTTTTATGGACAGATGTTGCTACGCAGACGGAGGCAGAATTCCTCCTCCCCACACCTGCTCCAGGGACGGCCAGCAGCATGGGCCACCGCCACAGCTGCGATGGTGAGTACATCCAAATTCATATGGGTAAATACTTGTGAAACCTTTGTCTTCTAGTTACATCTGTAGACATTTTAAATTTACCAATGTGTGAATTTCACACACATCTAGGTTAAATGTGTTTGTACAATAATCCAACATGCCAGTCACCATCCTTGATAGTTGCCTCACATTCTTGTTACGGACACATACGGACTATTTGTGGCGTATAGACAACCAAATGGGCCTGATTAGGTGTTTACCCATAACATTATAGGGCAAACTTGGATCATCCTTAGGCCCTGATGTTTGGCTGGGACTAAAGACATAAATGTCCTTACTTGGCCATAAACATTATTACATTTGCAAGAGTTAACCTGGCCCAACACCAAGGGTGTTTAATGTGCATTAAACATTTAATTTGCCAACAACTAACAACTAACACCCCGCGGAACATACGATAATTGCATGTACCGCGGGTCAAAACCACCAAGCAAACCCCTAATTATCGGAACTTATCTTCCGCTGGCTCCCGCGCACCACTCCAGACGTGCATTTGTCCGCCCTGGGCCTCTGTGAATGGCCGCCGGGTCCCCATGAGCAGCCAGAGAGTGACATGCGTGAAGAGGCGGCGGAAGAGGATTGTACATTCCTGTTCCCTGCATAGACGTTAGCGTGCGTTTTTTGGGCCAATCACGTTGGAGCATGGAGAGGTGAGTGGCTATGGATTACTGTGTGGATACACACATCAGGGAATAAACAGATCTGTGAGCAACAACAAAGTGGCCCAAAACCCATGATAAACTATATTGTGGGTGTTGGTCCACTTTAAGAGTAAAGGTATGTTGTCCTAACATGTTTTCAAGCCAATATTAAACCTTTAATTTGAAATGTTCAGGGCACATTGTTCACCAATGTTAATGTGAGTGTTAGCAAGTTAGAAACACTGACATTACATTGCTACATCTGTGTATGTTGAGTTCACAATCAAATTCTAACATATTATTTTTAATCACATCTCTACAGCTTGTATACGCCAGCATCGCAGACTGTGGCGGGCCTTCCGACAGATGAAAGGGATGCTGCTGGCCATGAAGAGGCGTCAGAGACGTTAGGGTGGGGGGGATGGCTGCCATTTGTATTGTTTTTGCCTTTGTTGGCCTATGTTGGCCGTGTTGGGCCAATTTTTTAAAATACAATTTTTTATACTAATAACTGTGTTGTTCCTTGACCAGCATAGGTTTAGATTCCAAAAAACCATTATGTCTAAAATTAGGCAGCCATTTTGAGCCAGTACATGTTTACACCATAGTAAGCAATGTTAACTAATGTGGCACATAAATGGTGGCATAATATTAGAGATGATGGAGCAAATCATCCATGACTGTGTAGTTCGCTTTCACATGTATGGATAAACACAATTTAGAGGTGGTTTTCAAAAATATATTTACATAAATCATAAAAAAAGGTTTACAAATTAATATTCTTGGCTGGGTGGCCGGGGAGGTTGGGAGTCATTGCTAGGGGCGGTGTTGGGGGACAACAGTGCAGTAAAAAATATAGACTGCTGTTGTATGAGCTGTTGCAGCAACAACAAAGTTTGGTCCTGCCGCTGGAGACCTTCTGCCTGGCGCTGTATTGCTTCTTCCTGGCGCTGTACAGATTGCTCTATTACATTTGCCAGCCGACCAAGGTCCTGGTTCTGTAGTTGGTTTTGCCGTAACTGGTCCACCTGGCGCTGCAGGGCCTCATTTTGTTGCTGACACATCAGCACCTGATTTTCCAACGCCGCAATGCGCTCATTAGTTCCATCACGCGGCTGTTGGCGACTGTAGTCCTCCAGCATCCGGACCCCTAGCTCGTAGAAATCGGCACTGGTTGGTGCCACACCTCCTCTTGCTGTGGTTTGAGGCTAAACAAATAGTAAACCACATTTTAGTCAAACAGAACCAATGCAGTTATGCCCCTCCAAAAAATTACCATAAACACTCACTATACAACTTACCCTTGTCTGAGCCTCTGAAGCTTGGCCACATGGGACTTGGGAAGAGGTCCCAGCTTGGGGTTCTGGTTCCGCCTCCTGCCAAAACAACAATGAAAGGAAATGTGACATGTTGCTTCTTCCACTACCCACGAATATGCCAATGTGTTTCGAGGTCGTCTACATCAGCCATGTTACCTGCGTGTCCTCCGGCACAGGTAGGCTCGAGGTATCGCTGCCAGAGAGTCGCAATTCAACATCCGAGATGTCGGGCAAGTTGGCATATGCTAAACAGGAAAATCAGGTTAGTAGGTCTGTCGGCCAAACTCTAATGTAACCTGGTTAGGCTATCGAGGCCATACCTATAAAAAGTTCCCAAATACACACTAGACCAAAGGTCTCTGTTAAACTCAGATTGTTAACATGTATGTTACAGGACTAAGACGCACTAATTTCTGCAAATCACATCAGAAACATTGCTTAAATTAAACATACCCGCAATATCCCAGATGTCTGGAGTGGGGTCCTCACTCGAGCTTGGACCTTGAAAATACATGTGGACACACAAGTTGCCAGAAGCAAGTGGCACAAAAGTAGAGCCAAAATACAGACTAGAGCAAGGCCAAACCACTTACCCTCATCTCTGGCAGCTGGAACTTGAGGGGCCCTTTCTGGACAGCCACTTCCGATATTCGGGTCAACTAAAAAAAAAAAAAAAAAAGTATGTAAATAATCAGCAAACTACTACGGGGAATGTTTGGCTAAAAAGATGTCTGCAAAAATACATTGCTATCACTCAAAAAACTAATAGACTGACCCTGGGGAGGCAACCAGCACTCCCAAGAGGCATCTTCAAGTTTACCAAGCTAACATGTAGCTTAGTAGACTAACCAAATTGAACCAGTGTAACATAAACAGCATAAAGGATACATTATGTCTTGCTCTACACACCAACAGGGTCCTGTTGACCGGCAACATCGGAAGTGGGGTCCAAAGATGAACCAGTCACTTGGCTTACCAAGAAAAAAGAAGAATGAGACACATGCACTTGAGTAAAAGTGGATCAAGCAAGGTGAACACATGCACTTACCGACATCCAAAGAGTAGGTGGGATCCGGAGGAGATGCTGGGGCCAAGGGCATGGGAGCTAGGCCAAAATAAAACCAACATTGAGCCATAGCTAATGTGCGTTGCAAAATACAACATGCATTAAGGTGTGTGAGCAGCTCTTTCACTATTATTCACTAATCAAGCCCAGTGTGGCTCCCACATTGATATGCCGATATATGGCTACACATCTCTGTCGTCCTACATATCTACACATGTTAGGGCCTTGTTAGTTAGTTGCTGTGAGTGTTACAGTGGGCGTGCAATTAGGGCGCACGCACATATTATTAAAACTCAACAGGGCAAACCTTGATTGTTTGAGCTGCTCCCACACCCATTTGTTAACAAAACAACCAGCAACCAAATTATGGGTAAATACCTTCAATGGCAGACTGGGGTAGCCTTGAGGTTGCTGGAAGGGCAGGAGCTTGGGTGTCCTGAGGCACATCCCGGACAGCAGCATGTGCACCTATGCATAAAGCAACAGACAGAAAAGTTACAAATGTTTGAGCTGTAATGTAATACTTCACAGGTCCTACTGTTAGTTGTTCAGAATGTAAAAATGCAAATCACATACATTTACATTAGGTTATTATAAAAGCCAGAAAATATGTACCTTCACTCCAACCGGTGGTGTCATCCCCAGGATCCACACCCTGCAGCCGAGCCAGTGGGATTTTGGCCTTCAGCATCTCCTCATACGGCCTGTAGGTACTCTTTGGAGCCTGGATGAACCCACTGTCCACATCAAGATCGTGATTCATCTTTTTCATAAGGGCCCCTCGCAAAGTGTAGAAGCGTTTCCTGCAGGATGGGCCACTACGTGGGTGTTGAGCTGTGCTACTAAGCTCCACACCAATGGCACCCCACAGTTTGCTTCTTTCTTGTTTGCCTATGGACTTGCTTTGGGAGCCAAAGAGTAGCTCCCATTTAGCAAGTGTAAGGCGCACAAGATGATTATTCTCCGCCAAATTAAATTCAGGCTCCCTCTTGGCACCTGGGCGCTTAGCCTGGGGTGCTGCCCCACCTTCAGGCTGTGCCCTTTTCCTTAAGGGAGGTCTGCGCACAGCACCCACCAAACTCCTACTCGGGCCTGCTGTGGCCGGCAGATGTCCTGAATTTGGCTCCATCCTGTAGCTGCACACACACACAAATACACACCCAACAAGCACGCATGCAGACTACAGAATGGCATCGCAATCTGTTAGGCTTGGTCAGGTTTTATGTGCTCTAACAGCCAATCCAAAAGCAGCCCACTTAATTGATTCACACATACAGCCCAGTTCCTTCTAGGCACACCTCCACTGCACTGACAGAAGCATGTGTGTTAGCCAATTAACTCATTACAGACCTCATTAAACAAACAACACACACCCAAATCCAACAATGGACTGATGTATCTCAAACCCTTGTGACATGTGGTTAGGCTAACGGCTATTTAAAAAAACAGCAGCTTACCTTTCATTGGTCCACCCCTGATTTTTGGTCCATGTCCGTTAATGCACGCAAGTTACGGCTCAAGTACGCTAGTAGCGCTACTAGCGTGCGCGTGCGCACTCTGTTTTACGCACACCTGGGTCGGCTAATTGGCGCCCGGAAATAGCACAGCGACGCAAAAGGCGGCAAAGCGGACCTGTCACTTTAGAAAATGAAGTATAAAAGGAAGGAATGTTCTAGCTTCTGCTATTCTTACACTGTGGCAAAGGCTGTGGTGTGGTGCTGTGCTCGCTTCCCTTAGCTCATTTGAGCCTCTGTCTGGTTTCTGTCCTCACTCTCTGTGGCTTGTTGGGTGATTTCTGACATCAGTGCTGTTTCTTTAGGAGCTTGGTTTTGGTGGCATCTGCAAATCTTGTGTAGCATACAGCAAGTGAGGCTTGATTTTGGGGCCTTTTGTGGGCTGTGCAGCAACTCCCCTCTTGGTTGTGCCTAACTTAGAAAGCTGGTTTTCAGCAGGCTGGTGGTTTGGACCACTATAGTTCTGGTTTTGTGGTGAGCTGCATTGTAGCGGGTGTGTGTGGAGTGTGATTGTTTGTGTGTGTGTTGTGTGTTAGTGTTTTTTTTTGTTTTTTTTTGTTTTTGTATATATCTTTAGTGTGTGTGATGGATAAGAGGGTGATGTATGGTGTCTGGGTGGATGGATGTATGTGTATGCTGAAAGAGCAGGAGGAAAGGGAGCGGGGTGTTGTGAGGCTTAGGGCACCCCGCTCCTTTGCAATCCGCCTTTCAGTATGGGACTTAAGTGACGAGCAGATCAGGAGCCGCTTCCGTCTGAATCGTGCTGCACTACAGTCCCTATATGATCAGATTAAGACCAAAATCGAGCCATCCACCAAACGCACTCATTCCATTCCAGGCATAGTACGCCTGTGTGCCACTCTTACTATTTTGGCACGAGGGACCTTCCAGGCAACCTCAGCCCTCCTCAGCGGGATAAGCCAGGCTACTATGAGCCGCATCCTAATCCAGGTAGTTCTGGCAATTTGTGATTTAATCCCAATTTACATCAGGTTT
This sequence comes from Gastrophryne carolinensis, assembly GCA_027917425.1. Classification (NCBI taxonomy): domain Eukaryota; kingdom Metazoa; phylum Chordata; class Amphibia; order Anura; family Microhylidae; genus Gastrophryne; species Gastrophryne carolinensis. The sequence goes on from CM051243.1 coordinate 90,383,736, forward strand.
CCTGAGGATGAGGAAGAGGTTGCCAAAATAAAACATGCTTTCTATCTGATGGGAGGGATCCCGAATGTGCTAGGGTGCGTTGATGGTACACATATCCCTTTCCGCCCTCCCCGTGCACAGGAGCTGTCCTACAGAAACCGGAAACAATTCCATTCAATGAATGTGATGGTGGTCTGTGACCCAGACATGAGGCTGCGGGCGGTGAGATCGGGGTTCCCCGGCTCATGCCACGATTCTTACGTCTTGCAGCGGACAGTCCTGTGCCGGAAGTTTGATAACAACGAAATGCCAGCTGGCTGGCTACTGGGTAATAAATTAACCATGTCAATGTATTTTGCTAATATGTGGCCTAGTAAGCCAATTTTAACCAAACTACCACCAAAAAACATGTACTAGTACTAATTGCTGTCTCTCTCCTTGTGTTTTTTCTACAGCGGACAAGGGATATGGGCAGAGAACGTGGGTCATGACTCCGGTCAGGAACCCACGGACCTCTGCCCATGAACGCTACAATGCAGCGCATCGCAAGACCAGAAGCATTGTGGAAAGAACCATCGGCCTGCTGAAAGCACGCTTTCTCTGTTTGGCACGGCCAGGAGGAGAGATGCTCTACAGCCCACAGAAGGTTTCCAAGATCATCCTTGCCTGCTGTGTGCTACACAACATTTGCATTTGTCACCGAATCCAAGCCCCCGAGGAGACAGCACTGGTGCCAGAAATCCCCAACCTGCCCGCAGATAGAAGTGAGGACACCCAGACTGGCGATGAGCTAAGGGAAAGGCTGATCACTTCTTTTTTTGCGGTAAGCTAACTACCCTTCACTCTAATGCAAGTACTGCACTACTGGTTAAATGTATTTGACCTCCCATCAAAATGAGCAAAAAAACACACTAAGGGGGGTGTAAGATGACCCCAACCACTCTAAGGGGGGTGTAAGATGACCCCAACCACTCTAAGGGGGGTGTAAGATGAACCCAACCACTCTAAGGGGGGTGTAAGATGACCCCAACCACTCTAAGGGGGGTGTAAGATGACCCAAACCACTCTAAAGGGGGTGTAAGATGACCCAAACCATTGTAAGGGGGGGTGTAAGATGACCCCAACCACTCTAAGGGGGGTGTAAGATGACCCCAACCACTCTAAAGGGGGTGTAAGATGACCAAAACCACTCTAAGGGGGGTGTAAGATGACCAAAACCACTCTAAGGGGGGGTATAAGATGACCAAAACCACTCTAAGGGGGGTGTAAGATGACCAAAACCACTCTAAGGGGGGTGTAAGATGACCAAAACCACTCTAAGGGGGGGTGTAAGATGACCAAAACCACTCTAAGGGGGGTGTAAGATGACCAAAACCACTCTAAGGGGGGTGTAAGACGCCAATGTTGGTTATCAAGTAATGCATTTTTGTATTTGCTACAACTATACTACTTTAAATATCTATACTAACTGCACTTTTCTTATTTTTTCAGGCACAAACACGGGCACCGTGATCTATATTTTGGACTTTCCCTACTTTATTTTACTTTACTTTGCTTTTTCCTTTCTGTTTTAATTTTACTTTACCATTTCTCTTTTGTTAATTTTTTATTTTAGGTAGATTTGAATAAAAAATCTACTATATATAGATACATGTGGCTATGTGTTTAATTCTGGTGAACGTTTCCTTGGCATTCGACTTCCTATAGTAATTATATTTTTCTGGCTGATTTATGTTTTTATTTCCCTTTTCCATTTTCATATTATTTCTCATTTCTGCTTTTCTTTTCTTTTTCTATTTTCCTTTCTCATTTCTTATTTTATTTTTAATATTTTGCTTTCTCATTTCTATTTTTCTTTTTAATATTTTCCTTTCTCATTTCTGTTTTTATTTACTTTTTCTATTTTCCTTTCTCATTTCTGTTTTTATTTTCTTTTTCTATTTGCCTTTCTCATTTCTGTTTTTCTTTTTAATATTTGGCTTTCTCATTTCTGTTTTTCTTTTTTCTATTTTCCTTTCTCATTTCTGCTTTTCTTTTCTTTTTCTATTTTCCTTTCTCATTTCTTATTTTCTTTTTAATATTTTGCTTTCTCATTTCTGTTTTTCTTTTTTCTATTTTCCTTTCTCATTTCTGCTTTTCTTTTCTTTTTCTATTTTCCTTTCTCATTTCTTATTTTCTTTTTAATATTTTGCTTTCTCATTTCTGTTTTTCTTTTTTCTATTTTCCTTTCTCATTTCTGTTTTTATTTACTTTTTCTATTTTCCTTTCTCATTTCTGTTTTTATTTTCTTTTTCTATTTGCCTTTCTCATTTCTGTTTTTCTTTTTCATATTTTGCTTTCTCATTTCTGTTTTTCTTTTTTCTATTTTCCTTTCTCATTTCTGTTTTTCTTTTCTTTTTCGATTTTCCATTTTTCTCTGTTCTGTTTTTCTTTTCATTTTCTTTCTCATTGGTGGTTTAATTGTATTTCCTTTTTATTTAACAAATAAAAAAAAAAAAATTGTGGCTATGTGTTTAATTATGTTTTATTTTGCATTTATATTCGAATATCTGGTTGAATTTAATTTCCTTTTCAACACAAAATAAAAACTCTTTAAATTTTTAACAAATGTGGCAATGTGTTTTATTCAGAAGGTACTGGATGGCCAGGACACAGCAAAGCTAACAGGCGCTGTGTAGAATAGCGTGGTCACACTGACTGACAGCGCCTACAAAGCTGAGGGCCAACATCATATTCAGCAATGTAGGCGTTGTTCGCAACAACGCCAGGTAGCGACTGAGGAGGCCTGCTATAGCGAATCGCTACCGCCCGCGGCTGACGCTAGCGGCGCTCTTAGCGCCATACTTCAGTCGCTCATCTGTCGCTACCTGGCGCTATTGATGAATCGGCCTCCTTGTCTATTATTTGGTTCTTGGGAGGACGTGGTGGACAATCCCCTCGATTCAAAGAGCAAAAGTTAATTGATATTGGATCGAGATTCGTAAGTTTGGGTGGGTGTTAGTCATTTTTTCCTGTTTTTTTGGCCATTTCCGACTCGCACGAGCCCACGTACGAATTCGTATATGCTCTTACGATCATCGGAAGTTCGTTCCTAAATTGTAGGACCAAAACGTAAAACTTAGGATCAAATCCTAAAACTTAGGATCAAAACGTAAAACTTAGGATAATCGGATGTGTTTAGGTGTGATTCAGAGAGCAGTTTTCCAACCTCTAAATACGTTTTAAAAGAAAGCCACTGCCGACACCTTTTAGCAGTTGGATTGCTGTTCTTGAACAGGTTTTTTGCCTATGTGGAGGAGTCTGCGCGTCTTGAGCTCCAATGAACTGCATGTATCAGCATGGCCGAGGCCATAAATTGTATAGCAATGCATACCTGATTCATGTATGCCTTATAAAAGCATTTTAATGTGGACCTTAATTAGTCCTTTGCATGTAAACCTTTATTTTGCAATACATCCATATATTTGCGTTAATTAAAGAAACTTATGTCCTTTGTTATTTATTTTTAAATTGATGTACTAGAATAATATTTTTAGTTTGAATTTATTGGTGTAGTTGTTTACCTTTGCTTTGTTTAATTATTTAAGCACATCTTTGGTCAGATGCATCACACTTACTGAGGAGAGGAGAGCGGGATAAAGTGCAGGATGTGGGTTACTGCTGTATTTTGCACAGACACAGCAGAGCTGGGGGCACGGAAAGGTCAGAAATCAAAGAATGCAGAGCAACACAGTCACAAGGCCCTTTCTGTTTGCAGGCTGCCCGATAATACCTGACCCGCCATCTTGGCTGTTTCTAGGCTCATAACATGCCGAAGTTGCTGGGTGTTTTTTAATTTTTGAGAGCAATCTGTATGTAGAGGGTGTGGGTAACCACACAAAAAATTTTAAGTTGTACCATTTGAAGCCAAAATAGTAAAATTAAATCCACAAGTAAAAAATGCAAGTTAACTAAAAATTAAACAAAGTAAGATTTACTTATGCAAATGCATTCATTAATGGTTGGTTACTACAAAATGAATGAAATAAAAAAAAATAAAAAACAAATATTTAGAATGCACTTTAATGAGGTAAGTTTGTAGTGCGCAGGCGAAAGATCAGAAGGATTTACATCCAGACAAAAAAGGAAAAAGGGCAAAACCAATGTTGCAACCTGAGAAATGAAACGAAAAATTCAGGATGGAAACTGACATAGGTCTGATTCCCGAACTGCTATACGAACGGACGTAAATTTTAGGATAGAAACGTATTTGCTTATAGAATCACTCGCAAGTTCATACGAGCGCACGAGCGTACGGGAAAAATAGGATGATCGGCACCAAAATCAAAGCTGTAACATGTTTCTTTGAATCGACCCTAATATGTTACATTGGATACAAAGTAAAGGGGTGGGAGTTGCTGCATTAGTACTATTTATACAAAATGAATTCAGGGCCTGGGAACCAAGTACCTATGCATATCAGATATTGTCCTGTTTGTCTGCTTTCAGATTTAGCTTTTATTTTGTTTGAATATTGATATTTAAGGAAAAATTGTTTTTCTTTTTGTTTCTTTTTTAGAATTTTTTGGGGGAAACCCTGTGCAACCAACAAATTCATTGAGGGAATACTTCCAGAAAGATGTGCCCACTACAACAAGCTGAGTACACCTAAAAAGCAAGGTGGGTACTTTTAGAAAATATATAGCTTGTGCAGGGTATTTTAAATGTATATTTTGGTTGATTTGGTATATTTTAAATGTTATTTTGGTTGAAAAAGCACAATGTGTGCACTTAAAGTGATTCTGAAGGCAAAATGTAAAAAAGAACAAACAGCAGCTTACCTTGCCAAATTTTACTCCAGCATTTTTATTCTTCTCTGGTCGGCACCCTGACTGAGGAAATCCTCTTCCTCATTTGGGGCTCTGGCCTCATTTTCCTCTCCCCCTGCCTGAGACCAGAATAAAGAACCCCCCGCCCCTGCCATCTGCCCCAAACCTGGAGAAGAGCTGCCCGTGGATGACCGGGGGGAGAGATGTCTGCCACTTCCACCTGCCCACGATAAGCCCCCTGCCGCTGCTGCCTGCCCAAGATAAGCCGCCCCCCACTGTTGCCCGCTACTGCCACCTACCTGGAACCCCACTGAGGCCACCAGATATGTCCACCGGTAGTAGGAGCTGTCTGCAGGTAGGCCACAGTCAGACCCGATCCAACCCCCACCATCACTCCCCTCCCTCCTGTCTACCTGCCCACTTCCCTACTAGGTCAGCCACCAGCCTGCCTATCTACCTATCAGGTCACCCACCAGCCTGTCCACTCACCTACCTAGCAGGTCATTCACCAGCCTGCCCACCTACCTATTTACCAGGTCACCCACCAGCCTTCCCACCTACCTACCTACCTACCAGATCACCTACCCTGTTTGAGTGTGCAGGGTGTGCGTGCATGTGTTTGGGCATGCGGCCATGTATTTGGGTGTGTAGGGGTACATGCATAATTTTGGGAGTGCGGGGGGGTGTATGTGCTTGGGAGTGCATAGGTGCATGCATTTGTTGCATGTGAGTTTGGGAGTGCACTCGTGTGCTTTGGGAGTGCGCTCATGCATGGAAGACGGTAGTGGGGCAGAGGGCACCGATCTTCTGCCCCGCTCCCAACTTTTGCTGAACACTTCTGGTTTGCGATAGTGAGCAGACAGCGTGGGACAGAAGCAATTGGCGATGGATGGCGATAACTGTTAAAAAAAAATGAATATCTATATCAGTTCACAGAGTAGGAGGGGCTGGCAAGTCCCCTGCTGGCAAGTGGGTAACTTGCCTTAACCCCCCAATACCTGCATCCCCAAAAGCTAGGGGGTGCAGAAAAACATGTAGCCCATAGATGCTATGACCGGCTTGGGTGTTTGTTACATTTTTTAAAATACAATGCAAGGATCCCAAAAAAGGGGCGGGGCCAAGCACATGTATTTATAGGAAACTCAACAGCATGCCAGGTGAGGTGAAACCATGCGTCTCTAGGACCCAGGGAAGAATCACAACTTCAGCTAACACACAGCAACACGACAGCAGACAGCACAGAGGTGAGAGCAGCAGACTTGGAGCAGTGATTGATGACAGGTCACTGGTTCAAAATCCTGTCCAAGTCAGTCCTGACACAAGGACAAAAAACATTCAGAAAAAAATCTAACTGATTGCAAACCCGTTGTCTCTTAATATATAAAAAGTTCTCCAATACACTGATGATATTTACCCCAATGTAGTAGACCCTGCATGGAGTTCTAATATATGGACAACCTGACATGGTAACATTTTTTCCATAAGGTTGGCAAGTTTTCCATTAGACAGACAATTTCTTCAATGAGGTTCGGAGTTCTCCACATTTTAGTATATAATCCTTCATGCCTTATTATAACGGATTGGACATCTACATGGTTATCATGCCATACGTAGCTCAGGTTGGAAAATTACAGGAGAAGCAGAAAATCAAAAGGGAATTCATTACCCAGGAAGAAATGAGCCCAGGCCTGGTTATATATTAATAGTACATTCCTTCCGTGGGATGTATTGCTATCTGTTCTTCCCAGACTGTCTCTGCTTATAAATATGATAATTAATTAAAGCAAATGTTTCAAGCCCGGCTTGCATGGTGGAGATAGGGAGGCCGGATTCACTGAGAGCAGACGGAACAATTTGGACGGATACTGTCGTAGAAATGTCATTAAGAAGCTTGTCGGAGACCACAACACACCCAATTTAGGGAAAGCATATTGACGCTTTATTTGCATGTGTGGGAATGAGGACACAGACAAGGGATTTCACAAGGAACGAGTATTATTACAGTGGCATGTGATTGAAGGAACGCATGTAGATTTATATGTATCGGCTTAGGCTCAGATTCACTCGTCTGAAAACACTTCCGGCGTACATTAACATAAGCAGATTGGATTTATTAAAAGAGCCGACTTTGCTTACACATCCTCAAGATCAATTTGGGATTTAAAAGATTTTTTCCCATTTTCTTAGAAAATAATTTACAACTGTAATGCATCATAGCTTGGGCTACCATTTAAAGGTGAACTGTGTATTACTGAATCGGGCCAGATGGGATATAAGCCATATAAATCAGCACCTCTTTAAATTGAAATATGTTTTTTCTAAATGATTAAACAATGAACTTAAACTTCAAAATACAACTGTAGAGGTTAAGATTCATCCTGGTGAGCAGCTGAATAAAGAATTTGTTGTGGAGATTCAGTCCCCTTTCTATAACCAAGAACCTGAATTTTATTTATTTTTTTTAGCACTAAAGGTAGGCATATACAAAGAAGCAGGGCAAAAAAGACGGGCAAGCAGAGCAAGGAGCAGCTATCCTCCCCTGCACGCTGAAGCATTGATGTGCCCCACACTGATTGAAACAAGGGAGGTGGAGAGAGGTTATTACACTCACGTTAAAATCCTTCTCTGTATGTGCATATCACTTTAAAACATGAGAGGCCGCTCCTATGTCAGGCAGCATGCTCATCGTTCCCAAGATCAACAACACAGTGCTGTTTGTATAGTTATCTATATGTGGTAAAAGATGTATCCTACATTTTGGGTTTCATTGCTGTATCCTGTATCTTGGGCAGGACTTAGTTTGCGCAACCGCCCGGTTGAGCAAAGCCACACTCTCAGGGTAACGTCACACGTCTGAAGAACCCACCCTGTGGCTCCTAAATGGGCCTTTGTTGTTGATGTGGGAGTGCACTGGTGGAGGAGGGGTCAGTTTATGCCCTTTCTCTGTGGATTCGGTGGACTAGCTGGATGTCCTTAGGTATGATGGTGACCCTCTTGATATGAATGGTGCAGAGGTTGTTGTCCTTGAAGAGTCTGAAATGGTAGGCCTCACTAGCCTCCTGCAAGGCCATGACGGCGGAGCTCTGAAAGTGCAGGTCAGTCTTGATGTCCTGGGCAATTTCTCGAATGAGGCCCTGGAAGGGCAGCTTGCGAATGAGCAGCTCAGTGGACTTGTGGTATCGTCGGATCTCTCAGTGAGCCATGGTGCAGAGCCAGTAGAGGCTTCTTGACTCTGTTGGTGGCCAGATCGTTCTTCCTGGCTGTCTTGGTGGCCAGCTGCTTGTGGGGAGCTTTGCCGCCGGTGTTTTTGTGAGCGGTCTGCTCGGTACGAGCTATCGTCAAGGTAGCAGCCTCACTAGAAAAGTGAAAATGGATGAACTTGGATGATGGCTCGTGCTTTTTAATCTGCAGACACATTACCGTTTTGTTGTATTTAAGGATTTAATGACATTGTGTCATTGAGCAAGTCATCACGGTTTCGCAATAGGATCCTATGTAAATATAGCGCTGTATTTAATGAAAGAAAGTACCTTTGAGTCCTTGGCATTTTAAGCAAAGGTCAGAGATAGAATGGTCATTTTGAAGTCTAGTCAGTGTGAGGTGTGTTTAGAGTATTAATTTGACTTGGTTCAACCCAGGCCTTTTGCTTGAAAGCTTCACAACAATGTATCAGACGTAACTTTTGCAGAAGTAGTTGGGCAAATTCCATAATTGCTAACATCCATTAATAGTTGATCTGTTCTGCTTGTCTAGTAATACAGAGACAAGTCATGGTAAATAGTATCACATAAAAATTGCTTAAAACCAAGAGGTGGAAGAAATTTATTTTTATATAGTAATATCAGTGTCATGCATTACACATTTATGATAGCAGTGATATGTAACAGGGCAATAAATGTAATGTAATATTAGTTCAACATGGTATTTAGAGTAAATACGTATAAGTTCATACAGCTAACAATATGATAGAGCTCTGCCTATAAATGATGAGAAATGAGACAAAAGTTCAGGGGACAGGGCTGTATGTCCCACTAACTCTAAGGCAACCCTGAACCTAAGTCTAGGAACGCTACTTCCTTGGGTATATAAAATATATATAAAAATAGTAAAATATAGAAAAATAGAGCTTTAATCCTTTCAGTGCCAAGCACATGGATACTATGTGCTCGCTTCACTTTCCAACTATCAAAGTGGACCAAAACCCAGGATTTCGACAATCCTAAGTTCTGGTCTGATTGACTTGCCCTGCTTTGTGAAACCCCCCAGGTCACCGGATCTCACTCACCCTTCCCCGGTCCTACGGCGCATGTGCAGCCCTCTTGTCCATTCGGCACGCTCGGCTGCTGGCTGCCCCATCCCCTGCTACCCTCAAACAGGGAGCTTGTCCGTGTCGGCCATTCACAAATGCCTGGCGTGGACACGCTCCATGCTAAAGGGGTATCGGGGATGCAGCTGCCGCTCGCCCGTGCGCCGTTGGACCTGGAAAGTAACATTTCCGAGTAACATGAGGGGTTTCACACAGTGGGGCATCCGATTCTGGATGCCCCAGGGGGAGGGAATTCAGCGGCCTTGAAATCTTATAGAACCACTTTAAGTTCCAAGCACATAGAATCTAAATTCTTTCCCCCAGTTTCAGGCCAAAAAAAACAAAAAAACGCTCACCTCTGTCCAGGACCCATCCCAGGGATCGCCTCTTCCCCTGGCGGGACTTCAGCGAGACAGAGAACACCCGATCTATAAAAATCTAATATATATATTATTTCAATGACCCCCCCAACAAATCAGTCCAGTGCACCAGGCATAGTGGCTGGTAAACCAGGGCTCAGTGGTCAAACAATCCAGGCGACCCTATACCAGCTCACACAGTAGAGAGGAGAATATGCCACCTACTGGCACCGGCAAATGGAATGCCAATACTCCCCTGCCTGCTCTTGGGCACCAGCTACCCCTGGAAAAACATCTGACCTGTGCTGAAGGGCTTAGGGGCTGATGAACCGGTCATGTCAGGGGCTGGCCATTCAGCCTCTGAGCCCCGAGTTACCAGCCCCTATGCCTGGTGCATCGGGCTGCTTGGCTCATGGTAAGGGCGGGGCACATATTACTTCTCTAGCAGTGCCACAGACAGGGTTGGCACGGTTTAAAAATAAGCAGAACTTACATGCTGTCATTCATTTTACACGGGTAGATGCCGGCAAAAAATGAAAAACGTATGCGTGCCTAAACGTTTCGACTGCTGTCTCACACAGGTACAAAATGTGTGTTTTTTTTTCTCGCCAAACAACTGACACCCAGGGGTGAAATTAGAGGGGGTGCAGGGGGTGCGACTGCACCAAAGTCCGGACGGTCAGGGGGCCCCACCATATTTGTGCTCAGTTGGCATTGTTTAGATAAAGGAAGCATCATTCATCTCGGCTGTTTCAGTCTAGCCACATCCAATTAAAGTGGACCAAAACCCATGGCGATCGGTCTGGGAATCTATAAGATTCCACAGGCGATCAATTTCGATGCCCTGGGATTGGGATGCCATGCTGTGTGAAACCCCCCAGGTCGCCCATACACTTACCTTCTTTTCCGGCTCAACGGCACATGTGTGAGCCGTAGTCACATCCCCGCTATCCCTCTAGAAGGGCACAAGCCCACAACAGGCATTTGTGAATGGCCGGGCACACTCCCTGTTAGACGGTAGTGGGGGATACGACCATCAGCTCACCATCAGCGCGCTCAGAGCCACTTGCCTTAGACGAAGGCTTAGACGCGCTGATGTGAGTGGATCCGAGCGCGCTGACTGGATGAGCGGCCATGCATGCGCCGTAGGACCGGGAAGAGGATGAGTTTGTTTTGGCGACCTGCAGGGTTTCACACAGCAAGAACCAAAACCCAGGATAGTCAAAATCCTGGGCTTTGGTCCACTTTAAAAGGCAGAGAAAAGTTTACTGTATGAGACGTGAAAGGGCCCCATTTAATGTTCACACCAGGGCCCAGTCACATTTAGTTATGCCACTGCTGACACCTGCATATTTTTGTGCATACCAGGGAAGGTAAGTTTTTTGGCCATGTTTTTTCGGCCCGTGCTGAATCATAGCGATTAGTTTCACTGACCAGGTTACCTTACATTGGCCTCTGATTAGTACTGTTTTTCTCTAGACAATTTATCTACAGTATGAACAGTGTTGCACTATTCAGCTCTAAAAACATCTCTGCCCCCTTTACTTGATCGGCAATGTAGCGCTTAGTCTTCCTGCAAGTGTCATGCCTCCCTGGCACCCAGCATTGCAATATGAAGTACTGCACGGGTGGGAAGTGGCATTGCAGGGTACACAAAAACATTGTTTCTCAGTTTCTTTGCCTCATCCAATCCTGTCCCTTCCGCCCCAGCTCAACCTCATCCAGCCTGTCCCACCATCACTGCCCCATCCATTTCTAACCCTCCAGCTGTGCCTCATCCATCCTTGTCCCCTCGGCCCTGCCCCATCCATTCCTGTCCTCCCAACATTGCCCATCCAATCCCTTTCCCCTCAGTAGTGTGCTGTGGACCAGAGCTGTAGGTTCTGTGGGGCCACTGTTTTTTCCCAGTGCCCAATAGGATTCTTGGGGTGGGGGGTGGAGGGGGGCAAGCAGCCTTGTTTAGTTTTACCTGTGGAATAACCCCCCCCCCCCCCCCCCACGTGCTCTGATTTCTAACTATCAACTCCCCAAGACCCACATCCGAACCGTCACCTCACACCCAATGCCTGTAAATGGACTTTACAAGAAGTGGTTGAGTTCCCCTGCTTTAATATAATCTTCTATATGTTTACTTAAAGCGGACCAGCAGTCAAAAACAACTTAAACCAGAGCAACACTACAGTGCTCATATGCATCTCTTTCTGGACAATTCAGATTGCAACACATAAAAATTAATTCACCCTTTTCTAACTCCTGCTGTGGTCAATTTTAAAATCAAGATGGCGGTTCATGGATGTGCAGGGCACCTGCAAACAGGAAGTGCTGCTGGGCATCCTGTTACTGTGCATTGTCAGTTATGTCAGTTGGAGGTGGAAGTTCCAAAATGGCCGCTACCTTTCTATTCCAACTGTGCCAAGCTGTTGGTCTGGTTTAAAGTGGTAGTAGCTCTTATCTTGGAAGGTGGGATGTGCTCATCCATTCAATATATGGCAGTCAGAGAAGGTGCTAGACAAAAAAAGACAAAAAAAGATATATTAGCCTCTGCACACTCATACTATTGAAAAAGCTACCTAACACTTGTTAAAAGCATGGACTGTTAGGTAACATAGATTGCAATGAATGTAAAAGCTGTCCAATATATGCCCCGTCCCTAATATGTGTGCACAAGCAATACAATTCATGAACCAGCATGTCTATATACCGTGCAATAACTTAAAGTGTTTGGCAAGTCAAAAAATCAGTAGCTTACCTTCACTGAGCAGCTTCAGCACTGTCCTCCCTCTCCTGTCTGCCTCCTTACTGAGAAAAATCACTTTCTCATTCAGCTTTCAGTCCCCACCATGCTGATCTGGTCCGTCAATCAACATTTGGTGGACCAAGAAAGGAAACACCCCCCACTCCCTGCCCAGACATCATGTTCGGCTGCCCCTCTCTGCAGCTCTTAAACCCCTCCTGTCTCCACTCACACTCATCACAGTGTGCTTACATCACATCACTGTTGCCACACCCACTGTTTCCCATTTTTTCTATGAATTTACAATGCTCTAATACCTTTAAAAATAACTTAGGAAAAGAGGTGCTTTCCTAAAATGGAAAGTATTTTGCACAGCACCCAACACTAGAAAAATTAGCATTAATCCTTGCAACAGACGGAGCTAGGAACTACAGGGTCTTAAAATGGACCAAAACCTAGGATTTTTATTATCCTGGGTTTTGGTCCTAGCATCCCGGGGCTGCCCTGCTGTGTGAAACCCCCCAGGTCACCAAAGCAAACTCACCGCTTCCCAGTCCTATGGCGCATGCACGACTGCTCGTCCAATCAGCACGCTCAGATCCACTGATGTCCCTTTGTCCAAGGCGAGCAGCTCCGAGCGTGCTGACAGCCGCATCCCCCGCTTCCCTCTAACAGGTAGCGTGCCTGCGCCGGCCATTCACAAATGCTTGGGGCGGGTATGTGCCCTGCTAGAGGGATAGCGGGGATTTGGCTGTGGCTCGTGCATTCGCCGTTGGGCCAGAAAAGAAGGTAAGTGTATGGGTGACCTGGTGAGAGGGAATTGATCGGCCAGGGAGTCTTATATATTCACAAGCCGATTGCCATGGGTTTTGGTCCACTTTAATGTTTGCAATGTGTAGCGTGAGACAACGGGACAACAATCGGGCCCCCTCGCTTGCACACACACACACAAGAAAAATACTTTACTTGCAGAGGGAACAGAGGGGTTTTAGGTAGAGGCCGATTGGGCTCCCTGTTGCATTGGGAGAGCTACAATCAAGCAGATCTGGCCACTTACCTGCAAATGCAACAGCAAAAAGGAAGGTAGGATGTGCTCATTCAATTAACATATAGCAATCAGTAGCTTTTATCTTGCACATTAGATGATACAGGAACAAAACTGATCTCAAAAGATTTGCTTCTTGTTAAAGTAAAGCCAACAGCAATAATAAGCCGCAAGCAACTCACTTGATGCCTGTCCCATGTGATTCATCTCCATATTCTTCAGCTCAGGGTAGAAGCTGTAGCAGAACTCCCTACTTCAATTTAATTCCTTCAGGACCACACAAAAAAGTAAAAAAGTGGTCTAACAGCCATTCTGTTCCCTACAGTGTGAGTGTGCATGGCAAGCCACAGTGGTCACAATCATGAAGATGCGCCATGACCTGCATTCCCAGCTCAGCCACGATTCTCAATTAATGCAAAGAAATAGGCTTTGCTTTAGATACTCAGATGTAGACACACTCCACTTGGTGCTCTGGTGCATTGTGCCAACTTGAAATCTTAAATGCTTTTCAATGGCTTCTGTGTGAGATATCACAATTGGCTGAGCTGTGATATATCGCTTAACAATTGCTACATGTATATAAAGGTATTTACATATATTATTTTAAAAAGTGTCTAAAAAAATCTAAATGACTAAATATGCATATTTTTTAAAAATGAAAAATTTTGTATTCAACCTGTTTTTTTGTGTGTGGTTCCTCCATGCTCAGATAAAAGAACGTTAAGTAAGACATCTAAAAATGTCGCTGTGACATGCTAAGGCGATTGTACAAAGGATGTGATTAGCAGCACGGAACCTTTCTTTACATAAGGCACCTGCCATGCAAAGATGCTTCTAAACTCGCAAAGACAACACAACAAAGCGGGTGTTACAATTGCGCCAGCTGTCCCTGGAATCTGGGTGTGATTGTGCTCAGCCAACAACAGTAAATAGCTCTGAATACTGCCTGACAATGACCATGGGTTAAAGAAAAAAATATCAGTGCAGCATATTGCAGTGTCGGCTGTAGAAAATAATAAATGAAGAGGGATTAAAATATTAGGTGTCTTAGGCCCTTATTTAACAAGGAATAGCGCCAGGTAGTGAATGGTGAGCGGCCGGTAATGACGGTCACCGCCACGAGTATGCCGGCTCCCCTCCGCAATCACACATTTATCAAGCCGATCCTGCTTAGCGACTGACAGAGCGCCAGATAGCAAATCATTCCTCATTATTCCAGCCACACCCCACAGCGCCAGCGAGCGACCTTGAACAGCGACAGGTATGACCTCTCGCTACCTGGCGCTCTCCAATGCATTTCAATGGAACAATCTTTAAATAGTCATAATTAATTGCTATTAATGTTTTTTTTTTTATGTCAAAAATTCTGTGACCACTTCTGCAATGTTAGAAAAAAAAAAAAAATTTGTGCAGAATTGATATTACAGGTCTGATATTAATGTATTCATATTACAAAATGTTTTGAAAAACATGTTTTGTTTTTTTTCAAAAAATATGGTTGTTTGGGGGTTAAAAAACTACTTTTAACCCATCGCCGCCAGAGCTCTGGGGTTTAAACAAGCATTTCACAGCGCGAGAATTTTTTGAGCGTGATTTGTTAATGAATATGCTGGGAGCCGTTCGCTATGGCCATTCGCTGTCATGCGCTCCCATACAGCGCGGAGCCTGTCAAACAGCGACTCCTAACCCCGTATTCAACATTACCGCACTGAGTCGCTGTCAACAGCCGAACAACGGCCAAGCACAGCGAATACTAGCGTGCGCTGTGAAAATAACGCTACTGTCGCTCATCTGTTGCTACCTGGCGCTATTAATGAATCGGCCTCTAAGTCTTCATTATAGAAGAGCTAGTGTAGAGGTCTAAAACTGGGACACCCCATGTGGATTTGGTGGCAGTTTGGGAGAGGGGCTCCTCCTGGGCCTGGGAGTAGTGCAGGAAATGGTACTTACTCCAGAGAGGTATCTTTCTGTAGCACCCCTGGTAATTCAGGACTTATTGAAAGTAAAAGGTAGGCACAGTCCAAAAACTTACAAACCAAGGCTTCTGTGTTCTGTTGGCTGTTGGCTTATATAATATTATTATATAAAGTCCTTGTCCAGACACATACCAATGTCCTCGCACCTTATCCTACCTGGGAACAGTCCTTTCAAATTAAAGAGGAATGAAAATATTATTAAGTCTTCATTATAGAAGAGCTAGTGTAGAGGTCTAAAACTGGGACGCCCCATGTGGATTTGGTGGTGGCCTGGGCAAGCCTTTTTTTGGTTTTGCAAACCTGCGGCCAAAGCTACCACAGGGCAGGACAGAAAGCCTAAAGCAGCAAAGCCGCCGTCTGCAACCCTAAAGTGATTGGTGGGTGCAGAGCTGTCACTGCACATAAGGCACCAAGCACAGCCACTGGCAGCTCAATGCAGGGAACTGTTTTCTGCTGGACCAGCTGAGCAACTACACGACCCCCCACCCAGAATGGCAAAGCCCCCGACGTTCCAGTTAGTAGGCGGGTGCCAGACAACCACCGATCAGTTGCTTGGCTGGACTATTATTTTAAATTAAAAAAATACTGTATCTGGGGCGTGCACCACACTTAATCCTGGGGGGGCTGTGGGGTTGGGTACAGGGAAAGGGTCTTTCGTGATACTTGGGAGCAGGGACGGACTGGGGCTAAAAAACGGCCCAGGACTTTTTGGGGCACACCGGCCCTGCTGCACTACTTCTGGCCCAGCATAGTATGTTAGCGTCACATTATATATACACCTTATTTCTCGTTCCACAACAAGCACCCAGGGTTTAGAAGACATAACTAATAACGAAAATATTCTGAACCAAATGGTGTGATAAAATTACAGCCACTGGGGGCATCCCTCAGTACAGCCACTGGGTGGGGGCATCCCTCAAGACAGCCACTGGGTGGGGGCATCCCTCAGGACAGCCACTGGGGGCATCCTTCAGTACAGCCACTGGGGGCATCCCTCAGTACAGCCACTGGGGGAATCCCTCAGTACAGCCACTGGGGGCATCCCTCAGTACAGCCACTGGGTGGGGGCATGCCTCAGGACAGCCACTGGGTGGGGGCATCCCTCAGGACAGCCACTGGGTGGGGGCATCCCTCAGGACAGCCACTGGGCGGGGGCATCCCTCAGGACAGCCACTGGGGGAATCCCTCAGGACAGCCACTGGGGACATCCCTCAGTACAGCCACTGGGGGAATCCCTCAGTACAGCCACTGGGGGCATCCCTCAGTACAGCCAGTGGGTGGAGGCATCCCCCAGGACAGCCACTGGGTGGGGGCATCCCTCAGGATAGCCACTGGGTGGGGGCATCCCTCAGGATAGCCACTGGGGGCATCCTTCAGTACAGCCACTGGGGGCATCCCTCAGTACAGCCAGTGGGGGCATCCCTCAGTACAGCCAGTGGGGGCATCCCTCAGGACAGCCACTGGGGGAATCCCTCAGTACAGCCACTGGGGGGAATCCCTCAGTACAGCCACTGGAGGCATCCTTCAGTACAGCCACTGGGGGCATCCCTCAGGACAGCCACTGGGGGAATCCCTCAGTACAGCCACTGGGGACATCCCTTAGTACAGCCACTGGGGGCATCACTCATTCCACTCCCTCCCGCCAACACTGCACAATAATAAGGCAGCAGGCGGGGTACCCAATTAATGCCTGCCTGCCCGCCGCTGCTGTTACCCCCCCCCCCCCCCGAAATTAGCTATATCTGACAAAGGCTTTGAGTCAGCCAATTACAGGTGCCACAGCACGACAAGGATTGGAGGAGGGTTGTGGCAATGAGGTAAGTATTTTAACCCCGAATCTCAAAATTGCTCAGGGTAATTGAGTGGGTGGGAAAGGGTTGTTAGGGAAGACTGGAGGCTCTTTTTAAAGTTAAAGTGGAGGCAATCTAAAAAGCACCAGGTCCTAAATAACACATACCCCTTCCAGTTAACACCAAGAGTGACTAAAAGAAAAGGTAAGTATCTCTGCAATGCCAGGCTCATAGTCGGCACGAGATGTACTCATGAGGTGTGTGTGGTGCTGCAGTGTGCAGTCATTTTTCGGTCCACAATGGTAGATTAGTATCACTGCATCACAGCACCAAATTGTCCCCACCAGGGACGTAACTATAGGGGGTGCGACCACACCAGGGCCCAGAAGGTCAGTGGAGCCCCATCATTGTTGCGTCTCCTTATTTATCATATTTGTGCTTATTAGGCATCATTTAGATAAAGGAAGCAGCATTTGTCTCTGCTGTTTCACTCTTTAGTTGTTGATTAAGTTAAAAGAGAGAAAAAAATTAACAGTATGAGCATTGACAGGGCCCCATTTAATGTCCACACCAGGGCCCTGTCACATTTCGTTACGCCACTGCCCCCCCCCCCCCCACTACTATCCATGTGCCTCCCTGTGCCCTTAGAGCATAAAATGAATACACAGAGTGTGAGCAAATTCCCTAAAAGAACCTAAAAGGAATTATCAGAGTTAAAGCAGATTCCACCCTGTTTGGTGTCCCTCTTCGTTTGGCATACTGAGTTGGGATGCCCGCTTTGTGAAATCCCCTGATACTCACCTTTTTATTGCTGCAGCACCCGCCACCATGTCCGCTCCCGCTGGCAACCATTCGAGTCTGCCTGATGCAAATGACCACTGGGGGCCCATGCATGCACAGAATTGCTGGATCAAGGTATCAGGTGAACTGAGGGGTTTCACAAAGTGGGCACCCCAAATCAGGATGCCCCTAGGAAGTGGAACAAAACCTAGGGGAGCAAAATCCCAGGTTCTGGCAACATTTTAAAGAGGAAATAAAGTCAAAGGGGACTTTACTTCCTCTGACCTCTGCAGCATGGTGGCATCCTGATTTCAGATGCCCTACTGCACATTCCTGTCTGGCAAGACAGACATTTCAGGTTCACCAGACAAGCAGACCCTAAATGATTGCTGGCAAGCAGCCTGCAAGGGAAGCAGAATGGGGTCAGTATCAACTGCTCAGTATATGGAGCATAGTGGGGCATTACAATTCAGGAAGTTCTCATGCTGTGGAGAACTGTGGAAGTAAATTATTGTGTGACCTTACTTTCTCTTTAAAGCAGACCAAAATGCACACATTATTATTGATCCACATAATTTAAATCCTAGGGGGCATCCCAAATCAGGATGTACACCAAGAGTTAGGTTATATGGATCAGAAGTCATTTGTGCTTTCGGTCTACCTTGCCAACAAACTAACAGCTAAACCATAACAAGGAAATCTCGGAAGTCTCCCTTACCCTCTGCAGCAAATACAATACCCCCCTTCCCTTTTTTTTTTTTACTTTGTCTTTTTTTTAACCTGACCTTTGATCCACTTGTGGCTTTCTTCTTTCCTTCTGGCTGGGGTCTGCTCTCAGGTTGCTCCTGGCCCAGAATGAAGCAGCAACACATCTCCACGTTTCCTGTGTGACCCCTTCCCTCCATGACAACCATAGAGCCAGGGGAGGGGACAGAGCACACAGGCAGGACTGGGATCATCTTGTGTCCTGTCAAAAATAAAGAAAATCTCAGCAGGGGCAGACAGGGCGGCTGGGGGAGTCTCCGCTGCTCTTTTCATGGCAGCAGATTTCTCCCCTCTCCATAGCAGTGCTGTGCTTAGCGAGGTACCTCGGCTGAGGAGGAAGTATGAGCCTTGGGGGCGGGGCTTATGCTCGTCTCACAGGCTGAGCAAGTGCCGCCTCACAGTTCTCCCTCCGCCTCTCCTCCCCTCACTGCCTGCTGCCCACGCGCTGATCAGCGGCTCCTGTACACTCATGTGTGAGAGCGGCCACAGCGGGGGGAACAGCGGCCTTTCCTGCTGCCGGCCTACCGGGATTTTGCCCGGTATGCCCTATGGCCAGCCCGCCCCTGCTTGGGAGCCAGGGATTGGAGGAGGTTTTAGAAGGGGAATGGCAGAAAAGCCCTGAGTAATTTAAGCTTCGTATTGGGAGCTATGTCCAGCCCAGTTGGTGACAAAGCAAGGCAACCCATTGTGAATTTTCCCTGTGCTCCCAATGGCCAGTCTGCCCCTGGATTTCCAAAAATGCCTTATGCTTCGGATGCATTTTGATGTGTTTTTACCCCTTTTTTTGGTGATGTTAGAACATCCCGGCATGGCTTTATATTAGACAAAACTCCAAGGGGGTCACTCCTCCCAAGGCTAGAATCACCATGGCTCTGAGGCCAAATAGCTATGGTGCTATACCAGCCCCTTTGACCTTCAGCACAAGTTCCCAACAATGGACATTTCTGAAAGAATACTAGGCTCATGACAATGGCTCACAGGAGGGTGGGTTAAAGCGGACCTTCAACCTGAATAAGAGCATATCTTATATGTTTCCCACACCATGTACATACAGATTGCCCACATTAAAAATCATCCTACCTGCATCAACTGCACGTTATGAGCCTTTAAACATCCAAGATGGCGGCTCATGGAGCAATAGGCAGCCTGGAAACAGGAAGTGTCTTCTGACTGTGCTACTCTGCATTCTGGGATTGCTGTCCTTTCCCTGACCCCAGCTCTTCTCTGTCTGTGCAAAGCACAGCTATCTTCTGCCCCCCTTTCCAGCTCTCCTCTTCTCAGTAAGTGATGCTTCTGAGTCCTGAACAGAGTTGCAGCCGGGTGAGGGAATGAATAATAAGACTAATAAGACTAAAAACTTAAAATTTATTAATTTTAGATGCTGGGAATAGTTTTTTAAGGGTCTGGGCTCTTCATTAAATCATGCTGAAGGTCCAGTTTAATGAGGTGAAGGTATTGGCAATTCCCATGCCTATATGGCAGACAGGTGGCTTGCCACCCCACAATCTATGAACGAGTATAAGGGGGGCTTGGCCTATCCGAAGCCTTGGTATGAAGATATTTACTGACAAGCAGTAATTCCGGAATGATCCTCCTGCCGCTAGCAGCTATCACAGTCTCATTGCTCTTCTGGCAGGATTAGTTGTACTTTTTTAATTCCTTTGTGATCCAAGTATCCAGCTTAGCGCCATTATTGAAACACAAACCTTTCCATAAACGCGGCTTCATTTGCCTCCTTCTGAAATGACAAGAACGCAACAAGCATTTCATTTTGTAGATTTGTTTTACAAATTTCCTCACTTTCATGTTGATCAGATTAGTTGCATTTTTACTGAAGCAGAACTGTGTATGAATAAAACATGGAACCAAATTAGGTTTTTGGCAGAGTGGGTTCAAAATATATGGGACACATTTAGAAGTAAATTTTTTGTTTAATGACATCAAGAAAACCCAAAAGTCACAAAAATAAGTTATGATGAGCTTTGCTGAAATAGTGCTCAGTTCTGTGTGTGGGGCCGTTTCTAGGCTCGGGCCAGCAGTGCTGTCACCCTGGGAACAAGAAAGGAATAGGGCGCCAAACTGACTAAGTCTTGCCCTCTGGCATCAACTACATTGTATTGCCCCATGGGTACTTTAAATTCCCTCTGCCATGCCCTGGGGGGTGAAGAAGGGAGGTGCAGCACTGACAGGAGCATGTAACGGACATATAACAAACCTCTGCTTGGAGGGTTCTGGAAAATTCTTCTGTGTGTGGGTGGGCGGGGCCAGCCATGAGAGAGAGGCTGGTGCAGTCCTTCCTGCAGGCTATAAAAGGCACAGCACAGCTCTGAGGGACCAGAGTCCTTGAGGTGGGTCACAGGGAGCACTCCTGTGTTTGGATGTGTTTCTGATCTACATAAATTATAGGGCCACAGTGACGTTTTTGGTTGAAACTAACTCTCTCCTTATTTACCTCACTTCTGAACTGTGAGAGGGGTGTAAAGACTTATTTTTTTGTGTGTTATTCACTGTGTGAAGCCTCCCGCGGAGCGCAAAGAAAGGGACTCAGTGCGGTTGGAGGACGGCCTTGGTAATTTTATTTAGGAGATTTTTTGAGGCCGTGACCAGTTGAAGAAAGAAATATCCGAAAAATATTTAAAGAACCAGCACCACTTTAGTCAGCAATAACAGGATTGTTATTTTCCACCAAGATCGTTTGGTCTAAGGATAAGTGAACTCTTCTCAGTTCTCACTTTTACAGCATAGTTACAAATTTAGAGCATCATCTACCTGAAGTTTATTATATAGAGTTCATCTTACATTTTAAGCAGATTGTGTGTGTATTGATAGATTGTTTGAATTACACAGAGCATACAGTGTGTTTTAAAGTTATCCAGATAGCCATATATGTTAAAGTAACCTAAATACAAGTTTATACTTTGTTTGAGATACCCCCCCTCCATGTTATTCAAAAGTAGAAATCCCACTTGATTCTTCTACAGTCATTTATTGCCTTAATCCAGTGGCTACATTTGTTATACACCAAATATTGTGTTCAATACTTTGCCTAATATTCAACTGGTTCTTATTAATCTGGTGTGGTGTGTTTTATTCCATTATTCATTCTACCCCACAAGCAGAGTGTGTCTGGTAAGCATTCTACTTACCGTCCTCCACAATCCAAACTAATGACATAAGATGGCCTGTGATGCCTTTGTCACTTGCCTGAGATACAGATTATGGGAAACAGAATGCAGGAGCCGGGGCGAGTATAAGAGCATGTGTAGTGTGCGCGTGCCTGGCTGAGGAGCGAGGGGGGTCCTTGGACCTAGGGTGACCCAGGTTGGTGTGGCATGTGTGGGGTGGAGGTGCACTTACTGCTTCAGTTGATGCTAGTCTCCATTGATGACACTCCTTGGTGCAAACAACAGGGTCTTTTATTGAAAGGCTTCCATCCATGACAAACAGCATAGTCCATTTACAGGCAATATCCATTGGTTACAGCAATCAGTTACAATCCATACGCTTCTTCCATGGCTGTTACTCAGCCCCTCTACTACATTAACACTTCCCCTCTTCATTAGCTCCAAACTTAAGAACACTCTAGAAGAGTTGGGTTCTCCCTTATATAACCTCTGTATTGTTGCCTTAACAAACTATGTTGCGAGGCCCAACCAATGGCAGGACAGGTAATGTTGCCAGTGCCACCTGGCTAAGTCTCTATTTATCTAAATTAAGAGGAACGCTAGACTATTTAATATTAGGTTCATTCCTTAGGCAACACTGCCATCATGTGGATTCATGATGTAATGATCCCCAAGTTATGCATCTAACTGGTTTTATTAAAGTTCCTAACACTATCAGGGGCCTATTCCACTGACAAGGCTCTAATGTTTTCTATGTGTAGTGTTGCCCATGGTTTTCACACATGTGTAACGACCCAAATCTAGTGAGGGAATTTGGGGAGGTTAGAAGAGCTGGGGGGATCCTTCAATCTAGGGCAGGGCTCAGAGTGGGGTACGGGTTGCGAGGTTACACACTGTGGTGATGTCGCTCTTCTTCTGAATCAAAGAAGGACACCCATATGGTGAGGCAGCATGTCTTTATTAGGGAGTCATCCACATTACATCCAATTCTCTTCATGTGCAATATTCATCACAAGTCCTTTACATTTCTACCTCTTGGAGTTCTATGTGTAAATATAATGAATCTCCTGAATAACTAAAATATTAATAATAATATATATATATAAATATATATATATATATATATATATATATATATATTTATTCCGCCTGGCTCGACTAAAATAGGCAAGCAAATATATAAATATTATTAATATCTGGCCAATGATAACACAATGGATACACGCATAAGACTGTAGATTCTTTGGACTTCTGGTATAGACAAAGGACAGTAAGACAAATTGTAAAGAGATATATATTGTTGTAAAAAAATGGCAAAAGACAATACAATTTACTCTACATGCGACCCCAGATATATTAACCCCTAATGGGTGGATTTACAGCACCAATACCATACTGAGATAGAAAAATCACACAAGGAATGTACAATTAATCATGCAGAAAAGAAAAGAACCACACAAGTTAAATAGACACCCCAATATAATGCTAGACGTAATGGTTATGGTAGGCAATATAGCAATATCCCCTGATAGCACTAACCAGTGTTAGTTATGGCACAACATCAGTAGCAGCTCAGTTACCTGCCTGGGTCACTCCTCTATCCTCTCTCTGCAGTTCCTCTTAGTTGCCTCAGTGGATGGTCTTTCTCCTCAGCACTATCACAGGGCCCTTCTCATGTGCTCACACCGTCTCTCCTTCTCGCCTTCCTTCCTTCTGCCCCCCTACCACCTAAGGACCCAAAAGGGACTTTGATCTTCTGGTCTTCCTTTTCTTTGATCTTTTATGACCCTAGTTGCAAGTTTTACTCTTCTCCTAATCTGGCTTCCCTATCTCGTCTCTTCCTGCTGCATTGTTTGGAATTTATTACTTTATCGTCTCAGGATGCTCATACTATCTGCTTTGAATACCTCCTCTAGGCCTTCCTCCTGATGTTGTGCTATAAATTCTTTGCTGTGTGTTCCTATATTTATATAAGCAACATTATAGACAATTCTCTTCCAACTCCTATACCACTGTATATTTACATATGGTTCTGCCAATAATCACTCTTATCTACTGTCACATTTCCCTTTCACCTCAGCTCCCCTCAGTCTCTATAACACAGATCTTTCTCCTTCAGAGTCACTCTCACATCTCTCCTTTCCCTCCACTGGGGGTCGCCTTTATACCTTCTGTGGGTTTCCCACCTAAATTCATAATCCAATCCCAAGAGCTTACACTACACTTCATTACTGTCTGTCTTCTGGAATTTCTGAGGTAATTTCATTTCTTATCTAACACTCCCCTCTTGTGGTCATTTCCTGTAACTACATCGCTAAATAATTTCTTCTATTTAACTAATGGTGCTAGCCTCTTTTTATTATTTTATTTGGTTCCATATTCACTACCCATACAGGTTCTACACATGCATCCTGTAGTCTGTACTTCCTGTATAGTCTGCATTGCATTGCATTGTTTACAGTCTCTACATTGCGCAGGTATGTGCAGTGCCTCTGTCAAAGTGCTTCGGGATCCGGTTGCATTCTTCATATACTGTAAATGATTGGATTTGGGGCTCCATTGGTAATTTTTTTCATTTTTTAATAAAGCAATGCATACATAATATTATGAAATAATAAAAAATGGTTGTTGAACGCATCTGCAGTACAGGGGGAAACTTCACCTGGCAACTCCACCTTTGCAAACTCTTATGTCCTCCTCGCTCTATTGGCAAGACCTGGAAGAGGACTCTGGTCCATGTGACCTGACAGCTTAAGGTAAGCCTGGTCTCATCAAGGGAGTGAAGAGGAAGTAAGAGGAGCTTCCCCTCCCCTATTGATTTGGATCACTTTAATATCATTTGACTATTCTGGGTTTTGGTTTTTGCCCCCAGGAGAAATCCTGATCTGGGATGCCCCGCTCACCTCAACTCCTAAGGCTCATGCACAGCCTCTCATCCAATCAGTGCTCTCAGATCCGCTCCCCCCCCCCTTTGCCTAAGCCTTCGTCTAATGGAGCAGACCCGAGCACGCCGGCAGCCACATCCCCCACTATCCGCTACCAGGGAGCGTACCGACGCTGGAAATTCACAAATGCCTGGCTAAAGGGATAGCGGGGATGCGACCGCTGCTCGCGCATGCACCAGTAGACTGGGAAAGTGAGTGGGTGGGTTTCTGGGTGATCTGGGGGGTTTCACACAGGGGAGTGAATCTAGCAGCCCTGGAATCTTATAACTGGCTCTGGTTGTTGGTCCTCTTTAAGAGGCACTCTACTTTATAACCCTAACCCGCCGGCCGGTCAGCAATGACTAACTTTTTCCCTGCACAACTTTGTGGCATGGGGGACTCTAAAAACACCTGCACATGTGTGCCTGCCAAAAATCCACAGCAGGGATATCTGCTAAAGGCAAACGAAATGTGAAGGGTCTCTGCAAATCTTAATGAATTGCCCCTATTGTTTTTTTCGGCCGGTAGGAAAAATGGGATGAGAATGCTGAGATTGCCACACAAATAGACACAAACCTTATCTTGCCCCAAGTTGCTAACGTTATGGATTTGGCTAGAACTTTTGGATGGTCATGGAACACATGCCTCTCTCCCTAAAACCAGGATAAAATGCATCTGCCCTCCATATGTGCTTCCTATGGCTATGATAAGGTCCAGTTGGTCCTGACAGGACCTATAGGCTGCCAGCTACAGGACCTATAGGCTGCCCAGGCAGAGCCGGCTCTATGTTTGTGGGGGTCCTTGGGCAAGAGAGTCTTAGTGGGCCCCTAAGTAGTGAGTCACATGATGTCCCCTTTCAGCTCTGCTCGCTCAAATGGGTCATCTCATGCTGTTGATCGCACTCCAGTCTTTATTACCTTTCCTTTAGCCACCAATCATCCTCTACTCATTGCCTTCTCTACTGCCACCAAGCACCCTTCAGCCCTTACTGCTTGCTCCGGTGCTACTAAAAACTTTATCATTGAAAGACTTTATCATTGCTGTCAGCTGTCACCTGGTTCTCGCCACCTTCTGAGCTTCCATCAACTGCCCTCCATTCCATGCAACCTTTTCCAATGTTGCTGATCATCCCCTGTTGCTGAGCTCAGCCATGAGCAGGTCTGCACACAACACCAGGGATTTGGTGGTTCGGGTCCACTGTAAAATGGCCAAGTGTGAGCCAGACTGGGCCTCTGAAGATGCCAGGGGCCCTGACAATTTCCCAGGTTTGTCCTGTGCTTGCGCCGGCCTGACCGCAGGGTTACTGGGCAATTAGGAACTGCCCATCAGTGTAAACCCTGTCAAACTCTCAGAAGAACTACTTTTTTGGTCGGAAGTGGTTTTGGGTAACTGTTCATACTTAAGCTGTAAGTATCGAATTTATTGTTGAATTAATGTTTAATTTTTGAAGAAATTCTTTTATTAATGTCCACTGTGAGAATCGCAAAGAAAAAAAAATAGTCAGCCGCCTGTTAATTTTGCAAATGTCCATTATTCACAGAATAGACATACATAATTACATTCAAGTGACACTGCAATCGATCTTGTATCTGTGAATTACCGCAGTTTGCAAAGTAATAGACAGAAAGTGTGCTGTTTGGCAGCGCCTCACTTCTCGACACGTGTCTTCCTCTCTGGAATATTTGTTATGACCAGTCAAAGACATCTGCCACAAGTTACCTGTCTCCTCATTAGCCTCCTTTGATTTATGTTTAATTACTGCAAGCAGAATGTCTGGACGGGAAATTTACATTGCAGGTCAAAAAAATTACAAAAAAGAAATATTGTTCGTTTGAGTTTAGTTGGAGATGAGCTGAAAAACATAAGGGTTGATTCAGAGCCTGGTGAGAAAACTCACTTTGTTTTTAGGCGAGAAAATTGCCATTCACTTTTATTGTCTACCGTGGCGCTGATTCAGAGCCAGGTGAAAAATTTCACCTGGTAGACACTGAAAGTAAATGACAGTTTGCTCTCCTAAAAAAATGACATTTCTCATCAGGCTCTGAATCTACTTCATTGACAGACAGAGTAGTTGTTGTCCCCTAAAGGAATGCTTTCCAATAGATGACCAAAGTGGCCAAGAAAGTCAGGTCCCCACAGGGATGTTTCTCCAACAGGTGGCCATGGTGGGAAAACAAGTGAGAATTTTTACCAATAGGTGCCCAAATAAGTACGTAAGCTCTTAACAGGAACATTTTTCCACCAAGTGACCAAGCAAGTACGGTTTACACAGGGACATTTTTCCACCAGGTGGCCAAGATGGCCAAGCAAGCGAGGTCCACACAGTGATGCGTTCCCAACAGGTGGCCAAGACAGCCAAGCAAATGATGTTCACAAAGGAACAATTTTTATGGTGGTGTAGCGCTATTTGGGGGGGACACCCTACTCAAGACAGACTATGGTGCTAACCTGTTGGTAACAAAGAGAAGCTGAGCCCTCACTGAGTGGAAGAGTGGTTTAAATGTTTGGTGTGCTAGTGCCTCCACCAGAATAGGGCCCTTCCAACTAATAGGGAACACCTGTGTGGGAAATAGATGAAGTTGTCTAAGCAAAACAATACATTCACAGCAGAGGGACTACTGCTCCGAGCAACCATTTACCTAAGTCATTCACTGGCACAGTCAAGTATAACAGTACTAGGAACTTTATGTAGTAAAGGTTAACTTGCAAGTATAAAAGGACCATACACAGTATAACAACACAATGAAAGGTCCAGCTGGTGCTTTAGTTAGCCTGTGCACATATACCCAGGTATATAGATAGTCTATAGCTAAATACCTCCAGGAGAAAACCGATAAAGGATGCAAGCTGCAGGGGCCCCTGATGTTGACTCGAAGAGATGATTCACTGTTGACATACAGAAGTCTATGAGAAGATATGCAGCAGCAGTTGAAGCTTCTCCACAGGGCACACCGCAGCTGGACACGTGGGAGAATATGGTAGCTGTCTAGAAAGTGATTCAGGTTCCACTTTGAGGCTGTATATGTAGGTTGCAGCAGCACAGCTCCTGGCAGCAAGCCGTGTGCTCAGTTATCCTCACCATACAGGAAGTCTGTCATGTATATATAGTCTTTGATACCTACAGCCAGGGACTGCAAACCCCAACTTGCAGGGGCAGCAAGTGTACCATCATCATCTAGCGAGAAAGTGATCTGCAACAAGCCCTCTTCTCTAAGATCTCCAGCAGGCATGTAATGTTCCAGTTGAACATGATGCTGAGACTATGGGGGCAGAATATTGGGTAGAAGGGGTAAAGTAGGGCTGGGAGGGGACTCGAGGGACAGGGAGTGAAAGAGCACATTAGAAGGAGCAATGCACCAACAGAATATAGTGATTTCCAGCACAGGCTGTAGGTGGGGGTTAACACCCAGCCAACTGGCCTCAAAGCATTGCACACCAATGAGAATTCAGAATGAGAATTCTCGTTTCTCTCTCTTTTCTGGCTAGTTTGCCCCTGTCATGACTGTTGATAAGCCAGAGTGGGAACAATCTGGTTCAGAAGCTCGCATTAGGTACTCCAGAATACTGGATACAATAGCTCATTAGAGGCTAAACATGACATGCCACAGTTGATAACATGCTGAATTATTTAAGCCGGATCGTTTCAATCTCCGAATGGTGCAAACCAGAGTGAATCCAAGTTGAGTCAAGCTTTAGCCTGAATCTAAAGCCCATTAGTATCCATGACCCATGGCAGTGCCCTCATCAGCAGAGCTTATGCTAGTGAATATTGTACTTAATGCCTACCTGTGCTGAAATCTAGTATTGCAACTGTAATTTCGGTACGCAATATAAACCAGACAAGTCTCTCTCTCTCTCTCTGTACCAATGTTTCTATAGCTGGGGAACCTTAGGCTACAGGTACAGGTCCAAGTTAATTGCTACCTCCCCAATTACTGCTAGTCTATCACGTGTTCTAAGCAATGCCTTTCTGTTTTCTGTCTGTGAAACATTAACCAAGGTTGTTACATTAAGTCTGTAAAGAAAGTGGAGTTTCTGTGACTGCCTGAATGTGTTTTTCAGTGTCTTCAAAACAGCAGGATTCTTTCTTTGGTGGCAGTGATTTTGCAGTAACAATATCAATTTACTAGCCAAGCAGGGGAGAATCAGCCAACTGCACTCACACTGAGTGGTGTCGGAAGGGGTGGCGTTCAGTCCACCATTTGGTCTAACAATTAGTGATCCTACTAGAAAAAAATAGGTGTATGGCTATAGAAAAGGGTCTAAAAATCAGCAACAACACCTTCATGCAGCAAAACAGCAGGTTGCTGCAAGGGAGGTGAAGAAAAATGCCTTCATTTTACACTTAGCATGGGGCAAGTCTCTGGTCATGCAGGGAAAAAAAGAAAGATTACTTAACTGTCAGCCAGCAGGCTCAATTCAATGGAGTCATGCAAGCTTCAGCCCTCTGTTTTCAGCACTCTTGGCTCCGGTGCTTCTCTCCTGGCTTCACTGAACGTCCCTGCTGCCAGTCATATAAGAGCAGGCTTCCTCAACGATTTGCCACAGAGGACCCACCAGGGGGGGCTACACTCCACAGGACTCTGTAATGTCTAGTCTGTGGGCTGGTCTCTTTAAATCAGACCAACATCCATTTTATACAAAATAAGATGGGCATTAGGCACTCTTGTACTTAGAACAGGGGTGCCTACGGATCAGGGGTGGATTATGAGGGGGTGCAAGGGGTGCGAGCCTCGGGGCCTCCACCACTTGCCCTGCAACCTTTGGGCTATGGTCTGGTCTAGGAGGCTTTTTACTCTTTGGTCTGATGGGCCACGCGGCCAGCAACAAAGGCGGCATAAGGGACGTGCCTGGGCAAGCCTTTTATTGGATTTGTAGACCTGCAGCCAAAGCCATCACATGGCAGGACAGAGAGTGTAGAGTAGCAAAGCCGCCGTCAGCAACGTTACAGTGATGGGTGCGTGTAGAGCTGTCAATCGATGGCCACTCACTGCACATAAGCCACCAAGCACCAAGCATCCCATGCAAGCCCCTGTTTTCTTGCTCTCCCTGCAAAACCAGACACCGCATTTGGCCACCAATGGTTACTTTGTCCTGATACTGATAAAAGAACTCTGGAGGGGCGGTCAAAGAGAATTTAAGAAATCCAAGGCTTTAGGAGGGTTATGCGCAGGGAGGCATTGCTAGCCAGGGTGCCACTCATGCTGTGATCAAAGGGTGTTGGGTCACTTTATATCAATCAGCCCCTCCCACATATCCATGAACGTTGTGCTTAAAAATTCCAGATTCCCCATTTTACTCCGCACACAAAAAAAATAATGCTGAATGGTTGCCATGTGATAGTGTCAGTACTGACTCATCCTAAATTAATATATCTCTTGAATTAAGCAAAAGCTCCTTTAATAAATGTAATGTCACATAGCGCTGCAAACACTCATTACAGGTAATTTATTTTCTCTACACAGCAATAAAAATAATGGCAGGTATTTTCCAAATGCGGAAACAGGTAAATGCACCTTTCTTGGCTTTGATGAATAACACAATAATTAGCATGCAAGTTGTCAGAAAGCTCCATGAAATTTCCCAAGCCTGTTATTGAATTGTGAGCTAAGGATTTGAGGGCTTTGTTGTAAACCTTTTTATTGGTTCTGCTCTTTTTTTTGTTCAAGTGTGCAGGGTGTTCCAACAGTGAGGAAGAAGAAACCTTACTTTAACTCTTGAAGGCAATGTTAAAGAGGAACATCAGACCTAAAATAGTAAGGGGCCAATTCCTCCTGTTTGCCCCCTATTTACCATTTAGTAGCAGACATCTGACTGCCTCAGGGCCCGATCCTCACCATGTCTTACACTTAACCGGCCACAACTGACAAGTGCGGCCTTGTGCTCATCAATGTCCCACAGTGATCTCGCAGCTTAGCGAAGTCTCACAGGATTTGTGCCTGATGGGATGCAAGATGGTGCTGCCCGTCAGAAGGTTGTCCGGAAATCAAGGGACACAGAGGATGGATCCCCCGGTGAGGTGAGCAAATACTGCCTAAAGGTAAAACCGGAAGGGGGGGCATCAGATCAGTGAGGTTTGGGGGAGGATTTAAAAAAAAGTTTAATGGTTATATATTTCACAATTACCAGCTGCTGCCAGCAGATGGCGGCCCTAAATGCAAGACTGTTCAAGATTGCTTGTCGGCTGTGAAAGAAAAGCAGAGGAATTAGATTATATAAATTGTAAGACAGCAAGTGACACCTGGTTGGAGTGGACTGGGAACAAAATCAGCTTGGAATCTTGACACTCTTGACTGACCACAACCCTCCAATCAAGGGTGGATACAGACAGTCCTGGCTCTATAATCTTGGATGGTAACCCATTTTTGTGTCCACCGATCATGCACTGATCACCCACCCCCTCACCCCAGCAACCCGGCGCCAGTGTAGGATGCCCCAGGAGTAGGCTAGCAGCCATGCCTGAAATCTTTTCGATTCTAGGGTCCATCCACGAGGGTTTTAATCTGCATTAAAGCAATGATTGGTCCCTGTCCCATTTAGGAATGCCCCGCTGTGTGAAACACCCCAGATCGCCTATCTCCACTTTCCATCATTCCCATGGTGCATGCGCAGGGGCTCATCCAATCAGTGCTTTATACCATGCATACTAATGCACCACAAAAGGCTGTTCTTTTGAACTGCGCATTAGCATATCAAACTTCGTCGACTGCATCCCTGATCCCTTTGTGGTGTGCGTGCTTCTGTGTGTCCGGCCTATCTAAATGGCTGACCATGGGAGCGCACCCAGCTGGCGGGATGCTGGGGATGTGATCGAGATATGGGATTGGTGGAAAGGATAGGGGTTTATGGGCCAATCAGGGGGGTTAATACAGTGGGGCATCGAGATGCCCCAGGGGCATCTAGTCAACAGGCCCTGGAGTTTAAAAAACTCCAGGACCAGCTGTGGGGGGTATTTAAATACCTTGTCCATGCACACACTAACTTCCCCCCACCTTATCCCACTTGGGGGACAGTCAGTGTAAAATGAGTCATTTCAAAGCATCTCAACTGTGGAACTCTTTCCAGGAGTTTTCTGTTCTTTTAATAATCATCACCACTTTTCTAAAACATCATGTAGCAGCTGGACTGGACAGGCGAGACATGTAAAGCATTTTTTTGCCATTAACTCCCCTGTCCCTGCTGCTCCCGGACCCGCACATGCCCCTGCGATCAACATCGCTGTTATGATGTCTGTATCGAAGGCTCAGATGTCGGGATCTGTGATGCAATGGGAGATCTGGGCTTAGGGAAGCACTGTCTATCACTGAGTGGGGCCCTTCGTGACATTAGTTGCCATGCAGGTGGTCTGGATGAGGCAGATTCTGCCTCTCCTCGCACAGCCTGGCGACAAGGTTGCGTAGCAACCAGCCGCGCTGGTCGGGGCCGCGAGGGTGCCAGGAAGGTCGAGCGCTGCGCAAGCCGGCTCGCTCCCAGTTTTCGGGGGGGGCTTCTGAGGCTAGGGAGGGACCACAATTACATATTGTCAGGTCCCGTGGGACACCCACCTTCCAATAAACCAGCAACCCCCAATCTCCGCTGCTTTCTTCACCTATAGTAAGCCCCCGTTTGCCGGGACGCTAGACACGCCTCACCGGACACGGTTGCCCCCAGGTCTTGTTAGCACAAAGGATGCTGATTTATGCAGGGGAAGGCAGATGAACCAGGAACTAGACTGAGTAGCTATAAACGGACAGGGGTCATACACGGGTGGTCAATCCGAGGAGGCACGGTACAGAAGGGTTTAGACGGGAGAGTAGTCAGGGCAAGCCAAGGGTCACAACGGGAGGTCAGAAGTTCACGGTACAGAGGAGCAGGCAGAATCGTGGTCAAAGAACAGGCAAGGTCGGTCCAGGCGGCAATCAGGGATGGTCAAAACACAGCAAGATTCACAGGGAAAAAGGTATCCAAAATCGCACCCAGTAGCACGCTATAACGGGCAAGGATTGACCGCAGGGGGAATACTTTTATATGATGGGGACTAACTGGATTGGCTGAGGAGGGGGAATGTGGTGATTGGTGCAACATGGGAACCTTGGGCTGATTGCCCAGTTTAAATCAAAAGGGCGTTTAGCCCAGTGTACCTTGGGCTCATTGGCCCATCTAATTAAGGGCTCATTGGCCCACGCTGATTACCTCCGGCGGGCGCGCTGTGTGCAGCGCCGCCGGAGGGCATATACAGGAGCCTGACGCGCGCACGCGCGTAACCGAAGCAGCACGCCGGGAGCGCGCCGAGCAGAGAGCGACGCGGCCGCTCCCGACGCCGCCGAAGAGGAGGCCGCCCGAGCAGCCGCTCGCGACGGACAGAGCCGAGCGGCTGCTCGCGGCGGAAACAGCCGAGCGGCGGCCGGAAAGGACAGACGCCGGCCCGCCGCCGGCTGCACAGGACGCCCAGCCCGCGTTCTTGCCGCGGGAGAGGAGTCGACGAGGGACCGGCGGACAGGTGAGGTGGTTCCCGTGACACTACCCCCCCCTTCACGAGGGGCCTCTGGACCCTTACCAGGCTTATCCGGATTCTCACGATGGAATCTATTAATAAGGGTCTTGGCATGGACATCCTTGGCCGGTACCCAACACCTTTCCTCAGGACCAAAACCCTTCCAATCTATTAAATACTGTAAAGAGTTTTGAAGCACCCGAGCATCGAGTATTCTATTTATTTCGTATTCAGGCTCATCTCCCACTATGATCGGAGGAGGAGATGACACCTGAATATTTTTGGCAGATTTAAACAAAGAAACATGAAAGGTCGACGGAATTTTCATGGATAAAGGTAACTTGACCTTAAAGGTAACATCGCTCAGTTTGTTAACAATAGGAAAAGGACCAATGTATTTAGGGCCTAACTTAGACGAGGGTTGTCTAAGGGCAATATTTCTGGTAGATACCCAGACCCAATCACCCACCTGAAATGGTGGTTCTTGTGATCTATGTCGGTCCGCAAAAACTTTATAAGTTCTGGAGGCTTTCTTTAAGTTAGTCTGTATCTCAGACCACACCTTAGTCCTCTCCCGTAGCCATTCCTCCAAGGCCGGCAAGTTGGAGGAAGGACCAGAGAAGGATGATGCCTTAGGATTCCTACCATAATTACAAAAGAAAGGCGAAAACTTAGTAGATTCACTAGGCGCATTGTTAAAGGCAAATTCTGCAAATTCGATGAATTCCGCCCATTGTTCTTGGCGGTCGGACACGAAACAGCGTAAATATTGTTCTAAACACTGACTGGGGGTGATAGGCTGTAGAGAGAGAAACTTTAATACCTAAGCGATTACAGAAGGCTTTCCAGAAACGGGACACAAACTGGACTCCTCGATCCGAAACAATATTCTGCGGTAGACCATGGAGGCGAAAAACATGTTTTATGAATAGTTGTACTAAGTCGGGTGCCGACGGAAGTTTAATCAGTGGAATAAAGTGTGCCATTTTACTAAAGCGGTCCACCACCACCCAAATTACAGTATTACCCTGCGACGGAGGTAGCTCAACAACAAAGTCCATGGATATGTGAGACCATGGCTCACTGGGGATTTCTAAAGGAACCAATAATCCCGCTGGGGACCCATGGGTAGTCTTACTCCGGGCACATACAGGACATGCTTCGACAAAGGCGGAGGTATCGCGTCTGATGGTGGGCCACCAGACATGACGTTTGGCGATGGCCAAGGTCTTCCGAACACCTAAGTGACCGGCAGACTTGGCATCATGAAGTTCTTGTAAAACGGCAAGACGTAAGTGAGGTGGAACAAATAAACATTCGGAGGGTTTGCCAGGAGGGGAATCAACCTGGAATGGCATTAGCGAGCTAGACAAGTCAGGGAGAAGAGCGGCCACAACACAACCTAAAGGTAGAATCGATTCAGGAGGACCGCCCTGGTCCTTACAATCCCCGAAGTTACGAGATAGAGCATCAGCTATGGCATTCTTCTTCCCTGGTTTATAGGTAATGATGAAATTGAATCGAGAAAAGAAGAGTGCCCAGCGAGCCTGACGGGAGTTGAGTCTCTTAGCGGACTCTAAATATTCTAGATTCTTGTGATCAGTATATACAGTGATAGGGTGTAGGGAACCTTCTAGCCAGTGACGCCATTCTTCAAAGGCCAGTTTTATACCCAATAGTTCCCTATTCCCAACATCGTAATTGCGTTCGGCGGGCGAAAATTTACGAGAGAAGAATGCACAAGGATGCAGTCTCTCAGGACTGCCTGAATACTGAGAGAGGACCGCTCCTACTCCCAATTCCGAGGCATCTACCTCTAACAGGAATGGAAGCTGGGTATCGGGATGTATCAAAATGGGAGCGGAGGTGAAGGTTTCTTTTAGTATTTGAAAGGCGTTTTTTGCTGAGGGAGGCCACTCCTCAACAAAAGCGCCCTTACGAGTGAGATCTGTCAAAGGACTCACTATGGACGAGAAACCCCTTATAAATTGTCTGTAAAAATTCGCAAATCCTAAAAATCTCTGAAGCGCTTTTAGGGTTCTAGGTTGTTCCCACTCCATTATAGCAGAAACTTTGGAGGGATCCATCACTAACCCACGCTTGGAGATTATATATCCTAGGAACGGAATTTCAGACACTTCAAATACGCATTTGGAGATTTTAGCATACAGACGATTCTCCCGTAATCTCTGCAACACCGCTTTGACATGTTGACGGTGCTCCACCAGGGAACGGGAAAAAATCAGTATGTCATCCAAATAGACCACCAGAAATTGACCTAGAAAATCACGAAATATGTCATTGACAAAATCTTGGAACACAGCAGGAGCATTACATAAACCGAATGGCATTACTAAATATTCATAATGCCCATCCTTAACATTGAAGGCTGTCTTCCATTCATCCCCCTGACGAATGCGAATAAGGTTATATGCCCCTCGAAGGTCTAACTTGGAGAAGACTTGAGCTCCAGAGACCTGATTAAAAAGGTCATTGATTAAAGGTAGCGGATACCTATTCTTTACAGTAACCTTATTTAACCCTCGATAGTCTATACAGGGGCGTAACCCGCCGTCCTTCTTCTCGACGAAGAAGAACCCGGCACCGGCAGGAGAGGTAGATGGACGGATAAATCCCTTCTGGAGGTTCTCAGTAATATAATCTTTCATAGCCTGCTCTTCAGACCGTGTGAGATTATATATTTTCCCTCTAGGGGGCATAGTACCTGGGAGTAACTCGATAGGGCAGTCGTAGGCCCTATGGGGTGGAAGAATATCAGCGGACTTTTCTGAGAATACATCTGCCCAATCTGCGTAGACTGGAGGTAAACCATCAAGGATGACAGGTGTGGACCTAAGGGATATGGAGAAGCAATGATCCTGACAGGAAGGACTCCATTTTACAAGGTCCCCAGACCTCCAATCTATCACTGGGTTATGGGCCTTTAACCAGGGAAATCCCAATACAATAGGGGATACGGGACTTTCAATAATAAGAAACTCTATTTCTTCCGAGTGGGCAGATCCTACGGTTAAATTTACCCAAGGAGTCTTGTAGGAGACCAACCCTCCCTCAATGGGCTTATTGTTGACCGCCAGGACCCGAAGGGAATTTTCTAATGGAATTAACGGAATTCCAAGAGTGGTGGCAAGTGATCTATCCAGGAAATTGCCAGCCGCTCCACTATCAATGAAGGCGGAGGCAATAGTCCGGGAAGGACCCCAAGAGAGTGTAACGGGTAGGAGTACTCGATTATCAAGAGGGAACGATACCTGACCGCCTAGACGAAGTCCCTCAGCAGGATCTAGGCGCTGTAGTTTCCCGCCACCGGAGCCTTGTTTGGGCAGCTCTTGGCGAAATGACCTGGATTTCCACAATAGAGGCAGAGGCCTTGGGATCTGCGCCGAACCTTCTCTGCCTGAGAGAGATGGGTTGCTCCAAGCTGCATCGGTTCTTCAGGTGACAAGGGAGAAGAGGAAGCGGCTGCCCCCCTTAAGCTTGGTTCTTGGCGTGAGGATCCCCAAGGTTGGTCCTTGCCTCTTTCCTGGCGTCTCTCTCTGAGACGTCGATCCACCCTAATGGCCAGCTGCATATACTCATCCAGACTCTTAGGCAGAGGATAATTTACTAGGATATCTTTGATATTCTCAGAGAGTCCAATCCTAAATTGACTACATAAAGCTGGGTCGTTCCATTTGGAATCTATAGCCCATCGCCGGAATTCTGCGCTGTATTCCTCCGCAGAGCGTTTGGCCTGTCTTAGATTCCGTAACTTAGAATCCGCTGTTGCAGCCCGATCTGGGTCAGCATATAAGAGTTCCATCGCTGAGAAAAATGAAGTGACCGACTGTAAAGCTTCATCAGTCGGAGCTAAACCAAATGCCCAAGTCTGAGGGTCACCCTGGAGAAGTGAAATGACCAGGCCGACACGTTGAGACTCTGATCCAGTCGCGTGGGGTCGAAGGCGGAAGTAGAGCTCGCAAGAGTTCTTGAAGTTGGAAAACTTCGCCCGATCCCCGAAGAATTTTTCCGGTAGAGGAATCTTGGGCTCGATGGCTGGGCCAGGTTCCACTGGCGCAGGAATCTGACGACTCTCCTGAGTTGCCACTCGCTGGGCCAGCTGGTTGATGGCGGTGGCCATAGCTTGAACTTGCTGTATTAGTTCTTCCATCTAGGAAAGTTATGTTGGCCCGTTATAATGTCAGGTCCCGTGGGACACCCACCTTCCAATAAACCAGCAACCCCCAATCTCCGCTGCTTTCTTCACCTATAGTAAGCCCCCGTTTGCCGGGACGCTAGACACGCCTCACCGGACACGGTTGCCCCCAGGTCTTGTTAGCACAAAGGATGCTGATTTATGCAGGGGAAGGCAGATGAACCAGGAACTAGACTGAGTAGCTATAAACGGACAGGGGTCATACACGGGTGGTCAATCCGAGGAGGCACGGTACAGAAGGGTTTAGACGGGAGAGTAGTCAGGGCAAGCCAAGGGTCACAACGGGAGGTCAGAAGTTCGCGGTACAGAGGAGCAGGCAGAATCGTGGTCAAAGAACAGGCAAGGTCGGTCCAGGCGGCAATCAGGGATGGTCAAAACACAGCAAGATTCACAGGGAAAAAGGTATCCAAAATCGCACCCAGTAGCACGCTATAACGGGCAAGGATTGACCGCAGGGGGAATACTTTTATATGATGGGGACTAACTGGATTGGCTGAGGAGGGGGAATGTGGTGATTGGTGCAACATGGGAACCTTGGGCTGATTGCCCAGTTTAAATCAAAAGGGCGTTTAGCCCAGTGTACCTTGGGCTCATTGGCCCATCTAATTAAGGGCTCATTGGCCCACGCTGATTACCTCCGGCGGGCGCGCTGTGTGCCGCGCCGCCGGAGGGCATATACAGGAGCCTGACGCGCGCGCGCGCGTAACCGAAGCAGCGCGCCGGGAGCGCGCCGAGCAGAGAGCGACGCGGCCGCTCCCGACGCCGCCGAAGAGGAGGCCGCCCGAGCAGCCGCTCGCGACGGACAGAGCCGAGCGGCTGCTCGCGGCGGAAACAGCCGAGCGGCGGCCGGAAAGGACAGACGCCGGCCCGCCGCCGGCTGCACAGGACGCCCAGCCCGCGTTCTTGCCGCGGGAGAGGAGTCGACGAGGGACCGGCGGACAGGTGAGGTGGTTCCCGTGACACATATCAAATGTATTTTGTACTCTTGTATTCTTGTTGAAAGTATTCACTTGTTGTTCACTTGTGTTTGTGAACAATGTTGTGACACTGGCTCCACCCAGGAAATTAGGTCACTGGAGCCAGTGAACAATGATGTGACACTGGCTCCACCCAGGAAGTGAGGTCAGACATAAAACAATCAACCTCTACCTGCCCCTTATTGGTTCTTCTAGGTGTATAGGGGGATGTGTATGGTGTTCTGTTTCTTTCATGTGGATACACTGCCTTGAGGATGGGGCATGTTGACTCCCCGAAATGTTGGCTGTATTTGGTGTATTTGAAACACTTTGGAATCTAATTCTTTTTGACTTAACTCTCGATGTGCTGTTTTTTTTGGGGGGGGGGGGGGTCTGGATATTGCGATGCCCCTGCGAGCCATGGCACTCATTCATTATTTGCATTAGAAGTGTGTGGGAACATACGGACATACTTGAAGCATTTTTTTAGAATGCAGCAATTTTTGTCACAAGGGGAGCACAAGCTGGCAATAACTGAGGTGATCAATAAAGAGGGGCGAACTTTGCTAGTTTTGGTTCCCAAACCTGAACACGAACTTCAGCATCCTGACCGAACATGGAAAAGCTGGTTTATGGTTGCTCAACCTGCTTCACCTAAGAGTGCAGCAGCAGGAAGCTGCTGTAACTCATCTGAGCCCCGATCCGTGGTCCCTGGTCAGTGGTGGCGTTCCTTTAAAATGGTCCATGGCCGGGGCCAAAGAAAGGTGGCTGTCGCTGCCCATGAGTGAGCAAACTCCTAGTGCCAGCACTGCCAGCTGTTTTCCAGCAACGCTTCCTGCTGCATACCCTGTGCCATACCCCATGATTTCAGTGGGGACTGGGTTCCGAACTTTTATTCGGCCGAACTTGGCAGATCCTGATAAGGGTTCTCTCATCCCTAGCTATCAATAGAAATGGCATTTTCTTATTAGCAGAGAATGGAGAGTTTGATAGGACGCCTAATCATTTTGCCTTTAGTTATCCTTTAATCTGTCTTTAAGACCCCAACATTTTAATTCTTCCTTGGGATCATAATCAAGCAGTCTTTCCCCAATGTTGCAGCAATACAGCCCACATTCTGTAAGTGAAAAATAGTAAATAAAACAGCTATTGTAGATTATTATAGAAATGGTGGAATAGCAATATTTCCAGTGTTGCCCCGAGGCACTTCCTTTCCGAGGCCACAGCAATCAAAGTCAAGTCCCCAGCCCCCCTCCCCTGCAGCAATGATAACGCTCATCATGGCCATTTGTGGATCAACATCTTGAAATCAATCTTTTGCTCCCGCTCCTCTAAGTAATGATGGATACTGATCTTCCCACATAAAATTATTTTCATGCCATTGTTGTGACATAGAAAACACCATGAGCTTTAAATATGGAAGCGGTGGAGGTTGAAATGCCCATAGCTGGCTGATATATTTTTTAACTCTATATTTAGTATTTCCAATGATAACATTACATTGTTTCTGCAACCTTCCATGAGTGTTTCCATAGGAAAAGATCTTACAGGGGTATACGGTATACTTTCCCCTACATGGTCTCCCCCTCCAAATCTCTGCAAAAAACCCTCTGCACCACTGCACAACCTCATGAACACTGAGGCTAAGGAGGACCCTAGACCAGGGGTGTACATAGTCCTGAAGGGACCCCATGGCCAACCCCACTCCCTTGGATGGACATTCACCAGCCACTGGTGTGAGGCAAGGAAGGTGCATGGCGTGTGCATGAAGAAGAGGGCAGCACACGAACATAAGGGATACATGCAGTGCGTACAAGGTGATGAGCACTGTGCACGGCAAAGACAGAGTGCAGCATGTGCATGGAGGTGAGCGCTGGGGCCAGTAGAAGGCAGCATAGAGGAAGTAGGTAGGTAAATATCACCAGTGTGAATGGAGTGAGCGATTTAGGGGGTTTCACACAGTGGTACACCCCGAATTGGGATTCTTCAGGGCAAGAACCAATCACCAGGAGGTTAATTTTAAGCCAAGCTATCACACAGAAATTGTTGCTGTAGGTGGGCCCAAAAATTCTAGATGGCGACCCTGATTAGGGTGGCTCCTTGCCCTCTGGCAATAAGCCGCAGGAAACCAAAAATGAACTCTAAACCTAATGGCAATAAATATCCAGCAAGCAGCTGACCTGATACCTGTCTTGTGTGCCTATCCCCATTTTCTGCAGTGTAGGGCAGGCTATAACAGGGCTCTAAAGTTTGCCCTTTTTGCAACTTCATTTTACCAGCACCATGCAAAAGGTGGTCCTACAGCTACGCTGTCCCTTGTAGCTCTCTTCATGAGCAAGCACAGCAAGCCACAGCTGTCTCTGACTACAGCAGAGCATGCTCAACACTCATAAATCTGCTCCATAACATGCCCTTCCCAGCTCAGCCATCAGCCAGAAACGAAAGCAAAAAAGTTTCAGTTTCAGTTTCGCCTAGAATACAGTGATTTACATATAATCAAAGATTTTCAGGTTTTGAAATGGCTTATTTTATAACATTCCAAAGAGGGATAAGTGGGGAAAAAGTTAGTGTGTGCCTGGACAGGGACAATGAAGGGACGTTCCAGGCAAAGGGTTACATTATTCTGCTTTCTGCTCTCCCTATGCTTGCTGTCAGGAGTTGCATCTTTCAGTCGCCTTTCATTCAGCTTTATTTCAACCTCCCAGTGAACTCCCTCGCTTTTGCAGGGCCTCCCAGCAACAGGTGAATCCATACATGCATGTTTCAATGTAAGGGTCCCCTCAGAGTCAGATTTCAATTAATTTTGGAGGACCCGAAAAAATAAGTCAACAGAAGGGAGCAAGTTCTATAGGGTTTATCAGGGAATGCAAAGTGATAGGGATAGTAGGAGGTGGGACCTGCAGTAATAACACATTGGTAGCATATCTTAGTGATGCCACCAATTAGCCCCCTATCCCTTACAATGACAATTTTACAGCCATTTTACAACATCAATGTTGAGTTCCCCATTGACGTCTATGGAGTTCAGGGTCCAGTTCTGATCCCAAATATTTTTTTAATGTTCGGCCAAAGACCCATGGGTCTGCTCATTCCTGATTATGTTCAGTTGTAAAATATTTAGAGTTCAGACTGGGCAATCAAAAGTAAAAGCTTTGATCCAAAGACAATAACATGCGTATTGCCACTTTTGACCATATTTTTTCTTGGGTCCAGGTCATGCATAATGGATTCTGAGAAAGGTGCTGCATTACGGTTTTGTCATTTTTGTACTACGAGTCTTGACTGTAGGCAACCATGACAAAAAGTCCAAAGTCTCAACATATAAACACAGAGACAACCACCATCTGTATCTACATCTGACCCTTGCCTTGCTGACCTTCATCATTCTACTTAGTGCAGGCATTTATTGGAAAGCTCTTGATATGCGCGGTGGTCTAAGTGGTTAAAGTGCAACAGAAGAACAATCCATATCAGAGAAAGCTTGCTCTGCAGCGATGCCAAAAACTAAGAACAAAATAATTGAGCCCCTAGATGAAATTGCAAACAAGTTTTGTATTCCTCTAATCCTCACGATCTACAGAGGATTTTCCCGGACTGACAGCTAGAGTCGGCGCCAATTTAATGAAACACTTGTTAAAATGCCAGTGGCTAAATCAGGCTATAAGAAAAAAGAAATAAAGTGAAAGTTTAGCTGGTCATGAGGGTTAAGGCAAAATACATAACGAACCATACACTTAATCTCTTCCAGCTTGTTCAGAATAAGAAACGCCTTAACTTCAAGGGAACAGTAAGAACAGGAGGTGAGCCAGGAAAACAAGGGGTTTGGACACTTCCAGTTTTGTACTTTAGAGAAAACTCAATTATTAAACATACAATTAGGTAAAGCATGCCTAAAGGCAAATCTATGGACATGTGTTCCTATAAAAAGGTCTCTACCCAGGCCATCAACACATATGCCTATAAACCTGCCTATAGCTATGCCTATCAACACATCTGCCTATTAACCTGCCTATAGACTTGCCTATCAACATACCTGCATAAAAACTATAGACATGCCTATTAACCTGCTTATAGACATGCCCATCAAAATGTCTTCCTATAAAACCTACCTATACACATGCCTATCAACATATCTGCCTATATCTGCCTATACACCTGCCTATAGCTATGCCTATCAACATATCTGTCTATAAATCTGCTTATAGTCATGCCTATCAACACATCTGCCTATAAAACTGCTTATAGACATGCCCATCAAAATGTCTGCCTATAAACCTACCTAGAGACATGCCTATATACATGCCTGTCAATATATCTGCCTATAAACCTACCTATGCACATGCCTATCAACATATCTGCCTATAGACCTACCTATATACATGCCTATCAACACATCTACCTATACATTTGCCTATAGACATACATATCAACACATCTGCCTATAAACATGCCTATAGCTATGCCTATCAACACATCTGCCTATAAACATGCCTATAGCTATGCCTATCAACACATCAGCCTATAAACCTGTCTATAGCTATGCCTATCAACACGTTTGCCTATAAACCTGCCTATAGCTATGCCAATCAACACATCTGCCTATAAACCTGCCTATAGACATGCCTATCAACACATCTGCCTATAAACCTGGCTATAGCTATGCCTATCAACACATATGCCTATAAACCTGGCTATAGACATGCCTATCAACACATCTGCCTATAAACCTGCCTATAGCTATGCCTATCAACACATATGCCTATAAACCTGGATATAGACATGCCTATCAACACATCTGCCTATAAACCTGGCTATAGACATGCCTATCAGCACATCTGCCTATAAACATGGCTATAGACATGCCTATCAACACATCTGCCTATAAACCTGCTCATAGATATGCCCATTAACACATCTGCCTATAAACCTGCCTATAGTGCCTATCAACACATCTGCCTATAAACCTGCCTATAGATATGCCTATCAACGCATCTGCCTATAAACCTGTCTATAGACATGCCTATCAACACATCTGCCTATAAACCTTCCTATAGACATGCCTATCAACACATCTGCCTATAAACCTGCCTATAGCTATGCCTATCAACACATATGCCTATAAACCTGCCTATAGACATGCCTATCAACACATCTACCTATAAACCTGGCTATAGACATGCCTATCAACACATCTGCCTATAAACCTGGCTATAGACATGCCTATCAACACATCTGCCTATAAACCTGCTCATAGATATGCCCATTAACACATCTGCCTATAAACCTGCCTATAGTGCCTATCAACACATCTGCCTATAAACCTGCCTATAGTGCCTATCAACACATTTGCCTATAAACCTGCCTATAGATATGCCTATCAACGCATCTGCCTATAAACCTGCCTATAGACATGCCTATCATCACATCTGCCTATAAACCTGCCTATAGCTAT
The DNA here is from genome assembly GCA_027917425.1 of Gastrophryne carolinensis. NCBI lineage: Eukaryota > Metazoa > Chordata > Amphibia > Anura > Microhylidae > Gastrophryne > Gastrophryne carolinensis. The sequence goes on from CM051243.1 coordinate 90,427,424, forward strand.
GCCTATCAACACATATGCCTATAAACCTGCCTATAGACATGCCTATCAACACATCTGCCTATAAACCTGCCTATAGCTATGCCTATCAACACATATGCCTATAAACCTGCCTATAGACATGCCTATCAACACATCTGCCTATAAACCTGCCTATAGCTATGCCTATCAACACATTAGCCTATAAACCTGCCTATAGATATGCCTATTAACACATTTGCCTATAAACCTGCCTATAGATATGCCTATCAACACATCTCCCTATAAACCTTCATGCCTATAGGCAAGCCTATTTACAGACTACAAGCATGACGAGACACCATCTTGGTATTGTTTCATATTGCACACTGAGATTAAGGCTCTTTAATTGGAGGCTACTATGGGGTCTAAAGAGCTGTGCACGGAATGTGAATCTGATAAGCCGTTTCGGGTATACCAGGGGGTGGAACATGGTTGCTGATAAGCTGTGGAGATTCTAAGGAGAATGTTTGGAAATATACAGACTCATTTTAGAATGATATTGAATATGAGAAGTAAGCTGCAGGCATAACATTGTGTTATATTATGTATTGTGATCATTTTTAAAACCCTTTGTTCTTTACTTGCATGTTTTGTTCATCGGTTTCTAAGTTGATTTGTTTTTTCAAGTGTGTTATTTATCGTTTCAGGTATACTATAATACAGGCTATAGGCAAACCTAAAACATTTCAATTAAATTAATATCCATGCTACAAACACAATCTTACATTCAAATTAATGATTCTCATTTCAACTTAAATGATATATTTTCCTATGTGACCAAATGTCTGTGTATTCTTAAAGTAGAACAGAACCAAACATGGCCACCTTTCCCCATTCCTATGGCACATGCGTGGCCTCTTGTCCAATCAGCGCGCTCGCCTGAGGTGAGCGGATCTGAGAGTACTGGCCGCCGCATCCCCCACTACCCTCTAACAGGGAGCATGCCCGCACTGGCTATTCTCAAATACTTGGCACAGGCACGCACCCTGCTAAAGGGATAGCAGGGATGCAGCCACTGCTTGCACCGGTAGACCGGTAGAGAAGGTGAGTTTCAGGTGACCTGGGGGGGTTCACACAGAATTGGGATGCCCCGGGGGGGAGGGAATATAGTGAACCTGGATTCTTATAGATTCCAGAGCCGCCAGGCATGGGCTTTGGTCCACTTTAAAGATCTCCTAACTTTCCTATGAATAAGATAGATGAGGTGAGTGAATAGCGGCGTTCTGGGGGGTTTTGACACAGTTGGGCATCCGGATTTGGGATGCCCTGGGGAAAAGCCAGCTGCCATTCCCGGGCCAGACTACATGGGTTTTGTTCTGTTTTCACACAATGGAGCATCCCATTTCAGGATGCCCCTGGGAGAGGGAATCAGCCAGCCCAGGAGTCTCATTGGGATTCCCCGCTGTGTGAAACCCCCCAGAACACTGCTATTCACTCACCTCTTTCTTGTTCCAGTGGCACATGTGCGGGCTCTCATCCAATGAGAGTCGTTTGCTGTGACTATGATATTCGGCAGGTGGCTCTCATTGGATGAGAGCCCGTGCATGCGCCCTTGGAATGAGAAAGAGGTGAGTGAAGAGTGGCATTTTGGTGGATTTCACACAGCGGGGCATCCTGAATAAGGAAAAGCCAGCAGCCAGCCCTGGAATCTCATAGGGCCAAACCATATGGGTTTTGTTACTCTTTCACACATCCCTGTTCAGGATGCCCCAGGGAGAGGGAATAAGCCTGGTTTTGCTCCACTTTAATAAGCTTATCCACCAAAAGCTGAATGCTTTCTAAGGTGGGTAAGCTTAATTTCATTCATAAATTGAACAATCACCTGAAGGTGATGAGGAGGGTGAGAGCGGCTTCTGGCTGACATAAACCACTCCCATTTAATGTGGACCAAAACCCACCCTGGAGTCTATGAGACTCAAGAGCAGGCATACTCGCTCCCACCCGGATGCATCCAGATTCAGGATCCCCTGCTGTGTGAAACCCCCCAGGACCCCCGGAAACTCACCTTCTTTCCCAGTCCAAGAGCACATGCACAAATAGCCGTTGCATCCCCGCTATTCCATTAGCAGGGCACATTGTTAAATGGTAGTGGGGGATGCGGCCGGCAGTGATTCGCTCACCTTAGACAAGCTCTTGAATGAAGGGGCAGATGCTGATCCGAGCATGCGGACTGGACGAGAGGCTGCGCATGCGCCGTAAGACAGTGGAAGGGTAAGTAAGATCAAGCGACTGGGGGATTTCACACAGCGTCCCCAATTGGGGTAACCCGGGGGCAAAGACCAAAACCCAGTCAAAATCCTGGGTTTTGGCCCACTTTAACAAGTGCAGAATGGTTGAAAAATAGTACACACTACATAACATATGGCACCTAACATAACAGCACAAGTTACCCTCTATGCAATGATGGCCAGCGCATTCAGCAGCCTCTGGGTGGGGGGGTCCCGCCCACCCATACCTACCAACATATGTTAAATTAGGCCATGCCCCTCATTAAGGGATGGATAGGATATAGGGTAGAACAGTTGAAACAATATAAACACTTTAAATAGGCAAATAAATCATTTATAGATGCAGATCTGCAGGGACAATTAAAGTGGACCAAAACTCAGTTCAATCGGGCTGATCGATTCCCTCCATTTGTGAATGGCTGGAGCGGGCACGCTTCCTGTTAGAGGGAAGCAGGGGATGCGGCCACTAGTGCGTTCAGAGCCGCTGGCCTTAGACGCCATCTTAGATGGTGTGAAGTCAGTGGCTCCTAGCGAGCTGATTGGACGAGCGGCCGCGAATGCGCCGCAGGACCAGGATGAAGTGAGTTTATTCGGGAGATCTGGGGGGTTTACACAGCGGGGCACCCCCAATCGGGATGCCCCGGGCGAAAGGACCAGAACCCAGGAAAAGAACAATGAAGGACAAGGAGGACATGGCCTCAAAAGAGGGACAGTCCCTCCAAATCAGGGACACTTGGGATGGATGTATGCACCCACCAAACCAGCTAACTAGCATTCGTGGCACATTGCAGGCACCCTTATTTTATTCACTGCCACCCTGGGCCCCCGGCAGATGACCATCCTCGCTGGGTGCTTGCGCCAGCCCTGACTTGTACCATGCTGCTATGATGGCTGAAGTTCTCCTTTAATTTCTGCTTTTATTTCAGTAAGAATAAGAAGCAATGATGTCTTCTAGTCCCTCTTTGTATACTCTCTGTGATCTTATATTAAGAGGCTCTGTATAAGTTCTATTGGGGGCAGGCAGGATGCCCTCGCTGCGTGTCCACTACTTCCATCAGTAATGTTTATTTCAGACGGTGACCCGGCTCAGCCCCCCCTCCTGCACGCGCCCCCTCCTGCACGCTCCCCCTCCTGCACGCAGTGTCCGTTTTATGTGTCAATTAGTAGCAAAGCTAAATTCCAGCAAGGAGCAAAGCTTCTTTCTGCAGGCTCAGCATGCCAATGCTTTACTTCTCCATAATTGCCTGAACTCTACTCGAAAAAACGTCTTTTACCAAGCGCACACACCGCGAGCAGAGGGGTTAGATCACCTGCTCAGAGCCACTGACAGCTACTGAAAAATAACAACTGCAAGGGGTGATGGGTAACTCTATTATTCCTTGCGCTGGGCGCTGTGCAAATAGTTTCCCTAATAAGAAAGCACTGTGTTACCTTTACATTTGAGTAGAGGGATCCTTGGTCTCTTTAGCCCCCTTATATTAAGCCTAACACGGTTCTCTGCACATGGTGGCTTGTGTTTTGGTACTCACCCTGTCTCACCCTTAAACCAGACCTTCAGAATCATTTAGTGAAAAGCACAGACAGAGCAGGGTCAGGAAAAGGACAGCAATCCCAGAATGCAGAGCAGCACAGTTAGAAGACACTTCCTGTTTGCAGGCCGCCTGAGACTCCATGTGCCACCATCTTGGCGCCCTTCACCTGTGATCAGGCGCCTCCCCTAACCTGCTGCAACCGAGGCATGTGCCCCCCCCCCCCCCCCCCCAGCTATGGCCCTGCCTTAAATACAGCCAAATACTTCTGACCTTGTGTTAATCATTGGCACTGCATACTTTCTGAGTGCCTTGGATGGCTCCAAGATATAAAGAGATGATTTGCATGGCTCCGCCTACGGCAAGGAATGATGGGTAATTCTTTTATTCCTTCTAGGAAAGCACCTATTTAACTTTTGAGGAGGGTCTTTTAGCCCCCCTCTACTGAGCCTAACATGGAATTGGATACAGTTCTCAAAGTAAAGCCTTTTAAAGTGGATCAAACCCACGGAGATTGGCCCAGGAAGTTTTCTAGGCCGATCGATTCCCTCCCCCTGGCGCATCTAAAAGAGGCTTGAGCAGATCCAGAGGCAAGGACCAACACCCAGAATGGTCAAAATCATGGGTTTTGGTCCACTTTAAGTTCAACCTAACTTCATGCAATCTGGCACACAAAGGGTGCCGAATAGCAACATAAAGTCCATCCCATCGGGGATCAACAGGCTTTGTTGAGGCTCGCCCCGCCCCCGCCTGTAATATAATAAGGGACACATCTTGTAATATAGGTGTGCTTGAGGTGTGTGTGAAAGGATGACCTCTGGGTAGTGCCACTTTAGGAGAGAGACTCTTCCTGGGTCTAGGAGCAGGGTAGGAGGAGCTTACTTCCCAAGTGTTCCTGATTTGGAGGGACTGTCACTCTTTTGAGTCCATATCCCCCTGCCCCTCATTGTTCTAATTTGTAATATACAGATCTGCATCAATAAATGATTAATTTGCCTATTCAGCGTATTTCTATTGTTATATCCATCCCTCAATGAGGGGGCGTGGCTTAAAGCGGACCAAAACCCAGCGGTATCAGTTCCACTTACTTACATAAGAGATGCTCTCCAAACGTTATTGAACATTGCTAAGCGACATAAAAAATGCTCTCTCATCTTTATTGGATATCACTAATCACTAAACTAACACAAGAGAGACTCTCCAATTTCTAATAAATATTAGCATACTAAAGAGAGGCTCTCCAATAACACGTCATAAAAGTTTTTACCTTTAGCCATGTCTTTACACTTCCGGCGTCCCTGGCTCGTCCGGCGAATCATATTTAGCGGTCACCGAGCCATGAACAAGCTGCTGAGTTACTGACTACATGATTGCTCGCCCTGACAGCCCTGGCCTGGGGCTCAGTTATTTTACACCTGTCCATAGCTCTAATGGCAATGACTGCTTTATGATGGCGCGTGCAGATTTTTATGGGGTATCAAGTTTCTATGATGCTGCGCAGTCCCACCAGACGCTCTGCCCATCCGGAGATTGCAATTGTATAAAGCTGTTCATGATCTGCAAAAAAGGGAATGCTGGAATCTTCTATATTGTACAGAGCACCTGAAACACACAGGATTTATCCAAGCTATGCTAATACACACATATTTATATATATGATTGTAAGCTCTCCCCCTATTGTATCCCCCTTATACCTTAATAGATGGTGACTTTTTATCTTTTTGAGTAAAATCAATTACATATACAATATATACAGTATATACAATGTTACAATAAATAGATAAATACAAAAAAAAAAAAAAATTAAACAAAAATAAAAAAAGAAAGAGGCCTAACAATTCGGCATTGACAGAGATAGAAAAGTCCACCCAGAGGGAAGTCATGAGAACTAAGGAGACCTGATGTTCCTCCACGCCTTCATTCAGACCCCGTTCCCACCTGTCCCTCTTTAGAGTCCAGATCATCCCCACCTCATGCAGGATGTCATGCACCATCACCGGTATATACTGAAGACCCAAAAATTTCATAGGGAGGCACACCAATGTATATAATAAAATAAATTACATATTTATTGTGAGCAAAAAAGCAATTACACGACAAATGACACATTAAAACCATCTAAAATACATAAACATGTAAATGAGGTTAGGTGGAGGGGAAAGTCAGAATACATAACAATCATAATCATAATATCAGCACTACATATAATGGTATGTCATTACCTATGATCTGGATCCTTAAGTATTAAATAAATTAATTATGCAACCTAATCTCTAATAAATAGCCAAAATCAAATACAAAAATACCCTACATCCAATATAAAAAACAATACCTTATTTAATCAATCAAAAGTGCCAAATGCTGTACCAAAGAATAATAAATATATATCAAAGTCCACTGTGCCTCAAGTGTTTAAATATATGAACCACATAATTAAAAGTGGCTACCCATGAACAGTGACCAATAACATACAATCACATACAATCACAAACGAGGTGCAAATAACCACAATATCAAACCAATATAAGGAGTCTCCTCGCCACCTGTCACCTTTGACCCACGCATTCCGGGGGTCAAAGGCCCACTTCATCAGGCTCTACACCATGCATGCACCACCACTGGGACAGGGAGGACTTTCTTCCTAACGCAGAGCTGGCATCGTGCATTCCAAGTGAAATAGTAGATCACTAGACTAACTAGATATAAAGTGTCCAAACGAACCCCTCCCCCCCGTACTTAAATGCCCCATACACCCACTCAGCATAGGAAAGCTGGGAGAAGAAAGGGGCACCGAGCGCCAACCCCAACTCTTTTGGATTTTTTTGTTTCGCTTCGCCCCCACACCTGGAGCTCCACTCAGCCCTTCCTCGGTTGTAGTCGGGAAGCTTGACAGTGACTGACATTGGAGCCCGATGCTTCTGTATTCTGTGCTATCAGAGAGGCCACCTCCTCTGCCTCATTTACCCCGGAGACAATCACAGATACATCATCAGCGTAGGCAATGACATTCAAAGGAGGATCACCAGGCACAACCCTTCTAATGAAAGAACCAATCACAAACACCTACAGTAGAGGACTCAGAGGACAACCCTGGCGAAAACCAGAGCCAACATCAAAAGGCCTTCCAACCCAACCATTACCAAATGGGAAGCTCTCACCCCCTCATACGTTTGTAGCTAATGAATGAACCTACCAAACAGGCTGTATTTGCCAAGGAGCAGCCATAGGTACTCATGATTGACCCAATTAAATGCTTTTGCCTGTTCTAAAAACAACAAGTACTTTCCCCAGCCTGCAGCTTTGCATCGCTCTAAGGCTTCGTAGACAGCTAAAACCGCTGAGAAGGTGCTTCTATCCTGGATCAAGCAGTGCTTATGACTGAAAAGCAGTCACTCTGCCAGTGACGACAAGTACCAGAACAAAAAATTTGCCATCCTTGCCTGGTTTCTTCCCAAGAGGTCAGCATATAAGGACCTCACATTCTCTAGGATCCCTGACTTAGATCTTACCAGGGATCCTGTGCTATCCTTTAGGCCAAGGACGGTCTTGAGGGCTGCAGCCTGTCTGCAATTCTGGTAGGGATCAGGCGAGTGGTATTTCCCATAATTCCTCTCCAGAACCAAAGAAGCATGCCGGTCATACTAAACCTTCCTCAGGAGAAGCTTGACTTCAGAGATTGCCCCCTGATCTCCATAATTTGAGACAAGAAGGTTCAGTTTCCTCCACAAGCACTGGTAGGCTATGTACTTATCAAGCTGTTTCTTTTTTCCTAGGCCTCTGAAAAGCCCAGCAATTTTCATTTCGGTCATCTCCCACCACTCAGATCTGCTGCTGCAAAAATCCTTGATGGAAACCTGTGCATGAAAACATTCCTCGAAGGATTGTCTTACCCTCTCCTCCTCAAGTAGAGGAAAATTCATTGTCGTCACCCCCAGCCAGGTGGAGTGAGGGGCCACAAAAGGGAGGGCATAGTAACTTTCCTCCTCATCCAACCACAGCATTTACTGCACCACTTCTCTGTCTAGGTTGTGCCGGCTATTCACAAATGCCTGGCTCAAGCATATGCCCTGCTAGAGGGATAGTGGAAATGTGGCTGCTGCTCATGCATGTGCCATTGGACTGGGAAAGAAGACGAGTTTATGGGTTACCTGGGGGGTATCACACAATGGGGCATCCTGATTTTGAATGCCCCAGGGGGAAGGAATCAAGTGGCCCTGGAATCTTATAGATACTCCGGCCGATCTCCGTGGGTTTTGGTCTTATTTGGCTTATTCTGGTCAGAAGTGTTATGTATGAAAAAAATGTGTTTTTGCTGATGGTTTATATCCTGATGAAGCCTAATATCAAAATGGAATAAGGAGGGAAGGAAGTGGAAGTGGGATGCAATCAAGATGGCAATCAGGCCAGCTTAAAGTGGACCAAAACCCAGGATTTTCACTATCCTGGGTTTTGGTCTTTGCCCCTGGGGGGTGCCCCGCAATGTGAAACCCTCTAGGTCGTACGAACAAACTCACCTCTTCCCGGTCCTACAACACATGTGCAGCCGCTCATCCAATCAGCGCACTCGGATCCGCTCGAGCTCCTGCGTCCAGCAGAGCGGACCCGAGCACACAGGTGGGCAGGAGCATGCCCATGTCAGCCATTCACAAATGCCTGGCACAGACACGTGCCCGGCTAAAGGGATAGTGGGGATACGGCCGCAGCTCGTGCATGCACTGCTGGACCGGAAAAGAAGGTGAGTTTCTGGGCACAGCGGCACATCCTGATTTGGATGCCCCGGGAGGAGTGAACCAAGCAGCCCTGAAATCTTACCCGGGCCGATCTCTGTGGGTTTTGGTCCACTTTAAGGTCTGGTCAGAAATGTCTTGTATGAAAAAAATGTGTTTTTGCGAATGGTTTATCCCCTGATGAAGCCTAATATTGAGATGCATTGGGAATAAGAAAGAGGGAAGGAAGTGGGAGTGGGATGTGCGCACGCCCACTGAACACATCCCCAGCTCCCCTCTAGCCTGAGGTGCCCTCCTACCCCCAGCTATGAATGGCTGGGAGTGCGCCTCAGTTAAAGGGAAGGTGGGGGATGCAGTCAGATAACAATGTGGGAGCCTGGGGAAATATTTTGCTTTTTGGGCAATCCCAGGGGTCTCACACAGTAGGGCACCCCAAATCGGGATGCCCGTGGAGGTAGGCACAGATAAAAGACTCCAGGGCCATCCAAACAGGGTTTGCTCCCCATTAAGGGAATGTGTCACAAATCTGATTGTTGACAAATGTTTGATACATGGATCGGTGTGGTTTGTGTTGGCCACCTCCAGCACAAAGTGCAACGACAGAAACACAAACACGCCAAGGACCATTAGCTGCCACCGCCACCATCCACATACAGTTTAAACAATTCAATTGGGCCAGTGGAACCCCAATCCCCTTCCAATCAATCTCTGCACCGTCCAATCAATCAAGACAGCCACTCTGTGCCAGGGAGGATTCCATCCCACACTTACCAATAGGAGGGTCGAATCAGTATTGTTGTTGATCGATGAGATAAAATCAGCTAGAAATCATCTGCTGACACACAGTCACAACGCTTAAGATAAAGTTAAAGCGGAACAAAACCCACCAGTGGCCAGTCTGGAATCTAAAAGTTTCCTGGGTCAACCGCTGACTTTCGCCTTTGGGTATCCTAAACCGGGGTGCCCGTTGTGTGAAATCCCTCCAGGGCGCCCGTATACACTCACCTATCCCCGGTCCAATGGTGCATGCGCTTATCTAATGAGAGCCGCCCACCATGCTTACGTAATTCAGCAGACGGCTCTTCCATTCAGATAGGCTGGGATGGGAGCGTGAGCACTGCCGCAATTCCTGGCTCCCCATTTAAGTCAATGAGAGCCGTTTGCCAAAAGTGGTAAACACAGGGCAACTTACTGGGCAAACAGGGGGGTTTCACACAGCAAGGCATTTCAAATCGGGATGTCCCCAGGGAATGGAACAAAACCTGGGAAAGTTTAAAAAATGTTTTTAAAAAATTGTAAAAAAAATATGGTGCTGAATTAATATGGTTATTTGGTAGATTTCTTATGTACAATGAATCTTACAGTATATGGGTTACTGCAATTTACAAACTGTCAACAGTCTTTAGAAACTTGGTTTCTAGAGCAGCATTAGGAGTTTCTAATTGCCCAAAAAAATTACCCATGCTTAAAAGAGTAAAATGTAATTAAAAGAAAATAAAGATAAAAATGAAATGACAAATGGAAAAGAACAGTTATAAAATAAAAGGGAGAAAAATGCTGAAAATACTATACATAATATATATATATATATACATATATATATATATATATATATATATATATATATATATAATACACTGATTCAGGTTTGATACAATGTATTACTGCTATGGATATTACAATCCACAGCAAAAAAGTGACTTGTAAATGTAATACCAAAGAAAGAAAAGACTCTATATATTTATTTATTACTGCACCATCTGACCCCATGAGGCTTAAATAAGGGCCAATATACAATAATATATATAATAATATATATAGACAGGGATAGGCTCACATATGTTATCCCCGATCGGGGGTGCCCCGCTGTGTGAAACCCCCCAGAAACCCCAATAAACTCACCTCTCCCCGCTCCCACGTGACTGCCCGGTCCAATCCCCGCCAACGTCCAGGCGGGGAACAGGAACGTCCAAGCGGCTTCCGCCGCCGCCGCCTCCCTCGCGTCACTTTCGGCGCGCGCGCGCCCGTGCCGGCCATTCACAGACGGGGGCGCGAGATAAGGTAGGTGATTTGGGGTGTTTGGGGGGGTTTCACCCAGCGGGACATCCCGATCTCAGATGTCCCGCGGGGTGGGAGGTGATCGGCCCGGGAATCTTATAGATTTCCGGGCCGATCACCTCTCGGTGTTGGTCCTCTTTAAGAACATACATGCAAACAGCAGACATGCAAATGCCCATGCTAGCACCAGAAATACCACTCCCTGATCAGACTGACAGGAAGGTAGTACATCACCGTATTAACAAATCATCAGAAGCCAGGGGTCCCCCATACACTCAGCCTGCCAACCTGCCCATTATCGTCACTGGCCCTTAGTAGCATTTATACTTACATTAATTATTTATTGATTTGATTAGGAAGGATATTTTAGATTTATATATTTAAAGCCTTTGTGTTTTGTCATTGTGTTTATGTATTTTAAATTGTGGATTGTTTTGTGATTTTGTGTGTAATTTTCTTATGAGTCTCCTTAATACAAATAAAATTAGATACTATTTTAGCATATAGTCTTTTTGGATAAATTTTGTTGGTTGAGTGCGGACCACCTGAATGCCTGTGGGGAGATTCCCAGAGCTCCCCCAAACTGTACTTGTTTATTGCTTAGACAGGCACGGACGGGTCCAGCACCTCAATTACCAATATTGTTGGGTTGTGCGTATCACCCTTCATTTGTGCATGACCATTTAGTATATCCTACGACACCTTTTACTCACTTACAGGTGGATTTTACACACATACCCAAACTAGGGAAGAAACAGGAGTACCTCCTGGTAATAGTAGACATGTTTTCCAGATGGGTGGAATGCTTCCCGATGACTAGGGAAGATGCGAGTACTGTTGTTAAAATACTCCCTAAGGAGTTGGGGCTGTCCCTTGGCCCTGAACTCACGATGGTCCCGCCTTCACAGCCAGGTTTTGTCAGGATCTAGTCAAGGTTTTTAGGATAGACTGGAGGTTTCATATTCCATATCATCCACAAAGTTCTGGGTTAGTGGAGAGAATGAACAGGACCATCAAAGATAAAATCAGGAAGGCCACAGGAGGGACGTTTGTGTACTGGAAAAGAGTATTACCAGTGATTCTAGCTGATATACCGCATGATCCCAAATAAAGTGACAGGTTTGTCACCCTTTGAAGTTCTAATGGGAAGGCCCTTCCCAACCCTGTGGGGAGGATCACCCCCCTTGATAGAAACAGGAGATCTAGAAGTAATAAGGGATGAATATGTGCGAAATTTGATCCAAACTCTAGATAACTTTGAGCAAAAAGTCTCTCGGACCTCTCCTTCTCTTTTACAGAAAGCGTTTCACAACCTGAAGGAAGGAGACCGGGTGGTGATAAAACAACTAAACCCCAGTAGGAAACAGGCATTCCCATTCGGTCCAGAGACAAAAGTTGTGGCGGTTACAAGGACGGCGGTCTTGGTGGAAAACTGCAGATCGTGGATACACGCTTAAAGTGGACCAACACCCACGGGTGATCGGCCCGGGAATCTATAAGATTCCCGGGCCGATCACCTCCCTCCCCGCGGGACATCCGAGATCGGGATGTCCCGTGGGGTGAAACCCCCCCAAACACCCCAAACTCCTTACCTTATCTTCGGCGGCAGCCGGCCGCCGCCGCCTCCCTCGCGCCCCTCTAGACGTGCGCGCGCCTGCGCCGGCCGTCTGTGAATGCCCGGCGCGGGCACGCGCGCGTCAAGAGGGACGCGCGGGAGGCGGTGGCGGAGGAGCCGCTTGTCCGCGGCTTGTCCGTCGGGGAGAGGTGAGTTCGGGGGGTTCGGGGGGGGTTTCACACAGCGGGGCACCCCGATCGGGGGTGCCCCACCGAAGTGGACCAAGACCCAGGATAGTCAAAATCCTGGGTGTTGGTCCACTTTAAAGAGTAAAGAAATTACCAGACCCTCTACCTAGAGAGGACAGTATCAGAAGCTCCACCTAGGGAGCCACAGCCAGACGTTCCACCAAGGGGACAAGAAGGGAAAACAGGAACTGAGTCCCCAGACCCCCACAAGGAAGGGAAGCTGGATCTAGAACTGGTTGCTGAGTTCAGATCACTTTTGCACTACGATGATGGTGTCTTTTCTCATAGTCTCTGTGATTTGGGTTCTAACCCACTGTCAATATGACCCCGCAGCCCTGGGCCCCTAAGTGGGAATATATAATAAAGGTAATGGGAAGCACGTAGACCCCACCTTGACCCCCTCAGTGTTCCTACGGGTAAGACAGCGTAGATCCCCGTCCATAGAATCTTTGGTGACTCGGGATAGTGGAAGTATAGTTACTTTCTGGTTTGACACAAGCTCACACATGGTCACGTATACCTTCGACTTTTGTGATGTCTACCATTGTAAGGAAGGGAATTGGTTGTGGTTAATAAGTGAAGGCCCCCATTATATATGCGTAACTGATGACCATTGGGGACAGGAATGTGCCTATTGGGGAGCTGTGGGTTGGAATACGGGAGAAACAGACTGGGGATATAAACCACAAAGGCCCTCCAAAGAAGAGACAAATAAGGGAGGCCATTGTTGAACAGATTGACCCTCCTGCGGAAACCGGGAGGAAAGTGCTCCCGGGAATCTAAATTCCCAATGAAATGTATGACCCTTACGTTGACAATAGAGAATCCCACTAGTACAGATGCAGAACTCTATGTTATGGGAACATATGCCAGAGGGGGGTGTAGCTCGTGTCTGAGGAAATTTTACCTAGCTGATGTGAAGGACAACTGAAACCCACGAGGAGCTCTGACCCACTAGAAGCGGGTGGGATCCTTCAGAATTTGTAAGAAATTCAAACTATGATAGACCCTTCCCCTGAAGATACTTTCTCCTCGGAAACCAGGTTTTGATAGTAACACCAAACTTTGGGTTAAATGGGCTCACTACATCGCTCAGAGCCAGAATAGGTCTGATTGTTATGTGTGTGCAGCCACCAGGCCCCATTTAAGGATGGTGCCATTCCCTTTGCCAGAAGAAGAGACAGAGTGTTTTTTGAATCTATTCAAGAATCAGACACAGGTAGATCTTACAGGTTTCCCGCGATGGGAGGATAAATATCCTAGGTTGACTAACACTGTGCTCCCCAGACCTGGTATCAGTATACTGCCCGGGAATTACACCTTTTTTAATAGCACTACGGGGACAATGGACGTGGGAGAGTTTAGGGAAGGATTCTGCAAGGGATACAGAGATGCAACTACCTACCAAGCTCTTTTATATAATCAGGCAAACACTGTGGGAGATGTCTTTTGGGTCTGTGGAGACAATAAGATTCGTCACCGCCTCCACACTCAATGGAAAGGTCAGTGTGCATTGGTTAAAGTAATAATGCCTTTCCTGATCTCTCCAACCCCAGGCTTCCCAGGAGCTGAAAATGTCTCTGAGATCCGGTCAAGACAGGTTTTGAGTCCATTCTCCCCATCATCACAGCCAACAAAAATGCCAATTGGATTAATTACTTGTACTACAATCAGCAAAGGTTTGCCAATGCCACCAGAGATGGGATGAAGGGTATGGCTGAACAATTGGGTCCTACCACAGCCATGACCTTCCAAAATCGGATGGCATTAGATATGCTCCTGGCAGAGAAAGGGGGCGTCTGTAAGCTGATAGGGGAAACCTGTTGCACATATATTCCTGATAACACTGGTCCTAATGGAAAGACTACTAAAGCCATTGAGAAATTGGATTCCCTAGCAGCTGAAATGAAAAAAAATGCCAGAGTTACAGATCCCTGGGATCAATATTTTCTGAAAATGTTCTCCGGGTGGAGGGGCATCCTAACCCAGATAGGAGTTGTGATTTTCATAGTGTTACTATGCTATATTATGTTCAGACTATTCCTTCGCCTTCTTGTCTGTCGAGAAAGTGCCTCCGGTCCATATGCACAGTATTTCAGAGAGAGGGCAGTGCGTCTACAGGAATGAATCACTGTGAGGTTCTCACAGGATTCAAAGAAGGGATTAACACTTTCAGTGCCAAGCACGTAGTTTCTACGTGCTTGCTTCCACTCCACTTAAGTGCCAAGCACGTAGAATCTACGTGCTTGACTTTCCCCCCTGCTAGCAAAAAAAATAAAAATCAAAAATACTCACCTGACCCCTCGTTGGATCCGGCCGGGTCTCCTCTTTAATTTGGTGCCATCTGATCCCCTGTGGGGGGTCGGATGGCTCCAGGAGAGCCCCCGGAATAGCCCCCCATTTGGCAGCAGCAGCTGCTAACTGTAAAAAAAAAAAAAAAATGACATTTACTTACCTGCAGCCGCGCTGCCTCCCTCCGGGTCTCCTCTTCACTAGGGGGGCCTCCGATCGCCCCCCCCCAGCCTCTTCAGCTTCAAGGGAGAGCCTGAAAGGGCTCTCCCCCTCCTCTCCCGACGGGCGCCGCCATCTTGCTGCTAAGCCCCGCCCCTTTTGGGGCGGGGCTTGTGACGCCACTTCCGGGCGTCTTGCTGCCTCTCCTCGGCTCAGCTGTCAGATGCCCTGGTGATCGCTGGGCAGAGCAGTGGAGGGGCAGGGGATGCTCTGATCCCCTGCCCCCCCCTCCTCTGGCCAGCGATCACCAGGGCATCTGACAGCTGATGAACACAGAAGCTGACAATCGGGTGAGGTGAGTAAAGTGTTTTTATTTATTTTTTTTTATTTTTTATTTTTTTTTAATAAAGGTTTATTTAAAAATTGTTTGTGTCTGTCTTCTTTTTTTACTGTTAACCCTTTGTGAACTGGTAAGGGGTCCATGAGACCCCTTATACCAGTTCACAAGGCTGGGGTCTGGCAAGCCACCTGTAACTTGCGGGTGGCTTGCCATTAACCCCCGCACCCCCAATTACCTGCCCCCCCAAAACCCAGGGGGGGGGCAGAAGAGCCCGGGCCCACACAGGGTATGTGGGCTCGTAGGCTGCAGGGTGGGGGGCCACAAAAGCTGGCCCCTCCACTCTGTTCCTGTTCCTGAGGTGAGTAAAGTGTTTTTATTTATTTATTTATTTTTTTTATTTTTTTTTAATAAAGGTTTATTTAAAAATTGTTTGTGTCTGTCTTCTTTTTTTACTGTTAACCCTTTGTGAACTGGTAAGGGGTCCATGAGACCCCTTATACCAGTTCACAAGGCTGGGGTCTGGCAAGCCACCTGCAACTTGCGGGTGGCTTGCCATTAACCCCCGCACCCCCAATTACCTGCCCCCCCAAAACCCAGGGGGGGGGCAGAAGAGCCCGGGCCCACACAGGGTATGTGGGCTCGTAGGCTGCAGGGTGGGGGGCCACAAAAGCTGGCCCCTCCACTCTGTTCCTACAAGCCCCCATAGCTGGTCCCGGGCTGGTTATGACGGGTAAGGGGGACCCTACGTCATTTTTTTTTTTAATTTTAAGGGTTAGGGTTAGGGTTAGCCTAACCCTAACCCTAACCCTTAAAATTAAAAAAAAATGGGTTCCCCCCCCCCCTGGGAGGGGGACCTTACGTCATTTTTATTTTATTTTTAGGGGTTAGGGTTAGCTTAACCCTAACCCTTAAAATTAAAAAAAAAATGGGTTCCCCTCTACGTCATTTTTTTTATTTTTAAGGGTTAGGGTTAGCCTAACCCTAACCCTTAAAATTAAAAAAAAAAAAATCAGAACATTTTTTTTAAGGGTGAGGGTTAGGGTTAGGCTAACCCTAACCCTTAAAAAAAAAATGGCGTACGGTCCCCCCTAACACTGGGGACCCATTTTTTTTTTAATAACCCTAACCCTTTAAATTCCCCAAAAAAAATGGGTCCCCCCCCCCCCCCCTCGGGAGGGGGGTCCCTGCGTCATATTTTTTTTTTTTTTCTTTAAGTGTTATTGTTCTTCATTAAAAAAAAAAGGTTTTATTTAAAATAAAGGAGACAATTGTCTAAAAAATATATATTTTTTGTTTTTTTTTTTGTTTTTTTAAGCAGAAATATTCAAAAAACAGTAGAAAAATTACAAACAAGACATTTCATGTTAAAGACTAAACTCTGCTGCAAAAAATGTATATGTAATGTATATAATTTTTCTGGAAATTCCAGCAAAAATCACGGTTAATCATGCCGCAAAATGGGGAAAAATTACCTGTCAACAGAGGGTGACAAAACTTCAAGTAGGCTAACAATTAAAAGGGTTAATAGTAACTATGCATGTTGGGTATTGTTCTGCTCGGGGGACCTTGCGCTTTCAGATTTAGCTTGTTTTTTCTTGTTTGCATATTGATATTTTAGGAAAACATGGTCTTTATTCTGCTTTTTTTATAATTGTTTTTAGGGAAACCCTGTGCAACTTAAGAATTCTTCAATGGATTACTTCCAGAAAGATGAGCCCACTACAACAAGCTCAGTACTCTTAGAAAGCTTAACATGTGTACTTTCAGGGAATATATGGTTTATGGGGACATTCTAAATTTAAAGGGTTGTTTTGGTTGAAAAATCGCAAGGTGCGCACTTTGTCTGCAGAGCTGAAATTATGCGCATGCTTTACTTTGGGGTGTTTGGCAACTCTTCCCTTGACAGTACCTATGCATGTTGGGTATTGTTCTGTTCGGGGGATGTTGCTTTTTCAGATTTTACTTGTTTTTTTCTGTTTGCATATAGTTTTTTTTAGGAAAATGTGGCTTTGATTCTTCTTTTTTATTCTTTTTTAGGGAAACTCTGTGCAACCAAAGAAAAAAGGGATTACTTCCAGAAAATTGCGCCCATGTCAACAAACCTGGTACGCCTAGAAAGCCTGAGGTGTATACTTCCAGAGAATATATAGTTTGTGGGGGTATTTCAAATTTAAAGGGTTCTTTTTCTGGAAAGACTGCAAGGTGCGCTTAGCGCGGTGCATAGTTGTATTTTATCTGAAAATCTCCTAAAGCGCTGTTTCAGTTTGGGGGAGTCTCCTGGGCAGGAAAGGGAGTCTACCAATACATATGTGGTACTGCTGTGACCGGGATTAATTGGGGTTTCACATGCAATAAGATTTTATTGACAAACTTACATTTTTTATTACAAAAAACACTACAAATTGCAAAAAATAGATTTTTTTTATTTTTTTGCACATATTTCACCCAAAAGTATTGAGAATACACCTAAAAAATTACAAACAAGACATTTCATGTTAAAGCCCAGACTCTGCTGAAAAAAACAATATATCATTTTCCTGGGAAATTCCCTGGAAATCCCTTCAAAAATCACATTTGAACATGGGGAGCGCAAAATAGTGCAAAATGGTCTGGCACCAAGGGTGACAAAAACTCCAGGTAGGCTGGCAGCGAAAGGGTTAATGGGGAATACCCGGCCTTAGGATAACTTTTGATTCTATCCCTTTAAGCTTTTAATGCATGCATAATAATATATGAACAATGTACTACAATACAATATATTGTATTATAGAAACTTGCCCACGCTGGCTTATCTGGACATTCGCTGACACAAGTAGCAGAAGTTGTGGATAGGCCATTTGTGTAACTAGGAGTAACAGACAGCATTTCTGAGAAACAAGATATGAAACTGCTTAGACAATGGGTTTGGATTTTTAGAACGCCGCCTGTATAGGTCCCAAAGGTGGGGGCCGAAATCCCTCCTAGGGTGTGTGACATGTATTTAAAGACCAGGTGGAATGAATAAAGTTGGAGTCTTGTATAGTGGACGCTGTTATGTATTTCCTTGCGATCCGTACAATCTCCCGATCTAGATCATACAGAACTGACTGAGGACGATCACAAGAGGTTAAGGGGTGTCTGGGGCCGTAATCCCAGGGTACTTCAGGGTGTCTGGGGCCACAAACCCAGGGCATATACAGGTTACCCCAACAATAGTCAGAGCATTCTTTCTATGAATGGGTGCCCAGAACTGGATGGTATATTCCAGGTGAGGGCACACCAGTGCCTTGTAGGCAAAATGACATCCCTATCCGATTATTCCAGGCCTCTTTTAATGCATGATAATATCTTGGTGGCCTTGGAAGCAGCTGCTTGGCATTGCATGCTGTTATTTAGCCTGTGATCTACCAGTACCCCTCCATTCTTCTTAACAAGTGTTTTTCCCAGTTTTACTCCCCCGAGGATATATGTGGCCTTCAGGTTGTTAGACCCCAAGTGCATGACTTTACATTTTTCCACATTGAACTTCATTTGCCAAGTGGATGCCCAGACACTCAATGTGTTCAAGTCAGCGTGAAGCTTGTGAACATCTTCGATAAACTGCACTGTGCTACATATCTTTGTGTCATCTGCAAAAATAGAGACAGTGCTTTTAATACCATCTTCTATGTCGTTTATAAACAAGTTGAATAATAGTGGGCCAAGCACTGAACCCTGGGGTACGCTGCTTACAACCGGTAACCATTAACCCTTTAAATGCCAAGCACGTAGTTTCTACGTGGTTGCTTCTCCTACCCTTAAGTGCCAAGCACGTAGAAACTACGTGCCTGGCATTTCCCCCTAACAGTTAAAAGATAGAAAAAAAAAACACTTACCTCTGGTATCCCCGTGAAGCTTGGGGTCCTCTCTTCCTGGGGGGTCCATGACCCCTATACCAGTTCACAAGGCACCCCCATTACCTGCCTCCCCAAAGGCCAGGGGGGGCAGAAGAGCCCGGGCCCACATAGGCTATGTGGGCTCGTAGGCTGCAGGGTGGGGGGGCCGCAAAAGCTGGCCCCCCCACTCTGTGCCTACAAGCCCCCATAGCTGGTCCCGGGCTGGTTACTTTGGGTAAGGGGGACCCCACGTCAATTTTTTATTTTTTTTATTTTTAAGGGTTTTTAACCCTTAAAAATAAAAAATAAAATGGGGTCCTCCTCCCCCTATGTCATTTTTTTTTGATTAACCCTTTGTGTTCTGTCATCCAGCAGCTATAAAAGGCTTCCAGCAGGTGAGCAGAAGCCAGTGATCGCCGAGGGACAGAGTGCTCCAGGATGGATGGGAGGTAAGTATAAAAAAAAATAAAAATTACTAAAATATTTTTTTCTGTGTGTGTGTGTGTGTGTGTGTTTTTTTTACATTTAACCCCTTGTGAACTGGTAAGGGGTCCATGACCCCTATACCAGTTCACAAGGCTGGGGGGATGGCAAGTCACCTGCGCTAGCGGGTGACTTGCCATTAACCCCCGGCACCCCCATTACCTGCCTCCCCAAAGGCCAGGGGGGCAGAAGAGCCCGGGCCCACGGGCTATGCGGGCTTGTAGCCTGCAGGGCCAGGGGCCACAAAAGCTGGCCCCTGCGCCCTGTTCCTACAAGCCCTGCATAGCTGGTCCCGGGCTGGTTACTTTGGGTAAGGGGGACCCCACGTCAATTTTTTTTTTTTATTTTTAAGGGTTTTTAACCCTTAAAAAAAAAAAAAAATGGGGTCCCCCTCCCCTGTATTTTATTTGTGAATGTTATAAAGTACTTGTTTCAGTTAGGGGGGTCTCCTGGGCAGGAACGGGGGGCTACCGATAAATATGTGGTACCGTTCTAATCGGTAGAAATGGGGCTTTCACATGCAATATGCTTTTCCTTAATAAAATACATTTTTTATTTAAAATAAAGGAGTCAATTTTCTAAAAAAAAAATTTATTTATTTATTTATTTTACTTAATAATATTGTAAAAAAAAAAAATTTACAAACAAGATATTTCATGTTAAAGCCTAAACATGGCGCAAAATGGGGAAAAATGGCCTGTCAACAGAGGGTGACAAAATCTCAAGTAGGCTGGCAATTAAATAGTACCTATGCATGTTGGGTATTGTTCTGTTCGGGGGACCTTGCGCTTTCAGACTTAGCTTGTTTTTTCTTGTTTGCATATTTATATTTTAGGAAAAGGTGTTTTTTATTCAGCTTTTTTATAAATTTTTTAGGGAAACCCTGCGCAAACAAAGAATTCTTTGAGGTAATAATTCCAGAAAGATGAGTCCACTAGAACAAGCTGGGTACGCTTAGAAAGCTTAACGTGTGTACTTTCAGGGAATATATGGTTTATGGGGGATATTCCAAATGTAAAGGGTTGTTTTGGTTGAAAAAATACCATTTTGTGAAATACTCACCTGTAAAATGGGTATTATAAGTATGTCACACACCCCGCTTCAAGATATCCATAACACGTGGGTAGTACCGACCTGAAGAGGGCGTTCTGCAGAGATGATAGGAAAAAGAAAGCCCCTCCCGGTCCATAAATACCGCTGAGGCCCGAACATCAACCTTGTAAAACTTGGAAAAAGTGTGAACAGAGGACCAAGTAGCGGCCTTGCAAACTTGCTCAACCGAGGCCTGGTGCTGAAAAGCCCAGGACGCTCCAACCGCACGAGTAGAATGAGCAGTAACACGAAAAGGGGGACTCCTCCCCTTAGCAGAATAGGCCCCAATGATGGCCTGACGAATCCATTTACTAATGGAAGACTTGGCAGGAGCCAAACCTTTCCTAGGCCCAGAGGGCACCAAAAAAAAAGCATCAGTCTTACGAAAGGAAGACGTAACCACCAGATAGTATTTCACAACGCGAACAACATCCAAGGAATGCAGCGCTCTTTCCTTGTCGTTGCTAGGATTAGGACATAGAGAAGGCAGAACAATGTCCTGATTCAGATGAAAGGCAGAAACCACCTTAGGAAGAAAATCCGGCTTGAAACGAAAGACAACCTTGTCCTGATGCCTTTCGAAGTACGGAGCTTTAATGGATAAAGCTGCCAACTCAGAAACACGCCTAACCGAAGTGATAGCCACCAAAAATGCCACCTTTTGAGTAAGAGAAGACAAAGCAACCTCATTCAAGGGCTCAAACGGGGGACCCTGAAGAGCAGAAAGAACCAGGTTCAAATCCCAAACTGGAACCAAGGGCTTCCTAGGAGGTCGAACATGCGTAACCCCTTGGAAAAAAGTCCTGACCAAGGGATGAAGAGCAAAAGACCTTTGAAAGAACACCGCCAGAGCAGAAACCTGCCCCTTCAAGGTACTGAGCTGGAGCCCCAGATCCAGACCATGTTGAAGAAACTCCAGAATCCTGGAAATGGAAAACTCCCGACACGGGAAAGACCTACCTTCACACCAGTCAATATAGGACCTCCAGGTCCTATAGTAAACAGTAGAGGAAGACCGCTTCCTGGCGCTAATAAGAGTCTGAATCACCGCATCAGAAAGATCTTCCTCCTTCAAGATGGAGGTTTCAGCAGCCACGCCGTCAAAGCCAGCGAAGGTAAATTGGGGTAGCGTAGCCGACCCTGGGTGAGCAGGTCCGGCAGCAGAGGCAGAACGAACTGATCCTCTGCCAGTCTTACCAGGTCTGCGAACCAAACCTGCCTTGGCCACCTTGGTGCCACCAGAATCGCCGACGCGCCCTCCAGGGCCAGCTTGCGCACCACTCTGGCTACCATTGGAAACGGAGGGAACAGGTACAGAAAGCCCAGATCCCTCCAATTCAGAGACATGGCATCCACCGCCAGAGCCAGTGGATCCTGCGAGAGAGACACAAATACCGGAAGTTTGTGATTGTGACGAGAGGCAAAGAGGTCCACAGCCGGGAACCCCCACCTGAGGCAAATCGAACGAAACACCTGGGGACTGAGAGACCACTCCCCCTGGCGAGAGGAGGACCTGCTCAGAGAGTCCGCCTCCGTGTTCTCCACTCCCGGAATGTAGACTGCTGAGATACACGGGACGTGGCTCTCCGCCCAATCCAGAATCAAAGATACTTCCCTGAGGGCACTCCTGCTGCGAGTCCCTCCCTGGTGATTGATGTAAGCAACCGCCGTCCGGTTGTCCGACCGAACCTGAACTGGCAGGCCCTGCAACTGATGAGTCAAGCGAAACAGAACCAACCTGATGGCTCTCAATTCCAGAACATTGATGGGCTCGTGGGCCTCCTGCGGGCCCCACAGACCCTGAAACTGAAGGTCCTTCCAAACACCCCCCCAACCTGACAGACTGGCATCCGTGGTGACCGTCTCCCAACATGGCGCCAGAAAAGATCTGCCCTTCAACAGATTGGCAGACCCCAGCCACCATTGCAGGGATCGACGGACTCGGGGGGTCATCCGGAAGGACTGATCCAACGATAGCGGAGACTTGTCCCAAACCTTCAACAGATGAAGCTGGAGCGTTCTTGTGTGAAACTGCGCAAAGGGAACTGCCTCGAATGAGGCCACCATCAACCCCACCAGCCTCATCCCTAGCCGGATGGCCGGACGAGGGGCCGACACGAGAAGCCGAACCAACTCCTGAATCAAAAGAATCTTGGCCTGGGGCAGAAACACCCTGGCCTGCGAAGTGTCCAGAGACATTCCCAGAAAGGTGACAACCTTGGACGGAGAAAGAGAGGACTTGGGGTAGTTGATCACCCAACCGAACCTCTCCAGAGTGGATACCACCGTTCTGGTGTCCAACTCCGCTTGGTTGAAGGAAGAAGCCATAATCAGAAGATCGTCCAAATAAGGCACAATGCGGATACCCTGAACCCTGAGTAGAGCCATCACCCCCGCCAGCACCTTGGTGAACACCCGAGGAGCCGAGGTGAGACCGAAAGGGAGTGCCACAAACTGAAAATGCCGATCCTCCACCACGAACCTGAGAAACCTCTGGTGTGCTGGAAAAATCGGAACGTGTAGGTAAGCGTCCTTGATGTCTATGGACGTCAGAAAGTCTCCCTGACGCAGAGAGTGGATAGCCGAACGCAGCGTTTCCATGCGGAATTTCCGCGGCCGGATGAACCTGTTGAGAAACTTCAGATCCAAGATGGGTCGGACCGATCCGTCCTTCTTGGGCACTGTGAACAGATTGGAATAAAAACCCCTGCCCTGGTCCGATAAGGGCACTGGGCAAATGACAGCCATGTCCAGAAGACTCTCTACTGCCACCAGGAGCCCCTGCGCGGCCAGAGGTTCCGAAGGCACCCGAGACCTGAAAAATCTGGAAGGGGGCGGAGCTCGAACTCCAGCTTGTAACCGGAAGACACCACTTCCCGGATCCATCTGTCCGAGACCTCCTGATCCCAGACCTGGGAGAAGTGTCGCAGCCGTCCCCCCACCCGCATGGGTGAGGGCGCCCCCTCATTGCTGAGCTGGCTTAGCAGCAGGTTTGGGCTTAGAGCCCCAACTGTAACCTGGATGGGCACGTCCTCTGCCCCTGTTCCCGGAATCACCTCTGGAAGAGGGGAAGGCAAATCCCCTGCCAGATCTGGCCCCACGAAAGGAAGGGGTAAAGGAAGGCGCCCCCCGAAAGGGACGGCGTTGTTTCTTGCGTTGAGGTAACCTACCACCCTTGGTGACAGAATCCAATTTCTCTCCAAAGAGCCGTAATCCAACAAAAGGTAGAGCCGTCAGCGACTTTTTGGACATAAAATCGGCCGCCCACTGGCGCAACCACACCGACCGCCGAATAGTCACCAGCAGAGCCGACCTCCTACCACACATCATCAAAGTGTCATCCAAGGCGGCTAATACAAAAGACAAAAACCATGACAAGCCATCTGGTCAATGCGTTTATCCTCTCCATCTTTGAGGGTGGAACAATCAGGATTATTTAAAACAGAATTATTGGACAACCCCAAAACCGGTGCATCCACCTCGGGGGGGGATGCCCAACGCTTAACCGTATCCGAAGGGAAGGGATATTTCTTATCCCACCCCTGAGGAATACCAGGGAGCCGAGCCGGTCTGTCCCATTCCTTAGTAATAATTTTGTCAAAGTGTCTTTGATTAGGAAATTCCAAGCGCGGCCTGGATTCCTCAAAAAAACTCACCCTTCTGCTGTGGAGCCTCCTCAGGAGGAGAAATAGCCAACACCTCAAACATCTGAGCCAGAGTGTTAGGAGTATCCGAGGATCTCCCCAAGTCCCCCAGCTCAGTATCAGCGCCAACAAACTGCTCATCATCTGAATTATCAGAGTCCTCATAAACCTCCCCATCCTCTAGCGGGGAATAATCAGAATAGTCCAAATTATTAACATCGTCAAGGTCATCCGCCGGCGGAGCCGGCGACAAGTGCTTTCTCTTAGCCGGAGCCTTACGGGCGGCCGAGCTGGAAATTAATTTTTCAAGGTTGGCCAATCTGGCGCACATCTCAGATTGTAGCTCCCTACCCATGACAACGTCACACGGGGTGCGTATCAAGCTGGGAGGAGGAGAGGAAGCGACCGGCGGTGCTGACCCAGACGCCTGTGGTTCGGACTGCCGCGTAATAGTTTGCTGTGCACAAGGTATACACAGAAGTACATCATCCCCAGTAATGGATACCCCACACAACATACACTTCCGGAATTGCCCCGAGGGGATCCCGAGCCCAGTATCCGGGGATGCCTCCATATGGTGAACTTGTGAGTAGTCGCTATGACCAAGGGAATTACGCGTATAAGCAACCCGGGATGCCCCTGTAATGTCCCAAGTGGGAGGATTTGAAACAGGTAAAGGTAACCCAGGGACCTAAGGACCGGGAGAAACCCCCTAAACCTAACGTAGGTCCACCTGAAAGACACAACAGAGAAGGCTATCAGCACTTTTGAAAGGACAAAAAAGAATAAAAAAAGATAAGGGGCCCACAGGGCCACTCACGGTGGTTCCTCCGTCCAAGATGGCGTCCGTCACACAGGAGCCAGCAGCAGCAGCACGGAGGCAGAGAGGAGAAGGGGGGGCGTGGCCAGCGCAGAGAGCGCGATTGTCCGTGGCCCCGCCCCCCCTCCATGTCACGGCCAGGCTCCGCGGTGGCGCCTGCCGAACGGGGGCGGGCCTCGGCGTCCCGCCGAAAGCCCCGTCCCGCCCCCTCTAACACCGGCGTGAGGAAAGATCTCCCCTCACGACACAAAGTACCAAAGACCGGCGCCGCAGCGGTATGTGGCGGCTGCGGCGCCGGTGAGAAGACAGCTAGAAAGGAGAGGGGCGGGCCGCGGCGACGCTCCGACGCCCGGCCCCGCCCCCCTACTCCGGCACGCGAGGAGAGAATCTCCTCACCCGTGCGCCGCAAGATGACAGGGTACCGGCGCCGCGGTAATGGCGGCGACCGCGGCGCCGGTACAAGAATACAAATACACAGGCGGGCCGTGGAGACTGAGGCAGTGCCCAGCGGTGCTGTTGCCCGGCCCCGCCACCAAGTACCAGGCTGAGGAGAGAGATCTCCTCAGCCAGCAAACGACAGTGAAAAACACTACACTACACCTAAATAAAAGCCCCTAAACACCCCCCCCACTCCCCCCACAAGGAGAAGGGCATCCGCAGAGGGGGACACTAGCTGGGGTAAAGGGCCGAGGGACAGGGCATCCCAAACCGGGGTCACCAGCCCGGATAACCGCCTACCCTTTGGTACAGGGTCTCACGGTGGAGCATAGCTCCTGAGCACCTAGTGTGCTGTTCTACCCTCGCCCAGACCTCAGCCAAGGCTGGGAGGCATGTACAGTAATAAAAAGTGGGATCTGGGCGGAAATAGAATTCAAAAGCGGGCCGGGAAGGTCCCGGCTACCTCAGTTCCCCCTGTGCAAGGAGGAGGCATCATCTTCTGACTTGCTCGCCGACTGCAGAGATGGAAGACTGGGTAATGAGTGGGAGGTCCCAGGTATTTATGGACCGGGAGGGGCTTTCTTTTTCCTATCATCTCTGCAGAACGCCCTCTTCAGGTCGGTACTACCCACGTGTTATGGCTATCTTGAAGCGGGGTGTGTGACATACTTAGAATATCGCAAGGTGCGCACTTTGTCTGCAGAGCTGAAATTTTCAAGTAAAATTACCGTTACGCACATGCTTTACTTTGGGGTGTTTGGCAACTCTTCCCTTGACAGTAGCTATGCATGTTGGGTGTTGTTCTGTTCGGGGGATATTGCGTTTTCAGATTAAACTTGTTTTTTCTTGTTTGTATATAGTTTTTTTAGGAAAATGTGGCTTTGATTCTGCTTTTTTATCCTTTTTTTAGGGAAACTCTTTGCAACCAAAGAATCCATTGAGGGATTACTTCCAGAAAACTATGGCCACATCAACAAGCCTGGTACACCTAGAAAGCTTGAGGTGTGTACTTCCAGAGAATATATGGCTTGATGCAGAGCCTCCCCGTTCAGCTCCCCCGTGCGTTTTCCCGTTGGTTTTGGGCTTTGATCGGGTCAGGAAAGGGTGCTACGTTGATTTTAGTGTGCGCTTATGCGCTCAGCCGCCTTTCCGATTGTCGGCTCGCACGAGGCTGTTTCCCGTGAAAACGGACGCCTCGTTCATTGGCCCGTTTTTTCCAGTGATGCAGAGCCTTGATTTCCGATTGAAATCAGCCTAATAAAACGGGGCCGCCGAGCCTTCACTTACGGCCAGTCTGACCAGCCGTATTGGAGCTCCGTGCTTTTTGGGAATGCATTCCTCTGTGGGCCAACATCAAAGGCGCCAGTTACGCCGTCTGATAGTTCTAAGTATGGCAGAAACCAGGCTGCAGCGCACGCCTTTGGACATCGATGGCATGAGTGACGTTGACCTATTCGAGCTCACCCGCCTTAACCGTGTTTCTCTCCATGCCTTGTATAGCGACCTGCGGCCATGGTTAGCCCCCACCACAAGAAAGGGGCATGCAATTGCAGGTATGACCAAATTGGTTGGCTGCCTGCAATTTTTGGCGAACGGCTCGTTCCAGAGACTGGGTGCCTTCTCCCTGGGGATGTCCCAGTCTACGCTGAGCCGCAGCCTAACCAAGCTTTTGGATGGCATGGCTACCCTGGCACAGAATTACATTTTTTTTCCTCAAACAGGGGAAGCCTGGAATGCGGTTAAGTTGGGCTTTTATAACATAGCCGACATGCCCAACGTCCTTGGTGCAATCGATTGCACACATGTCTCACTCATCCCCCCTGCGGACCCGGAATATCTGTTCAGGTATGTGGTTTGGTTCTGCTTTTTTTCTGGTTAACAAACATTTTTTAAGGCTCACACTAATTCCACTGTTGTTTTGCTTGGTGCAGGAACAGGAAGATGGGCCATTCCATCAATGTTCAGGCAGTGGCGGGCCCTGATCTTCAATTTTTCAGTCTGTTTGCTGGCTTTCCTGGGTCCACGCATGATGCGCACATTTTGAGGAACTCCAGACTCTATCAACGGTTTCAATCTGGAGATATTTCTGGAGGATGGTTACTGGGTATGTGTATTAAAGTTGTATTTGTTGGCCCCCAAGTTTGAATGTGGATTTGCCACTACCCCACTAATCTGTGAGACCTTTCCTTGAAACTTGAAAATGTTTTTTATTTCGTTTGTTTAAAAATTAATGGGTGAAAGTATTCACCACTATTGGTTTATGTTTTGGCACTCTTATCTAAGTAGCATTACACAGACATTTTTAATGAGTGTACAGGTTGCATGTGTTTGTAGGCTCATTAAAAATGTCAATTACTCCCACCATACCTAGCTCACCGATTTGTCCCTGTGTACTAATGTTTCTATGCACACCTAAACCTTTTTTTAGCCATCCACCTTATGTTTGTCTTTTGGATTTTTGCAGGTGACTCAGGCTATCCCTTGTTACCATGGCTGCTCACACCCATCCTGCACCCATCTTCCCAGGCACAGGAGCGCTACAACACAGCCCATAGGAGGTCTCGCTCTGTGGTGGAACGTGCCTTTGGGTTGTGGAAGATGCGTTTCCGATGTCTGGATCAGAGTGGGGGTTCTCTTCAGTATCAGCCTGGCAAGGTTATCAAAATAATTATTGCTTGTGGGGTCCTGCACAACCTTGCCATTAGAAGCAGGATTGCTTGATATACTGACCTGAGTGCAGAACCTTTACCTATTTCTGACGAGCAGACCCCTCCTTACACTGGTACACAAAGTGGGCCAGCACACACAATCCGTGCCGACCTTGTGGCCAATGTATTTTCTTGAAACCACCCCCTGTCTGCAGGCTGGGGAAGATTAAATCACACCTAAGAAGCGTTACATGCTGGTCCAAAAGCGACTCTAAATTCATTTGGGCTTTACCTCTGCTGCCGGCGCATGTCCATTTTTGGACAACTATATGATTTCAGGTCCACAACTGTCCGCTTGATTTGTTTAGTATCTCGACGGACAGAACCCCATAATGTACCCAAACAGCATTGGCAACAGCCATGCTTTGTGCTTAGGTTTTGTGGGTATGCTTGGTGTGTTGAGGTTGAGTATGCTGCAGGGTCTTACTAGATTTAGCACCCTGGTGTGTTTGTTTGTGTTTTTCTGGCGGGGGTGAATGGGTTAATGTCTCCTTGCTCCTGCATTTTGGGGAATGTGCCTGTGTCTGTGGAGTACCCACCGTTTTAGTTGGTGCATGTTCTGCATGTGTGTTGTGCCTGCTCTTCTGTTTTATTTAGAATGAGGCATGTGTGCGGCTGCTATGTGCCTTTGGCCTTGCTTGGCTATTTTTGATCACTTTAGGTCTGCCCATATTGATATGGTATCCTACACCGAGCGGATTGGCTTGTTCTTTAAATATGTTTCCCGTGTGGGCGTGCACAACAGCGAGTGCGCGCCTGCGCGCACGCACGTCAACGCGGGGAAACGTCAGAGCTATAGCTTGGTAAAGAAGACAAGATGTCGCCCGCCATCTTTACCCCGGAGCAGGAAGACATCATCATGGATGTGAGTATGCGAGCGTGCGTTTATGTGCGCGCACACATTCCTTGTAATTTAAAAAAAAAAAAAAAACAAGAATAGTCTGAAACAACTTAGTTTGTCACGTTACATACCAGCCCACCTTAGTTTAACACATGTACGCAGCAACAAACTAGCCTACATGCAGATAGCAGAACTAGGGCAATGTGAGGCAGCAAGAGGTTAATAAAGTGACTTGAGTTAGGCCAGGAAACTTGTTAATGTATTTGGTGGATTAATAGTGTGTCCTTGTATTTTTTAATAACAGATGATGCTGAGGAATCGCTACGACTTCCTGCCGTCAGATTATGCCAAACGGACGTTGGCCCTGGAGGTGGTGGAGGCGATAGAACGCCGATCCCAAACCACCTATACCTTCACCCAGATCGCCCAACACTGGTCTGATTTAAAAAGAAGGCATAAGCCCCGGGTGAGGCGGTACTTCAACAAACATTTCCCATGTAAGTGTAGAAAATGTAAATGCACCTATAACCCTGGCATCGCCTGGGCGTGGTTTAATGATTGTGTTTGAATTTCAGCCCATGAATGGAATCTACGGTTCCACCCCACCCGGACCAGGACACGCAGCCCAGTATTGGGCGAAACAGGTGAAGGTGTAGGTGGCCCACCGCCAGGGTCAACGGCCACCCCCTCCTCTGTAAGTGACTCGGAGGAGCCGCTGGACCTCAGCATGCAGGAGAGGGGGCAATCTGACGGCAGGGAGTCGAGCAGAACAGAGCCTCAACTGGACTCCGGTAAGGGAAATATAGTTAGATATGTGGAAATACATGCATTAAATACAGATACTCATGTGCACTATTGTTGTAGATTCAGACGTCGCAGGAACATCCCAAGGGATGAGTGAGGAAGGGGGCGAGGAGGAAGAGGTTGCTGGGGAAGGTGAGTAGATTGATACCTAGAAGCCTAACTTAATATTATATTCATGAAAGAACAACAGTCTCTAATATCAGTGTGTTTGTCATCCATACAGATTCACAACAGCAACAGAGGGAGGCTGAAGGGAGACTCCGCCCCCGACGCAATGTGCGGCCAAAACCTTGTAAGTGGTGTTTATTTAAACTAAATAAAATGAGCAAACAATTACATTTGAAACCGAAAATTCATAGACATTTCCAAATTAATTCAAAAAAAAAAAACCTTAAAGCGGACCTTAACTCTGAATAAGAGTCTATCTTAAATATTTCCCACACCCTGTACATACAGATTGTCCACCTTACAAATCATCTTACCAACCTTTTCCAGAGCACAGCTCTGCTCTGTGTGAGCAAAGCACAGCTATAACCCACCCCCTGTACCTTATCCAACTCTCCTCTCCTCAGTAAGTGTGATGCTTCTGAGTCAAGATGGCGGCGCACGTATCCTAAATTCCTGAACTGAGTTGCAGCCCAGTGGGGGAAATAATAATAATTGATTGACTAAAAACTTACTATATATTATTTTAAGATGCTGCGGAATCTTTTTAAAATAGTTTGGGCTTTTCATTAAATCACACAGAAGGTCCGGTTTGAAAAGGGCCCCCAAAAAAACACGCCCAACCAAACCAAAAAAACAATGCTAAACTAATGTTGTTTTTCATTCACAGATCAAAGAAGACAACATCCACAAGACCCCGAGGCCTAATTTTTTGAAAAATTTTAAAAATGTAAATATTTATTTCTTTCTGTTTTACCCCCCCCCCCCAAAAAAAAAACTTAAAAAAACAACAACAAAAAAACAACGTTTGAATAATAAAAAAATTAGAATATTTTGAGAGTTGTCTTTCCTGCAAAAGTACAATCACACAACATCAGCACACATTTACATGACACAAAAGGTTTAGATATGGGACAATAAATCAGAAAAACACACAAACAATTAAGGTATGCATTAAGGACAAGGAAGAAGGAACAACCAAGGAGATTAAGGTATGCATTAAGGACAAGGAAGAAGGAACAACCAAGGAGATTAAGGTATGCATTAAGGACAAGGAAGAAGGAACAACCAAGGAGATTAAGGTATGCATTAAGGACAAGGAAGAAGGAACAGCCAAGGAGATTAAGGTATGCATTAAGGACAAGGAAGAAGGAACAACCAAGGAGATTAAGGTATGCATTAAGGACAAGGAAGAAGGAACAACCAAGGAGATTAAGGTATGCATTAAGGACAAGGAAGAAGGAACAACCAATGAGATTAAGGTATGCATTAAGGACAAGGAAGAAGGAACAAGGAACAACCAAGGAGATTAAGGTATGCATTAAGGACAAGGAAGAAGGAACAACCAAGGAGATTAAGGTATGCATTAAGGACAAGGAAGAAGGAACAACAAAAAAATTCTTAAAATATATACATATGTGTGAAATTGGCAGTTGTTGCCATATGTATATTCCAATGGAGGTTGAGGGATGTGCGCTTGCGTGTAGCCAGATTGCCAACTGAATAGCCATGGAGATGTAAGTATACTTGAAAAAAACCACCAAAATGGAAGGTCAAATACGACGGAAGGCAAGCAGGTACGTTCAAAAAGGCAGGAAAATTCAGGGAAAAACGGGCCGCCCGTGTGAACGGGAACGGGAGCCCCGATCAAATTGAAGGCACCTGAGAGAGCAAAAAAAGCTTTCCGAGTGAAGTCAAATTGACGGATCAGTTAGGGAGTCATTCCGACGGAGGCTCTGCATCACATTTGAGCCACGATTCAAACGGGAGCCCCGGACAATCGGAAGGTTTTAAGGGCAGTTCAGAGGAGGCTCTGCATCAGGCCTATATAGTTTGTTGGGGGTATTTCAAATGTAAAGGGTGGTTTTTCTGGAAAAACTGCAAGGTGCGCATATTGCATAGCATAGTTGTATTTTTTCTGAAAATCCCCTAAAGCGCTGTTTCAGTTTGGGGGAGTCTCTTGGGCAGGAAAGGGTGTCTACCTATACATATGTGGTACCGCTGTAACCGAGAGAAATTGGGATTTCACACGCAATAAGATTTTATTGACAAACTTACATTTTTTATTACAAAAAAAACTACAAATTGTAAAAAATATATATATTTTTTTTTTTTGCACATATTTCACCCAAAAATATTGAGAATACACCTAAAAAATGACAAACAAGACATTTCATGTTAAAGCCCAGACTCTGCTGAAAAAAACAATATATAATTTTCCTGGGAAATCCCTGGAAATCCCTTCAAAAATCACATTTGAACATGGGGAGCGCATAATAGTGCAAAATGGTCTGGCAACAAAGGGTGACAAAAACTCCAGGTAGGCTGGCACTTAAAGGGTTAAGAGTAGGTATCATTAACCACTACTCTCTGCACACAATCCTTCAGTCAGTTTTCAATCCAGTTGCAAACTGTATTTTGTAATCCTTATTTCCCCAATAAGCGTCTACGGGGGACAGTGTCAAATGCTTTTGCAAAATCCAGATAAACTATAACCCTTTGTCCAGGCTTCTACTCACCTCCTCATAGAAGCCAATCAGGTTAGTCTGGCAGCTTCTGTCCTTAGTAAAACTGTGCTGGTTGTTACTTATAATATTATGGATAGTTACATATTCGTGTATGTAGTCCCTTAATAGCCGCTCAAGCAATTTCCCCACAATGGATGTTAAGCTAACAGGTCTGTAATTGCCCAGAGAAGACCTAGAGCCCTTTTTAAAAATGGGCACTACATTTGCTTTGTGCCAGTCCCTTGACACTATACCAGTTGCTAGTGAGTCTTTGAAGATCAACAGGGAAGATGAGATAACAGAACCAAGTTCTTTGAGAACTCTTGGGTGAAGTCCATCTGGTCCTGCAGTCTTATTCACATTTAAATTATTTTGTCTTTCTTGGATGATATACATGTTTAGCTTGTTAATTATTATACTTGGGCTATTGCTATCAGTGGCATCTCCTGTGTTGGCTCCTTGCTCCTCTCTTGTGTACACAGAGCTAAAGAATCCATTCAACAGCTCCACCTTATCTTTATCCCCAGTGACCATTTCCACATTATCATTAATTAGGGCACCTATCTGGTCCGATTTAGTTTTCGTTACAATTAATATATTTAAAAACATGTTTAGGGTTTGTTTTGCTTTCTTTGTCCACATCTCTTTCATTTTGTGCTTTTGCCAACCTTATTTCTTTCTTTTAATAGTTTATACTTTTCAAGAGCTACAGCTGAGAGCTCAGCCTTGTAATGTTTAAATGTCCTTTTTTTGAAAAATGTATTAAATTGCCCTTTTAACCGCAGGTGTCAGCCATGAGGGGTTTAATTCTAGCCGCTTATATTTGTTAACCATAGGAATACATTTTGCAACGTTGGTATTCACAATTGATTTAACCCTTTAAGTGGCAAGCATGTAACACCTACGGGTCACTTGTCCAGGCATTAAGTGCCAAGCATGTAGGTGTTACGTGCTTGACTTTCCCCCCTGCTAGTTAAAAAAAAAAAATTAAAAAAATACTCACCTGACCCCTCTATCGATCTGGCCGTGTCTCCTCTTTACTTTGGTGCCATCTGATCCCCCCTGGGGGCTCGAATGGCTCCAGGAGGACCCCTGGAATAGCGCCCCCCCCCCCCCCGCTTGGGGCACGGCTGTTGCTCAGTGAGAAAAAAAAATTACATTTACTCACCTGCGGACGCGATGCCTCCCACCGGGTCTCCTCTTCACCGAGGGGGCCTCCGATCGCCCCTGGGCTCTTCCATGGTGAGGAGAGGGCGAGAAATCACCCTCTCCCTCACTCCCTGGGTTGTCTCTAGGACATCACCCGGCAGCCGGCTTCTCTCACCCTCACTTGAGACGATCAGTCTTGCCATGTGCTCCCTCCACCGAGCACCCGGCAGCTGTCATCAGGGATCACGGGGGACAGAGGAGGATCGGAGGTAAGTAAAGAAAAAATAAAAAAATAAATGTAATTTTTTTTATTATGTGTATGGTGTGTTTATTTTTACAGTTAACCTTTTGTGAACCTTTTGTGAACTGGTAAGGGATCCATGAAATCCCTATACCAGTTCACAAGGCTGGGGGCTGGCAAGTCACCTCCCGCTAGCGGGTGACTTGCCATTAACCCCCGGCTCCCCTGCCTTCCTACGGAGCTTGTAGCCGGCAGGGTGGGGGGCCACCAAAGCTGGCCCCTGCGCCCTGTACTACAAGCCCCCATAGCTGGTCCCGGGCTGGTAATGCTGGGTAAGGGGGAACCCATGTCATTTTGTTTTTATTTATAAGGGTTTTTAACCCTTACAATTCAAAAAAGAATAGTGTCCCCCCCCCCCCCCTGGGAGGGGGGACCCTATGTCATTTTTTTAATTAACCCCTTATGTTCTGTCGCCCAGCAGCTACCAAAGGCTTCCAGCAGCAGCAGGAGAGCAGAAGCCAGAGTGATCAGCGTAGGACACAGTGCCCAGGGATGGATGGGAGGTAAGTATTAAAAAAAAAAAAACAATAAATAAAATATTTTTTCTGCTTGTCTTCCTCTTTGAGACCCCTACACCACAAGGCTGGGGGCTGGCAGGTCACCTGCGGCTTAACCCCTGGAACCCCAGTTACCTGCCTCCCTAAAGGCCAGGGGGGCAGAAGAGCCAGGGCCATGGAAGCTATGTGGGCTTGTAGCCGGCAGGGCAGGGGGCCACCAAAGCTGGCTCCTGCGCCCTGTTCTACAAGCCCTGCATAGCTGGTCCGGGCTGGGTAGGGAGGACCCCATTTCATTTTTTGTTGGCTTTTTAAGGGTTTTTAACCCTATAACATTCCCAAAAAAATGGGGTCCCTGTGGGAGGGGGAGACCCTATGTGTTTTTTTTCATTAACCCCTTATTTTCTGTTGCCTAGCAGCTATAAAAGGTTTCCAGCAGGAGAGCAGAAGCCAGAGTGATTGGTAAAGGAAGGGGAGGAATGGGAGGTAAGTATTTAAAAAAAAGAATAAACTATTTTTTTTTTTATATTTAACCCGTTGTGAACTGGTAAGGGGCCTGTGAGACCTCTATACCAGTTCACAAGGCTTAGGGGCTAGCAAGTCACCTGCGGCAAGGCGGGGGGCCACCAAAGCTGGACCCTGAGAAAGGGACCACCATTTTTTTTAACCCTTTATAGTGTGGATAGTAGTTATATTTTATTAGTAAATGTTATAAAGTGCTCTTTTCAGTTTGGGGGGGGTCTCCTGGGCAGGAATGGGGGCTACTGATACATATGTGGTACAGTGGTAATCTGAAGAAATAGGGCTATCACATGCAATATGGTTTTCTTTAATAAACCAAATGTTTTATTTAAAATAAATAACATTTTTTTTATGCAAAACTATTTAAAAAAACTGTAGAAAAATTACAAACAAGACATTTCATGTTAAAACCTAAACTCTGCTGCAAAAAATATATATAACATTTTCCTGGATATTCCTGCAAAAATCTTGGTTAAACATGGTGCAAAATGGTGAAAAATTACCTGTCAACAGAGGGTGACAAAATTTCAAGTAGGTGAGCAATTAAAAGGGTCAATAGTACCTATGCATGTGGGGTATTGTTCTGCTCGGAGGACCTTGCGCTTTCAGATTTACCTTGTTTGTTCTTGTTTGCATATTGTTTTTTTAAGAAAATTATTCTGCTTTTGTTATACATTTTTTTGAGGGAAACCCCGTGCAACCTAGGAATTCTTCAAGGGATTACTTCTAAAACGATGATCCCACTACAACAAGCTGGGTACACTTAGAAAGCTTAACATGTGTACTTTCAGGGAATATATGATTTGTGGGGGGTTTTCCAAATGTAAAGGGTTGTTTTGGTAGAAAAAGTGTAAGGTGCGCACTTTGTCTGCCGAGCTGAAATTTTCAAGTAAAATTACCCTTATGCACATGCTTTACTTTGGGGTGTTTGACAACTCTTCCCTTGACAGTAGCTATGGATGTTGGGTATCGTTCTGTTCGGGGGACCTTGCTTTTTTAGATTGAACCTGTTTTTTCTTCTTTGCATATTTTTTTAGGAAAATATGAGTTTGATTATGCTTTTTTATTCTTTTTTAGTGAAACTCTGTGCAACCAAAGAATTCATTGAGGAATTACTTTCAGAAAACTGCACCCATGTTAACAAGTCTGGTACACCTTGAAAGCTTGAGCTTGTACGTCCATAGAATATATAGTTTTGGGAGGGTATTTCAAATGTAAAGGGTTGTTTTTCTTGAAAAACTTCAAGGTGTGCATAGCGCATAGCATAGTTGTATTTTATCTGAAAATCTCCTAAAGCGCTGTTTTAGTTTAGGGGAGTCTCCTGGGCAGGAAAGGGTGTCTATCAATACATATGTGGTACCGCTGTAACCGGGAGAAATTGGGATTTCACACGCAATAAGATTTTATTGATAAACTTACTTTTTTTTATTACAAAAAACACTACAAATTGTAAAAAAAAAGTTTTATTTTTTATTTTTTCTGCACATATTTAACCCCAAAATATTGAGAATACACCTAAAAAATGACAAACAAGACATTTCATGTTAAAGCCCAGACTCTTCTGAAACAAACAATATATAAGTTCCCTTGGAAATCCCCTCAAAAATCACAGTTGAACATGTGTAGCCCAAAATAATGCAAAATGGTCTGGCAACAGAGAGTGACAAAATCTCCAGGTAGGCTGGCACTTAAAGGGTTAAAGCACTCCCATTTGGCATCAGTATCCTTATTCCTAAACAGATGCTCCCAGTCATTGCCCTGGAGTGCAGCTCTGAGCCTGGGGAAATTGGCCTTCCTAAAATGTAGTGTTTTTGCCCTCCCCGACAGAAAATCTTTTTTACAGTTTATGTTAAATACAACTATATTGTGGTCACTGTTACCAAGATTTTCATGGACTTTTACTGTCCCTATCAGATCACCATTATTTGATATTACCAGATCTAAAAGAGCATCACCCATAGTAGGTCTGACTGATTCATATAATTATCTTGTAGCAAGCACATCTTCCTTCATCTGTGCCCTGTGGGTCTGTGTCATCTCTGTGGATTGACCGGGTTGGGGGCTTTCTTCCTGAGGCGCTAGTCTGCTGCTGGCTGCTCCTCCGGCATCTGTAGTGAGGAGGGACACACTGAAGGGGGCATGGAGGCAGGTTCCCTGGAAACTCCCCTCCATGTTCCTCCTCCTCTTCAGTGACACCATTAGTCACATGGGGGGGTTCCACAGAGGCTCTTTCTCTGTGGCATTAGAGCCTCCCTGCCATAGCCTTAACTTGGCGGGACATCAAGGCAGGAGGAGTGTTCCTCTCTCACTACAGAATTTGGTGGGTGCAATAGAGGCTCCCCGCCAGCAGCAGACTAGTGCCCTGTGGACCAGGAGGGACCCTCCAACGTGGCGGACCTACAGAGAGTACACTGCCCGGTGGGGAGAGTTGAAAAAGACCTGGTGACCAGTGTCGGACTGGGGCCAAAAATTAACCCTGGATTTTACTAGCGCATGGCAGGCCCAAGACATTCCAACTGAGCCCCCTCCCCACATGGGTCTATAGAGCTGAAGTTCCTTGGCTTGTGGGTACATTGTGGGGGTACAAGGGGCTAAGAGGGAGACTAACGGGGGCAGTGATCAAATGTGGGTATTAAGAGCAGCAGCCCAACTGGCCCCAAAGCAGTGCAGCCCACTGGGAATTCTCCTCGGTCTCCCTATGATCAGCCCACCCCTGGTGGTGTTGGTTACTTTTTCTTCTTTAAATAGTGATGGCCAAACCCCAACACGGACTTCAGCCAGAAGTCCGGGTTCGGCATTCGGCTCGAACAAGGCAAAGCTGGTTGATGGGCCACTAAACAGAGTGTCAGCAGGAAGCTGCCATAAGTAACTTACCTCAGCCCCGTGATCCGGTTCCTCCTTCTGTCTTACAGATTTCAGGGCCGTTGGGGCTTGGGTTTTCGAGCCACTTGCTGAACTATAGGGGGTTTGCTCATCCTTACTTTTAAACTGTAATTTTTCTCTGTTTAACTGTTTGTGAACTGCTAGTTCAAGGGACCTCTATACCAGTTCACATGTTGTGGTGGCTGGAGCTATTTTATCTGGAATTCGGGCGAACCAAATATCAGATACAGAGCATATTCCAGCCGCAGTGCTTCCAAACCAGATTGCCCCCACTCAGATTCATAACTAATTTTGACCCCCGACCAGGTGTTTCAGAAGCATCACCATTCCATATTACAGACAAATGAAAATAACACAACAGTCAAATACATACGGTGCCTTGAAAAAGTATTCAAACAACTTAAAGTGGACCAAAACCCACAGAGATCAGCCTGGGAAGATTCCAGGGCTGCTTGATTCCCTCCCCCTGGAGCATCCGGAATCTGGATGCCCCTCTGTGTGAAACCCCCCCCCCAGGTCATCCATATACTCACCTTCTTTCCCAGTCCAACGGTGCATGCGCGAGCAGCAACCGCATCCCCGCTATCCCTCTAGCAGGACACGTGCCCACGCCAGCCATTTGTGAATGGCCGGTGCAGGCACGCTCCCTGTTAGAGGGTAGCAGGGGGATGCACCTGCCAGCTTGCTTGGATCCGCTCGCCTTAGACAAAGGCTTAGAGGAAGGGACAGGAGCAGATCCGAGCACGCTGATTGCACGAGAGGCCGCACATGCATCGTAAGGATCGTGAAGAGGTGAGTTTGTTTGGGTGGCTTGAGGGGTTTCACACAGCGGGGCATGTCAGATCGGGGGGGGCCCGGGAGCAAGGACAAAAACTCAGGATAGGAAAATTCTGGGTTTTGGTCCACTTGCAATTTACTTGTATGTGGTACAGAAACATAAATTAGCAAGTATTTGTAAAGCATAAAAATATTATACATTCTTTTCCAAATTGAAAAAATGAAAAAAGTGACGTGATTATGTATTCAGATACCTGTGCTTTGATATTCCTAAATAAAAACCAGTGTGACCAATTGCCTTCAGAAAACACCTAATTAGTAAATACAGTCCACATATTTGTAATTTCATCTCAGTATAACTACAGCTGTTCTGTAAAGGCCTCAGAGGTTTGTTCAATAACATTAGTGAACAAACAGAATCATGAAAACCATGGAACACAGCAGACAGCTCAAGGATAAAGTTGTGGTGAAGTGTATTGCAGAGTTATGTTATAACTAGTTTAATATACTTTTTAGTTTGGGGGTTCCAGGAAGTTCATGTGTCAAAAAGCCTTGGGTGTCAACAGGACCTAAAGGCATAGACCAGCGCAAAATATAAAGTTCCTGTGCCAGTGACACTTATGTTGTTTTCAAGGGTAACCTCACTGTGTACAATACTGTGTACAATAAGAGACCTGAATAGTTTTCTCTCTACCATTCACGGCTCTCCATCTTCTTATTTAAAGTGTCTATGTAAATAGCATAGCCCTCTCCCCTCTGTTTCCTAGCAGCATGAATAATGCAACAATGCATTTGTTGACATTCATATATAAAGAGATGGGATTTGTGTCACCAACAAACACGCGGCCTCTCCAGAATGAATCACGGGAAAATAAAGAATCAACACTTTGACTTTGGTTCAGTTGTAGCCATAGACATAGCAGCCTGTGCACTTGCTATGGGGCAGGGAAAGCAGTTACAGCAGCCACTACAAGTCCACCTAATGAGCTCCTGTTATTTATTTATTATTATTATTATTAGCTCCTCTAATTATTTTGTAAGTTCTTCAACTTTATGTATACTACTAGGGATGAGCGAATCGATCCGGACGAACCCGGATTCGATCCGAATTTCAGGAAAAATTCGATTCGGATCGAATCCGAATTTCCCCGCGATTCGATCGCTCAAAGTTTTCCTTTAACATCCATTCATTTACATTACAGGCATTCTAAGATGGCGGACGGGACATGTCCAGACATCAACCCCGCGCCAGTGCAAGCTGGGACAGTCACATGCAGCCTATCAGCAGCCAGCAAGCCCGGTGACGTCACAGCGCTATTTAAGGCCGGCCATCTTGCTTTCCTGCCTCATTTCTCTATTGCATTCGTGAGAGACAGAACGTTGTGTAGCTGAGGGAGTGACGCAGTTAGACAGGCAGGGACAGACAGGGACAGGCTGGAGACAGGCAGGAGACAGACAGGAGACAGACAGAAAGTCAGCGAAAAACAGGGAAAGGTAGAAAAATCGGAGGCTGTCAGCCTGTCACAGGGAGTTTTTTTTTTTTTTTTTCATCCAGCCTGACAGGCTTTGTTAGCGTTTTCAGGCTGCTTATACTAACTAACTGTGCATATATACTGAACTGATCTTAAGTCTGCTGTGAGGCATCCCATTCTGTGACTACAGCAGCCTCTGTTTAAGACCATATAACCATTTGCTCTTATTATATTTGAAATTAGCCTGATAAAGACACTTTTGCTCGGCATAGTACTTCTGGACCCTGCCAGGGCATCCCATTCTGTGACTACAGCAGCCTCTGTTTAAGACCATATAACCATTTGCACTTATTATAATTGAAATTAGCCCTGATAAAGACACTTTTGTTGGGCATAGGCTTCCTGCTGCCTGCCAGGTGCACTTCTGTTGAGGCATCCCATTCTGTAACATAGCATACCCCTCTTTATTTACACTAAGCAGCTCTCTTATTTACACTAAGCAGGCCTGTTGGAGGCTGAGTGTTACTGCTCACTTTTGGTGTGCATTATATTCTGTTTCATATAGACCCACCGCTGCCCGGGGGATCTTAAAATATCACCTACTACCATGCCAGTTAGACTATGTCGGGCAGACAAGTGCCTGGAAGTGAAAAGAGGAGTGGCAGAGGCCAAGATTCCGCAGGCAGAGCTCGCATCAGACTGGGGGCTAGTAGCAGCAGGAGTCACGCTGAGAGACCTAATCTGCCAGTATCTGCTAGCGGTCGGGTCTCCACCAGTAACGCATCTGCCGTGGTAGATTGGTTGACGCGCTCATCAACAACATCATCACAACTGACACAACCCTGAGTTGGCATGCCCCGAGAGCAGTCCCTGTCCTCCCATTGCCTCTGTCCTACGCCGTTCCCTCCCCCTGCGACGTATCCTATGCTTTGGGTTCAGCTCCACTCTTTAGTGAGGAGGACGATCAGATACAGGAGGACAGTCAGCAGCTACTGCCCAGCCAAGAAATGGAGGTGGCTTCTTTAGCTAGGCAGACAAATAGTGATGTGGACAGTGTCGTGGGTGCTGCGAGCGTTCCAGCTCCTGCGCCAGACACTGTTGACGAATCCACGAACATCAGTGACGTACAGCCACAACTCGGTGATGATGATGATGACGATGAAGCCGATCGCACTTGGGAGCCGGGTGAGGAAGGGGCTTCATCGTCATCATCAGGAGAAGAGGGGCGCAGGTTGCCCCGGAGTCAGCAGCTGAGGCAGCAAGGTGGTAGCAGTCAGCATGGGGGCACAATTCCAAAGGCTGGATCCGGCCGGGGCCGGGGTAGAGCACCTGCTGTGCGGCAGTCTACCTTATCAGGAGGTAGTGGAGCAGGGGTTCCTGGAGTTGGCAACAGCAGCAGTGAATCAGTGAGGCCAGGGGGTGGGAAAAGTAGCTACTCGGCAGTGTGGCAGTTTTTCCTGAGGCATCCGCAGGAGGGTAACATGGCCACATGCAAGATATGTAGGCAAAAGGTGAAGCGTGGCCAGGGTCCAAATGTTGGCACCACGGCCCTGCGTCAACATATGATGCGTCACCATAAAGCGACCTGGGAGAACCGAGGCTCCCAAGGGGTGGTCCAGTCTGCTTCCTCACCAAGTGAGCTCCCAATTTCTGCCAGCCAAGGCTCCAGCACCTCAGCCGAAGGCAGCTGTGCGTCATACCCATCCTCTGTCGCTCCTGCTCCTCCTCCTCCAAGTCATGCATCCCGCCAGCAATCCATCAGCGAAGCCATGTCCAAGAGACAGCAGTATGCGCCCACTCATCCTACGGCGCAGAAGCTGAATGTGCTCCTGTCCAAGTTGCTGGTGCTGCAGTCGCTCCCTTTTCAGGTGGTGGAATCTGCACCTTTCAGAGAACTGATGGCTTTTGCCGAGCCGAGGTGGAGAGTCCCAAGCCGTCATTTCTTTGCCAAGAAGGCAGTACCAGCGCTGCACACTTTTGTTGAACAGAAGGTGGGCCAGTCCTTGAGCCTGTCAGTGTGTAGCAAAATACATGGCAGCGCCGACATCTGGAGCTGTAACTACGGTCAGGGGCAGTACATGTCGTTTACGGCCCACTGGGTGAATGTGGTCCCTTTGCAGCAGCAGCAGCAACTTGGACAGGTCACGCCGCTTCGGCCTCCGCGCTCTCTGCCCATTGGACCTGTGACACCGTGCGACTCGGCCTCCTCATCCTCCGCCATCTCCTCACCCTCCACTGTAGGCTCAAGTCTCAGTGCCCCTCCAGTCTACCATGTGTGCAGGGCACGGAGGTGTCACGCAGTGCTTCACATGGTTTGTCTTGGCGAACGGAGTCACACAGGGGAGGAACTGCTTAAATGTATTCATCAGGAAATCCAAACATGGCTTTCTCCGAGAAAACTTAAAATGGGAATCATGGTTACCGACAATGGGAAGAACATTTTGTCTGTGCTGCGCCAAGGAAGCCTGACCCATGCCCCCTGCATGGCTCACATCTTCAATCTGGTTGTCAAGCGGTTTCTGAAGTGTTCCCCCCATCTGCAAGACATCCTAACAACTTCAAGGAAACTTTGCATGCACTTCAGCCACTCCTACACCGCCAAACACACCCTTCTTGAGCTACAGCGTCAGAATGGTATCCCCCAACATAGTCTGATTTGCGATGTTTCCACCCGTTGGAATTCCACCCTTCACATGTTGGACCGATTATATGAACAGAGAAAAGCCATCACGGATTTCCTGATGATCCAAGCAGATAGGGGGACTCCCCTGTGTAACTTCA
Source organism: Gastrophryne carolinensis (assembly GCA_027917425.1). Lineage (NCBI taxonomy): Eukaryota > Metazoa > Chordata > Amphibia > Anura > Microhylidae > Gastrophryne > Gastrophryne carolinensis. Next base: position 90,470,313 of record CM051243.1, read on the forward strand.
ATGTCAACCAGTGGCAGCTCATACGTGACACCTGCCGTTTGCTCAGGCCCTTTGAGGAAGCCACTTTATTTGTCAGTCGGCAGGATTACGGGATGAACAACGTGATTCCACTGCTTCATGTACTACAGCACATGTTGGAAACCATGGCTGGTCAGGGCACTGGAGACATGGCGTTTACATCTTACGGCCACATGAACCCCGTTGGAGCTGAACTGGAGGAGGAGGAGGAAGAGGAGGAGGAGGAGTTGCCCAGCGAAACACAGTTTAGGCTTGGCGAAATGGCTGGTTTATCTAGTCAGCGGACAGGAGAGGAGGAGCAGGAGCAGCCAGAGGAGCTAGAGGTTTTTGAGGAAGGTGAGACAGAGGACCCGGGCACACCGTGGCAGTATGCAGTGGAGATGGAGACAGGTAGTCCATCCGAGTCACTTGCGCAAATGGCACGAAGCATGCTCACGTGCTTGAGTAGTGACCCCAGAATTGTTTCCATCTGTCAGCGGGATGACTTCTGGCTGTCCACCTTATTGGACCCTCGCTTCCGGCACAAAATGGGGGCATTTTTTAAACCCACCGAGAGGGAGGACAAACTCAACTACTACAAAGACATTCTACGTAAGCAGTTGGCCGATGCCTATCTGCGCCATGGTCCATACTCTCGCAGGTCTGACTCGAGGGGACCTCTGCGCTCACCTTCCACTGCCATGGCCGCTGGGGGGGTTGGCAGGAGCAGCAGCAGCAGCTCCATCAGCAGCAGCAGCCTCAGTCTTCAGTTGCTAATGAGTAGCTTTCTACACCCGCATAGTGAGGCTACTCATGAGCAGCAGGAAGACCTGGAGCAGGACCTCAACCAGCAGGTCATGTCATACTTTGACATGACCATGCCAACACACCTTGAGGATCCGCTGGACTTCTGGGCAGCCAAACTTGATTTGTGGCCGCAACTAGCAGAGTTTGCCCTGGAAAAGCTGTCCTGCCCGGCAAGTAGCGTGCCATCTGAGCGGGTGTTTAGTGCGGCGGGGGCCATAGTTACGGCGAGGAGAACTCGTCTGTCAACTAAAAATGTGGAGAGACTCACCTTTGTCAAAATGAATCAGGGATGGATCAGCCAGGATTTCCACCCACCAATGCCTGATGCATGCGACTAGATTCAGCATGGTGCCACGTTTTACACTTTCCAAATGGTGCAAAACATATTTATGTCTTTAGGCCATTTTTTGGGCTCCTGCTGCTGCTGCTGCCAACTTCTGCCAACTCCAGGGTGTGATTCATCCAATTGTTGGGCTCCTGAAGCCAACCCCAGTGTCTCTTTAAAGTAATATTTGGGCTCCTGCTGCTGCTGTCAACTCCTGCCAACTCCAGGGTGTGATTCATCCAATTTTTGGGCTCCTGAAGCCAACTCCAGTGTATATTTGGGCTCCTGCTGCTGCTGCTGCCAACTTCTGCCAACTCCAGGGTGTGATTCATCCAATTTTTGGGCTCCTGAAGCCAACCCCAGAGTCTCTTTAAAGTAATGTTTGGGCTCCTGCTGCTGCTGCTGCTGCCAACTTCTGCCAACTCCAGGGTGTGATTCATCCAATTTTTGGGCTCCTGAAGCCAACCCCAGGGTCTGTTTAAAGTAATGTTTGGGCTCCTGCTGCTGCTTGCAACTCCAGGGTGTGATTCATCCAATTTTTGGGCTCCTGAGGCCAACCCCAGTGTCTCTTTAAAGTAATGTTTGGGCTCCTGCTGCTGCTGCTGCTGCTGCCAACTCCAGGGTGTGATTCATCCAATTTTTGGGCTCCTGAGGCCAACCCCAGGGTCTCTTTAAAGTAATGTTTGGGCTCCTGCTGCTGCTGCTGCTGCTGCCGCCAACTCCAGGGTGTGATTCATCCAATTTTTGGGCTCCTGAAGCCAACCCCAGGGTCTGTTTAAAGTAATGTTTGGGCTCCTGCTGCTGCTTGCAACTCCAGGGTGTGATTCATCCAATTTTTGGGCTCCTGAGGCCAACCCCAGTGTCTCTTTAAAGTAATGTTTGGGCTCCTGCTGCTGCTGCTGCTGCTGCTGCTGCCAACTCCAGGGTGTGATTCATCCAATTTTTGGGCTCCTGAGGCCAACCCCAGGGTCTCTTTAAAGTAATGTTTGGGCTGCTGCTGCTGCTGCTGCTGCTGCCAACTCCAGGGTGTGATTCATCCAATTTTTGGGCTCCTGAGGCCAACCCCAGGGTCTCTTTAAAGTAATATTTGGGCTCCTGCTGCTGCTGCTGCTGCTGCCAACTTCTGTCAACTCCAGGGTGTGATTCATCCAATTTTTGGGCTCCTGAAGCCAACCCCAGTGTCTCTTTAAAGTAATGTTTGGGCTCCTGCTGCTGCTGCTGCTGCTGCCAACTCCAGGGTGTGATTCATCCAATTTTTGGGCTCCTGAGGCCAACCCCAGGGTCTCTTTAAAGTAATATTTGGGCTCCTGCTGCTGCTGCTGCTGACAACTTCTGCCAACTCCAGGGTGTGATTCATCCAATTTTTGGGCTCCTGAAGCCAACCCCAGGGTCTGTTTAAAGTAATGTTTGGGCTCCTGCTGCTGCTTGCAACTCCAGGGTGTGATTCATCCAATTTTTGGGCTCCTGAGGCCAACCCCAGGGTCTCTTTAAAGTAATATTTGGGCTCCTGCTGCTGCCAACTCCAGGGTGTGATTCATCCAATTTTTGGGCTCCTGAGGCCAACCCCAGGGTCTCTTTAAAGTAATATTTGGGCTCCTGCTGCTGCTGCTGCTGCTGCCAACTTCTGCCAACTCCAGGGTGTGATTCATCCAATTTTTGGGCTCCTGAAGCCAACCCCAGTGTCTCTTTAAAGTAATATTTGGGCTCCTGCTGCTGCTGCTGCTGCTGCCAACTCCAGGGTGTGATTCATCCAATTTTTGGGCTCCTGAGGCCAACCCCAGGGTCTCTTTAAAGTAATATTTGGGCTCCTGCTGCTGCTGCTGCTGCTGCCAACTTCTGCCAACTCCAGGGTGTGATTCATCCAATTTTTGGGCTCCTGAAGCCAACCCCAGTGTCTCTTTAAAGTAATGTTTGGGCTCCTGCTGCTGCTGCTGCTGCCAACTCCAGGGTGTGATTCATCCAATTTTTGGGCTCCTGAGGCCAACCCCAGGGTCTCTTTAAAGTAATGTTTGGGCTCCTGCTGCTGCTGCTGCTGCTGCCAACTCCAGGGTGTGATTCATCCAATTTTTGGGCTCCTGAGGCCAACCCCAGGGTCTCTTTAAAGTAATATTTGGGCTCCTGCTGCTGCTGCTGCTGCTGCCAACTTCTGCCAACTCCAGGGTGTGATTCATCCAATTTTTGGGCTCCTGAAGCCAACCCCAGTGTCTCTTTAAAGTAATGTTTGGGCTCCTGCTGCTGCTGCTGCTGCTGCTGCCAACTCCAGGGTGTGATTCATCCAATTTTTGGGCTCCTGAGGCCAACCCCAGGGTCTCTTTAAAGTAATGTTTGGGCTCCTGCTGCTGCTGCTGCTGCCGCCAACTCCAGGGTGTGATTCATCCAATTTTTGGGCTCCTGAGGCCAACCCCAGGGTCTCTTTAAAGTAATATTTGGGCTCCTGCTGCTGCTGCTGCCAACTTCTGCCAACTCCAGGGTGTGATTCATCCAATTTTTGGGCTCCTGAAGCCAACCCCAGTGTCTCTTTAAAGTAATGTTTGGGCTCCTGCTGCTGCTGCTGCTGCCAACTCCAGGGTGTGATTCATCCAATTTTTGGGCTCCTGAGGCCAACCCCAGGGTCTCTTTAAAGTAATGTTTGGGCTCCTGCTGCTGCTGCTGCTGCTGCTGCTGCCAACTCCAGGGTGTGATTCATCCAATTATTGGGCTCCTGAGGCCAACCGCAGGGTCTCTTTAAAGTAATATTTGGGCTCCTGCTGCTGCTGCTGCTGCTGCTGCCAACTTCTGCCAACTCCAGGGTGTGATTCATCCAATTTTTGGGCTCCTGAAGCCAACCCCAGTGTCTCTTTAAAGTAATGTTTGGGCTCCTGCTGCTGCTGCTGCTGCTGCTGCCAACTCCAGGGTGTGATTCATCCAATTTTTGGGCTCCTGAGGCCAACCCCAGGGTCTCTTTAAAGTAATGTTTGGGCTCCTGCTGCTGCTGCTGCTGCTGCCGCCAACTCCAGGGTGTGATTCATCCAATTTTTGGGCTCCTGAGGCCAACCCCAGGGTCTCTTTAAAGTAATATTTGGGCTCCTGCTGCTGCTGCTGCTGCTGCCAACTTCTGCCAACTCCAGGGTGTGATTCATCCAATTTTTGGGCTCCTGAAGCCAACCCCAGTGTCTCTTTAAAGTAATGTTTGGGCTCCTGCTGCTGCTGCTGCTGCCAACTCCAGGGTGTGATTCATCCAATTTTTGGGCTCCTGAGGCCAACCCCAGGGTCTCTTTAAAGTAATATTTGGGCTCCTGCTGCTGCTGCTGCTGCTGCTGCTGCCAACTTCTGCCAACTCCAGGGTGTGATTCATCCAATTTTTGGGCTCCTGAAGCCAACCCCAGGGTCTGTTTAAAGTAATGTTTGGGCTCCTGCTGCTGCTTGCAACTCCAGGGTGTGATTCATCCAATTTTTGGGCTCCTGAGGCCAACCCCAGGGTCTCTTTAAAGTAATATTTGGGCTCCTGCTGCTGCCAACTCCAGGGTGGGATTCATCCAATTTTTGGGCTCCTGAGGCCAACCCCAGGGTCTCTTTAAAGTAATATTTGGGCTCCTGCTGCTGCTGCTGCCAACTTCTGCCAACTCCAGGGTGTGATTCATCCAATTTTTGGGCTCCTGAAGCCAACCCCAGAGTCTCTTTAAAGTAATGTTTGGGCTCCTGCTGCTGCTGCTGCTGCTGCTGCCGCCAACTCCAGGGTGTGATTTATCCAATTTTTGGGCTCCTGAGGCCAACCCCAGGGTCTCTTTAAAGTAATATTTGGGCTCCTGCTGCTGCCAACTCCAGGGTGTGATTCATCCAATTTTTGGGCTCCTGAGGCCAACCCCAGGGTCTCTTTAAAGTAATGTTTGGGCTCCTGCTGCTGCTGCCAACTCCAGGGTGTGATTCATCCAATTTTTGGGCTCCTGAAGCCAACCCCAGGGTCTCTTTAAAGTAATATTTGGGCTCCTGCTGCTGCTGCCAACTCCAGGGTGTGATTCATCCAATTTTTGGGCTCCTGAAGCCAACCCCAGGGTCTCTTTAAAGTAATATTTGGGCTCCTGCTGCTGCTGCTGCCAACTCCAGGGTGTGATTCATCCAATTTTTGGGCTCCTGAAGCCAACCCCAGGGTCTCTTTAAAGTAATGTTTGGGCTCCTGCTGCTGCTGCCAACTCCAGGGTGTGATTCATCCAATTTTTGGGCTCCTGCTGCTGCCAACTCCAGTGTCTCTTTAAAGCAATGTTTGGGCTCCTGCCCCTCATAGTGATGCCACTTCAACTCTCTGCAATTGTGCCGCTCTGCGATTCTATTAGCGATGCCTCTGATCTGCATGTGATATTTATTCAAAGTATTATTTAACTAACCCAGCACGCATCCTGTGCGTGTTACAGCAAGGCAGAATGGTTTACAACCCTATTGAGGCTCTAGGAGGCTCAGAAATAGCCGTTTTTAATAGCGATTCGTCGCGAATTTATTCGGGTCGAAACGATTTTTGTCGGAAAATTCGGCGAATCAGTCGAATCGAATTTTTCAAAAGTTCGCTCATCTCTATATACTACCTAATACCCTAATAGATTGTAAGATCTCCTTCTGTATCCTCCCTTATATCCTAATAGATTGTAACTTTTTTTTATTGAGTAAAATCAAGCAATCATATACAATATATACAAAGTTACAATAATAAATAAATAAAAATAAAATAAATAATAACTAAACAAAAAGAAACAGGCCTAACAATTCGGCATATAATATATAATATCCATTATTCTATATACAATCCTATCTACAACCTAAACACTACACTCTACACAACTCAGCAGGAAGACTAAGAGAACCCGTCACCTGTGCATGCAGCCGTTCTTCAAAAATCTGTCATTGTTATAAAAATCTATGGGTGATAAGAGATAGGAAAGCTCACCCAGAGGGAAGTCATGGGGATCAAGGAGGCCTGATGTTCCTCCACGCCTTCATCCAGGCCCCCTGTTCCCACCTGTCCCTCTCCAGCACCTGGATCTTGCCCACCTCATGCAGGATGTCATGCACCACCACCGGGACAAGGAGGACTTTCTTCCTAATGCAGAGCTGGCACCGTGCATTCCATGTGAAATAGCGGATCACTAGACTAACTAGATATAAAGTGTCCAAACAAAAATCCCCTCTGTTCTTGAATGCTCCATACACCCACTCAGCATAGGAAAGCTGGGAGAAGAAGGGGGCACCGAGGGCCAACCCCACCTGTTTACACACATCTACATTAAAGGGACACCGGAGCAGGAAGTGGTCCATAGTCTCCACCTCATCCCGACACTGCTCCCGGAGACAAATTACCTCTGGCAGGCTGCGACTCTTCCGGATCCCCCTAAGGTAGAGTTTTCCTTGGAAGGAGAGCCAGGCTATATCCCGGTATTTCAAAGGAATTCTTGAGGAGTTAATAAGCCTCAAACCCTCCCTCATGATGGAGCCTGGGCAATCCCTGAGGGACAATGGCTCATGAAAAGCCAGACCCAGGACCCGACTCACAAGAAGCTTCCTCGGAGTAGATCTCATGTCCTTCTGTCAATTGCCATTGCCGAAGTATTTTCAAGCACGGGGCAACATAGGCCGGGAGCTGAGCCTGAGGAACTCAAGGGCTTTTCATCCGGCCACCATTCTCCCAGTCTCGCAGGAAGGGCTTAAACCAGGACTGGAAAATACCCACCCAGCCAGGCGGGCTCTCTGCCAACATGCTTCCAAAATTATGTTTCAGAAACAAGAGAGAGAAAAACACGACTGGGTTGACCATCCCTAGGCCACCCTCCCGCCTAGATAGGTAGGTGACATTTCTTTTCACCAGGTTCATGCGGTTTCCCCATAACATCTGGAAAAACACGCTGTAGACCCTGGTGTAGAGAGACACTGGCAAAACACAGACGAAGCTGACGTATAAAAAGATGGGGATCAGGTAGGTCTTGATAAGGTCAACCCTTTCCCTGAGAGACATTTTCCAGCTCTTCCAGACTGCAACCTTGGCATTGGCAATTTCCAGCCTGCGCTCCCAGTTTTTTTGGCCATAATCGCCAGGACCGAAATTTATGCCAAGGATCTTAATTTCCTGCTGGGGCACTGGGAAGGCGTCCGGAAGTTCGAAGCCCTCACCCTCCTCACCCATCCAGAAAACTTCACTCTTCTCGTGATTGACCTTGGAGCCCGACGCTTCTGTATACTGCGCTATAAGAGAGGCCACCTCCTCCGCCTCATTTGTCCCAGAGACAATCACAGATACATCATCAGCATAGGCAATGACCTTCAAAGGAGGCTCACCAAGCATACCCAGAGGAACCCCACATAACATGCTGCTCTCGACCCTCCTTATAAAGGGATCGATCGCAAACACATACAGTAGGGGACTCAGGGGGCATCCCTGTCGCACACCAGAGCCAACTTCGAAAGGCCTTCCAACCCAACCATTAACAAGAGGGAAGCTCTCAGCCCCTTCATACAGGGTTTGTAGCCAATTAATGAACCGCCCCGGCAGGCCGTACTTACCAAGAAGCAGCCATAGGTACTCATGATTGACCCTATCAAAAGCCTTTGCCTGATCCAACGCCAACAAGTACTTTCCCCAGCCTGCAGCCCTGCACCGCTCCAAGGCTTCCTGGACAGCTAAAACCGCTGAGAAGGTGCTTCTACCTTGGATGGAGCAATGCTGGTGACAAGAAAGCAGTTGCTCCGCCACTGACGACAAGCGCCAGAACAAAATCTTTGCCAGTATCTTTCTATCGACATTGAGAAGGCTGATGGGGCGCCAGTTCTCAATCATCGAAGAGTCCTTACCTTTTGACAGAAGGATCACGGCCGAGCGCCTCATGGAGGGAGGGAGGGAACCCTCTGCCAGACAGCAATTAAAAACCTCCACCAAATGTGGTGCCAGGATGGTCTTAAAACATTTATAAAATTCAGCTGTCAGACCATCTGACCCGGGCGACTTTTTGATGGCAAGGTGATCAATTGCACTTACCACCTCATCAGCCGTGACCGGTTCTGTCAAGCCAGTGATAGAAATGTCACCATTTTCCAATCCTGGAGTAGAGTCCAGGAAACTTTCCATCCTTGCCCGGTCAAGAACCTTTCTGCCCAGGAGGTCAGCATAAAAGGACCTAATGATCTCCAGGATCCCAGATTTAGATCTTACCAGGGATCCTGTACTATCCTTTAGACCAAGGACAGTCTTGAGAGCTGCAGCCTGTCTGCAATTCTGATAGGGATCGGGCGAGTGGTATTTCCCATAATCCCTTTCCAGAACCAGAGAAGCATGCCGGTCATACTGACACTTCCTGAGGAGAAGCTTGACTTCAGAGATTGCCCCTTGATCTCCACCATTCGAGACAAGGATGTCAAGCTTCTTCCGCAAGCGCTGGTAGGCAATGTATTTATCAAGCTGTTTCCTTTTTCCTAGGCCCCTGAAAAGCCCAGCAATTCTCATTTTGGTCAACTCCCACCACTCAGACCTGCTGCTGCAAAAATCCTTAATGGAAACCTGTGCCTGAAAGAATTCCTCAAAGGATTGTCTTACCCACTCCTCCTCAAGGAGAGCCGAATTCATCCTCCAGATGCCCCTTCCTCTAGGGGGTGTGTCAGAAGCATTCAAGACCATCGATAGTAAAAGGTGATCTGAGAACTCGACCGCCTCCTTCAAAAAAAACCTGTCTATCCTACTCTGACTGCTACCTCGCTGAAAAGTGAAGCCCGTGAGGTCCGGAGAGTGCTTAATGTGCACATCTTCCAGACCTGCCTCTCTAACCATACTATTCAAAAAGAGACTATCGCAGCCCAGCTTGCCTTTGAAGCCTCTCCTGTCCATGGGCCTAGTCACGGTGTTAAAATCACCCCCAAAGACTACTGGCCGGGCTGTAAAAAGGAATGGCTTGATCTTTGTAAAGAGGCATTTCCTGTCCCACTTAGTTTGGGGTCCATAGATATTTATTAGGCGCAGGTCCTGCCCCCTTACAATGACGTCCAATACCATGCACCTCCCGATCTCCACCTCAATGACTCGCCGGCAAGTTACCATGTCAGTTTTAAAAAGCACCGCCACTCCGCTGTAAGGCTCGGCCGCAAGAGACCAAAAAGAGGGTCCGTGCCTCCACTCCCGCTTTACAGCGTGAATGTCAGCCAGACTGGCCAATCTGGTCTCCTGCAAAAATAAAATGTTAGCATCAAACTGGCTGAGAAAAAATAAGGCCATAAAACGAGCGCTTACAGATTTAATGCTGGCAACATTAATGGTTGCCACCTTTATCGGAGGGGGAACTGCCATCAGAGTCATTCGGGAGAACGTCTCTTAGCCTTCCCTCCGGCCTCACTATCTGACCCTAAACGCTTACTGGAGGAGACTGGTGCTTCCTCCTCCATATCTGAAGCCTCGGAATCGAAAGAAGATATTTCAATAGATGAGTCCTCAGAAAGTGCCTCAAACCTGTTGGAGAGCTGTACCCCACTGCTCTCCCCCGGCTCCGGCACTGCATTACCCTTTTTCCTTTTTTTCTTTGTAGCTAGCCTGTAAGCCAGGTAATCCTGATCCCCAGGGGAGAGTCCAGACCACGCTGTCTTGGGATCTGAACTCCCACCCTGCTCAGAAGGGGGTGCAGGATCAGGATCACCTAGCCCCAGCCTGCGAGATCTTACAGCAGGGGGCACAATTACTGAAACCCCCTTGGTACTTGCAGTGCCAGCCCCCCGGGCCGCCTCAGCTATTATATTGCTTGGTCTTACATTAGTGGTTGCTGACTTGGGGGCAGACTGGGGATTCACCTTAGGGCCACCTGCAGATGGCACAGGCACAGGGGCCTCAGGAACCCCCAGCTGAGTGGGGGGAGGGACCGCAGACGGGGCAGCATGGGAATGTTCCTCCCTATCCAGCCGCAGCATTTCCTGCACCACTTCCCTGTCCAGGTTGTGCCAGGCCTCAGGACACTGACTATAAGGGTGGCCGAGCTGGTTACATAAATTACAGCGGATGGTATTGCAGTCCTTAGCCAAGTGTCCCAAGCCCTGGCACAACGAGCACCTAAGAAGCGAGCAGGAGAAGCTGAAGTGACCCTTGGCCCCACATTTATGGCAAACCTTGGGCTGACCAGGATAAAAGATGGTCAGCCGGTCACGGCCAATATAGGTAGATGATGGCAAGTGGGTGACCTGGTTGCCATGACTGCTCATAGCGCCCATAGCCCTCCATTCTTTAACACCATTACCTGCCCCCCCCAACCATCCTTATGCTATAAAGTGACCACACCGACACCGCCATTCGTTGGAAAGACATTTATTTTATTATAAAATAAATATCGGCCACAGCATATGTATACATTAAACAAACAAAATCCCTTGTCGGCCTGACCCTTCTATATCTATGGAGGGGGCGTTATATCCAACTTCTAACAACTACCCAAAAACTTAGCCACAGCTGATAACAGACTTACTTAACCCGACGGCCAACCAAGAACCAGCCCCCGGCCGTCCGCCCGCAGGCCCAGGGGCTTCTTGTATAAGAGCTAACCGTCTCCTATATTAACCCATCTAAAACCACCCAGCTGTAGCTCATAATAATCAACTTATTCTCTTGTGATGATCGCCGCTTCTGCCTTTCTTTACTTCATTGTGGTTAATTCCACCTTATTTCCATTGCCCGACTGCCCCCCTCCACGGACCGACAAGGGATTTCCGCTGGCTGTGACTTCATTAACCCTAAAAAGAAACAAAGTTAGGCATACAAAACAACCCCACAGAAAACCCCACCGCATCAGTCCGCTGAAAATACACACCTGTCCCACATATCCGACATATCCCCACATGCCCATACTTACGCTAAAAACCGGGAGGGTGGGAGGGCTTCTTGCTCTGTGAGAAACCGGAAAGAGAGGGTGCCTGAGGAGCCAGCCGCTTAAATACCCCCCCCCCCGCCCCTACTTACCTCCCCTTCCTGGCCATCACATCCTGTCCCTATGTCCATCCCCCTAATAGCTACTTTCCCACCCTTCCTGGCCTGCGCATGGCAGTCATGCTGCCCTTCTGCCCCAGCGCAGGGGCATCCCTTGACTGCTCATAGCGCCCATAGCCCTCCATTCTTTAACACCATTACCTGCCCCCCCCCAACCATCCTTATGCTATAAAGTGACCACACCGACACCGCCATTCGTTGGAAAGACATTTATTTTATTATAAAATAAATATCGGCCACAGCATATGTATACATTAAACAAACAAAATCCCTTGTCGGCCTGACCCTTCTATATCTATGGAGGGGGCGTTATATCCAACTTCTAACAACTACCCAAAAACTTAGCCACAGCTGATAACAGACTTACTTAACCCGACGGCCAACCAAGAACCAGCCCCCGGCCGTCCGCCCGCAGGCCCAGGGGCTTCTTGTATAAGAGCTAACCGTCTCCTATATTAACCCATCTAAAACCACCCAGCTGTAGCTCATAATAATCAACTTATTCTCTTGTGATGATCGCCGCTTCTGCCTTTCTTTACTTCATTGTGGTTAATTCCACCTTATTTCCATTGCCCGACTGCCCCCCTCCACGGACCGACAAGGGATTTCCGCCACAGCAAGGGGGTCGATGAAACCTTGACGACAACCTTGCCCGCCACAACTCTACTGCCATTTCCACAACCTCCTGAAGCCTAAGGTTAAACAGGTCCAGACCGACTTCATTCAAATGCACCCCGTCACTTCTAAAAAACATCCTCTTCCCTTCCACATCTACATGGCGGACCACCAATCCCCCCTTCATCTCCACCCATTTTCCAATTGCCCTATTTACCTTTATCCTGGTCTTATCGATCGCCCGCTAGTCCCTTGCTCCTCTCCAACGAAAACGAGGTATCATCTCAGACCACACAATGATGAGGCGTGGAACCTCCGCCAGCATCCTAGACAAGTCACCCTTAATGGCAGCCACCAAGGTTCTAGAGGCTAACTTGTCCAGATCATTGCCGCCTACATGAAGGACCAGGACACCAGGAGGACCATCCCACGCACATCTCTCCACAAAATGGCCTAACACCTCCCTCCAGCACAGACCCCGAATACCCCACCAACTCAACTTAGCCGTCTCCTGCGGCAACCCCAGCTGCAAACCACTTCGTCGCAGTTCCGCCCTCTTTGCGGCCCAAAACATGAAGGAATGCCCCAATAACAGCACAGGGCAGCAGGAGGAGTCTGTAAAAGAAAAGAAAACAACAAAGGAACATTATTAAACACCCCCACCCCCAACCACTTCTACTACCATAAACAAATCTTTATAAACTTTCATTTTTTTTTTTTTTTTAATTCTCCAAAACATCCACCCTCGCCTATACCACCCTAAAAACCCACTACCTCAACCCTCTGCGGACGGACATATGTCCTATAACGATGTGATCCCCACCGGCCAATTTTTTTGAGCAACTCCGTCGACAACCCCAAACGGGCCGCCTCCGTAGCCGCCCCAATCCTAAAGGAATGGGTCCCGTATTCTGACGCAGACAACCCCACCTCCTCTAACGTCCTCTTAAAAACAGCCGTGAATTGGTACCGCGATAGGTAAAACCCATTCTCATGAACTAGCAGGGGGCCCGGAATCCGCGGCCTAACCTCACGGAACGCCCTAAACGCCGCCACAGGACACCCCAGAGACCCAGGCATCTGCCGTAACACCACCCAACATCCCCGTCCTGCCTGATCCGTTTTAGACCGTCTCAGCAGCAACTCAATGGAATCCTCCGTTTCCACCACATCCTGGAAAGCAATCCCCCCAGGTGCAGTCCTGGTCTGACTCACCAGTTCGCTAATTCTAAATGCCCCAAAAAAAGCTAACGAAAAGGCCAACGTGAACAACGTTGCCTCGTATTGAGACCCACATATCGTAGGAAGGCAATAGATCAGCCTCTGCAAGATGTCCCATGTCACCGGTCGGCGCTGATCCACACAAACATGCACCTTCCGCCACCCTTTCAAGGCTTGTCTAACCACAAAGGCCCTTGAAACATCCGGCCATCCCCTTACCTTACATAAAAATGACAGTGCGGATAGCTTTCTTTCCACTGATGAAGGGGACTCACCCTTTTCAAATAAGGAGGCCACAAACCAAATCACCATCTCCTCTCTAGACGCCCCAATCCCGAACATCCGCCACTCATTCTCCAACCAAAACCATTCCTCCCATACCTTTTCATATGCCGCCCACGTACTTGCCGCCAGCGATCGCCGGACCAATCTCCATAACCCCTCTAGATGAGTCGCCATACCCAATCCGGGCACTCCTCTCCCTCCGTACAGGCCTCGGGCGCCAGCTCCCTGAAGCGATCCATCTGAAAGCGAGACAGAGCATCCGCTATTCCGTTAGCCACACCCGGAACGTGCACAGCTCGAAAAAGAATGTTGTACTGTAGACACGACAGAACCAGTTGCCTCAAAAGCTTAACCACGGGGGGTGAAGATGCAGTTTGCGCATTGATCGCAGACACCACCGCCATATTGTCAGAGTGAAAAAGGACCGACTTGTTCTGCAAATCCTCCCCCCACAAAGCCAGGGCCACCACCACCGGAAACAATTCCAGGAGAGCCAAATTCCTTATGTCCGAAGAGGACCTCACCCTTTCAGGCCAAGGAGCGGCACACCATCTTCCCGCAAAATACGCCCCAAACCCCGTGGACCCCGCCGCATCTGTGAACAGCCCCACTTCCCTGTTCTCCCTCACCGGGTCAAGCCAGTACACCAGGCCATTAAATGAGCTGAGAAAGGAGACCCACATCCTTAAATCCTCCTTCAACCCCCCCGTGAGCCTAATAAAATGGTGATCTTCCTTGACGCCAGCAGTCGCCAATGACAATCGCCTGGAGAAAACTCTACCCATCGGTAAGACCTTGCAGGCAAAGTTCAGCTTTCCCAAAACCGACTGTAACTGCCGTAACGTCACCTTCTTTACCAATAACGCCCCCTGCAGCTCCTGAAGCAGATCCCTAACTTTAACCAACGGAAGCCTGCATACACCAGCCTGGGAATCAATCTCGATACCCAAAAAACTCATGCATGTCCTAGGACCCTCTGTCTTCTCTGTCGCCACCGGTACCCCAAAGGAATCAAAAGTGCTAAGCATACAGGACAACAATAAATCACAAACCCTGGAATCTGCCGGACCTACGCAGAAAAAATCATCCAAATAATGAGTCACCGCTGACAACCCCGACTTTTCCTTAACCACCCATTCAAGAAAAGTGCTAAACGCCTCGAAATAAGCGCAAGACACCGAGCATCCCATGGGAAGACACCTATCGATAAAAAACCCCCCCTCAAAATAACAGCCTAGAAGATACTGACTATCAGGGTGGACGGGCAGCAACCGGAAAGCCGACTCAATATCCGTTTTAGCCATCAAGGCACCCGGCCCTGCCGCCCTTACTAACCCCAAAGCAAAATCAAACGTAGTGTAAGAAACAGAGGCTACCTCCGGGGAAATCCCATCATTAACCGACCCCCCCTTTGGAAAGGACAGGTGGTGAATTAACCGAAATTTTCCCGGCTCTTTCTTGGGAACCACCCCCAATGGCGATACCACCAAGCCCGGGATAGGAGGAGTTACAAAGGGGCCTGCCATGCGCCCCAACCCCACTTCCTTAGCCAGTTTGTCCCGCACTACCCCTGGATGCTGCCTTGCCGATTTGAGGTTCCGCCTAAATGTCCCGGAAGGAGGGACCGAACATGGAATTACAAATCCCCCCTGAAACCCTGACCCCAGCAGCCCCGCCGCCTCCTTATCCGGGTACCTATTTAGCCATCCCATTATCTTGCCTACGATCACCGGCGAACTCCCCTTTTCCAGCCCCATCGTTTGTCCGCCTGTTCCCCATCTGACCTCTCCGGAAACACCGGGTAACCGTGTGCGGTCCACCACAGTTTGAACAGTCATGCCTGAATCTACAGGCCGATCCCCATTTACACTGAGAGTCGTTGAATGCCCAACAACTCCCCTTCTTCCTAGCGACGCTCCCCCCTGCCCCCCCGGCAGGGGGTGTAGGAAAGGGCGGTGGCCCACCCATCGTCTGATATACGCCGCCCCTGGCATTCATGACCCTCATCCACACACCTATGTCTCTATGATCCCACCCCAACTCCGGGCGCACCGACATCCTCTGACGAAACTGCTCGTCGTACTTTAACCAAGCCGTCCCACCATAAACCCTATGCGCCTCCCAGACCGCATCTAGGTAACAAAACAAGGCCGAACACTCCCCCGGGAACTTCTCCCCAATCACACTACCCATAATGGCAAAAGCTTGGAGCCAATTCCCAAAAGTCCTCGGGATCATCCTAAACCTCCTACGATCTTCCTCTTCTTCCTTTCTTCCCTCGCCACCTTCCTTCCACCTATCAACATTGAAACGCTCCAAGGGAAGGAGCGTAAAGATGTCAATGTATTCCCTCTTCCAAATCTTCTCCTTTACCTCGGCCTTCAAGTGGGCACCCAACGGACCTTCGTAACAAATGTATGAGTGACCCATCGCCGAGTCAGATATGGGTAAATTCCTAACCCCACCCCTGTCCGTTTTTTCCGTCCCTACATGTCCAGCCTGCACCCCCCCCTGTGCCTGAGGCTGAGATACAGCCAGACCCCCAGCCAACGGGGCCCCCCCAACCCCGGGGCCAGCCAACCCCGACTCTGGAGCGGCCCACACCACTTGAGGACCCACCGGCCCATTCAACTGAGAAATGTCAGATTCAAACCTCCCGACTAAATCCTTCAACCCCTCCACAAATGACCTCACCCCAGTGACTCCTTCCCACCCCTGGGTCCCCCCCCGAGCAACCCCCGGCACATTGAGAGAAAAAAGAGGCTGGGACTCACCTGGAGGGTGCGCAGGAATGTCCGACCCGCCACCCGGACGACTCTGGCTTGCTGGCGTGATCCCCGACGGAACCGTAGCCACTGCCGACTCCGAGACTGGAACCAAAGATGGGCCCACCGACGTGGCCGCGACAGCAGGCGTAGAGGAAAGCGTCGAACCCACCGCTACCAGCCCGTGATTCACCGCAGATTGAAGACTGAGTCCCTGGGAACCGCCACCGGACGACGATTGACTCGCTGAAGCTGGCAAAAGTGCAGTCCACGCTGCGCTGGTCGCACCCGAGAGGTCCATACCGGCTGGCACCTGTGACGAAAAAAGAAGAGGAGACACGTCCCTGCCCGGCAAAGAAACACCCAGCGGCCCGGGAGGGGGCAATGCAAGGGACGAAGAAGGGAGGGGTCGGCTGGGAACCGCCACCCGTAAGTGCCCCACGTCCCCGCCCAAAGCCCCGGCAACTGGGAGATCCCGTGACCCCAGGGAGGTAAGCGGAGACCCTAAGGGCACAAGGCTGGCCTGGCCGGATGCCCAGCCGGTTAGAGTATCTGGGCGGACGCCCGCACTCCCCGGGGCGCTGGTAGCCCCCGTCACATATGTAGGGGCCGGCTGAGAGGGGGCCGGGTGGGACGCCGAACGGGACCCAAAACTGGAATCCAATCCGGAATCCCCCCCAGACCCGCCTCCGACCGCCCCGCGGAAATACAAGTGGAGAGGGGGAAGGGTAGTACCTGAGTGGGGGGCGGTGCAGTGATCCACCCCCACAGAATTGGGCACAGAGGAAACAGGCAGAAATCCATGGGAAACAGCAGCCCCAGCTGCCTGTGAAGGCAGGGTGTCATGCTGGCCTCCCACCAGCAGGGCGGCGGTAGCAGTCGCCGCCCCTGCCTGAGAACCAGCAGCAGCAGAAGAAGCCTGGCTCCGCAGACGACGTCGGGCAGAAGAGGAGCCAGCAGGGCGGGGAGCAGCTGTCCCCGCCCGGGCAGGAAGAGGAGTGGGGCCGGAGGAGATCGAGCGCCGAGGGGCAGAGACAGGGCGAGAAGTGCCCCTGACAGCACGTGGTGGGGAAGGGCTGAGGTGCTCAGCCGCCCGGCGGGTGCGCCCAGTCCGGCGGGGGACAGCCGCCGGCAGCGGAGCAGGCGGCGAAGAATCAGCAGGACCAGGTAAGGCGCCCATCACCCCGCGGAGCCAATCCTCCCCGCGCCGAACTGCCTCCTCACGCATCCTCTCCAGAAGGCTCTCCATACCTGTCAGAGCAAGGAGCGTAGTGCTTCTTGCTCTGTGAGAAACCGGAAAGAGAGGGTGCCTGAGGAGCCAGCCGCTTAAATACCCCCCCCCCCTGCCCCTACTTACCTCCCCTTCCTGGCCATCACATCCTGTCCCTATGTCCATCCCCCTAATAGCTACTTTCCCACCCTTCCTGGCCTGCGCATGGCAGTCATGCTGCCCTTCTGCCCCAGCGCAGGGGCATCCCTTTCCTGCGGAGCCTCAGGGTCACTGACCAGCCCCCGGTCCAGATGTCGCGATCGTCCAAAATTTTTTTTCAGGGGAGTGAGAACATCACCATAACGCCTTAGCCAGACGGTCAAATCTGAGGGGGGAATGGACTCATTTCTTACTAGGATGGTGATGTTTTTTATGAGCTGCTGCCTGGAGACCTGGATGGGAGTTAACCCCTTCCAGGCAGGACGTTGCTTTTGCAGCTCGTACCGCTCCCAAAACAAGTCCATCCCCTCTGGTCTAACGAAGCTCAAGTCATGTTCTGCGCTCCCCACTGGACTGATTAGGGCAAAAATGTCTGCGGCTGTAAATCCCATACCCAGGATGAGATCCACCACCGCCCGCCGGGTGATAACTGGCCCCTCCCCCTCCCACCTAAGCTGGACCAGGTTGCGCCTATTGAAGCCACTGGCAGGGGCGTTGACCTTACTGGGCACAGACATCCTCTCACCAGCAGCTTCTCCTCCGCGCCTGGCAACCTGGGCATAGGACACAGGGGACTGCACTGCAGCACCAACAGCATTATTGGCCCCACTCCCTGTGCC
This sequence comes from Gastrophryne carolinensis, assembly GCA_027917425.1. NCBI lineage: Eukaryota > Metazoa > Chordata > Amphibia > Anura > Microhylidae > Gastrophryne > Gastrophryne carolinensis. The sequence continues at coordinate 90,488,347 of CM051243.1, forward strand.
ACCTCGCTGGATGAAATACAGGGCAGGGCGGACAGCAGGGGCCCCAGCATTAGGTGGCACAGTCTTCTTATAGTCCACCAGAGGTGCAGGTGAGGGGACAGTCGTATCATCAGCAGCAGTCACAGCAGCAGTCACAGCAGCGGGCTTAGCAGAAAGTCCAACAATAGAATAAACCCCTGTGGACTCAACCCCAGACACAGCAGCAGTAACAGGAGCAACAACATCAATAACAGCACCCAAACCAGCTGAAGCAGAATCAATAGAAGCCCTGCCAGCAAGACCCAAACCTGCGGGTGAGTCACCCATGGCCCCAGGCCCACCAAGTTCGGTGCACCCAGGAACCCGGATGGGTGCCAGGATGGTACTTACGTCTGGCGCCACCTCACCCTTTTCAGGGCAAGGAGCGCCACAGTCTTCTATACCCCCTGACACAGCGCCTATGGCGCACTCCGCAGGCTGGCTGGACAGATGGACGTTGTCCTTAGCTGGCATGGGCTCCTCAGGCTGGCGGCTGTCCTCTGGAAGATCTGCTCCAGTAGGGGCTTCCTGGATGCCCAGCGATGTCACGCACTCCTGATGTGTTGCCTCAGCAAGAGAGTCTTCCAATGCTGGTTCCAGGGCTCCTGGCTCTGCTACTGCTGCAACTTTGGGTGGAGGTACAGCTGGAGAATCCTCCACCATCTGGGTCTCGTCCACATGGTCGGCCTCTTCCTCCTTCAATGTGGGGCCTGAGCGCTGCATGGACTTAAATCGCTCCTCATTTTTATATTTTTCTTTAAAGGCCCCACTGCTTGCTTTAAGGGACGCAACCAACTTTTCCTGCTGCCGACATGCTGATTCAAGCTCAGCTAAGTCTGCTTTGCTTGACCGCTTATCCAATCCTCTCGCCTTGCTGGTGTCTATTTTCTTTTTCTTTAATGCGATTTTCATCTTGCACAGCTTCTCCTCCTCCTTCGCCACACTGCACAAATTACTGCATACACGGCTGCGAAAGGCTGACAAACTCTCACCGGGCTGGGGCACCGTGGTGTTACTAGCGCCGCTGGTGGAAGCAGACCCGGGATCCGGAGGTTTAATAGTCCTCCGGGGGTATCGGCGAGATTCACCCCCAGAATCCTCCATCTTGCCTGGGATAATCCTCCAAGCAAGGCCTCAGGCTTCTCAGCTCACAGCTCACAGCACACAGCTCACAGCTCTCCAGCTGCAGGTAATCAGAGGAAGTACACACAGCAGGAGGTGACCGCACCCTCCTGATTACCCTAATAGATTGTAAGCTCTTCCCCTTCTGTATCCTCCGTTATACCCTAAAAGATTGTAAGCTCTTCTCCTTCTGTATCCTCTCTTATATCCTAGTAGATTGTAAGCTCTTCTCCTTCTGTATCCCCCCTTATACCCTAATAGATTGTAAGCTCTTGCCCTTCTGTATCTTCCCTTATACCCAAATAGATTGTAAGCTCTTCTCCTTCTGTATCCTCCCTTATATCCTAATAGATTGTAAGCTCTTCTCCTTCTGTATCCTCCCTTATATCCTAATAGATTGTAAGCTCTTCTCCTTCTGTATCCTCCCTTATAACCTAATAGATTGTAAGCTCTTCTCCTTCTGTATCCTCCCTTATACCCTAATAGATTGTAAGCTCTTCTCCTTCTGTATCCTCCCTTATACCCTAATAGATTGTAAGCTCTTCTCCTTCTCTATCATCCCTTATACCCTAATAGAGTGTAAGTTCTTCCTCCCTCCTTCTGTATCCTCCCTTCCTCCCTTATATCCAAATAGATTGTAAGCTCTTCTCCATCTGTACCCCCCCCCTTTTACCCTAATAGATTGTAAGCTCTTCCCCTTCTGTATCCTCCCTTTTACCCTAATAGATTGTAAGATCTTCTCCTTGTGTATCCTCCCTTATATCCTAATAGATTGTAAGCTCTTCTCCTTCTGTATCCCCCCTTATACCCTAATATATTGTAAGCTCTTCTCCTTCTGTATCCTCCCTATACCCTAATAGATTGTAAGCTCTTCCCCTTGTGTATCCTCCCTTATACCCTAATAGATTGTAAGCTCTTCTCCTTCTGTATCCTCCCTTATACCCTAATAGATTGTAAGCTCTTCTCCTTCTGTATCCTCCCTCATATCCTAATAGATTGTAGGCTCTTCTCCTTCTGTATCCTCCCTTATATCCTAAAAGATTGTAAGCTCTTCTCCTTCTGTATCCTCCATTATACCCTAATAGATTGTAAGCTCTTCTCCTTCTGTATCCTCCATTATACCCTAATAGATTGTATGCTCTTCTCCTTCTGTATCCTCCCTTATACCCTAATAGAGTGTAATCTCTTCCTCCGTCTGTATCCTTCCTTATACCCTAATAGCAGTGGCATAACTAAATGTGATAGAGCCCTGGTGCGAACATTAAATGGGGCCTTTTCACAACCTATATAGTACACCCTCAAGTTACTTCACTGCCAAATAGATGGTAAGCATTTCTCCTTCTGTATCCTCTCTTATACCCTTATAGATTGTTCGGTCTTCCTCCCTATGTATCCATCCTTATACTCTAATAGATTGTAAGCTCTTCTTCAATATGAGCGATGGGCTGAACATCCCTTTGTTTGGGGAGATATCAGGAAGGCATCCAAAAAGAAACCAAATGCTCCCATACTGCATGGCCTCTGTGCCCAGGCTTTGTCTTAAATGATCCCCATTTCCCCAGGGCAATATTGTTCTGTGTAAGGAAAATTAAGGCAAATAAATCATATTTTCTTATGCCCTGTCTGCCCTTTTAAAACCCCTTCTAACAAATGTCCCCTTATCAGTAAGGGACTTGTACAATTCAAAGGTTCTGTTGGTGCGACACAAAACTGACCATATCTAGGCGGCTTTTCGTCCCAGCACCAAGCCAGATACAGAATCAGAACTGGCTCAAAAAGTTGAATCCATGCATAGTTCTTTCATTGCAATATGGAGCCCAAAACCTGATAAAATGGAGATCTCTGGTTCTGACCCCTCTGTAAACCCCACACGGAAGCCACAAAAGTTCAACACCAGAACCAGGATCGTACGGCCCTCTGTTCAGAAGTTATGCCCAAATAAGCATTTGTAGACTGGAAGCTGGATCTCAGGCAGGGGAGGAGGCTGGGAACTCTACCTTGGGAGTGTCCAGCTGAGGTTTAAATGCCAGGCCACTATCTGGGAGCAGGAGTAGTGGTCCCAAACTCCATCAGGCTGTCTATACCCTCCGAGGCTGCCTCTGCCTGATAACTCATATGAACAGGGCACAAAATCTGGCGGAGGCTGCAGATTTTTCTTTAAATTACTAGTCCAGCCAAGTACTGATTAGTGGTTGTCTGGCACCCGGCTACTTACTGGAACATCAGATCGAGTCCCTTGTGCCACCCTTGTGTGGGTGCGTGCTGCTCGGGAACTCCTGCTTTGCCATTCTAGGTGGGGGGTAGTGTAGTTGCCCAGCTGGTCCAGCGGAAAACAGGTCCCTGCATTGAGCTGTCAGCGGCTGTGCTTGGTGGCTTATGTGCAGTGAGCAGCCGCAGATTGACAGCTCTGCACGCACCCATCACTGTAGCGTTGCTGACGGCGGATTTGCTGCCCTGTGGTGGCTTTGGCTTCAGACTTGCAAAACAAAAAAAGGCTTGCCCAGGCACGAGGGGGCCCCACTGCCACTGATAGCTTTGTTGCTGGCCCCACGGACGGCCAGACCAAAGATTGAAAAGCCTCCTGGACCAGACCATAACCCAAAGGTTGGGAGAGGCCCCCTTTGCAGGGCAAGTGGGGGAGGCCCCGGGACGCGCGCCACTTGCGCCCCCTCATAATCCAGCCCTGCATATGAATGCATTCAAGGTACTGTCATTCTATTGTATCTCTGTTTTGTAATCACGTAACCTGTGACCTGTATCCCGCCTGTATTGTGTCTTATTTCCAAAATTTTCATATGCTTGCAGTTACTGCTTAGTGTGAGATTTTAACATTTATATATAATTTAGTGCGTCTATAATACGCACTATTTTTCCTCCCAAAGTAGGGGAATAATGTCCTTGCGTCCTATTGGGCCAATGTGAAAATAAAAGGAAAAGTTAAAACTCACATATACTCACATGAGCCTTGCACCTGAGCCATGGCCATCGGTAGGCCAACTGATGGAGGAGTAGCGGGCGGACATGCGGGGTAAATGTACCCTTGCCTGCTGTCCCTGCTCTGGCTATGAGGGGGCTGGCACTGCCGCTGCCTTTGGAGCCGGCATGTGCTATCACAAGCACCGGGCCAGGCCACACACACTCGTTACACAGACCTAAGTGCTTGTGTCAGCGTGCACCGGCCTGGGAGGCACCGGAAGCCTGAACGGGGATAGCGGGCAGGTATACTACACTGCCTATGGGAATAGGAGGATGCCACACTGTCTATAGAAATGGGAGGGAAGGATGCCACAATGCCTATGGTGAATGGAAGGGGGGAATGCCACACTGCCTATGGGGAATGAGATGGGGGAATGCCACACTGCCTATGGTGAATGGGAGGGTGGAATGCCACATTGCCTATGGGTAAGGGAGAGGGAATGCCACACTGCCTATGGGAATGGGAGAGGGAATGCCACACTGCTTATGGGGAATGGGAGGGGGGAATGCCACACTGCCTATGGGTAAGGGAGGGGGGAATGCCACACTGCCTATAGGAATGGGAGGGAAGGATGCCACACTGCCTATGGGTAAGGGAGGGGGGAATGCCACACTGCCTATGGGAATGGGAGAGGGAATGCCACACTGCTTATGGGGAATGGGAGGGGGGATGCCACACTGCCTATGGGTAAGGGAGGGGGGAATGCCACACTGCCTATGGGAATGGGAGAGGGAATGCCACACTGCTTATGGGGAATGGGAGGGGGGAATGCCACACTGCCTATGGGAATGGGAGGGGGAATGCCACACTGCCTATGAGTAAGGGAGGGGGGGATTCCACACTGCCTATGGGTAAGGGAGGGGGGAATGCCATACTGCCTATGGGTAAGGGAGGGGGGGAATGCCACACTGCCTATGGGAATAGGAGGGGGAATGCCACACTGCCTATGGGAATGGGGGAGGGGGAATGCCACACTGCCTATGGGTAAGGGAGGGGGGAATGCCACACTGCCTATGGGAATAGGAGGGGGAATGCCACACTGCCTATGGGAATGGGAGGGGGAATGCCACACTGCCTATGGGTAAGGGAGGGGGGGGATGCCACACTGCCTATGGGAATGGGAGGGGGAATGCCAATGGGCTGGTTAAATGGACTGTCAGAGAACCAGGACTGTTCCCTCTGTAGTCCAGCAGAGGGCGCCTGTTCGCTTATGTCGGAGAACCAGGACTGTTCCTCCTGTTGACCAGCAGAGGCTGCCTGTGAGTCCTCTCTACTGAGCATGTGCAGGGGCCTATAAAAACAGACAAGGCCTGTCCTCAATTGCCAGTTGGTCTTTTTCCTGCATGCTCCTGAGTTCCTGTGATTCCTTCCTGTGTACCGACCCGGCTTGCTTCTGACTACGATCCTGCTTTCCTGATGACTTCGGCTTTGTTTTGTGACCACGATCCTGTTCTGCCTGCCCACGACCTCTGCTTGTTTCTCGACTTTGATCCAGATCTGCCAGCCCACGACTTCAGCCTGCCTCACACTCCCAATCAGCTCTGGTCTGTCTTCTACCCGGAATTCTGCAAAATCCACTCCTAGGTTGCCTGACCTGCAGCCCAACCTATCCTCACCATCAGAGGCTCTAGTGAATACCAGGTTGGTCCTTAGATTCCAGGCTTCCCGGTCGAGAGGTGAGCAGAGTTGCAGTCTCCGCAATCAGGGTTCACACCCGGTGTTCTGACCCGGACCAAGATTGGGAAAGTGTGTTACGTGACCCTATAGGCTGTGACATTAGCAGGGTCATATGATTTGCATTTCCTTACATTCTGCAATGCAGCATACTGGTGGTAGCAATTGCATCAACCAAAGTGGGGTAGGATCAGGTAGGAAGGTTTAAGTCTGACCTCAACTTTTTGAACTGGAGCTCACAAGATTCAGGATAACCTTCTGCACTTGGGTCCCAGCAATTTTTTTTTTTAATCCCAAGTTAAAGAGGCCCTATCGTGAAATTGTGTAATATTAAAAATCCATGTAAACACATTGGTTAATGAGAGAAGGAGTCACATATACATCCACACTGAATAAAACTCTGGGCAAGCTTGTGGGTTTCTTCTCCTGGTAGGAATAAAATCCAGGGGGGACAGAACCTGTCACCCCTGTTTTCTTCTTCCTTCCATTAAAATAACAAAAACAAAGCTGGCTGGATATTTCTTGATGCCAAATGTATAAGGGACCCCTCCTCTCACCATCAAGTTTATTTATATGGATTTTTATCATTGGGCCATTTTTTGCAATAGTGCTCCATTAAAGTGAACCAAAACTATCTATAATCTAGAAGATTCCTGGGCTGATCGATCCCCCCCCTAGGGCATCCAAAATTGGGATGTCCTGCTGTGTGAAACCCCCAAGTCGCCTTATACACTTACCTTGTTTCCCGGTCCAACGGCAAATGTGTGAGCTGCGGCCGCTATCCCTCTGGCAGGACGCATGCCCACGCCATTCATTTGTGAATGGCCAGCGTGGTCCCCATCCCTGTTAGAGGGAAGTGGGGGATTCAGCCGCCAGCGCGCTTGGAGCCGCTGGCTTTAGATGAAGTGCCGTCAGCAGCTCCGAGCGCGCTGATTGGACGAGCATGAGCAGTAGGACCGGGAAGAGGTGAGTTGCGCTCAGCGATCTGGGGGGTTTCACACAGTGGGGCACCTCCGATCGGGGTGCCCCGGGGGAAAGGAGCAAAAGCCAGGATAGTCAAAGTCCTGGGTTTTGGACACTTTAAGCAGTGCACTACAATGACCTACACTCATCCTACATTCCCACCAGCTGAAAAACGCGACCGAAAGTATCAAAAATATAAAAAATAGAAGGTAACAAATAAATGATGAGGGCATTTTATTTCCAAAAGTGCTGAGAAAGTTGTTTAGCTTTTTCATCTCCTGACAGACATGGGAAGATTGCTGATGAATGTGTGCAGGAAATGTGCGCGTGCAGAAGGTCATAAATATATATTGAGTTAAAACAGCTTCATCTCGGAGGGAAGAAGGGGACTGTTTGTGGAAAGAACAAAAACACCAGATGTTGCGATATTTTTTGAGGTTTAGGAAATCAAAGGAACAGTTTTTGAGCAGCGCGGATAAATAGATTCCGCCGTCTCACAGTCGTCGCATCACAAGGACGGACTGATAAGGCCAACTTCTGTCGGGTAATATTGATTTGCATGAGCTGAAACATGAGCTGGCTTATCGCCGCCAGGAGGTGCGAGGAACTGAGGAGAACTCTACCTACATATCTCATCAGCTGCCTGAGCATATTCATGAGAATTAGATGCTATTCATTCCTTAATCTGTAATCAAGAGGACCTAGAGATGCTTTTCCTGGGAGGCCTTTGTGGGATGAGAGAAGTGCGGTCGCACAGGGCGCCACCCTAACCTAACCACCCTAAATAGAGTTTGCCAGAAGCTCTTAACAGGACCAGTGGGCCCCTCAATTCTCTCCATTTTTTCTTTGCACATTTATTTATATTTTTTTACTTTTGTCCTTCTTGAATTTCCTCTTCTCCTTCTTTCTATTTTACTTCCCTCCATTTTTACCTATTTTATGTATCCCTTCCCCTTCTTTTTCATGTTGTTTCCACACTTCCTCCGTCTTTATCTTGTCACCTTCCTCCCGTCTGCCTCTTTTCAGCTTTTTCACATTTTCCTTTTTACCTTCCCTCCATCCCTCTATTCCACCCACCCACTTTCTTTCTTTCATTCTCTTTTTTCTCCCTCTTTCTTTCTAGCTTTCTATCTATTGTTCTTTCTTCTTCCCTCCCTCCCTCCTTTCTTTCTTTCTTTCTTTCTATTTCTTTGTTCTCCCCCTCTCTCTATCTTTCTCTCACTCTCTCCTTCCCCCTCTCTCTCTTTCATTCTTCATTCTTTCTTTTTTCTATATTTTCTCCTATTTCTTTTTGGCATTACCTTTCTTTCTTCCTCTCTCTTTATTATTTATCAGCCCTCTCTATCTTTCTTTCTCTCTCTCTTGCATTACCCCCCTCTCTTTTTTCTTTCTCCATTCTTTCCTTTTTTATATTTTTTCATTTCTCTTTTTAACATGACCTCTCTTTCTTTCTTTTTTTCTTCTTCTCTCTCTTTCATTATTTCTCCCCTCTCTCTATCTATCTTTCTCTCTCTCTTTCTTTATTTCTCCCTCTCTCTCTTTTTATGTCTTCATTGTTTCTTCTTTCAATATTTTCTCCTTTCTTTTCTTGATATTTTCTTTTTTTTTCTTGCTTTCTATCTCTATCGCTTTCATTATTTATCACTCTCTCTTTTTCCTTCTTCATTCTTTCTTTTTCTATATTTTCTCCTTTCTCTTTTTGAAATTTCTTTCTTTCTTTCTTTTTTATTCCCCTCTCTCTTTCATTCTTTCTCCCCCTCTCTATCTTTCTCTCTCTCTCTCTCTCTCTCTCTCTCTCTCTCTCTCTCTTTCTTTCTTTCTTTCTTTCATTATCTCTTCCTCTCTCTCCCTCTTTTTCTTTTTTCATTCTTCCTTTTTTCTATATTTTCTCTTTTTGACATTACCCATCTTTCTTTCTTTTTTCTTTCTTTCTTTTTCTTCCTCTCTCTTTTTCATTCTTTCTCCCCCTCTCTCTACCAATCTTTCTTTCTCTCTCTTTCATTATCCCCCCCTTTTTTCCTTTTTCATTCTTCATTCTTTCTTATTTCTATAGTTTCTCCTCCTTTCTCTTTTTACCTCCATCCTCTCACCTTTTCTTCATATTACATTCATTTTTCCTCCTCTCGATCTCTTTTACAAATTGTCTCTTATTTCTCTCTTGTCTACCTTAAGCCTTGGAGGTGGAGATAAAGTCACTAACTAGCTAGCCAGCCGGTGCAAAGATCTATACCTGTCTAGTAAGACATAGAGGCTCCTTCATTACTAACGCCAGGTATCGGCAGATGGGTGTCTGTATAGCGGCACTTAGAGCGACCACTAGTAGACGCTGTAAGCGGGTATCGGGCGCTGTAACAGAGCGCCTCACTCACTCTAGTAACCTGGCCGACATTGTTGAACGTGATGTATGTTGGGCGCACTAACACCAGTACAGCGCTGCAGGGAGTGAAAGGTAGCTCCAGCGCAGTGCATCCAGCAATCTGCGCTCCACACCATACTTCACACAGCGTTGGCGCTCTAAATCTGGTCACTATAGCATAGAGCGCCAGATGCTGTGTGATTAAAGTCCGTTTTTGAACACATATCCACCTGTAACAAAGCGAAAAAACACATGGAATGACATTGTTGTAACATTGTGACATTAATAATTTAATGCCAGACCTGTAATGACAATTCTGCAAAAAAAAAAAATTTATCAAAAATGATTTTCTAGGCCAGGAGAGGTGACACAATTATTTGAAAAAAAAAAAAAAAAAAAAAAAAAAACCCTGTTTAAACAGAAGAAAACGAAAGTCCATTGAAATGTATGGGAGAGCGACAGGTAATACCTAATGATGTATTAGACGCTACATGGTGCTGTTAGAGTCGCTCACCAGAATCTCTTTCATAAATGTGGTATTACGTACAGAGCCCAGACGCTGCCTGCCGCTACGAGGCACTACCTGCCGCTATCCCTTTATGATAAACCAGCCAGTCTCCAGTATTCCTGAATGTCAGATACAATAGCTCCGACCAACACATGTGAACTGTTAGAAGGATCCCTTGGACCCCTTATCGATTCACAGACTGTTAAAGAAAATACATTTAAAAAGTACTCTTCATCCTCTTGTCCCTCACTGGGTGGTGTCCTCTCTTCATGTCGGGTGGGTGGTTGCAGACTCCTCAACTGCATCTGTGTAAGGAAGGGGACACAGGTCCCTCCTTCTTCTTCCTTGGTGTTCTGCCAATCTAATGCAGGGCTATTGGGGAAAGGGAGGCTTTTATACTACAGAAGAGGAGAATCTGTGGAATCCCCCATATGATTAATGACATCACTGGAGGGGAGAGAATTCTTTCTTCATGTCCTCCCCCTCCAGTGACATCATTAGTCACATGGGGATTCCAAAAAGTTCCCCCCTTTTTAGTATAAAAGCTTTCCTTAGGGACGCCAAAGAAGAAGGAGGGGGGCCTTTTTTCCCACTCAGTAGAGATGCCATTGGGAGGCTGCAATAGCAGCTCCCTGGCATCAGCAAACCAACGCCCACCGGACCAAGAGGAGGGGCCCCCACCCCTGCAGACCTAAAGAGAGGATTCCACCTGACGAGGAACTGAGGGAGGAAGATGCTGAAAGGTGAGGGTTTTTTTAACAGTGTTTGAACTGGTAAGGGGTCAAAGGACATCTATAGCAGTTTGCTAAAGCTGGCACCAGTGGGGTGGCATGACTAATTATTTGATCTGGATCTTGATGGTATCGGGGATGGGGTGAACTGGACCAATCGTCAAGATCTGAGTCAAATCGAACTTTGTCCCACATCGAAAGCCCATCAATAACAGTGAGGTCTAGGGCAGCACTGTCCTTTACCGGTGGCTCCCACAATGCTGTCTCAGCCGGCGGCCACATTCCTGGCTTCAATGGAAACTCTCTCCAGTCTACAGGGGGCTGGTCACATCAGCTGGCCTTAGAGATAGATAAACATTTTTTGAAAACTAGGTCACCACTTAGCCGGTTGCTTCTGGGGAGGGGTGTGGGGGACAGGAAAGAGGTTTTGTGATGCTTTGAAGTTGAAAAAATCCTAACAATGCCCCACAGCCAAAAATATTGCCCCCCATTCCAGTGAATTACCATAATTTTCACCCTAGAAGATGCACTATTGTTCCCCAACAGTGGGTGGAAAATGTCTGTGTGTCTTATTGGGCGAATGTAAAAACAAAATGTATACTTACCTGAGTCTCGCGCACACACCACGGCCACCGGGAGGCCAGCTGAGCAGTGGACGGATGGGCAGGGTAATTGAACGCTGTTCGCTGTCCCCGCTCTGGCTCCTGATGGCGCCAACCGCCTCTTGGGCCAGTGCACCCTGACACCTGAGTGTTTGCGCCAGTGCGCGCTGGCCCTAGAGGCCGAGGAGGTGCTAGAAGCTAGAGAGGGGACAGAAGACAGCGTTCTTAACTGCCACATTTCTTATGGAAATGGGAGGGGGGCTTGTCACACTGAATAATAATGCCACACTGCCTGTATGGGGAATCGGAAGTGGGGGATGTCACACTGCCTATGAGGAATGGGAGGAAGGAAAAGCCAGACTAAATGAGGGGATAGGGGAATGCCACACTGCCTATATGGGGAATCGGATTGGGGGGATGCAGCACTGCCTATGGGGAATGAGATGGGTGATGCTGCATATGGGGAATGGTTGGGTGGGGATGCCACACTGCCTATGGGGAATGGGAGGAGGGAAAAGCCAGATTGAATAAGGGGATAGGGAAATGCCACACTGCCTATATGCAGGGCTGTATTTACCATTAGGTAACCCTAGGCACGTGCCTAGGGCAGCAACCTGGAAGGGGGGGGGGGCACTGCCCTTACTACTGTAGTAAAGAAATGAAATTAAAAATCATATAGGCAGAACATGTATGCCTCCTAACAAACAACCCCCAGCCACAGAAGGATGCAAAGTGATTTGTGTGAAGGGGGGGGGGGGTGCAATGGGTTGAATGCAGACCAGAGCATCTCCCCTCCACTGGTGTGGTCATGTGACTCCTGTATGTCAGAATGCAGTAAAATATGGAACATGCTTGTCTGCTTCTCTGCATTTCCCCCTTTGTGCTCTCCTCCACACAGTCTCTGCATCTAGCCCATTGCATCCTTTCCCCCTACAGTTTTTTTTATATGTACCGTGACCTAACTTAAAAAAAGGGGGCGCAAGCACTTAAAGGGCCTAAAGCACCATGAACACCAAATACAGCCCTGCCTATATGGGAAATCGGATTGGGGGGATGCAGCACTGCCTATGAGGAATGAGATGGGGGATGCTGCATATGGGGAATGGTAGGGTGGGGATGCCACACTGCCTATGGGAATGGGATGGGGGAATGCCACACCACCTATGGAAAATGGGAGGGAGGAAATGCCACACTGATTAAAGGGATGGGGGGATGCCACGCTGCCTATGGGAATGGGAGGGGAGAATGCCACACTGCCTATGGGAATGCGAGGGAAGAGTGACACACTGCCTATGAGATGGGGGGGAATGTCACACTAACTATGGGAAATGGGAGGGGGGGAAATGCCACACTGAATAAGTATATGGGGGAATGCCACACTGCCTATGAGAATGGGACGGGGAGAATGCCACACTGCCTATGGGAATGGGATGGGGAGAATGCCACACTGCCTATGGGAACGGGATGGGGAGAATGCCACACTGCCTATGAGAATTAGATGGGGGAATGCCACACTGCCTATGGGAATGAAGTGGGGGAATGCCACATTGCCTATGGGAATGGGATGGGGAGAATGCCACACTGCCTATGGGAATGAGATGGGGAGAATGCCACACTGCCTAAGGGAATGGGATGGGGAGAATGCCACACTGCCTATGGGAATGGGTGGGGAGAATGCCACACTGCCTATGAGAAGGAGATGGGGGAATGCCACACTGCCTATGAGAAGGAGATGGGGGAATGCCACACTGCCTATGAGAAGGAGATGGGGGAATGCCACACTGCCTATGAGAATGAGATGGGGGAATGCCACAATGCCTATGGGGAATGTGAGGGAGGAATGCCACACTGCCTATGAGAATGGGAGGGGGGAATGCCACATTGTCTATGGGAATGGGATGGGGGAATGCCACACTGCCTATGAGAATGGGAGGGGGGAATGCCACACTGCCTATGAGAATGGGAGGGGGGAATGCCACACTGCCTATGAGAATGAGATGGGGGAATGCCACACTGCCTATGAGGAATCTGAGGGAGGAATGCCACACTGTCTATGAGGAATGTGAGAGAGGAATGCCACACTGCCCAAGGAGAATGGGGTGGGGGGATTCCACACTGCCTGTAATAGGGAGTTTTAGCACAACATTTTCCTCCTCCAAATCCGATATTTACTCATTTGCACAATTTGCGCATAGTCAGCCACAGCAAATTTAACCCAAACCACTTGTTAGAAAAGTAAAACAAAAAAGTAAATGTTAAAATGTGTGGAGTGACATGTCTATTTATAAGTGTGTGAATATCCTCAGTTACAAGTAATTAAAAGAAAATTATGATAAATAGATTTAAAAAATGTGTTTTTCTTACAAAGCAACATATTACTCTTCCGGGCAGGTGGCATGCAGCCATCGCTACCCTGTAAACTGCAATAGGGGTTTCCGCAGGGGACAAATGAAGGAAGAAGTAGCAACAGTGAGTTATTTTTTGATTTTTGAAAAAGAAAGTGTTTGTGAACTGGTAAGGGGCACAATAGACATCATACAGCTGTTCACACATTGTGGTGGCCGGAGCCATTGTATATGGCATTCAGTGCCAGGGACTATTTGGTCAGTGGGCTTTCTAACCCAAATGTCCATTCCCCAACGTGAGGGAGTTGGCAATGAAATAAAACAGACTCATCAAGTCTCCACTAGAACATAGTATAGGATAAGAAATGAGATAGGAGTGTTTATTAAAATCACCCATTAGAGGCCTTTTAGATTAAAAAGAGAAAGAGGAACGGACAGTATCTAGTATTGTAGATAGAATATACCAGGATTGGTTGGAACTCTCAGAAAGAGCGTTATAGGGATGTGGAAGAATAAGGCCAATCCAGCTAAGCAAACTGGGATCAGAACCAGTATCTCTGCTAGAGCTAAGGGTAGAGTAAGACCAGCCATGACCAGGATTTCCTGCAGGGCCAGATGAAGCTGAAGGTTAAAGGCCCCTGGGCAGAAACACTGGTGGAGACAGTCAATACAGTTTTTTTGTTCACGGAGTGGGGGACCCAAAGTTTCAGTTTCAATAATTCTTGTACTGGTATCTCAAAAAGGGTTGAAAAAATATATATAGTGATATAGCACTCGGCTGTGGCATACAGAATTCATTTGTGCATCTGTTCAATCAGCAACAGTATGCTGTAGCAATATATTACATGCAGTTCAAAATGACAATTAATAGCTAATATTGTTGCAAAAAATAGATTTAACCTAATAAGCACCTGTTTCAGAAATAACAGTAACAAAATACAATATATCTATTCCAACAACATAAATTCTATAGTAAAGTCACGTGGAGGCTGATTCACTAACGGCAGGTATCGGCAGATGAGCGTCTGTATAGCGGGCGCTTAGAGTGACCGCTAGTGAATGCTGTAAACATATATCGGGTGCTGTAACATAGCAATTCGGTAGCTGTAGTAACCTGCCCCGCATTCATGAATGTGATGTATACCAGCCTATAATAATACATGTGACGCTACATTAGAGGCGCTGTTAGAGGCGCTCACCAGATTCGCTTTCTTAAATGTGGTTTTGCGTACAGCACCCGACGTTCACCTGCCACTACCAGGATCTACCTGGTGCTATCCCTTCTTAAATAATCCGCATAGTAACACTATAGTCAGAAGGTTTAACCTCAATGGTGGCAGTATAGAAATAAATTGTAACAAGCTTCAGGGAAACATATGCACAGAGAAGAATGAGGTATTGAAGCAAACGCAAAGCCGTAACCTGGCTGGATGAACCAGAATGAAGTGACACAGATCAGATCAAAAGAGTAAGAGAAGCAAGAGTAAGAGAAGCAAGGCTATAGAACATGTTACCTAACAGCCGTTTCGGGCTCAAGCACGCCCTTCGTTAGAGGTAGGAAGCTGCATGTCTGTAATCACCAGCAGTAGTGTTTAAATGTAAATCCCCCAGCTAGCCGTGTAACGTAGCAGTGGCGGACTTACGGTCCGCGGCTGATACGTCATATTCGGTTTGGGAGGTTCCCAGCGTCACCAGCCAAGGAGAAGGTAGTAGATTACTTCCGCTGACCTTGTCTCGGAAGCGCGCACACACGCGCAAACACACGAGGCAGGAAGTATAAAAACAAGGATCACTAGAGCACAAAAAGATATATTGTGGACTGGAGGATACATTCATGTACAGTCTTCAGTTCACTGGACTCGGGGGATTTTTCACTCATTTCTGCCGATTATGAATGTAGAAACCGCTGAACACAGCATAACTTTTAGAAATAATAAAAATGAATGTTAGTAAACTTATGTAATTGAACGTTATACTTCTATACCTCTAGTAAATAGTTACTATAGATGTATAACCACTAGTATATGGAAAAAACTATTCCCATCATTCAGAGTCCTAAAGAGCAGGTTATATAATCTATTGCCTAATAGACATAACCAGAAAGAGCAAGAAAACAAGAGCTGATTACCTGCTACAGGGGCTTCTTAAAAAAATCTGAAGTTTATTGTTACAAAATCACCAAACCAAAACACATGAAAATCACAATGACCGACATACACCTTAAAATCAAGGCTAGAGGTCAATTGGACCAATTAATCTGATCTCTAGCCGACTCAGAGGTCAGTACAAAGGTATATATAATGCACACTCAGCAGACCAATACATCAAAAAGAAGAGCCAATGCATACAACAATATTGAATCACTAATACAAAAAATCCCACATTATAGAGTGGGTAAAGTGCTGGGGCATATATATCAGTATAACAAATAATGCAAAATAAACAAACGCTGTGTAAAAAAAAAAAGGTTAATGAACTACCTATATAATAAAGTAAGAGCTCCCTCCATGTGGATATATTGATCAAACTGCAAATGATTAAAAAAATCATTATAAATACTAAACAAAAATGTGATAAGAAAACACTATAAGTAAATAGGGTTAATAAGCTGCCTGTATGATGAATTAATAAAGTGATCCCATTCATATGAATATGTTAATCAAACTGCAAACAATCAGAAGATAATAGTAAACACTAATCAAAAAGAAAAAAAAATTAAACGTGATCACCATAAAGAGTAAACGGAGCACAACAAATGAACCAAAAAGTAAGCATGACCTGAACTGGCGTGTGTGCTGTGACCAAAAGCAGTCAGGAAGCCGCTACCCATGTGCTCCGTGGTCTCCCACATCACTGCGAAGGATGAGGTAAGTGTCCAATATCGTAGCCAGTCACGCAAGGGCTCCTATGAGAAAGATCTATCAATAAACAACATCAAACCGCTTGTACATCATATGCTCAGCCGAACATGTAAATAAACAAGACTGGGCTAAGATGTAACACCCAGCAGAGGGCAGCACAAAAAAGACAAGAGAAACAAAATGTGACATGCTCATTAGAGGCATGTCAAGGCACCCAGATGCCAAAAAGTTGCGTGTGACGCTCCCCGTAGGCACAGGGGATTAAGCTTTGTGCCCACATCTGAAGGCACATTTCCAGACTACTGACTATCCACCAAGCAATAAACAGAAAATGCTTTAGCAACGGGAGTGGATATTTCCTCCTGTCGCCCACCAAGTAAGTGGCAACCTCCTGCCCAGAACCATGCAAACTTTCATAAATCTGGTCCAAAAGAATGTGTCCAGACTATGGTGGCCCCACCCCTATGACTTAATCAGAGACAGCAAGGCTGACAAATTGGCATTAAAATACTCACCTCAACCCAGTCCCAACACGCGTCTAAGAGCAGCGGCTCTTATGGCCGAATCCTCTGCTTCCCTCTAGCTGTGCACGTGCCTGTGGCAGGCATTTGTGAATGGCCGGCGCGGGCACACTCCCTGTTAGAGGGAGGCGGGGGATGCGGAACACGCCGTGGGACCGGGTTGAGGTGAGTTGGCTGCGGTGTCCACCCCGATTGGGGTGCCCACGGGCAGTGGAGCAAAACCCAGGAAAGTCAAAACAATTGACTATCCTGGGTTTTGGTCCACTTTATCATATTTATTCATATACATTGTTAAGTATTTAACACTTTTTTGGTGGGGTTAAGGCAAGTCGCTTGCTGGCAGGTGACTTGCCAGCCCCTCCCACCCTGTGAACTGGTATAGGGGTCTTTAGGACATCTTACCAGTTCACAGAGGGTTAACCATTAAAAAAATACACACACACGTAAAAAAGCAGAGCGGAAAGTAAAGCAAAACTGCCCCCCACCGGCTTCTGCTGATCTCTCCAGCTTCTGGCATCTCACTCTCGCTGCAGGGAGGGGCTATTTATACCCACAGAGTGAGCTGACCTCTCCCCAGCAACTGGAAGCGAGATGTGGGACATCAGGCGGGGCAGTGACAACGGGAGTGACATTGTCGGAAGGTGCGGACCGCACTCCTCCGATGCATGTCACAAACTGGCTGGCCAGAGGAGAATTTGAACAGTATATAAACACCACTTCTGCTGCTACAGGCATCTCTACCTCGACAAAAGGGCTTGCTGCTTAGAAACATTTGGTAATATATTAGCGGCCACCATTTATCTTATACTATGCATTGATTTGTATACCACATTATATGCTATCTCTGTGTATACTCTGTATGTACAGATTCACTTTATACATTTTGGGCATTGTGATTTTGCACTGTGAATCTATTGTTTGTCTGTATTTTTTGAATATTGTGAAAATACAATTAAGACTTTTTTTGCACTCTGTACTCCTTTCTTTATTTATCGCTACTTATAAAAGGATAATATAGAGGATTTATCCCGTTCATCCAAGCTGCTTTCTACATAAATTTCTGTTGTATACTGTGGTGTGCTTACTGTTACCATAATAAGGTCATAAGATTTAGCCTGGGCTGAATCAGGGCTATTGTGATAAAGCAGTCCCACCTTTTGGGTGTGAGGCCACATCGTGACAGGCATCCATATCCCCCCCACACACACAATAACCCCTGCAAACCTCTGAAATCCTTAACTTGACCTCGATCCCGTGATTGCCCGCCAGCCGGGGGCTGAAAGAGTGACCCTAGCCCCCGTTATTGCTGGCAGTCAATTGCAGAACCACATTTGGGCCAAGGATAGAGGTAAGGATTTTGGGGGGTTGCGAGGGTTATTGTGCAGGGGGATCCAGCTATCTGGATGCCACCCAAGACTGTCACAATGGGGCCTTACACCCATTAGGTAGGTAATTGGTGTGGGACCATTTTAAGTTGAGTGTAAGTGCAGCTCTAGTGGTGTCTCGCTAATATTTTCAGCTCACTGAAGTCTTTACTTGTCCCATCACATACCTGTTTACATTTGAATGTAAGAAACCTTGTTTATGCCGGTAAATACAGGTGCCCCTCATAGAATAAATACATGCTGTGCTTTTCCTGCGTTCACGAGTCTTCCTCGTGCATTAGTAACGACAATGAGATGACATCAATGCTGGAAGCCATTGTCTGGCTGGGTCTAGGAGGTGTCAGCACTTAGTTTCTGCTTTGAAAATCCTTCACAATTCTAAATCCTGCTGATCGACTTTATCCTGTGTAGGTATTTACTCTTCTCCAGAGGGAGCTCCAGGATTTGTCTTGACACGTGAAGTTTACAAACCGCTGTTTAATGAGATGTAACCATATGTTCCGGGGACATCTACTGCAATAATGAACTGTTAAAGCGTTAGCTTCCCGCGTCGCGTTTATCCTTCCATGACATGAGCCGTGGAAATCCCAATTGCTAATGTTACCAAAGGTGCAGAGCTGTCTTTCTTCTTTCCTCTGAGTCTTCCGGGATTTGTTGGTATTGTACAGAAGTTTTGATGCCATAACTAAAAAATATTTTATACAACTTTTATACAACTCATTAAGACTGAAAATCAGACTGGTTTACCCAAACCGGAACTGGAAAATGATTGTTCAGTTTAGATTAAACATCTAAAAAAATCTGGTTAGCCGAAGGGATCCAGTCTGCTTGATGGCCAGTCTAGTATTTTTACTATTGACATGGCCACTGTAAGGAACTTACCTGCCTTGGGGGACTCGCTATGAGTGTCTGCCGGCCGGCTCGGCATTCCCCGGCTGTCTGGGGCAGGGCGTGCTTGCCGCTCCCGCAAGTCGGAGAGCGCGGCTGTTTGACAGAGCGCTCGCAGCAGATGCTGCTCCGTCTAGTTATTAACTCAAACCTGTGGGTCTCAGGGGCTGGACAGCCTGACTGGTCAGGGCAGTCCAGCCCCTGGCATCAGTTCCAATCACAGATTATATCACAGTTGCACCAATCACTACACTAATTTCCCTGTATTTCTATTGGCCAGTCATCCTTTTAAATGAAAGTCCAGCCCTGACCCCTTTGCCCGTTATAGCCAGTATTGCTCAGGGTGTGACGGGGAGGCCGATTCATTAATAGCGCCAGGTAGCGACAGATGAGCGACTGTAGCGTGATTTTTTCAGCGCCAGCCAGTATTCGCTGTGCTTGGCCGGCATTAGCTTGATGACAGCGACTCAGTCGGTGTGCGGTAATGTTGAATACGGGCTGGGGGGGTCGCTGTTTCACAGGTCCAGCGTTGTATGTGTGCGCCTGACAACGAATGGCCAGAGCGAACGGCTAGCTTCATATTCATCAACAAATCACGCTCCAAATGTGCTGTCGCTGTCCATTCCTTGTTTAAACCCCAGAGCGCTGGCGGCGATGTGTATTAACTAGTTTTTAACCCCTAAACAACCATATTTTTTGAATGTAACATTATACATGTTTTTAGAATCATTTTGTAATATGAATACATTAATCTCAGACCTGTTAGATCAATTCTGCACATAATTTTTTTTTTTTTTTTTTGACATTAAAAAAAAAAAAAAATATTACCAATTAATTATGATTAATTATAGATTGCTCCATTGAAATGCATTGGACATCGCCAGGGAGCGACAGCTCATACCTGGCGCTGTGAGGGAATTTGCAGCGGCGCTGTTCGGTCCAGGCGGCTTCATGATGAATGCCGCGCTAGCCGTCGCTCTCGCCGGCGCTAGCCTCATTTTGCTTGATAAATGCGTCATTGTGACCGCCGCCGGGCGTACTTGAGTCGGTAGTCGCCGTTAGCTGCCGCTACCTGGCGCTCGTCAGACACTACCTGGCGCTATCGCTTGATGAATAAGGGCCTTAGTGTGTACTCTACTTGTGATTGACCAGGCTTCGTCTGACCTTCCTAAGTTTGCTGCCCGAACCGAACCTTTGCCTGCCTTGAACTCCGTCTGCCCCTTTGGATAGCGCGTACCTCTGATCATCTGGCTTGACCCTAGATTCTGAAAATTCTTCTGCCTTACCTTCGGGAGTTGACGCACCTTCGGACTGACTGCCTGTGTATGACCTCGGCTTTGGGATAACCCTTGAGGTTCATCTGTCTTCACCGTAACCTGACATCCATTGTGCCTTTTAAGTCTCCTGGGGGCAACCATGTCCGCCGAGGCATATTGCGCATCCCGGCAAGCGGGGGCTTGTCTATAGGCAGAAGCAGCGGTGGAGATTGGGGGGTTTCAGCTTGCAGAAGGCAGGTGTCCCGCTGGGAATCACAGCCACTATTCACATTATCTACTGTGGTCCATTTATCTGTTGTCTAGATACCTGATCTATAAGAAATACTGTGATTTGTATCCTTTCTCCTGAGTCAAAGAAATAGCAACAAGTAGCTAATCAGAAGCCTGTCCCTTGTGCTTGTACACCATTTAGTTTAGAGGGCTGTTACTGGTGTAGCAAGGCACTAAAGTTTGCCCCTTGTTTCAATTTCATTCCTCCACGACCACCTCCAAATGTGGTCAAAGGCCACCCTGTCTCTCAGCACTCCCAGCGTGTGCTAGCCCTGGAAGCCATAGTGCTCTCACTTGCTGAGCTCGCTCACATGGAAAGTGCCAAGCGACAGGGCCAGCCATGTGAGCACATTTGAAGTATGGAAAATAAAAAAGAAGGGAAGGGCAATCTTTGGAGCCCTGCTACGGCACCCAAGGCGCACTGCAAGAAATGGAGGAGAGGCACATTGCACAGGTTTTATGTGACCTGCTTCCGATCTTATTATTGCCATTGCCTGGACTATCCCTTTAAAGTGGACCAAAACCCACAGTGATTGGCCTGGGTCATCCAAAATCGGTATCAAACCCACCAGGTCGCCCATACACTTACCTTCTTTCCAGGCCCAACTGCGAATGTCTAGCAGGGCACGTGCCCGCACCAGGCATTTGTGAATGGCCAGCGTGGGCACTCCCTGTTAGATGGTTGCGGGCGATGCAGCCGTCAGCGTGCTTAGAGCCGCTCGCCTTAGACGAAGGCTTACACCACGTGACGTCAGCAGATCCGAGCGCACTCACTGGATGAACGGCCTCGCATGTGCTGTAGGACCGGAAAGAGGTGAGTTGGTTTCGTAGACCTGGGGGGTTTCACACAGTGGTCCACTTTAAGAGCAGGGCTTCAAGACTTCTAATCAGGCATTGGCGGTATAGTGGTGATTGTGGCATGGCTATCTTTCTAGCAGATTCCCTGAGATCTCCAGGTATTTTTTTTTCACGCAGGTCTTCTTCTTAATAAGCAAGAGTTATTCCTTATTACAATAATTAGCAATCAGAACCAGAATATAGTTACCACAAGTAGTATGCATGACAGTGGGGTGGAGAAGCCTAATAACATTACGTTCATTATTTTCAACAAGTAATAGCAGGGAAATCGTTTTAGAGGCACCTTGCCCCCCAGTCATTTATCATTACATTAATTAATTAATAGAACTGCTTATTAAATATCCAATTATGAATAACAATGGGGTGGGGACCTCCCAAAGCTGTCATTCAGTGAAATAGAGACTGACAGAAAATTAATTATAGGGATACCCTGTCCCACCAACAGCCATAATTACACTGCATACAATGCATAATATGTAATGGCATCATTGACAGATGTTTGGAGAATCCCTACATTTCCTTGGGCTGTTAAACAAGGAATGCTACTTACATATTTCCCATATCACAGACCTACCTTCAACTACATTAGACAATGCTGCTGCTATGATGGCTCAGTGGAAAAGGTGGCAGATGGGTGACAATTGAGACATTGAAAGCTTTAAAGTGGACCAGAATTCAAAACTGATTTAAAGTGGACCAACACCCAGGATTTTGACTATTCTGAGTATTGGTCCACTTCCACGGGGCACCCCGATCTTGGGTGCCCCCCTGTGGGAAACCCCCCAGAAATCCCCGAAAACTCACCTGTCCCCGCTCCCACGTGACTCGCTCGTCCAATCGCCGCCGACGGACAAGGAGAGGCAGCGACGAACAAGCTGAGCGCGGGCCGCCGCCGCCTCCCGCGCGTCCCTCTTACAGGGTGCGTGCCCTGCTAGAGGGACGCGCAGGAGGCGTACGCGGCCCGCGCATGCGCCGCTGGAACGAGGATAAGGTAGGATTTTCGGGGATCTAGGGGGGGTTTCACACAGCGATCGGGGTGCCCCGCAGTCAGGGAGCTGATCGGTCCGGGAATCTTATAGATTCCCGGGCTGATCAGGGGAGGGTGTTGGTCCACTTTAAGTCCATTTTAATGCTCTCTTCTGGGCAATTCCAGTTTGGGATGCATCTACACTTACATTAAACTTAGGAAGCCAAAACTGGGCATTAGTGCCTTTATGATGGGGTCCAGGAAGTCACTACGAACTTCAATGAAGCAAATATTCTATTGGATGAGCTGCGGATTCTGCACATGTGTGCAGGTTTTAACTGTCCCCCAATGGAATTAACACTGATAGATAAAAGTCAGTACCTCTCTAATACAGGGTTCACTGATGGTGAGAGGGTGTGGGTTAGGTTAGATTAGTGTCCCTGTGAGCCAGAACCCACCCTGGCACATATGTCAGGGGAGAGTGTAGATGGGTTTCTAAAGGGCACATGCCACAAAACTGTTTGTGATCCTTCCCATTTGTCTGCACCCCTAATCATTTAGACTGTAAGCTCACAAGGGCAGGGCTCTCTCTCCTATTGTATCCTGTGTGGTAAGGTGCAAGGTGCCGTCATTGACGGTAGGTATGTGGCACCAAGGTACCTGGCCTTGGTGCAGTAAAGCTGTATAGTTTCTCCAGCATCAGCTGCTAATGGCAGTCTGCTGCTGAAAGGTTAGTATAGCCGAAAGGCTAACCCGGGACGGCTTTACTGGGATGGAGTAGAGCAGGGTGGGACTCCATCCCCCTACCCAGGTCCGGGTTTTGCGGGCCGCATAAATAGCCTGGAGAGTCAGCTGTGCACTGCCTGTGTCTAGAGCTCACTTGTGGAGTGAGGCTCTGTGTGCCTGGCTGGGAGCTCTTATGCAGGCTATTTCATGTGGACCCGAGGTGGATTCGGCTGCAAGTGTGCAAGCTTGGACTAAAACTAAGAAAGGCCGTTGCCTGTTTGATGCAATACTGTGGCATTTTTCCTGAAAAGTTGATGTAACCTAAAAAGGATATTTTATGTTATGGACTTGTGTAAATAAACACAGACTTTACTTTGACCTTTTCGCCTCTGAGCCTCTATACTGCTGACATCCTGCTGTCTACCAGAGCTGATCCTCACATTTGGTGTTGGATGCGGGCAAAGCAGTGAGGCCATTGCTAGGAGCAACCGACGGAAAAGTTTTTGTGCATGTCCTACATTAAGCCTGCCAGGCTGCTACCTGAGACCGCAGACAAAATGGAGGCTGTCGTGAAAGCGCTCATGGAGGCGAATCTGCAGCAGCGCGAGGCCAACAAGCAGCAGCAGGAGACCAACCAGCTGATATTACAACATGTGATGGTGCTGCAAGCTGCAGGAGCACCCAAAAGTGTCCCTGATGCCCGGAAAGCTGTCCGCTTGGCGCTTACAAAGATGCCCCCTTCGGATGACGTCGAGAGCTACCTGGCGGTGTTTGAAAAGGTGGCTGCAAGGGAGAAGTTGCCTCGTAACCAATGGGCTGACGTCATTGCTCCATTTCTGGCATCCAGACCCCAGCAGGTGTTGTTTCAGACGACCAAGCCGCTGACTACCCAACTCTGAAGGGTGAGATACTGGCCAGACTGGGGGTGAATGTGTGGGTTCGGGCTCAGCGGGTGCATCAGTGGAGCTATCAGTCGGCAGAGCCCGCCAGACCCCAGTACTATAAACTGCTGCACCTACTGCAAAAATGGCTGCAGCCAGATTTATTAAGCTCCTCTGCCATGTTGCACCGCTTGCTGGCGGACATGTTCTGGAGGGCTTTGCCGCACCCTCTCCAGCACTGGGTTGGCCAGGTATCCCCCGGCAACGCTCTAGAGATGGTGGACCTAGTGGAGCGATATAAGGCCACCAGGAACTTGCAAGGGGGCTCTACGGGGAAGGATTTGGGGAAACCCCGGAGGTCCCCGCCCCAGCCCAGGCGAGTGGTGTCCCCTAAACCCCCTCAGGACCTACCCCCCAAAGTCCCTGCCCCAGTGTTGTGTTGGGGGTGTAAGGAGCTGGGACATATCAGAGCCAACTGTCCCCACCAGGGGGAGCCCATGGACGTGAACTTTGGTTACCTCCCTTCCATGTATGCCAGGAGGCTGTGTGCTGCCGGTGTCCCTGAGCTTGTGGGGCAAAGTCACCTCTGTCGGGCTAAAGTGGGGGATTCCCTGGCTGTGGCCCTTTTGGACTCGGGAAGTATGGTTACCCTGGTGAGACCCACCATGGTACTGCCCGATGAGTACACGGGGCGGAAAACCGGGGTCTTGTGCATACACGGGGACTTAAGAGACTATGCCACAGCACAAGTGACTCTAACCACCGTGTCTGGCAGCTGGAACCACGAAGTCGCCGTCGCCGCTAAACTTCTGTATGAACTTATTGTTGGGAGAGACTTTCCGGGGTTCATGTCACTGTGGACCAAGCTGGGAGTTCCGGAAACCCGCGAGGCGGGTGTGTCCCCAATAGACTGGCCCTACTCAGGGGTGACCCCAGAGCCTTGGGAGCCGGAGTAAGAAGGCACCACGGTAGGGGTGACCGCCACTACGGTGGAAGAGGGGGAGTCAACCCCACTGAGTGTGATGGTTGGAGATGTGGAAGATCTGCCAACAGGTTCAGAGTTGGCCGATCTCCATGTCTCCATGGGTAGTTTTGGTACAGCCCAACACCAGGACCCGACTCTATCTCGGGCCTGGGAGAATGTACTTGAGGTGGAAGGTGAGCCACAATAGCCAGGGGCGGAGTTACAGTTTCCTCGCTTTGTGGTTAACCAGGAGATGCTGCACTGAGTAAACAAAGTACGTGAAGAGGTTGTGGAACAATTGGTGGTACCCATTCCTTATCGCAAGCTGGTGTTGGATTTGGTCCACCAACATGTTCTGGGGGGACACCTAGGCCAGCAGAAAACTCTGGACCGAATTTTACAACAGTTCTACTGGCCCAGTGTATACAAGGAGGTGGAGAGATATTGTGAGTCCTGCCCAACATGTCAGATGACCAGCCCCCAGCCTCATTACCATGGTCCCCTAGTTCCTCTCCCAGTTATTGAGGTGCCCTTTGAGCGGATTGCCATGGATCTGGTGGGTCCAGTGGCAAAATCCACTAGAGGGCATCAACATATTCTGGTAATCTTGGACTATGCCACGCGGTACCCCGAGGCCATACCCCTGCGACACACCTCAGCCAAGCTCATTGCTAAAGAGCTTATGGAAATGTTTTCCCGGGTAGGCCTGCCTAAAGAGGTCCTGACCGATCAAGATACCCCGTTTAAGTCTAAGGTTATGAAAGAGCTCTGTAAGCTGTTGCAGGTGAAACAATTGCGGACATCCATTTACCACCCGCAAACAGACGGCCTGGTAGAAAGGTTTAACCAAACTTTAAAAACCATGTTAAAACGGGTAGTCGCCAAGGATGGGAAGAACCGAGTACCGAGTAAACAAAGTACGTGAAGAGGTTGTGGAACAATTGGTGGTACCCAATCCTTATCGCAAGCTGGTGTTGGATTTGGCCCACCAACATGTTCTGGGGGGACACCTAGGCCAGCAGAAAACTCTGGACCGAATTTTACAACAGTTCTACTGGCCCAGTGTATACAAGAAGGTGGAGAGATATTGTGAGTCCTGCCCAACATGTCAGATGACCAGCCCCCAGCCTCATTACCGTGGTCCCCTAGTTCCTCTCCCAGTTATTGAGGTGCCCTTTGAGTGGATTGCCATGGATCTGGTGGGTCCAGTGCCAAAATCCGCTAGAGGGCATCAACATATTCTGGTAATCTTGGACTATGCCACGCGGTACCCCGAGGCCATACCCCTGCGACACACCTCAGCCAAGCTCATTGCTAAGGAGCTTATGGAAATGTTTTCCCGGGTAGGCCTGCCTAAAGAGGTCCTGACCGATCAAGGTACCCCGTTTATGTCTAAGGTGATGAAAGAGCTCTGTACGTTGTTGCAGGTGAAACAATTGCGGACATCCGTTTACCACCCGCAAACAGACGGCCTGGTAGAAAGGTTTAACCAAACTTTAAAAGCCATGTTAAAACGGGTAGTCGCCAAGGATGGGAAGAATTGGGACTTGCTTCTGCCCTATCTGATGTTTGCAGTGCGAGAGGTGCCCCAGTCCTCTACGGGGTTCTCGCCCTTCGAGCACACAAAAGTGTGGTAGAGTATGTTACTCAATTACAGGAAAGGATGGAGACCGTGTTGCCGCTGATGAGGGAACATATGGAGGCAGCACAGCGGGCCCAAAGTAGGGTTTATAACCGGCAAGCCAGGGTATGGAACTTTAACCCAGGTGACAGGGTTGGGGTTCTGGTACCCACAGTGGATAGTAAATTTCTGGCTAGGTGGCACGGTCCCTACGAGGTGATTGGGAAAGTTGGGGAAGTGACTTACAAGGTACATCAGCCCGGGCGGAGAAAGCCAGAGCAGGTGTACCATGTAAACCTGCTGAAGCTGTGGAAAGACAGGTAGACCCCTGTGGGTGACAGTCCCCGACCAGGTATGTTAGGGGTGGAGCTTCCCGTCCCTCAGTCTGTTGTTAGAGAAGCAATAGTTGAGGTGAAAACTGGTGACAACCTCTCCTCTAAACAGACCCAGGAAGCCAGGGAGTTTATTAGCAGAAACACTGATGTGTTTTCAGAACTCCCTGGGCGCACTTCCGTCATCCAACATGACGTTGTCACGGAACCTCAGGCTAAGATCCGGTTAAAGCCCGACGACAAGCTATTGCGGAAGAAGTGCAACAAATGCTCAGATTAGATGTAGTTGAAGAGTCAAAGAGTGAGTGGGCCAGCCAAATAGTCTTGATTCCCAAGCCCGATGGTACGTTGCGGTTCTGTAATGCTTTCCGCAAACTTAACGAAGTATCTAAGTTTGATGCCTACCCTATGCCCCGAGTAGACAAGCTTATTGAAAAGCTAGGCCAAGCCCGGTATTTTTCTGTTTTGGACCTCACAAAAGGGTACTGGCAGGTACCCTTGACTGAGGCTGCCAAAGAGAAAACAGCCTTTATTACACCTGAGGGACTGTTCCAGTATAAGGTATTACCTTTTGGTTTACATGGCGCTCCCGCTACGTTCCAACGGTTAATGGACATTGTCTTCAGGCCACATCGTTGGTATGCTTCGGCCTATCTGGATGATATCATCATCCATAGTACGGGTTGGGAAAGTCACCTGCCCAAAGTCCAAGCCGTAGTGGATTCCCTCAGGAAGGCTGGTTTGACGGCAAACCCAAAAAAGTGTGCCTTGGGCTTAGAAGAAACTAGATACCTGGGCTATGTGATTGGGCGAGGAATGGTCAAACCGCAGATTAATAAAATAGAAGCCATCCGTAGCTGGCCACGCCCTACCTCTACCCGCCAGGTGAAGTCATTTCTGGGGTTGATAGGGTATTACATGAGGTTCATTCCTAATTTTGCCACCGTAGCGGCACCATTGACAGACCTGTTAAAGGGACGCAAGTCTGTCATGGTGAAATGGAGTGAACAGGCCGAAAAAGCATTCTCCACTTTGAAGTCTGCCCTGTGTGGGTCTCCAGTGTTGGTGACGCCCGACTTCAAAAGGGAGTTCATAGTGCAGACCGATGCCTCCGAAGTAGGTCTCGGTGCTGTACTATCTCAGGAAGTCAACGGGGAGGAGCCCCCCGTTGTCTACGTGAGTCGCAAGCTCACACCCGCGGAGACCCGGTATAGTGTAGTGGAGAGAGAGTGTTTGCCCATTAAGTGGGCCCTTGAGTCTCTTCGCTACTACTTGCTGGGGAGAAGGTTCCGTTTGATTACGGACCATTCTCCCCTCAAGTGGATGTGCCAGGCTAAGGTGGTTCCTGTCCTTACAAAATTTAAAGTTCACAGTACAACACAGAGCGGGATGGATGTTGGATAATGCGGATGCCCTGTCCCAGGCACATTGTTTGGCATGTGTCCACCTCCTCAGGGTTGAACAAAGGGGGGGTATGTGGTAAGGGGCAAGGTGTTATCATTGACGGTAGGTATGTGGCACCAAGGTACCTGGCCTTGGTACAGTAAAGCTGTATAGTTTCTCCAGCATCAGCTGCTAATGGCAGTCTGCTGCTGAAAGGTTAGTATAGCCGAAAGGCTAACCCGGGACGGCTTGGGATGGAGTAGAGCAGGGTGGGACTCCATCCCCCTACCCAGGTCCGGGTTTTGCGGGCCGCATAAATAGCCTGGAGAGTCAGCTGTGCACTGGCTGTGTCTAGAGCTCACTTGTAGAGTGAGGCTCTGTGTGCCTGGCTGGGAGCTCTTATGCAGGCTATTTCATGTGGACCCGAGGTGGATTCGGCAGCAAGTGTGCAAGCTTGGACTAAAACTAAGAAAGGCTGTTGCCTGTTTGATGCAATACTGTGGCATTTTTCCTGAGAAGGTGATGTAACCTAAAAAGGATACTTTATGTTATGGACTTTATGTGTGAATAAACACGGACTTTACTTTGAGCTTTTCGCCTCTGAGCCTCTATACTGCTGACATCCTGCTGTCTACCAGAGCTGATCCTCACACCTGTATTCAGAATATTCAGTGTAAACTCTGTAACACTGCATTTGTAATAGTCTATGTACTGTATGTTTCTACCCTGTCTACTAATTTGTACAGCACTATGGAAGACGATGGCGCTATATAAATAAATAATAATAATAATGGGTTTAAAACAGCATATGGTGACCAATCAACTGTCAGTAGCTGTACATCTCTCTTCTTGACTATTCAGGGTAACAAAGATATAAGGGTTGATTCAGAGAGACATAAAATAAATTTAGTTTTTGTGTCGATCTGTGTGTGATTCTAAGCATGCATCAGGGAGCCTTCAGTAAAGTGTTCGTTGCTGCGTACGCCAACGAGTATGTAATTTTTCTGCTTTCGCTTTTCGTTTACGTTACTTAGGAAACAGCGTAGGCTTCAGTTTTTTTGCTTTTTCCAACGTGTCCTCTAACGAAATCTTTCCGACCTTATGCATGCGCACACCAAAATTAACTCATTCATGTGCCCGTCTCAACTTTTTTCTTACTCACTTCTGCTACAATGCTTACCTCAATTCCATTGCGGTTTCATTTATCTTCCCTTTGCGCCCTTAATGCTTACCTCAATTCCATCGCAGTTTTATTCTTCTTTCCTTTGCGTCCTTAAAGTGGACCAACACCCACGGGTGATCGGCCCGGGAATCTATAAGATTCCCGGGCCGATCACCCCCCACCCCCCGTGAAACCCCCCCAAACACCCCAAACTCCTTACCTTATCTTCGCCGCCGCCTCCCTCGCGCTCCTGTAGGCGTGCGCGTGCCCGCGCCGGCCGTCTGCGAATGGCCGGCGGGGGCGCGCGCGCGCGCCGAAAGTGACGCGAGGGAGGCGGCGGCGGCGGCTGCCGCTTAGACGTTCCTGATCCTCGCTTGTACGTCGGCGCTGGGAGCGGGGAGAGGTGAGTTTTTCGGGGGGTTAGGGGGGGTTTCACACAGCGATCCCCCCGATCGGGGGTGCCCCACCGAAGTGGACCAAGACCCAGGATAGTCAAAATCCTGGGTGTTGGTCCACTTTAATGCTTACCTCAATTCCATTGCGGTTTCATTTATCTTCCCTTTGCGCCCTTAATGCTTACCTCAATTCCATCGCAGTTTTATTCTTCTTTCCTTTGCGTCCTTAATGCTTACCTCAATTCCATCGCGGTTTCATTCTTCTTCCCTTTGTGCCCTTAATGCTTACCTCAATTCCATCGTGGTTTCATTCTTCTTCCCTTTGCGCCCTTAATGCTTACCTCAATTCCATTGCGGTTTCATTCTTCTTCCCTTTGCGCCCTTAATGCTTACCTCAATTCCATCGCGGTTTCATTTTTATTCACTTCGTGATCTTTTATTTTTAGTTCTTCCTACGTTTTCCTGTAACTAACCCTTAATTAATTTTTATGTTACATAAAATGACACAGAAACAAGTTTTATCTTTTGATTTTTTTATTATGAACTGCCAATTTTTTTGGCCATTTTTGTTTTTTGTTGTGGAATTATGTTTTTATTTAACATGTTTTTTTTTTTTTATTAAAATAGTAAGATTGTTAAAAACACATTTTAAAATATAAAAAAAATTTCAATTTAAAAAACTATATACAAAGCCATGGCAGGCCCCAGATAATTAATCTTCATCTGTGGTCTCCATCGAAGCTCTGAGCTCCTGTATATTGCCCACCAGCCGAAACACCGTCGCAGTGAGTTGGGCTAATCTCGCCTGTGCGGTGTCTATAAAAAAAAGAGAATACATTTTTTTTTCTACAAAAACATGTTTCACAGCTGTGGATGGAATGATTATTATGTTTTAATCTAACTCATGAGGCCATATGTCATTATGCTAAGGAACTTATTAAAGGAAGAATCCATATGTCATTATGCTAAGGAATTTATTAAAGGAAGAGTCCTTATGTCATTATGCTAAGGAATTTATTAATGGATGAGGCCATATGTCATTATGCTAATTACATTGGCAAGGTATTTAGGTTGATTGGTGATTATGTCATTTTCAACATACTCCAAATATTTACATTACAACTTACTTCGGTGGTGGGCGACCTCAGCTTCGGGGACCACCCTACGCTCTGGAGCCTGCCACTGCTGGGAATGTGAGGCTGTAGAGACATTTAAAATAGGCTCACTTCTAATTTCTGATGGAACAGTAACCAAATGACACTTAGAATGTGTATGTGACATCACCCACCTTCTCCATGTTCCTCCTGGGCATGATCTGCTGCACTCTCAGCTCCAGATCTTTCACCCACTACATATTCATCTATAAAAAGAGATTAAGGGAATCAGTTTTTGTTTAAATAGCATGTACCTGTGTGTGGTAAAATCAGAGTCACATACCGGAGGGTAATGCCTGAGTCGTTTCGTACGACTGCCTGCCCATGCGTTGAGGCCCCCCCTCTGTTGATAGGTCGAGGGGCTGGTCTGACGCAGCTACAGAGGAGGGGTAGGAAGTTGGCCCTGGAGATCCACCACCTTCACTTGGTGGTGCAGATTCATGCCGCACTGGCCGGACTGCGCGCCTCCAGGTGGGTCGTATGCGATATTCAAATTCAGACACTAGAAAAGAAAATCATTTATAAATAAAGGCCTACCTTATGTGTTTGTTACATGTAGCATGTAATCGGTATGTACTTACTTGGGAAATGGGTCGCAAAAAAAGTCGCACCCGGGGCTTGTGCCGTCGCTTGAGGTCCGACCAGTGCTGCATGATCTGCGTAAAAGTGAAGGTGCCGTGCGTGTCTTCGTCAATCTGGGCCACTATCTCCAGGGCCAGCTTCCTCCTCTCATAATCGTTGGGCAGGTAGTCGTACCTGCGCTCCATCATAGTCTAAAAAACACAAAAATAAAAATAGTTGTTAGATCAAACAGCATACAATTATCATTCACAATTCAATCAGTTGACAAAATGACATTCCACAACACATTTCTAGCCTTAAACTATCCTTCTAGATGCAAGTGAGTTGGTTCGCGCATGTGTGCACTAACTTCTGTTTGGCACGGAGTTTAAATCACTTTTAAAAACAACTGTTTCTTCCTGCACTTCCTTAAGGCCTATGCATGCATTTAGATCAACGTCCTTACAATACACTTATGAGCATAATGATATCTTGTTGTTGGCGGGTGAAGATCGTGGGCGCCATCTTTCTTCTTGTCCGCAGCAGATAGGTAGTGCCCCAGCGGTTTCCGGGATGCGCACGGCCGGACGCACGCGTGCGTGAACACGTAAGCGCCATACCCAGTCATTAGTATTTAAAGGGTAATGGACATACAGCTCATTCTCTTTGTGTATGTCATCAATGCACCCAAAAAAATAGCAGAAAGTATCCAGCAGCCAAGGAGGGCAAGACAAAAAGGCCGGAGCGGCATGAGGACACATCATCCTCCAGACCGAGCGCCTGAAACGCGGAGCAAAAGTGGCCACCACAAGGCTACATTGGCCACAACTCCAGGCCCATCAAAAACTTCAAGCACCTGGAAAAGTTTAGAACCTTCCTCCAAGAAGAAGCCTCGCCGCGCAACCACATCCAAAGTGCAATGGAGCACAACGTCCAAGGGGAAAAGTAAGCAGAGGGCGAGAAGCCGGAGCCCCCCAAGCACACCCTCTCCTGTTCCCCACCCTACCACATCCAAAGTACAAGGGAGCACAACGTCCAAGAGGAAAAGTAAGCAGAGGGCGAGAAGCCCGAGCCCCCCAAGCACACCCTCTCCTGCTCGACCCCCTACCACATCCAAAGTGCAAGGGAGCACAACGTCCAAGGGGAAAAGTAAGCAGAGGGCGAGAAGCCCGAGCCCCCCAAGCACACCCTCTCCTGCTCGGCCACTTTTGCCACCGGCACACGTGGAAACAAGTGAGACCTATGCATCATCCACGGCTGCAAGTTCTGTGGCCACCCAGCCAATGACCCCCAGTCCGAATGCCAGCCCAGTCCATTCTTTTTCCAGCGAGGTGACGGCCTATTCTTCACCACACACCCAGCCAAGAATGTCCCCTGAATTGCCAACAACAAGACAAGAGCCAGAAGAACAACCATTAGGCCGAACCTTGCGGCGAGGCCACTTGAGCGGCCGGTTTGGTGAGGCACAAACCCTAGCCTTGGCAAGTGGGCTTACACTGCATTTTGATGAGCTATATGGGCGCAATTCCAAAGCAATCAGCAAAGTGCGAAAAAAACAAATCTGGGAAGAGCTCACCAGACAGGTGAATGCAGCGGGGGATGAGAGGAAAGATGTGGAGCAGATCCAGAGAAAAATATCTGACCTCAAATATGCAGTAAGGAAGAAGCAGAATAAACGGTGCAATCACAGGTACATATTTGATGTTTGCATTTTGCAGCTTGTTGTAGTGACCACAATGCCAAATAATTTTATACTCTTATTTTCAGCTTGCAAACAGGCGGAGGCTTCCCCACAAAATTACAATAAACCAGAGCAGAAGAAATGATCCTGGCTTTGATCCACCCCGTAGCATTACAGGGCCTCTCTGGCAGACACGACACGGACACCCAGGACATTTCTGCAGGTTAGTAATGATTGTTTTAATGTGAGATATTGGAAACTTTGGAAATGAGGCTCACAGGCAGATATGAACACAGGCTCCTAGGGAGTGGCTTTGAGGGGAGGTTACTGTTGTAGGCGGGTGTTTAATGGCTGAGGAATGGGCTTAATGATAGACACTCTCGTAGGGTGCAGTAGTTAATGGTCCTTAGAAAGCTTTTCAGTCGACCTTTAACATTATTTCTGGCAAATAACAAACAATTTATCTTACCAAAGCACTGCATGTGATGTGAATATTATGTGAAAACTAACTTCTTTGTCTTTCTACCACTGGGGTTCGAGCTGTGCTTTGGTTAGCCAAACTTGAGCTGGGGTCAAAGAAAGGTCAACATTACAAGAATGCACAGCAGCATACTCATAAGCCAAGTGCTATTGGCAAGCTGACTGTTGGCCCCTAAGGCGCCATTTTGGATGTGCAAAGCCTCCTAACATGCAGTACATGCATGTTTTTATTTTTTAAGGTGAGCAAACTGTAGGTACAGGGTGAGTCATACATATAAGATAGACTCAGAATCATTGGGAAGGTCAACTTTAACCGTTGGGGGCTTGGCCACGTGTGTTGTAAAGCATATGTACTCATCAGGCTCATCAAGGGATGTTTGTGTGTTTACGTGCCTTTTACTTTTTACCACAGCACAGCATCCTGCCTCTGGAAGTGTGGAAGCCTCCTCTAGTTTGAGCACGCCATCTACTTCCCTGCTGCCTAGGACACAGGCCCAGATATATAGGGTAAGTGTACTTTGCTGAATCTGGTGATGCATGTGAATGCACATGACTAATTGTTCCCAAAGATATTTAGGCAAAAATCTGACACACTTTTTCACATGTCCCAACAGTCTCCCCCACTAATGGATGTAATCCAGCATATGGAGGAGGAGGAGGATGCCAGCCGGATTGGACCTTCGCAAATTACCCCCCTGGAACCTAATCTGCCACTGCCCCAGCATCCTACTGCACCAAATCCTCTGCAGCAGAGTGAAGCTGGACGCAGCAGAGTGAAGCTGCCAGCCCATCATTGGCAGCAGGCTGAGACTGAGCCTACAGTCCCCAGTGCTAGCTCTGCTGCAGAGGTTTTGCCTAGTACATCTGGTACTGTTGCTCGTACTAAACCTCCAGTATCTGCAGGCGCTCAAACCCGGGGAATTGGAAGACGCAGTCAGCAACGTCGACCAGTATCCCAGGGGAGATGCGTGCCAATCCTGGAATCAGCATGGTGCCATGACAGCCGTTACTTTAGGCAGGTGACTCAAAGAACAACAGAGCAGATTACTGCACAATTAGAGAACTTTAATACTACCTTCACCACCATGCTGACTGAATTTAGGACGAGCAACAGCCAGATGGCAGAACAAATGGCCACCTTAAACAGACAGATGGCAGAACAAATGACCACCTTAAATACAAACTTCACTGCCATGCTAGATGATTTTCGAACTAGCAACAGACAGATGCTGGAGCAGTGGCAGATTATGAATGCCACACATGCCCAGGTGTTGGCCCACCTCCAAGGCCCACCACAACCTTATTATGGGCAACATCAATATTAATAATTTGACCTGGATCTGCTAAACATCTTTCCTCTACATCCCAACTCTATTTACCTGTGTGGTGAGCGCAACACGCAGCAGGCTTGGGCCTAAGGAAATGCTGACTGCCTCATCCTGTTGGTTGTCAATATTGGTGGACATTCTTGGCTGGAAAAAATCAACATTTGCCCATGGAAAAGATTGGACTGTACTGGCATGGGGTCTGGCTGTCATAGGCTGGAAAAATTACAAGCAGGAGAGGGTGTGTATGTGGCCTATGTATTCCTGGCCTACTAGTCCCCTTGAAAGTCATGCTCCCTATGGATCTTGATGTTGGTGGGCGGGTAAACTTCGGCCTGGAGTCAGTTACTTTAAAACTTCTGGATGTGGACAATTGCTAGGCGCCAGGAGTCTGGGCCAATTTATACTTATGTTTGAAAATGTATGTCCATGGAGTCTGCGAGTGGCCTTCACAAAAAAATTGTCAAAGTTCAAGAAAATGTATGGAATTTGACTTTAGCTGTTCTTGCCTAAGTTGATGCATTCATGTTTGTGTTGTTTTTACATTAATGAAGGTTAGTAATCACAAACATGAAAAAAAACTGCATTACGCTCAAATCAGGTGTAAAATGTTCTGTAATTAAGGCATTACAACATTCTTAAACAAAAAAAAAAAAAGGCCTTCACATAGGCAACAAATATAACAAACAGACAAATACATAAACAAACTAAACAAATCTTAAGAAAAATAAGAATCAATAACATGGGCATGGACAGATTGCCCAGAGGCACTCGGGCTGCCATTATATATCTCATCTGCATCCTGCCTGGGTGGAGAGGGGGGCATATCCACATAACGGGGGACACGCAGCCTCAGGGCAAAATTATGGAGCATGCAGCATGCTAAGATTATTTGTATAACCTTGTTGGGGTCATACTGCTGTGCCCCCCCCCCCCCCCCCCTGTATGGTCCAAACAACGAAATCGGGACTCTCCACTACGGCCCGGGTCTTCCGGTGTGCCCGATTATAGGACTCCTGGGCCGCATTCTGTGGGCGAAGAGCGGGCGTCAGGAGTCAGGGCATGAGCGGATATCCACAATCCCCTGAAAGAATAACAAAATACTAACATAAATTACACATTCTAAGCAACATTATTGTTTAACATGTCATGAAGGGATAAAAACAGCCATAGGTTAAGACATGGGTCATCAATTATATTCATAGCCATACAGTGAAAAGGGAATGATAGAATTATTTGACCAAACTTACCCAGGAGCCATCCACTAGATAATTCTCCAGACTCAAAACGCCGAAATAAGCCGGAGCTCCTCAATATATAGGCATCATGGGACGACCCTGGATACCCTGCAAGGACACTGAGGAATCGCATGTCCGGACCAACCACTGCTTGTATGTTCAGCGAGTGGCCCATCTTGCGGTTCCTGAATTTAAAAAAAAAAAAAATTACACCAAGCCAAGGTAACCAACAAAAACACTAACTCCCAAAAAAACAAATATAACCAGTTCTACAATCCCAAAATAAATAACAAAGGACATAAGTCTTTTAAAAAACAAAAAATATATGGATGTGTTAGACAATAAAGTTGAACATGCTAAGGACTAATTAAGGTCAGCATTAAAATGATTTTATAAGGCCTACATGAAAAGTATTGATGAAGGTATGCATTGTAAACTGGTTTAAAGGGACACTTGAGAAGGAGGGATTAAGGTATGCATTGTAAACTGGTTCAAAGGGACACTTGAGAAGGAGGGATTAAGGTATGCATTGTAAACTGGTTCAAAGGGACACTTGAGAAGGAGGGATTAAGGCATGCATTGTAAACTGGTTCAAAGGGACACTTGAGAAGGAGGGATTAATATATAGATAAAATTAAGTTTGGCTAAACAATATAACTAAATGAAATAATTAACTTACCTATAGATGTACTCATCAGCTGCGGGAGGGACCAATGCAACGTGTGTGCAATTGATCGCACCCATTGGGCATGTCAGCGATATTATAAAATCCCAACTTAATCGCGTTCCAGGCTACCATGTTGTCCGGAAAGGAAATATATTTTGGAAAAGGGTAGCCATGCCATCCAGAAACTTGGATAGCGCGCGGCTCAGCGTAGGCTGAGACATCCCCACAGAGAGGGCACCCAGCATCTGGAATGAGCCGTTCGCCAAAAATTGCAGGCAGCCAAGCATCTTGGTCATACCTGAAATTGCTTGCCCCTTCCTTGTGGTGCGGGCTAACCATGGCCGCAGCTCACTATACAATTTATGGAATGAAACGCGATTGAGTCGGGTCAGCTCGAACAGCTCAACGTCATGCATGCGATCGATGTTCATGCATCTCCGATGCAATCTGGCCTCGTCCATGCTGATACAGATTATGCCATTGAGCTGAAGGTGCTCATACTCCTCCACATAGCCGAAAAACATGATCAACACTAAGTCCAAAATGGTCCCGTAATTGGAGCGAAATGAAACCGTTTTATAGGGCGGAGGTCCATCGGCAATCAAGTCTCAGAATCAGACGCAAGCCCATCCCAATAACGTAACTTATCAGAAGTAACGTAAAAACCAAAAAACAAGGCAAAAATTCAAAAAAAATACACAGATACATGTGAAAGTGCATGCGAATGTGTATCTGAATCAACCCTATAGAATGGAGAATATGAAGATTGATCAACTGGGTGCCAACAGCTTTTGGGGCACTGATCGATAAGATACATAATAAAATCCTCTCCTGGCAACACGGCACAAAACGTTATACAAATATAGACCATTATAGTTACAGCGCTTTGTCTAAGCTGTCAGGTAAAGACTGGGACAACCACATGCCATTCTACACATAGGTCCTGCAATACCCTGTGGGACACCCGCCTTCAGGTCAGTTGGCAACTCCCAATCTCTACCGCTGCTTCTACCTATAGACAAGCCCCCATTGTCTGGGACGCAAACAGGCCTCGTGGGCCGCAGTTGCCCCCAGGTCTTACTATCGCGCAAAGGATTCCAACTGACAGGGTGAAGGCAAGTGAACCAAGGCCAAAACAGAGAGGAGAGTCAGGATAGCTGTGGTCACTCACAGAATATCAGTCCTCCAAGGGTCTAAGTACAGGGATTGAGTAGATGAATGGTTGGGGATATCCAGAGGGTCAAGCCAGGGAGTCAGCGGTAACCCAGTATCCAGGGGGTAAGACTATCTCGAGGTCAGGCAGGCAGTGGTCAGTCCGGGGCAGCAGACAGTGGTCAGACATAACAGGAGTCGGTGACAGATAAACAATGACTGTAACACAGAAAAGCATCCTTAGCACTGCACCCGAGCTTGGCAGCAGAGGGAAGCGTCGCAGTCCAGGCGGACCCGGAGAGGAGCACCGCGGGCTGACCAGATGAGATAAGAACCTTACAGCTCCCCTCTTTTTGGTTCCACTACTAAAACGCAGTTACAGAGCCTTGAAAAAGCCTTCATATTGCTTAAACCTTTCCACATTTTTAAACATTACAGCCAAATTATATTGTATGTGAAAGAGCGACACAAATGTTTTTAGAATAAAAAACAAGAAAGTGTGCAAAGTCTGCATATGTATTTAGCTCCCTGTACTCTGATATCCCTAAATAAAGTCCAGTATGGCCAATTACCTTCAGAAGTCACCTAATTAATAAATAGAAGCCACCTGTATGTGCTATATTCTCAGTATGTGAGAGAACTTTAGTGAACAAACAGCATCATGAAAACCAAGGAACACAGCATAACAAAGGATAAGGTGCAGGGTTAAAGTTGTGGCAAAGTGTATTACAGGTTTAGGCTATAAGAAAAATAGCCCATGCTCTGAACATGTCACCGAGTACTGTTCAATCAATTATGTGCAAAGGAAGGAGAATGGCACAACTGCAAACCTACCAAGACATGGCAATCGACCATCCACTGACAGCCCAGGGAAGTACAGCAGTAGCTTAGGTAGCACCAATCTGTGAAAAGATGGGCTGCCTCATAATACTATCTAGAAATTACCTCCTCAGTGGCAGGGAGGCAACAACGTAAAGCATAACGGCCACCAAACTTAAAAGCAAAACACCTCCCTTAAACTACACTACTCTTTTACCTCCCCTAACTTCAATAACTCCAAATAACCCTTTTAACATAAGTGGTGGATAAGCCACCATGGTAAAACACAGCTTAAACTATGTACCATACACACCAGTGAGTGATCTTTAGACTGTGGTCTGATGAGGTGGGGAGCATGTCTCGAATGTCTAGATAATATATATTTATTTCAGGGTTAGGCAAGAAAATCATTCTCCAACACCAGATCTCCCCTGATCTTCCAACTTTTTTCACTAAGCTTAAGCATCTCTTCAGGATGGAGTGGGACAAAGTTCAGTTTACCAAAGAAACTAACACTACGAGAGTTTCATAAATATATTTCCACAAGTTTTCAGGGCAAGCTTGGCCTCATGCTCTGGCCAAACCACATGGTATCTTACCAGAATGACCTCTGGGAATCCTCCAGTATAGAATGGTTCTTCACCAAGAACAGAGGATTGCTTGGGGAAAACCAAAGGAAACCTGCCACAGGAAGCAAGTGCATTATGGGGTAAAAGCTTTAACCACAGACTATAGAAGAAAAAAAAAGAGTTTTCTTTATATAGACTTCTTAATGAATAATGTAAATTTAAACATGCATTTTCATGTTCTGTTCAATGATGATGGATATTTAAGGAGGAGCTAAAGGCTACCATTAGATTCCCAAACTTCCAACAGTTTTGTCACCCTCAAACATGGATTGTGGTTCAGCCAGCTAATGCCTCCCCTTAAATGCAATATCTTGACGTTGGGCTGCTTTCATTCGA
Source organism: Gastrophryne carolinensis (assembly GCA_027917425.1). Taxonomy (NCBI): domain Eukaryota; kingdom Metazoa; phylum Chordata; class Amphibia; order Anura; family Microhylidae; genus Gastrophryne; species Gastrophryne carolinensis. The sequence continues at coordinate 90,528,176 of CM051243.1, forward strand.
GAAATAGGTGTGAAACTGAAAATAAGCAGTAACAATGCTTACTATCTGAAGTACAGTAACATCAAGCTAAAGTATATCTACAACCTAGTGAAGACTACTGTGTAGAATAAATAGGACTTACCAACTGTGCTATGCTAAGAATGAAAGGGAAGAATGGCACCAGCTTGCCAAGACCCAAGTGTGAGATATGCCTAAACACAATCACTGTCCCTCAGCACATCATTATTTGGTGTCTGTGAGACTCTGTTTGGAAACTCTTTGCCCTACCTTATTCTGTGCCTAGCTCCCCAACGGTGCAGGTAAAGAGGAACATCGGACCAAAAATAAAAAGCGACGACCCCCCCCCCCCCCCCCCACCAGCTACTACTTACCTTTTATATGTCGCAGCTTACTTCTGCATCTTCAGGGCATCCTTGGGGCCCGATCCTCTGCCCCCCCTCCCCCGCCGGCTTAGCCGTCTGTTAGTGACGTTAGCCAAGTCCCTTGCCATTAAGCGAAGTCTTGCAAGACTTTGGGCGGCTCCATTGCATGCGCAGTGCCAGATGGGGCCGCCTGTTGGAAAGTCGTCCAGAATCCGAGTGACCCAGAAGATTGATCCCGGCAAGGTGAGAAAATAATGACAAAGGTAAAACCATAGAAGGGGGCAGCAGATCAGTGAGGTTTGGGGGAGGTTTTAAACTCCCCTGATGTTCCTTTTTAAGAGGGATTCTTACCCTTAGTGTCCTTACCTCCCCGCCACATTTTCTTATACTATACTGTAACTAACCCTAATTATATCTATTATATCTATTCTCACAAAGGTGATGGCTAATCCCCCACCATGTTACAAAGCCTATGTTTGTGTCCCTGGAGTTACTGTGGGGCTGGCCAGGGACCGAAAAAATTCCATCCTGAATTCTGAAATCCCCAGTCTGTTACTGAAAATGGGGTCGCACCACTTGTGGCCACATGTTGGGAATGCATAGAGTTGAGCATATAATGCAATTTTTGAGCATTTCCAGAGATGCAGCTGCCCTGACAGCATGTTACTGAACTTCTAGGTCTACTTCAAATGGACAAAAACCAGGCCTAAAGTCTAACAAACTTCAGGTCTGGCAAAAAACACTCTTTCCCAATTTGGAATGCCCCACCGTGTGAAACTGACCTAGTTCTGGGATCTCCTGGCAGCCACATGCTGCAGTAAAAAGAAAATCTGCATTACTGCTGCATCCTCGCTGAGCTACCACTGCAAGCAGAACAGCAGCAGGGCTGCCATGGCAATGTAAAGCAATATGCTTATTGCCCTATACCACTGACGGGGGAAGCTAGTTTAGACCGAACCAACAGTATGAGGTACAATTAGGGTGGTTTGCAGGGGGTTAATCGGGTGTTGGTCAGCTCCCCTTCCCCGCCCACTGCCAGAGAATACTGAAGCTAGTTTATACTGAACCAACAGTATGAGGTACGATTTGGGTGGTTTGCAGGGGGTTAATCAGGTTTTAGTCAGCTCCCCACCCTGGAGTTGACCAACACCTATTTTATGTAAAATCTGATTTGAGATGGCCCTAGCAAAGAGTTTCTGTTGAACCTAAAGTTTTTTAGATTTTAGGTCCAGTTTTGGTCTACTTTGCATTTTATGTGACAAACAAAAGGGGCCAAAAATCTTCCTTCTTTATTCAGTAACAGCTTTTTAGGCTTCTTTTACATTGTTTGGGCACTAGTCCTCCGCTTTACCCAAAATACAAACCTGGCTCTTCTCTTTTTCCCTATAGCGTAAGTCTTGACTCTTGACCTTGGACCATATGTTAGGGTAAGTGTTGTTCTGTCTCTCTAATATTCAGGTCTGGGTACACATCTGCCACGTTGTTCCTCTGCTTTGATGCCGGATCCTTTGGGTGAAGCAGGTTCTGCCTCGGCGTATTGCTGTATCTAGCAGATGGTGCCGTTACAGCTGATTTGGCAGATGGCCGGCGGAGCAAAATTTTGAAGACTTGACTCTACTCTTCCGTCTTCTTAAGGAAGACAAAGAGGATAGATTTCCCCACCGGAGCTCCCCGCTCAGTTCCACAACGCAGAACAAGACAGCAAAGGCTGCTCCGGGCAGATCTAAGGTCTCCAGCTGAGAGGCTTCTCGTCTTGGAAGTCATGGCAAGTCGTTTAGAGCCGGTAATTGCTTCAGCCAACGAGCACTCAGCCAAACAAGACCGAAAACGTCTTTCCCCTAATTTCCTAGTTACATTCCTTCATTTCTTTTTGTTCTTTTCAAACTTGCGACACGCACTGAAGATAAAATACCTGTTTATAAAAGAACAGTAGCAAATAAATATTACAAATATTGTTTCCTCTCTCTAGCGGATAGGAGGAAAGCGAGCACACTGCTCACTCCAATAGTTCAATAAAGTACGTAGCACAACAACAAAGCGATATAATGTGTTTGCTTAGTGAACGCTATCTACGCGCAGGTAAATTAAAATGAGCTGCATAATCTCACTACACCCAATAGGACAAATGTAATGGGACGATTACTGTGATCTTCTGCACAAGTTTGACATCTGGTGGCCATTGGAGGTTCTACATCTTCTAAAATGTACTTTTTTTTTAGACATATAGAAAAATATAGAACTTGGTAAAAATGAAGGAATGCATTAAGACTTTAGAAAGGAAGGAAACGTTCCCCCCAACTGGGATAACAAGCACATTAGAAGAAGAGATTGAAAAATGGATATAAGGGTGCTTAACTCCATGCCTGTGTTCAGCACTAAAATTAACAACACTGTGATTTCTGATATGCCTAGTGCTGAAGGCATCAGCACTATCCACGCAGATGCTGGGGCCCCTGAACCTTGGAAGGGCCTACCTCATTACCTCTGCCCTGGGCAGCCCCTATGCAGGATGCATGGTCATGCAGTAACCAGGACTAAGGATTCTCAGCCAGGGCCAGATTGGCCATTGAGATATCCTTTCTTTCTGTCAGTCCTTCTATTCTTTTTTTTCTTTACTTCTATTCTAGTATTATTCTTTTTTTCCATCTATTTTTTGGTTTCTTTCATCTGTTCTATTCTTTCGTTGTTCCTTTTTTTTCTCGCTTTTTTCTTTCTTATCTTTCTTCTTTCCTTCTATAATTTTTTTCTGTCATTACTTCTCTCTTTTTTTCTGTCAATCCTTCTATTCTTTCTTTCCTTCCATCTCTTCTTTTTTTTCTCCCATTCCTTCTCTCTGTCTTTTCTGCTTTTTTCTGCCATTCTTTTTTTTTCTTTCTTTGTTTCTGCCATTCATTATATGCTTTTGTTCTTTCTGTTCATTTCCATTTTTTTATTTTATATTCATACATGCAATTTCATCACCATATATGGTGGTGGGCAAGGGCCTACATAAATCTGGAACTGGTCTAGTACAGTTGAAAAAAGACATATGTCCATCAAGTTCAACCAAGGGACTGGATTGGGGAAAGTTATTTTTATTTATTATTTTCTTTTACTTTCTTTTCTGATAACAGATAGTAACTGTTAATGATAATTTCTGCTACAAAGACATCTAATCCTTTTTTGAAGTTGTGAGCTGTTGATGCTGTGACAAGCTTCTGTAGGAGGCTATTCCACAGATTTATAGTTCTTATGGTAAAAAATGATTGTCCCCTCCGGTGATTGAACCCTTTTTTTCCAGATGGAGGAAGTGCCCTCACATCCTTAGAGAGCATTCTTAGTTAAAATAATTTTCCCCCATATTTTTTGTATTGCTCATTTATATATTTATACAAGCTTATTATGTCCCCTCTCAGTCGTCTCATCTCAAAACTAAACAGATTTAATTCCCCTAATATTTCTTCATAACTAAGATCTTTCATTCCTCCTCCAGTTTGGTGGCTCTCCTCGGAGCCCTTTCCATAATCAGAGCGTCCTTTATATGAATGGGTGCCCAGAACAGGAGTGCATATTCCAGGTGAGGGCACACCAGTGCCTTGTAAATAGGCAATATTACATCTCTCTCTCTTGATTCCCTGCCTTTTTTAATGCATGATAATATCTTGATGGACTTAGAAGCAGCTGCTTGGCATGGCATACTGTTACCGCCTGAGTTTAGCCTTTGGTCTACCAGTACCCCCAGGTCCTTCTCGACTAGTGACTCTCCCAGTTTTACTCCCCCAAGGACATATGTGGCCTATAGTGTATAAGACCCAAGGGCATCACTTATCCATATTGAACTTAATTTGCCAAGTGGATGCCCAGACACACAAAGTGTCCAAGTCAGCCTGAAGCTTGTGAACATCTTTAATAGACTGTACTGTGCTACATATATTGGTATCATCTGCAAAAATACAGGCAATGCTCTTAATGCCATCTTCCATATCATTTATAAACAAATTGGTCCCAGCACTGAACCTTGGGGTACACCGCTTACAACCGGGGACCATTCAAAGTAGGTATTATTAACCACAACTTTCTGCACAGTATCCTTCAGCAAGTTTTCAGTCCACTCACAAACTGTATTTTCTAATCCTGAAGATCTCAATTTCCCCAATAAGCGTCTATGGGGGACCCTTTTGCAAAATCCAGAAAAACTATATCTACAGCTGCCCCTTTTTACAGGCTTCTACTCACCTCTTCATAGAAGCCAATCAGGTTAGTCTGGGAGCTTCTGCCCTTAGTAAAACTGTGCTGTCACATAATCATGTATGTGTTATCTTAGGAGCCCCTCAAGCAATCTTCCCACAATGCATGTTAAGCTTACAGGTCTGTAATTACCCAGAAAAGACCTAGAACCCTTTTTAAAAATGGGCACATTTGCCTTGCTCTGATCTGTTGGTAGTATACCAGTTGTTAGTAAGTCTTTAAAGATCAAAAGCAGAGGTACTTAAATAATTGAGCTGAGTTCTTTAAGAACTCTTGGATGAAGTCCATCTGGTCTTGGAGTCTTATTCCCATTTAAACTTATTTAGTCATTCGTGGATGATATCCATGTTTAACCAGTAGGGTTTAGAAGTGTCGTATCTGTTATCATTGTCTCTAAAATCTCTGCTGTGGCATTCCCACCAAAGGTGCGTTAGTGTTGCTGATGCCAGATTGCACCACCAACAATTATATGTCGGGAATCTGTCATTATAATCAGCAGTATAGTAATGTCTTGTTACAAATATTAGACAGAAGCATTTTAATGATGGGGATTGGATCGTGTTAATTGTGTAATAAATACTTTCCCATTCTGCCTCTTCTAGGTTTGTTTGTAGGTCTCTCTCCCATATTTTTGTATAATCTGTGCAACAAATTGTTCTATCAGTCCATCTGATAATAGAATCCCCTATTAGCACTAACTGTCTTGTTCTACCTGCAGTCCCAACCACCCGCTCACTAGCTGGGATGTCCTCCCGGCTGTTAGGGAGAGCAGTATCCACTAGGGCTGCCATTTCTGAGACTGACACTCTTGGATCATTACCCAACTTGGCAATGTTGCTAGGGTGCACAGACACAGGCTTATCCTTCCTTTTCTGTTCACCCTTTCTACTCCCTCTATCTACATTTACCCAGCTACTTACCTGCTCCTCCTGACCAATTTCTCCATCCTCTGTTTCTATCCCACTTAAAGCCTGAGCAGAATGCCTATTTTAAGATGTCCCTCAGTGTTGCATTTTGCACTTCTATATCTCTAACCCGAGCCTCCATACGTGCAACTCGCTCACATTTATCACAGCGGTATTCACCCTGGAACTACTTCTCCTGAAGTGTATATATGCAGTGAAGTAGACCTCCAATATTGCTAGCCATTATCCCAGTTACAAAACAGCAGTGAATACGAAAAGTTAAGTACTTACAGTTGCAGCAACTTCTGCTCTTAACTTCTGATTTTAACGCCTGAGTTTACAACTCAATAACACTTATTCCAAGCACAGCTTTCTGAGCAAAGCTCTCTGAGTTGTACCTTGGATTTTTAAACCACCTGAACTACGGGGGTTATTCATCAAGGGATAGCGGCAGGCAGCGTCTAGTGAGCGCCAGGCGCTGTACGCAATACCACATTTATGAAAGCAAATCTGGTGAGCTGCACTTGCACTTTGTACTTTAATAACGATTACTGTATTGTATAGACATTATGTGAGTTTTGATTAATTTTATATAGATTTATAATGTCAATGGCAGCATACATTTATAATGTATAATGGCAGCTCGGTACAACAGAATATGAAATTGCATGTCTTATATGTTTTTTAACATTGTCTTTGTAGTGTATTGATTTATGACAGTGATTTCATAAATATATTTTTACATTATTTGGGTGAGTGCAACAATAAGTCTCTGGAACAGTCCCGGTGGGGGGGGCTTCTGGGTATCCCCTATTTTCTGCTTATTCCTAAAGTCTAACACTTTGGTTCTGGTGTGTGATTGCTCAATGTCTGTTTTTATTCTGAACCATAAGCATTGATGGTCACTGGAACCCAGATTTTCTTCAACCCTGACCTCGGACACAAGATCCCCATTGGTCAGAACTAAGTCCAGAATGTTATCTCCTCTAGTTGGCAATGTCACAAGTTGTTTTAGAGACACTCAATTAAGGGCCTCTAATATAGTCCTGCTCTTACATGTCAATGCACTTGGGATATTCCAGTCCACATCAGACATGTTGAAGTCACCAAATAACAGCATGCAATGTCAAGCAGCTGCTTCCAAGGCCACCAAGATATTATCATGCATTAAAAGAGGCATGGAATAATGAGACTGGTGCGCCCTCACCTGGAATCAGTTCTGGACACCAGTTCATAGAAATTACTACCTGTTTTTGGAAACGGTGCAGAGGAGAGCCACCAAACTGATAATGGCATGTCCCTAAATTTGGAGTGACTATCCAATGTCAATGTCCCCCTGTCCCTCATTGTCCTCATTTGTCCCTCTTTGAGGTGTAACATGCAGATCTGCATCAATAAATGATTCATTTACCTAGTCAAAGTGTTTAAATTGTTGTTACTGTTACAGCCTATCTTAATTTAACAACTGTCCCTGTTTCCCACACTGAAAAGTTATGGATAATAGGAATGAATTACGAGAATTAAATCTGTTTAGTCTTGAGAGGGGGGACATGATTAACTTGTATAAATATATAAATGGCCAATATAAAAAATATGAGGTAAAGCTATTTCATGTCAGTCCTTTCTAAAGACAAGGGGGCACTCCCTTCATCTGGGGAATAAATTATATAATCTCCGGAGGCAACTTACCTTACCATCTCTTCCTTGACGGTACTATTGTCCTCCCACAGATCAGGTTTTAGAAGCTAGAAGCTGCGCTCCTGAGTTCCAGCTGGTGGGTGGGTGTGGCCTGGTACATTGTTTACAATTGGAGTTGGCTGTACCAAGGACACTCCCACCTGCCTGCTAGAGTCCAGTAGCGCAGTCCCTAGCTTTACAAGCTGCGGGGAGAATGATCACCAGTGTGTGAGTGTCGATAAGAGGTTCTGCTAGTTACCACTGCCACTGCCTGGCCCGGGAGTCTTAGGAAAAGTCCAGGCAAGTGAACTTTTCCTTTAAAGCAGAATTAGACAGAATTAGACTTTCCCAGATTCTGTTCCGTGCCCAACAGTCAGAAGACGCTTCCTGTCTGCAGACAGCCAGAGACTCCATGGGCCGCCATCTTGGATGTTTAAAGGCCCAGAAAATGCAGTAGATGTAGATAGAATGATTTTTAATGTGAGCAATCTGCATGTACAAAGTGTGGGAAACATACAAGATAGGCTCTTATTCGGGGTGAAGGTCCAGTTTAAATCCTTTTATACAAGTCATTTTGTTCAGAACTTGTCCAGTCCAATCCTTTTGTCATGGCTATTTCTCTGCAAGCCCCCATCTCTGTCCCACCTTCCTCTGGTATTGAGACAGGCTGGGGGGGAGTTTCTTCCTATCCCATAATCTAGTCACATGGCCACTGGCAGTGGCTGCAACCTCTGCCACTCAAGTGAATGGGTGAGCAGGCTTGATCTGTGCATTTCTTCAAAGATGGCTGCACCCAGCACAGAAAACGTTTGGGTATCTGCGCCAGAACTGCCATCCTGCCTCACACCTGATCACACTGTAGCCTCCCAACCAAGAAACTCCAGCTCCTATCCTGCCCCCGATGCTACAAAGCTAATTGGAATTCAGTACCTTTGAGTTGGTATATATCCACCCTCCTGTTCATGTCTCTGCAATGATTTACTCTCAGCCAGGTATAGTTATAGGCTGGCAGGATTGGAAACTCTTGGGCTGATTTTTGGCCCCAGTCCACCACAGCTCAGTGACATAGGGGGCAGGGGTTGCATAGAGATGGGATATAAAGCAGACTTAAACCGGGGATTCTGACTATGCCTACCTGACTATGAATTGGGATGCCCCGCGGTGTGAAAACCCACAGTTCGCTCAGTAAAACTCACTTCTCTCAAAGCTGGATGCCTTTGGGGAAGACTAGCAGCCACACCTGGAATCTTTTAGATCCAGGGTAAATTAGGGTGTCCCCCACCATTTTAGGGTCATTAAATATCTTTGAATCAGCCATGCTCTACTTTTTAAAGCTTACACTGAAGGCAACAAAGCCTTTCCTATTTTATCAATACATTGCCCAGAACTTCAGCTATTGTCAGAGAGAAGCTAAACACATCCGCTTTCCATCTTATTCAGCCATTCTTTTGAATCCTTTGCACTGGGGTCTCCGTCTCCGCCATCCAGTCACTATGGAGGATGGTTTCCAATGAAAGCATTATCTCCAATCAGGCGGCTGAGCCGGCCGAGCACATTCAGTGGAACGCGACCCAGTGCGATAAATGTTCAAACAGGGACAATGAATTGAAATATAAAATTACAAGCTGCCCTGTTGTGCGACGCTCTCTATTTTCTATATCTCATTTTCTATTTCTTCATGGGGCATAGCTCCTTGTTAAAGTGCAACTCTAATATGGATGAAAGTTACCAGTAAACTTACATCATGTCAAGTTGGCCGCACACGCTGTTCCTTTCTTATCAGTGTACAGAGAGTCATTGCAGCACCTGTGCAAATGGTGACAAGTGCAGTTATTCCCTGTCAGGGGGCTGAAACGGTTTGTGTCTATTGGCTGCATCTTCCAGGTGATTTTACTATTTAAGCTTAAGCCATTTTAGTTTATGGGGGTTAAGAATGACATTGTGCTTGAGAGAAAAATACTGAAAAAAAGAAGAGAAAGCAAGGGGAAAAGGTTTACCACATTCTGATATCAAGTATTGAAACAATTCTTCTCTTCCATTTTCCATACATAAAACTGTAGAACTGGTGTGAGTTTACCAGCTGTGTGTACGTTTAGGAAAGGTTACAGGTAGGGGCGGGCTATAGGGAAACTCAGCACTATGCCCGGTGGGCTGCACTGCTTTGGGGCCCTGTTGGGCTGTTGCTTTTAACACCCACATTCAATCGATGCCCCTTAGTCTTCCTCTCAGCCCCTTGTACCCAGCCCTACTGTACCCACAGGCCAAGGAACCCCAGCATCATGGTTGGGGTTGCCAAACAGGGATGTCTCGGACTAGCCATGGGCTGTTTTTTGGCCCTTGTTCACCACTGGTTACAGGCAGTTTGTTTATGAGAAGTTGTTTCGGGAAGTTCACATGGATCTGTTCATTTTAGCTTCATTGTTTTTCAGTATGGGTAACTCCGGAAGGATTTAATGGGTGTCTGACCGGCAAACTTAGAATATGTCCATTTAGCTCTCATTTGAGATCTTGTGTGCCGATAACACTTGCAGTTTGGGGTGTATACAAAAACCTGCTGTGGGGAAATTGAGAGGTGTAAATAGAACTGATGAGGGCTACAGTAAGATTGCACAGAGAGTCATATAGGAGGGGCACATTGCCAAATAGAGGGGACAGTGGTGGCTTGAAGGAGGTGACATTGCTTCTCAATATTCTTTCTTTTCTTGGAATCCAAGGTCTTGCACTCTCTTGGCTCTCCTCCTATCTCGCTCATCGCACATTTAGTGTATCTTACTCAAACACCATTTCCTCTCCCCAGCCTCTGTCTGTTGGGGTACCACAAGGCTCAGTCCTAGGACCCCAACTTTTTTCAATATACACTTCTGGTCTCGGCCAACTAATAACCTCGCTGGGCTTCCAATATCACTTTTATGCAGACAACACTCAGATCTACCTCTCTGGCCCAAATCTCTCTTCCCTCCTCTCTCGCCTTCCTGACTGTCTAACAGCCATCTCTTCCTTCATGACATCTCACTCCCTTAAACTAAACTTGGACAAAACAGAACTGGTCATTTTCCCACCATCTCACTCCCCTCCCCTCTGTAACGCCACAATTTCTGTAAATAATCTTCCAAAAACTGCAACTCATCAAGCTCGGTGCCTGGGCGTCATTCTGGACTCCTCTCTCTCATTCACACCTCACATTCACTCCCTAGCCACCTCCTGTCGTCTCCAACTCAAAAATATCTCCCGCATCCATCCCTTCCTCTTACCTATCACCACCAAAATGCTAGTACACGCCCTGGTCATATCCCGACTGGACTACTGCAACACCCTCCTCTGTGGTTTGCCAACAAACAGACTGGCTCCCCTCCAATCTGTTCTAAACTCTGCTGCTCGCCTCATCTACCTCTCCTCTCGCTTCTCCAGTGCTGCCTCCCTCTGTCAATCCCTCCACTGGTTACCTGTCTCCCATAAAGTTCAGTTCAAACTTCTAACGCTAACCTACAAAGTTCTCTCTTACCATTTCCTCTCTGATCCAGCATTACCAACCCAAGCGCAACCTCCGCTCTGCCTCTGACATTCTCCTGTCCTCTTCTTCGGTTATTTCCTCGCAATCTCGCCTCCAGGACTTCTCCCGTGCCTCCCCACTTCTCTGGAATTTACTTCCCAACTCGATCCGCCACTCTCCATCACTCCAAGCCTTTAAAAGTGCCCTCAAAACTCACTCAAACACCCCAAAGTAAAGCATGTGCATAACGGTAATTTTACTTGAAAATTTCAGCTCTGCAGACAAAGTGCGCACCTTGCGATTTTTCAACCAAAACAACACTTTACTTTGGAATATCCCCCATAAACCATAAATTCCCTGAAAGTACACATGTTAAGCTTTCTAAGCGTACCCAGCTTGTTGTAGTGGGCTCATCTTTCTGGAATTAATCCCTCAAAGAATTCTTTGGTTGCGCAGGGTTTCCCTAAAAAATGTATAAAAAAGCTGAATAAAAAACACCTTTTCCTAAAATATAAATATGCAAACCAGAAAAAACAAGCTAAGTCTGAAAGCGCAAGGTCCCCCGAACAGAACAATACCCAACATGCATAGCTACTTATAACCCTTTTAATTGCCAGCCTACTTGAGATTTTGTCACCCTCTGTTGACAGGTCATTTTTCCCCATTTTGCGCCATGTTTTGCGCCATTTTTGCTGGAACTTTCAGGAAAATTATATTTATATTTTTTTGCAGCTTAGGAGTTTAGGCTTTAACATGAAATGTCTTGTTTGTAAATTTTATTTTGTTTTTTACAATATTATTAAGTAAAAAAATAAATAAATAACTAAAAACTTTTTAGAAAATTGACTCCTTTATTTTAAATAAAAAAATTATTTTATTAAGGAAAAGCATATTGCATGTGAAAGCCCCATTTCTACCGATTAGAACGGTACCACTTATTCATCGGTAGCCCCCCGTTCCTGCCCAGGAGACCCCCCTAACTGAAACAAGTACTTTATAACATTTTATAACATTTACAAATAAAATACAACTACCATCCACACAACAAAGGGTTAAATCGAGAAAAAAAAATGATATAGGGATATAGGGTCCCCCCTCCCTTAAAAACCCCAAAAAAATTGACATGGGGTCCTGTTGAGGGGTTAATAGTGAGCAGGTCTGTCTGTCTGTCTGTATGTATCTTTCTCTCTCTTTTCTATCTGCTGGCCAGCAAATCTTCATCTCTGTCCACTATCCTTTCACAGATAAACTAGTTCACTATTCCCCACCAACACACACACAGCATGACCAGCTACTTACCTGCAGATATCAAACCAGAGCAGAGGGTGTGCTGGGTTTATATAGGATGCTGCTAATTACTGCCAGGTGAGGCAAAGCTGCAGCCAAACCTAGTGTGTTTATGTTCCTGTGTATAATTTGTTAATATGTATATAGATTATAAGCTCCTTTTTGTTTTTAAAGGAGACAGCTGGATGCTTTGTTTCATGTGGTTTAATGTATGATTTATATGTAATATTTCTGTTTAAAAACCAGATGTATATTCCTTTAAGAATAAAGGGCTGTTGGAAACTGGTAATTGGTAGATAAGTGCACCTGTATATAGGTGGAGGGATTTTCAGTTCAGTTCAGTCAGGATGAGCTGAGAGCTGGGGTGCTACTTGGTCCTACGGTAGCTATAACTTAACCCCTTATTTTCATGAATTTTGTTTTTTGTTCATTTGTTTTCTGTTTTTTCTCAAAAATAAACCTAAGCCTATTTTTGCCAAGACTTGAGTGAGGACTGTTTTTACCGGCAACGACTCCCACGCCCCAACATATGGTGTCAGAAGTGGGATGCTTGCTGTCTGCACTGGACTCATAAGCGCAGCTGTCAAACTCAGTCCATGGCCGGAAGAGGTCATGCCAGGAGATTTATAACAACTTCTTCTCCAAGGCAATCTCAGCGAACCAAGGGATCTATACAACCACCCAGACCTGCAGAAAGACGCCAACCAGTGGTCCCTAAATCCAAAATGGAAGGCACCCAGATTGAAGAATCTAAAGCTAAGATTCCAGAGGAGGGCGCTGCAGCTGGGAGCGGTACGGATCCACCGGTGAGTGTAACTACTCCAAAAAATATAGAGGAACTCCTTGTGTGGTTGGTTCACCGCCAAGAGCTAAGTGACCAGCGTAGAAAAGAGGAGGAAAAGTATGCTTATGAGCGTGAGCAATGGAGGAGAGAAAAAGAGGAGGAGCAGCGTAAAATTGAGCTGCAGCAACAAGAAAAGGAAAGGGTAAGGAGAGATGAACAGTTCTTACAGGTGCTGCAAGCCATGCAGTGCAATATACCTCCTACTACAAATTTAAAGCTTACTAAGCTATCAGAGACTGATGATATAGAGTCATTTCTTAAAGTGTTTGAAAGAGTGGCTCAAGCAAATAAGTGGCCTGAGGATCAGTGGGTTCTTCATCTTGCACCATTCCTCACCAGCAAAGCTTTGCAGGCCTATAGCCAAATGCGCACTGAGGATGCAGGAAACTACCAAAAAGTTAAAGCTGCAATTCTGAGACGCTACAATATACATGGAGAGACATTTCGCCAAAAATTCCGGACCTACAGATACCAGGACAGGGAAGGGCCAAGAGAGGCCTACACCCAGCTGACGGAATTGTGCACCAAGTGGATGGCTCCGGAGGGCAAGACGGTTCAACAGGTGATGGAGACTATCATTATGGAGCAATTCTTGGATGTTCTACCTGCACCTATGCAAATCTGGGTCAAGGAACATCAGCCTGATGATGGTGAGCAAGCAGTGACACTCGCTGAAAACTTTTTGCTTGCAAGGAAAGGACTGATCCAGAAACCAAGTGTGGTAAGACCTATTCCTTTTACTACTGTTACTGATAAGCAAAGGGCTGAGACTGTTAAGTATAAAGGCCAGCATAAGGAGATTACTTGTTTTTCCTGTGGTAAAACTGGACATTATGCTAAGGACTGTGTCATGGTAACCAGTAGAAAAGTAAAAGGATCTGCAAATTGTGCGGGACTTGTGAAAGAATATTTGCAGCCTGTTACTGTGAACTCCCAAATGGTGACTGCTTTAATTGATACTGGGAGTCAGCAGTCTCTGATTAGATCAGACTTGGTGGACTCTGCTAATATAACAGGTCATTTGCTATTGACATGTGTGCATGGTGATAAAAAGGTTTACCCTAAGGCTATTATACCTGTGCAAATAGATGATATGCAAGTGTCAGTAGAAATGGGGGTAGTACCTACGCTGCCATATTCTGTAGTCTTGGGTCAGGACATACCTGGATTCGGTACTATGATCAAAAATAGCAGTTTGATTTCGGCAATAACAACTAGGTCACAAGTTAAAACACTATCTACTGTACAACCTCTAGGTGATGTGTTTCCATTTGATGGTGATGTATTCGATGGTAATGGTAAAAGTAATCTTTCTAAGAGAGGAAAGCGACTTGCCCGTGAAAAATGGCGGTCTGAACATTGTCTCTTGGAAAAAGGACCTAATCAACCTTTAAATTGGGAGGATATGTCTGTTAAACAAAGACAAGATAACACCCTTGCCTTACCGTTCTCTCAGGTGAAAGAGGACACAGAAGAACCCAAACAGTATCCCTATTACACATTAAAAAATAAGATCCTGTATAGGGTTTGCCAGCACCCACAGACAGCAGAGCAAGTGTGGCAAATTGTGGTACCCTCTGAGTACAGAGAGTCAATTATGAATATTGCTCACAGTATTCCACTCTCTGGACATTTGGGTAGAAATAAAACTCTGTCAAGAATACTGAACCGGTTCTTTTGGCCTAAAATACATGCAGATGTGGCAATGTTTTGTGAATCGTGTCCAGAATGCCAATATATTGCTCCAGGTGACAAAAAATGTAAATTGCTTCCCATCCCCGTGGTTGATACCCCTTTTGAAAGGATAGCTTTGGATATCATTGGTCCTCTTGAAAAAAGTAAAAAAAGGTAACCAATATGTTCTTGTACTAAGTGATTATATGACCCGGTATCCAGAGGCTATCCCTTTAAGAACTATCACCACAAAAAGAATTGCAGAAGAACTGATTAAGTTCTTTAGTCAGATGGGTATTCCTCATACAATTCTCACAGACCAAGGTTCAAACTTTCAGTCCAGTTTAATGAAGCAAATCCATCAGCTCCTTGGTATTGAGGCTGTGAGGACCACCCCTTATCACCCCCAAACTGATGGCTTGGTGGAACGTTTTAACCAAACTCTTAAAAAGATGCTGTGTAAATTTGTGGTACAGTATCCAAAGCAATGGGATGAACTGCTTCCATATGTGTTATTTGCATACAGGGAGGTTCCACAAGCAGCCACTGGCTTCTCTCCATTTGAGTTACTCTATGGGAGAAGACCAAGAGGACCACTGGATGTAATAAAGGAACACTGGGAAGAACCTAGCCCAAACCAAAAAAACCTGGTGGATTATGTAGTTTCTATGCGGGACAGACTGGCGGAATTAGCTGATTTTGTGAAAATCAACGTTTCAGAGGCACAGTCACGCATGAACGCTGGTATGACAAATCTGCCAAGCAAAAATCTTTTTTGCCAGGTGATAAGGTTTTGCTGTTACTGCCAACCTCTGATAACAAATTGCTAGCAAAATGGCAGGGACCATTTGAAGTCTTACGCCAAACTGGTCCTGTAGATTATGAGATTTCTATGCCAGGCAGAATTCAAAAGAAGAAAATTTTCCATGCCAATCTGCTTAAAAAATGGGTTGATGGACCAAATGTGGCCTGTACTATCCTGTCAGAATGTCACCCAAATATACTCGAGCAGGCCTACTCTGTATTGTCTCCTAGTTCTTCACAAATCTCTAAGATTAAAAGAGGTGGAGAACTTTCTGAAAAACAAAATAGAGATGTAGATCTATTAATTCAGAAATATAAACACACATTTGTTACTACACCAGGGCATACTAACTTAGTCCAGCATGTCATTGACACTGGTGATGTAAAACCAATACGCCAAAAACCCTACAGAGTACCAGAAAAACTCAAACCAGTGATAGACATAGAGATCCAAAACATGCTAAAATTAGGAGTCATTGAGCCATCTTCTAGCCCCTGGTGTTCTCCCATTGTGATTGTACCCAAGAAAAATGGAGAAATGAGATTTTGTATTGATTTTAGAAAACTCAATCAGATCTCTAAATTTGATACTTACCCTATGCCCCATATAGAAGACTTGATCACTAGGCTGGGTGATGCCCAATACATTTCCACATTTGATCTGACTAAAGGCTATTGGCAAATACCACTTGCAGAAGATTCCCGTGAAAAAACAGCTTTTGCCACCCTACAAGGTTTGTTTCAGTTCACACGTATGCCTTTTGGTTTACACAATGCCCCTGCTACATTTCAGAGGTTAATAGATACAATTATAAAACCACATAGCTCATACTGTGCGGCGTATCTGGACGATGTCATTGTCTTTAGTTCTGATTGGAAGTCTCATCTGTTGCATTTAGGCAATGTAATCTCTGCCATAGCAAAAGCCGGGCTGACAATCAATCCCACAAAATGTACAATAGCTCAGAGAGAAACATCTTATCTTGGCTATGTTATAGGTGGTGGGAAAATTAAACCAGAAATGTCCAAGGTCGCAGCAGTGATGGATGCCCCAATCCCAAAAACAAAAAAAGAGGTAAGATCATTTTTAGGACTGGCTGGCTATTACCGCCGATTTATTCCAAATTTTTCAAATTTGGCAGCTCCACTAAGTGATCTTACCAAGAAAACCAGGAGAAACCTTGTGGAATGGACTCCTGAATGTGAAAATTCATTTAATAAACTAAAAGAGAAGCTTTGTTCTGCTCCGGTATTAAGAAATTCAAACTTTTCTCTGCCATTTCTAGTCCAGGTGGATGCGTCAGAAAGAGGTATCGGAGCTGTTCTATGTCAGTTTCAGAATGGAGAGGAACACCCAATTCTGTACATTAGTAGAAAATTGTTTCCCAGAGAGGAGAAATATTCTACTATAGAAAAAGAATGTTTAGCTATCAAGTGGGCCGTAGAGTCTTTACGTTATTATCTATTGGGGAAAGAATTTGTGTTAATCTCTGACCATCATCCTTTATTTTGGTTGAACACAATGAAAGGTAACAATGCCCGCCTGACAAGATGGTACTTAAGCCTACAACCATACAGATTCTTGGTCCAATACAAACCGGGAAGTCAGCATAAGAATGCAGATCACCTGTCCCGATTCGGTACCCAGGTCCAGGAGATGTGTTCTGTGGAAGGACAAGCTTCCACTTGAGTTGGGGGGGTATGTTGAGGGGTTAATAGTGAGCAGGTCTGTCTGTCTGTCTGTATGTATCTTTCTCTCTCTTTTCTATCTGCTGGCCAGCAAATCTTCATCTCTGTCCACTATCCTTTCACAGATAAACTAGTTCACTATTCCCCACCAACACACACACAGCATGACCAGCTACTTACCTGCAGATATCAAACCAGAGCAGAGGGTGTGCTGGGTTTATATAGGATGCTGCTAATTACTGCCAGGTGAGGCAAAGCTGCAGCCAAACCTAGTGTGTTTATGTTCCTGTGTATAATTTGTTAATATGTATATAGATTATAAGCTCCTTTTTATTTTTAAAGGAGACAGCTGGATGCTTTGTTTCATGTGGTTTAATGTATGATTTATATGTAATATTTCTGTTTAAAAACCAGATGTATATTCCTTTAAGAATAAAGGGCTGTTGGAAACTGGTAATTGGTAGATAAGTGCACCTGTATATAGGTGGAGGGATTTTCAGTTCAGTTCAGTCAGGATGAGCTGAGAGCTGGGGTGCTACTTGGTCCTACGGTAGCTATAACTTAACCCCTTATTTTCATGAATTTTGTTTTTTGTTCATTTGTTTTCTGTTTTTGCTCAAAAATAAACCTAAGCCTATTTTTGCCAAGACTTGAGTGAGGACTGTTTTTACCGGCAACGACTCCCACGCCCCAACAGGTCCCCCTTACCCAAAGTATCCAGCCCGGGACCAGCTATGCAGGGCTTGTAGAAACAGGGCACAGGGGCCAGCTTTTGTGGCCCCCGGCCCTGCAGGCTACAAGCCCGCATAGCCCGTGGGCCCGGGCTCTTCTGCCCCCCCCCTGGGCTTTGGGGATGCAGGTAATGGGGGTGCAAGGGGTAAATGGCAAGTCACCCGCTAGTCACAGGTGACTTGCCACCTCCCCCAGCCCTGTGAACTGGTATATGGGTCATGGCAATCGGAGGCCCCCCCAGTGAAGAGAAGACCCGGCGGGAGGCAGCGCGACTGCAGGTAAGTAAATGTCATTTTTATTTTTTTACAGTTAGCAACTGCTGCTGCCAAAGCGGGAGGGGTTGCCTATTCCGGGGGCTCTCCTGTAGCCATCCGAGCCCCCACGGGGGATCGGATGGCACCAAATTAAAGAGGAGACCCGGCTGGATCGAACGAGGGGTCAGGTGAGTATTTTTCATTTTTATTTTTTTAACTAGCAGCGGGGAAAGTCGAGCACGTAACACTACGTGCTTGGCACTTAAGGCCCAGACAAGCCAGCACGTAGGTGTTACGTGCTTGGCAACAAAAGGGTTAAGCAATTCCCATAACCTTCAAATGGCACATGCAGCCCAACTCAAGCTCTACCACTTGTGACCTCGCCCCTTTTGTCCCTACCCCCATCCTTTAGACTGTAGGGCTCTCCTTCCTATTATCTCCTGTGCTCACAACACTTGGTTTAAACCTTGCAGGATCTAATTTTGTATTGGTCCCTGTACTACATGGTTTACCTTGTCTGTAATCATACCTTGTAAAGCGCTATTGAAGATGATGATTAAGAAAGGACTGAAGGAGAAATGGACCATAAATAATG
The DNA here is from genome assembly GCA_027917425.1 of Gastrophryne carolinensis. Classification (NCBI taxonomy): domain Eukaryota; kingdom Metazoa; phylum Chordata; class Amphibia; order Anura; family Microhylidae; genus Gastrophryne; species Gastrophryne carolinensis. The sequence continues at coordinate 90,546,716 of CM051243.1, forward strand.
GACCCATATATTCAGAGAGGTAATCTAATCTTATGCTATTCCAAAAGAAAAAAATCTCAACCTATTCATTGTGTCTCGTGACTAGGTTCCAAATCCTTTAAATGGCCCACGCTCATCAAGGGTTGACCACCTCTGATGTAGAGTATGAAATAGTATGGTTTTCAGGAGAACTTCTTACTATCATGTACCTAGTAGTAGGTTGGGCAGTTGAAGAATCTAAGCAGCTAGAACATCTCCCCCCTAATACCAGCTCTTTAGAATGTCATGTAGTAGCATGTAAGGAAAGAAGACTGAAGCATCTAGCAGGAGGGCTTCTTTAGATTCGGAGGTGAAAGACGCCATACTGTACCAACCACCAAAGCTTAGGTATTTAGTAGGAATGACGCAGTCAGATCTCAATGGCAGCAGTAGCTGAAATTACAAGACAGGTTGCTACAGCCAAGTGAAGTTCACGTTCACAGGACAAGCTGAGAGTCAGAAGCCATCCAAGCCAAAGAAAACTGTCAAAATCCACAGGAAGTAGTCAACCAAGCTGGGGTCAAGCCATGGAAAGGTCATCGGAAAAGACAGATCATACACAGGAATTCATGACACATCAAAAGAGGGTGGGCATAACTACCAAGCGTTTTCTTGTCGGGAATCTGTGGCAGTGCATTCACCTTTGTTCCACATGCTTACTGCAGCCCGAATAATCATGGATCTGTCTATTACACACAAAAAACAGCAGTGTAATACACTGGAAAAAATTAAGACTGTATGTACCTCTCAGGATTGCCATAAAACGCACCTTTCTTTTGTTCCCATTGTACATGAGCAGGCCGATCACATCACGCGTTCCACCCAGCTTTTTACTACAGCACTCTGAGCTCAGAGCCATTCAGAAATGACTAGTGCAGGTACACCCCTAGACAAAGGTAAAAAAAAGGGACAGTCTGGGATCACCAGCGAGGTGAGTGTAACGATTGATTTCCAGGGGATACACACAGTGGAGCATCCCAATTCATGAAGCCTCATAGAGAGGGGGACCACAGACCACCAGCCTTAGAGTTTATATGCTCTAGGGAGATGGTTGTTCCTCTTTACAACTCACCTATTTAGACTAAGTCTATGATCAGGCTTAAAGTGGACCCCCCATTCAAAAAAAAACTAGCCACTGGTAGATTTTTTGTCACTGGTGTCTCTGGCCCAGTCGCCATCCAAAACCTGTCAGGATGCTTTCATCACTTGCTTGTAACCTTAGCTTGTAATGTAAAGACCCTTTAAGATAGAGAATGATTTGCTTTGCCTCATTCCAGGTCATGTGATTTGGCGTTGAAACGTTTCTGCATAGGATTCCAACAGCTGCTACAATGTCAGTGTAGAAAGTGGTGATGTACAGCAATTTCTCTACTGCTCTCCTGTACAGACTCTTATTAGCGTATTTTGGCTGTTTATCTCCTTCAGGTAGTTGGTATAGATGGGAGATTTTACTGGTTTGGTATCTTTTATTCCAAAAGTTTCATTTATATTTGTATTTTGTGCTTTTGGTTCAAAAGAAAGCTGCCATCTTTCTCTCTCAATCTGAATGCCAAAGGTAACGCTTATGCTTCCAAGATATTTGTCTCAATAGGCTCGATTCAGAGAGACAAAAAAATACTTCCGTTTTAGTGCCGATCTGTTTTTTCTTGGGAAATGTTTCCGCTCTCGTATGAGTGTGCGAGCGATTCTAGGCATGCATTGCAATCCTTCTGTAAAGTTTCCGTCGGTTCGTATGGCAGATTAAGAATACGAGGAGGTCATTTTCCAGCGTGATTTTCACATGTTACAACGTAGGCTTTCGTTTTTGGCCTTTTCCCATCGTATCCTCCCACGAATCCTTTATCATGTGAATATTCATCTTTAAATATTTCTGGGCCCATTAGTTTTGTGTTAATGTATTTTGTAAATGAAATGACACTGTAACAATTTTTTTTTTATTCCATCATAAAATATAATTATACATTTTTACAACTATAAAAAAACAAAATACATAGCAATGGCAGGCCACAGAACATTATTCTTCATCTGTGGTCCCCAACGAGTTGCGCAGCTCCTGCATCTCGCTCACCAACTGAAGGACCCTGACACTCAGTTGTGGCACTCTGGCACATGTGGTCCCTGTTAAAAAACGTAAATTAAAATATTGCTATAACCTTGTTGGGGTCATACTGCAGTGCCCCCCCCCCCCCCCCCCCGTATGGTCCAAACACCTAAATCTGGAGTTCAAAAGCCAGAGGGCCCTCGTCACCACAGCCCGGGTTTTGAATAGTGCCCAATTAGAGAACCCCTGGCCCGCATTCTGCAGGCAAAGAACGGGTATCAGGAGCAAGGGCAGGAGTGGATATCCAGAATCCCCTGAAAGAATTTAAAAATACTAACATAAAATACACATTCTAAGCTACAATATTGTTTAACATGTCATCAAGGGCTAAAGACAACCATAGGTTAAGACATGAGTCATCAACAATATTCATTGCCATACAGTGAAAATGGATTGATGGAACGTGAGCAAACTTACCCAGAAGCCATCCACCAGATAATTCTCCAGACTCAAACTGACGAAATAAGCCGGAGCTCTGCAATATATAAGCATCATGGGACGACCCTGGATGCCCTGCAAGAACACTGAGGAATCGCATAGCTGGACCAAAGACTGCTTGTATGTTGCGGTTCCTGCAACCAAATTTAAAATAATTACACAAAGCAAAGGTAACCAACTAAAACAATAACTCCTACAACAAATTAAGATTCAAGTTCAACAATCCAAATATAATTCACAAAGGACATAACTCTAAAAAAAATAGCAATTATATGGATGTGTGGGAAAATAAAGGTTTACATGCTAAGAAGTGGTCAGCATTAAAATGCTTCGATAAGGCATACATGAAATGTATTGATTCAGGTATGCATTGCTATACAATTTATGCTGATACATGCAATGCCTTGGAGCTGAAGGCACTCAGACTCCTCCACATAGCCGCAAAACATGTTCAACAATAGCAATCCGAGCCCTCAAAGGTCCCGTAAGTGGATGGGAAATGAAACGGATTTATAGGGTGGTGGTCCGTCGGAAATCAGCTCTCTAAATCAGACGCAAGCCCATCCCAACAACGTAAGTTATCTGAACAAATGAAAAATATCAGATTTTGTTTGGAAAATGATCCGAACTAACGGAAATGTTCCGATTTGCTTTCATTCATCGAAAGCGCATATACACATTTTCCCAAACGTTCGTACGAATGAAAAATTAACGAAAAAAAGCAAAAAAATTACAAACACCCACTAAAACTTTCACAGACAGCTATGGAAGTGCAGACGAATGTGTCTCTGAATCGAGCCTAATGTGCTGATTTAGGGTCTGTTTCTGCTTCATCGGCACGAACCAAAAAAAATTCAGGTTTGTGCCGAATCGAGTTTTCCCTGAAATTCGGAGCGAATTCCGGTTCGTCCGAACCGGTTCGCTCATCCCTACTGGCATTCTAGTACATCTTTATTGCTGTACCAAGTGTCTTCTGCAGGTCTAGAGCCACACCCAAAGCTGTCAAGTCCGACCTGTGAGACGCCATCAGCAGGTAGGTTAATAGTGCTGGCTCAGAGCTAAAGGATGTGGATTAAGTTAAAAAAAGTTGGCAGACATTAAATATTCTGTAAACATCAACAGAAGAAGGCAACAAGGGTAAGGGACTGTGTGCTTTTGGTGATGTTGATGTTTGCATGATTACATCCTTTGTGTCTATTTTTCAGCTTGCAAACTGGAGGGAGGTTAGCCAATCTGGGAATTTACAGCTGCAGAAGAAATGGAGTATGGCCTGTTGAATCCAGCAACACCCAGGACTTGCCGGGGACCATCGACTCTGACATGCATGCTGCTGTTGGAATTGCTAAGCTGTGCCATGTTTGGGTTGTTAAGGACGCCAGCACGACCTAAATGTTGTGTCTGGTCCATTACACACAGGTTTGGCAACCAGCCGAATCTTGGAATACTATTACATGCCACCTCAAAGACAAGTACTGACCTTTAAATGCATGTATATGTACCACACCTTGCTTACTTGTACAACTTGCAACCAGAAGTGGTAGCCATTGCTTAGCCACACAATGTATGGTGCTTTCCCAAGCTTATGCACAATTCACATTGCAGAAAAGACCAAACAGCACCAAACAAACATGGGCACCAAACAAAAGGAACACACAAGTAATGTGACTACGCCAGCAATGACTGCATCATCAAGCACTACACCAATGGAAGACTTGGATCTTGTAAGTGTCATGTGGCCAAAGTGGAGACCCCTGGATCCCCATGCAGCCCTATTTTGTGTACTGCGTGTGTGGCAAACAGCAGAGAGCTAACTGATTTGTCTGGCCCTACAGCTACTGGCTGTCAGGATCTCGAGGAGGATGATCCACAGGATCTGGCCCCACAACAGCAGCATCAGCACCCTCTGCAGCAGCAGTTGCCTCCCCAGTGTCCTCAACCACAGCATTTGCCTCAGCAGCTGCCACTGCAATGCAGCTGCCTCTCCCACTCTCTTTGCAGCAACAGATGCACCCCACACTCCCTCTGCAGCATAAGTTGCCTCCCCCACTTCCTCTGCAGCAGCAGCTGGATCCACAGATCCAGCCTGGCCAACAGCTGGAGCGTGATGAGCAGCTGCAGCCATCAGCAATCTTCTGCTGCCGAGGATCTCCCATCAACCATATCAAGCACAACACATGTGGAAAGGCCAAGTACAGCTCCAGCTGCAATTGTCCATACATAGGGAAGAGGATGACAGCCTCAGGCACGTCGCCATGGTCTCCTGGTTGAGGTGGGTGCAGTTGATGGAGGCAGATTGGCGAACAGATAACAGAGCCTCCACTGCCCTGGTCTTGGTATGAGCCCAGTTATAGGCTGCATGTGCCTGAGTGTAAGGCCTCAGAATGTGGGTTATCAGCCACGGAAGCAGCAGATAACCAGAGTTGCCTACAAAGATAAGATAAGTATTAGCCATTTACATCATTAATATTTTCACCTGAAAAAAGAATTACAACATAATATATGTAAAAATGGAACGGGGAGACAGGAGATGCATCCATACATACATACGTTCAACATGAGAAAAAAGAAAGGAGTAATAATGTCAACATATACCAAGTAGCCACCCGCCAGACAGCTCACCAGACTCAAAATGAGCAAACAGGCTTGAAATTCTCATAATGTAGGCATCATGGGTAGAGCCTGGAAACCCAGCCATAACACTTAGGAAACATAGGACCCGCAAAACATTGCACATTGATGGAATTTCCCATCTTAAGGTTACTGCACAAAAGACACAAAACACACAGGTCAAGCGCTGAGCAGCATTCAAGCACGCCTACACTGACAGAACAGATGCTAAGCAGAAAGTGACAACCACTGGTAATACTGCCTTCTTTGGGTGAGTAAGAAAAAAGGGACTTGGCAGATAGTGTTAGGTGGGACGCCCTAACTTGTGTGAACCAAAAGAAAATAACCATTAACACTGGCTTACTTGAGATTGAAGCAGCTATAAGGAAAAGGTCCAACTAGTTGTAAAAGGGAGATTGAGGTCTACTTTACAGGAGGCAATACAATGCAAGGACCAACACACACTAAATATGGGGAAGCTAGAATAAAAACAGATGTGACTACATAGTATGAAATTAACGATACTAAAGGAAACCAAACACATACCTAAAAAGAGAGTGCAGCTGAGCGTAGGCTAGGACATGCCTATAGAAAGATTGCCCAGCTTCTGGAATGGGCCATTCAACAAAAATTGAAGAGCAACCACTTTGCTCGTGCCCGCATATGCATGCCCCCTGCATGTGGCGGGGGACGTACATGGCCCCAACTCACAATACGGTTTCTCAAGGGAAACACGGTGAAGTCAGGTCAGCTCTAATAGCTCACCTTAATGCATGCAATCGACATCCACACGTGGCAGATGCAATTAGATCTCCGCCAGATACATGCATAGCAGACCAAGATGCTGCAGTACTCTGGCAGCACTTCGTCGGAGGACTTCACTACCAAACAATCTCGTGCACCATGCCACTGTACTCCCCCCATGAAAATTAGCCCGTAAATGGAGCATAAAACAAGCCGTTCTATTGGCACGTACAGGAGGGCAAATCAAGCCTAATCAGGGCTGTGAATCATGCGCAAGCCCATACTAATTACATAGTATAAGCTAAAATGTGGGAAAAGCGCAGTAGACTTCTGCACAAAAAGGCTAAAATGCACTTACTCAATCACAAATACGTTAAAAAAAACACACCAGAATCTCGGAAATATACCAAAAAGATGCAAATAATATGCATTCGTACACTTTTTGATGCATAATTGCATTAAAGAAAGGCTGTGAATTGACGCTATTGTCTCTCAGATCTTCAACAAAAGTTATGTTGTTGCTAACAGTACCCTTGTCTGTTTTGGTATTTAAGATGTAACCCTTAACATTGTCACTGTATCCTACAAAGATTCCAAGAACTTCACTCTTGTGTTACATTAGGTAAATGACTGTATCTTAAATAGCCATCTATGAAATTCACTATGTACCTCCAGTTGTAGGTAGGTTTAGGGGACCATATACATCACTGCGAACTAGAGTCAAGTGGTCTTGAAGTTTTATTCTCACCGACTTAGGGATCTCATGGATCCCTTACCAGTTCACAAAGGGTTAAGTGTAAAAAAAACATACAGAGACAAGGAGAAAAAATATTTTATTTATCGTTTTTTTTTTGTTTGTTTTTTAATACTTAACTCCCATCAATACTCGGCCACTGTGTCCTACTCTGATCACTCTGGTTTCTGCTCTCCTGCTGCTGCTGGAAGCCTTTTATAGCTGCTGGGTGACAGAGCATAAGGGGCTAATTAAAAAAAAAACACTATAGGGTCCCCCATCCCAGGGAGTTACCCCATTTTTGGGGAATTTTAGGGGTTAAAAACCCTTAAAAATAACCCCAAAAAATGCCATGTGGTCCCCTTTACCCGGAATAACCAGATTGGGACCAGCTATGCAGGGCTTGTAGGGACAGGGTGAAGGGGCCAGCTTTGGTGGCCCCCTGCCCTGCAGGCTACAAGCCCACATAGACTCTGTGGGCCCGTGCTCTTCTGCCCCCCCTGGGCTTTGGGAGGCAGGTAATTGGGGGTGCTGGGGTTAATGGCAAGTCACCCGCTAGCCGCAAGTGACTTCCCAGCCCCCAGTCTTGTGAACTGGTATAGGGGGTCTCATGGACCCCTTACCAGTTCACAAGGGGTTTACAGTAAAAAATAAACACACACACATACACACACACACACACACACACACACACACACAGAAATTTTTTTTTTTTTCTTTACTCACCCCCGATTCTCAGCTGTCCCCTGGAGATCATCAGATGATGACAGATGCTGGGTGATCAGTGGAGGAGGGCTGGGGCGTTCAGAGCCCCCCCCCCCCCCCCCCCAGTGAAGAGGAGACCTGGCGGGAGGGATTGTGACCACAGGTGAGTAAATGTCATTTTTTTTACAGTTAGCAATTAGCGGGGGGCGCTATTTCGGGTGCTCTCCTGAAGTGAGAAGAGCCCCCAGGGGGGATGGGATGGCACCAAATTAAAGAGGAGATCCGGCCAGATCGATAGAGGGGTCAGGTGAGTGTTTTTCTTTATTTTTTGGGCCGCTAGCAGAGGTAAATGCCAGGCATGTGAATTTTACGAGGCTGGCACTTAAGGGATGGAGAGGCAACCACGTAAAATTCACGTGCTTGGCACTTGAAGGGTTAAAACACGGGGATGTATGCCATCTAGTCCCGGGGTTTTATAGATTTTTATCTGATTGAGATGGCTCTGCACTTTTTTCCTGGTTAGACAAGTGACATTTCATGAAGAGTTTGGGTTATTGCTCTGTATTTCACCTGGCATGTCAAATTCTTTTGTGAGTATGGAAGCAAAGAATATGTAAACGTGCTTACTCCTCATTCCCTCTTATAGGTGTCCCCTTCTTGAATTTCAGGGGGCCCATACCCTCAGGTTTGTATATTTTACTTTATTTTCTTCTTTATGTATATATGAATTATGTACTGTGTAGTATTATTGGCATGGCTGTCATATATATATATATATATATATATATATATATAAAACGCAGCCCATTATAAGGCGGGTTCTGATATAACAAGCTCCAGCCTTGGACAGGTGCATTTTTAAAATGTCTGTGCTCAGTAGAATGCAGTTTCAGCTATAACGTGGTCCCAAATTTATTGCAGCCAAATGACAGCATTATATTGAGGTAGCAGTAAGTATATATATATATATATATATATCATGTCAGCTCATTGCGGGTAGTCTCTGCTTCATTACTTTAGGTGTTTTTGTACCTCTCCTCACTCTTGTCAGGCTACTTGCTTTGTGCTCTCTCTCATTACGCAGCTTAGCCATTCCTGCTCCATTGATGAGGGTTCACAGAGAGAAGGCATGTCTTCATTTGTTTCATCGCCATACTATTTTTCATTCCCCCTGAGTTAGGTAGAGCTGTTTCTGTTGAAGCAGGCTGAATTATTTAAAACCTGGATAGACTGCTCGCTCGGCTCTTCATTTAGATTTAGTAAACCTAAGAATAAAAAAAAGGAGAAATCATTTGAGGCTCCTGGCTGTTTCGTAGTCCTCGAGCACGACATCTTCACATCGCTAACACAGACTGGGGGCCCACCGAGTGCCTGGTGCTTGTTTTGGCCATAGCAAAGCCTTAATGAGGCCACTTCTCCCTGCTTAATAATCCTGAGGACAGCTTGCCAAGATCAGCAGCGCTTAGGCCCGCTGTTAGCAGTTAGCATCTCTCGGTGGAAAATAAACTGGGGGTATTTATCTGTTTTGTTATTTATTTATTGAGCACAATGTCAGAGCAGACAATATAAGGCTTTTGGCTAACCAAATAGAAAATGGAAGCCTGCAACAAACTGTTGGTAAAGCACAAGAGAGCTCTGGAATGCTTAAATGGTTATAAGTAGGGATAAGCAAACCTGCTGACGTTCGACCCGAACCCAAATCCTATTGAAGTCAATGGGGACCCAAAAATGGCTGTAAAATAGGGGGAGCAAGGATTAGAGGGCTCCAAATCGGGGGGAACACCAGGGCAATTGCCCTGCAAAAAATGGGATGAGAAAAGTACTCAAAATACCACTTTAACCACCCTCTCAGGTGCGGAACAGCCAAGTCCCGTGCCACGAGCCACGCCTGGCTCATCTTAAGGAACGTAAGCATGTCCATGTTGGCTGTGGTTAGGCAGATCCTCCTGTCAGTGATGACACACCCTGTGTTGCTGAACGCACGTCCTGATGGGACACTTGCTGCAGGGCAGGTCAGTACCTACAATGGCATAGAGGGCAGGCTCTGGCCACTTGTCCAATTTCCCAACCCAGAAATTAAACAAATAAGACCCATAGCTCAGTACCAGGAGACATATGCAAAGGTACTCATCCACCATGCAAGTGGGTTACCATCACTGTATTTTATGGTGGGTGTGGTGAACAATGGAATAAGTTCATCACCCATGCTCCCCCTCCCCTGTGAGGTGGTGCCCTGCCCCTGCTGCGTTGGTGACTTGCTGCTCCTCCTCCTTGGCCTTGTGCTGCCACTGAGCCCTCAAATTCAGCTGGGAACCCTGCCAATAGTGCATCCACCAGAGTGCATTTTGCAATCCTGCTCCAGTGCTGGTATGAAGAAGGTGATGTTGTCTGGGGATCCAGCAGGGTGGCTACCCAGTAATCGGCACTGGTGACTATGTTGTTGTGCAGGCACTGGAACATGTAGTGGCTCATGTGAGCCAGCCTGAGTCAAGGAAATGCTGTCGGCAGTGTCAGGTGTCTCCTCCTCCTGCTCCACCCTCCAACCAAACTCCAGTAACACCCGTGAGCTGCACTGGGTGCCACCCTGTTGTGAGAGAAAGTCCTCCACCCCCTCCTCTTCCTCCGTATCCTCCAAAACAGTCTGCTGGCTGGACTGCGGCATACCTGGCCGATGTTGGCCCAAAAACCCACCTTGCAAGTCACGTGTGCACTGCCCTGATGCCCGGGAAATTTGGTCTTTCCTTCTCTGCTTCCATCACATACTCCATCATGTCCTGAAGGTTTTTTATTCCAGACAAATGATGGGGATGGTAGGGCTGATGAGGGTTTCATCAGCACTAAACATATTGATGGCGTCCTGGAAGCACTGCAGCACCGCGCAGATGTCCCTCACAGAGGCCGACTCATTGGTGTTGAAGTGCTGTTGGTTTATACTTCAACTCACCCAGGCATTTTGGAACTGAAACTCCACTATTGCTAGCTGCTGCTCACACACCCTTCCCAGCATATACAACATGAAATTCTACCTGGTGGCATACGAGGGGTTGTGTGGGAAGTTCCTCTGCAGTGCAGTCAGGTGAGCAGTAGCAGGGTGGGAATGCAGAACATGCATGCACATGCTACTCACTTTATGCAGCAGCCCCAGCATGTCTGGATAATGGCCCAGGAAGCTCTGCACTACCAAGATGAGCACATTCACCAGGCAAGTGATGCGCATCAACCCCTCTTGGCCCAAGGCTGCTACAAAATTATGCCCATTGTCACACACCACCTTGCCAGGCTTCAGGTACAATGGTAGCAGCCACTCATCTGTCTACTCCTGGATGCCGGTCCACAGCTCCTGAGCGGTGTGGGGTCTTTCACCCAGACAGATGAGTTTTATCACTGCATGCTGCCATTTCCCCATGGCAGTGGTCAAACTGGCTGTGCAGGGGCTGTGCTGACTGCTTGAGGAGGAAGCAGAGTAGGTATAGAAGGCAACAGGAAGCAATGACTGAATTCCAGCAATCCTGGGAGGAAGAATATGTGCCCAGTGCTTCCTGCCTCAGTCCCAGCTGCCACTACATTAACCAAGTGGACAATTATAGAGATGTAATTACCCTTTCAATGTTTACTTGTCTACTTGTCAGTGGTGATGTGGACACTGGAACTAAAAAAGTAGTGGTGGCTGGGAACAGTGCATTGTAAAACAGCCGCCACCACCAGCTCTTTAAAACTGCCTGTCTCCACCAGGCAGAATTAGAGCATTTTAAAGGCCAGCCATTTGGAAATGCTCAAATTCAGGGTCAGGTCTCATGGAAACTTCACTTTTCTCCAGGGTTTGCGGAATGGAAAGCTGAACGCTTCCCGGGGATGGTGTGGAGAGGCTTGTTGATGGTGGTTCTGCTGCTGGAGGTGGTAGTGGTCCCACATTCTCCCTTTGGGGGGGGACTTGTGGCCTTGTTGTTGGGGAGGTGGTGCTAGAAGCAGAGACAATTGAAGCAGCAGAGTTAGCCTCAGGTGTTTGCATGTATTTTAGGTGTTTCTGCCACTGCAGCTCATGTTTGAATTGCTGGTACATGATCATGAACTTGGTGCTGAATTTGCCCTTGCTTCAGGCACTGGTGGCACAGTTTGCAAATGACCTGTGTCTTGTCATCTATGCACTGCTTGAAAAAAAGCCACGTTGGTAAGATGATTTGAGCCTGCCTTGGTGCACCCAGTCCCTGGGCGTGGTGGGTAGTAGCAGCAATGGGCTAACTGCTGACCATTGGCACCCTTCTCCCTCTTCTGCTGGCTAAACTCTGGTGGCTTTCAGTCCACGTTTGATCTAGGATGCCATCATCACCCCTGGAACCATCTTCCATCCACTCTTCCCTGCTATCGTCTTGGCCTCAACATTGCAGAAACTGCAGCAGTCTGCAACATAAGTTGTTGGACATCTGGGAACCCTGCAACTGGTGCAGGGGCAAGTGGATGGTGCACGGTATCCCAGCTAGGAGTGTCATCACAGAGCATTAGTGACTCCATAACTGGCTGGGACGGATTTTAAGGGGGTGAGGTGGAGGGCTCCGCTCTCTTGGTAGAAGTGGAGTGGGTGGAAGACAATCCCATGAAGCTAGTAGCACTTGGTGCCATATAATCTACAACTGCCTTAACTTGTTTTGGCCTCACTACTCCGACATCACTATTGGGGCCTACAAAAATGCACTCCAAACCCTGGAAGGAAGGTGTAACAGGCAAGGATGAAACATATCCTTTATGTGCAGCATCAGCACAGCTCCATCACCACAGCCAGGTCTCTGTCCCTAATTTGCTGCTTTTTGCATTGTTTTACACCTGCAGTTACAGTGGCCCAAATTTGACAATTTAAAAAAATGAACAGGAAAATGCCCCGAAGAAGTGGATACTCTACTAACAATTGATATTAAAGAGTAGTGACACACAAGTGACCTGAACAGTTGGATACTCCACCAACAATTAGTATTAAACAGTAGTGACACCCAAGTAGTTTGAGCAAGTGGTATTAAATAGTAGTGACACATAAGTGACCTGAACAATTGGTATTAAACAGTTGTGACACACAAGTGCCCTGAATCAATGGATACTTCACTAATTGGAATTAAATAGTAGTGACCCCCAAGTGGGCTAAACAATTAGTATTAAACAGAAGTGACACACAGCTGCTCTGAACCAGTGGATACTCCTAACAATTGGTATTAATGAGTAGTGACACACAAATGCCCCGAACAACTGGGTATGCCACTAACAAGTGATATTAAACAGTAGTGACACACAAGTGGTTTGATCAAGTGGTATTAAAGTAGTGACACCCAAGTGGATTGAAACAGTGGTATTAAAAAGCAGTGACCCCAAGTAGCCTGAACAATTAGTAATAAAAAGTAGTAACACACAAGTGCCCTAAACCAGTGGATACATCGCTAACAATTGGTATTAAGGAGCAGTGACACACAAGTGCCCTGAACCAGTGAATACTCCACCAATAATTGGTATTAAAGAGTAGTGACACACAATCATCCTGAACCAGTGAATACTGGGCTAACAATTGGTATTAAAGAGTAGTGACACCTAAGTGGTTAGAACCAGTGGACATTACAATTTTTTTCTTCAAAATAGGCTTAAGTGCCCTGAACCAGTGGATACTCCACAAACAATTGGTAGTATTTACACCCAATTTGCATGAGCAAGTGGTATTAAACAGTAGTGACACTGAATTGGTTTGAGCAAGTGGTATTAAAGAGTAGTGACACCCAAGTGGTTTGCGCAAACAATAGCAATACTAAGTGCACTCAACCAGTGGATACTCCACTAACAATTGGTATTATAGAGCAGTGACCCCCAACTGGACTGAACAATTGGTATCAAATAGTATCGACATACGATATCAAGTGAATTGAATCAGTGGATATTCCACTAACAATTGGTATTAACGAGCAGTGACACCCAAGTGGTTTGAGCAAGTAGTATTAAGGAGTAGTGACACAAAAATGCCCTGAACAACTTGGTATACCACTGACAACTGATATTAAAGAGTAGTGATACCCAAGTGTTTTGAGGAAGTGGTATTAAAGAGTAGTGACACCCAAGTGGTTTAAGCAAGTAGTATTACGGAGTAGTGACACCCAAGTGGTTTGAGCAAGTAGTATTAAATAGTAATAACACCTAAGAGGCTGATTCAATACTAGCGGCAGGTAGCGACAGATGAGCGTCTGGAGTGCGGCGCTATGAGCGACCGCTATTGTCCGCCCCGATCGGCTGTCAGTCGCTATTGCAGGGCTCCTCAGTCGCTATCTGCCGTTCTTGGGAATCACGCTGACATTGGTGAATGTTATGTTAAAGATCTGCTTTATAGGCGCTGTTGAGTTTTTATACCGTGTTCAATACAGCGCCTGAGCGTTTTTTTGCTGTTGCCTAGAAATCAATCTGTTAGAACATTCTGTAGTAAACACATTGAACCAATCCCTTTGATCCGGAAATGCTTAGGGCATCCATAGTTATGATCCCAAAACCTGGGAAAGACCACCGAAAATGGAATAATTTCAGACCCATCTCCTTATTAAATATAGACCTCAAAATCCTCACCAAAATCCTTGCTAATAGAATCAATGAATTTTTGAGTGAGATAATCCACAAGGACCAAGTAGGATTTGTGCCCAACAGGCAGGCGGGAGACGGAGTGAGGAGGGTCATGCAACTAATTCAGGAGGCGAGAAGTAGCAACATTGAGTCGATGCTTCTCTCCCTGGATGTGGAAAAGGCATTTGACTCCTTGTCATGGCACTATCTCCGTTTCTCCCTTGAGAGGAGAGGATTTGGCTCTGGCTTCCTCTCCTGGATAGGGGCTCTCTACTCCCACCCCACGGCTTATGTAAAATATGCTGGCTTTTCCTCCTCTACCTTTACAATCCAGAGGGGTACCAGACAAGGCTGTCCCCTTTCCCCCATTCTATTCATACTTGCATTAGAACCCTTAGCCCAAAAACTTCGGCAGAACTCTGCAATTAAAGGTATTTCAATTGGCCCTACAGAGCAAAAAATTTCACTTTTTGCAGACGACATGTTGCTCATATTATCCTCTCCTCACATATCTGTCCCAAATGCACTTCAGGACCTGTCTATTTTTAGTCAATTTTCTGGACTCAGGCTGAATGCTTCCAAATCTATGGCACTAGACATATCACTATCTAATACCACAAAGCAAACCCTCTCTCAAAACTTTTCATGGATTTGGACACATCGACTACCCTATTTAGGGATTAACCTGACGGCCGACATTGATGACACTTTTAAGGCAAACTATCCGGGAACCATCAAAACACTAGATTCCTTGCTTCACTCCTGGCACTTTTTAAAGCTGTCTTGGTTGGGTCGCATTGCCGCTCTCAAGATGACGATTCTGCCCAAAATCCTATACCTATTCAGGGTACTCCCAGTCCAAGTTCCCCAAAAAACTCTGGATTCTCTCCAACAAAAATGTATGCATTTTGCGTGGAACAGGGCTAGGCCCAGAATCAATAAAGCCACCTTGATCTGCAAAAGAGAGAAGGGGGGGCTTGCGTTCCCCTCGATTAAAAAATATTACCTAGCAGCTCAGGTGGCACCCCTGGTTCTGCTCCATGCAACAAAAGACAAACCTCTTTGGGTAACTGATATTTTAAAATGTTCACCTATCTCCCCAGCATCGCTACTATGGACCCCGAAAGCCTTAAGACCCAAATCTTTACCTCCTATTCTAACGTTTTCTCTTTCAGTCTGGGATGGGGTGAGATCCAATTTTACATCCTCCTCGTTGCCGGCCTCTCCGCTGCTTGGTAACCCCCTATTCCCTCCAGGTATTACTCACCCGACTAGCTTTAGATGGTGGATACGGAAGGGTTACACTACAGTAGATAGCTTTTGCACCCCGAATGGTATGAAGTCACGTCAGGATATCAACTCAGGGGAAAATTTACCCACATCTGAAACCTTTAGATTTCTACAAATCCAACACTTTATAAATAGCGCGCTGAAATGCTCCCCTCCTCCATATCAAAGTACTGATTTTGAAATCCGGTGCATTAGAGATCACTTCTGTGGTGGTTTGATATCGAGCCTCTATGATACTTTGGTGTCTCCACCATCTCCTGTTAGGCATAAATACATGTCTCAATGGGAAAGAGAGTTGGGGCTTGACATGGATGAGGAGGACTGGAGGAGATTGTGGGACAATATAAAGAAGATATCCTGCAACACTGTTGTCTGACTTGACTGGAGAATGCCTACAAGACACTCTTTAGATGGTATCTCACCCCAGACCGTATCCATAAGTTTTCTCCAACAGTCTCTCCACTTTGTTTTAGAGGCTGCCCTTCCGAGGGAACAATGGCCCACATCTGGTGGGACTGTCCAATAGCCAAGGCCACTTGGAACAGGACATACAAACTTCTTTCTGACATCACTCACCTTCCAATAACTAAAAGTCCCAGGGAAGCCTTGCTCTCCCACAAATCAGGTAAATATTCTAAAAACCAATGGAAATTGATCCAGCACATCTTAGCCACAGTACGCCTCACCATAGCCAGAAATTGGAAGTCCCCTAGGATCCCCTGGCAAGAAATACTGAACAGAATCTCAGACACTTTATGTAATGAGAAAATCACAGCAATCAAGAATGACACATATGAAGGTTACCTTAAAGTCTGGGATCCCTGGCTAGAATATATAGATGTTTGTCACCACCAAACAGATCCGGTCCACCCAGTTTGAGGAGGTAGAAGAAACATTTTTTATACTAGGCCTGACCCCCCAACTTGGCCCCCATCCTCCTCCCTTCCCCCTCCTCCCCCCCCCCCCCCTCTTCTTCTCAACTTTTTCTGTCTTTTTCTCTTTTCTTCGTTATCTCCTCTTTCGTCTTCATTTAATTCTAGTAAGTATGCACTAGTGTATTAACATGTCTGTTTACACCCGGCACCGGTGAAGAAAACGTGTGTAGAACATGTCATTCGGGTACAGTTTAACAAAATTTATATAACAGTTCACTATGTAGTCCAAGCACTCGCTGTTATGTCACAGGAGATGGTCTTTAATTAGATTCCTGTTGTTCATTTGACTAAAATTGGAAGTTATTATATTTCCTTTGACCGCCATCTGTATCTGTGTTAATGTTTATTTTTTCTGAAGCCTGTACATCTACCATCACCAGTGCATATGTCAATGTCTGATTCTTATGTATATCCTATGAAAATCTCAATAAAATCTTTGTAAAAGAAACACATTGAACCATGTATGTTTTGATAACTTTTATTTATATTAAATTGTATTTTGTTATATTTACATAAATCAAATTCTGTGTTTTGAATTTTCATGGTGCCTAAAAAAGAAACAAAAGTGTAGTTAGTTTTTTTTTTTTTTAAATACTTCCCTATTTGGTTTGTTTGTTGCATTTAATTACATACCAAACCACCTTTTTTTTTTGTTTTGGATTTTTGGTCATTTCCCATATAAGTAGACCCATTTTTTTTGGATTAGGAGTTTTGGGACCCTTTTTTTTTGGGATTAGGAGTTTTGGGACCCATTTTTTTTGGATTAGGAGTTTTGGGACCCTTTTTTGGCGGGGATTAGGAGTTTTGGGACCCTTTTTTGGGGGGGATTAGGAGTTTTGGGACCCATTTTTTTTTTTTGGATTAGGCGTTTTGGGACCCTTTATTTTTGGATTAGGAGTTTTGGGACCCTTTTTTGGGGGGGATTAGGAGTTTTGGGACCCTTTTTTTTTGGATTAGGAGTTTTGGGACCCTTTTTTTGGGGGGGGGGATTAGGAGTTTTGGGACCCTTTTTTTTGGATTAGGAGTTTTGGGACCCATTTTTTTTGGGGGGGGTGGAACTTGAAGACCAACCACATTTGTTGGTTTTGTTTTTTTGAAGTGCCCTCTAGTACAGTAGGTGTTTTAGAGTTAAGGTGACCTAGCTTACTGAAAAAAAGAGGTAATCATGCTTTCACGTTGCTCAAATCACGTCTGGGTGTCCTCAGTACTGTCTGCGGCCATGTTGGGGACTTGTGTAGGACACAGCATGAGAGTATTATTTTGGAGACCTTTTGTGAACTGTACAACATTTCTCCTCCTGGGCGTGCCAAACAGAGAAAGCGTGCTTTCAGCAGGCCGATGGTTCTTTCTAGGGATGAGCGAATCGATCCGGACAAACCCGGATTCGTTCCGAATTTCATGGAAAATGCGATTCTGAACGAACTCCATTTATTTCAATTACAGGCATTCTAAAATGGTGGATGAACATGTCCAGACATACCCCCTGGGGCAAGGTATCATGGGTAAGTCACATGCAGCCTATCAGCAGCCAGTGCTATATAAACCGGCGGCCATTTTCCTTTTGCGCATTTCAGCCTTGCATTGCAGACAGAACGGAGGTTGCTGCAGACAGGGAGAGACTTACAGACAGGCAGGGAGAGTCAGAGAGGCAGACAGAGAGGTAGACAGAGCCAGGGAAAGATTGGGAAAGATAGGGAAAAACCGGAACCATCCAGCCAGGGACAGCTTAGAATTGACAGTGAAAGTTTTATTTTTTTCATTAGCCAGATCAGTTTTCAATTCAATTTCAGTTCTTTGTGCTGTAAATCTGCCTTGCCACTGTGCATGCCATCTATGCAGTGGCTTATTTAACCCTATCTGTTACACGCAAGCATTTATCATAATATAACTGGTTTAGTTTAAATATTTTTTGGTCTGCCTTTAACAAAAAAAACACCAGCCCACCTGGGTATCCCAAACCTGCACTTAGCAGCCTATCTGTTATACTAAATACGCTTGTTCATCCTTCCTCAGCTTAATCAAAGTAATGCATTTTGAATTGGTTTTTGGTCTGCCTTTAACAAAAAAAACACCAGGCCACCTGGATATCCCAAACCTGCACTTAGCAGCCTATCTGTTATACTAAATACACTTGTTCATCCTTCCTCAGCTTAATCAAAGTATTTCATTTTGAATTGTTTTTTGGTCTGCCTTTAACAAAAAACATCAGGCCGCAGGGCATCCCAAACCTGCACTTAGCAGCCTATCTGTTATACTAAATACGCTTGTTCATCCTTCCTCAGCTTAAACAAAGTATTTCATTTTGAATTGGTTTTTGGTCTGCCTTTAACAAAAAAAACACCAGACCGCATGGCATACCAAACCTGCACTTAGCAGCCTATCTGTTATACTAAATAGGCTTGTTCATCCTTCCTCAGCTTAATCAAAGTATTGCATTTTGAATTGTTTTTTGGTCTGCTGCCAAAACACTAGGCCGCAGAGTATCTCATATTGCCAATTTTCATAGTATCTGGTGCAGAGAAGCAGTCCCTCACTTTATTTAGCTTCTTCTTTTTAAAGTAAACACATTTTTTATCGTACCTATTGCGCATTTCAAATACATAAAAATGTCAGGCAGACAAGTGCAAGGATGTTCAAAGAGGAGTGGCAGAGGCCAAGATTCAGCAGGCAGAGTTCGCAGCAGACTAGGAGCGAGTGGCAGCAGGAGTCACGGTGAGAGACCTGATCTGCCAGTATCTGCTAGTGGTCGTGTCTCCACCAGTAACGCATCTGCCGTGGTAGATTGGTTAACGCGCTCATCAACATCATCAAAAGTTACATCTGAGACCCCCAGTCTAAGGTCGGTAGGTTCCTCTGACACAACCCTGAGTTGGCATGCCCCGAGAGCAGTCCCTGTCCTCCCATTACCTCTGTCCTATGCCGTTCCCTCCCCCAGCAACGTATCCTATGCTTTGGGTTCAGCTCCACTCTTTAGTGAGGAGGACGATCAAATAGAGGACAGTCAGCAGCTACTGCCCAGCCAAGAAATGGAGGTGGCTTCTTTAGCTAGGCAGACAAATAGTGATGTGGACAGTGTCGTGGGTGTTGCGAGCGTTCCAGCTCCTGCGCCAGACACTGTTGAGGAAACCGAGAACATCAGTGACGTGCAGCCACAACTCAGTGATGATGATGAAGCCAATCGCACTTGGGAGCCGGGTGATGAAGGGGCTTCATTGTCATCATCAGGAGAAGAGGTTGCCCCGGAGTCAGCAGCTGAGGCAGCAAGGTGTTAGCAGCATGGTTGGCAGTCAGCATGGGGGCACAATTGTAAAGTCTGGAGCCAAACGGGGCCGGGGCCGGGGTAGAGCACCTGCTGCGCGGCAGGCTACCTTATCGGGAGGTAGTGGAGCAGGGGTTCCTGGAGTTGGCGACAGTAGCAGTGAATCAGTGAGGCCTGTTGGTGGGAAAAGTAGCTACTCGGCAGTGTGGCAGTTTTTCCTGAAGCATCCGCAGGAGGGTAACATGGCCACATGCAAGATATGTAGGCAGAAGGTGAAGCGTGGCCAGGGTCCAAATGTTGGTACCACGGCCCTGCGTCAACATATGATGCGTCACCATAAAGAGGCCTGGGAGAACCGAGGCTCCGAAGAGGTGGTCCAGCCTGCTTCCTCACCAAGTGGCACGCCGCTCCCAATTTCTGCCAGCCAAGGCTCCAGCACCTCAGCCGAAGGCAGCTGTGCATCATACCCATCCTCTGTCGCTCCTGCTCCTCCTCCTCCAAGTCATGCATCCCGCCAGCAATCCATCAGCGAAGCCATGTCCAAGAGACAGCAGTATACGCCCACTCATCGTACGGCGCAGAAGCTGAATGTGCTCCTGTCCAAGTTGCTGGTGCTGCAGTCGCTCCCTTTTCAGGTGGTGGACTTCTTTGCCAAGAAGGCAGTACCAGCGCTGCACACTTTTGTTGAACAGAAGGTGGGCCAGTCCTTGAGCTTGTCTGTGTGTAGCAAAGTGCATGGCAGCGCCGACGTCTGGAGCTGTAATTACGGTCAGGGACAGTACATGTCGTTTACAACCCACTGGGTGAATGTGGTCCCTTTGCAGCAGCAGCAGCAACTTGGACAGGTCACGCCGCTTCGGCCTCCGCGCTCCCTGCCCGTTGGGCCTGTGACACCATGCGACTCGGCCTCCTCATCCTTCACCATCTCCTCACCCTCCACTGTAGGCTCAAGTCTCAGTGCCCCTCCAGTCTACCATGTGTGCAAGGCACGGAGGTGTCATGCTGTGCTTCACATGGTTTGTCTTGGCGAACGGAGTCACACAGGGGAGGAACTGCTTAAATGTATTCAACAGGAAATCCAAACATGGCTTACTCCAAGAAAACTGAAAATGGGAACCATGGTTACCAGCAATGGGAAGAAAATTTTGTCTGCGCTGCGGAAAGGAAGCCTGACCCATGCCCCCTGCATGGCTCACATCTTCAATCTGGTTGTCAAGCGGTTTCTGAAGTGTTCCCCCCATCTGCAAGACATCCTAACAACTTCAAGGAAACTTTGCATGCACTTCAGCCACTCATACACCGCCAAACACACCCTTCTTGAGCTACAGTGTCAGAACGGTAGCTCCCAACATAGTCTGATTTGCGATGTTTCCACCCGTTGTAATTCCACCCTTCACATGTTGGACCGATTATATGAACAAAGAAAAGCCATCACGGATTTCCTGATGATCCAAGCGGATAGGGGGACTCCCCTGTGTAACTTCAATGTCAACCAGTGGCATCTCATACGTGACACCTGCCGTTTGCTCAGGCCCTTTGAGGAAGCCACTTTATTTGTCAGTCGGCAGGATTACGGGATGAACAATGTGATTCCACTGCTCCATGTACTACAGCACATGTTGGAAACCATGGCTGGTCAGGGCACTGGAGACATGGCCTCTACATGTTATGGCCACATGAACCCCGTTGGAGCTGAACTGGAGGAGGAGGAGGAGGAAGAGGAGGAGGAGTGGCCCAGTGAAGCACAGTTTAGGCTTGGCGAAATGGCTGGTTTATCTAGTCAGCGGACAGGAGAGGAGGAGCAGGAGCAGCCAGAGGAGCTAGAGGGTTTTGAGGAAGGCGAGACAGAGGACCCGGACACACCGTGGCAGTATGCAGTGGAGATGGAGACAGGTAGTCCCTCCGAGTCACTTGCGCAAATGGCAGGAAGCATGCTCACGTGCTTGCATAGTGACCCCAGAATTGTTTCCATTTGTCGCCGGGATGACTTCTGGCTGTCCCCCTTATTGGACCCTCGCTTCCGGCACAAAATGTGGGCATTTTTTAAACCCGCCGAGAGGGAGGACAAACTGAACTACTACAAAGACATTCTACGTAGTCAGTTGGCCGATGCCTATCTGCGCCATGGTCCATACTCTCGCAGGTCTGACTCGGGGGGACCTCTGCGCTCACCTTCCACTGCCATGGCTGCTGGGGGGGTTGGCAGGAGCAGCAGCAGCCTCAGTCTTCAGTCGCTAATGAGTAGCTTTCTACACCCGCATGGTGAGGCTACTCATGAGCAGCAGGAAGACCTGGAGCAGGACCTCAACCAGCAGGTCATGTCATACCTTGACATGACCATGCCAACACACCTTGAGGATCCGCTGGACTTCTGGGCAGCCAAACTTGGCTTGTGGCCGCAACTAGCAGAGTTTGCCATGGAAAATCTGTCCTGCCCGGCAAGTAGCGTGCCATTTGAGCGGGTGTTAAGTGCGGCGGGGGCCATAGTTACGCGAGGAGAACTCGTCTGTCAAATAAAAATGTGGAGAGACTCACCTTTGTCAAAATGAATCAGGGATGGATCAGCCAGGATTTCCACCCACCAATGCCTGATGCATGCCACTAGATTCAGCATGGTGCCACGTTTTACACTTTCCAAATGGTGCAAAACATATTTATGTCTTTAGGCCAATTTTTGGGCTCCTGCTGATGCCAACTTCAGGGTCTGCCTTCCAGCTAATTTTTGGCCTCCTGCTGATGCCAACTTCAGGGTGTGCCATTCAGCCAAGTTTTGGCCTCCTGCTGCTGCTGCTGCCAACTCCAGGGTGTCTTTCAAGCAATGTTTGGGCTCCTGCTGTGGCTGCTGCCAACTCCAGTGTCTCTTTAAAGCAATGTTTGGGCTCCTGCTGCTGCTGCTTGCAACTTTAGGGTGAAATGCAGCTAATTTTTGGGCTCCTGCTGCCAACTCCAGTGTCTCTTTAAAGCAATGTTTGGGCTCCTGCTGCTGCTTGCAACTCCAGGGTGTGATTCATCCAATTTTTGGGCTCCTGCTGCCAACTCCAGTGTCTCTTTTAAGCTATGTTTGGGCTCCTGCTGCTGCTGCTGCTTGCAACTCCAGAGTGTGATTCATCCAATGTTTGGGCTCCTGAAGCCAACTCCAGTGTCTCTTTAAAGAAATGTTTGGGCTCCTGCTGCTGCTTGCAACTCCAGGGTGTGATTCATCCAATTTTTGGGCTCCTGCTGCCAACTCCAGTGTGTCTTTCAAGCTATATTTGGGCTCCTGCTGCTGCTGCTGCTGCTGCTGCTGCTGCTTGCAACTCCAGGGTGTGATTCATCCAATTTTTGGGCTCCTGCTGCTAACTCCAGTGTCTCTTTAAAGCTATGTTTGGGCTGCTGCTGCTGCTGCTTGCAACTCCAGGGTGTGATTCATCCAATTTTTGGGCTCCTGAAGCCAACTCTAGTGTCTCTTTAAAGTAATGTTTGGGCTCCTGCTGCTGTTTGCAACTCCAGGGTGTGATTCATCCAATTTTTGGGCTCCTGCTGCAAGCTCCAGTGTCTCTTTAAAGCAATGTTTGGGCTCCTGCTGCTGGTTGCAATTTCAGGGTGTGATTCATCCAATTTTTGGGCTCCTGCTGCCAACTCCAGTGTCTCTTTCAAGCTATGTTTGGGCTCCTGCTGCTGCTGCTTGCGACTCCAGGGTGTGATTCATCCAATTTTTGGGCTCCTGCTGCCAACTCCAGTGTCTCTTTCAAGCTATGTCTGGGCTGCTGCTGCTGCTGCTGCTTCCAACTCCAGGGTGTGATTCATCCAATTTTTGGCATCCTGCTGCCAACTCCAGTGTCTCTTTAAAGCAATGTTTGGGCTCCTGCTGCTGCTTGCAACTCCAGGGTGTCATTCAGCCAATTTTTTGGCTCCTGCTGCCAACTCCAGTGTCTCTTTCAACCAATGTTTGGGCTCCTGCTGCTGCTTGCAACTCCAGGGTGTGATTCGTCCAATTTTTGGGCTCCTGCTGCCAACTCCAGTGTCTCTTTCAAGCTATGTTTGGGCTCCTGCTGCTGCTGCTTGCGACTCCAGGGTGTCATTCAGCCAATTTTTGGGCTCCTGCTGCCAACTCCAGTATCTCTTTCAAGCTATGTTTGGGCTGCTGCTGCTTCTGCTTCTTGCAACTCCAGGGTGTGATTCATCCAATTTTTGGGCTCCTGCTGCCAACTCCAGTGTCTCTTTCAAGCTATGTTTGGGCTCCTGCTGCTGCTGCTTGCAACTCCAGGGTGTGATTCATCCAATTTTCGGGCTACTGAAGTCAACTCCAGTGTCTCTTTAAAGTAATGTTTGGGCTCCTGCTGCTGCTTGCAACTCCAGGGTGTGATTCATCCAATTTTTGGGCTCCTGCTGCCAACTCCAGTGTCTCTTTAAAGCTATGTTTGGGCTCCTGCTGCTGCTGCTTGCAACTCCAGGGTGTGATGCATCCAATTTTTGGGCTCCTGCTGCCAACTCCAGTGTGTCTTTCAAGCTATGTTTTGGCTCCTGCTGCTGCTTGCAACTCCAGGGTGTGATTCATCCAATTTTTGGGCTCCTGCTGCCAACTCCAGTGTCTCTTTCAAGCTATGTTTGGGCTCCTGCTGCTGCTGCTTGCAACTCCAGGGTGTGATTCATCCAATTTTCGGGCTCCTGCTGCCAACTCCAGTGTCTCTTTAAAGTAATGTTTGGGCTCCTGCTGCTGCTTGCAACACCAGGGTGTGATCCATCCAATTTTTGGGCTCCTGCTGCCAACTCCAGTGTCTCTTTCAAGCTATGTTTGGGCTCCTGCTGCTGCTGCTTACAACTCCAGGGTGTGATTCATCCAATTGTTGGGCTCCTGCAGCCAACTCCAGTGCCTCTTTCAACCAATGTGTGGGCTCCTGCTACTGCTTGCCACTGCAGGGTGTGATTCATTCAATTTTTGGGCTCCTGAAGCAAACTCCAGTGTTTCTTTAAAGTAATGTTTGGGCTCCTGTTGCTGCTTGCAACTCCAGGGTGTGATTCATCCAATTTGTGGGCTCCTGCTGCCAACTCCAGTGTCTTTTTAAAGCAATGTTTGTGCCCCTGCTGCTGCTGCTGCTTGCAACTCCAAGGTGTGATTTATCCAATTTTTGGGCTCCTGAAGCAAACTCCAGTGTTTCTTCAAAGTAATGTTTGGGCTCCTGTTGCTGCTTGCAACTCCAGGGTGTGATTCATCCAATTTGTGGGCTCCTGCTGCCAACTCCAGTGTCTTTTTAAAGCAATGTTTGTGCTCCTGCTGCTGCTGCTTGCAACTCCAAGGTGTGATTCATCCAATTTTTGGGCTCCTGCTGCCAACTCCAGTGTGTCTTTCAAGCTATGTTTGGGCTGCTGCTGCTTGCAACTCCAGGGTGTGATTCATCCAATTTTTGGGCTCCTGCTGCCAACTCCAGTGTCTCTTTCAAGCTATGTTTGTACTCCTGCGTCTGCCAACTTCAGAGTGTGATTCATCCAATATTTGGGCTCCTGCAGCCAACTCCAGTGTCTCTTTCACGCAATGTTTGGGCTCCTGCTGCTGCTTGCAACTCCAGGGTGTCATTCAGCCAATTTTTGGGCACCTGCTGCCAACTCCAGTGTCTCTTTCAAGCTATGTTTGGGCTCCTGCTGCTGCTGCTTGCGACTGCAGGGTGTGATTCATCCAATTGTTGGGCTCCTGCTGCCAACTCCAGTGTCTCTTTCAAGCTATGTTTGGGCTCCTGCTGCTGCTTGCAACTCCAGGGTGTGATTCCTCCAATTTTTGGGCTCCTGCTGCCAACTCCAGTGTCTCTTTCAACCAATGTTTGGGTTCCTGCTGCTGCTTGCAACTCCAGGGTGTGATTCGTCCAATTTTTGGGCTCCTGCTGCCAACTCCAGTGTCTCTTTAAAGCAATGTTTGGGCTCCTGCTGCTGCTTGCAACTCCAGGGTGTGATTCATCCAATTTTTGGGCCCCTGCTGCCAACTCCAGTGTCTCTTTCAAGCTATGTTTGGGCTGCTGCTGCTGCTTGCAACTCCAGGGTGTGATTCATCCAATTTTTGGGCCCCTGCTGCCAACTCCAGTGTCTCTTTCAAGCTATGTTTGGGCTGCTGCTGCTGCTTGCAACTCCAGGGTGTGATTCATCCAATCTTTGGGCTCCTGCTACCAACTCCAGTGTGTCTTTCAAGCTATGTTTGGGCTGCTGCTGCTGATGCTGCTGCTTGCAGCTCCAGGGTGTGATTCATCCAATTTTTGGGCTCCTGCTGCCAACTCCAGTGTCTCTTACACGCAACTTTTGGGCTCCTGCTGCTGCTGCATGCAACTCCAGGGTGTGATTCATCCAATTTTTGGCCTCCTGCAGCCAACTCCAGTTTCTCTTTAAAGTAATGTTTGGGCTCCTGCTGCTGCTGCTTGCAACTCCAGGGTGTGATTCATCCAATTTTTGGGCTCCTGCTGCCAACTCCAGTGTCTCTTGCAAGCTATGTTTGGGCTCCTGCTGCTGCTGCTTCTTGCAACTCCAGGGTGTGATTCAGCCAATTTTTGGGCTCCTGCTGCCAGCTCCAGTGTCTCTTTAAAGCAATGATTGGGCTCCTGCTGCTGCTTGCAACTCCAGGGTGTCATTCAGCCAATTTTTGGGCTCCTGCTGCCAACTCCAGTGTCTCTTTCAAGCTATGTTTGGGCTCCTGCTGCTGCTTGCAACTCCAGGGTGTGATTCATCCAATTTTTGGGCTCCTGCTGCCAACTCCAGTGTCTCTTTAAAGCAATGTTTGGGCTCCTGCTGCTGCTTGCAACTCCCGGGTGTGATTCATCCAATGTTTGGGCTCCTGCTGCCAACTCCAGTGTCTCTTTCAACCAATGCTTGGGCTCCTGCTGCTGCTGCTTGCAACTCCAGGGTGTGATTCAGCTAATTTTTGGGCTCCTGCTGCTGCCAGCTCCAGGGTGTGTTTTTCAGGCACTATAGGGGCCCCTCATAGTGATGCCACCTCAACTCTCTGCAATTGTGCCGCTTTGTGATTCTATTAGCGATGCCTCCGATCTGCATGTGATAATTATTTACAGTATTATTTCACTTACCCAGCACGCGTCCTATGCGTGTTACAGCAAGGCAGAATGGTTTACAACCCTATTGAGGCTCTAGGAGGCTCAGAAATAGCCATTTTTAATAGCGATTAGTTGAAACGATTTTTGTCGGAAAATTCTGCGAATCAGTCGAATCGAATTTTTTAAAAGTTCGCTCATCTCTAGTTCTTTCCACAATGCATCTGGTTTTGCAATGTGCTGCATTGTAGCGTTCTTGGGCAGAGGTCTGTGGATTTCTGACCGGAGTCATTAGCCACGTTTTCTGCCCATATCCCTTTTCCGCTGTTGAATAAACAGACTGAGAGAGTGAGCAATTAGTAAATTTAAAACAACATAATGTAAACAGTCTAGGTTCAGTTATATATTTGGTTCAGTTAATAGTCCACATATTAAACTTGTAAATAGAAGTCATGGTTAGTAATTACCCAGTAGCCAGCCAGGTGGCATTTCATTGTTCTCAAACTTCCGGCACAGGACTGATTGCTGGAGCACATAAGAATCATGGCATGAGCCGTGGAAGCCAGATCTCACAGCCCACAGCTTCATGTCATGGTCACATACTACCATGACATTCATGGAATGGAACTGTTTCCGATTCCGGTAATGCAGCTCCTGTGCACGGGGAGGGCGGAAAGGATATGTGTACCATCCACGCACCCTAGCACATTAGGGATCCCTCCCATGCGGTAGAACGCACATTTGATTTTTGCAACCTCCTCCTCATCCTCAGGAAATTTTATATAAACAGGGATAAGGTCACAAATAGCCAGGACTACCTGGTAAAATATGCGGCTCATTGTAGCCTGGCTGATCCCGCTGAGGAGGGCAGAGGTTGCCTGGAAATTCCCCCGTGCCACAATATTAAGCATGGCACGTAGGCGAACTCTGCCAGGGATGGATTGGGTGCGTCTGGTGGATGGATCGATTTTGGTCTTAATCTGATCATATAGGGACTGTAGTGCTGCACGATTCAGACAAAATCTGCTTCTGATCTGCTCGTCACTTAAATCCCAGACAGAGAGGCGGATGGCAAAGAATTGGGGTGCCCTAAGCCTCACAGCACCCTCCTCCCTTGCCTCCTGACCTTCCTGTATGCTGCCACAACAATACATCCATAACCCAAACATCACCCTCTCATCTATCTCACAATCACTGGCTAGAGCTCAGGCACTGCCCCAAAAACCAAAAACAATACACAACACACAGACCAACCACTCCACATACACAATCACAATCCACACACAATCACACAAATGCAGCTCACCACAAAATCAGATGTATAGTGGTTAGAACCATCAGCCTGCTGCAAGTATGCTTTCAAAGTTTGGCACAACCAAGAGGGGAGTTGATGCACAACCCACAAAAGGTCCCCAAAACAATCCTCACTTGCTGAATTCAACACAATATTTGCATATGCAACCAAAAAAAACTCCCAAAGAAACAGCACTGATGCCAGAAAACCTCAACAAAGCCACAGACAGTAAGCAAGAAACACAGCCAGACACTTATTGCAAGCTAGGGCTAAGTAAACCAAAACACCACAGCCTTTGCCACAGTGTATCAATAAAAGAATGCTTAAGAAAAGAGGTATTTATACTTATCCAAAGGACTGCTTAGCCGCCTCTTGTGTTTGTTAGCTGTTTCTGGTCTGTAATTAGCTTACCACAGGTGTGTTGTAAAAGGCTAGCGCAAGCATAATAGCGTACTTTTGCGGATTTTTTTGCCCAGACATCTTTTGGCCAATGAAAGTTATGTGGCTGCAAATTCAAATAGCCGTTTTTGACACCACATTTCCAATGTTGTTAAGAGACATGGTTCACATTTCTTCCTAATGTCTCTTTGCCTTGTTAAGTAGGTCATTAATTAGTTATTTGCCTGAAACACATGTTTGCCAGAAACCTCAGTCATTGGAGTCAAGATGTAGCTACAAACACCTGGCCAGTATGTGTGAAGCAATTAACTGGGCCTGTTTGTGATTGGTTCTTACACCACATAAAATCTGGCACACTCAAACAGCAGTTGTTGCCATTTTGCAGTCTGCATGCGTGCTGGTGTGTGTTGTTTTGTGGTGTGTGCAGTTACAGGATGGAGCCAAATTCTGTACATCTGCCGGCCACTGCTGAACCGACTACCAGTGGGGTGGGTGCTGGCCGTAGACCTTCCTTAAGGAAAAGGGCACTGCTGGAAGGTGAAGCACCACCCAAGGGCAAGCGTCCATTTGCCAAGAGAGCGAGAATTTAATTTGGCGGATAACAATACTCTTGTGCGTCTGACACTGGCTAAATGGGACTTATAATTTGGTTACCAAAGTCAGTGTTTAGGCAAACAAGAAAGGAGCAAATTGTGGGATGCCATTGGTGAGCAGCTTACTAGCACTGCTCAATACCCACGTAGTGGCACATCCTGCAAGAAACGCTTCTACACTTTGAAAAGGGCCCTTATGCTAAAGATGAAGAATGATCTACTTGTAGACAGTGGACCCAAGTAGGGTCCAAAGAGTAAATACAGGCCATATGAGGAGATGCTGAAGTGCAAGATTCCTCTCAGTCGCTTGCAGGGTGTGGATGCTGGGGATGACACCACCGGTTGGGGTGAAGGTACATTGTTTTAATATTGCTAATTATGATTGTTTTAATGTATCTTCTTATTTGTTAACCAATTATTTGCAATACTAACAGTAGGACATGTTAAGTAGCAGATAAAACCTCTGTAATATTTTAACTTCCTGTCTCTTGCTTTATGCATAGTGGCACATGATGACTCACATGATTCGCCTGATGAGGTCACCCGGAATCCTGCCCTTCCCCACCCTCAAGCTTAACACAGTCTGATATTGAAGGTTTGGTTTTTTTTGGTTGTTTTCTTAACTTGTTGTCACACATTAACAGTGCATAATTCATTACTTTGCTTTATCATAGTTGCCCTCAGAATTGCACCAGCATCTCCTCATGAGGCTACCTACTCTTTGGATGCCAGTAAGTGCATGTGTCAACCTTGATTTTGGCATTGTCATATAAGTGTGCATGGCTTTCAATCATGTTATTTCATTGTAGGCCAAGTCCCTGCTTCATCTTTGGACCCCACTTCCTGTGTTGCAGGTCAACAGGACCCTGTTGGTGTGTATTGCAAAGCACACTGTATCCTTTCTGTTGTTTGAGTTCCAATGCATATATTTTGTTAGTTGAAAATTCAAATTCATGTTAATTCTCACTCCAAGCTGGGGGATTGGGCATCAACCGGATCCTACATGATAATGTTGTAATGTTGTCCATGCTAAGTTATTGTGCAGAAATAAGTCATTATTTTTGAAATGCAAACATTAACAATACTATGGTTGTTAATATTGATATCCATTGTGGCTTGCTTTAGACCCAATTACAGGAAGTGCGCGTCCAGAAAGGGTCCTTCACCGTGCGGCTGCTAGGGATGAGGGTAAGACTGATTTTTGTGGGGTTCTAGTAAGGATGTTGTTTTCAATGAAATGTTGTTTGTGTCTTGACATTTGTTTGGAAACATGTTATTTTAGGGCAAAGCTCGACTGAGGCCCTAGGTCTGGACATCTTTGAGGTGGCGGGTATGTGTAATTTGACCTATGTGTGTATGTTCTAGTTTTGAAAACTGATTACCTCATCTTGCTCTTCCATACATCTTCACAATATGTTAGAAACTAAAAGCTTTTGTGTCCTGCACAATCAGTCACTTGGGAGAGGTATGGGCTCGATAATGTTGTTAATAACTAGTCACACAATATCAAATGACACACTAACACGACTTTCCTGTTTAGCATATGCGAGCTTGCCACATCTCTCAGATGATGATTTGCCCCTTTCTGGCAGCCAGACACTGGAACTATTTGTGGAGGAGCACACTCAGGTACCATGGATGAATGTTTTAGAGATTAACCACGATTACCTGTTTGGGGGTCAATCACGTCCCACCATGTAACATACAACATACTTTGTTGTTAGCAGGACTCCTTCCCTGAAACACAGGATGTGCCCTCCGCACAAGTGCCCTGTGCGCAGGCTGCAGAGGCTGGACCAACGGTAAATTCTAATGGAGCCATACTTTTTTTTTTTTTTACCTGCATTATTCAAGCTTGACTACAATATTGTGTTTTTTGTTTTAGGCTGCTCAACCAACAACTGGGTGAAGTGCACCAATAAGTGCTGAGCTTTATGAGCTAGGGTCCCGGATGCTGGAGGCCTACAGTCGCCAACAGTCGCGTGATGGAACTCTGGAGCGCATTGTGGCGTTGGAAAATCAGTCGCTACTGGACCAACAACAAATTAATGAACTGCGCCAACAACTTAATGGAGTGCGGACTCAACAGCAGTCTGGAGTGCTGCATGCCATGCAAGAAATGATGCATGGCATCCAGCAATCTTTGCAGCGCCAGGACAAAACTTTGTTGTTGTTACAGCAGCTAATACAGCAGCAGTCTATTTTTTTTACTGCACTGTTGTCCCCCAACACCGCCCCTAGCCATGAGTCGCAACCCCCCCGCCCATGCAGGGACTAATTGGTCCAGTTGTTAGCCATTTGAAAGGCTTGAATTTGTATTGACTTGATTGACTTAAATAAATGTATTTGTAAACGCTAGAATTTGTGTGGGTTACCAAAATACATACCTACAAACACAGTCAGGGATACCTCTCTATATCTAGATAAGTTAATGTTGACTTAAAATTACTACAGTCATTGTTTGCCATACATTACTATGTTTACAAAATGAAATGCAGAACAATGTGTTTAAGAAACACAAAAAAATGGGTTACTATACACTTAACATATGGTTTAACCCTTTAAACGCCAGCTACGTAAAATTCACGTAGCTGCCTCTCCTGTCATTAAACGCCAGCTACGTAAATTTTACGTACCTGGCTTTCCCCCCTGCTAACTGGCCAAAAAAAAAAAAAAAAGACACTCACCTGACCCCTCGTTTGATTCGGCCGGTTCTCCCCTTTAAGATGCTGTGCTCCTCCGGCTGCAGGGGAGGGCCCGGAATAGGGTGCCCCCCCCCCCCCCCCCCCGTTTTAGCTGCCACTGGATTTCCTGTAAAAAAAAAAAAAAATAAAAATGACATTTACCTACCTGCATGTGCGCTGGCTCCCGTCGACCCTCCTCTTCACCTGGGGGGCCTCCGATCCCCCCCCCCAGGGCTTGCCGATCTTCAGGAGAGAGCCCGGGAGGCTCTCTCCTCTCTTCTTCTCGATGGCGGCCGCCATCTTGCCTTGGGGGCCGGGCTATAACGTCATCCCGTTCCGTCTCCCGTGACGTCATCCCGGTCCCGATCACTGGCTTCAGCTGTTTCAGCTGTCAGATGCCGGTGATCGGTGCACTGGAAGGAGGTGGCAGGAGATCCTCTGATCTCCTGCCCCCCCTTCTCTGGATGCCGATCACCGGCATCTGTCATCAGAGCGGCGAGGGACAAGAGCTTGCAATCGGAGGTAAGTACAGTAAAAAAATTTTTTTTTTTTAATAAAATCATTTTGTGTGCTTTTTTTTTTTTTACAGTTAACCCTTTGTGAGCTGGTAAGGGGTCTATCAGACCCCTGTACCAGCTCACAAGGCTCTGGGTCTGGCAAGTCACCTGCGGGCTAGCGGGTGACTTGCCATTAACCCCCAGCCCCCCATTACCTGCCTCCCCAAAGGCCAGGGGGGGGCAGAAGGGCCCGGGCCACTATGGCTATGTGGGCCTGTTCTACAAGCCCCCATAGCTGGCCCGGGTCGGTAACGCTGGGTAGGGGGACCCTACGTCATTTTTTTTTTTTGGATTTTTAAGGGTTTTTAACCCTTAAAATTCCAAAAAAAAAGGGGTCCCCCACCCTGGGAGGGGGGACCCTATGTCAATTTTTTTTTAATTAACCCCTTATGTCCTGTCACCTAGCTGGTAATAAATGCTTCCAGCATTTTGTGGTGTGGTGTGTTTTTTTTTTTTACATTTTAAGTGGACCAACACCCAGGATTTTGACTTTCCTGGGTATTGGTCCTTTCCCCTGGGGCATCCCGATTGGGGATGCCCCGCTGCATGAAACCCCCCCCCGGTCACCCACAATAACTTACCTTACCCGGGTCCTACGGCGCATGCGCGGCCGCTCGTCCAATCAGCGCGCTCAGAGCGGCTGAGTTATGGACGTCTAAGAGACATCTAAGCTCAGCCGCTCTGAGCGCGCTGGCGGTCGCATCCCCCACTTCCCTCTAACAGGGAGCGTGCCCACGGCGGCCATTCATAAATAGTCGGCCTGGGCACGCGTCCTGCTAGAGGGATAGCGGGGATGCAGCCCGCGCATGCGCCGTAGGACCGGATTCAAGTAAGTGGTAGCAGGTGTTCCGGGGGGTTTCACACAGGGGGGCATCCCGATTTTGGATGCCCCAGGGGGAGGGAATAGAACGCTCCAGGAATCTTATAGATTCCGGGGCTGATCAGCCCTGGGTGTTGGTCCACTTTAACCCATTGTGAACTTGTAAGGAGTCCATGAGACCCCTGTACCAGTTCACAAGGCTCGAGGGCTGTCAAGTGACCTGCGGCTAGCGGGTGACTTGCAATTAACCCCGGCCCCCCTATTACCTGCCTCCCCGAAGCCCAGGGGGGGCAGAAGGGCCCGGGCTGATTTAGGCGGTGCTGGCTTGTACTTGGCAGGGCGGGGGGCCACCAAAGCTGGCCCCTGCGCCCTGTTCTACAATCCCTGCATAGCTGATCCCTGGGCTACTTATGCTGGATAGGGGGGACCCCATGTCATTTTTATGGGAATTATTAACCCTTAAAATAAAAAAAATGGGGGTTACCTCCCCCCCAGGAAGGGGAACCCCACACCGATTTTTTTTCTTGATTTAACCCTTTATAGTGTGGATTGTAGTTGTATTTTATTTTTACATGTTATAAAATGTTTTTTCAGTTTGTGGTATGTGGTACCGTTGTAATCAGAAGAAATGGGGCTTTCACATGCAATATGGTTTTCTTTAATAAAACAAATGTTTTATTTGAAATAAAGGAGATAATTTTCTAAGAAAAAAATTTTTATTTTGTTTTGTTTAATTTACTCAAAAATATTAAGAAAAAACAGTAAAAAAATTACAAACAAGACATTTCATGTTAAAGCCTAAACTCTGCCGCAAAAAAAAAAAAATATGATTTTCCTGGAAATTCCTGCAAAAATCACAGTTAAGCATAGCGCAAAATGGTGAAAAATGACCTGTCAAGAGAGGGTGACAAAGCCTAAAGTAGGCTGGCAGTTAAAAGGGTTAGTAGTACCTATGCATGTTGGGTATCATTCTGCTCGGGGGATTTTGCGCTTTCAGATTTAGCTTGTTTTTTTTTGTTTGCATATTGATATTTTAGGAAAACTCATTTTTTATTCTGCTTTATTATACATTTTTTTAAGGAAACCCTGTGCGACCAACGAATTCTTTGAGGGATTACTTCCAGAAAGATGGGCCCACTACAACATGCTGGGTATGCTTAGAAAGCTTATCATGTGTACTTTCAGAAAATATATGGTTTGTGGCGGGTATTCCAAATGTAAAGGGTTGTTTTGGTAGAAAAAGCGCAAGGTGCCACTTTGTCTGCAGAGCTGAAATTTTCAAGCAAAATTACCGTCTCCCCAAGCTTTACTTTGGGGTGTTTGGCAACTCTTCCCTTGACAGTAGCTATGCATGTTGGGTATCGTTCTGTTCGGGGGATGTTGCTTTTTTAGATTAACCTGTTTTTTCTTGTTTGCTTATAGTTTTCTTTAGAAAAATGCTTTGATTCTGCTTTTTTATCCTTTTTTAGGGAAGTTCTGTGTAACCAAAGAATACATTGAGGGAGAACTTCCAGAAAACTGTGGCAACATCAACAAGCCTGGTATGCCTAAAAAGTTTGAGGTGTGTACTTCCAGAGAATATATCGTTTGTGGGGGGTATTTCAAATGTAAAGGGCTGTTTTTATTGAAAAACTGCAAGGTGCACATAGTGCTTAGCATAGCTGTATTTGATCTGAAAATCCCCTAAAGCGCTGTTTCAGTTTGGGGGAGTCTCCTGGGCAGGAAAGGGCATCTACCAATACATATGTGGTGCCGTTGTAACCGGGAAAAAGTGGGATTTCACACGCAATAAGATTTTATTGACAAACTTACATTTTTTATTACAAAAAACACTACAAATTGTAAAAAATAGATTTTTTTTTATTTTTTTGCACATATCTCACCCCAAAATATTAAGAATACACTTAAAAAATGACAAACAAGACATTTCATGTTAAAGCCCAGACTCTGCTGAAAAAAACAATATACAATTTTTCTGAAATCCCTGGAAATCCCTTCAAAAATCACAGTTGAACATGCATAGTGCAAAATAGTGAAAAATGGTCTGGCAACAAAGCGTAACAAAAACTCCAGGTAGGCTGGCACTTAAAGGGTTAAAAGGCACGACACACTGAAAGTAGAAACATAAAAAACATTTATTTTTTATAAAAGGGGCCAACATGGCCAAAATTACTCCGCACAGCGGAAAAAAACATACCCCCCACCCTACCGCTGTTTCTTCTTTCCCAGCAACATAAGTCGCGTCCGCCGGACGTACTGCCACAGTCTGCGATGCTCATTAACGCAAGCTGTATGGAGACCCAAAAATGGATTAGTCAATAGAACGTGAGACAAACATACACAGATGATTTCACATTATCTAGTTTGGTCTCATAATGTGACCAACTACATTAACATTTGTGCAAACTGGGCCCTTATGTGGGTCCATTATATGAGTACTAGTGCCTTACATGTGCATTTATCAGCAATACCCTACATATTGAAGTAACCGTTTGAACTAAATGAAGGGTGAAGTAAGATTGTGGGCATTGATTGGGTTATTTTGGTCCAAACATCATGTCCAAAGTACTAAAGATTCTAACCCTTCGGCTATCCCTATTCTAGTTCTCAACCTTATTTTTTAAAAAATTTAATTTGGACACCAAAATTTTTAAAACGAAATGTATTATGGGATTTGAAAGGAAACAAAGGGGATGCAACAATCTAGCATGCAGACATGCATTTGTCAGCAAATGTCAGCTAAATGTGTGCTAATTAACCACATAGGGACATTACCAATTGTTCTAGCTTTTAGGGTGACACATAGGTGGGCAAAGTATGTTTGGATATGAAGTTAGTGTACTCACCATCGCAGCTGTGGCACAGGCCCATGCTGCTGGGTGTCCCTGGAGCTTGGGTGGGGAGTATGGTCACAGGGTCCGTCTGCGTGGAAACATCTGTTTGGAAAAAACAAACCAAAAACATAAGGTTTGCGCTTACAAATTAAGATTATACATCCACCTGTTTAGGGAGTCTGGTAAATCATGCTACCATGTTTACACATATGTTCGCTATACATTTGCATATTTACTGGTCCGTGAGGTCAGGTGAATAATTTAGGTGTGCAACATGGACACATCAATATAATGTGCCGCAAACATTTACAGTGCAATGCTAATGCAGTAATTTAAGTTGAGCTGATCATATTCATAGTAGAGTGTGCAACATATGTTTGCATTAAACAAATAAAATAAAAAAAATGGCTAGGCAGCATCATGGTGTACACAGTAACTTTGAGGTTGGTTGCATTTGGATTGAATTGGAGTGGGGTTCCAGAATATTCTTCTAATTAGACAAAAAATATTATGCTATGTAGCAGCAAACATGTCTATGTAGTTTATAATGTCATTACATATGCCATGTGAGTGGGAACAACAAACACTTACCACAACCGCGGGCAAGGGCTGGCGCATAGCTGCTGGAGGTGCCGGCTCTATGATGCCCTAAAAACCAGATAACAAGGGCACAGGATTATTGAAAATGCACCGATTCCACCTGTAACATACAAACAACAATTAGAAATGCACTCACCAGGGGATGAACTGCCGCTGGTATCCCAGGGGAGCACTCTGAGGAGGAGGCGTGGAGCCTCGACTCCTCACACGGCAAAAGGAGAAGGAGATGCAAGGCACACTGGAAACGGGTGCAGGATCCGAGGCTGTCCAGGCCCCATAGACATCAAATGAAGCAAGAAAAGGGAGTAGATCCGCACTCCTTAAAACTTAAAGCATTTATTTGAAAAAGGATAAAATCCAAAACTCCATATTCTCACAGCAGTATAAAAGCAGTACAGGACCCTGGCACATGAAAGTATGCCAATCTCGCTAACGCGTTTCGGACGCACAAAATAGGTCCTTAGTCATAGATACAGATGGCATAACAACATACAATAATATATAGTGTATAACATCATGCACTTACCCTCCATCAGCTGCAGAGCGCGGACGCGAGTCCCCCCTGCGCACGCCGCCTCAGCCGCCGGCGGGGTAGAATGACGTCATGCGTCGGTTCGGCCTGGCGCTGCTGTACGCATGACGTCATTCTACCCCGCCGGCGGCTGAGGCGGCGTGCGCAGGGGGGACTCGCGTCCGCGCTCTGCAGCTGATGGAGGGTAAGTGCATGATGTTATACACTATATATTATTGTATGTTGTTATGCCATCTGTATCTATGACTAAGGACCTATTTTGTGCGTCCGAAACGCGTTAGCGAGATTGGCATACTTTCATGTGCCAGGGTCCTGTACTGCTTTTATACTGCTGTGAGAATATGGAGTTTTGGATTTTATCCTTTTTCAAATAAATGCTTTAAGTTTTAAGGAGTGCGGATCTACTCCCTTTTCTTGCTTCATTTGATGTCTATGGGGCCTGGACAGCCTCGGATCCTGCACCCGTTTCCAGTGTGCCTTGCATCTCCTTCTCCTTTTGCCGTTTGCTGTTGCTGTCGACTACAAAGAGCACCTGGATTCTCTCCATAGAGTATCCCAGACCATGGCTACTCCAAGACCGGCAGTATCACAAGATAACCCTGGCACTTCTTCCAACATGGACCTTCTGTTTACAGACAAGAGGAAAAGGCTGGCCCAATTGGACACTTTTTCATGCAAATCTTTGGATCCCGGTGAAACATCGGTTCCTGACATGGATATACATTCCCTATTCAAACTTCATGGGGATTTACTCCACAAGGAAACCAAGATATGGTGGGACATGTCAACATTGTCTAAATATATTGACGATCGAATGGTCCCACGGGGGCTTCGGATTAAAAAATTCCCGACCTTTGAGTTACCAGAGGAATATAAAGTAAGATGGAATAGTGTACTCACTGAAACTTCACTTTCTCTGATGGCCATTCTGGTTGAATATCAAGGGCACAGGCTGGATGACTTGCAAGCCTCCCTTGAGAAATCATCATTGGAACTAGAATCCAAGAAAACTGTTCCTGTCTTCAATTCCCTCTATAAGAGGATGTTGGATATACAGGATAAGCTGGAAGCTAGTATTATAGCATTGAAAAAACGCAAATATCAACGTGACACAAATGACTATATGACAGGTCAAGTATATGATTGGAAAATGTTCACCCAAAGGAGGCAGAATCCAAGACCTATTTTGAAAAGGGCTGTGAGACCCCGCCCTAAACGGGTCACCTTTCTCACCTCAGATTCAGATTCTGACCAGGGGGACTTGAATAATCAATCTGACCAGGAAGACACATTAGATCCCAGGGGGAACGTGGGTGCTTTTAAATCTCGCACCACATCGTTTAGGTCCACCGGAACATATAGAGCCACTGGATCATATAATAAAAATGAGGCGGCTTTTTTAGAGGATTGAACACACGGTCAAACTTCAACTATGATGACTCGCTCAAAGCAAAGAGGCCGTGCAGGAGGGGAGGCCGTAGACGCAGACATAGTACCCAGATATGGCCCACGCAGACCCCGGCGATAGGGATGGACAATATCCTGAACTTATCGGATCATACTCTATCATCGGCTGAGGTGTCCCTGTTGTCCAAGGGACTATCATTCGTACCGGACACTCACTTTAATCCTTTTAACACTTTGTTGGACGTAAATAAATTTGTAAGATCTCTTACCTTGAAACGACATTTCTCTAATGGGAAGAGTGATATGGATGGGGCGGATGAGGTCATTGATCTGTCATCCGGCAACGTTATGCCACATGATGTGCAGAGTCAAGTTTCTCTGACATCTTTGGTGTGCCCTTCGGATTTTTCCTCAATGTGTAGAAATAATGACATTGACCAATTACAATTTGAGTTGGGACAAAAATCGCCCTTCTCACACATTAGTGCCCCTACTCCACCTAACTTTAAGAATTCGGATTTTTATCCGATCAATTCACGCGGGGATGTCCTTGGCATGTTTCAGGATTCTGTAGAGCGGGATATAATGAAATTGAAACCGCTTTGTTCCCATGATCATAAAGGTAACCTTTCACCCCAGGAAGTGAAGGCTCTTAAAGATCTTAAGAATAACAGGGAGATCGTTATACGTCAGGCCGACAAAGGGGGTAAGGTGGTTATTCTCAACAGTAGCATGTACCGGGAAGAGGCTATTAGACAGCTTAGTGACCCTGCTACCTATAAGAAATTGTCAAATGATCCCACAGGGGAATTTCAGGTCTCTCTTTCTAAGCTGATTGATGAGGGTCTGTCACTTGGAGTCCTTTCACCCAGACTAGCTGATAGACTTAAGGTTTTGTACCCTGTTGTGCCACTGTTCCACCACCTGCCAAAGATACACAAGCAAGATTTTCCACCCAAAGGCAGACCCATTGTGGCTGGCATTGGGGGTCTTCATGAACCAATGGGCAGGTGGTTGGACACAATGCTGCAACCATTGGTACAGAGATTGCCGGGTTTTCTACGTGATACTGGCCAACTGATACGCCTCCTATCCAATACACCTTGGGAGCCGGATCTAACCCTATGTACCATGGACGTTACATCCCTGTACTCATCAATCCCCCAAAATCTAGCTATTGAGGCGTTGAGGTTTCACCTTATTCACTATTCAGAATATGAGCCAAATTTGTGTGCCTTCATTATTATGACAACAGAGTACCTTTTACAGCATAATTATTTTGCATTTGACGGGATCTTCTACTTACAGATCCGGGGAGCATCTATGGGGGCGCCATTTTCACCTTCCTTGGCCAACCTGT
Source organism: Gastrophryne carolinensis (assembly GCA_027917425.1). NCBI lineage: Eukaryota > Metazoa > Chordata > Amphibia > Anura > Microhylidae > Gastrophryne > Gastrophryne carolinensis. The sequence goes on from CM051243.1 coordinate 90,586,209, forward strand.
ATATGGGGTGGTGGGAACACCACTCCATATACAGTGATAATAACACATGGCGGTCTAATATTATGGCATATTTTAGGTATATTGATGACCTGTTACTCATATGGCGGGGAACGGAGCACGACCTTACTGACTTTACGGATTATTGTAATAATAATCATCTGAATTTAGAGTTTACAGCTCATAGGCATAAGTGTGAACTAGAATTTCTAGACTTAAAAATAACACTAGATACTACTGAGGGCTATCGGACGTCCACGTTCCGTAAGCCGACAGCTGGTAACAATATACTCCGTGCCTCGAGTTGTCACCCGGCCCATACGATTAAATCTATCCCGGTAGGGGAAATGGTACGGAGCCGGAGGAATTGTTCCAGCGTGGAATCCTTTTTAGAAGAGTCCATTGATATTCAGTCCAGACTAGCGAGTCGGGGATACCCCCAATGGATGCTTACAAGAGCCAGGGATATTGCCCTTAGGAGGCCGAGGACCAGCATCCTAGGGGACGATAAGAAACTAGAAACAAAGAAAGGCTCTTCTTCCTCCTTTAGAGGGGTGACATTTAGCACCCCATTTACCTTGGAGTTTAAGGAGATCTGTAAGATAATCCGAAATAACCTACCCATCTTAAAAGCGGACCCCCTCCTTAGAGACACACTAGATGAGGGGGTGCGATTGGTCAGCCGCAAGTCCCCGAGCCTATCCAATACCTTGTCACCCAGTTTTTTTCAAACACACAGGGGAGACTGTAAGACATGGTTGGCTACTAGGGGATTTTTCCCATGTGGTGGCCCCCGCTGCGGCCTATGCAGATATGTAGCTAAGGGTAATAGTTTCACGTCTACCAGTAATGGCAATAGTTTTCCAATCAAAACTCTGCTTAACTGTAATACAAAGATGGTTGTTTATCTCATTACCTGCATGTATTGTCAAATACAATATGTAGGCTGCACTACACGCAAATTGAAAACCCGTATTACAGAGCATTTGTATGGTATTGGCAAACCAGAATTGATTAAGAACTCTAATGTGGCCAAACATTTCAATCAATGTCATGCTGATAGTAATCCCTTAATTAGGGTGACAGCCTTAGAAAGGGTATCCATGGGGCCCAGGGGGGGTGATATCCATAAGAAATTGCTGATGAGGGAGGCATTTTGGATTTTCACTCTTAATACACTTTTCCCCCATGGCCTCAATCATAAATGGGATCTCTCTTTTATTATAAGTTGATGTCATGTCTATTTTAATGGTATACTTTACACCAGTTTAGGTCACTTATATACTGTATTGTTAATCATATATTTGGCATGCCCCAATGTTAGGACATACTCGTTGAGGTCACCTGGATGTGACCTTCAGTAGTATTATTACCAGTGTTGGCCAGGGTAGTCTTCACGCCTCATACTATTATCCTGTTATTGGCTTTGTTGCCTGAATACACCTCATAAAGCTACATCTTTATATTAATTTCATTGGTGTTTATGGCACTGTGCATGGACTGCAAAGTCCTTCTATTTGATTATATTTTATATTCTCTTTTTGTGCTACTTCCAGGCATTGTCCTGTGCATTATCATATACGTCATTGGGCTCATTATACATGGCCATTTGCCCGTTTTGCCTTTTGCATACGATTATTTAAACCTATGTTTAATGAGTATGGATTTATGCCTAGAATTGCTTGCATTTTTTATGTAATATTCTATTTGGCAATAGGGCTGTTCTCTGTCTTTTGTCTCTGAAGTTGTTTTATTTTATTGGTCTCTCCCTCCCCGCTGTTGTACATTGTTTATAGCGTTGCTCAGCAACCGTGCTCGCGACGTATCTCCCTCCTACGCCCTGATTGGTTGCCGCTTCTAAGCCTGCCATTGGTTCGGCCTGGCGCTGCTGTACGCATGACGTCATTCTACCCCGCCGGCGGCTGAGGCGGCGTGCGCAGGGGGGACTCGCGTCCGCGCTCTGCAGCTGATGGAGGGTAAGTGCATGATGTTATACACTATATATTATTGTATGTTGTTATGCCATCTGTATCTATGACTAAGGACCTATTTTGTGCGTCCGAAACGCGTTAGCGAGATTGGCATACTTTCATGTGCCAGGGTCCTGTACTGCTTTTATACTGCTGTGAGAATATGGAGTTTTGGATTTTATCCTTTTTCAAATAAATGCTTTAAGTTTTAAGGAGTGCGGATCTACTCCCTTTTCTTGCTTCACTCGACTCCTCACAATCGGCCCAGAAGATCCCAAAACACATGGGCCACCCTCCTCCCTCTCACTCCCAGATCCTTGAGGGAGTGTGGGTGAGTCCAACTCCACCTCCCCACTTGGACTCCCCACTTGAGAGTGGCCCACAGGGTTTTGAGACTCAACTGAGTCCGATTGTGAGGAGCTGAGGCTCCAGACTGCCCTCCCCCCAGCAGCACGCTCCTCTGGGGCATCATCCCCTTCCTCCCCTGGGTCCTCAAGATAGGACTGGTGAGAGGGCCCCTCCCCCGCAGATTCATCCGACCCCACCACTCTTCTGCGGGGGAGGAAACCCTTCCCACGTTTGCCCAGGGGAGGACGCTTATCTGTGTAGAAGGTAAAAAAATAAGGACACCTTTAAAAATAAACCCAAAAATGTACTACATTATAATACAACATTATTGTATGGATTTACATTACCTGAAGCATAGGCATCATAGAGCCTATAAACGCCCTCTGGGTCCTGGCACTTGAAATCCGACCACTTCTGTATGATTGACCGGACACTGAGATTGGTCTTGAAGCGCCGGGACACAGTGGCCTTCACCTCCAACGCTATGCGCCTCTTTGCACCACGGCCCGGGCATAGTCATATTCCGCTAGACAAAAATCCTATAAAAAACACATTTTAAAGAAAAAACATCAATACATATATATATATATATATATATATATATATATATATATATATATATATACAGTAATAAACATATATAACAAGCTATATTCTTGCACAACATAAATGGACCATATACTCACTTTAACCACCTGGCCGTTAACACGCAGATCCACCCTTTTGCGGCGCAGTTTGCTGGTTGTGGGGGGAATAGGGGATGTTGAGGGGCCAGGGGAGACAGGGAGGGGAGGGTGGGGAGGGGTTGGGGGTGAAGAATCAGAGATGTAGCTGGGGAGGCGTGTTGCAGGGCATCTAGGCCGCATGGTGAATCCTCAGAGGTGGAAACCGGAAGTTGCAAAACGAAAGTGAAAGGCAAAAAAAAAAGGACACTTATCACTAAAATACGTTAATATACCCTTTCCAAATCGCTAGCATACGCAAAACAAAAAAAAAACCGTAGCAGTCATGCTAGTGATGAGTCAGATGCACCCGTGTCTGCTGCGTATTCAACAACAGCGACTATGGGCGTTAAAAGAACATTCAACCAAAAAAAACACATGTATGATCAGCACAGCGCCGCCGCCTGCGACACATAGCGACTCGGCATAGCGACTGGCCCTCTCCGCAATAACACTGATTCAATAAAAATGTTCAAGGATATAGCGTGGGCGCTGTTTTTAGCTGACTGCGGCATAGAGCGCCTGTAATGCTTTAAAAAGATTATTTGGGTGGTTTGACACCTTCGAAAACGCTAACAATAACTGAAATGACATTGGGAGAGGGTTGTGATTTTCACATCCAAGTGACACATTCCTAAATGCATTTTCAGAAAAAATAAAAAAACATTCAAGACAATTCAGAAATAATGCTTAATACATTATATGTAAAAAAAAAAACCCAAAATAAACAAACGTGTCTGCCATAGAAATGTATGGGAGAGCGACTGGTAGCGAGAGGTAATACCTGGCGCTGTGCAAGGCAGAACAATGGCGCTGTTCGTTGAGGCTGTGAAATTGATGAATCATCCGCTACATGTCGCTATTCCAGTCGCTAAACAGATTCAGGTTGATAAATGTGTAATTGCGTGCCGTGTCCGGCGTTGACCAGTCGCTATCTGTCGCTACCTCTCATTAACCAGGCACTACCTGATGCTATCCCTTCTTAAATAAGGGCCTATGTGTTTTGAGCAAGTGGTATTAAACAGTAGCGACGTCCCATGCCGCTGAACCACCCTGCTGTGCTTCTTTCTATATATATTTTATAGCCAAACCCTCAGACCCCAACTTTTGCTAGACTGCGAGAAGGACCGAACTTCCACATCACCTTGTGTGGGACACACCAATCCTTATGTCTGCAGGGGAACAGCTGATTTTTCATCTGCATGTTTTGATTCTGATCTGGATAGCTGACGTTTGGGGAATTTGACCTATACAATTGCACAGGGTTTCACTTTAAAGAAAAAAATCCCTTTTTGTTAGTTTTTGGTGTTCTGCCTAATTATTTTCCTCTTCTGAAAAGTAAAATAAACATGTGTGTTAGGATTGTGCCCCAATACCTGTTATTTACTTCTAAGTTTGTTATATTCCTGTGGCTCTGAATTGCTAAAGTGAAAGCAGCTTCCTGCCTTACCCTTACCCTAAACCCTTAGTATAAATTTCAACTATAAATCCCAGAATACTTCCACTGTAACAGATGAGCTCATCATCAGCTTTGGATAAATTAGGCAGCATTAATGACTTCCCCAGGTGAGAACACTGCCAGTAGCCCTTTAACTATAGGAACACAAGATTATGATCCCCCATCTGAAGAGGTTAAATTAGAGTAAAAGGGGCTAAACCTGTTGCCTCTGCCAATCAGATTAGTAACACATGGTCAGGAAGTCTCTTATCTGTGAACTAAACACACCACTTCATATACATTGCTAATTGTTGCAAGGGAAAACAGTTTCATTAATAACAAACAAATAGAAAAGAAAAAAATAACAGATACAATCAGCACCTTATGTACATTATTTGGGCACATGGCAATAGAAACTTACATTACCATTGAAAGTGGAATCACCCCTTAATGGTGGCCTTTTAGAGATAAAGCTCTCAGATGACTTGGCAAGATTTTATGTCCCCATTTACACATTTCCTCCTCCTAGATACTTTCCTTCCATCTCACTTTTCCACATTTTGTCCCCCCCCCCCATTTTCACCTTTTGCTATGTATTCCTCCTTTTTCTTTCCCACATTCCCTACTTTTATTTCTCTTTTTCCCATTACCTCATCTACCATTTTGCAACTTTACTTTGTCTTTATCTCTTTTCACATTCCCGTCTTCTTTCTATTATTTCCACGTTTCCTCCCCTCTCTATCTTTTAACATTTCCTCATTCTCTCTATTCCACAGCCCCTCCTTCTCGTTTTACCACATTTCCTACTTCCCTCTCGCCTTTACACATTCCCTTCACCTCCCTCCTTTCACCTTTATTGTGTCTTCCTCTCTTTTCACATTCCCTCCTTTTCTTACATGTTTCCACTCCCCCCCCCCCCCCCTTGCTCTCTCTCTGTTTTAACATTTCCTCATTAGGGTAGATTCATAAATATGAGTAATTTTCTTCCTCATGTTTTTTTGAAAATAAACATTTTTCCTTTTGATTTTTTTCCCTAAGTGCAATTCAGTACTATATTTACATGTGCAATTTGTTTAAACAATCGCACAGCTAAATATGGTGCTGAATTGCACTTAGGGAAAAAAATCCAAAAAATGTGAGCAAAAATTTTGCTCACGTTCATGAATCAACTCTAGTCTCTCTCACTTCCAAGTGCTATTCATCACTTTCTTTTCTTTCTTTCTCTTTCTCTATATGTTTCAAATTCTCCTGTTCTCTCTCTCTCTCTTGTAACACGTCCTCCTTCTTTCACTCTCTTTTATATTTCCTTCTTCTTTCTTGCTCTCTTGTTCTTCACTTTTCATCCCTCTCTCTTTCTCTCTTCCATATTCACGTCTTCTCTTTTTTCATATTTATCATGTCTCTGCCTCTTTTACATTCTCTCTAAAGTGAATAAATCAAACAAAAATGCAGTTTTTATGCATGGTGCCAATCATGTTTGTTGCAAACTGGCCACAACCTGTATACAAATTTGAAGGTGTTTTAACGTTTTTACAAAGTTTTAAAAATTTAGACTATTAATAAAACAGACCAGGGCACACATTTAAGCATTTTTACACCTTTACAGTTTCACAAAATATTGTAAATATTGTATAATGAAAAAAGAAAACAACCCAAAAATGGCACAACAAAAACAAAACAGAACAAAATACATGCAGCCTGCTTGATGGTGAAGGGAAAGTGTGTGTGTGTGGGGGGGGGGGGGGGGCAGGAAAGTGAACAACTCAAGGGAAGCAGGATAAGAACAACACACAAAAAACAACAAGGAGGAATAAGGTGAGTGACAAAAGGGGGAGCACACACAACATGGGATGCCCCAAAGGAGGAAAAGGGACAAGGATGAAGAAGGTGAGTGTCACAGGGGGAGCACACACAACATGGGATGTCCCAAAGGAGGAAGAGGAACAAGGATGATGAAGGTGAGTGTCACAGGGGGAGCACACATGACATGGGATGTCCCAAAGGAGGAAGAGGAACAATGATGAAGAAGGTGAGTGACCAGGGCCGGATTAAGTGTGGTGGAGGCCCATGGGCACGAAATCTGGTGGAGGCCCATAATAGTCCAGCCAATTTACTAATGGTTGTCTGCCCCCCACCTACTTACTGAAACATCAGATTAAGTCCCTTGTGCTGGTGCGTGCTGCTCAGGAACTTCTGATTTGCTATTCTGGATGGGGGGTAGTGTAGTCACCCAGCTGGTCCAGCAGAAAACTTAAGCAAAAGGCTTATGTACACTGAGCGGCCATCGATTGACAGCTCTGCACCCACCCACACTGTAGCCTTGTTGATGGCTTTCCGTTCTGCCTTGTGGTGGCTTTGGCTGCCCTGGTGCGGGGGGGCCCAACTTCCGCTGATAGCTTTGTTGCAAACCAAAAACTGAAAAGTCTCTTGGACTAGACCATAACCCAAAGGTTGGTGGAGGTCCCCTTTGCAGGGTAAGTGGTGGAGGCCCCACAGCACAACTACAGCGTATGGCTGCATACAGCTGCCAAGCTGCAGCGAGGATGGGCTCCATGGAAACATACATCTGTAAAAGGGTACAATTTTGCTGAATGGGGCACTTTCGCAAGCCAACAACGTAAATGCTCAAACAAAACTGAAGCATAAGGTGAGCACTTTCATTCGCGTATGCAAAAGCAGCGCTCAGGGGGCTGTGAATCACACAAGCATTCAGGAATTCACAGCCTGTGAGTTTGTTTTTGAAACAATTCAAGCTCTTATGTGGAGGTTCTGAATCATCCTTATTGTCATGTCAAGTATTTGGGGGTAATGAATAGAAGAATAGTCTTATCACTGTGAAAGTGATTGATATGTCATTACTATGCATGTTACGTCAAGTATTTGGGGTAGGCCATTCAAAATATTGCCCTCCTTATAGAGCAAGTGACTTTCAAGTGACATGATTTAATTATCATGGATGTTATGTCATTTTCATGTCAGATATTTGGTGTAGACTCTTCACAAGAATGGCCTTATTATAGAACAAATGATTGCTAAGTCATTATCAGGGATGTTATGTCATTGTCATGGCTTCACGTGAAGGGCCTCATCCTACAAGTGATTGTTATGTCATTATCATGGATATTATGTCTTTGTCAAGTATCTTAGTGTCACGGACCGGGTGGAGCGGACTCAGGTGTGGATCTGCTTTAACTGTGGGACCGATGGCGGGTATCGTGTCAGGGGAGCGGAGTCTAAGGGGCCACCGGTATTCACCAGAGCCCACCGCAAGGCAGGTTGGTCTTGTGCGGCGAGTGACCCCCAGGTCGCTACCCCCCAACAGCGGCCCAGTCCCACAGTCAGCCGAGGTTCAGCGAGGTACACAAGTGGCAGGCAAAAGGCGTAGTAAGTACAGGCAGAGGTCAGGGCTGGCAGCACAGGTTCGCAGTAAAGGTGAGTAGCCGAGGTCGGGGCAGGCAGCAAAGGTTCAGAATCGGGGACAGGCAGAGGTCGGTACACGGGTGAGCAATCCAAGAATGTCTGACTTTCAACAAGCATGGAGAGACCAAGATCCGGCACTGAAGGAAGGAAGTGCCTCTTTAAATAGGGGAAGAGGATGCAGGATTGGATGACCAACACCAATCAGTGCTGTACAGGCCCTTTAAATCTCAGGAAGCCAGTGTGCTCGCCCTCTAGTGGACGGAGACGTGCGCGCACCTGAGCATGTGAGGAGGAAGCATGGGGGGAAGGGCGGCAGCTGGATGCAGCCAAGAGGGAAGTGCTGCAAGATGGATGACGGCTGCATGCAGCCATGGAGGTAAATGACTTGCTGTGAGACGGGCGTGCAGCGCTCACCCTAACACTTAGGTAGGCTTAATAGAATACGTTTTTGCTATGTCATTATCAAGGATGGTCGGTGCTTCACAAAAATCTAAGAACAAGCAATTGTTATGTCATTATAATGGATGTTATGTCATTGTCATGTCAAATATTTGGGGTAGGCCTTCACAATAATGGCTTTATTATAGAGCAATTGATTGTTATGTCATTACCACTGATGTTATGTCATTGCCATGTTAGGTATTTCAGGTAGCCATTATGTCATTGTCATGTCAAATATTTGGGGTAGGCCTTCACAATAATGCCTTTATTATAGAGCAATTGATTGTTATGTCATTACCACTGATGTTATGTCATTGCCATGTTAGGTATTTCAGGTAGCCATTATGTCATTGTCATGTCAAATATTTGGGGTAGGCCTTCACAATAATGCCTTTATTATAGAGCAATTGATTGTTATGTCATTACCACTGATGTTATGTCATTGCCACGTTAGGTATTTCCGGTAGACACTTCACAAGAATGCCCTCATCATAGAACAATGGATTGTTATGTCATTATGGATGTTATGCCACTGTCATGTCAAGTATTTGGACACTTGGAAAATGCTTTTACATTCACTTTAATGTTAATGTTAGACTTTACAGGAGGTGCTGACAGCTGGGCTTTACTTTAGCTTTTTGTCTTCAACTATCATTTTTTCCCTTACCTACACTATCTCCCCCTTCCTCTCTCCTTTGCCAAGGTCCATGCATGCTGTGTACCCTGGAGCCCACACAATTTCCATAAGCAGTTCAGTGCCCTACTCCGTGGCTCAGTCATGCCCCCTCTCCTGCCCTTCCCTGCTTGGACCCAGAACTAACCTTTTCATGCCTGTTCATGTTTTATATAAATCTATAAACAGAAATATATTATACATATATGATGATTTGTAGTTCTTAATAGGGAAAGGTAAGTGGATTTCCACATTAGCAAGCAAAGAAATGGTGGTTTCAGTAAGAAAATACATGTTAATCACTTGCCAGCATGTGTGTAAAGCAGAAATGCTGTGCTTCACAACCTTCCGGCTACATAAGGTAGTGAAGGTCCTTCTGGGACATCAGACATTGCCTAGCAGCAGCAGTAGACACAGGCTCACCAAAGAAACACAATCTGCCAGCTAAAATGCCTAATATTTGCATATGCTAATACAAAAGAACACACCGCTGAGGACTTAGCTAGGAAAAAATAAAACCAAGGATGAGAATAAAAAGTAAGATCGTTCATGAATTTTCAAAAACTTAAAAAAAGAACTTGGAGGGATATAACCATAGCATCTAATGCTTGCCTACAGTATTCCTTTAATATGGATGTTATGTCATTGTCATGTCAGGTAGGTGAAGTAAGCACTTCACAAGAATTGCCTTATCATGGAACAAGGGATTGTTATGTCATTGTTTTGAATGCTATACAATTGTCATGTCATTTTCTTGGGGTAGGCAGAGAAGGAAGAGGCATAGGAGCCAAAACATGTGTATTGTGTTTGGCCTAAACAGCCACTACATCCTGAGGATAAACAAGGTGAGGCAGATGCTTAGTGTCTCCCTGTTTAGCAGAAGGTGTTGCAGCGGCATCCATCATTTCTCAGTAAATGTCCACGGTGCCTAGTCGGACATCACAATGTAGCAATATTTGTGTGGCTTTTTACAGCCGTTGGATTTTATGAGCAAATGAAATTAAAGTTAGATGTTTTATGCTGCAATGACATTTATACATTCGTGATGATATACCGCCGGCACCCAGCTACACATCCTGCATGGCTCTGCTCGGCAGCATCGCTGTCAAGCTGTGTTTGCTATATTGGATATAAGCAGTGACTGCTCTGCATATCAGGTGAGCACTGCTGATTTTCCTTTTTATATATCTGCACTCACCCACTACAAAAAGGGCTTTGCATTTGGTTTGCTTTAATGTAACTAGTCCAAGTTTTCCCATTTATTGAAATGGATCTCATCATTCCGCCCAATCATACCTATACAATAGGACAAGAGTCACTTACCATGCAGCATGTCTGGCTCAGAAAATGGAGATAACAGTGTCTGAGAACATTGCTGTTCTCCGTTATTGTTATCTAGGAAGGATTAATGCCTTGATTCCATTAAAAGTAATTTTTGTGCATGTTTTCTGGAGTGAAATGTGTCACTTTTTTGTCCTTCAAAGCTGTGTTGGGTTTATTTTTTTCTATTTTCTATCGATATTTCATGCTTTTTAAATGCTAAAATAATGCCAAAGAACAGGAGCAATATAAGCATTAAAATCATCTTTTAAATGTCTTTGCAAGTTTTTGTAAAACCGATGTTAATTAGTGTTTGATTCCACACACCCCATGTGGGGAGGGGGCGTATTAAACCACAGTGGACAGGTAGATGTGACCCTTGCCCTCTAAAATAAAGTTAACTTCCCATCTTGTATACCAGCTGAATATGTTATATACCAAATAAATCTAATTGAAAGTGGTATTTTCGGTCTTCTTCGGCCAGTCTTCTGTCATCTGGCCTTCTCTGACAGGTATCTGTTCTTGGGTCTTCAGTTCTCCCCAACATCCTGTTCATCCTGTCATTCGGGCGGGGATTTCACATAGGAGTACACCATAGAAAAGGGGTTACAGAGACAAAGTGGAAAAACCTTCCCACTGACTTACTTAAAGGACAAGTATCATTTGCCAACTGCTCTGGAATCAGGCTGTGCGTTTCATTTAATTAATGACACTTCTCTGCCTCTTAGCTGATAAATAGGTCACTTCTAGTGCAGAAGAAAGATTGTTACATTTGGATACAAATGTAACAGAAATAAGGTCAACTGTATCTAAATGTAACAAGTTTCTACTGCACTAGAAGTAACGTATCAGCTGAGAGCTGGAGAAGTGTCCTTAATGAAAATAAACACACAGCAAGTGGCAAACGATCCTTTAAATCAAAGTGGCTTGAACTTGAATCTAGCCGCAATAAGTAGTAGCTCCAATCCACATCTTACCTCTGTCTAACGGGCAGGCTGATTCATTACTAACGCCACATAGCGACAGATGAGCGTCTGTAGAGCAGATTTCAGAGCGACCGCTAGTAGTCGCTGTGCTCAGCCATAGATCATTGTTTTAGAGCGCCTCAGTCGCTGTCCGGCATTGATGAATATCATGTGTGAGTCGCAGTACTACGCTGTATGGGACCGAATTGTAGCGCTAGCTCAGAGCGACTGACTCAAACATGGCCGGCGCTCAAAATCATGTAGTTGTAGCCCATAGCACCAGAAGCTGTGTGATTAAAGGCTGTTTTTGAACATGTATCCACTAGTAACAACACGAAAACGTGGAATTTCATTGTTATTACATTGTAACATGAACACTTTAATACCAGACATGTAAGGACAATTCTGCATAAAAATATTATTAATCCAAAAAGTTTTCAAAAATGTAATTATCTTGTCCAGGATATATGTCAGAAGTTTTGAGAATGGGAAAAAAATTGGGATCAGGAAAAGGATTTAAGGATCGTCCATTGAAATGTATGGGAGAGCTCCAGGTAACGACAGGTAAGACGTGGCGCTGTGTAAAGATGAACGCCGGCCCTTTACGCTGAGCCTGGGATAATGATGAATTGGACGCTACATGGTGTTGTTCTAGTCGCTCACCAGATTCGGCTTTATAAATATGTAAGCGTTCACCTGCCGCTAACTAACGCTACCTGACGCTGCCTGCAGCTGTACAGGCACTACCTGGCGCTATCCCTTCATGAATAAGGCCCATAGACAGTATGGATGTCTTAATTCCATTAGTAAAGCTAAAAGGTGTTATTAAAGGGCACCAATACCAAGGATTTTCACTATCCTGGGTTTTGGTCCGTACTCTACTGCAGCATTCCGATTTGGGGATGTTGGGCCATTATACGCATGGTGTATGTGTGGGTCTCCTCCAATCAGTTTTTTTTTGTCACCGGAAATAGACTGGTGATATTGGTAGAGAGAGAGAGAGAGAGAGAGAGAGAGAGAGAGAGAGAGAGAGAGAGAGAGAGATAGATAGATAGATAGATAGATAGATATGAGAGAAAGAGCGATATAGAGATTCATATATATAGATAGACATATATTGATTGATAGATATTGATATTGGTGGATAGATAGATAGATATTGATTGAAATATAGAAGAGAGGGAGATTGACTCATAGATATAGATAGATAGATAGATAGATAGATAGATAGATAGATGGGTTGATGGATAGATACCCATAGATAGATTTATTTGAGAAAGAGAAAGGGAAAAATAAAGAGAGAGGGAATAATACATACGTAGGTAGACAGGGGATAAATGCATAGATAAGCAGATGGTAGATAGATAGACAGGAGATATAGATAAAGATATATAATAGAGAGATTGATTAATAGATATAGATAGATAGACAATGATAGATAGATAGATAGATAGATAGATAGATAGATAGATAGATAGATAGATAGATAGATATTGCTGGATAGATACCCATATAGATTTCTTGAGATAGAGAAAGAGGGAAAATAAAGAGAGGGAATAATTAGTAGGTAGACATAGGATAAACGTATAGATAAGTAGATAATAGATAGATGAATAGATAGATAGACATTGATGGATGGCTGCATAAATATACTGACACAGAGACTGAGACAAGTAGAATATTCAAGGATTAATACTAATAGCAGCAACAGGTAGGGAAATTGAAGGTATTTATTTTCAGGGGGAGAGCTCAGCATGCTGTAAGGCGAGCATAAGATGCTTTTCTGCAGGAGACTGAACACACTCATTACCGGCACACCAAGACTGAGCGGTGTGCAAGGTATGATGGGGTGGCTCATAATTGGGCTACTGTGAAAGGCATTCCACTTGCAGCAAAATTCCATTTATGAGGTGAATACATAGTATAAAATGTTGTATTTGTTATTATAGTCAATTATTAAAAAATAATAATATTAATTGGATACATGTAGTATTTATATAATCTGTGAAAATGTATATGTACTATAACAAGCCAGCAGATGGCATGCTGGGACACTGGTTAGCGTTCGTGATACACCATTTTCAGATAACTTAGTTGGAGTCCAAAGAAGGTGTGCTCACATTGCCACACAATCTGCACAGGTCAGCAAAATGTTCTCTACTGATTATGCCAAGCAACATGATGTAGCCGGAATAGCCGTATGACCAGAACTGGGGTATCCACACCCCCTCCTACATAGACGCTGAAAAAGAGCTTGGTGCCCATGATGGTGTGCTGTTGGGGATATCAGAAAGCTATCCGTCACATGGCAAGCAGGTGCCTTGACAAAGCTATAGGCTTTGACCTGGCATAGGAGTCCCCAGTCACCTGTATTGAGGCCATGTGAGGTAGCCGCCTGAGGAGGCACTGCAGAGGGAGCAGCAATTGCTGGATCTGTTTTATTATTATTATTATTATTATTATTATTATTATTATTATTATTACTCACTTACTCTTACTTAAATCTGATTAGTGGCTCAGTGGAAATCAGGAGTGCCGTTGTGTCATGTTTGTGTCATGTTTTTAAAGCAGAACAAAACCCTGGATTTTGACTTTCCCAGGTTTTGTTCCGTTCCCTAAATCGAGATGCCTCACTGTGTGAAACCCCCCAGTTCTCCCAGTAAAACTCACCTCTCCTCGGTCCAATGGCGCATGTGCGGAAGATCAGCCACTGAGAGCCATTTGCTATGTTTACATCTTTTGGCAAATAGTTCTAATTGACTATAATGGGGAGTGCACGCACAACAATGGGGATGTGGCAGCAAAAGCTCAAAACAATTATAGCCACCTGCTGTCTTATGTCAGTTAAGTAGACGACTCTTTGGATCATTGGATGAGAGCTCCCTTATGCCCCGTTGGACTGGGGAAAAGTGAGTGTGTTCGGGCTTCCTGGGGGGTTCGACACAGCGGAGCATGCCAATTTGGGATGCCCCGGGGGGAAAGCCATTGGCCAGCCCTGGGATTTTTTAGATTCCAGGCAAGCCAATGGTGGGTTTTGTTTCACTTTAAGTCAATTATTGGTGACTCAGATTCTCTGTTGATGAGTGGAACGTCTTGGAGGACGCCTTCCAAAAGTTCACTTCAGGCAGCAGAGAGACTAGATACATCCCTGTCTGAAGGGCATAGGGGCTTATATGCCTCCACAGCCAGAGACCGGCCATTCAGGGAATAGCAGTCCCTATGCCTGCTGACCAATCTAGTCCTTGGATGGTTTGTTGATAACCACATCTGCACTGACTGGTAGGCTTGAGGTAGCCTTTCAACCATCATCAACCATCAAAATCATTCAACCCCCCCGAACCCAGTTAAAGGGTTTGACCACCTGATATGCTATTAGCAACTTACCTGATTGCTGGATCGCAGCCCAGAATTGATGGCGTGTCAACTGCCACCAATCAAAGGGGGCTGCCAAACTCTCTCTATTTAATTGCAATGGTTGGGGTGTGCCAAAGTCTGACATGTCCCCTCCATTCTAGAGGTGTGGTAGTGTTCTGTGACTGATGGGGAGAGGTGCAAGCTGGACTCGGAAGCGTCAGTGAATGGAGTTCAGGCCTGGATGGCAGTGGATGCAATCCAGTTGCTGATTAACTGACAACGACCAATCAGGTGCACGGGACAAAAGGGCGTACCCTTTTGTTTTTGATGGGTGGGGAGCTTCCAAACCGAACAGAGGCGTGCTCCACTTATCACTAGTAGCAATGTTGCCACTAATCCAGGCTCGAGGCTGCAGGCAGATCTGTCATGCTGTTGGGTCATTAGAACAGGACAGGGATTTAGGATGTGCCTGAAGAGGCTCAAT
Organism: Gastrophryne carolinensis; assembly: GCA_027917425.1. Lineage (NCBI taxonomy): Eukaryota > Metazoa > Chordata > Amphibia > Anura > Microhylidae > Gastrophryne > Gastrophryne carolinensis. The sequence continues at coordinate 90,601,341 of CM051243.1, forward strand.
GCGAGAGGTGGAGGGCCGATTACTAACACACTTAGTCAAGCAGTTGTGAACCTGTCAAATAAGGCCTATTTAGTGGCCATGTTGCAGCGGATAGCTTGTCAGGGAATCTCGCCCGCCAGCTGAATGGTGATGAATGTGATGCTCATGAGTCTGACAGCAGGCAGTGAATCACCAGCGAGGCAAGGGCGCAGCTCCTGCTATGTTTAAAAATTAATGGTGGCTTTGTAGCTTCACTTACGCTGCCATCCAAGGTCTCCTTAACAATGAGAACAGCATTTTAACATCAGACGTGAATACTTATCAAGTGGCTGCCAGGCCCTTACACCGGACAGGGACAAAACACTCCATCGCCATTACCAGCGCTCATAGTCATGTTTATCAAGTCCTACACAAGGATCTCATCCCCAATGCTTTACTAAGGAGTAAAGATACTAATGAAAAGAAAGGTCCTCCGCCACCATTTCAATCGATTACCGGCAAGAACATTGTCATTGTCATAGTGCGTTTATTGTAACAGTACAATGCAACCAGTTTATCACACAGCTCTGTCTATATGTAACATACATGTGCCTGGCCAGTGGTGGTGTCAAGAGAAGCAGTGTTTTTTGGACCATGAGTGCCCTGTGTTGGTGAATAAGGTGGAGAAAGTATTGTAAAAATCCTTAAGGATTCGGACAGTGTCTGTCTGCTGTGATACCATCTTGTTAGCTCCCCATGCTGTAATTCCATTAACCATTACCCTCAACTATCATACCTGTGAGCTGTGACTGACCATGATTACTGCTGGTTAACCCAGATAACTACCATTACACTTACTGCCCCTTATTTTGCTAATGGCTGATGGTTCCTTGCTTTTTCTCTGCTGGTTGCTTGTTTCTTGCTGACTCCTATTTATTTAATGGCTGATTGGTTAATTGCTGCCTCTTGCTTTATTGCTGGCTTCTGGGTCCTTGCTGCCTCCTTTTGATTTATGGCTGATGGTTTAATGCCGCCGCTTGCTTCCTTGCTGCCTCCTATTTCCTTAATGACTGCTAGTTCCTTGCTGCCTTGTGCTCCATTGATGGCTGCTGGTTCCTTGCTGCTTCTTGCTATTTTCCTGGCTGCTGGTTCCTTGCTGCCTCTTGTTTCATTGTAGGCTGCGGGTTCCTTGATGTCTCGTGCTCCACTACTCACTGTTTTTTCCTTGCTCCTTTCTATTTCTTTGATGACTGATGGCTCCTTGCTGCCTCTTGCTTCATTGCTGGTTGCTGGTTACTTGCTGACTGGTGCTCTATTGCTGGCTGATGGTTCCTTGCTGCCTCTTGCTTCATTGCTGGTTACTTGCTGACTGGTGCTCCATTGCTGGCTGATGGTTCCTTGCTGCGTCTTGCTTTTTATCCTTACTGTATCTTGCTCCTTTCCAGGCTGCTAGTTCTCTGGCTACTTCTATATGTGATATAAAGGCTGAACTGGATGGTCTAAAGTATTTTTTACGCCTTACATACTACGTTACTGTTAGGGCGAGCGCTGCACGCCCATCTCGCAGCATTTCACTTATCTCCATGGCTGCATCCAGCCGTCGTCCATCTCACAGCATTTCCCTCACCTTCATGGCTGCTCCTAGCCATCTCCCTTCCCCCCATGCTTCCTCCTCGCATGGTCAGGTGCGCGCACGTCCCCATCCACTAGAGGGCAAGCGCACCGGATTCCTGAAGTGCCTGTACAGCACTGATTGGTGCCTGGTCATCCAATCCTGCATCCACTTCCCCTATTTAAAGAGGCACTTCCTTTCCTTCAGTGCCGGATCTTGGTCTTTCCATGCCAGTTGTAAATCAGTTGCTTTTGGATTGCTCACCCGTGTAGCGACCTCTGCCTGTCCCCGACGCTGAACCTTTGCTGCCTGCCCCGACCTTGGCTACTCACCTTTACTACGAACATCTGCTGCCTGCCCTGACCTCTTCCTGTGTGTACTACGCCTTTTGCCTGCCTCTTGTGTACCCCGCTGAGCCTCAGCTAGCCGTGAGACTGTTTGTGGGTAGCGACCTGGGGGTCACTGGCCGCACAAGACCAACCTGCCTTGCTATGGGCTCTGGTGAATACTGGTGGCCTCTTAGACTTAGACACAGTTAAAGTGGATCCACACCGCTCCACCCAGTCCGTGACAGTTACTATGTTATGCTTGTGATGATTGCCCGAGTTGATCAGACCTTTTGATTGTTCATCTGATCAATTCCAACATGTGTTACTAGATCGTCCGATCTAGAAACATGTGTGAATCTATACACTGCCACCAGGCACAAAAGGAAGCAGCATGCTCTGCTATCTAACCAACACATTGTATGTTTAGATTGAACAACTCTATCGATTCACGGCCACTTCCAGGCAGGGGTCAATGGAGCACTTCCTCTCAATCAATTAAGGAAGCCAGGCTATTTGAAACTGGCAAAAGCTTTTTAGATTCCTAATTCAGAGCATCAGTGACCCTCCGCTGTATTTTTTAATTATTTTACAAAATCAGAAAAAACAAACACAAAACAACAAGAAAAGCAAGCAAGGTGATAAAACAGAGTTAACTATAAAAACACTGTACTGACCACTGTAGAAAGCAACCCAACTAAATAGGAGACAAATAGGAAAAGAAACGCTTAGAGTATGTCTGGGCTGCGAGTTCATTCAAAGTCAAAGATCAAATCGACTGTTGGTAAATCCCACACTCCTTTAGGGGGCAGTTCTGCCTCTGGCATGGGGGAGGGGTGCCCACTAAGGGGCTCCCAGGGTAGAAAAAGAAATGGTGGGTGTTATGATGGCGGGTGTTGGGGGGCGAGAGTGTGCTACAGGAAGTGCTGTAACTCTCCTGAACCCTGTGATCCGTTCCTGGGTTGGAGGTCAAAGTTCCAGCTGTCAAATGGGCTGCGGCTGGGGACACAGAAAAATGTCCACAGCTCCCATGATTGAGGACTTTAGTGCCAGCAGCCCATCAACCAGCTTTTTCATGTTCAGGTCGAATGCCAAAATCGAACTTCTGGCTGAAGTCTGTGTTTGGGTTTGGGAAACTGAACTCGCAAAGTTTGGTACAAACCCAAACTTGACGGTTTGGGTTAACCCAACACTACTGCTGGTGTCTAAGGTCTTTCTTTTGGGGGGGGGGGGGGCATTGACCCTACAGTATATAGATTCCTGGTGCAACAAACCATTTATAAGGCCATTATTGTTGGGTGCAGCGCAGTCAACTCAGATAGACATTTGTGGTGTAACAGGAACTGGCTTTAATGGAGCATGAGTGCAGTAAGAGAATAGTGGATAACATAGCCAGGAAAAGGAGTCACCTCAATGTACAGGAAACGCAACACGCAGTAGGAAATGTATAACAGGGACTACACATAGATATATGTAACAGTGCCATCTACGATCATAAATTTAAACTGATCAAGTAAACCCACGCCAGAGGTTGCCTCTAACAACCCCTATTGATGGGTCCAAGGGACTAACAATTGCACTCACCACAATATTAAAGTCAACATTAAATTATTTATTAAAGTAGCTGTTTAAAATCCATTAAAAACATATCCAATGCCATTAGCATAATTCACCACTGGGGGGAGCTGTCTTTCTAATTCATTATATCCAATACATTAATAAAACTTTTTGAAAATCTGTGCCAATCAATATAAATTCAAAAAAGTGCCAGTGCTTAGAAAGTGCATAAATTAGAACATGTGCTTTTTGAAAATCTGTGCCAATCAATATAAATTCAAAAAAGTGCCAGTGCTTAGAAAGTGCATAAATTAGAACTAGAACATGTGCAAAAAATATGACCAAACCCAGAAGATAAAGTGCAGCAAGAGATAAACACAGACCATATATATCTATCAAATATTCTTACGTGTCACATATGATAACAGCGCCCCCCCGCAGTCTAGCCCACACGTTTCGAGACCGCACAGGTCTCTTTTTCAAGGGAAAGGTAAATTTAAACTGCATTAACCTAGCAATATAGATGCAGATCACATACAGGGATAAGCTGTAAGCTGCTGCACAGTATCTCCAACACCCACCTCAACAGCTGAGGCTCAGTCTGTAAAACCAATCTTCTTTGTAAGCCTTGAGTATCTTTCAGTGGTCAGGAACTTGGTAAGGATATCTACTGTCATATCCTCAGTAAGATAATAAAGTAACTCAAAAATGCCTTGCTCTTGTGAAGATCCTCGGTCTCAAAGTGCTGACGTAGGCTTTGTAGTATTACTGTCTCATCCAATTCTTGCTCAAAACAAACAGGCAGGCTGATTCATTACTAACGCCAGATAGCAACAGATGAGCTTCTGTAGCGCGGATTTCAGAGCGACCGCCAGTAGTCGCTGTGCTCGGCCATGGTTCTTTGTTTCAGAGTGCCTCAGTCACTGGCCGGCATTGATGAATATGATGTGTGAGTCACACATTCGCTCCCGCTGTATGGGAGCGAATGGTAGCGCCAACACAGCATTCATAAAAAAAAAGCCTCAAACAGCGCGGGCGCTCAAAATCATGTAGTTGTAGCCCCTAGCGCCAGAGACTGTGTGATTAAAGTCTGTTTTTGAACATGTATCCACTAGTAACAAAGCGAAAACATATGGAATTACCTTGTTATAACATTGTAACATGAACACTTTAATACCAGACATGTAAGGAAATTCTGCATAAAATATTATTGATCCAAAAAGTTTTCAAAAATGTAATTTTATTGCCCATGATACATGTCAGAAATATTTGTGAGCAAACAAAAAAAAATTGGATCAGGAAAGGGATTTAAGGATTGTCCATTGAAAAGTATGGGAGAGCACCAGGTAGCGACAGGTAAGACGTGCCGCTCTGCAAGGCTGTACGCTGAGGCTGGGATAATGATGAATCATACGCTACATTCTCACCAGAATCTGCTTCATAAATGTGGAATTGTGTGCCGCAGCCGACGTTCACCTGCCGCTACTTGGCGCTACCTGCCGCTTTACAGGCACTACGTGGCACTATCCCTTCATGAATAAGGCCCTAGCAGTGTACCCATATAAACAAGCATATAGATCCACCTGTCTGCCAATTTCATTCTGTATAAGCAGCGGTCTGAAATTCCTCATGTTTAAGCACTTCATTTATTTTTTATATTCCATGCTCTGGCGGCTTGATTTTGACCATATATACTCCTCTGAAGTTTGCGTACTAGGTATGGCCTTTGTTCATCTTTGAACCCTGGTGGTTGTTCTGTGTATATGTCTTCTGTTAACTCATAGTGCAGAAATGCTGTTTTCACATCAAAGTATTTCACTTCGCATTTTCCTTGTGGCGGCTATTGTCAGTTTCCTTGTGTTGGCTACTGTCCTTATTATAACATATTTTTTGAGAATATCCCTTGGCTACTGCATTTTACTTCACTTTAAAAGTTCATTTACAACCTATGGCTTTCCTACCATGCGGTAGTTCTGTAAATGTTCATGTTTTGGTGTCATGCATGGGTTTGATCTTTTACTTTGCAGCCTTTATCCATTTACTGGCTTCCCCTTCTGAAAGCTAAAATATGTCCAAGCTGCAGATTCATTAGTACTGGTAGTGCTTCGCTTGTGTGAGAGACACACATGTGGTTTACCTTTGTTTCCTCTTGTTTATCAGATTGGTTCTGTATCTGAGCTTGCTTGTGTCTCACTGGTAGGTTCTGCACTTGCTTCAACTATTTGTTCAGAAGTTACAGATGATGGATAATCAGTGTCAGTTTTCTCTTCTGTTCTTACTTTCTCTATTGTCATTACATTGTTTCTCAGATCTTCAATAAAAGTTATGCTGTTACTAATGGTAACCTTGTCTGTTTTGGGATTTAGGATTCTGTAACCATTAACATTGTCGCTGTAGCCAGCAAAGATTCCCTCAAATGCTCTGTTTTGGCATTTGGTGAATTTTTCCTCTGGAATGTAGATGAATGTTTTGCATCCAAAAACTCTTAGGTGTTTTACAATTGGCTTCCAATTGTGCCACAGTTCATATGCAGTTTTCTCCACCGTTCTAGAAAAGAGTCTGTTCTGCCAATTAGTGGCTGCCATTACTGCCTCACACCAGTATTTTTGTGGTAGTCCAGAGTCTATCAGCATATATCTGAACATTTCAGTCAGAGTTTTTCTTTCAGCTACCCCATTTTGCTTTGGTGTGTATGGCTTTTGATGCTCTATTCCATTCTGCTTTAAGTACTCTTGTACTTTGTAACCTGTAAGTTCATCTCTATTATCACTCTGAAGTGACAAGTTTCCTCTGAAACTACATAGTCCGGTAATTTGTCAAGGACTTCACTCTTGTGTTGCATTAGGTAAGTGACTGTGTATCTTGAACAGCCGTCTATGAAAGTCACTATCTACCTGTAACCTCCAGGTGTAGGTGCATTTAGGGGACACACATCACTGTGAACTAGGTCATGTGGCTTTGGAGCTCTATTCTGACTAACTTTAGGAAGTGTCCATACCGGCCACGCTGTTTCCCGTTTGGGGCTTTGCTTTTCCTGAGACACTTCTGGTCACTGAGCTTTAGCTGGTCTCTGGGGCTTCATTCGATCACTGGACCCATAACCTGTTGCAGAATGTGAGTTCTAGGAGCAGCAGAGTCAATTCCATATAGACATTTGTGGTTTAAGAGAAACTCTCATTACTGGAATGATGCAGTAAGAGGTCACATTACATGGTGGATAACATAGGCAGGAAAAATTAGTCATAGAGATCACCTCAATAAAGATATATGTAACAGCGCCATCTACTATCATAAATGTAACCGGCATTAACCTAGCATTATAAATGCACATCACATACAGAGACAGGATGTAAGCTGTTGCACAGTATCTTATGACCTCAATGCTGGGATATTATACCTACTGCCGCGGTGAACTTACCTCTGTCTGGTCCTGCGGTGTAGGCTCGGGTGCTGTCAGGGATTCCTTCCACCCGGACCCGGCAGACAGCTTGAGCAGTGTCGGCTCGAGTGCCGCCAAGTGCACCAGCCTCCTTCTCTCCTCGACGCTTCCCTGGCTCCTCTTCACATGCTCGCACGCACGCACGAGCACGACTGTCTTATGCCCTCCAGCAGCACTGCAATCAGCGTGGCTGCCAGAGGTTAGTTTAAAGGGGCCATTAAGCCCAAAGTTTACTGTGGGCGAAACGCCCTAAAGGTGGTTCTGGGCAATCAGCCCATATGTTGTTAAAGCACCAGACCTATTCCCTTCTGTCCAATCCCGTTAGTTCCTGTGCATTAAAGGATTTCCATCCACACTTTCTCACTGCCCGTGATAGCGTGCTGCTGGATGCTATTGATACTGTGTTCGTTGATTGTTATACTGTTGCCCGACCATTCCGTGACCGGCACCTGAACTGACCTCTGCCTGGGTTCCGACTACGTCCCTGCCTCATCCCTTGTACTGCGAACTCTCTGATTTCCTGGTTTTGACCCTTGGCTTGACCTTTGATCTTACACGTGTTTCTCCCTTGGCGCTGTGTATTGTGAGGACTGATCCTTCTGTGTATGACCGGGCTTGCCCCGATAATGCCTAGTCTTACCTTTGGTTCATCCGTCTTCACTCCTGTGAGTTTACAATCTTTGAGCTATCAAGTCCTGGGGTCAACCGTGTCCGGTGAGGGATTTAAAACATCCCGGCGAACAGGGGCTTGACTATATGTGAAGAAAGCTGCAGAGATTGGGGGTTGTGAACTCACTAAGAAGGCGGGTGTCCCTGGGGTTTGACACCTACTGTATATGTTTACTGACATCGGTGGGAAATGTTTTCCCCTTTGAAACTACTGAAAATATTTGATTTAACTCTAATGTTTAAAGGGGCAGTCCCGAGTCTCATTAACCCATTTAATACAGATTATTCACCGAACAGAGTAGTGCAGCTGAAGATCTTTATTTCCTCATTAATTCTCTCCCCGTACTCTCCAAGCTTCATACTCCTCACCGCCCAGCCCCGCATTAGGTTTCTGTGTTGATCTGCTACTATTGATTTATTCTCCGTGTATTTGATCATCAGAGCTGCAGCATAAATGACATTTCATGAATAGAGAGCACAATGTCTGCTGGGAGGACCATTTACCATTCTCTGGCCCTGGGATAACCTCCTCTTCCATATCCTCATATGTTACATGGTAAGTAGATCCACTGTGATAGAGAGACAAATTAAGGGGAAGGCGCTTATCCAAAGGGGACATCCAGCCGCGGCTTCCTAATTTATCTATGGATGCCTCTGGAATAAAGAGCAGCACAGAGACTACAAGCAATCTAGTATCTCTGTGCTGGCTGCTGTGTGTGTTTGAAGATCTTTCCACATTTAAAGCAGAACAGGGCCATAGCTCCAGTTAAAATGACAGGGCTCCATGGTAAAGTTTGATGGGGCATATTGCATACTCCCTTGATGGCCTCATTATAATAGACGCTCTACAGGTTATAAAGTTTGAATGAGTTATGGCCTTTTAAAAAGTACAGGAATAAATGCAAGGTAAAGTAACTTCCAATCGCTTATAATATAAAAGGAGCAGTCCTGAGTCTCATTAAATAATATAATACAAATTAACAAAGTATTAGACAGTGCCAGAGCTATATGTTAAGTGATATCTGCAGGAAATGTTTACCCCTTTGAAATTACTTAAAACATTTGATTGAACTTATCTGTAGAGGGTAATTAACTAATTTAATACAGAATATTCATTTAAGCGGAAGAAAGCCCACCAAGGCCGGTCCTGGAAACTAAAAGATTTGAGGGCTGGCCACTGGCATTCCCCCAGGGCATCCCAAATTAGGATGACCCGATGTGTGAAACCCCCCAGGGTTATCACTCCTTTCCGGGGTCCAACGGTGCATGCCTCCAAGGGGAGCCATTTGTAATGAACACGTCATTTGGCAAATGGCTTTTTCAATGGGGAGTGAGAGCAGCTGCATCCCCTGCATTATAGGGCTGTGCATGCGCTCCAGCCCCAGCCATTCAGATAGGCTGGGATGGGAGTGTGAACAACACTCGGGGTGCAGCCTATCTCGCTCCCTATTGAAGCCTATGAGAGTCGCAGGTAAGGTGAGTGAATACTGGAGTCATGGGGGGTTTAACAGAGTGGGGCATCCTGAATTGGTACGGAACAAAACCCAGGTACAAGGTAGGGTGCATAGGGTTAAACGCAACAATCAACTTGTAAGCAACAAGAAACTGACAGACAGCAAGGATCCAAAAGGAAACAAGATAACAACACGCAGGAATAAACTAACAAGCAGAAAGGCAACGAACCAGCATGTCCCCAGGGATCAACAAGCAGTAAAGAATATAAGGTCCCTGTCAGGGCCGTCTTTGGTCTGGTGGGCCACAGGGCCGGCAACAAAGCTACCGGTGCTAGTAGGGGACCCCCAGCGCCTGGGCAAGCCTTTTTTTGTTTTTGCAAACCTGCATCCAAAGCCACCACAGTGCAGGGCGGAGAGTCTAGAGCAGCAAAGCCACCGTCAGCAACATTACAGTAATAAGTGCGTGCAGAGCTGTCAATTAGGGGCCACTCACTGCACATAAGCCATCAAT